>OX387355.1:1365000-2730000 GCA_947563465.1 Archips xylosteana
TATCTTTAACAATACTGATATTAATGAGTTATATTTGAATGCTTTAGAAACATTTAAACAAAAACTTTCAGAATTTGAACATTGCGAATCTGGGTGGTCTCTGCTTTCAGTAAGCCATTTAGAATTAAATATAAATAAATATTGCCCCATGAGAGGTGGTACATTCATAGAGCTGCCATCAGTTGTCAAAAATAGTAAAAGTTGTTTGAATATACAGAATAAAGACGAGCACTGCTTTTTATGGAGTATTGTTGCAGCATTGTTTCCTGCCAAGAGTAATGTATGCAAAACAAGTTCATATCCTCACTATTCAACTGTCCTTAAAACAGACGGTATGACATTTCCTCCATCGTGCAAAGATATTCAATTGTTTGAGGCTTCTAATGATATCAGTATTAACATTTATGGATTAAGCAAACAGAGTACAGTAACTGGTCCATTATATTTATCTAAAAATCAGAAAAATAATCACATCAATTTATTATACTTTGAAAATGGGATTAAAGGTCATTACTGCCTCATTAAAGATCTCTTAAGATTAGTACGACGTCAGATTAGTAAATCTAAAGGAAAAATGTACATGTGCGAGAAATGTCTTCGGTTTTTCTCTTCCGAAATTAAATATACAGCACATGATTGCTCCCAAGTTTTGACAGTCTTACCTGAAAAAAATAGTACAATCGGATTTAAGCATTTTGAGAGACGACAAAAAATCAATTTCGTTATATACGCTGATTTCGAAAGCTTATTAGTTAATTGTACAGAGAATAGTACTGGAAATACTCGAAAATTAAAAGTTCATCAACCTTCATGTTTTGCATATTATGTTTGCTGTTCACATGACCCGAGCTTAAACAAGTTCGTTTCCTACAGGGGTTCGGATTGTGTTGAAGTGTTTATTGAAAGATTGATTGAAGATGCGAAATGTATTCATAAGATATTAAATGTCAAGAATCCTATGATGCCTTTAACCAAAGAACAAGAAATTAGTTATCAGAATGCCACAATGTGTCATATTTGTGGTCATCTATTATTCGATGACAAGGTTCGCGATCACGACCACGTTTCTTCAGAATATAGAGGCCCCGCTCATTCACATTGTAATTTAATGCTACGAGTGTGTCCATTCATACCTGTGGTCTTTCATAATTTAACTAACTATGACTCGCACTTGTTTATTAGAGAATTAGCGAAATACAATGGTCCAGTTACAATTATACCAAAAACTAAAGAAAAATACCTCACAATTACCAAATACATAGACATAAAAGGCTGTACACGTCCACTGCAAATTAAATTTATAGATTCATTTCAGTTTTTGAGCACAAGTTTAGACTTGTTAAGTAAAAATTTGTCTGATAGAGATTTTATACATTTATCTGAGAATTTTGAAAACACGCACCTGCATTTATTAAAATCTAAAGGTATTTATCCGTATGATTACATGGACTCTTGGGAAAAATACGGAGAAACTGCACTACCTTTTAAAAAACATTTTTTCAATAATTTGAAAATGGAGGACATAAGTGATGCGGAATTTCATCATGCGCAATCGGTTTGGAATACATTTAATATTAATAATCTCGGTGAATATACCGACTTGTACCTTAAATGTGATGTTTTATTGCTATGTGATGTATTTGAAAACTTCAGAAACTTGAGCTTAAAATTTTACAAACTAGATCCGGCCTATTACATAACATCACCCAGCTTGAGTTGGGACGCTATGTTACTTTCGACAGGCATTAAACTTGACTTAATAGATGATTTGGAAATATATCAAATGTTAGAAAGAGGAATACGTGGAGGGTTAGTTCAGTGTTCACAGCGATATGCTAAAGCCAATAACAAATATTTACCAGAATTTGATGATTTCAAGCCGTCATCGTATTTGATATATTTAGATTGTAATAATTTGTACGGGCATGCGATGACTAAAAGCTTACCTTATTCAGAATTTAAATTTTTAAATGAATATGAAATTGAAAAGTTTAATATTTTCACAGTATCTGAAAATGGAGACACTGGTTTTATTTTGGAAGTAGATCTAGAATATCCTGAAAACTTGCACGACTTACACTGTGATTTACCCTTCGCTCCAGAGAAATTTATTCCTCCTGGAGGGAAATCTCCGAAATTAATAGCAAGTTTGTATGATAAATATAACTATGTTATTCACTTTGTTCACTTGAAAGAAATTTTGAGAAACGGCTTAATCTTAAGAAAAATTCATCGTATACTAAGCTTTAGACAGTCGAATTTTCTACAGAAATACATCGATTTGAATACGAATCTTCGGCAAGCCTCCGTGTCTGTTTTTGAAAAAGACTTTTTTAAGCTCATGAATAATGCTATTTTTGGTAAAACTATTGAAAACCGACGCAAACAAGTAGATGTTAAACTGATCACAATTTGGAACGATACAGATAATGCTACAAAAAAGAGAATTGGTGCCGAAACACTTATCTCTCGCCCTAATCTAAAAAATATTTCAGTGTTCTCCGAGAATTTTCTAGCTGCTCAATTTACTCCAGAAAAGATTGTGCTCGACAGACCTATCTATATTGGATTTTCAGTTTTAGAATACGCAAAAGAGCATCTATACAAATTTCATTACGACTTTATGAAAAAGATATATAGTCAGAATGCAAAACTTTGTTACACAGACACTGATAGCCTTCTTTATTTAATATTCACGGAGGATGTTTACCGAGATATTAAAAATAATTTGAGTGAATTTGATACTAGTAACTTTGATTTAAATAATCCTTACAGCATTGAAAGGGTGAATGCAAAAATCCCCGGCTTATTTAAAGACGAACTTGGAGGTGACATCATTACAGAATTTGCAGGTCTTAGAGCAAAGCTGTATTCCTTGAATAGTGTTAAAACACGACTCAATAAAGCTAAAGGTGTTTCTAAATGCATAACTAAGAACCTTACTTTAACACAATATAAAGACTCATTATTCAATGCCAAACATTTAAAATGTAAAATGAATTTAATTAAGTCAATCAAACATGTACTATACTCTCAGGAGCTTAATAAGACTGTATTAAATAGTGCTGATGATAAAAGGCAGATTCTTCCAAATAAAATCAATACATTACCTTGGGGCCATTACAAAACAATGTTTTAATTAGTTGTTAATCGCATCTTTGCGGTATTTATACATTATTGCCAGTGTGGGCATCATTATTATTATTCAAAAAATAATATGTATTAATACATTTAATTATTCTTATATGTAAAGTGTGTTTGCGTTATTTCTAAGATGATTAATATTATAATTTGTACTAAAGCAAATAAAGAAATTTCTACACTTATGTAATCTTCTTTGTTTTGTGTTAATCGTTTTAAGTTCCTGTCAGATAGACGACTATATAAAGGCTAGAAATATGCCACTCCTTCTCAGTTCACGATGAAGTTCGTTAAACAAACTCAAACTTTAGAAGTAAATAATATTAAAGTAAACAACGACACTGAAAAAGTAAAGCATAGCTTGCTGTTGCCAAATACAATCCGCTGCATAATATGCGGTCCTTCTAATTGCGGTAAAACAAACGTTATGTTAAATTTATTGTTACATGAAAATGGTTTAAAGTTTAAATATATTTATTTGTACTCTAAGACAGCATTTCAACCAAAGTATATTTTTTTAAGACAAGTTATGGAAGGTGTTCCGGGAGGAGGACTGTTTTTATTTAATGAAAGCAAAGAAGTTCTTCATCCGAACGAAGCTTTGACAAATTCCGTTATGATTTTCGATGATGTCGCATGTAAAAACCAAATTAATATTCGTAATTATTTTGCAATGGGGAGACATAGGCAGATAGACTGTTTTTATTTATCACAAACTTATTCGAAAATACCGAAACAATTGCTCAGAGATAATGTCAATGTGTTAATTATTTTCAAACAAGATGACACAAATTTAAGACATATATACAATGAACATGTAAACACAGATTTAGATTGGCTTAAATTTAAGCAGCTTTGTGCTGGTATATGGCGAGATCAATTCAGTTTTTTATTAATTAATAAAGATTGTGCGATAAATAATGGAAGATATAGACGAGGATTTGACACATTTATTCACTTTTAATTTTTATATTTAAAGCAAATTACTATTTTCAATATCTCACTTGAAGTCGAGTGTTCACATCAAACGGTGGACGTTGCAATACGTTAGTACAATGGAAATGGATTTAAAAGAACAACTCATTAAATCAGTGAATAATATAAAGAAAAAAATAAAAATGATTCAATGTGATGAAGATGAAGCTAATCTTAAATACAAAAAAGTATTTAAACCTATTACAGATCCTCTAGAAACATTGATCAACAATCGAAAGGCTATTAACATGGATTTTAACATGACAACCAAAACGGATAAAACTAATGCAAATGATGACTTGAACTCCTCTAAAGACGATAAACAATTTAAAGATTTAATTATTAACGCAGATTCTAAACCGCAAAAGGCTATCCCTGCTTTTAACATGACAGCCAAAACAGATAAAACTAATGCTGACTTGAACTCCTCTAAAGACTATGAAAATTTTATAGACATAATTAACGCAGATTCTAATCTGCATTCAGAATATTATGAATATGCAAATGATAACCGTAAAAGTTCTCTAAATGAAATTGACAGTCGCGATACTCTTTTATCTCTGCAAAAGGAAGACATGATGAACATATATGAAGATTTTAATGTACCATTCGGGATTCATAGTAAAAATAATAAACTCATGATGGGAAATAGTGTTGTATGTTTATCTTCGACAAATAATGCTTCTCAAACAGGAAAAAAGTACATGATTACCATTAACAATAAAACATATGAATTAACCGCTGGGTTGAAAGAGCTTTTAATGCGCAACAAACCCAATCTTAACATTGTAACTGAAAAAGACAAAACTGATTACAAAGAAATGTTAATGGACACTAATGCACACAAACGGGATTTTGACCCGAACGGGCAATTAAAAGGTGACAAAGGATTAAAATACTGCACAATCATCAAACCTTTCTTTTCGCAAATAAATAACAATAACAAAGATGTGCTGCAACAGTTACCGGAACTAAAAATCGGGGGACACTTGCCTGAGTTAAAACAGTATAAAAAAAACACTGATTATATTTATTGGGACGATCCAAATGAACTGATTGAAAGACTGAAACTCTTAATTGCATCTAAAAACGCTGGCAACAACAATCATGATAATGAAATTATATCAATTATTGAAGAGTTAAAGGAAGCTGGTATTATAAAATAATGAAATCCGTGTAAAATAATCATTATGCTTTGTAATGTAAGAAACGTAAGACATGAATCTCGAGAAAAAAGAAAATACTAATATTGATAGTTGTAAAGTAGGAGCAAACAAAGTCACAGGTAAACCAGAGTTATTTGAACTTTTTAGTAGAGAGTATGTTGATAAAAATGTTCAGAAGAATTCTGACAAACTAGTAGATTTAGAAAAGCTGTTTCTAACCTTAATTAATCGTATAAAAATTATTGAAAAAATAATTGCTTTAAAGGAACTCGAAGGAAATTTGAACAAGCATTATGAGCAAAGCCGACGTCGTTAATGAAATTCATAAGAACGTTAGACTGAACTTCCCCCGGAGAAGTGTATTGTTAAAAGATATAGATGACCTTTGGCAAGCAGATTTGATAGATATGCAGGCTTTATCTAAATTTAACGCGGGATACAAATACATATTGGTGATTATCGATTGTTTCTCAAAATATGCTTGGGCATTTCCACTCAAACAAAAAACTAAAGAAATCGTTTGTAAAGAATTTCAAACATTGTTCACGAAGGGGCGTTATCCGAAGAATTTACAAACAGATATGGGTAAAGAATTTTATAATAATGTATTTAAAAAAGAAATTGAAAAGTATAAAATTAATCATTACTCTACATATTCTACAAAAAAAGCCTCAATTGTAGAAAGACTTATAAGAACTCTCAAAACTAGCTTATACAAAGAGTTTAGTTTAAAAGGGAATTATAAATGGATTGATGGAACCCTTGAAGATAAAGTTTTTAAATATAATCACACCTTTCATAGAACAGTAGGAAAACCCCCGGCAGCAATTAATCATAACAATAAAAAAATTATATTACAAAGATACGTTAACAATTCACTATGTAAGAAAGTATTGACTCGCAACAGATTTGTAGTTGGAGATTTTGTAAGAATAAGTAAATTTAAAGGATGTTTTGAAAAAGGGTTTACACCTAATTGGTCTACTGAAATATTCAAAATAACAAAAGTTCAGCATACTAACCCTACTACATATTTATTAGAAGACGCAAAGTCAAGACCAATTTTAGGAGCATTCTATGGGCAAGAAATTCAGAAAACTGCACACCCTGAGGTATATCTTGTTGAAAAAGTTTTGAAAAGCAAAGGCAACAGAGTATATGTTAAGTGGCTAGGTCTTCCGTCAAGTGAAAACAGCTGGATTGATAAATCAAATCGTTTGTAATCGTAAGATACTGTGCCTATAAATAAGCTATTTACATTTCATGTCATCATTTGCATTTAGATGTTTACCCAACAAAGACCGCTTTTAATAAAGTATTTGCTTCACCAATATTACTGAAAATGAAACACACACAAGATCATGCCGGCAAGGCCAGTGCGAAGAGAAAAGGCGAATTACCAACCGTTCAGAAAAGCGGAGCTGGTTTGAAAAAAACCTTCAGCAATATTATTTCGCATACTAAAAAACAAATCCGTAATCTAAAACCAAAATGCAAGAAAATGTTAATTGAATTAGCATACGCAGCTGCTCAAGAATTGGCTTCTGAGTTACCCGTACCATTACCGAGAGTGATACCTGTACCTAAAACCGGCGGATTTCTGCCATTGATTCCTATTTTTGCTGGATTGTCTGCCACAGGAAGTCTAGCCGGAGGTATTGCTGGTATTACCAAAGTTATCAATAATTACAAGTCAGCCAAAAACCGACTAGCACAATTAAAAAGACGTAATATGAAAATAGAGCCAATGTGTATTGGAAAAGGATTACATCTTAAACCGTACAAGAGTGGTTTGGGAATTTATGTTTCAAATAAAAAAAACTAGATAGCGGGCTACCCAATAGAGCATTAACTAATATCGATATTACAAAGCACTCGAAAAGAATTCCCCATTTTCGTGGTGTATTTATGAGAGATGAATTACCAGACGCACCATGGTCGATAGAATGTGGTGTGATCAATTTAGATTCTTCTAAAAATTCTGGCACTCACTGGGTAGCTTATGGAAAAATTAAAGATTATATTGAATATTTTGATAGTTACGGTAACTTAAAACCACCGAAAGAATTTATAAATTATGTGGGACCACACATTCATTATAATTATGGCAATTTGCAAGGAAACCATTTATATAACTGTGGACATTTATGTTTAAAATTTCTAAAATCATTTTGGAAAAGTAAATAGTTACAATATAAATAAATAAACAATAACTTTATTATGCAATAGCCACATATTAATAAAATGAAATGTTAAACCCGTGAGGCACATTCCTTCACGATCATTGTACAGAATTGGGTGTAAAATATATAATAAAGTAAAGCTCTTTGTCTAATATTAAAACAATATGTACGTTTTTAATAAAAGCTTCGCGAATGCACAAAAAAACAGTATTCAACTTCCAGCATTCAAAGGAAGAAGACGCTTCAGAACAACAAAGAAAATAAGTAAAACTAATAAAAACTTCCTTTATTCTCTCGGTTTTGAAGTAATACCTAAACAAAATGCTGCAAATATCCGACCCACCACAACAAGATAATTCTATTGAAAGCTATGAAATCCATACTTACAATCCCTACAATGATAGCTTTAAAGAAAACGATGAAATCAGAATACCTATTCATCAGCAAGACGTTTACGTATTACCATCTGCGAGTTCCATTTATATTGAAGGGTATGCAAGTGTATTTGAAGTAGATGCAGCCGGAAACAAAAAAGAAAAAGAAATCAATTTTTCGAATAATCCAATATTGTTTTTATTTCAAGACATAAGATACGAACTAAATGGTGTTGAAATAGATCATATTAAAAATACTGGAATCACAACGACCATTAAATCTCTCATCTCAATGAATGAAGGAGAAAGTAAAAGTGCGAAATTGTGGGGTTGGGATTTAAATGGGTCCAAGCAAAAAGATGGTCATTTCTCTGCTGTTATACCCCTAAATAAAATACTAGGATTTGCGGAAGATTACAATAAAATTCTCATCAATTGTAGGCATGAACTTATACTTCACCGAAGTAATTCAGTTTTAAATAGTGTTATAACTGACAAAAATAATAATGTTTCGATAGACATACAAAAACTTCAATGGCGTGTGCCACATGTAAGAGTTTCAGATCGTAATAGATTATTACTACTTAAGAATCTAGAAAAAGATAAATCCATACAACTAGCTTTCCGAAATTGGGATTTATATGAATATCCTCTTTTACCTAAAACAACAAAGCACTCATGGTCAGTAAAAACCGCTTCTCAGTTAGAAAAACCAAGATATGTTATATTTGGTCTGCAGACTAATAGAAAACTGAACAAATTAGAGAGTTCATCCGTGTTTGATCATTGTAATATAACAAATGTCAAATTGTTTTTAAATTCACAGTACTTTCCTTATGATTCACTTAATTTGAAATTTGATCAAGATAAGTATAGTATATTATACGAAATGTATGCTAATTTTCGTCAGTCGTATTACAACACGAGCATCGATCCCTTGCTTAAGTTGGATACATTCGGGAAAAAAGCTCCACTTTTCGTTATTGACTGTTCAAGACAAAATGATACACTGAAAACCGGGCCAGTGGACGTTCGTTTAGAAATCGAATCTTCAAAAGATATACCCGATAATACAACAGCCTACTGTTTGATCATAAACGATCGTCTTATAGAGTATCGACCATTAAGTAACATCGTTCGAAAATTATCATGAACATACCAGTATGGTACACTAAACCAGTATGGTAAACAGTATGGTATGGTAGTGTACCAGTATGGTACACTAAACCATTAAAAAAATTGCTTAATGAAAAGCGTAAATTCCATACACTTTGGAAGAAATATAGTAACCCATTAGACTACGAAACTTTTAAAATATTACGTAAGCGCGCGGAGAAAATGGAATCACAGTGTTATAATAACTATATATCGTACACGGCACAAAAAATAAAATCGTACCCTAATTATTTTTGGACTTATGTAAAGTCGAAATCATCTAAAAACAAATTTATGCAAACAATGAATTATAAAGGTCATACTACTTCTGATGGTGAAGAAATATGTAATTGGTTTAATGATCACTTTCACTCAGTTTTTGAGAAATCGAGTGATAATCAACACTTTGATTATTTCAGTTTAACACCCCCCTGTGAACCTTTAATTGATATAGGTAGTATTGAGGTAAATCGTATCACCGTTCTTAAGTTATTAAATGCAATTAATGTTAATAAAGGTGCGGGTCCTGACGGTATTCATCCTGTTTTCATTAAGAGATGTTCCTCTAATTTAGCGTCCCCTCTTACTATTATTTTTAATAAATCCATCAAATATGGCTGTGTTCCGGACATTTGGAAAAAAGCTTTTGTCACCCCTATACCTAAAGGCTCAGTTAGTCGGGACGTTGAAAAGTACAGGCCTATCTCTAAATTATGTCAATTCAGTAAGATTTTGGAAATAATAGTTACAGACCAAGTTTCTCTAGTATTTAAAAATCACATGAGTCCAAATCAACATGGCTTCTTCAGAGGTCGATCGGTGGACACTAATTTATTAACTTTTAGTGACGATATCCGAGTCGCGATGGATAAAGGTGCTTGTGTTGATGCCGTGTACACAGATTTTGCAAAGGCATTTGACAAAATTTGCCATAACACGCTTCTACTTAAGCTTTGGCGCCTAGGCATTCATGGTGATTTATTCCGGTGGATCAAATCATACATCGAGAATCGAAGCCAGTGCGTAGTATTATATGGTTATGCCTCAGAATATAAGTCAATCAGCTCCGGAGTACCCCAGGGGTCGCACCTAGGACCCTTATTATTTACACTTTTTATAAATGACATTGACAAATATATTAAAAATTCAAATGTCTTGCTATATGCAGATGACACAAAAATTTATAAAACCATCAAATCCTTAGAAGACTGTTACATGCTGCAAGATGATTTAGTCAATTTTGAACTGTTTTGTACAGATAACAAATTATTTTTAAACTTAAATAAATGTTTCATCATTAGTTTTTCAAAAAAGAAATATAACAACCTTACCTTTGGATACACCTTATGTAACAGTCTTCTGAGTAGAGTAACACAAATTCGTGACCTTGGTGTCATAATGGATTCTAAACTTTCATTCAAACCCCATTTAGATTCAATTATGAGAAAGGCATATAAACAACTAGGCTTTATACTGCGCGTAGGCAAACCGTTTAAAAATAGTCTAACTTATAAAATTCTTTATAATAGTTTCGTTCGTAGTAATCTCGAATTTGCCAGCGTCGTCTGGAAACCCTATTACTCTATAGACATTGAAAGGATCGAGAAGCTGCAGAAGAAGTTTGTAAAAGCTCTTGACTATAGAACTGGCTATACGCATATTAGCTATAAGGACTCACTTGTTCACCATAAAATCCAATCGCTTAGTGACCGCCGAGATTGCGCAGACTCAGTTCTGTTCTATAAAATTTTGAATAATATTTTAAATTCCCCCTCCCTACTTCATCAAATTCATTTAAGAGTCCCCAATAGACGTCAGCGCCAGTGTCGGAAAAAAAAATTGTTTTCAATCCCCCAGTATAGAACGCGTTATGCACAAAACACTTTCTTGAGGCGTGCGTGTAAGCTATTCAATGACAATGAAAAACTTAAAAATATTGACCCGTTCAATTGCAATATTTCCGCTATAAAAAAAGTTTTCTGGTAGCCACTATCATTTTTCTACTTTCATGTTTAGTTTTCTTGTTTTTGGAATATTATAACTATTTATGTTCAAAATTATTCTTTTACAATGTAATTTTATTAGTACACATACCGTATGTACTTTAAGGAAACTCCAGGTCTATTTATAAGCATTAGATATTAAGAAATTTTTTGTAAACGACTGTTTGTTTCTTGAATAAAATAAAATAAAATAAAATGATTATGGATGTTCAAGGTTTTAAAAACGAAAGCAATAAATTTATACCAAAAGAAATAGCAATTATTTGCAAGAAGAGTGTGCTTGTGTTGTTGATTAAACCACCATACCCATTTTATTATTTAACAAAGAAAGAACGTTTACAAGTTTCATGGCTAGAAAAAAATAGGGGAATATTATGGAATGAGGGATATGTGCCGTACTGTAGTTATAAGAGCTTGTTATTAGACTTCTGTAAAAATAAGCGTATTTATACAAAAGGATGTGAAAAAGTACTGTGGGTAAAGGAGATAACAGAATGTGATGATGTTTATAATTTAGAAGATACAAATTGTCCTAATTTAGAAATACTTAGTGACAAATATTCAATGTCATCGGATATTCACAATTGTATTTACCATGCAAATATATGTGCTTTTAAAAATGTATCGTATTTAAATAAGTGGTGTATAGATAATAATGTTTTTATGTAATAAACAAATTCAATCCATAATAATAATATTGCTTTATTTTCATCGATAAGCTTCTTCTTCTCTTTTAAGTCGATACACTCTTGACAGAATGGTCGTGGTCCTCAGTTGAGGATTGATATCCTTCATGACGACTTTTTTGGGAAAATAGTGAGGCTAAGAACCTTTAATTGATGGTAAACAGTTAAAATGGATATCAAAATTGGGAGTATCGTCCAAGTTTTCATTCATAAATGGCAGCTAAATGGTTGTCATGAAGTCAAAATAATAAATGGTGAACACTATAGTGGTATGTTAATAACACCAAGTTATTTTCAAACTAGGCGTTTGCAAATTTATTATACAGGCTTACAAGTAACTGCGCAAGTAATTAGAAAAGATAAATGTTTTGTAGACTTGGTGCCTTATGACAGAAAATTAACATATTTATGAAGAACAAAATATAAAATACCTAATATACAGCCCACAGTATAAATACTGTATTCGTTATAAAATTGATTCATTCACATAGTAGCAATACGTGTATCAGGTCATCTGCATCGTTATATACAAACAAATCAAAATGGTTAATTTCTGCTGCCCGCTCAAATGCTTCGAGTCCCCAGATACTCATGTCGATGGCGTTGCGTGTCTTCGTTGCCATGCGTTTATCTATTGTCACTGTCGATGTGTGACATATATGGCAGAGAACGAAGGCTACATCAAAATCGAAAATGAAATGGAAAAGTTTAGGAGCATGAAACGAAAATTTGATGATTACTGCTTTGAATATTTGGATAAGATGCGGGATCATAAAATTCGTCTAGAACAGTTAAAGAAAGCATGGAACTAGTCTCTGTGATTTTAATGTCTTTCTCTGAAGTGTTATTTTAATAATAATAATAAATTTAAGACTAAAATAATTATTGTTTTATTATAATCAGGTAACAAAATCGTACGTTGCTACTTCCCCTCATACTCTTACAGAACAACTTAGATCACTATGAATAGAGCCGTTTGAACTGCTTATAATTAAAGGGATTTAGAATGAGTCTTTAAATTAACAAGATATCTCTTATGAATATCTATTCATTTGCCAGACCGCTTTGAAGATGAGAATTTGTAATGAATTTTTGAATAGTGGATATTGGGCATTTGAATAGGTAACTGTAAAATCAGTTTTTGAATAGATGTAGGTAATTCACTTCTTGAATAGTGGATATTAGGGGATCTAGATATCTCATTTGTATCTAGATACCCTAATATCTACCTACTACAGTGCCATGACATGTCTAGCCAGTTACAATGGCATGCAAAAATTCTTATTCTAATTTATAAACTACAGTAAATCAGATAATCCAATAAATCAATTACTCAAAATTATAATGATAGGAATGACTATTAAATTATTGAATGAATTATACAGAATAAAATTAGATATAATATATTATTTCTATTAGGTTTAAATGTCAATCAATTTATATAAATACCAAATCTTTTATATGTTATAATTCTATACTGCTAGTAATAAATAATGTCCTTGTGTAATAAATATACCTTAATTGAATAAAATGATTTATCTTTAAGACACTGGAAAAGTTTGGACCTAAACTTACTCAGAGGCAACTCGGCTATATCTTTTGGCAGCTTATTAAAAATACGTACCGCCATTGGAAAACAGTTTCGTCGGCATAAGTGTATATTACTTTTTGGGTAGATAAATATGTCTGGATACCTCAAAAATATACAAACAAGGTACTGTCAGAATATTCAACCGTTTG
The DNA here is from genome assembly GCA_947563465.1 of Archips xylosteana. NCBI lineage: Eukaryota > Metazoa > Arthropoda > Insecta > Lepidoptera > Tortricidae > Archips > Archips xylosteana. Next base: position 1,378,424 of record OX387355.1, read on the forward strand.
AAAAGTGGTTTACAAGAAGTACGAGGGGGGACATCACAGATACCGCGAATACATTGTTTTTGCCCTATAAATATTCTGTTAATATCTACCGAATTGCCCCACAATAGTATACCATGACCGAGATGAGTGGCGAGCAATGCAGGATGCCTACACTCAGCATTGGGTGGCTATGGGCTGAAGAAGAGAGAGAGAGAGAGAGAGTATACCATATCTTAGTATTGACCCAATGTACCCATGATATGCCTTCAATGCTGTCTGCTCATTTGTAATTTTGGTAAGCCTCCAGAGTGCATAAGCAAAGCGATTAACTCTGGTAGTCAGACTGTTTACATGCTGTTTCCAAGAACACTTGTTATCTATAATTATACCCAAAAATTTTGTTTCACTTGATTCCATTATTATTTGATTTTCGTAGGTTACTATTAAATTTTCAATATTTCCGCTTCTATTTCTAAATTGTATGTATGTTGTTTTATTTAAATTAACTTTCAAATTGTTATCTCTCAGCCAGTTTATTATGTCACTAACAGTATTATTTATATCCGTATTGTACGTTTCTTTATTTTTTCCAGTTATTATTACTGAGATGCCATCTGCGAAAAGTGTACAATGATCCAAAACGAACTAAACCTGCCACCGTAGAAGCACGAAAGAGAAGAAACATTCTTTTTGCCATCTTGTTCCAATAATGTTCCCTTCTGACTCCTTGAATGTGAAGAGCTAAATTGGCTCAATTTGGAAAAAATATCACGTTACAATTTAGTCGCGACAAATAAAATATAATGTTACAAAAAGAACTAATGTAATTGGACTTTTCCTTTACGTATGAAGAATAAGCCACATTCAGGAAAATGACGACGCAATTGCTTTGTGTTACTTTATCGCACAGGCGTCCTCTCAGAAACCCCTACCTGCTGAGAGAGGAGGTCTGTGCCCTGCAGTGGGACGTATATAGGCTGGGATGATGATGATGACATTATCGCACGACGCATTTAGGTCTGCACTTGTCTTCACCTACGGCTCCGTATCTTTATAATCTAACAGTCAAATTATTTAGAGGGGATTTGTGAAGTTACTCGGGCGCGGCAGATTAATATACGGGGGGGATACCTATTGAATATGAGCACTTCATGTGGAGGGTTTGTCTAGGGCACCCTGTAAAAATACTAAGTAAAAAAATTCTTTCTTTTTTCTTGATTCTTTAAAATACTCGAGCGCGTCAGATTAAGATAAGGTGGGTTAATTATTAGCAGAACAATGCACATTTCACTTCCAAATCGTCAGTCTTTGGAATTAACATCCCCTATGAAAACCTGACGCGGGCCCTTCCGTATGGCCACCCCCACCAAGCAAAGTGTCAGATTATCATGCATTTATTATCAGTGGCGCGCTGGAGTATCAAATTATCAAAATCTGACGCGCTCGAATCAAAGAATCAAAGAATCTATTTTTTTACTAAATTTTTTGACGGGGTTCCCCAGGCAAACCCCCCCACATGAAGTGAGCATATTCAATGAGGGTACTCTAGAGCGTAAAAGTCCCCCCGTATATTAATCTGCCGCGCTCGAGTAACTTCACAAATCCCCTCTTGGGCTCCCCTACTAACGGAACCCTTATAGGATCACTTTGTTGTCCGCCCGTTCGTTCGTCCGTCCGGCCGTCTTCTGTCAAGACACTCTATCTTAAACACCATCCTCTTCTAGAAAGTACATTAATGAAAGAGAAGCGCTTGGTAACTTCGAATGTTAAGTCAAGCCGGAGGGAATCGGGTTGTTAGTACCCTCCGCCACTGGTTGTTATAGAGACCATTACACACCTAATGAAGCACCTTTACGGACGGTTTAAAAATTTACAATGAAATTAATACTATAATTTCATAACTTCATCCCAAACTATACCTCGCATGAGCACGCAGATTTAACCCTAATAATGCCCACGTATGTTCATAAATATTCAGCAGTCACAGCTAGAGGTGAAATACAGCCCAAAGCATGCGATAAATTTCAAGTCCACAAACTGGTGTTTTGCATTCACTAGGTCATCCTTCATGGCCAGTGGGTCTGGATACGATCTGAAATGTGATTTTCGATGCTGGCACGTTTATTTTTGCCACAGCTAACAAACCATTGTTTTTTTCGTTTGCGTTGTTTGAATATGAACGTGTTTTTTAAAAGGACAATAGGCGTGTGAATCGGATTGTTTTCTGGTGCTGTAGTTTTAGTCTAGTTTCAACCGAAGGAAAATTTATTTTTTGATGGGTTTTCCCTGAACATAAGGACTTTATACTTGCTTGATAGCTTTTTAGTGAAACAATAGCATTAATTATTTCATCGTCATTATCATTCCAGTTTATATACGTTCCATTGCACACAGGCCTCTCAGAAAGATAGGGCTTGGGCCGCAGTTCCCTCGCGATCCTAGTGTGGATTGGGAACTTCACAAGAATCATTAAATTTCTTTGCAGATGTGAGCAGGTTTCTTCACGATGTTTCCCTTCACCGTAAAGCTCATGGTGAATTCCGAAAAAACCCAGAAGTCCAAGTCTGGGCTCGCATCTACGACTCTCTGCATGATAGGCCATAGGTCTCTACCACAAAGCTACCAGCTAGCTAAATTGTATTGCCGACACTTATTCTTCTCCATTTATTCTGTCAAAAATCATGTATTTTTTTGTATAAATAGACATGAATATTGGAGAAAATTGTAGAAAAGCCAAGCCCTTGCCATACAAGTATAATAATAATCTGAAGTAATTATCTTCTGAATATCTCTAAAAATTAATTTTCTAACGCTCCTAAAAATACTCCTTCTACGGAAACAACAATATTGTTTATTATCTTTCCGTACTGTAAACAATACCGTCCAATTATACGATATTTGGTTTCCTTACCTCCCGGAAATTGTACATAAGCCTGTTAACGTTTCCCTTAGCGCAAGCAGTAGTGCAGCAAAATACTGGCATACGACAATATCACCCCCATCCATTAACAGAGCAAATAATGGAGCCCTTAGCGGGCCAATGAAAGCATTCGGGAGCTAATGGGCCGACTATAATCACAATAATACCGCCGCGCAGTGGCACTGTTAACAGGCTGATTCTTAAAGTAGCTTTAGCAGAGGATATAGGTAAACATTTTTATACGTTTCTATTCTACTTCTACTTTGTTTCATGCTGGGAAAAGTATATACAGTTTCCGCGATACCCGAGTTTGACAAGAATCGAGATAGGTTTTTGTTTAAAATTTCAATCGTACTGATATTACTATACCTAGATATTTTTCTGGCACGAACAGCAAAGGTTTTTTTTTTTTTTGATGAGTCTCCAGAGTGGCCAAAGACGCGAAGCCCTTGCTAATTTTTTAACTGGGAATGGAGGGCCCAGACAGTGTCCGACTTGCACGGACTAAAAAACCCGGTCACAAGTCCCCTTTTCTATTGATTACCAAAAAGAAAAAACTTGTGCTTTTAATTTTAAGGTGGGGAGGGGTTGGGAGGGGACTTGATCTACCCACAGTGTCCTTCCAGCAAACAGCAATGGTTAGTGTTTGACATGATAATAACATCAACAATCCTGTTATCGACAAGTACTACTTTAACGTCATAAAGGAATACAAACATAATATATTATGTGTAGTAGTTATTTGGGAAATTTTCAGTGTCTTACAACTCATTGGTGTAATAAGAAGGTGGCAAATAGTAACACGTGTTTCATTCCATTCCTCTTATTAATACCAACGTTAAATAAGCAATCAAAAATTTTTACATTCTGATTGTCCTTATTCATAAGTAAGAAAAAAAAGACATAAATCACTGTCAATTCTTTCGCATTGCACATTAAGCAATGCAATGCTTACAAAAGTCTAAAAAAAAATATTTTTCACGACACTGCTCGAAAATGTGGCCATTGATAACCTTAATCCAGTACTCAAAACTGCCTATTTATGTACGTTTAACAGCTGACTCATTTATGGCGCGCAAACACGACAACAATGTTACACTAATCGAAAAAAGGACGTATCAGTATATTATTATGTATTTCATAATACGATACGACTTTTTGAAAGATAATTTCTGAATTTCATTCCTGGCGTGTTGAAACGACACTATTGGACCAATCAAAAGTAATCGTCTGCTGCATGTGATGGATGGATGGATGGATGGACGGACGAACGGACGGACGGACGGACAGACGGACGGATGGACGGATGGACGGAATGGACGGAATGGACGGGATGGACGGGATGGATGGGATGGACGTGATGGATGGACGGATGGGAAGATGGACGGATGGACGGATGGACGGATGGACGGGATGGACGGATGGACGGGATGGACGGGATGGACGGGATGGATGATTATGATGATGATGATGATTTCCTCGCATTAGTCGTGAAAAGCACAATGTTTAGTCTCGGCCAAAAGTGCAATAGATGGACTCGTACTTTCGAGGGCCTCCGCTACGCGTCGGCCCTCAAACAAACTCGTCCATCTATTGCTTACTTTCCAGCCTCTACAGTCAACAATGTACTATTCTCAAAGATGCAATGAATTGTTAACCTTACGTTCCAAATAATAGAACGGTACGTACCACGTTGCAGGCGCGGTTAGACGAGTCCTATATGGATTTTCATACTGAATTGCAGGCCTAGGCCGGGAAAGCGATCGTCTATATTGTTTCATGTGACATAGCATCATGACGTTTATAGGTCTATGGCAACCATAAAAAAAAACATAAGCAATTATTGCTTTCTTTGCATTTTTAAATTTTTGAAGTTTTTTATTTTATTTCATTGCATGTTTGAGAAAAGCACTGTACAAGCCTCGGTCGGAACATGGGTTTACCTACCCGGCCGGCAACCCCTTACTTCCCGGCCTCTGCAGTAATGTACTATTACCTTAACGTTGTTATTAATTAGAGGATTGAAATGAAACGCGCATTACTATTTTGCCACCTTCTTATTGCACCGTTGAGCATTGTGAAAATTTCTGAATAGCTACTACATAACATTATGTATTTCTGAATGACGTTGAAGAGGTACTTATCGATAACAGGATGGTCTATGTTTTTATTATGTCATCAAACTCTAACCACATGTTGTTCGTGCCAGAAAAATATCTAGGTAAAGATATAGCACATGAGAAAGTTTGTGGAGATGTTCAGACGTTTAGAGGTTTATTGGTCAATCACGCAATAACGGCTGAAAGGTTAATTGGAGATAGACAAAAATTTAGATTGGGACATATTATGGTACTTAATATCCGAGTAATTCTTTCCACTGGAATAATAATATTTTTTTCATCACTTAAGCTCTGAAAGTAGGTTATATTTAACTTGAAATCCGTGTTGTAAATTCGATTTATATCTTTAGAGATGTAAGTAAATTTAAAAATCGAATGGTGCTCCTTTGTATTCACGAAATGGTAGACAAGGAGATTGTAATGCGTAATACTCTTCAAACTTCCATGCTGGCATAATACTGCTGGCCAGTGGCCAGCGCGATAAATTTTCTTCGCTCTGTTACAAATTGCGTACATTTTTAACATAACGGTTTTTCTTTATTTCCTCGCATTTGTGATGAAAAGTAGAGTGTTCAAGTGTAAATGATCAATTATGTTGGATTATTCTACTTTACTATGGTGCAAAAAATAATAATTAAATAATGTGGGTAAATCAAACTTTGTCTATTACAAGAACTGTCATAATTATTATTCAAATAAGACGGTCTCTCTCTTGCTGTACGAATCAAGTAAGGCGGACGTATCATTGCTTCCAAGTAACAAATAATAAATTACAATAAAAGTATTGCTCATATCAAGTTCAATTTCTTCTTTTTAAACCCTAACCTCCTTTAAATTACACCCGCGAACTATAAGCACCCTCGCTCGCTTTGCTCGCTTGTGCGCCTAAGGGTGTAATTGATCACTTTCGACCCTTGTTTATCAATCTACTAAACTGCATAGAAGAATAGAAGGCGCTTTCCAAAAACTTTCAAGATGACTTGTTAACTTTGTCTGCACTCAACAGATGGCGATGGCGTCTCATCTATAATATTAAGACATAAGTAATATATTAATAGCAGGACAGGATTTGGAAATCCGTTTTCTCGTTTAATGAGGATAGACGATATACCTTTTTTGACGTGACAACGTCTAATAAATCGATGAACGCCGGCTGCATACACGAAAAAGGATGACGCAATGTAACGTATATGTACGTAACGGTACGTATATGTAGGTTACGTGCGGTGCAGCGGTATGAAAGGGGGTTTCATTTTTGTTTTTTAATAGGTGCGAGGGGTTTAAAGGAGGATGAAAATTTCATTGATTTTGCCGTAGGATGCACCGTTTTCAAGATATTTGACAAAAAACCAAAGTTAAGCAACGTCGGGCGCGGTCAGTACTTGGATGGGTGACCGCCTGGTTTCATTATTGTTTTTTGAATGTTTTGTTATGACGTTGTCACGTTAAACTATCGTCCGTAAGCCGACTTTACAGACAACCGGTTTTTTTTGTTAATGATAGGGGAAATCGAGCGGGCGAGTCACTTGATGGAAAGCAATCATCGCCGCTTATGGACACCCACTACACATAAGTGGAAGTTGAGGTTGATATGGAACAAAACAACATTTAAAGCTGCCTTAACACTTCGGCCACCTTACCTCACCTGAAATATTGCTCCAAAATATACAAACACAAACAAATATACAAATTTAGTGACCCCACCGGTGATGCCCACGGCATCGCCCAATTACTGATTTTCTAGCTAGGTAGTATTAGCTAGCTTTTCGATAGAGTATCCTCTAGAAAATAACATCTACAGTTTAACTCTGGCCCCCAAAATAACTCACATAACAATACCCTAAAACCGGCCAAGTGCGAGTCGGGCTCGCGCACGAAGGGTTCCGTACTATTATCTATAAAAACGGCAAAAAAATCACGTTGGTTTTAAGGGAGCCAACCTTAAATATTATTTTATTTTAATTTAATTATTTATTTTTAAATTAAATATATAACTAAATATTGTGTGAATATTTCAAGCGTCTACCTGTTGCCGTTATCAATATCGAGCAAAAACGAGCAAAAACATCACTTATTTAATCAGGCGTTACTTTGCGGAGGTCCATATTAATGAACTGAAACAATTACTTTGCTCACCTGCAACCTGGTCGCGGGTGAGCAAAGCAATTGTTTCAGTTCAAAAAAATCACGTTTGTTGTATGGGAGCCCCCTTAAATATTTATTTTATTCTGTTTTTAGTATTTGTTTTTATAGCGGCAACAGAAATACATCATCTGTGAAAATTTCAACTATCTAGATCATGATTCATGAGATACAGCCTGGTGACAGACGGACGGACTGACGGACGGATAGACGGACAGACGGACAGACGGACGGACAGCGGAGCCTCAGTATTAGGGTCCCGTTTTGACCGTTTGGGTACTGAACTCAAAAAAATATCTTGGTCCCACCGGTAATGCTAATGGCAACCAAGGTGTTAAATATACTAAAACGGCTATCGCCTCTCAGATAATTCTCTCTCCTCTGCGACAGTAAAAACGTGGCCATGTCTAATATAAATAAAAATAAATGTCCCAACATTTAGGGCCCTTACGTATTGATTGAGCACGTATGTGTTTAACGCTCGCACCCCCAGTCGTTAGGTTTTATGTACACAGACGTGCTGAGAGAGTTTGGTGCTTCTTAAGAGCCGACGTTATCTTTAGATAGCGCATTTGGTCGCCAAGAATTACCTGTAAGTGTACGGGTAGGCTCAATCAATAGTACATTGTTGTAGAGACTAGAAAGTAAGCAATAGATGGATGAGTTAGTTCGAGGGCTGACGTGTAGCTGTCATCGAGAAAATAAATGATTGGAAATACTATATACTGTCTTTAACATGACAAACCTTTTTATTCCACGACCGTGCTGTTTTTTTTTTATGTTAGAGAGGCCAGACAAACGAACTAGTGGGTCACCTGATGTTAAGTGATCACCACTGTCCATAGACACCCGCAGCGCTTTACGCAATGCCAGTGCGTTGTCGGCCCTAACAGGGAGAGGAAAAGGAAAGGGAATAGAGGAGGGGGAGAGGTATTGGGCCCCCGGCGCTCTTACTGACCGTACGAAACGCAGCAGGAGTACTGCTGCTTCACGCCAGTGTTCTGTGAGAGGGTGGTACTGCCCCGGACGAGCCGGCCCATTTGTGATGCAGCAGCTAGCTACAACATGGCTCTACCACTACTTTGACTGATGACTTTGAATGTTTTTGACTGATTCCGTATACACGCACGAAGTTACCTCAAGTTCGCGAAAAAAAGGCCGGTCCTTTTTCTATATGACAGCAACAATCTTTTGTTAAAACATTCTGGTTCCGTATGACTTTCAACGGCTTTTAGAGTGACTTTCGACGTTCGGCAACAAAAAAAAACCTAATCTTAATATTCTTTTTAATGACCACACTTTATATTTTATGAGTCGTAATGATGCAGAATCATGGGGAACGAGAGAAAACCATGTCTTTATTATAAAGCTTTACAACGTTGAACATTTCAGGGTAAAATAGCGGTTTGCGGTATCTTTACTGACTTATTTAGAAACATAACATTTGCATGATAAGCTTAAAGGAGCATTTTCTAGTGTTTTACCCGGTGGCTAAGTTTGAAGGAGTAAATTTATCTGAACTCAGGATTCCTTTTGTACTTGGAAATCATCATTTCAGCCGAAAGACGTCCACTGCTGAAAATAGGCCTCCCCTAAGGCTCTCCAAACAGATCGGTCCCGTATCATCCGCACCCAACGCGTTCCCGCTTAACCATGTCATCGCTCCATCTTGTTGGAGGTATAGACCTCCAACAAGACCGGAACCCACTGCGTCTTCCGGTCCGTAGACGCCACTCGAGTACCTTTATACCCCATTGGGCATCAGTTCTACGAGCGATAGTGTGCGACTTAGAAATGTGATACGAAATAATTAAATCTGATTGGCGGACTGAGAATTGTGCGTACATTCAAAAGAGAGAAATGTAAGTTAAAATTATACGCCATAGTAATCGATAGCGGCAGTTGCCTGTTTGCCCATTGTAATTGGTACATTAATGCAAACGCGTTCGAGACATTTTTTTTTATAATAATAGACTTAAAGCTCATTATGTTATTTCGTCGTTAAGGGAATTACGAGGTCATTAGATACTTACTTAATACTGCTTAGGAGGCTAATAAAAAATAAATTGCTCTCGTTTTCAAGTAGCTCTCATTTTTAATTGTTTATCACGGCCGCCTGTTGGATAAATTGGACAAGTACGGTATTCGAGGAAACGCACACTTTTGGATTAAAAGCTACCTATCTGAAAGAAAACAGTGTACCCAAATTGACAGAATAGAAAAAAAAAAGACTCACATCATTCCAATCGGCTTACAGTGGTGGTCATACAATTAAGAACGATTTGAAGTTTCCGATTTTTTTTTATCTAAATCATGTCATATGTCTAGTTGTGTTCCTTCTTAGAAGTAACAAGTTATGTTATAAAATAGCCACATGGATAGAGCAAACAGGATTAATAATAATAGTGTATAATTGCTAACATTTTTTTTTACAAATTTTATTTGTTCTCTATACTAATAAATTCAAATAGTAATGAAGCTGGACAAATAATTAAGAACGATTTATTAAACTGCTCGAGAGTTGTTTTATATGAAACTTAGATTAAATAAATCATATTAATGTGAAGTTGGTATAGAAAAAAAAGCAATTTAATACATTTGAACTAAAATTAATAGTTAGTAGCATGTCCACGGCTTTTAATTATGGCTTTACACCGGCGAGGCATTGAATCTATCAATTTTTGACATTTCGCAAGAGAAATAGAGTTCCATTCTTCTAAGAAAACGTCGTACAGCTCTCTCAAATTGCCACACTGTCGATTTGAAACCTTTTTCTTGACTTCGCACCAAAGATGATCTATTGGGTTAAGATCTGGGCTGTTGGCTGGCCAATCTAAGACTGAAACTGATTGTGATGTGAGGAATTCCTTAACGGTGCGTGCAGTATGCTTTGGATCATTGTCGTGCTGGAATGTCCAAATAACCGGAAGCACGTCTTCGGCATATGGTAACATTGTTTCTTGCAGTATATTTTTGTATTGGAATTGATCCATGTTTCCTTCTATCAGCCTAACAGGTCCAACGCCATGTCCAGAAAAGCACCCCCAAATTTTCACATTTCCCCCGCCATGCTTTAATGTCACTTTTGTGTACTTTGGGTCGAATGCTTTATTCGGAGGGCGTCGTACATATCGTTTTCCATCAGAACATACCCTATTTATTTTTGTCTCGTCAGAAAAAAGAACGTTTTTCCACTGTCTGACTGTCCAGTTTTCATACCTTCTTGCAAATGCAAGTCGGGCTTGCCTATGACATCGTTTCAACATAGGCACCTTTCTTGCTATCCTTCCGTTCAACTTATTTTCTACCAAACGCCTTCGAATAGTGCGTGCAGAGATTGCTGAAGGGTTGTTTTCGCCAAAATATTCTTTTCTCAACTCATTAGACCCTTTAAAAGGATTTTGTTTTGCCAAACGAACGATATTTCGATCATCTCGACGAGATGACTTTCTCTGTCTAGGTCCACGCGGAACGTTTGAAGTAGTTTGATACGTGGAAAAATGCTTTACGGCATGGAAAACCATTGTTTTTGAACATTGCAGATGGTCGGCTATCTTTTTATACGACCAATTCTTCTCGCGAAGTTTTATTATTACTTCTCTTGTAGATTTATCACAACTATTATTTTTCCCCATTGTTTTTATACGAAGTAATCACTTTTAAGACTTTAACAGCACGAAATGGCGCCAAAATTATACGAATAATAATCTACAACCACAGAGCCACACAGTGTTCTCTATTTAAATTTGAAAAAATAATAAATTATTCAGCGTTCTTAATTACGTGACCAGCCAGTAAGTACTAATACTAGGTTCAGATCGAATGTATAAAGTTTCTCTATTAATTTTTTAGCCAACAATGTTGCATAAATGAATGTACCGGTAGTACGGAAAAGTTTCGCAATACCGAGAGAAATAAAAAAAATACGGGCAATTAGTTATACTTGTTACTTTGAAAAAATCATCTCAATAAATAATCGTTCTTAATTATATGGCCACAACTGTATAAGGTGAACTCACTTGGCGTACCACAAGGCAGCATCTTAGGGCCGCTGTTGTTTCTTATATAATTATATTAATGATTTACCGACGTCAACGCGACACGATTGTGTTCTGTTTGCTGACGATACTACGATAATTAGTAAAAGGTACAGATATAAGTGCATTTGAATCTAATCTAAATATGGCCCTTAATGATGTTATCAATTGGCTTAGCAGTAATAATTTAAAAATTAACTTATTAAAGACAAAATTTATACAATTTAGATCATACAAGGCCTAACCGCAACTTCTTAAAGTTATAAATGATGGTGTGAATATAGAGGAAGTAGAAGAAACAGTTTTTCTGGGTATGAATCTAGATACCCACTTTAATTAGAAGGGGCATCTTGAGAACCTATGCAAGAAAATAAACAAGTTCATCTTTGCATTATGGCGTGTTGGACAGACTGTGTCAAAAGCAACAGCACTCATGACATACCATGGCTATATCGAGTCAATTTTAAGATACGGCATCCTCTGTGGGGTAACTCTGTTCAAGCAGATCGAGCTTATGTGGCCCAAAAAAAATGTTTAAGAGCCATAAGTGGAAAACGTAAACGAGAGTCGTGTCGACCTGTGTTCACTGAACATAATTTGTTAACACTGCCAAGTCTATATATATATATGAGGCAGCTGTATATATTAAACAAAATATAGAACTATTCCCTCCTGTAAAAAAATTAACTAATAGGTCGCTGCGACAATATAAGATAACGATACCACCCTACGAGTTAAAAATGAGGAAAAAGAGTGCATACCACATGTGCATTCAAATATATAATAAAATTCCAGCGACATATAAGACCCTATCACATTCTGAATTAAAGTGAAAACTGAAAAATATATTAATTAAAAATTGTTTCTATAGTATCGATGAATATTTTAAGCATGCGTTCTAGTTATTTTAATTTTAATTTTATATTATATCATCATCATCATTTCAGCCGAAAGACGTCCACTGCTGAACATAGGCCTCCCCCAAGGCTCGCCAAACAGATCGGCCCTGCGCCATCCGCATCCAATGCGTTCCCGCTACCTTCACCAGGTCGTCGCTCCATCTTGTTGGAGGCCTACCTACACTGCGTCTTCCGGTCCGCGGACGCCACTCGAGAACCTTACGGCCCCATCGGCCGTCAGTTCTACGGGCGATGTGCCCTGCCCACTGCCACTTAAGTCTAGCGATTCTTCGAGCTATGTCCGTGACTTTAGTTCTCGCGCGGATTTCATCATTTCTAATGCGATCCCGCAGAGAAACTCCAAGCATAGCCCTCTCCATCGCCCTCTGAGTGACCTTGAGCTTCCTTATAAGACCCATCGTTAGCGGCCACGTGATGACTATATTATATTGCTTTCACAAAATTAAATTGATATTAATGAATTGATAAATGCGCTGCCTTGTTTATACGCACCGAGTACTCGGCCGAGAGCACTGTCTCGCCCGTTTACTCGGTACGTGTGATCAAGGCATTATTGTCTAACGCTTCTGACGCTTGCCTTCGCAATCGCTATTTCTTTCTGTCAAACGGTATAAAATGATGGCAGAAAGAGATGGTGAAAGCGAAGGCAAGCGTCAGAAGCGGTAGACAATACGGCCTCTGGTTAAGGTTGCGGTAACGCGTTAGTTGTGGATGGCACAGGACCAGTCTAATAGGGATGTTGACGCCATTAAAAAACAATTCGAAGACACGGCTTCAGTATAAAAACGCTTTATTTTAGCCCTGAAAACCTGATTAATTTTCGATTAACTGCAAAATTAGATTTTTTGTTGTTTTAAAACAAATAAATAGTTGATGGAGTTGGCGAACAAGTGACGTCATAAGTTGCTATTGTCATTCAAACTCTATGGGAGAATAGTGTTTTGACAGCTCATAAAAAGTACGTCAGATGATTAGTGCTATTGGAGAATCTTAGGGGAGGCCTATGTTCAGCACAGGACGTCTTTCGGCTGAAATGTAACTGTTAGGAATTTCCATGGAAACTTATTAAAATCGTGCAATTTCAATTCAAATGTGAGACGCAGTGAATCGCACGAGCAAACCCGCAAGCAAAGTTTCATCATTCCCAAACACTTCACTTTTGTAATGACCATTGTCAACGGTAAAGCTCATGGCAAATTTCAAATATTTCACGATGAAGGATAATATCTCGAGCACACACCTGAGAAGAAATTCAATGGTGTGTAAAGTTCCCAATTCGCACCGGGCCCGCGTGGGAACTACGGCCCAAGCCCTTTCATTCTGAGAGGAGGCCTGTGCCCAGCAGTGGACCGTATATAGACTGGTATGATGAAGATGATGATTTTCACCGGTATCTTAAAATCAATTTCCAATTTCTAAGCTCAATTATTCCTAACAATATCTATGGAGCTAATTAAGAATTTTGTTCTAAATTATGCACCCCAAGTGCACAATAGCTGGAGCTGGGCAGTTAACCCTGGGGAAGCCGTATTTCAGCTAAATAGCTGCAATATAATTAACTCATAACGCTCTGTACTTTAATTTAGGACCTCCAAACTAGATTGGGCTCCAAGCTTTTGGGTACAATAATTTTTTCCTGCCGTCCCATAGCGTACGCAGCCGCTTTTATGCCGCGACTATTAAAAAGTGGTATTCCCTGCCTGCGGCTGTTCCCTGAGCCCTGAAATCTGGTCCAGTCTCCCAATTACACGTGACCCCTGGGTTGTGCTAAACGAGCGATACAACTCCGGTGGTAGGCTTCGGCGGTGGCTGGTCACCATCCTTTACTTAGGTTGAGCCAGGCCGCCAAGCGACTCTCGTCGTGTTCCGGCCTGTTGCCTATAGCAGCCATTCTGGAGGAAGGGTCTGAGCAATTGAAACAGTGCCCCGTATTTGTTGTACGGTTTGCGCCGCTTGGACTGTAGACCTCATCTTCGCTTTCCATCTTGCGTGATTGTGGTCAAACGCAAGCCTATATTATTGTATAAAATTAAAAATTAATCCCCGATAGCAATACTAAAGGATAAAAAACCGGCCAAGAGCGTATCGGCCACGCCCAAGATAGGGTTCCGTAGCCATTACGAAAAAATCAAGTAATATTTTTCTAAGGATTTCGTATGTGTACGGAATCTTCCAAGTTAGGTATCGTCAATACTTTGAAAAAAGCTCGTATCTCAAAATCGTTAATCTGGCAAAGTGAACTTTATTACGTGCATATCAAGGTTCAGTTTTGTTTACATGCTGATTTGAGATACGAGTTTTTCAAAGTAAGCCTAAGGTATTAAACATACCGTCACTATGTTTAATACCTTAGGCTACTATTTACTCTTAAACTACAAATAATTCCCAAGCAATCTTAGCCGCTATAATTTTCCTTGTAAATTTAATATATTTACTACCATTTCGAATTTTTTCAAATTTTTCCACCCAGCAGTTTAGATTTTAGAGGGGGGGGGGACGGTCGATTTTAATGAAAATTTTCACTTTAAAGTTGAATATTTCGCAAACAAATCACTGAATACAAAAATCATGCAGGCAACCCCTCAATGGTTTTAAAATACCTATCCAACGATACCCCACACTTTAGGGTTAGTCGAGAAAAAAAAATCACCCCCACTTTACGTCTATGGGAGGTACCCCAAAAAAAATTTTTTTAGTTTTTTTTATTTAACCACTTTGTCGGCGTGACTAATATATATATTCTTGCCAAATTACAGTTTTCTAGTACTAACAGTCTCTGAGCTTAGCCGCGGACAGACAGACGGTCAGACATGGCGAAACTATAAGGGTTCCTAGTTGACTACGGAACCCTTAAAAGGGTAGCGGAGTGGTGAGCGTTTTCTGTGTTAATTGCGTGTGTACCATTGTGACCACTGTGTGACGTCTTGTTCATACGCGTCATAAATAAAATAATAAATAAATAAATATTACGGGACAATTCACACCAATTGGCCTAGTCCTAAAGTAAGCCAAGCAAAGCTTGTGTTATGGGTGTAGTACGAGTTTTTTGAGCTGCCCCAATCTCGTTAAAAGCCCACCTTTCGAACAAAGCGATTGTATTCTATTAAGTATGTCCTCAAGTGAATAAACCTCAGTTTAAAATGAACGTAAATATAAGATAAAATAGCTCATTGAAATAACGACTTTATTATTTAACGTAGAGAGTTCATTTTAAATGAAATGAGATTTTGTTTGTTTTGGTTGTTTTGGCTGCATGTGTAAGACGCATACAATTTTGAAAAATATTATCTCCCAACAAAGTTTAATTTAAAATTAACACTCTACTACTGTGAATAATAAAATCGTTACTTCAATGAGCTATTTTATCTTATATTTCCGTAAATTATAAAACGGTTTTCACAAAATTGTGTTACTTATGAGGTTTCACAAGGCGGTGACGATACCTAGCAATTTCACAAAACAACTGCATGGAAATTCATTACGTTCCTGGACAGAGGATGTCTGGTTAGCTAAAATTATTCAAATAAATTCGCAACTGTACTATTAAATGGAATAATTTAGTTCAAAGCGCTTCGTCTTACTACGGACGTTTCATTCTGTAAATTAAATAACCCAGGGAACACAAAACGCAAGCGAAACGTCTCCATTGTCCAAATGATGTCCAGCTGCGGTAAGGGTGCCTTTTCATCAGAGATGTGCTATGCAGCTATGCTACGAAGATGTGAAAGCTACGCTACGAAACTGTGTGAACTTTTCCACCAATGATAACCACGAATGTTTGTTCTCGGGTCTTGGGTGTTTAATATGTATTTAAGTATGTATCTATCTATATAAGTATGTTTATCCGTTGTCTAGTACCCATAACACAAGCTTTGCTAAGCTTACTTTGGGACTAGGTCCCGGTGAATTGTCCCGTGATATTTATTTATTTATTACTAGCTTTTTCCCGCGACTTCGTCCGCGCACAAAAAGTTTTAAAGTTAACTCCCGATCTTTATCCCGCGGGAAATTCCAAAAATCCATGGTATTTCACGTCCGCCACGTTGGATTTTAAAACCGTTGTTGTTTTCATAACCAGCGACCCGATAAACTATAGAAACAATACCCATGTTGATTTTCAGACTTTTTACCCCATTTCCCCCTTTTAGGGGTTGAATTCCCAAAAAACCTGAAACACGTATTTACTCATTTATTGTTAGGAGTACTTTTGTGAAGTTTCGAATAAAATAGTCCAACTAATCTTGTTTCCCCATACAAACTTTGGACCCCCGTTTCACCCCCTTAGAGAGTGAATTTTGAAAAATCCTTTCTTAGTGCAAGTCTAGACCTTATAAGGAACCTACGTGCCAAATTTGGAATCTCTAGGCCCAGTGGTTTGGGCTGTGCGTTGATATGTCAGTCAGTCAGTCAGTCAGTTTCTTCTTTTATATTATTAAGATTTATTTATTAATGATAAGCTATGTAGGCAGCTGTGCGAAGAAGTTGCGCAGCTCGAGCTATGCGTTGTATCGACAGGGGCGCGCGGAGCGGCAGCGCGGTGAGGGGGAGTCTTACGACCATCCATAGCACGCATCCATAGCACGCATCCGTAGCACGCATCTATAGCACGCATCCAGGGTACGCATCTTTCCATATAAAAATCCTCAGATCAAATAAAAAGTAAAGATAGAGCGCTGCGAACATCCGAGTGAAGCCGGTTTTATAAAAATCTGTGCGTAGGCCGGTGTTGCGATAATAATTCTTAATACCCCGATACTTCGTTGCGTGTCACGTTGATACCGTTACTGCAGTAAATAACGTTGATAAACTTTTACAAGAAACAAACAACTTTACGTTGCGTTTCACGTTCTCACGTTTTAAGCCATGCTAATAAAGAATAGAATTTAAAATTAAAAAAGAAAAGGTTGCAATAAAAGGGTAACTACAACATTATAATGGCAACACTAGTGTTGACGTTTTGGGTTCTAAGCAAAATTTGGTGCAGTTTGGTTACAAGTGTGTGCGTGCCATTTGATTGTGTAAGCACACGGTTTGGTGTAGTTTGACCGGCCTCACTTCGTTGTTTGCAGCGCTCTATCTTTACTTTTTATTTGATCTGAGTAAAAATCATAGCTTAGTTGAACCCGTTGCCACCAGTGCTATGCTATGTGGACCAATGAACTTGATTGGTGGATAACAGACACCTCCATAGCAACGTAGCGTAGCACATCTCTTGTGGACAAGCACCCTAAAACCGGGATAGTTGCCGCACTTTTCGAAATCACTCCATAATCTCTTAGTAAAAAAAGTAATATGTTTTATTTTATAATACCGGCTAATAAAAAGATAATAAATAATAATAAATATTAGGGGGACAATCTTACACAAATCGACCTAGTCCCAAACTAAGCAAAGCTTGTACTATGGGTACTAGACGACGATAAACATACTTATATAGATAAATAAATACTTATATACATAGAAAACATCCATAACTCAGGAACAAATATTCGTGCTCATCACACAAATAAATGCCCTTACCGGGATGCGAACCCAGGACCTCTTGCTTCGTAGGCAGGGTCACTACCAACTAGACTAAAGCGGTCGTTAAGTTAAAAAGTAAAAAACATTTTCTTGCGTTTTAGAGTACCTATTAGTATTTTAGCAGAGCTCTTCATTTTGTGATATCTATCCCACGTAGATATGGGATAGATGCCTGATCCATATCAATGCCGTATAGGGGCATTAAGGACAATATAGGCCGGGGTGAATCGTCATTAAATAACTTGAATTTCAATACTCGATTTAAAAAAACAGCCTGTATAGTTCCCGTTTCCATGGGAATTCCGGGAAAATATACCGTATGTCACTCTCGGAACTGAGACGAATCTAATGACACCTTACACTTCAAAATCCATTGAGCCGCTTAGGCTGTAGGGCGTGCCAAAGAATGATACATAATTAAATCGAAAACATAACCCTCCTTCGCCAGTCGGGTGAAAATAAAAATGTGAATACGGTGGTAAATGCCTTGAATACGTTAACCGAGTTGTCTAGACCTGATCAGTCTGCACACAATTAACAAAGGCACTCAAATTGTGACCGTTTAACCCCCACGTTTTACCTCGAGTAAAATTAGCTTTGCCAGCCGAAGTTTCCGAGAAACATATTAACCAAGAATGACTCTACGAGCTTAACCTGAATGGGCCATAAAAGCTCAAGATAAAACGATAGCTTTCTTCCTTAATGTTATCTTACTTTTTACGTGACCTGGAGAATACTAAGATTATCATTACTTTGGAGATACAATCGTGTTTTAATAATGCATTTTGTTTGAAGGTCGGAAAGTAAGGACACCATTGAGCGAATCCAAAATAAGTTTAAAAACTGGTTGAAATTCAAATATAAGTCTTTTAACTGTGATGTTCTTGTGAGTCTGCAGTTGAGAAGAGAGCGGAAGGATCAAACGTTTTTATATAAATTGTTAAATCACTCAATAGAGTCGGAATATCTTATAAGTTTAATCTCTTTCAGATGTCCGACCTTCCGATCTCGTTCTAACCATTTGTTTGCTGTCCCCTTTTGTCATACAAAATAACCTACAACAAGAAATACTCACACGCTGACTTGTTTAGTATGCATCTGAGCAAATTCATTTCTACAGTTAATAAAATAGAAAGCTGTTAACCATTTGCAAATGACTCCTTGTACTCGTCATGCTGCGGCAATGACTAATTAAATTGGTGTATATCCTATTCATCTCTCCAACCACGAGAGTTTTTTATGGCCTTTGCATAATTATGTTTGTAATTTGTCTATGTTAATATCTTTAACTTTAATTTTACATTAAGATATCTCTCCTTTCTGAACAAATCTGTTTTACCTGTCAGTGGAAACTGTTTTTGGCCTTTGTAATAATATTTTGTATTACTGTACTTTGTAATATTTATGCTGTTTGTTTCCCAATAAAGATAAAATAAAAATAATAAAAATATTTACTATTCTACGAATTCTGAGTCAAGGTTCGTGATTCCCGTACCGCCCGTGAAACATACTATGTTTTTCATCACATTTGCGAGTAAATTAGATAAAATTATAGGGCAGAAAAGTTGTTTGTTAAAATTTATAACATTTTGGTAGCACAATGAACGGTTGCGGTACTCTGAAGATGAGTTCTGGTTGAGTTCGAAATGCGTCACTAGGTGGTGATAGTTGGGTTTGTGTGCGTTCATACAGTGTGGAGGTGGAGGCACTGCATGAACACGCATTTTTTACATAAACTTATCGTAAGATCGCGGGTGAGCAAAGTAATTGTTTCAGTTCATTAATCTAAATTGAATTAAGTTATTTTGATTATGACTTTGAACGCCACTTCCCATGCCAAACTTTCGCCACAATGAGCTTATACCAATATGCGCCTTATTCTGTAAGTTTAAAACTTCGTCATATCATAAAAGGTTCCACGTTACTCTGCGTCACTCTTTAATGTAGGTGTGCTTGAAAATAGTAATTAATTAAGGGAAGTCTTCTTAAGTTACGTAAACACACCGCCTCTTGGGTACTATAATTTATAATAATGTCCCCCTAATGTCCTTTGTAATTATTTCTTGGTATCATTTGTTGTTTTTAACCTTAGCTACGACGTAAAACGTAGGCTTCCTGCGTTAGGTGGCAATTTCAACCGACAAAATTATTTAATTTATCGAATCAGGCGTTACTTTGCGGAGGTCCATATTAATGAACTAAAACAATTACTTTGCTCACCCGCGACCTAACAATAGTTACGTTTATGCAAGAAATGTGTGTTCATGCAGTTCCTCCACCTCCACACTGTACGAACACACACAAATCACACAAACATAACCATCACCACCACCAAGCTACACTGACGCGTTTCGAACTCAACCAGAGCTCATCTTCAGAGTTACCACAACCGTATGCTATGCTACCAAATGTTAAACTAACAAACCAAAACAAATGTTTTAACTTGTCACTGTAACTTCACAAGTACCCACTTTATTTTTCTTATTCTCAAACTACCCCACAAAAATATTAACTTTTATTGACATATTATAAAACTACCTTGAATTTTTTTTATTTATTTATAAGGCATATTTTATTAATACTAACTGTTCAAATTAGACCCAAGCCGCAGTAAAGGAGAAGATACTAAATGTACCTGTTCATTAATAATAGACCCCATGACAAAATTATCACTTGCTGCGAAAGAAAGCTTTTTATTGAGTATTAAATCCTTAATAAACTACCTAACACAATAAAACAACTCACTTTCAGCTTTAAGATGATATTGTTTAAAAAATGGCTGGCTGAATAATGCTTTTATAGTGTAGGTACAGGAATTTTCAAACTATAATTACATAGAGATAAGGTTTTTTTTTCGTTTGTATGTAAACTTTGGCATATCTTATTGTTTGGTACATTATTTTTAATGAGATGTAAAGAACTTTATGTTACCTTAATTATTATTGTACATGAAATCAAGTTAAATAAATTTATTTGAATTTGAAAATGTCTCGAGACTTGTATGTTTAATTATGTATTTAATTATGTGTCTAAACTTATATATAAAAATCTTGTTTCACGGTGTTTGTTATCGAACTCCTCCGAAACGGCATGACCGATTTTTATACAAAAACTCTCGTAGCTCTGAGAATAGGTCGTGGGCTATTTTGGATGACACACTAGTAGAGTGCCATGTTTCTTACAGCTTCATTCATTACAACTGGTGCGTGACACCCACACGCATCTGGTCTGCGCCGCCCTTAAAGCTAGTACATTTTATAAGCAATCGGACATAAACGCCGGGTTCAAATGAGTTTTTCGGAATTTATGTGCAAAATTACATTTGAAATTTACCATAAGCTTTACGGTGAAGGAAAAAATCGTGAGCAAAATCTGCGAAGAAATTCAACGATGTGTTTGTGAAGTTCCCAATCCCAAGCAGCATTCTGAGAGGAGGCCTGTGCCCTGCATTGGGACGTATAATAGGCTGGGATGATGATGATAAGATGGAGCGACGACCTGGTTAAGGTTGCGGGATCGCGTTGGATGCGGATGGCCTATGTTCAGCAGTAGACGTCTTTGGGCTGAAATGATGATGATGATGATGATGATGATGATGATGATGGTGATGATGATTATGATGATGATGATGATGATGATGATGGTGTTGATGATGATGATGATGATGATAATGATGAACATCAACGGCAAAGTACTACACGCATCATATTTCTCGCTCAATCTAAACAAGGCTTTACCATCTAATGAACCCTTATCACAATGAACCCTCCATTGTTTATGGTGTCAATAACCTTCTATCACCTTATCCATGCTCTGAATGGGCCCAGGCGACAACAGCCTGATTAAAACTGATAATTGGTTGATAAGAGTTACTTTACGAAACTCGCCCCTCTTAGCTTAGGAACAGATGTGACGTACAATACTATACAATGTCTTTAATTTACTTTAAAATTGGTACAGCCAAGTGTAAAAGGGTCCATAATCGAGTAGGCTGATGATGGTGATGATGATGATGATGATGATGATGATGATGATTGTTATAAAACCAAACCTAACCTATAGAAGTCTACAAGATGGCCATTAAAAATTTTCTAAAATTTACGTTACGACGCGAAAAAAAATTATGACTAACAAATTTCTACTGTAATTTTGCACATTTATTCCGAAAACTCAGAGATGTAAGCCTGCGCTCGAACGCGCGAACCTCTGCTTGATGCTGGCACTACACGATGGGCCACCGCAATCGGATGGTCGGATGGCTTATGGCGCGTGCGATGGTCGTGGGAAGCCGTCGGTGTCGATTTTTCGGCCGCACATCAAAGGATCACATAAGATCACAACTGAACGTCGCCATCGTGTAGAGTTGCAGCCATCACTGGGCCATCGCACTAACCATTTAATGACCCATCGTGTTGTGGAGCTTTAAGAGAAACCATAGATCCAACCACTAAGCCACCACGGCTTAAAGCTAGAATGATATAATTTAAAATTAAATTACCAACTAAACCTAACGACCATACGAACGAATTAAAGGATTGGCCAGATTTGGCTCAAAACAGGAAACAATGGAGGACCAGAGGAAAGGCCTTTTCCCAGCAGTGGGACACAATTATAGGCTAGTAAAAAAAAAATGTTAAACTATAATAAAACATGCAACTCACCACAGCAACGCTTCGTCATTCTACATGCATTGCATTGTAATTTGTGCAAATAAATTTACCCTGTAACAAAATGCTTCTATGGCATGACTTCATACAATTCATATAAAACGTTCACAAATCACTATAAAGAATGACTTGCTTATCGTGGTTGCATTAATTACTTCAGCTGATTATAATCCTTAATTAAATCGGTACAGGAAGTGTTTTCGGTGGTTAATTATTTTTTTGTTGGAGGCAATAAAGAATTTTGGTTTATGTAGCAAGTAGGTGTTGATTTCTATTACGTAGCTCTAAGTAGACATTGTAGCCTAGTGATTTGACTAATGGCCTCTCAAGCGGAGGATCGCGGGTTCAAATCCCGGGCTCACACCTCAGAATTTAGAAGAATTCATGCGTGAAATCATATTTTGAGAAAACCTGCATACAAAGCAATTCGATGGTGTGTGAAATTTCAGATTCGCAGTGGGCCCGTGTGGGAACAAAAGGCGAAGCCTTTAAGACCGGCGCAGACCAGATTAATAAATTGGCACCAGTTGTAATAAATGAAACTGTAAGAAAGATGGTTCACCATGTTTACGCATCTAGTGTGCCATCCCTCCCACAGCTTCAATCACCACAACCAGTCGGTCTGCGCCGGCCTTTATTCTCTTCATTAATGTACTATCCTATCCTATCTTTCTTAAGTTTCCCTTTGTAAAACAAGGTTTAGGATGTACTTGTTTTTCTGTATTGTATTATTTGTGGTGTACAATAAAAAGTCATTGTATTGTATTTTATTGTATTGTTAGCTTGAAAAACTCCCTTTTAGGGACAAGGTTGCCTTTGTACTATTTTGTTTTGTTGTTTTTTGCGTTTTATGTACAATAAACAATTTACACACATAGTACGTTACATAAAAGGTCTAATTTTTCCTTATCCTTCAGTCAGCTCAGTATTTAGAAACATGTGTCGTACCGGCGCAGCTTTTATGCACGTGTAGCAATGAAGAAGCAAAGTATTTTTTTTTAATGTCGTATCACGTTGCTACCGGTACATCGAAGTGTTGAAGTGTCTGTATAATAACGCCACAATGTCCATCCAACTTCAGGATCAGATGTCGAAGCCCATTCTATTGCAGCGGGGAGTCAGACAAGGAGATGTTATCTCTCCGAAACTGTTCACCGCTGCACTAGAGGATGCGTTCAAGACTCTGAACTGGAAAGGGCGTGGCATCAATGGAAATGGCGAATACTTCACTCACCCTCGATTGGCCGACGACGTGGTGCTTATGGCCGAGACCTTGGAGGTCCTCAGTGCGATGCTTGCTGACCTCGGAAGAGTCTCCGAGAGAGTTGGTCTTAAATTGAACATGGACAAGACGAAGGTCATGTCGAACGCTCATGTTGTACCAACTCCCGTCGTAATCGGAGATACTTTGCTCGAAGTTGTTGACGACTATATCTATCTGGGACATACAATCCAATTGGGTAGGTTCAACTTCGAGAAAGAGGTCAATCGACGAATTAGACTCGGCTGGGCAGCGTTCGGGAAGCTCCGCAATATCTTGTCATCCGATATACCGCAGTGTCTCAAGTCAAAAGTCTTTGACCAGTGTGTGTTGCCAGTGATGACTTATGGCACTGAGACGTGGCCGGTAACGATGGGTCTTATAAGGAAGCTCAAGGTCACTCAGAGGGCGATGGAGAGGGCTATGCTTGGAGTTTCTCTGCGGGATCGCATTAGGAATGATCCGCGCAAGAACTAAAGTCACGGACATAGCTCGAAGAATCGCTAGACTTAAGTGGCAGTGGGCAGCTTAGGGCACATCGCCCGTAGAACTGACGGCCGATGGGGCCGAAAGGTTCTCGAGTGGCGTCCGCGGACCGGAAGACGCAGTGTAGGTAGGCCTCCAACAAGATGGAGCGACGACCTGGTGAAGGTAGCGGGAACGCATTGGATGCGGATGGCGAAGGGCCGATCTGTTTGACGAGCCTTGGGGGAGGCCTATGTTCAGCAGTGGACGTCTTTCGGCTGAAATATGATGATGATGATGATCACGTTGTTTGTTATCGAACTCCTCCGGAACGGCTTGACCGACTCTTATGAAACTTTTTTTTTCTATATTTGGCAGGTCTGAGAATTAGCTCGTAGGCTATTTTTATACCCCTATTCTTCGCAAACGGAGTCGCGGGCCACAGCTAGTTTAAATATAAAAAGTAACAAAACGAAAACGTGTGAAACTTGGTAGGTAAACGAAGTATTTTCTTAATACTTTAAAAACATTTCGCGACTCGCTCAACTATGATACACCCTAATTTCTCCCACACATCTTCCTTCACATCTGAGTGCAAAAACACATAAAGTTCCAGAACGTAGAATAATATACAGCGAGTCCGCAACCTTTTTGGCATATTTCAATATTATGCATAATCAGCGTCAGAACGTATTCCGGATTAAGAACCTGCCAACTTCGACGCGTCTAAGAGCTAAACGCGCCAAATTATTCATGAATCCGACAAAGTTTTCACTCCAATGTTCTTTTGTGAGACAGCTTATTAAGGTTTAAGATAGTTCACTCTGCTTTAACATTACGATGGGCCTCGTAAAGCTCAAAGATAATGGTCATTTGATATAATACAATTTTCTTGGAAATTCTCAACTTTACAGTATTTTCATAAAATAAACCTAACCTAACCTAAACCAATCTGTAGATTACACGATTAAAAAAATTCGTTTAATCAATCCATTATTCGTTTTAAACTTTATATATTTTGATACGTGCCCATTTTTTCGTCCAACACGCACTTGTCCGGTTTTTTTTACATAAAACTGACTCGTGATTGAAAACTGTCTCACCTGATGTTTGCAGATGAGGCCACGGATGTATCTCACTGGTTCAGCAACATCCTGTTCACTCTAGCATTGAAGATCCCCAGATTGTATTTACTTATCTGGAAATACAGACGACGGGAGCAAATTTCATTCCTTAGCAGTTCATATTGAGGAGGTGGACAGGCCACATCGCTCGTAGAATTGAAGTCCGATGGGGAAAAAAGTTTCTCGAATAGCGTCCACGGATCAGTAGACGCAGTGTAGGCCTCCAACAAAATAGAGCAATGACCAGTTTAAGATTGCGGGAACGCATTGGATGCGGATGGTGCAGGACCACTCTGTTTAAGGTGAGCCCACATTGTACGGTGTCGACAGAGGGGCGGCCTGTGGGCGTCGCGGTATCTCTTCGTGCTCTCGTGGCGTTCACAATGGCAACGAGGGAATCTGTGCAGTTTTTAGTGGGTAGGCCCCTTGTGGGAGGGGTATGTATTACAATACCGAAGTACGAAAGACCGAATGTATTAAAACATCGAATGGGTCAAAAGACCGACACGATTTTTTTCTGAGACCGTTAATTTTTTAAGATTGTTATAAAACAAACCTAACCTAACCTAATGGGTTCTGTATGATGCCGTTTTAATAAATTCTGAAAAGTTTACGGTTTCAGAAAAAAATCGTGTCGGTCTTTTGACCCATTCGATGTTTTAATACATTCGGTCTTTCGTACTTCGGTATTGTAAAACACACCCTGTGGGAGAGCCCCTTATGCCCTTTGTGTCCCCGAACAGAGACCAGTGCATAAGGTGCATTTTTCGCACCATAAAAAAAGGACCGCTCTATTTAGCGAAACTTGTGGGAGCCCTAGGTATGTTCAGCAATCTAGGTACGTCTTCTGAGTGAAATTATGAACGAAGCACTCCTAAGGTATTTACGACTATCTAACAACAAACATCAATGATGCTATAACTACTAAATTATTACATGTTTATTGTAGTTTTGATAGAGGTTTTGTCCTCGATTCAAATAAACTTAAACCATTACAAATTAAAGTAATTTTATGTACAATGTATTTCGAAATGTCATTAAAATACGTCCCAAAACCTATATTCACACAGCTCTTAAAGTTTCCAAATATTTGAACTATCACACTCAGTTTCAACATGAAACTTGTGACGTTCGGTCCCAGGATGTGGTTTTCGAGAGATAATAAAAAAAAAACAACCGAAGTCAACAACAAAAATTAAATAATTTATTTAAATTTATAGGGTTCTATGCCGTCTGGTCAAGCCTCCGTAGATGGGTACTCCCCTGACGGCGTCGGCGAAGGCAGCCACGGATGGGCAAGGCTGATGAGGTACGGCCCGGGGAGCGCCGGGGCAGCAGACGAGTGTGTGGGTTTGAGTTGCGGGACCGGTGTAATTTCTTTACCCGTAAGGTAGCACCCCTACATTGGGGCGCGAGACGACACTTCACAGATTTTATCAAACTTTTATAATAATTATCCAATTACGTTGGAAGAACGACAATGTATATAAAATATTATTAATAATTGTCAGCGCGTATTACGACACGTAGCGAAGCTAGTGAACGCAGCCGGCACAGGTTTGTCGTAGACAGCGGAGCGCGGGCGGGTGCATCGAAAATCCGAGCACCGTGCTCTGGAGGTAGTTTATAGTCGCGCGGACAAGTGTTAAACTAGTGTGTTGATTTGATTATTATGTTTTAGTAATGTTATTTTTTTTTTAGGTTTAGTTAATTTTAAATAATATTATGTAGATTAGTATTTTAGTTAGTTTATAAGTTAGTATTTTAGATTATAAGATTTTATTTCAGAATTTAAATGTTTTATTGTTATTATTGTTGTTATGTTTTATTGTTGTTTTTATAATTAAGTATAGATTAAATTAATTACTTATTTGCCATTGTATTTTAACAATAATAATACATGTACGTGTACCGTTACAAACCAACAGTCACGTCTATGATCGAGTTTACCTTTTTTTTTTTAAAGAATCGCCAGAGGGGCCAAAGACGCGAAGTCTTTGCTGTTATTTACTTTAAGGATTGGAAGGGTGACTTGTGCTCGGGAAAAATCCCTTCGGACGAACTGGGAATGGAGGGCCCAGACAGTGTCCGACTTG
This sequence comes from Archips xylosteana, assembly GCA_947563465.1. NCBI lineage: Eukaryota > Metazoa > Arthropoda > Insecta > Lepidoptera > Tortricidae > Archips > Archips xylosteana. The sequence goes on from OX387355.1 coordinate 1,405,678, forward strand.
CACGGACTAAAAAACCAAGTCACAAGTCCCTTTCTCTACGAGTTTACCTTTTGTATTGTATGTGTGGAGTGTAGTTTCAGTGAGCGCGTTTGGCAGCCGCCGTGGCGTGTTACTCCAAGAAGATGGGCTACGGATTAGCCCGAAACAGTCGAGCTAAACTCGATCACAAACGTGAGTTATCTTGCTCCCGTACCGTTGATCTCGACTCCTCTAAGCAGTCCGTCTATGGAGGAACTTTATTACTCTTTAAAATGTACGGATAGATATACAGGGTAATTTTTTAATAAGTGCAAAAATTTTAATATGTGATTCAGTGTCGTTAAAATAACAAATTTCAGAATTTTTCATTATAATATTTATGACTTATTTTTATTGATTTTCATAGTAACTCGACCAATTATTGGATGAATTACTATGAACATCCTAAATTTCAAAATGTAAAAAAAAAATTTCGAACAGATAATCGTGATCTGTCAACGATACTGAATCATATATCAAAATTTGTGCACTGATTAAAAAGTTACCCTGTATAACACTGCGGTCAATACAAAAAGAAAAAGCGAGATTTACACATATTTGATCGAAAGATAATATCCCCAAGTCACACGCTTAAGAGGGTTTATACCTGCCGAGCTGGCAACGTTGCATCTTTGTTAGTTTTTCTCGATTATTCCATAAAAATTTAATGAAAACTAAAAATGTTTTGTATACAAATTGTTCTAATATATAATTTAATGTGTCTACTGCAATAATAATTCGTGATAAGACTTTTATTTTCTTTTAAAACCGTTAGGTAATAATTTGTTCGTTTGTAAAGAAAATAAAAATCTATCACGAATTATTATTGCAGTAGACACATTAACTTATATATTAGAATATTTTGTATACAAAACATTTTTAATTTTCATTCAATTTTTATGGAATAATCGAGAAAAACTAACAAAAATGCAACGTTGCCAGCTCAGCAGGTATAAACCCTCTTAACACGTTGACTGCCATGAGTATCACCAGTAGGACTACGTAATCTTTGTGTGGCCATGAGCACCACTTGTGGGATCAAAAACTCATTTATCATTGTTTTGGGGATTATTTTGCGGGTCAAAGTCAAACTATGAATGCTATTTTGTAAAGTATGCTCTATGGTTATTTACAAAAACTTACCAATTTCAAATTTTTTGTTACCTAGCAAATACTTGCTAGCGCTTCAGTAATAGGGCGATACTATGAGCATCACCGGTGGATCACTATTTTTCAACCGACGAAAACAAAAGGAGGAGGTTCTCAAGTCGACGTGTATAATTTTTTTTATGTGTGACCTCGCATAACTTGTTATGTAAAGTACGTAAACTTTAGGTAAAGTATAACGGGCAGCCAACGTGTTAAATTATAGTGGACTATCTGTTGTTTCATTAGTTGTAGCACATCTTCATAAAATTATCACCTTTCGGTTTTAGAGGTGAAAAAACTTTGGCAGTTGCGAAATGTACATTCAAAGTGACATGAGCAACACATACAAATAAAGAAGAAAATTTGTTGTTGTTTGTTTGCATTTTAAAGTTTGTTCGGTGTTTGCAATGGACTTGTAACTGTTTTAACTTGTTATGAGTACGATATACGAGTATATTTAAAAGAAAATTGTACTGTTTTTTGACGTGACAACTTCTAATAAATCGATGAACGCCGGCTGCATGCACGAAAAAGGATGACGCAATGTAACGTACATGTACCTACACAGAGCAGTGAAGGCCAGTATGTACAAGAAAACAGCGAACGCCAGCATGTACAATCTTAGTACTAAAAAGAATTTGTTATTTTCTAACAAAATTAATCGGGCCAGCAATGTACTGCACTGCAGACCATCATGTCTAGTCAAAGTACTTGACGTTGACATTTACTATTGTTTTCAATTGAAAATGTACTAAATACACCAATATTTTACTTAATAAACATGCGCAGTTCTTAATTAAACGATCAGTTCTTTCAAAATTACGTAATAGAAAAAATAACATCGCCCCTGTACCAAGGAAATGCCCTGTACCAAGAAATCTAACGACCGATAACTGACAATTACGCAATGATGAAATTCATTGATTATGCATTGTAACTTTAAATTACAATTTTTCTGTGATTAAGCATCTTGGCGCAATAGAACCAGGTCAAGGTAACTTCGGATATGCTAAGGAATCATCGTTTAGATTTATTGTTTTACTTATAGACTACACCCGGTATAATAGGGTAGAGGTGACACTTTAAAACAATAATTTCAAGATGCGATACTCAACAAAAAAAACTCTTTTTTTAGCCCAAAAAAACAGATTAACATGAAATTGATTGCAAAATTAAAAACTAGTAAATAAATAAAGTTAAATATGAAATAAGACATCAAAATGTGTGGCCAGTGCAATAAAATCCAACCCACGCAGTAGAAATTTAAAATTTAATGATTAGGTACGCTTAATAAAAATGAATACCTACTAATTTATAAGTTAAAAAAAACTGTGTAAACATTTTAATGAAGAAAATACAAAGTGCATTTTTTTATTACAATTATAATATTTAGTTTAAAATAATTATTCCACCGGTAATGTTCAGAAATTCTAAACGTTCGTCATTTAATACACACCTGAAATATTATTTTTAATTTTATTATGAATTGTTGAGTAAACTCTTTGATCAATTATAACTGTAGATGCACAGTCGCGCGCTCGAAAATGTCCGAGCCAAATGAGCGCCACTTTGATAAAGTGGCCTTCTTTTTTCTCAGAACGTTGCGTGAAATTGTCAAGTTTAGCTGTCAAGTGGAGTTTTGCCGCTACCGAAATTCGACTGTAATGAAGTAAAGACTAGGTTCAAATTTCTGTGTAGGTGATGATTTTATTTGTTACGCAACCAAATAAAAAAGTTCGGACATTCTTTGAAGGGGATTTTGTTCGGCAATGTGTATCTTCAGTTATAATTGATCAAAGAGTAAACTGATAAATCGATGAAATACTAATATTGCTCGTTCGTTGTGAAACAATTAAAATAACAGCAGTTAAGAGCGTCTATACCTGCTGAGCTAGCAACGTTACATTTTTGTTAGTTTTTATCGTTTTTTCCAACGAATTACTAATTATTACAAATTATTACCTAACGGTTTTTAAAGAAAATAAAAGTCTTCTCACGAATAACTATTGCAGTAGACACATTAACTTATATATTAGAACAATTCGTATACACCACATTTTTAATTTCTATTCAATTTTTATGGTATAGTCGAGAAAAACTAACAAAAATGCAACGTTGCCAGCTCAGCAGGTATAAACGCTCTTCAGAGCTTACTAAATAAAATGTGTAATTTAAATTAGTTACTTTTTTTTTATTAGCCTGTTTTGGTGTCCCACTGCTGGGCAAAGGCCTCTCCTCTCTTGCTCCATTCTTGCCTATTCAACGCGAGCTCCTGCCATCCAATTACTTAAAACAAAAAAAAAAAGTTGATTACCCCTGGGACGTCACTTTGACATTGACAGTTGTTTGTTTACAATTTTGATCTCTAATATAATTATTATAAAGCCGTGGTGGCCCAGTGGTTTGACCTATGGCCTCTCAAGCAGAGGGTCGTGGCTTCAAATCCCGGCTCGCACCTCTGAGTTTTTCGGAATTTACGTGCGAAATTACATTTGAAATTTACCATGAAGGAAAACATCGTGAGGAAACCTGCATACACCTGCGAAGAATTTCAATGGTGTATGTGAAGTTCCCAATCCGCACTGGGCCCGTGTGGGAACTACGGCCCAAGCCCTCTCACTCTGAGAGGAGGCCTATGCCCTGCAGTGGGACGTATATATGATGATGATGGTGAATATACACACACTTTAGTTGATTAAATTGGCAAACAGATGACGCTACCTCTATATCCATAGATACACAATCAATTGGAGGATCGTGTTTCGACAGCTCATTAAAAATTCGTCAGTTAATTAGTGGTGTCAATATCCCTATTCAGCTTCGAGATTGTGTATTGGTTCAAATCTTTTCTTTGTTTCCTTCTGCATTGTAAAACGTTGTATGATACACGTGTGGAATGTACGCAGTTCCTAAATTGTGTCGACTTAAAAACAAATGACAAACGGGTACAACAAAGCACTGGGCGAAGATCGTCAAATCATCATTGGCATCAATGAAGCACGATCAAGAGACGAAAAGATATAGTTTGCCCAAGTAATATGGGGAAGAAAAAACATGCCTTCTCTTCTAGGTATTACGTATTCCTAGGGCCTTTTCTCTACAACAGATTAAACGCCAAATGGAATATATTTTCACTTAGTTACTCTCGTGCTAAGAAAACCCTCCAAGAAGAACTCCAAAAGTTTTCCTACGAAGATACAGAGAAATTGTTGACCGTTTTTAAATGAACATTTTTATTTTGTTTTGAAGATAGATAGGTACTTATAATTACATAGACCATAATGTTTTACACTTTTTTTTTATGTAATTGAAGGAACCTACGGCTTAATTAGCGAGAGGCGGCGTGTGCGGCGAGTGCCGGTGACGTCACGGCAATGGAATGCGGCCCGGCTGCGCGCGGCCGCTTGCACTGTGCCGGCGATGCGAGTAGTTCCCTACTCTCGCCCGTAATGCACGGATGCTGTCACTGTGCTCATATTCATTTGTTTACGTATTTATCATTAGTAATCCATTCTGTATCCTTAACTTCTTTTCTTCAATTCTATCTGCTTATTCTTGTGCCTATTGCGAACTATCTGTGCTGAAATAATATAACTGACTTTCTGGCTATAATCTCAGTGTTTTAATTGTGTACTTATGCTATTGCTGTGTTGAACGCGCATAGACACTACATAATATTAAGTATTTCTTTTTTTTTTGTATTAAGGTAAAATTATATTATTTTATAATTCACCTTAGGTATTAAGGTCATGTTTTGTTATATTATATGCAAGTGTTAATTTTTAAGGATATTAATGTAATTTTTATTTTTCTCGCCTGAAACACAGGATCATCCTAGTTCAGGCATATGTGTTTCTTTTTCCTATAAGTCTCCTAGATAAATTGTATTGTATTGTAAGAAAGTATTTTGAATGAAGATTATTTATTTATTATTTATTTAAATCCTCCCATTGTTAAATACCTATACCTTAATTAGATTACATAAGAGCTATGGGACATACTTATGAGCAAGTTGTGTGCACCCATATTTTACACTTGACTGTACCTATTATACTCTACGCCGCGCAATGAATGTTTATATTTTTTAAGTTCCATTATTTATTTCATTTTACTTCGATTTTTGTTTTTGACACGTATCAGTTACTTTTTATTTTATTTAAAATTTAATTTTAAATGTCATGGTTTCTAGCCTCAAAAAAGTAAATTATTTTTATTTATCTATTCTATACATATAATAAATCTGTAACAAGTCGGTGTCCGTACATTGAAGATATTTGAGAAAAACTGTCACTAGGGCTATTTATTAGCGCAATAGAACCCAAAACAATAGTTTTTAGAATTATTGTCTGTTTGTCTGTTTATCTGTTTGTCTGCTTGTCTGTGCGTTTGTGCGCGCTAATCTCAGAAACGGCTTGACCTAGAAGGATGCGGTTTTCACTGATATGTTGGTATTTTCTTGGATTAACATTTAGAGTTTGTTTCATTTGAATCGGTTGACAAATAAAATTAATACTTTATTTATTTATTTATTTATTCATAAAATACAAAATATAAACATGGACATGAAATAATCTTAGGTCTAGATAGTAAATTTAGTTTAGTCTAAGCTAGGTTACAAGTGTAACCTGTGTTATAGACAAAAGGAATCTAAAGAATTATAATACAACTCGAGCATTTAACATCGCAACACAATATCTTAAAACATAATACTTAGTTGGTAATTAAACTATAATAATTTAATCAAGTGTCAAATAATAAAATAAACAAAGAACACTCGGCTACACAGCGTCACCCTCACCTTGCAATCGTCAGCAGATTTTCAGTGTCAACATAAGATAGACCTTGCAGCCACGCAATAACCTTAACCTTGCACACTTTACGGTTTAAGTCATAAATATTTAGTACTTTATTGATTTTATTGTACAAATAAGGTCCAAGAAAGGGAAAGAATTTATGCGCGAAAGCATGAGAGGTGCTTTTGGGAACAAAAACTATGTCTTTGCGCCTTTTGTTGTTCACACTAGGGTTATATGGAGCTGAAATATGCTGTTTCATAATTAGTGATAGTATGAAAAGTTGTCGCACGGTAAGTACTTTGCAAGATTGATACAGCTCCAATGTTGGAAACAGGAAAGGCCTGAAAGTAGCGACCTTTAAGACCGCTCTTTGAGCTCTTTCTAAGGTTAGGAGCGTGGTTTTCGCTGCGCCTCCCCACGATGAAATGCAGTATGTTAGCACGGATTGACACAGAGCTGAGTAGATTTGATTTAATATTTTTTTATTTGCTACATGACGAAGTTTTTTAAATATAAACATAAGCTTTCGAATCCTGTTAGCGACTGTCTCTATGTGTTGGGTAAAATTTAGATTGGAGTCAACCATAATACCTAGATATTTAGTGGAGCTAACTTTAGTAATGACAGGACAAGTATAGCATTCGTTCTGGTTAGTAAGGGAGCATTGGAGTGCCCGAATGGAGCAAGCATGACTAGTCGGTTGCTGGGAGTTTCTTAAAGAAAAGGCGACATGAACGGTTTTTCCTAGGTCAAAGTTAATAAATTGTGATGGAGCCAACCAGTAACCAAGCTGAAACCATTCTGTGCAGAACAGTAAACATCATCCCACGAATTGCCCGAAAAAATTAGGAAGGTATCATCAGCGTATGAGATCATTGTACCACGATCTAATTCTAAGTTACACAAGTCATTAATAAAAATCAAAAAAAGTATAGGAGCCAATATACTACCTTGAGGGACCCCAAAATCAAGCCGAAGATCGGTACTGTACGTGGAACCAATTTTGACCCGTTGGAAGCGATTACTAAGGTAATCTCTGAAGAGATTCAACTGCGTTCCCCTAATATCTATACTTTCTAATTTTTGTAAAAGAATTGGCACTGAAACCGAATCAAAAGCTTTCGCTAGGTCCAGAAAAACACCTAGGGTTTTAAATCCTTGGTCCAAATTCGAAGAAATGAGGTCCGTAAACAGATTCACCGCATCACTTGTTGACTTTTTAGCTCTAAAGCCAAATTGCTGATCTGAAAGAATATTATTGGTTTCAAGGTAGCTAACTAATCTCTTATTTATAATTTTTCCAGGATTGTAGAAAGAGATGGCAGTATAGAAATAGGCCTATAGTTGTTAATATTTAGTTTATCCCCCGATTTATGAATAGGTATCACAATTGCCTTCTTTAGGACATCAGGAAAAATTCCATTTGACAGACATTGCTGAAATATGTGCGTGAAAGGCTTAACTAAGATACTACTATAACGCTTTAAAGTCAGAAAGATACGATAGATAAATAAGAAAGATACGATACTTTCAGTATTAGATAGCCCATTTATCGAGGAAGGCTATAGGCTATACATCATCACGCTGGGAGTACGGTGGTGAATGTGAACGCGGGTGTGCGGGGGGGGCGGAGGGGGGTGCGGGGAGGGTTGTTTTAGGGTGGGGGGGTTGGGGGGGGTAATTTTTTTTTATATCGAGGAACTAAGGAGAGCCATAATTGATGAAAAAGCAAATAGGATAAAAAAATAAGCTGCCCAAATTACTAATTCCACGCGGACGGAGTCGCGGGCAAAAGCTAGTTATTTATAAAACACTCGTCCGTCGCTCACCGCAACTCGCTGGGATTCGCTAACTTTTCGGCTCGCACCTGGCTGCGTCATGTTTGACCTGAATATGTATGTATGTAAATACTTTTGTACATAAAACACAAAAATAATACAAAAAAAACCGGCCAAGTGCGAGTCGGACTCGCGCACCGAGGGTTCCGTACAAATTTATATGTATCTATGAAGATCCAGTCTTAGCAGACCCCTGCTCCTAAGCAAAATGTGCGCAGTGTGGGATCATTGTAGATTGGTTACCTATATAGACAGACAGACAAAAAAAATTATGCTTTTCGCAATTTTTTCTTTATTTGTGCTATAAGACCTTGCTTCGTACCAAATTTAAAGATTCTGAGTTCACGGGAAGTACCCTGTAGGTTTTGATTCCCTTGCGAGTGTCGAAAATGTGCGTTGTTTACTGATATAGACAGACAGACAAAAAAATTTATGCTTTTCGCAATTTTTCCTTTATTTGTGCTATAAGACCTTGCTTCGTACCAAATTTCAAGATTCTGAGTTCACGGGAAGTACCCTTTAGGTTTTGATTCCCTTGCGAGTTTCGAAAATATGCGAAAATTTGCGTTATAAACGGCTGCATCTTTTGATTGCGTTGGCTTAGAAGTTTGAGTTTTTCACAGCTCCAAGGGACAGTAGACTTGAGTATTTGATATAAATTTCAGCTCGATACCTTTACGCGTTCCTGAGAAAAAGGGTCTTGACAGACGGACGGACGGACGGACGGACGGACAACAAAGTGATCCTATAAGGGTTCCGTTTTTTCTTTTTGAAGTACGGAACCCTAAAAACATCGAAACAAAAACAGTACAAAGGCGAACTTATCCCTAAAAGGGATAAAGCTTCCCTGAAAGTTAACTGAAAAAAAATTTCAGTTAGAACTCTTAACTCAAGCATGTTCACGAAAACGTACAAGTAACTTAATCAACTTAAAATTCAAAGTAAAAGGGAATGAAATATGAGAGAAGCCCTTTTTAGGGTAACCGCCAAGTTTCAGTTTCGAGATAAATTCCTAAGCGACATTCATAATTCTTAATAAGTGGATGCGAAGGAAGTTGAGATGTGAGACAAGTGATAGCTACGGAAAACCGTACTTCCATACTTATATTACAAATCGCTCCTTTAGCATAAGAATAAAATTATTTATTATTATGCCTTTAGAACGATAATGACACAATGCGAATTATTGTCATTTCAAAAATAAACTTATTAAAAAACTGGCCAAATGGGAGTCGGACTCGCGCACGATGGGTATCATACCATTATCTATAAAAACGGCAAAATAATCAAGTTTGTTGTATGGGAGCCCTCCTTAAATATTTGTTTGAATTTAATTTAATTATATTTTTTTAAATTGAATATCTAACTAAATATTCTGGAATAATTCAAGGTACTACCTGTTTTCTGTTATAAATATCGAGAAAAACGAGCAAAAAAATCACTTTTGTTGTATGGCTCCTATAAACCTTGAAAAAAATATTACGTATTTTATTTGATTTATGGTCTTAAAATTCATTGTATAGCTAGTGCCATTAACTAAGACGCGTTGTCAAAATTAGACTTTATGAAATTGCAATCGTCCCGTGATTTTTAGGGTTCCGTACTTAAAGAGTAAAAACAGGACCCTATTACTGAGACTTCGTTGTCCGTTCGTCTGTCCGTCTGTCTGTCCGTCTGTCACCAGGCTGTATCTCATGAACAATGTTAGCTAGACAGTTGAAATTTTCACAGATGATGTATTTCGGTTGTCGCTATAACAAAAAATACTAAAAACCAGAATAAAATAAATATTTAAGGGGGCTTCCATACAACAAACGTGATTTTTTTGCTCGTTTTTGCTCGATATTGATACAGGCAACAGGTAGACGCTTGTAATATTCATAGAATATTAAATTATATATTCACTTCAAAAATAAATAGTTAAATCAAAATAAAACAAATATTTAATGGGGGGCTCATATTTAATGAGTGCGTGTGAGCCAACTTTGGAGGCGGCAGGCGTAAGCTTGCCTTTGGAATCCAAAAGTTTAACGGTTACTTGACCTGAAATGTGTTTTTAACACAATTATTTTTAATTATTGTGACATTGGAAGACATCTCCAATATTTTTATTTTTTATTTTTTCCTTTTTAATTTTTTTTTTTGACGGTGGAAGCATTCTACACTTCCACTTAACGTAGATATAGTTAAGATGTAGGTATTGTTTTAGTTTTTTAACTAAGGGACCCAATACATCCCTGTATTGTTTTTTTTATATATTTTTTTTTTATTTACTTAATTCTATATTTGTATGATTTTTTTTAATTTGTAATTTATTATATTTTAATTTGAAAAGATGACTTTCTGCCAAGTTTCTTGCGGCGCATTCTTCTTGGCAATGATGGTCCTTACGAAAGCGCTGGTAGTTTAAAAAAAAAATGACATGTAAAAGAGCCCTTTGCGGCCTACTTGCAGAATAAACGTTTTGATTTTTTTTTTTTGCTCCCATACAACAAACGTGATTTTTTTTTCCGTTTTTATAGTAATGGTACGGAACCCTTCGTGCGCGAGTCCGACTTGCACTTGGCCGGTTTTTTTATTACGGCGAAGAAGCAAAATAGCCCGGCACAAATTCTTGATTTGCATTCAGTATTCACGGTGTGATTACGTTTAATAAGAGCGCTTGTACCTACTTTTTACGTAAGAGCACTTGACTGCAACATAGCTGCGATATGCCCTAAGTAAGGGCATATCGCGTTTTTTTAATACCCGTAACTTAAAAATTACGCTGAATAGTGCAATAATACCGATTATTCAAGTCTCACTATATCTACCCGGGACATAAAATTCAATTAGGTAGGTTCAACTTTGAGAAAGAGGTCAATCGACGAATTAGGCTCGGCTGGGCAGCTATCGGGAAGCTCCGCAATATCTTATCATCCAATATAGCGCAATGTGTTTCTTTGACCTGTGTGTGTTGCCAGTGATGACTTATGGCACTGAGACGTGGCCGCTAACGATGGGCCTCATAAGAAAGCTCAAAGTCACTGAGAGGGCGAAGGAGAGGGCTATGCTTGGAGTTTCTCTGCGGGATCGCATTAGAAATGATGAAATCCGCGCAAGAACTAAAGTCACCGACATAGCTCAAAGAATCGCCAGACTCAAGTGGCAGTGGGCAGAGCGCATCGCTCGCAGAACTGATGGCCGATGGGGCAAAAAGGTTCTCGAGTGGCGTCCACGGACCGGAAGACGTAGTGTAGGTAGGCCTCCAACAACATGGAGCGACGACCTGGTTAAGGTTTCGAGATCACGTTGGATGCGGATGGCACGGAACCGATCTGTTTGGTGAGCCTTGGGGGAGGCCTATGTTCAGCAGTGGACGTCTTTCGGCTGAAATGATGATTCACGTTTCAAAACGAGTGTTTTGAGCTAATCCGATGTAATAATAGGTATAGGCTACAAATAAGTATGGACAATACAAATTAAATAAGACTAATTAAATTAAAATCGATTTACCCCCTGTTTCACCATCAAATGATCAAATTTATTTGACGGAAAAATGACATGCCGTCTTTGTTTGTTTTGTTCGAATAGACGGAGACGGCATCACATTTATACGCCAGTTAAAATTAATCAATGGGTGGTGAAACAGCCCCTTAATGTATCGTAATGTCCAGCATATAAGTTTCTATTTCTATTTGTTAATTTATGTAAAACTTGAGACAATCTTGTCTGATGTAAATCTCAAAACTAGATGAGGTTTTTATAGTTTATAGTTTGGATAGAATCCACTTTATTATGTAAGTGTACCATTTTTTGTTATGGAGGAGCGGTGTCTCCTGACACAAGCATTCCTAATGCTTAATAGGAGACTCCAACCTCGTCTGTTACTATGTCTAAAGAATGCAAATAAACATTTTTCATTAATATGAAATACATATTTTTCATTTTTCATTTGTAGTGGTAGAGCCATGTTGTAGCTAGCCGCTGCATCACGAATGGGCCGGCTCGTCCGGGGCAGTACCACCCTCTCACAGAACACCGGCGTGAAGCAGCAGTAATCCTGCTTGCGTTTCGTACGGTCAGTGAGAGTGCCGGGGGCCCAATACCTCACCCCTTCCCTCTCCCCCTCCCTCTCCCCCTTCCCCTATTCCCACTCCTTTAGGGCCGACAACGCACTGGCATCGTGTAAAGCGCTGCGGGTGTCTATGGACAGTGGTGTTCATTTAACATCAGGTGACCCACTAGTTCGTTTGTCGGCCCTATCAAACATAAAAAAAAAAAAAAAAAATTTTTTTTTCATTTTTCATATAATAAAATTGAATTAGAAACACTAATTTAGTAAGTATCACACTTAAAATTTCACCCTGTATTAATTTACTTTCTTATATCTTGTACCACAACTTGGTCTAAAGACTCGCTATTATTTAAAGTGAACATAGAAAGTGGAATTCGCCGACCACCGCAACTGAAAATTAAGCTACAAATGCAAATAATTTATAACAAGTAAACTAGTCAGTGTTATGTAGCTTGCTTTGCTTATCGATATTTTAAAAGCTAAACCCGATCCGTTTCCGTTAAACTCGATGCTCTTGCTCTCCGCAGAGACGTTAGCTCCCTTTGCGTGTTCTATAAGATCTACAACGGGGAATGCTCTGAGGAACTCTTTGACCTCATTCCAGCTGCGGGGTTCCATTACAGATCCTCCCGTCGTAAGCGTTCATTTCATCGACATCATGTTGATGAATGGCAGTCTTCGACGGTGCGCTTTAAGCGGTCTTTTTTGCCACGAACGTGCAAAATCTGGAACGAGCTTCCCGCTGGGGTCTTCCCATCGAGTTACGACCTGGGTGCCTTTAAGAGGCGAGTGTACAATTTTCTGCAGGGCCGACAGCGCACTGGTATCGCGTAAAGCGCTGCGAGTGTCTATGGACAGTGGTGTTCATTTAACATCAGGTGACCCCCTAGTTCGCTTGTCTGGCTGCACTAACATAAAAAAAGCTACATTTTGGCGAATGTGCTTCGTAACTGCACGACCTTATGCCACCTACTCCTTCCTTTCACAGGTTGACCAGAAGTAGGCAGGGTTTCCACCCTTATAATAATAATAATACTTTATTTCGACCAACATAGGATCATAGTGTTAGTAATACAATACATAAACGCTTAGATTCTAATTGTTAGTGACGCTACACTTTAGTCAGTACATGAACCATACTGCTTATGTTGCCAGCATTCTCAAAATCCTATAAAAGCGATTTCGCTGCTCCTTCATCATCCGTACAGCTACGGAGTAGAAGTATCCACCTGCGACTATATTCCTTTACATTATAATCTGGCCGTTTTTAAGTCTAGGGTGAATGAGCTTTTTTTATACAATATAGACTTGCGTTTGACCACAATCACGCCTGATGGAAAGCGAAGATGAAGCCTACGATAGAGCACGCTTGTCTAGTAAATGTTCATTCACCCTAGACATGAATTAGGGGAATAAGCAGAAAGAAGGCAGCTAAGCCATGTGTTGCGCGTGCCCCCAAGCAGTGCAAACCGTACCGCAACAGCGTAACAAATACGGGGCACTGTAACCGGTATGCGTGCGCTGCACAACTGCTAAGACCCTTCCTCCGGAATGGCTACTATAGGCAACAGGCCGGAACACGACGAGTCGCTTGGCGGCCTGGCTCAACCTATAGAGTGGTGACCAGCCGCGGCCGAGGCCTACCACCGGAGTTGTATCGCTCGTTTAGCACCACCCAGGGGTCACGTGTAGGATCTTAAGGGTAAATCAACTGACGCAAGCGATTTCGACTAAGCAAGCGTGCTCCATCGTAGACCGAAGATGAGGTTCCATCAGGCGTGGATTGTGGTCAAACACAAGCCTATATTGTATGTATTCGTAATATTGCTTTAAAAAGCAATGGGCTTGTGACTCAGACAACCCACGGAGGAAGCCTACAGCTATTATGCTTTTACTGGAATTTATGCCACGACGGCCATTGTTGAATTGTATTTAATTTCGTATCTACTCCGTAGTTGTAAATCAGAGCTCGGTTAAGTATTCTTTTGAAACGTCTTGAGATTTAATATATTTTAGTAACGCTTGAAGTGTTCAGACCATTTAGAGAAATGCACGATGCATTTATATTATTCTAGCTATTGCCCGCGACTTCGTCTGCGAATATTTTTTTTATAGCTAAGTCGCGGGAACTATGCAATGGAATTCTCGTTCCAAATGCTATAATTACAAACAACAGATTTGCTCATGGTTTAGAATCAATTACATAGAGATCCTTACAGTATAGTATTATAATTAAAATAAATAAAATGGTTTTTATAATAAACTAGCTTTTTATCGCGATTTCGTCCGCGCACAAATACAATGTATAGTCAACTCCCGATCACAATCCCGCGGGAAATTTTAAAATTTTTTTTAGCATCTCTATGATCCCAAAAGAATGGTTACTGAGGTAGGATCCTATTGAATCAAATATACAGGGACATCGGAGACGTGATCCAAAATGATATTTTCTGGATCCACTCATGATTACGGTCAACTTTTATTATGGGAGTAATATCGAAATTGGTAGAAAAAAATTGAGCCTCCCATACTAAAAGCAATAAACTGGTTTCACAATTTGTATGGAGACGTCGATTTTGTGTTTACGTTTTCGAAGTTGGTCCCATATTAAAAGTTGATCGTAATCATGAGTATTCTGTGCGTTGATAGATCAACAGAAGAGCACAAAGAAGAAAAGAAGAGGAATAAGATAAAATTATCTGCCAAGAGCTTTGCCGTTGCACGCGACTCCGTCTGCGAAGAATCCGCTTATCGTATCCCGGGGGAAATACGCAATTTTCCGCAAAAGTGAGTTTAGTAGTGGTAGAGCCATGTTGTAGCTAGCCGCTGCATCACGAATGGGCCGGCTTGTCCGGGGCAGTACCACTCTCTCACAGAAAACCGGCGTGAAGCAGCAGTAATCCTGCTTGCGTTTCGTACGGTCAGTGAGAGTGCCGGGGGCCCAATACCTCACCCCTTCCCTCTCCCCCTTCCCCTATTCCCTCTCCTTAAGGGCCGACAACGCACTGGCATCGCGTAAAGCGCTGCAGGTGTCTATGGACAGTGGTGATCATTTAACATCAGGTGACCCACTAGTTCGTTTGTCTGGCCTTTCTTACATAAAAAAAAAAGAAAAGTATTTTATATGTTCATTCGGGTTATAAACTGTGTGCCAAATTTCATAAGAATCCGTCAAACTGTTTTATTTAGCGTGAAAGTGAAACAAACTTTCACGACTTACACGTTTACAATATAAGTAGGATTATAAATAAAAATAAATAAAATAAATATTAGGGGACAATCTTACACAAATCGACCTAGTCCCAAACTAAGCAAAGCTTGTACTATGGGTACTAGACGACGACGATAAACATACTTATATAAATAAATAAATACTTAAATACATAGAAAACATCCATAACTCAGGAACAAATACTCGTGCTCATCACACAAATAAATGCCCTTACCGGAATTTGAACCCAGGACCTCTTGCTTCGTAGGCAGGGTCACTACCAACTAGGCTAAAGCGGCCGTTATTTAGTTTTTGCAATTTTTTCAAATCGACGAATTAGACTCGACTGGTCAGCGTTCGTGAAGCTCCGCAATATCTTGACATCTAATATACCGCAATGTGTGTCTTTGATCAGTGTGTATTGCCAGTGATGACTTATGGCACTGAGACCTGGCCGCTGACGATGGGCCTCATAAGAAAACTCAAAGTCACTCAGAGGGCGATGGAGAGCTATGCTCGGTTTCTCTGCGGGATCGCATTAGAAATGATGAAATGCGCGCAAAAAGTGAAGTTAAGTGGCAGTGAGCAGGGCACATCGCCCGTAGAATTGACGGCCGATGGGGCCGAAAGGTTCTCGAGTGGCGTCCGCGGACCGGAAGACGCAGTGTAGGTAGGCCTCCAATGAGTGACGACCGACGCCTGGTTAAGGTGGCAGGAAAGCGATGGATGCGGATGGCGCAGAGCCGATCTATTTGGCGAGCCTTGGGGGAGGTCTATGTCCAGCAGTGGACGTCTTTCGGCTGAAATAAATAAATAAAAAATAAATAAATAAATATTAGGGGACAATCTTACACAAATCGACCTAGTCCCAAACTAAGCAAAGCTTGTACTATGGGTACTAGACGACGATAAACATACTTATATAGATAAATACATACTTAAATACATAGAAAACATCCATAACTCAGGAACAAATATTCGTGCTCATCACACAAATAGATGCCCTTACCGGGATTTGAACCCAGGACCTCTTGCTTCGTAGGCAGGGTCACTACCAACTAGGCTAAAGCGGTCGTTAATGATAATAATGATGAATTTTTTCAAAACGGCCGAGTCTTGGGGATTGAAAACTTGTAAGATTTTAGCCATTTCGAAATTCTGACGAAGTCTACTGCTCCCGGAGCCACCGGTATTATGTTTTGCTCCATGTTAATAGTAATTGCGAATTCCATTCGCTACTTAACAATGAATTAAAAACCCTATTCGTAAATCAAGCTGTTAATACATTATTCAGCTGGAGAGAATAAATCTGCAGCCCTGTTCAAATAAATACGTCTGTAAACGAGCTATGTGAAATAGTTTATTTGTTCGTATTTATCAATGCACCTGAGGCCCTAAATTATTATTTTTTGTTTTCAATTCAGTTTGATACTAGTCTTCCGCTTGGTTGTTATTACACTTTTGAAAAATATACCCGAAAAAACATGGCACGTTAAATATAAACTTGTAAATAACTTGTTAACAACGTCGAGTTTCTTGGACGAGGAATTTAATTTGAACGAACAAATGAAAAAATGATTCTATTATTATTTTATTTCAAATTAGCCTTTCGTCCACAGCTTCGCCCGCGATAAATTATTTTCCCGCGGTATAAAGTAGCTTATGTTACTCAGTGATAATGTAGCTTTCTAACGGCAAAAGAATTTTTGAAATCGGTCCAGTAGTTTTTAAGTTTATTCGTTACATACAAAAATACAAATCTTTCCTCTTTATAATATTATATTAGTATAGTTAATTAATAAACTAAAGAGATAGGTAAGTAATAAAAGGAGAGAGAGAGAGAGAGAGAGAGAGAGAGAGAGAGAGAGAGAGAAATATAGACTCGTATTTTTTCTTACGTAATTTTTGATTGATTTGATAGTCAAGAATGGCAGGCAAAGGTGTAAAAATATGTAATAATGTAATAGTGTAAAAATATGCGTGCACACAACTTGCTCATAAATATGTCCCATAGCTCTTATGTCGTCGAATTAAGGTATAGGTATATAACGATGGGAGGATTAAATCGATACTTATTTTTGCACTTGACCGTACATAGGGATGACGTCATACGATAAGAGATAAGATAAGATAAGACTTTATTTTTCAAAACACAGGCACACACAGACAAAAATACATAGTAACATCAAGGACCATAAAATATAATATATAATACTAGACGTTAACAGAATAAAAAAGAGTGGATTAAAAAATACAAGAAATAAAACAGCTCTAGCAACAAAAAAAAAGTGAAAGAAATAAAGAACAAGAGTAAAACTATTAACTTAATCTGAATGCCATGTGTTCTGAAAGAAGGGTGCTGACTCAGCATAAAGCTGCGGAAACCGCAGCGCTGGTATTCTGCCAGAACCCGTAGAGTCACCTCTGTGGAACATATAAGAAGACGAAGTAGATAAATAATTAAATATAAATAAAACTAATTATAGAGTATTATAAAGACATAAGTTACGTATTTTTGAAATTATAGAGGCGGGAATAAGAGGAGTAAAAACCGGGACCATTGCAATAAAGAATTGAAAAAGTGGAAAATTGGAATTGGATTGGAAAAGTTGAGCACTTACCAGGATTACCATAGGGCCGAGAATTAAGCAGGAGGGAAAATGAATAAAATAAAAAATAGGTTACAAAACTAAACTAGATAAATTAGGAGTGCAAATACGTATTTAATAAGAAAACAAAGTTAGATATACTTAATTTAGAAAATGATTAAAAATGTATACCTATAAAGCAGTCAAATCAATCAATGCAAAACAAGGGCTAGAGGTCAATGTTTAATACGGAACTTTAACAGCCAATATCTTCGTTATTTCTTGTTCAATTGACAAAAAAAAAATAAGTGTGCCATGTTTCTAGACTATTGTTTTTTAGAAGTTAAGAAAACCTTATTTAGCATAAATTTCAATGATTCAGTGCTTTACAAAAAAGCTAACAGCTACGTAATTGCGATCAATTGTAGCGCATGCTTTTACCTAATCATTAACAAATTCGCACATACAGTCGCATTTGTCGAACAGGCCCTAAGCTTTGCACAGTTCGTTTTTCTTCCAAGCTATTACTTGAAAGTTTGAGACCGCAATAAAGCAATTAGAACCATTTTAACTGCTCAATTAGTTTCATTAAGTATACTCGTAAATAATCTTGTGTAAAATTGAAACGGTTGAGATTAAATATCAGGTAGTTAGGTAGGTTTTTCCGTAAGTAGGTTGATCAAGTTTATCTTTATCCATCATCATCATCCCATAACTCATACTTCAAGGGACTTAATGACGAACTGAATATTTAGTGCTAAAATTACCTCGACTCGTGACCACGGTCGCTGCAATTTGCCAAACATTCGCTTTTGTAAACGATAATTTGTAGAAAACGATTTTTTATTGTTTTATTCGTTTTACTCATGAGGTAACTTAGCGAAGTGTGCATTAAAACTTATCATTCTATTCCTTATTCTTGAAGTTATTGAATGAAAAAACTTTAACCTTAAGTTTCAAGAAAATTCTCAAAGTTTATACCTTTAACTTGCTACGTAACTTGTTAAAGTGTCCAACTATTCTGAGCCCCGTGTTGATTTAATCCAGGGCAAGTTAGGGTCCAAAGTGAGTTGGACGAAAGAAACTAAGTCAGCTAATCTAAATAAATAGTGCATTGTTCATGTAATTAAGTTCATTGGATCGTGGGCAACGTGCAGCGATGTTGGGAATCCTTAGAGAAACGTTTAAAGCACCGTTTGGATTTGTTTACTTATCTTCGTCGGTGAAGCATTAACGTTACTTACAGTTTTATTAAGGGCCTACCGAGCTTTTCGCGCTAATCGATTTTAGGTGGGCGATTTCGGGCGTGGGGGAGGCACGATGGCTCAAGATAGGTTGGCTGGACTGCGCGTGTTTTTGGGTATTTTCATCTAATTACTAAAACAAATACATATTTTAATAATGTAGCAACACTACGCCCTAGAAAACATCTTGTTTTATTAAGATGCAAAAAGTCATGCGTCGTACTACGAATTTATTTTATTTTTTTAGAGACGACTATGGATTTTTTTTTCTATCGAGCGAACTATAAGTAATCGTGTTTCGATAAACACATGTCATTGGAGTGAATCCTCAAATATCTTACACAATGAATTTTAAGACTATAGTTTTACTTGTTATGATACAGCACGAGGTTAAATGAATGCTATAAATGCGCCAAGAACAAAGTAATCCCTTAATCCTACCTATTATAAATACAGTGGAAGTGGGTAGGGAACATCGCTCGTAAAACTGATGGCCTATGGGGCAAAAAGGTTCTCGAGTAGCGTCTCCGGACCGGAAGACGCAGCGTAGGTAGGCCTCCAACAAGACGGAGCGACGACCTGGTGAAGGTGGCGGGAACGCATTGGATGCGGATGGCTCAGGACAGGTCTGTTTGGCGAGCCTTGGGGAGGCCTATGTTCAGTGGCCGTCTTTCGGCTGAAATAATGATGTAGATTATGATGATATTATAACTATGTTCGGACCCGAAAGGCGGTATAGGAACGCGCTTCGTATATGAAAAAAAAAGTGTGAGACAACTGTCAGTTGAGCTGTAACTTGGACTTGGACTTGTAACTTAATCTTGAAAACTTGGTTCGTAGCGAAAGCAAGTTTTGGTTTTTGTCTTGTGGAATTTATTGCAAATCTCAAGCAATTTTACCAAATTTCTACCGAATTTGATCTAATCTCGGGCAATTTTCGACGAGAAACCGTCACACGGTGCCGCGGTTTGAGGGTCCATCCGTGTGGACTATGGGCACGGGTGTAAGAAGTGGCATACTGATGTGCTAAGTGTGCGGTGAACCCCTAAATCCCTTCCCGAAGAAGAGACAGTCGGATACTTACACGTAAGCGATAGTTTATAAGTTAGTTTTAAGTTTATATGATCTGTGTAATCGCAAGACAATTGTTTCCGTTTGCCCAGCAGTGGGACGGAATAAACTATAAATTAAAAAAAATTTAAAACCCCCAACGCAAATTTGGTCGCAATGTCTGAAAATAAGATAAATGCCCATTATGCGTCTAAGGTCCTTTCCGAAGGTAACAAAAGAGCTAATAACATTTAAACGGCTGAACCAATTTTGATGAAATATGTCTAAGAACCATCGCCAAAAAAGCTGCTTTCAAATAAAAACCGCATTCAAATTGGTTCAGTCGTTAAAAAGCAAGGATGCCACAGACAGACACACACACACACACACATATAGCAGTCAAACTTAAAACACCCCTTTTTTGTGTCGAGGGTTAACGTCGCAAGCGTGCAGCAAGTTCGTTGCGCCTAGGGCTGGGACGCCATCATGTACAAAAGCTATAATGAGTAGAATAGATATTAGCCGACGTACGTGTGTATAAATAAAAATCCCCACTGTTCAGTACTCCGAATTTGATGAGTCCAGTAAACATAGTTCTGTTACAGAGATAGCTTCATTCTGAATCGAACATTTAAACTCCGTTTACTATCAATCCCGGATGAGACTTTAAACATATCCGTATTCCTTGTCTACATATATAAAGTCAAAGTCAAAATTCTTTATTCAATTTAGGCATCGATTGATGCTCCTATGAACGTTGAAGAATCTACCACCGGTATCATTTATAACAAAGTTAACCCCTACAAAATTTCAGGTTTCTAAGGTCAAGGGTTTGGGCTGAGGTTGATGAGTCCATCAGTCAGTGATTGAATGAATCAGTCACTCAATCAGTGCAGTACTTTTCTTGTTATATGTCTAGATAAAAGCACGTAGACCTGCTTCTTCAAATTAATTACGAAATATACATGTCTTTGTGCAAAATTATGGCCAATTAGGCAGAAAATGAACGACTTCAGTATTGAAACCGACGGTTTCACGCAATCCATTACTGTTATCGCAGTTTAGAACTGTTACGGAAGGTTATTAACTCGTCAGTTTAAGTGAAAAGATAATTGTGGAATAAATACTGTAGTTATAGAGTTGATTGGTAGTGGTTTGACCTAAGGCCTCTCTAGCAAAGGTTCGCAAGTTTTGGCCCAGGCTCACACCGTTCTTCGGAAGTTACGTGCGAAATTGCATTTGTACCATGAGCTTTACGATGAAGAAAACATAACCTACAACTGCAAACCTACATCCAAATTGGACCCGCGTATGAATTACGGCCTGTAGAGGAGGCTTGTACCCTGTAGGACATAATATGGGCTGGGATGATGATAAAATAAATAAAATAAATCAATATCACGGGACAATTCACACCAATTGACCTAGTCCCAAAGTAAGCTGGGCAAAGCTTGGGTTATGGGTACTGGGCAATGGATAAACACACTTATATAGATAGATACATACTTAAATACATATTAACCACCCAAGACCCGAGAATAAACATTCGTATTATTCATACAAATATCTGCCCCGACACGGGAATCGAACCCGGGACCTCAAGCTTCATAGTCAGGGTCTCTAACCACTAGGCCATCTGGTCGTGATGATTCTGTTCAGGCTCCACCATTTTTAAGGATAAAAATATCAATGAACTGAAACTAACTTTGCTCACCCGACCTTATGATAGTTATGTTTATGCAAGAACTGTGTGTTCATGCAGTTCTTCCACCTCCACACTGTAAGAACACAAACAAAATCACACAAACCCAACTATCACCACCACCAAACTACACTGACGCGTTTCGAACTCAACGAGAGCTCATCTTCGGAGTACCTAACGCAACAGTTGACTATGCTACCAAATGTTAAGACTCGAAAAAATGTATAAAAAATGTTAATAAATATCTCACATTGACACGTGATTCTTTTAATAAAGCTCTTTTTCTATCAAATGTTCAAGTAATTGATCCAATATTCGACATGTTAATATCAATTTCCCTTTGATTCTCTAAAGAGAACGAAATTAGGAAAATGTACACTGGAATTAAATTTAATTTTCCTCGAGGGAATAAATTCAGATGTGCCGTGGGTGCGACAGAGACAGCACGTCAGTCGCTTGTCACAGCGGCACTTTTCAATCGTTCAATGGTTTCCTTATTATCCTTGTTTACAAGGATAAACTCGTGTTTTCGAGTACTAGGGATATCGAAAATAGAGAAAATGTTTAAGACTTGATGATTTGAAGCCGTTTTAGCCGTTTGCACAGAGCAACTATGAGATGCGGAACATGCCGCGATTTTCTCAACGCTTATGGTTTTTTTTGACGTAACAACGTCTAATAAATCTATGAACGCTGGCTGAATACACGAAAAAGGATGACGCAATGTAACGTTACATGTAGGTACTTGTACGTACAGAGCAGCGAAGGCCAGTATGTACAAGAGAGCGGCGAACGCCAGGATGTACAATGCGGGGTGCGGGGATTGGTGGGGAGTGGGCACGGGGGGGTTGCGAGGGGGGGGGGAGGTGCGGCGGTATTAAAGGGGGTTTCATTTTTGTTTTTAATGGGGGTTGGGGGGGTGAAGAATTTAATCTACCACTGAGTCGGAAAAACCTCCTCCGTAAACTTAATTCACCTGAATAATAGTAATAATAATAATAAATCATGGTACAATTGACACCAATATGACCTAGTCCCAAACTAAGCAAAGCTTGTACTATGGGTACTAGACAACGGATAAACATACTTATATAGATAAATACATACTTAAATACATATTAAACATCCAAGACTCGAGCACAAACATTCGTATTATTCACACAAATATCTGCCCCGACCGGAAATCGAACCCGGGACCTCAAGCTTCGTAGTCAGGTTCTCTGACAACTAGGGTGTCCGGTCATGTATATTTGATAATACACCGGTTCTTGTCCGATCGCCGAGGTTAAGCAACGTCGGGCGCGGTCAGTACTTGGATGGGTGACCGCCTGGTTTCATTTTTGTTTTTGAATGTTTTTTTATGACGTTATCACTTTAAACTATCGTGCGTAAACCGACTCTACAGACAACCGGTTTTTATATAACACCTAAAACTAGCTCTTGCTCGCGACTTCGTCCGCGTAGAATGCAAATTACCTACAATCCATCGTCATCATCGTCGATATCAGTAAAATCTACTAACGTAATCACGTGTCACTGGCTTGACCGATTTTTATGAAACTTTTTATACCGTACTCGGTGGGTCTGAGAATAGGTCGTAGGCCGTAGGCGTATTCTTCGCGGACGGAGTCGTGGGCAACAGCTAGTACTTAATATAATAAATCTCTTGTTGTCCCCTGTAGTCCTTATCACGTGGGAATTCCCTAAATTCTTGAAGTTAGTTTATTTACGTTATAATTACCTACTTGCATGCCAAATGTGAAGTCTCAAATTATCATAGTTGCTTGGCGGCCTAGCTTTTAGGGTTCCGTACACAAAGGGTAAAAACGGGACCCTATTACCTACTGAGGCTCCGCTGTCCGTCCGTCTGTCCGTCTGTCATCAGGCTGTATCTCATGAACCGTGATAGCTAGACAGTCGAAATTTTCACAGATGATGTATTTCGGTTGCCGCTATAACAACAAATACTAAAAAGCAAAATAAATATTGCTCGGTCCTTTGCTCTTCAATATCTTTGTTAATGATATTAATAGTTGCTTCTGTTTTTAGAGATTGCTGTGTTTCGCTGATGATAATTATTTTATTTTATTTATTTTATTTTTCTTTATTGAGGAAAACAAACAGCAACAATCATACATAAAGGTGATACAAGCAGGTAGAACATAAGCCAGCAAAGTTTTCACTAGTATATCGATACCTATAAGAAGAAATGTAATGCACTTAGTAAAAAAACAACAAAAGTAATGAAAATAAGACTTAATTTAATAAATACATGCAGAAAACGGATTCCCCCTATCTCGCACATATGCGTTAACAAGGGGAACCGCAGAAAACAGCCACCAATTAACTATACAGCGCTTCTTATTGCGGTTACATAACTACTATACCTTAGATGAAAGATATCAGAATGGTTATACTTACTATTATGTATGGAACAAGCTCTTATAAGAATATTAGAATATTTACTTTTACAAGAACTAACAGCGAAAGTGGTTTTGGAGCGAGTACGCAGACCAGAGCACTTAAGTGATATGTTACTTAGGAGGTACGGAGAATCGACAATATTATTGATAATTTTGTACAATAATATCTGGTCATTGTGTTCCCTACGTTTCTGGAGGGGAACAATATCGTTGAAATTTACGTCTAAATGAAGAATGAATGAATGTCGTCGATATGAAGATTTTTGCTCGGGTTAAGTCTATGCAGGACTCAGTTCTCATACAAGCTGATCTGGAGCGCCTTGATGCATATTGTCAAGTGAATAAATTAGACGTGAACCCAACTAAATGTTTTGCATTAACCTTTTCACGGCAACGAAACCAACTTGATACTTGTTATAAGCTAAAAGGCCAAAATTTGTGTAAGGTACCTTATATGAGAGACTTGGGTGTTTCTCATGACTCCAAGCTACTATTCAGTGTTCACATTGACAGTATCATTAAAAGTGCTACCAAGTCTTTGGGCTTCATAATGCGTAGCTCCTCGCATTTTAGGCAAGCTAAAACTATTAAAGTACTTTATTGTGCCTATGTACGAAGTAAGCTTGAGTATGCTTCGCAAATATGGAACCCTTGTTATAGGATCTATATCGATAGGATTGAACGCGTTCAGAAAAAAATTGTTAAATTTCTTTGTTTTAAATTAGGTCACCCATATAATTCTTCTAATTACGTAGATATCTGTAGGAAGAATAAGAATAAGAATAAGAAATCTTTATTTCGCATAAGTAACGGTACATGTTAAAAAGAAAAAAAAATAAAAACAATAATTGAAAATAGAGATAAACTACTTAGACGAAAAAGGAGTCCACTCAGCACTCGTCGGGTCACTAAAGGTGGCTCGACGCTGATATTATGTGGATCCTGGTTAGCATCCGATACAGAGCCGCACGGCACACATGCTCCCACAAACTCTCCCAATATGATTATAAATATAAATAAATATTCTGTCTCTCTTTATTTAACACAAATTCATAGATATACAATAAAGAATTCCACAAACATACATAAGTTACATAACACAAATTGCTCACACAGCACCCCACACAAAATTATTGTAGCCTGGCGAAACTGTGACTCAAACCGCAACACGGTAACTCCAACCAGCAACAGGGCACTCTCCACCCTCAGGTACAAGAAACTACACATCATAATCTTATGATGGTTATACAAAGGCGCTATGTTGAATTAATCTGTAATTCTAATAAATGATTACGGAAGTCCTTTTTAAACTTACATAGCGATTTCACATTTCTTATTGGTGGCGGGATGTTGTTCCAGCATTTCGTAGCAGCATATTTAAAGCTACCACGAAATGAAGCGCCCTTGTGTCGCGGAAAAAGAAGGCGGGGGGCCTGCCGCACGGCTCGGTTTGAAAAATTAAGTTTATCAAAAAGATATGAGGGTTTTTCAGTCTTAATTATTCCGAATAAAAGAGTAGCAAGATGCAGCGTTCGGCGAGCCTCCATTTTAAGAAGTTTGCCCTTGTTAAGGAAAGGAGTCACGTGAGAGCGATATGGTATATCAAAACAAAATCTAGCACCATATTGTCCCACTTTCTGAACGTCGTGAAATTCCAGATACTATATATTTGTTAAAAATTACTAATGGCAGCATTAACTGCCCTGAACTGCTCGCTAATATATCATTCAACACTCCATCCAGACCGAAGAGATACGCGCCCCCTATTTCTGTGCCTTTTTTTGTATACGTGCAAGTTGACAATTAAATAAACTAACGAAGGAGCTTGATATTGACTTGTTTAATGTTAACACTGACACCTTGAGACGTACTTTGGTGAATCGATTTTTTGAGAGCGTGCATTGAGCGTTGTACCTTACTGTAGATTAAGTTTGTTAGGTTAGGGACTTGATTAATTTTTCTCCTCCGATAAAATAGTGCTGATTTATTTGTCACTAAGTAGTTATTTTCTCTTTTTTCTTTTTTGTGTGTCCGAAGGGGCTCTGTGTGGGCATACTGCCTTATTGTTACACTGTAATTGTCGGCGAGAACCTGTAATTGGCTTGATGTATTTACTGTAATGTTTAAGATGTATGTATAAGCTGTTGGTTCTCCATAAATAAATAAATAAATAAATAAATAAAATAAATATTTAAGGGGGCTTTCCATACAACAAACGTGATTTATTGCTCGATTTTGCTCGATATTGATAACGGCAGCAGGTAGACGCTTGAAATATTCACAAAATATTTAGTTATTATATTCACTTTAAAAATAAATAATTAAATTAAAATAAAACAATTATTTAAGGGGGCAAATCCGCACTGGGCCCGCGTGGGAACTATGGCCCAAGCCCTTTCATTGTGAAAGGAGGCCTGTGCCCTGCAGTGGGACGTATATAGGCTGGGATGATGATTTAAGGGGGCTCCTATGCAACAGACATGATTTTTTGCCGTTTCTATAGATAATGGTACGGACCCCATCGTGCGCGAGTCCGACTCGCACTTAGCCGGTTTTTACAGTGTGTATGACCCAAATCGGGATCGAACCCGGGACCCCAAGCTTCATATTCAGGGTCTCTAACTACTCCGCCATCCGCTCGTATGCCTTTCTAACAAATTGTTCGTCCTATGTGACAGGCGACCCAAGTTTTTCCTCTGACAATAAGCGGTTGAAATTCACTATTAATAAATCACAGTGGTCCCGATTTGGCCAGGGTTGTGAGTTACTGCTCGGATCCGTTTATGATGTGCGCAAGCAAATACCATTTTAGGGTACCTTATACAAGGTGTTTTTTAGGGTTCCGTACCCAAAGAGTAAAACGGGATCCCATTAGTGAGACTTCGTTGTCCGTCTGTCCGTCTGTCACCAGACTGTATCTCACGAACCGTGATAGCTAGACAGTTGAAATTTTCACAGATGATGTATTTCGGTCGCCGCTATGACAACAAATACTAAAAAACAGAATAAAATAAATTTTTAAGGGAGCTCCTATACAACGAACGTGATTTTATTGCTCGTTTTTGCTTGATATTGATACGGCAACAGGTAGCCGCTTGAAATATTCACAAAATGAATATCACTTTAATAAGAAATAATTACATAAATTAAAATAAAACAAATACCTAAGGGGGCTCCCATTCAACAAACGTGATGTTTTTTGCCGTTTTTGTAGATGTTTTTTTTTATATTACTATTTATTTTTATATATTTGCACCACTTGCTGTAATATATTCCTTGCTGTCATTCTTTTGTAATAAGGTTACGCTAAAAAAAACATGTTCCTTGTGTAATAAATAAATATTAAAAAAAAAAAAAAATATTAGGGGACAATCTTACACAAATCGACCTAGTCCCAAACTAAGCAAAGCTTGTACTATGGGTACCAGACGACGATAAACATACTTATAATAGATAAATAAATACTTAAATACATAGAAAACATCCATAACTCAGGAACAAATATTCGTGCTCATCACACAAATAAATGCCCTTACCGGGATTCGAACCCAGGACCTCTTGCTTCGTAGGCAGGGTCACTACCAACTAGGCTAAAGCGGACGTTAAAACGACGGCGGCGGTTAGTGTGGCGACCACCTTTAATTTTTAACTTGTTTTTTTTTATTTCTTGTTGTAGCGGACACAGTAATAGATAATCGGTGAAAATTTTTAAGCGTCTAGCTATTACGATTTAAGAGAGTGCCATGTGACCGACAGACAGCACAGTCTATAGGCTCTCGTTAGCATCCTTTAGGTACTGAACCCAAAAAGGGGCTTCCTTTCAACCCTCCAAAATCAAAACCTCTCCAAACAACGCACCTACAAACCAAACAGACCTCCGTGTAATCCCAAAATTTGCGGGCAATTAAACAAAATAAAAAAACGGAACCCTCGCATAAATCTCAGAATTAAAGTCCCTTAAACGTCGGTTAAGGAGACCCACACAACCGCGATATTATTTCTATGAGAGGGAAAAAGGGTATAATGTATGGGCGACCACGTGCTTGGAACGGCTAGGAATATGGCAAGCCGGAATCAGCACGAAAATGCTTGCGCTATGAAAACAGAGCCATTCCAGATTTCTTTTACTGTTACGGGGCGGAATTAAAACTGTTTTTTGCTCGTACTTTGTGAAATCCAATAAAATTCGAGTTGGATTCGTGAGAATGCCGTGTCGACAGCAATCTCGGAAAGTTATAGACATTTTCATCATTTCTGGCCTGCGTCCTACAGATGGGCTCAGAATGCGAGGGCCTGGGCTTGGCTATACTTCACAAACAATCGAATTTTTTTTCCTCAGGATGATTTTTTACCACCGTAAAGCTCATGATTCGGAAGCGTGTCTGGTTGCATAAAACTTTTAGTCATAATATAACGTTTTTCATAATGTTTTATTTATTTATTTATTTATTTATTTTTTTATATTTGGAAAACAAACAGGCAAACATAGCACAAATACATAAATAATTTAAACAATTCATTAGCCCAAACAGTTTTCACTTATAACTAATAACATTTCTGTTGCTCAAACAAGAAGTATACTGTAAATATAGACAGAAAAAAAAAGAAAGAACCGAATGAATACAATAGTAATGATATATTATAACCAAATAGAAAAGTATAATTGTATAACCATTTTCTTCCAAAGGTTCCTCCCGTTGACCTACCTACTATTTACTTATTATAATCTTTAACTTTAATTTTAATTGCAGAAACAAATTGTTGCAAAGACAGATGAAATATGTCAATATCGGAAAATTTCTCATTGTAAGATTTGCAAGCTCTAACAAGGAATCTATTTCTTGCATACGCCGTACGACTAGAGGGAACTGCAAATAATTTAGAAGTACGAGTTCGTCGATCAGGACACCGAAATGAAATTTTTGACAAAAGATTTGGAGACTCTACAAGTCCATTCAAAATTTTGAATAGAAATATTTGGTCACTGACTTCACGACGTGTTTGAAGAGACTCCAAACAGGCACTGTTAAAATTACTGAATTTATACTTCATTCTTCTGATAAATTTATTTTGGATTCTTTCAATTGTATACGCATGAACATTAAAGTGAGGACTCCAGACTGTGGTAGCGTATTCTAAGTTGGACCTAACAAATGCGTTGTACAAAAGTTGCACAGTTCTGGGGTTCTTGAACTCATTGCTTTGACGAAATATAAATCCTAGCATTCTAAAAGCCTTAGCAGCTATTTTATTAACATGTGTAATGAATTGAAGTTCGCTATCAAGATTTAACCCAAGATCCTTAATCTCCGACACAACCTTAAGAGA
This sequence comes from Archips xylosteana, assembly GCA_947563465.1. Classification (NCBI taxonomy): domain Eukaryota; kingdom Metazoa; phylum Arthropoda; class Insecta; order Lepidoptera; family Tortricidae; genus Archips; species Archips xylosteana. The sequence goes on from OX387355.1 coordinate 1,435,082, forward strand.
TTTGTTAGCAATAGAGTAATTATATGCTATGTGTTTGCGCTTTCGTGAAAATGAGATAGCACAACACTTTTCTATATTAAGATAGAGTTTATTAACAGAACAAAAAGAATTAAATCTATTAAGGTCACTTTGTAAGTTTAAACAATCATTTTCTGATCTAATGATGCTGTAAATTTTAGTATCATCAGCATATAATAAAAATTGGGAGTATTGAAAAGACTCAATTACGTCATTAATGTACATGTTGAACAACAATGGACCTAAATGAGATCCCTGAGGGACGCCTGATGAAACAGGTACAAAACTAGAAGTGTGCCCTTTAATAGCAACAGCCTGGGTTCTATCACGAAGATAAGAAGTAAGCCATCTTAGAAGGTTGCCATGAATGCCAAAGGTTTCTAATTTTTGAATAAGTAAAAAATGTGAAATTTTGTCAAATGCTTTAGAAAAATCCGTATATATTGCGTCCACCTGATAGCCTTTATCCATAGCATCCATAGTATAATCAATCAATTCACAAAGATTGGATTCGCTAGAACGCTTATTAATAAAGCCGTGTTGCTGTCGAATTAACATTGGTCTAACTACGCTATACAGGGTATCGTATACAATCTTTTCAAAAAGTTTAGGGATGACAGACAACTTTGAAATACCACGATAATTACCAACATCATGCCTGTCACCACTCTTGAAAATAGGGACCGTAATCGAACGTTTCCAACACAACGGCAGGGATCCAGTTTTCAACGAAAGATTAAAAAGCAGGCTTAAGGGATACGCAATTGCCACCCGACAACTCTTTAAAAAGACTGGGTGGATTCCGTCTGGTCCACTACCCTTAGTCACCACCAGTTTCCCAAGGTACCTCTCAATTAGATCAGATGTAATGTTTACGTTAGTGATAACAGTAGTACCCGGACAACCATTAGGATCAATAGGCGATACAGTAGAAGACGGACTGAGCGGCATGGGGATGTCATCCTCATTCACGAAAACAGACTGAAAAAAATTACTGAACAAGTTGGCTATATCTTGTCCATTAGTGGCTACATCATTCTTTAAGTACAGGGTTTCAGGAACTCCGCCTGTGTTCATTTTTGTTTTCATAAAAGACCAGAAAGATTTAGAGTTAAAACGAATATTATTCTCAGTACGCGAGATAAATAAAGTATAACAGGAAGCTTGAATCGATTTAATTTTTGTACGTAATTTAGAAAAGGTGTCATAGTCAGCCTGCCGTTGGTAAATTTTCCATTTTTTATGTGTTTTTAATTTTTTTTTAATCATTTTAATCAAAGGACGAGAATACCATGCAGGAAATTTATTCTCATTAGAGCTTATTGTTTTAGTGGGCACCAAATCGTCTATAATTTTGTTGAGGATAACATAAAAACTATCAACTGCGCTTTCAATATTTCCTTGCGAAAGATGGTGGTCCCAGTCAATTTTCTTTAATTCATCATTTATAATATCGTAATCTGCAGCAAAAAACCGACGAACTACACGACGAGCGGGTTTTAATTTATGTTCAATGAATCCTATATGAATCTCCACACAAAAGACTGGGTGGTGATTATCTATAGGTACTAACGCTTCCACAGATGATAAAATACATTCGACATTCGATAAAGCCAAATCTAATTGTCTATCATTATGATTAGGAATACCATTGAATTGATACCAATCAGTAAAGTTCAAGAATGCTGACAATTGAGATGTCAGCGCGTCGTAATTTGAATTCTGTAATATGAATTTCCTTTGGCATGAATCATAAGGAACCCAGGCTGCTCCCGCAATATTAAAATCACCTAAAACCACAAAAGTGTCATTTGGATAATCTGCAAAAATATTAGATAAATATTCAAAGAATAAAAATTGTGAATCAATTTGGTATTTACTTTGTGGAAAGTAACACGTAAAAAGCCTTAACCTTTTGCATACGGGACCCTGAGAAACAGGTACGTCAATCCAGGTGACATCGGCGTCAGGCAAAACCACCATTGGACGAATATCACGTAAATCAACCCTAAACCTGTTATGTACCGCTATAAGCGTGCCTCCTCCGCGCGTCATACCTACTCTCTCATAATCGCGGTCAGTTCGGTAAACTGAATAGCGGGAATCAAAAAGTTCGGCATTAAAGATTCCAGGCAGAAGCCAGGTCTCCGTGAGACAAATAAAGTCATAATCAAACCTCAAAACATTGCGAAGGAAATCAGTGGTTTTTGATCTTAGCCCACGTACATTTTGATAATAAATACTAATTTTATTATTTATTGTGAAAACAAAAAGCTAACGGAATGTTTATGTATATTGATTTTAAATAAGGATTGCTGATAACGACGAACGTAACTCCCAGTCCACAGTACGAGTCCGCAAAAAATACGCACGAAAAAATAAACTTGGATAAAAACTTATTAAACTTTACAATGTACAATTTAGTGAGAACGTAACAAACAGTTTTATTTATTAGATGATTTTTGTTTCTGCAAATAATATTAGTTTTATGATTAATTACATTACTAATAATATATGGATATTGATTTTGTAATTGCGTAGCGGAAGAGGTGATACCTATGTAATTTTGTTTAAAGCCTCTTCTGAAGTAATAAACAAAACTGGTGATCTTTCATCACGGCGCACCATAACTGTACAATTACGAACCCAACAATATTGATAATTCTTCTGATTGGCCCTTTGTTTGGCTACTTTAAGAAGATATTTATTATAGCTAGAAAGATGGTCGTTAATGTAAACCCGATTCGAAACGTTAGTAAATCCCAGGTCGGAGGCCTTTAAGTTCTTTAACTTGCGTAGCGATGATATGAAGTCGTCTTTCTTATAACGTGCCTGAAACTTAACAATTATAGGCTTTGGCTTTGCGTTGTCCGAGTCGTTCCTCACAGCAACTCGTGTTACGAAGTCAATATCACCATTCGCATTCAACGGGAACCCGCTGAGCCCGGCCAATGATCGAACAATGCCAAACAAATTTTCTCCTTTAGTTTCAGGAACACCATTGATTTGTATGTTAGATCGCCTAACCCACTGCTCATTCCTCCGGGAGTCATTAATGACATCAGCGAGGGTCTTTTTGACATCATTCAATTCCGCTCTGCATTCCTCCAGCGCGCTGACACGGGACTCAATGGAATGCATTCTGCCGGCCAGTTCATCTAACTTAGTGTCGATGCTACTTTTCATCTCCGCTATATCGCACTTAACTTGAGATAAGTCGGATTGAATTGTCTGGATAGCTAAGAATTGCGTCTGCAGAGCCGAAACCTTTGATAAAATGTCGTGCAACAACGCTTCGGGGCATGAGGACAACGAAGAACTGTTAGTGTCCTTTGTAATATGGTACGAGTTAGGAGGGGTCATCAGCAAACTATTGTCGTCTGGCCGTACGGTGTATGGAGCGCCTTCAACGGCTCGAGATTCATCCAAAGTCCCGTCTAATGACATAACCGAAGCATCAAAAGCCGATGCCATTTGAATACGCTGAATAGGGGTATCGTCGTTTCTTCGACGTCGCGTATTAACAGATGTACAAAAGGAGCATAACCATGCGTTTTTAATATTTAATACATACTCCAAAGTTAAATTTAAGCAAACGTAATGATAAGTACCGCTGCATCCAGTACATTTTAGCAGCGACTTATCATCAATAGATCTGTTGCAGGCTAAACACGACGTCATCTTGTAGACAAGAATAACTCTTAAAGCTTCGATGTTAAGGTTGAAAAGTCACACACGGTAATTGAGTTGTAGTTAGTGTATCACAAATTCGTGCCGGCTCGCTCAACCCTCCGTGGCGCAGCGGTCAACACGGCGACTCGGAAGCAGTGGGTCGAGAGATCGAATCCGCACAATTTAAAAAAATACAAAAAGATAAAAAATGTAATAATTTAAATTCACTTTGAACTGACACTGCTCGTCGGTCACAGTCACTGAGATCGTTCACAAAACTTCGTACTTCAGAGCAAGAAGTCCGACACTTCCCAATATGGCCGACAAGCCAAGTTGGATATCACCCTTGCAAGACAAGGAGGCACCGAGATTTGGAACGTCAAGCAAAACGACTCACAAAAAGCAATTAAATTAATGAAATAAATTCAAAATAACTCTGAGAGCACACGTCCAGTCCAAGCAACGGCGTAACGCAGAAAAAAAACCCGTCGAAACCGTAAAATTGGTTAGGTTAGGTTTATTTTATAAAAAATAAAAATCATTAAATATTCAGAATTTTATTGAATAACTTTTTTTTTCTTAGAATCCAATAAAATTCTGAATATTTAATGATTTTTATATATTATGGACCCTCATGGTTCAAATGAAATTTCGCACTTCATTTGGAAAAATGCAGTAGCCTAGTATTTTGACCTATAGTCTTTCAAGTAGAGGGTCATGGGTTCGAGCCCGAGCTCTCACCTCTGAGTATTATTTAATTTATGTGCGAAGTTAGGTACATTTGAAATAAACTATGAGCTTCACGATAAAGGAAATGGAAGCATAATATATAAACACCGCAGATGAAATTCAATTGTGTGTGTGTATTTCACGTACACTAACGTCACAAACGTACTTTGTCCTAAACCACAGACCCGAGCGGCTGCCCACAAACTGTTTGACACTACCGTCTCTACGAAATGCTCGTCACAGATTAATTGGTCAAGAAGGACCCTTTTAATGTTAAAAGTTCTTAATTTTCATTTGTTTGGACATGCATTACTAATCCCCAAAATATCGGGTCGCCTAGTGGTTTGACCTACCTATAGGGTAATTTTTAATCAGTGCATATAATTTTAAAATAATTGTTTTTTTTTTTCGTTTTACGCACACATAAAAACAATTCATTTTTAGGGTTCCGTACCCAAAGAGTAAAAACGTCTGTCACCAGGCTGTATCTCATGAACCGTGATAACTAGACAGTTGAAATTTTCACAGATGATGTATTTTTGTTGCCGCTATAACAACAAATACCTATGATAAATTTCACAAAATTTATGCGCATTTTTAAAATTTTTATTCTTGTCTTATTTTTGTAATGGTTTGATATGACGAATAAATTTTTCCTTTCTTTCTTTCAAAATACAAAAAAAATTAAAAATATAAAAATATTTAAGGCCCTACTTTTGGCGCTAATCGATTTTAGTTATTCTATGCACTCGTGTATGTGTGTGTGAGAGCGGCTAGAGCTAGAATCAAAGCCGCGCGTAAGCGCATACGACACCAGTTCCCCATCCGATGGCCGAAGGAAAACTAAAGCAACTGACTATTGGACATGGGGGAAGAACGATGGCTCAAGATAGATTGGGTAGACTGCGCGTGTATTTAGGTATTTTCATCGTATTACTAAAACAAATACATATTTTAAAAATGCAACACTACGCCGTAGTAAACATCTTGTTTTATTAACATTCAAAAAGTCATGACCTGCCGTGCAGTATTTAAATAAATAAATAAATATTAGGGGACAATCTTACACAAATCGACCTAGTCCCAAACTAAGTAAAGCTTGTACTATTGGTACTAGACGACGATAAACATACTTATATAGATAAATTCATAATTAAATAGAGCCTAAGTCTCCTAGATGAGCGTCTCTCGTTCAAGCCTCATATTATTGCCTTATCAAAGAAAGTCAGGAAGGTTATCTACCTGATGAAACGGTTACGTGACTGCGCTCCTCCGGACGTCTTACGTGTTGTCTACTATGCGCTGTGCCAGTCGATAATACAATATTGTATTGCAGTCTGGGGCAGCGCCGGGAAGACGGCACTACTGGACATTGAGCGAGCGCAACGTGCAGTCATTAAAGTCATGCTGAAAAAGCCATTCCGCTTCTCTACCGATGCTTTGTACAGGGAAACGGGATACCTCAGAGTTAGGCAGCTGTTCATGCTAAACGCAGTTGTTAGAGTCCACAGAAGCATAGCACAGTTGCCAAAAAAGGATGGCATCATGAGCCGACGGGTTTATTGGGTCCCATTGCCTAACGTCAAATCGGCGCTTGCTAAGCGATCCCCACTTTACATACACCCTTTTGTGTACAATGCAGTCAGTAAAATCTGTAACTTAAAAGCATGTACCAGCTTCAGAGTTAAATCTATTTTGAAAAAATGGTTTCCTTCGTTATCTTATAGTGATACTGAGAATCTGCTGCTTCCTTGCGCTTAGGGGATTTTTTGCATAGTTGCTACTTAAGTATCTTGTTCACGTTTTCTCGGGCAGGCGTTCCATCTCGCTATGTACTCATGCACATAGGTACTCACACACTCAAATGCAAGCTGTTATGTAGCTCTTTGTTTTTTGTTTAATTTATTTCCCGTTATTATTGTATTCTGTGCGGTTTCGATATTTTTGTTCATAGTTTTTAGACTATAAGTTAAGTTACTATGTAAAAGTAAAATGAAAATAATAATGGATAAATGAATTGGTTGGTACTTACTCACTCTCTAACAAGCAAACGCAACATCTCGCTTTATACTCACACACACGCACGCACATTCTATACACATACACATACACACTACAATCATACACGCACACACCTAAATTTAAATAGCATGCAGTCTTATTTTTAATTTCAATTATTATTTTTTTTTTTTTTTTTTCTTTCTCCTTTCAAGATATTGTTGTGATAGCTTCATTGAATATTTTGTCACATTGCAACTGCAGTGTTTATGGTTATAATTTCACTATAGCCAATACGGGACAACCAATTTAACCGTGTAATCTGTTAAAGTTATAATATCATAATATTTGTAAACTGACTCAGTGAGTGCCAAGATACAGGCTCAGCCTAGTTTGGCGTTTACCGGATAATACTGTTCTGTATAAGCATGTAATTTTGTTCTTTAAATAAATAAACTATAACTAACTATAACAAATAGATAGATAGAAAACTACCACTATCTATAATAAATAGATAGAAAACATCCATAACTCAGGAACAAATATTCGTGCTCATCACACATAAATGCCCTTTCCGGGATTCGAACCCAGGACCTCTTGCTTCGTAGGCAGGGTCACTACCAACTAGGCTAAAGTCGTACTACGAATTTATTTTATTTTTTAGAGACGACTTCGGATTTTTTTCTATCGAACGAACTACAAGTCATCGTGTTTCAACAAACACTGGTCATAAGACTGAACCCTCAAATATCTTACACATGCAGTTCAGGACTAAATCTTTGCTTGTAATGATAATGATACAGCACGAGATTAAAATAAATGAATGCAATAAATGCGCCAAAAGCTCGGTAGGGGCTCCCATCAACAGACATGATTTTTTTGCCGTTTTCATAGATTTTTCATATAAGTACTTGATTTACTTTACTGTCCCGGTTTATATTTATAAGATTCAAACAAAACTAATAATTAATCAAATTAAATCCTCTGTTTTATTCTGTGTAAGCTTGACCTTTTTTTTTAATTAACACTCCCTTACAGTGGCCGTGTCACAGAGTAAAACGAGACAGATTAACCACCAGGTCAGCGCATTCCTAATTAGGACGCGCCGAGCGAATATTTAACAGCCAACTCGATTACAGCGTTTGGAGAAAGTGTTTTTTTACAAAGTATATTTATACTGTTTTATTAAAGTTTATTTAGGAGAAAAGTTCGTCGTAGCCTTAATTGTTCTTATGCAAAGGCCTAAGGACAAAGCACTCGAATGGCTGAACGAACTCGAATGAAACTTAAGGCCGCAACAAACCGGGAGCGCAGGGCGCTACAGAGCGTGCCCAGCGCGGTCAATAACACTGAATCAAATACGGTGTGCCACGCTGCCAGTGTGTCACTGTATATTTAATTCAGTGTTATAGAACGCGCTGGGCCCACCCACTCCGTCGGCGCCCCGCGCTCCCGGTTTGTGTTGGCGTTGATCGTACGTTCTACAGATAGTTAAAAAAAAACAGATTAAGACATTGCATACTTAAAGCCAGCACAAATCGAAGCGAAAGACGTGCGCGGGGTGCCGATGGAGTGGGCCCAGTGCGTTGTATAACACTGAATCATACGGTGACACAATTGCAGCGCGGCGCAGCGTATATGATTCAGTGTTATACAACGCGCTGGGCCCGCTCCGTTGGCGCCGCGCGCTGCGGTCTGCGGTGGCCTTTAATGTCCCGGTAATGCGTTCCTGTACGGTAATATTTTAACTTTACACGAAAATAGAGGGCGCTGACCAAGAACGTAGAAGGACTTCGGTTTTCTAGATGGCGTTTTAACTTGGTTTGCAGTCAATAGATGGCGTTGTTAGAGCGAACGTTGTGCTTTAAAAATGTTTTCGTAACCTTTTTTCCGAGCAAGAACTAAAGTCACGGACATAGCTCGAAGAATCGCTAGACTTACCTATGTGCCAGTGGGCAGGGCACATTGCTCGTAGAACTGACGGCCGATGAGGCCGAAAGGTTCTCGAGTGGCGTCCGCGGATCGGACAAGAAGCGACGACCTGGTGAAGGTGGCGGGAACGCATTGGATGCAGATGGCGTAGGGCCGATCTGTTTGGCGAGCCTTAGGGGAGGCCTATGTCCAGCGTGGACGTCTTTCGGCTGAAATGATGATGATGAACCTTTTTTCAAGCCAACTCTAAGATTGCGAATGTTATTACTAAACGGACAAAGCTACGAATCAAAGCTAGTTAATTATCATTATTACTATTCCAAAGTCATACGCCCTTTTTCTAAGATCTCATTTTCCTTATACAGAGTGGGCCCTGTAACTAAGGATAAAAATTAAAATAGAGATTCCTTAAAGTATCTAAAAAAATTACAAAGTGGTCCTGATGTTTCAAAGTTCTTAAGTTCGGAGAAATAGTTATTTAAAGTTAAGAGTTACAATCAATGAATTTTCACATTGCGAAATTGTCGCTTTACGGTCGTAAGATGTCTTGGTACCGGGCATTTTGACAGTATCTAACATGTATTAATGTGAATTCTTTTTAAAATGAAAACGAACAAAAGTAGTCCTTATACCTTCGCGATTTAGAACTATGGTAGTACGTAAGAGTTTGTTGACATTGTTGCACATTGCCAACCTTTTCTTTGAAATTTAATTTAAACTCAAAAAGTTCATATTTATTATCTTAAACCTCCAAAGACCATAAATCTCGCAATTGCAAAGAGTAAGGTACTCTGTATTGACAATGTACGTCAAATTGTCAAATCAAAGTAATGCAAAATGGCACTAATGAATTAAATTACAATGCACGTGAAAACAACATGCTATGACGAAACAAGAGCTAATGCAAATCGAGCTTAGTGTTAAATATTGTGAACGAGTACCCTCCGGTTAGATAATAGATGCTTTATTTTCAACTCAGAGCAACGAATGCGGGGTCGCCGAATGTGATTCTGATTGTGACCACGACCACGGGTGTGCAGCCAGATCAGCACTGAAATTATTCGTTAATTTGGAAAAGTACTACACTTAGTTACATGTGTATGTCGTGTCGGAACGATGTCAAACGAAGCACAGGATGAATCATCGTAGTCATGGTCGTGAAATAGGAACATCTTTACAAACTGTTGAAAATGCAAGTTACCCTGTGAAAGGATTACCCAGTAAGATTGGCATACCTAATTATTAACAGTGATTTTATCATAGTGCACTATTTTTGTTTGAACTGTAAGCTGTTTATTTCTTTTGTTGAAAGAATTGATTATTTAAATCAGAAGGACTGCATACGTTTAAGTAATATTCATGTATTAAGTTGGATTTTTATTATTATTGAAACCGATCGTAAATGTCAATGTCAAGTGTTCCGACTGAACACTATATGTCTGTACATTGCTGGCTCGATTAATTTTGTTAGAAAATAACAGTAAATTATTTTTTAATTTTAATGAATTGTAACCATTTGGACTTAATTACTGATTAGTTAAAGGGTCTATATTTCAATTTTTTGCTTCACTTACAGGGCCCACCCTGTATGTTACCGTAATTAATTATATTCGAAGACGAGCGAAGTACAACGTCTCATGTTTTATTAATGCTATTCGCAAACTATATTCTTTCATTATTATTTAAAGAAAACTTGGGAAATCAAAGAGCATTCTAATATTTCGTTCGTGTTCTATGAAATAGATATTTTTCTTTAGTCGGAATATCAAATATTCAAAGTTTGCAAGATAAACTAAAACATAATTCAATTTTGTGTTTAAGAAACGTTTATTTCAGAAATTTGCGTCTACAGATCACTCACGTCTTAAAACGAGTTTAACTCGACTTGTTTCGGGCTAAATCAACTCGTGATTAGATGAACTAAAACAATTACTTTGCTCACCCGCGTCCTTTAGGTCGCGGGTGAGCAAAGTAATTGTTTCAGTTCATTAATATGGACCTCCGCAAAGTAACGCCTGATTCAATAAATTATTTAAAATCGTGATTAGATGTTTTTTCGCTATTTCGGGGCTGGTCAGTGTGAATCTCCCCATCACCTCTTTCACTCCTGCTCATGACTCCTGAATCACCCCTGTATACTTAGCCTCTAAGTTATAACTAAACCGTTTGAACGAGTCCTCGCTCGCGGGGTACAGAGGCGCGGGGGTAGACGACCAAGGCGGCAGGGAGAGGTGCGGGCGGCGAGTGCGACACTTGCCGCCCGTACCTCTTTCTCGGCCCCTTTGTCGTCCGTCATACCCCTCAGCCCCTGCCCTGTACAGCGCGGTCGAGGACTCCGTTAAAAGGTTTAGCTATATAGAAATTTTTAAACTTAAAAACCGAAATTTAATCTTCGGTGAAACTGCAATACCGCCTAACTAGCTTTTTCCATAAGGTCTATTTGTTCTAATTATCACTGTTATTTCATTTCAAGTTGAGCCTTATGAAAAATACCAGTTACGCGGTATTTAGAATTACCAACGTCATGCTTTTACCTGACTGCGAAGAAGGAAGAGTTATGTGTTTTACTACATTTACACTTAGAATTTTATGCTGATCTTATGGGAATTTCCGAGTACAAATTAGCCAAAACTTTATTCCCGAGGTTTCTATGTGAAACCTAACTGATAAAATAAAATTTCAAAAGAGTAACGAACGAAATACATAATGGTCATTTGACATAACGCAGTTTTATAAAACAACCCAATCTATACATTACAAGTTCAAAACCGTTCGACTTTATTTTTTTTTTTTTTAAAGTCAAAAAATCTTTATTGCCAAAACCTAAATCAATACAAAGAAAAAATAAAAAAAAGCAAAATAGGATAAGTAAAAGTAAAAACATTACAAAAATTAACAATATTAATTAATTAAAATTATTACTTAGGTACTGCTAGGCTAGGCAATGGGTCCCAATCTCAGCGTATGCTAGGCACGACGCCCAGCGCTGGTTTTCAGACTGGTCCCTAGAAGAGGGGCGGTCGCAACTCGCGATTATTTGGTTAAAAATGTACGGAGAAATAAATTTATAATAGTAGTTTCACTGCAAATTTTGTCAAATGACCATTATGTAGGGCAAACCTTGGGTGATACGAGGTAATTCGGTGATAGTCCCCTTCTTGGGAGAGCTAGGGCTCTATCTACCAGGAAAATGTAAGAATATCTATAAATTTCAAACCATGATTTTAAACCTTGATTGATTTTGGTTTCAAATTCATAGATATTCTTACATTTTAACGACCGCTTTAGCCTAGTTGGTAGTGACCCTGCCTACGAAGCAAGAGGTCCTGGGTTCAAATCCCGGTAAGGGCATTTATTTGTGTGATGAGCACGAACATTTGTTCCTGAGTTATGGATGTTTTCTATGTATTTAAGTATTTATTTATCTATATAAGTATGTTTATCGTCGTCTAGTACCCATAGTACAAGCTTTGCTTAGTATGGGACTAGGTCGATTTGTGTAAGATTGTCCCCTAATATTTATTTATTTTTATTTTTTTTTTATTTTCCTGGCAGATAGAGCTAGAAGAAGGGGACTATCACCGAATTACCTCGTATCACCAATTACCCAAGGTTTGCCCTATATTGACCATTGTTCATTTCAAACTTTTTTTATTTTGACACGCTCTGAGTTTCCCATAATTGGCAAAAAATTTCGCTACTCAAGACAAAAAGAACAAAGCACCATGGCTCACCATGAGCCCCTAATTTCCCCCGGGACCTTTGAAACAGAACTGTAAATTATAAAGTTGGTCTCTCATTACCGCCACTGTGTTCCGTTTAAAACTCAGCTTTTAATTAGTCCTTTTTCCTTTTTTCGGTGTAAATTATTTATCCGAAAGTTAGCTAAGTACGCTTAGTCAGGAGTTAAGAAATGGCTTTGTCTTTTGGCGTGGGAAGGAATTTTTAATGGCGTTCTTTGAGTGGTGATTGCAGGTATTTTTAAGTGCGGAGATTAAATATTAAAAGGATGCTAGTGAATTACAAATAACCCTGTATTTTGTCGATTTTTTTCATAACAATCCCAAGTTGGTACTATTTTTGTTTAAGCCAGTTGTTATTAAAGCGCCTCCTTAAAGTCGATTTATAATCATAAGATGTACAAAACGGTCACATTTCGTTACGAAACTGTTCTCGACGAAATTCTCAAGAGATACATTCCACTTTGCAGGATACCATGCGCACCTGGGCTTGTGATAAATAAACTAGGTGTTTACTGAATTTTGGAAGCTAGGTACGCGGTGTCTTAAAAAAGCCGTGGTGCCCTAGTGGTTTGACCTATGGTTTCTCAAGCAGAGGGTCGTGGGTTGAAGTCCCGGCTTGCATCTCTGAGTTTTTCGGAATTTATGTAGGAAATTATAAACTTACTATTACGGTGAAGAAGAACATCGTGAGGAAACCTGCGTACCTAAGAAGAAATTCAATGGTGTGTGAGAAGTTCACAACCCGCCCTGGGCCCGCATGTGAACTACGGCCCAAGCCCTCTTATTCTGAGAGGAGGCCTGTGCCCTGCAGTCGGATGGTAATGATGATGATGATGTTAAAGGGGGATAAAAAATTCAATGAACTTGCCGTAGGATGCACCGTTTTCAAGATATTTGACAAAACACCGGTTCTCGTCCGATCACCGAGGTTAAGCAACGTTGGACGCGGTCAGTACTTGGATGGGTGACCGCCTGGTTTAATTTTTGTTTTTTGAATGTTTTGTTATGACGTTGTCACGTTAAACTATCGTCCGTAAACCGACTTTACAGACAACCGGTTTTTTTACATGAAAATGACCCGTGATTGTCCTCTATCTCACCTGATGAAAAGTGCAGATGACTCCAAAGATATATCTCACTGGTTCAGTAACACCCTATTCACTCTAGCTTTGAAAAGTCCTACATTTTTCTCATCTACAGTATGGAATTTTGTAATGCCACCTCCAGGATACTCTAAATACTGAATATAGGAAAATTTACTCAAAGGACTTTATTTTTGAAAATAAATGAAAACTTCAAAGCTTTTCGAATACTCGCTTGCCTCACCCGGGAATCGAAGCGGCTCAAATCTTAAAAAATAGCACCCTGTATTTTTATCTTATCGATCGATAGAGTCAATCATAAGGATCAAATCTCTCAAACAAACTTAGTTAATTAAAAGAAAGGAAAACCATGCAATCATAATTTTTTTTTCTTAGTCGGTTCGATTCCCGGGTGCGGCAAAAAAATAATCTAAAATCTTTGAATGCAGTTTTCTTTCTTTTCAGGAATAAAGGAATGTTTCCTTTGAGTAAATTTTCCTATTTTCAGTATTTAGAGTACTTTCCCTGGAGGTCGCATTAGAAAATTCCACCCTAACTTTCAACAAATTTCAATCATAAATCATAATACTAGCCTTCCGTCCCCAGCTTCACCCGCGACAAATTAATTTTCCCGTAGAAAAAGGTATTTTCCCGTAGAAAAAAGCTATTTTCCCGTGGTAAAAAGAAGCCTATGTCACTCAGTGATAATGATAATGTAGTTTTCTAACGGCAAAAGAATTTTTGAAATCGGTCGGGTAGTTTTTAAGTTTATTCGTTACATACAAAAATACAACTCTTTCCTCTTTATAATATTAAGTGTAGATATAAAATTATGAAAATATCAAATAGATCCCAAAGATCATTTAATTAAATTAAAGTCACTCTTTGTTGTCATCTAACCAGCACGAAGCAATTAATTTGCCAAAGCGTAGACAGGTGTCGCTGTTATTTCATTAAAATTAAAACAAAAGGATTTTAACCTTTGTTTGCTTTAATCATTAAAAGGTGGCTATAGAAGCGATTTTGAGGAAAAAAGGGGCCGTACCCCGCAAAATCCCCAAACGACACGACGGTTTCAATACAAACAAGTTCACCGTGCATCGCAGCTTTTTGAATTCTCCATTTCAGTGAGCATTAGCAAAACCGGCAGTGAATGTTGTTTTATGTTTGTAGTCGCTTTTTATTAGGTTTTGTATGTAATATTGTTCCCGTCTGCGGTCAGGCTGTTTCCTTAATTTTCCTTACTTATTCTGCTTTGGTTACTCCGTTAACTACCTGTAAAGAATAAGGGTATTTTGCTTGGTAAATATTGCGTACACATGTCGACGTCGACATGTGTATCCTGCCCGTCCTAACTTACGGTGCGCAAACATGGTCTCTGACCGAAAATCAAAAGTCCAAACTTAAGGTTTGCCAACGAGCGATCGAGCGCAGTATATTAGGCGTGAAGAGGATAGATAGAATCCGGAACACCACGCTGCGCTCAAAAACACGCATAGTCGACGTTGGGAAAAAGACTGCTAAGCTAAAATGGGACTGGGCTGGACACGTCTGTCGCATGCACCCACAAAGATGGGCTCACACAGTTACTTGGTGGGTGCCGGAGAACGGCCAGCGACGACGAGGCAGACCAAGAAGGAGATGGCGGGACGACTTGGACGTGTACGCAAAGGACTGGCCTGATATTGCGCCGGAACGGGAGTTGTGGAGGTCAAGAGGAGAGGCTTTTGCCCAGCAGTGGGACACTATAACGGGCTAATAAAAAAAAAAAAAAATATATTGCGTACATTTTACTTGAGGTTTGACGTCAGGATAATTTAGCAACGTCTCTTTTGGGCATCTGTGTTAGGCGTCTATTGGCATAAAAGTAAAAACACACACAAATCACACAAACCCAACTATCAATACAACCAAAATACACAGACACAACGAACCTTGTAATGTATGAAACTGTATTTTATTTTTATTTAAAATATGGCTTCTGTCCTATTTTAGGACAATTTCGCCAGTGTCAAAGTAAGCTCTCTTTGGGAGCGACGTTGTACGGTGATTGTAGTTTTTGCAACTTGATAGTAAAATTCCAGAAACCACGTGGAGACAACTTGCGCATTAAAAAATGTCAGACACGAGAGCAATGTAGACTTTTGTGATCACTGTTAATTTAAGGTTAATCGCCGCATACAACACTATCAAAGTTATACTTCAACTAGCTAGAGAAACAGAAATAACAAAATTAGATACTGTCTACATCCGCCATGTTCGAATGCTACAAATCGAATCCCCTATGAAACTGTAAGAAAGGTTGCGGAATCTTTCTAACAGTTTCATTTATTACGACTGGACCGTGTGCGTAACGTGACAAGCTGCGTCGGCTTTTATTGAAAATGCAAGGGATAATAAACAACCCTATTTATACCAAGGTATTGATAGGGTTCATTAAATCAACGGCACTCACCAAACGGTAATATATCTGAGTCGTTTAACAAATGGATTTTAATTTGGCCACCGATGGGAAGGGTTACCGCGGTAAAAAAACAAACAGCTGGCACAGTTGATAAAATTACTGCAGAACAAATTTTTATATTTCTAAAGTTTAAGGACTGTTACAAAAATATTTTTAGGGTTTTTATTTAATGTATTTTTATTAGTTCTTGTTTTTATCAACCAGCTGTTCGTTTACTCGACGAAACTTGGGTTTTATAAAAGACGAATAAAGTTTTTTGATAACCGTGGTGGCCTAGTGGTTTGACCTTTGGCCTCTCGAGCAGAGGGTAGGTGACATAGGCGGCCAATCACGGACCAGTTTCATGTAACAAAAATCGTTAATTATGACGACCGGATAGCCTAGTTGTTAGAGAACCTGACAACGAAGCTTGAGGTCCCAGGTTCAATTCCTGGTCGGGGCAGATATATTTTGTGTAAAAAATACGAATATTTGTGCTCGAATCGACCAAAAAATGTTAACGAAAGGCAGTGGACTGTATAAGGAAATGAGTATGGAGAGGTCAAAAATAAACGAAAGGTGCTTAGGGCCGTTAGGAAGCAAAATATTGCGTCTCTCTACGATAAAGTATACACGAAAAATATGACGTAGTAACAGTGACTGCTGAAAGTTCACCTGAGGGCTCCTCGTCTGCGGTGGTGCAGAACCTTAGGGCGTTGGTAACAGGCACCGTTGGCTCGTAGTTATCAGTTCCTCCGGAAACACTGCTAACTCTTACCTCGGGTGTCGCACTTAGCCTTTCAGGTTTATTCGCAGGGCGGCGCACAAGGAGTCTTCAGCAGTGGCACTGACTTTAAACTCTAACTTTCTTAGCAAAGCTTTTTGCGCAATTGATGTCTTTTCTTTTTTTTTCTTTCTTTTTCGTTTTGCTCCTTTAAAGAGTGGCAAAGGCAATCGGGCTATGAATTCAGTGTCGTACGTTTAATTAATTTTTATTTTGTATTGTTATTATATTAGTCGTGTTTTTGTGTTGTATATTTTCAGATGTATGTATGTGTGTTGTTGCCTATTTTAATTGTCGGATTGGTTCCAACGGAAGACCAGCGTCGGCTGCAAGGCCGACATCATGCTGAGTTGGGACCATTTCGTGACAATATTTATTAAGTATTATCTGTTTCCAATTCCTCTTTTTGTATTTGTTTTTTCTTTGTCACGAATAAATGTTTTTCTTTCTTTCTTTCTTTTTTTTCTTTCTTAGGAATAGATTTGTAAAATTCGTTGCTGACGGTCAGCGTAACGGTATGTTTAATATGTATTTAAGTATGTATTTATCTATATAAGTAAAAATGTTTAGCCGTAGTCGCTAGACTAAGCAAAGCTTGTACTATGGGTGCTAGGTCAATTGGTTTCAATAAAATTGTCCCATGATTTATTATTATTAATTATTCAGGTGAATTAAGTTTACGGAGGAGGTTTTTCCGACTCAGTGGTAGATTAAATTCTTCAACATTCATAGTTTGTTATACCTAGTCTTATTTGAACAAAAATATTTTGACTTTAAAAGGGTTCCGTTTCGCTTCAGCAACGGAACCCTGAAAATCCGCCTTCAATCTCCAAAATACTGATGCAATTATTATGACGCACTCTATTTTTCTCCCGTAGGCCCGCCGTGCCCGTCGAAGCATTTAAGGAAATAACTCAACCATTCATTTGTGAGCAGATGGTATTTATTTTATTGCCTACCCTCGGGTTTTGTACCGTTTCCGGGAATTCTTTGTTTTGTTAGGAGACGGGCTCCGAAGTGTAGAACGCATCGTGTTGAAGCTACATTTGTAGCATATAGGTACATATATGTTGCTCGGAGTTTCTCTAAAAGATAGAATTCGTAACGAAGTGATCCGACAGAGAACCAAAGTTATCGACATAGCCCACCGCATTAGCACGCTGAAGTGGCAATGGGCAGGCCATATAACCCGAAGAACCAATAGTCGTTGGGGTAGACGAGTTCTTGAGTTGTGGACCACGGATCGGCAAACGTAGCGTGGGACGTCCTCAGACTCGGTGGAGCGATGATCTTCGCAAGGCGGCTGGCAAGAGCTGGATGAGAGTGGCCGGGGATCGTGCTCAGTGGCGTGCCATGGGAGAGGCCTATGCCCAGCAGTGGACGAACATAGGCTGATGATGATGATGATGATGATATGTTACAAAATCATCATCATCCGACCACATATTACGTCACACTGCAAGGCACAGTCCTCCTCATGAGGGGGCTTGGGGCGTAGTTCCCACGCGGGCTCATTGCGGATTACAAACTTCACACACACCATTGAATATCTCCTCAGCTGTGTTCAGGTTACCTCAAGTTAGTCAAGATGAGGTTCAAATGTATTTTCTCATATCCGAAGAACTCAGAGGTCCGAGACCGGAATTGAACCCACTATCTTCTGCTTCGGAGGCCATGCGTCAAACCACTAGGCCACTACGGCAGGCCTCCTATATGTCATGTACTTACGCGCGATGTTTACCTACCGAAGGGACGAACGGCTACAGATCTCCTGCGATCGAAATTTCAGTACTTAGCTTGTCACAAGCGCGCGCCAACGCACGTTCATTCGTGTTGAAAAAGGTTTTATAATTCCCTTAAAAACCGGCAATAGATGAAATGACTCTCCTTTAGTTGATGGTATTTATTACGGTGAGGTGCGGTGGTGATCATTTCCCATCAAATGACCCGCTTGATCGTTTGGCTCCATCTCACTAATACAATTTTTTTTTTAATGAAAAATAAAACCACCTTCAAAAAAAAAACTATGAAATAAAAATTGAACCGACTACAAGCATGAAAATATCTTTCTACTAATCTGTTTGAAGTCGGTCCCTCATCTCGAGCCAGCAGAATATCTTTGCAGCTCAAAATGAAGGTCCAACCAATAATTCCGTAACACGCGTCTTGACCTTTTTCGGAGGCAATAAAAGAAAAAGGACAGTATGTTAGGTGACAGATTGCTTGATGGGCCCTTTTGTCATATTCTGGATAGGTTTATGAAAAAATTCTTAAAGCTCGTGACAGCGATCGGCAAAATATTGACTTAGTGTTTTTTATTTCTTTATTTTTCACAATAAAGGGTTTAATACATCCAAACTTTTATGATGCTTTTAAAGTTAGTTACTTAGTCGGTACTGAACTCTTCAAATTCGGTATAAATCTTAGTGATCATAACAGCAAAAAAAATATTTAAGGATTTTGGAAATACCCACGGGATAAAAAAACTGCAAAAAGAAAGAAGAAGTTAAAAGAAGAAAGCTGAAGATATCTACCACAGTGGGGTTGGCACGTTGCTATGTGTTTTCGGTTCTTTTCTATGGCGCGGAATCGTGGACCTTAACGCAAAATATGAGCAAACGTTTGGAGGCCTTTAAAATGTGGGTGTACAGAAGAATTCTGAAAATATCGTGGACGGATAGGGTATCAAATGTAAGAGTTTTGCAGATGGTGGACAAAGAGGTAGAGATCTTGAAAACAGTCAAGAAGCGCAAGCTGCAGTACTTTGGTCACATAATGCGCAATGATAAATATGACTTACTCCTACTTATTATGCAAGGGAAAATCCAGGGAAAGCGACCACCCGGAAGAAGGCGTACTTCGTGGCTTAAGAATCTCCAGACTTGGTTCAACCTTAGCACAAGGTCCTTGTTCCGAGCTGCTGTGTCAAAGATAAGGATAGCACTAATGATAGCAGACCTCCGGTAGGAGATGGCACCTCAAGAAGAAGAAGAAGGTAAAAAAAAACGGGATTTTTATTATTAACCAACTTACATCCGATGATGATGACGATAAATTTTAGGATTTTTGCTTTATTCAATGAGATAGATGAAGAAGTTTATCACACATTTGTATTCTGCGCGGACAAAGTCGCGAGCAAAAGCTAGTAATACCTATATTTTACTAAATACAAACTGAAACATGGATGCACAGAAAAAACCCTAGCAAAAAGACCAGCGCTAGGAATCGAACCCAGGTCCTCAGCATTCCGTGCCGCGTGCTAAACCCCTAGACCACCACTGGTCAGGAGTTAAGACAAAAATGTTTCCTATGCATCGCACATTTTAACTTGCTAAATCACATTAAGCAGTGATACAGCGCCATCTATGTTAAGTTCTCATCGAGAAACGTCAACACTCCTTCGGAACTAACCGCTCACCCGGACCAAGAGATGTCGCTAATAACCTACTTAATCGGTGAAATCTCCAAGTGTATAGCTAATACGGTTCAAGAGACGACAAACTGAAACTGAAAGACATGACGGACAATAGGGTCCCGTTGGCACAGTTTGGGCACGGATCCCTAAAATTGTGTGCTTACGAGAGATTTTATGAGGTAAAAAGTAAACAAAGTACATAGAAAGTCCTTAAAAGCCTCCGTGAAGTTATCGCTGGTGCTCATCAAAGAGCCGATATTAAAAAACTTCCCTAATACTAACTTCATTCCAAGTAGTTGAGATGTAAGAGAAATTTCATAGTGATAGTAATACGTAGGGTACATTCTGCGCCATAAATAAGTGTTTACTTTTGTACCTTGTAGATTTCAGTGAGAATATCGTGGATGGATAGGGTATCAAAAGGTTTTTTTTTTCCCTTTTTTTTATGTTAGATAGGTCAGACAAACGAACTAGTGGGTCACCTGATAATAAATGAACACCACTGTCCATAGACACCCGCAGCGCTTTACACGATGCCAGTGCGTTGTCGGCCCTAAAGGAGAGGGAATAGGGGAAGGGGGAGAGGGAAGGGGTGAGGTATTGGGCCCCCGGCACTCTCACTGACCGTACGAAACGCAAGAAGGATTACTGCTGCTTCACGCCAGTGTTCTGTGAGAGGGTGGTACTGCCCCGGACGAGCCGGCCCATTCGTGATGCAGCGGCTAGCTACAACATGGCTCTGCCACTACATATACACTACCTACATATGTAAGAGTTTTGCAGTTTTTTTTTGTAGTTTCCATTACATAATTTCGTATGGCTATTCAAACATGACGTTCAAGTGACAAGTGGCGTTAATCCTACTCGTGATAATATATGGGTAAGATAAATACTATATAAGTAATCGTCATCATCATCATCATCATTCCAGCCGAAAGGCGTCCAATGCTGAACATAGGCCTCCCCTAAGGCTCGCCAAACAGATCGGTCCTGCGCCATCCGCATGCAACGCATTCCCGCGACCTTAACCAGGTCGTCGCTCCATCTTGTTGGAGTTCTACCTACACTGCGTCTTCCGGTCCGCGCACGCCACTTGAGAACCTTTCGGCCCCATGGTCGTCAGTTCTACGAGCGATGTGCCCTGCCCACTGCCACTTAAGTCTAGCGATTCTTCGAGCTAATGTCCGTGACTTTAGTTCTTGCGCGGATTTCATCATTTCCCGCAGAGGATCCCGCAGAGAAACTCCAAGCATAGCCCTTTGAGTGAACCACCAGATCCTCAGTCCATATTTTAGGGGGCGACGCTACGTCTTCTGGTAATACTCCAATAGATGAATTTAAAAATCGTGGTATACAGACGTAATTGGGTCATATACACTGCAAGGAACAAAAAAATTAGTAAATTCCTCGTCGCCTAGTTAATTAACAAATTGCTCTAAGAAACGCTACAGCCTAGTACAAGTCACAAACTAGTTCGGACCAGTTTTCCGATAGTTTTAGCCAAATAATGCTAGTACGGTCGACCAAGAAAGTGGTCTACCAGTTTTGACAAAAGTTTCTGTGACATCTAAATATCCCTAAGTCACTGTCATCATGTTATTGCAAGGGAAAATCGACCTCGTTGTATCATGACGTGCAAATGAACTTCGACCGTAGGGGGGTAGACCACTTTTGGCCGACTGTACGTACCTAGAAGGGTCAACGACACCTATTTGTTAATGAGATCGATCTATATAAAAAGACAAGGTTTCCCCGTGATTTTTTCTAGCTAAAATAAATGTAAATATACCCCTTTCTCGATCTCCGAATGGCATGTTGGACAAAAGACTTGTCCTAGGAATCTCACAATGAACGACAAATTTTCACTTTCATCCACCGGCAGTTACTCGCAACTTTCGGCATGTCATCGGTCCGTCTATTGGGAGGTCTGCCATCTGTGCGTCTTTTAGTCGCCTTTTCAAGAACCTTGTTCATCTTCTTTTAGTTAAACATCTACGCCAAAAGACCATTCCTTATCTCACCTCTTTACAGCTTGATTTTTAAAGAACAACGAACTGTACTACTTGGGTGAGGTGAGTTTTATCGACATCTTTTAGCCGTTAGCAGTATTTATTTTAACTCTACATTTGGAGCTATTATTGTTAATATCTTCATCATTTCAGTCAAAAGACGTCCAATGCTGGACACAGGCCGGCGGGCTGGTTCCGACATTGATAGCCAATAATTACGGTTGGAAGCGACTTGCATCCACCTTGAACCTGCGGCCTTTACCATTTTCAAAACGAGATACTAAAATTTATATTCGTACTAGGTAGTAGTTGCCCGCGACTCCATCTACGAAGAAAAGGGGTATAAAAAATAGCCTTACGACCTCAGACCTACCGAATACAGAGAAAAAAGTTCCATAAAAATCGGTCAAGCCATTTCGGAGGAGCTTGATAACAAACACCGTGACACGAGATTTTTATATATTAGATTTTTTTTTTTGTAAATAGAAGACGGAAGCGAATTCCATAGCTTAGTATCCCGCATTACAAAACTCCAGTGATTTTATGTACACTAAACTCCTAATTTCGACTAAAACGACCATCTATAAAATTAATAATAATTAATAATAAACCCCACCATAGAAAATATATCGTTATTTACTTCGACCCTTTAACTCAACGGTTTATGAGCAATTAAATGGCTTATTTAATCGCAGATCCTTGAAAGCTTTCGCCAATTAGGTTCATTAATTAGATTAAGTATTTTGGAATAACTTAGAAAGGTTTGAAGACTTTTTTAATTATGCAAGCAGATGCTTATGTACTTATACAGAAATGGTTTTATAATGGGTACTTTCGATTCGGTAAAATGTACGTTTAAAGAAATCACTCGCAGTTTAATTTTTTTCGAAGCAATTAAGGTAAAAGTCGAATTATGAACGTAATTTTCTCAAAAATGGCCGTTACAGCAGTCATTATTAGCTACATATTAGAAGGCGAAGTGCATTGTTGACGGCCAAACTAATTTAAAAAAAGTTGCTGAAGCGCTAAACTCTCCAACGATGGTGCATACATATAAGAATTCCAATGTTTTCTAGTTAACAACTTCTCAAAAATAAAAAAAAACTCTAATATTAAATGAAGGCACAAGACTTTAATGCACTAAAAAAGTTAATGACACTAATATTTTTATTTGTGTGTGCATTAGTTTTAGGTATATTGTCAGTCAAGTGTGTCAGTAGTAGTGACATTGAAAAAAAAGACGATTTAAATTACTTTTATGATTTTATTTACAGAAAATCACTATATTCGTATTGGCCAGAACAGCAGAAACTTAATAATTTTAACAAAAAAAAAACTATTTCAAAGAGCTTCCTTAGGCTGCGTATCCACCGAAGCTGTGCGAGGATGCGTTGCGAGGGATGTGTTTGTCATGAACCAATAGAAACACTTCATTTAAAAGGTCCTAAGTGAATGAAGTGTTTCTATTGGCTCATGACAAACACATCCCTCGCAACGCATCCTCGCACAGCTCCGTTGGGAAC
Source organism: Archips xylosteana (assembly GCA_947563465.1). Taxonomy (NCBI): domain Eukaryota; kingdom Metazoa; phylum Arthropoda; class Insecta; order Lepidoptera; family Tortricidae; genus Archips; species Archips xylosteana. The sequence continues at coordinate 1,458,430 of OX387355.1, forward strand.
GCAGCCTTAGAGGTGATATTTTTTCTTCAAATTTAAATGGAGCCAAACAGAAAATAGAGTATGAAAAATACTGCCCGACAGCAGAACATTTGTATATGGCTGAGACGGCAATGATTGACAAAAAAACACTGACGTTTTTCTCACGTTTTGATAAACGATACTGATGTACTAAAATGTACCGAATATTCATTGAACACGCAACACTTTAGTAAGCCGCAAGAAAAACAACACACCTTCGGGTGAATGAAAGGTTCATTCAATTAACTAAACCACTTTTAAGTTACTTGTGTCAATTTACAAAATTAGTTTTTGTTCGTCAACCCACCGACGAAGTCAAGCGTGAATCGTGAAATCAATTTTAGGTTCTTAACAAATAAATACATGCATAATATTTTACGGGCTGGCAAGACGACGACGTGGGACGTAGGCCGTCCACCAACGAGATGGACGGACGATTTGGTGAAGGCCGCAGGTTCAGGGTGGATGCAAGTCGCTTCCAACCGTAATTATTGGGCGTCAATGAGGGAAGCCTATGTCCAGCAGTGGACGTCCTACGGCTGAAATTATCATTAAAAAAGTAACTAAAGTAAAACTAGAAAAACCGGTTGTCTGTAAAGTCAGTTTACGGACGATAGTTTAACGTGACAACGTCATAACAAAACATTCAAAAAACAAAAAAGAAACCAGGTGGTCACCCATCCAAGTACTGACCGCGCCCGACGCGATCGGACGAGAACTGGTGTTTTGTCAAATATCTTGAAAACGGTGCATCCTACGGCAAAATCTACGAAATTTTCATCCCCCAAAAATAACCCCCATCCCTCCCCCCGCACCCCGCACCCTGCACCCCGCACGGGCGCATTGAAAATTACCCGAGCGCTAGTACTAAGATTGTACATACTGGCCTTTGCTGATCTGTACGTACATGTACGGGACATGTAGGTACATGTACGTTACATTGCGTCATTCTTATTCAGTGTATTCAGCCGGCGTTCATCGATTTATTAGACGTTGTCGCGTCGAAAACGAACAGTGGACAGCAGACGGGCTGGAGAGCCATTCTTCGATAGGCTGTGACAATGAAATGTTCTTTGTATAGTTGAGAGTTTGAGTATAATGCAAGTTTTCATTTAAACAGTCAGTTCTTTTTAGCTACGCCACTTGTTAGATCTTTCCAGCTACGCTTCTCAGCTACGCCCAATCACAATATCATCATAAAAATAATTATTTACTGTAGTACATAGCATACCTATTTGACAGATATCCTTACGATGGATTTATGCTTAATAAATAAATACGCTTAACTTACAAGGTTAGACTACGGATCTCTGCGTATCATCGTAAAAATATTTGGCGGACCGCAAACAGTTTCGTCAGCTCCGATAAGGCAGACTCAAACAAAAACTCGCGAATTATGCTAATCCCTACAACGGGAGGGCCATAGCTCTTGGAACTCTACTAACATTATAAATTAGCTTTTTCCCGCTGATTTGCGCGTAAACCTTGATTTTGCTTGGTTGATTTGAAGAGAACGCTTCGAAGCAATATTTCATATAGGATGGTTTTGCAGCCATCCTGCGTAACCAGCGACCGATCCGTAGTCACACTAATTTACTACACTGGTTGGACTATGGTTAATTTTATTTATCTGTAGTCACACTGGTGTGACTACCGTTTATTTTACCCGACCCATGGTTACACCAATGCACCCCCCAACCATAATTCAGTTCAGAAAATAGGTAGGTTAGGTTAGTTAGGTAGTTTCTTCTGCCCGAAGGGCAAAACGTCCAGAAATAGGAGCCCCGCGAAGCGGCGCTCCGTCGACCTGGTTCAAATTAAATATTTATATTTAGTCAAGGGTGAGTTGGTCTATAGTGGTGTGACTACGGATAAATAAAATGAACATTAGTCACACCAGTGTAGCAAATTGGTGTGACTACGGATAGGTCATGCCGTAACCGCGTCAGCCCTAACAGAATCCTAAGCGCATTGACTGACCGGTGGGATTCTCCGCTGTTGAAAAAGTAGATGAAACTCCACACTTCTTCTTAGTAGTAACGTTATTATTATTTTACTAACTCTAGAAAGAAGTTTGTCCACGAATACAATGAGTCATCATCATATGTTTAAGAGCTAGGCTCTTGTCGGTGGAGTAATTTCCAGCTTATTCTACATTCCGCTCTTTCCTTCACTTCTTTATATACTGAAACATTTATTTTTTCTTTTATTTGCTCCATATATGTCCTTCTTGGTCTTCCCCTTTTCCTTTTCCCTTCTATCTTTCCTTCTATTATAGTCTTAATGTAATTATCGTGCGTGTATACAATGAGTACTTGAAATAAATTATTTGAATTTAAATAAGGCCGCCTAGTGGTTACCTTATATGTAAGTTGACGACCAGATAGCCTAGAAGTAAGAGAACCTGACTACGAAGGTCCTGAGTTCGATATTTGTATGAAAAATTTTATTATGAATGTTTGTGCTGAAGTCTTGGGTGTTTAATATCTAACTTGGCTTGACACGCTGTCGCGTGTCTAGATTTAAGAATTTATTTATCTATTCATTTAGCACGCAGAACAGATGGCCGTTGGGGCCAAAAAGTTCTCGAATGAAGACCACGGACTGGCAAGCGCAGCGTGTGACGTTCACCAACGGTCCTGTATCTACTTCTGTACCTCTACCATGAGTTACACTAGTTAACAGTGACCGTACTCGCTAGCGACGGCGTAAATGATTTGTATAGAGAATTGTGTACAGCGCCTCTAGCGGTCACTTACGGAAGTACAATTCTCCATACAAATCATTTACGCCGTCGCTAGCGAGTACGGTCACTGCAAACTGTGTGAGGTACTGTCAAACTATTTTATTTCGCTGCATCTGTTTTAAACTTTGTGGTGGAGAAAAATACTGTTTTACTTTTACTTACTTTACTTTACCAACGAGATGTACGGACAATTTGGTAAAGGCCGCAGGTCCAAGGTAGATGCATGCCGCTTCCGACCGTAATGATGAGGGAGGCCCATGTGAAGGGTCCACGGGAAAGAACATGACGTCTAGTCACTTTAGTGACATTTTGAGTTATCGCGTTGTTAAGGTTTGGAACGATGTAATTAATCAACAAATATATTTATGCACTTGTCTATAAATCAATTGTATGTCAATATTACTAATCTTTAGATAAATAAATAGAATATTAGTTAAAAGTGACGGATTGTTATTATCAATACCAAAAAACCGAACCAGATCCCTATTGAGCACGGAAGAAACATGCGTTGTCACTTAACTACAGGAAATAAACATGCAAAGTCCAAAAAAAAAAAAAAAAAAAAAAAAAAAAAAAAAAAAAAAAAAAAAAAAAAAATGAGGGGACAATCTTACACAAATCGACCTAGTCCCAAACTAAGCAAAGCTTGTACTATGGGTACTAGACGACGATAAACATACTTATATAGATAAATAAATACTTAAATACATAGAAAACATCCATAACTCAGGAACAAATATTCGTGCTCATCACACAAATAAATGCCCTTACCGGGATTTGAACCCAGGACCTCTTGCTTCGTAGGCAGGGTCACTACCAACTAGGCTAAAGCGGTCGTTAAAAGCAAAAAAGTTAAAAAGTTAAAAGCAAAAGTGTTGTCCAAAGCATAAAAGTATATGTTATTGGAATCTGGTAACTTTAAATATTAATTAGGTGTATTTTGATTAAATATTCCGTGGTTCTGATTACCATGGAGTCGCTATATTGTCTTTATCTGTATCTATACATATAATAAATCTGTAACAAGTCGGAGTCTGTACTTTGAAGATATTTGAGAAAAACTGTCACTAGGGCTATTTACTAGCGCAATAGAACCCAAAACAATGTTTTTTAGAATTATTGTCTGTTTGTCTGTTTGTCTGTGCGTTTGTGCGCGCTAATCTCAGAAATGGCTTAACCTAGAAGGATGCGGTTTTCACTGATATGTTGGTATTTTCTTGGATTAACATTTAGTGTTTGTTTCATTTGAATCGGTTCACAAATAAGAAAGATACGTCTATTTTAAGAATTTATAGAACAGTTTTTAGAAGTAGTGACTTGGGAGTAGGTACGGTGGTGAATGTGAACGCGGGTGTGCGGGGGGGGTTCGGTGGGGGGTTGGTGAGGGGGGGCGGGTTGCGGGTGGTGCGGGGGGGGGGGGGTAATTTTTTTTATATCGAGGAACTAAGGAGAGCCATAATTGATGAAAAAGCAAATTGGATAAAAAATATAAGCTGCCCAAATTACTAATTCCACGCGGACGGAGTCGCGGGCAAAAGCTAGTTAATAATATTTATTTAAATGTAAGTCAATCTAGGTATGTCATCTATAGAAAGGTTATAGCTTGGTAACGTAAGTAAGTAAGAAACGAAAAAAGTTAGTTAAAATTAGCTAATAACTCCATTACTTTATATACCTACCTGTATATAAAACAATGCAAAGACTCCGATCCGAAGTCACATAAGTTGAGATCGGAATTAATATCTACATTACATTTCTTCATCCGTTCTCATTTTGTAATGGGAATACTAAAAGAAAAGTTTCTCTAATGAATTGTTTTGTTTTGTGACATAACATGTTTTTTCCATGTATAGTCGGGGTAAGAAAAGGTTCGTCACTTTTCGACTCTATGTCAACGAATTAAGGTCGAAAAGTGACGAACCTTTTTTTACCCCGACTATACCTAATACACAACGCACGTTATTTCTGTGTATAGGTTTTTTAAAAGTAAAAAAAAGTCATGTTAATATAATAATACAGTTGCAACATTAGATGTAAGTTATAAATTATTACTTGCTTTACATTTTGGCATTAAAATCTCATTTTACAAAAAAAAGTGACTGGATAGGTATGTTCTTTCCGTTGACCCTTCATGTCTAGTAGTCCTATTATTTTGTACAAAAATTGCTAATCGCTCTGCTTGGCGCCCATTATCGCGGGAGCTCGTGCCAAGGCCCTTAAAGCGTCAAAGGCCCTTTTGCGTGTTTAATGCGTGAGATAATGAACTTTTTATTTTATCGAGTTACGTTTTACGTTTCGGTGGTTGAGGTATTTAATATGTAAGGGGTGACATTAAGGTTTTGAAGTCGGGAAGCGTATTTACTTATGACAGAAAAATATGAGGCTTTTTTGAAGTGAAACTTCTAATGCGACTTCCAACAAGGTCGCTTTTTAAACGTTTAACGCTACCATGGAGGGGGTATGAAAGCATTAGTATAATTATGTATTGCCGAAGCATTTAATCTCGCATTGTATATTTACTAACGGATGTTAAAAACTTCGACAGTGCGATGCAGAACTCATACTGTCCGTGCAAATTTGTATGAGACTTGATAAAAGCGCCATCTAGTTCTAGTGAGTAATTTAGACACATAGATGCATAAGTAAATTTAGTTCTTTAAGTTATTGCGATAAGGTTCATATTGATGTATGAGTGCCTTTTTCATTTCCACATTACGAAGTTTCACTTCTTCTGCGTGGAGGAACTGCACGCACGTTTTTTTTTTTAAAAGTCGGTTGATCATCATCATCATCCCAGCCTATGTACGTCCTACTGCAGGACAAAAGTATCTCAGAATGAGAGGGTTGGGCCGTAGTTCCCACGCGGGCCCAGTGCGGCTTGAGAACTTCACACACACCATTGAATTTCTTCGCAGGTTTGTACAAGACTCTTTGATCAATTATAACTGAAGATACACATTGCCGAACAAAATCCCCTTCAAAAAATGTCCGAACTTTTTTATTTGTTTGCATAACAATTAAAATCATCACCTACACAGAAATTTGAACCTCTTTACTTCATTACAGTCGAATTTCGGTTGACACTTGACAGCTAAACTTGACAATTTCACGCAACGTACTGAGAAAAAAGAAGGCCATTTTTTCAAAGTGGCGCTCATTTGGCTCGGACATTTTCGGGCGCGCGACTGTGGATCTACAGTTATAATTGATTAAAGACAAGACTAAATTTCCTCACGATGTTGTCTTTCACTGTATAGGTAGGTCATGGTGAATTTCAAATGTAATTTCGTACGTAAATTCTGTAAAACTCAGAGGACTTACCATAACACATAATTAGGTATGTGTTTGTTCATAATATAAGGGATAAGATAATCTCTAAACATACGGAATCGGAGATACTTAATTGTAGATGGGGTCGAAATGTACTCGAGTGGCGTCCACGGACCGGAAGACGCAGTGTAGGTAGGCCTCCAACAAGAGTAACGACGACCTGGTTTAAGTTGCGGGAACGCGTTGGATGCGGATGGCGCAGGACTGATCTGTTTGGTGAGCGTTGGGGGAGGCCTATGTTCAGCAGTGGACGTCTCAAATGATGAATCAAAAGTTCTTTCACTAATTTTTGCACTATCCCAGATTAATATTGCTACTTTTTATATCAGAAAAGCGCAAACTTCCCGTGATTCAGATAAAAAGAGACCATGAGCTAGTCAGTTATATTTTTAAGTTTACAACCGACCTTCGACTGGGACCTTGACCTTTGAAAGGCAAACTCCAAGCCATCCCGGAATGTTCCACGTAAAGCCAGCTGACGGCATTAGGTCGTTATAACATGTCGCCGTATGATAAAGGGAGGTCGCACGTTGACCTAGAAATACCTAGTTGCCGAAACTACCGCTGTGTTTTGTGGCCCAGGAAGACTGGCCTTCGCGGGGTTTAGACAGTTTGAGGTTGTCCACGCGTCTGTCTTCTTTGGCCAGTTGTTACGACAAATGGAAAAAAGTTTTGGTTTATCATTATCGTTTCAGGCGAAAGGACGTCTTAGACACAAGGCCGGGTATAATATAAATCTTCCCAGGTGAATTTTTCGCTTCGAACCCTTATCTTTCAAAACAAACGGTATCGTGATAGTATAAAGGTTCAAATTTAATGTAATGGCTCGAAGCGAAAAATTCACCTGGGAAAATTTATACTATAGCATAGTGAATGGTTGCGATACTCTGAGCACTGGTTGCTGGTTGAGTTTGAAATGCGTCAGCGTAGTTTGGTGGTGGTTATAGTTGAGTTTGTGTGAGCCAACTTTGGGGGCGGCAGGCGTAAGCGTTTGCCTTTGGAATCCAAAAGTTTAATGGTTACTTGACCTGAAATGTGTTTTTAACACAATCATTTTTAATTATTGTGACATTGGAAGACATCTCCAATATTTTTATTTTTTATTTTTTCCATTTTAATTTTTTTTTTTTTTTGACGATGGACGGTGGGAGCATTCTACACTTCCACTTAACGTAGATATAGTTAAGATGTAGGTATTGTTTTAGTTTTTTAACTAAGGGACCCAATACAACCCTGTATTGTTTTTTTATATAATTATTTTTTTTATTTACTTAATTCTATATTTGTATGATTTTTTTAATTTGTAATTTTGTAGTGGTAGAGTCATGTTGTAGCTAGCCGCTGCATCACGAATGGGCCGGCTCGTCCGGGGCAGTACCACCCTCTCACAGAACACCGGCGTGAAGCAGCAGTAATCCTGCTTGCGTTTCGTACGGTCAGTGAGAGTGCCGGGGGCCCAATACCTTACCCCTTCCCTATCCCCCTTCCCCTATTCCCTCTCCTTTAGGGCCGACAACGCACTGGCATCGTGTAAAGCGCTGCGGGTGTCTATGGACAGTGGTGTTCATTTAACATCAGGTGACCCACTAGTTCGTTTGTCTGGCCTATCTAACATAAAAAAAAAAAAAAAAAAAATTATATTTTAATTTGAAAAGATGACTTTCTGCAAAGTTTCTTGCGGCGCATTCTTCTTGGCAATGATGGTCCTTACGAAAGCGCTGGTAGTTAAAAAAAAATGACATGTAAAAGAGCCCTTTGCGGCCCACTTGCAGAATAAACGTTTTGATTTTTTTTTTTTGATTTTTTTTTTGTGTGTATTCATACAGTGTGGAGGTAGAGAAACTGCATGAACACGCATTTCTTGCATAAACTTAGCTATCTTTAAGGTCGTGGGTGAGCAAAGTAATTGTTTCAGTTCATTAGCCTTTTCGACGCCAACGACACATAATTTATCAGCACCGCAGTGTCTACGCCAACGACTGATACATCAGTCACGGCGTGCAGAGCGATATCTACCTACGCGCATTTCTGTAGGGTTCAACTTCGCGTTTGACATTCCGATGTCATGGCGTATGAGTGAGAGCTGTTGTATTTCACAGAGCGTGAAAAATGTTAAAATGTGTACGTTAAATTGCGGCGCTCGTTCGCTTTTCGACCACGTAATCAAATGCAACTTGCACTATATTATGTCGTGCGACTCTCAAATATTATAAATATAAATAAATAAATAAATAAATATTAGGGGACAATCTTACACAAATCGATCTAGTCCCAAACTAAGCAAAGCTTGTACTATGGGTACTAGACGACGATAAACATACTTATATAGATAAATAAATACTTAAATACATAGAAAACATCCATAACTCAGGAACAAATATTCGTGCTCATCACACAAATAAATGCCCTTACCGGGATTTGAACCCAGGACCTCTTGCTTCGTAGGCAGGGTCACTACCAACTAGGCTAAGCGGTCGTCAACTGCGGGGCTACCTCCGACGTTCAAAATCTTGGTCACTCTCGTCCTAATTGGTATTTGCGAGAGCGGGGCGGCACGATACGAAGTTCGAATTATGATCTTCGTAGTATAAGGCCTGGGTCTAACATATTTTCTTTCAATTCTGTCCGTCACCTTATACCTCCGCGCACAGCCGGAATATTAACGAATAGGGCGAAGGGTAATACATTTGTTGAGGACCTCCAATTCAGGTCGTGCTGCCCCTTTGGATTCTAGGAAGATTTTTTGTAAGTTCTCAGGGTAGATTTAACGCGTTTTAATACCTTTACTTGCCTTAATTTAATTTGGCCAAATTTCATCTGAGAAAACAACGTTTGCCATAAAATATACTTATAGAAGCGTGCATTTTCAGGATTTTTGAAATGTCATCTTATGAAATACAGTAGGTTACGTTAATTTTGTTTCATAACTGGACCTCGTTAGCTCAGGGCAGTGAAAAATGTCACATTTGCCAAAATAGGGGAGTATGTGACTAATTGGAACATATAAAATAAATAACATTTTAAGCTTTTTAATAGTCTTGGCAGTATAAATGTTACATTTGGAAAACATTAAAATGTACTGAACTATTTTCAAACCACGAAATACCATTGGTGCTTTTATGAATTTGATAACAAACAACATTTATAATGTTTTAAACATGAAACTACCGTGAGACTCACTCATAGTGAAAATAAACGGATCACTCACGTCTTAAAACGAGTTTGTACGGCTGGTAGCCGCGCGACCAGGGCGGTAGCACGCAGTGCGCGTTTGGCAGCCGCCGTGACGTGCGACTCCGAGAGGAAGGGCTACGAATTAAGTCGAAACATGTCGACTTAAACTCGTTTTAAGACGTGAGTGATCCGTTTATTTTCACTATTTATAATGTTAGTTAAAAACTCTTTGCATCTTTGAATGAAGATGGTTGGTTATGCATGACATTTTTTTTAATCTATCGTAAATTGCACCATTTACAAAATAGCTCTTTCTCAATTATTACTAAAAAATTTAAATCGTCAAAGTATTTTGTCGTTAATTTTTCCATTGTAACAAAACAAGATTATGTTAACCGTAAATTCAGATAATGTTCATATGATGTTTACTGTTCTGCACAGAATGGTTTCAGCTTGATTACTGGTTGGCTCCATCACAATTTATTAACTTTGAACCCAGGAAAAACCGTTCATGTCGCCTTTTCTTTAAGAAACTCCAAGCAACCGACTAGTCATGCATGCTCCATTCGGGCACACCAATGCTCCCTTACTAACCAGAACGAATGCTATACTTGTCCTGTCATTACTAAAGTTAGCTCCACTAAATATCTAGGTGTTATGGTTGACTCCAATCTAAATTTTACCCAACACATAGAGACAGTCGCTAACAGGATTCGAAAGCTTATGTTTATATTTAAAAAGCTTCGCCATGTAGCGAATAAAAAATATTAAATCAAATCTACTCAGCTCTGTGTCAATCCGTGCTAACATACTGCATTTCATCGTGGGGAGGCGCAGCGAAAACCACGCTCCTAACCTTAGAAAGAGCTCAAAGAGCGGTCTTAATGGTCGCTACTTTCAGGCCTTTCCTGTTTCCGACATTGGAGCTGTATCAATCTTGCAAAGTACTTACCGTGCGACAACTTTTCATACTATCACTAATTATGAAACAGCATATTTCAGCTCCGTATAACCCTAGTGTGAACAACAAAAGGCGCAAAGACATAGTTTTTGTTCTCAAAAGCACTTCTCATGCTTTCGCGCATAAATTCTTTCCCTTTCTTGGACCTTATTTATACAATAAAATCAATAAAGTACTAAATATTTATGACTTAAACCGTAAAGTGTGCAAGGTTAAGGTTATTGCGTGGCTGCAAGGTCTATCTTATGTTGACACTGAAAATCTGCTGACGATTGCAAGGTGAGGGTGACGCTGTGTAGCCGATTGTTCTTTGTTTATTTTATTATTTGACACTTCATTAAATTATTATAGTTTAATTACCAACTAAGTATTATGTTTTAAGATATTGTGTTGCGATGTTAAATGCTCGAGTTGTATTATAATTCTTTAGATTCCTTTTGTCTATAACACAGGTTACACTTGTAACCTAGCTTAGACTAAACTAAATTTACTATCTAGACCTAAGATTATTTCATGTTCATGTTTATATTTTGTATTTTATATGAATCTTATGAACAAATAAAATAAATGTTCTGAGTACGGCGTTAATATGACTTTCCATAGCTAAACAAGTAAAAAAGTCTAAAGTTATCGGGTCATCGTTGACCAAGGAGGTTAATATAATAAAGTTTAAATTATAATTAATATAAATAACGAGAAAATGGTGTTAAATATTATAGATAGAACTATCTATAATGTGTGAATTTTGCAGTGAAATGAAAGTTTAAAAACTTAAATAAGTAATTGTCATTTTTAGGGTTCCGTAGTCAACTAGGAACCCTTATAGTTTCGCCATGTCTGTCCGTCTTCTGTCTGTCTGTCTGTCTGTCCGCGGCTAAGCTCAGAGACTGTTAGTACTAGAAAACTGTAATTTGGCATGAATATATATATTAGTCACGCCGACAAAGTGGTTAAATAAAAAAACTAAAAAATTTTTTTTAGGGTACCTCCCATAGACGTAAAGTGGGGGTGATTTTTTTTTCTCGACTAACCCCATGTTGTGGGGTATCGTTGGATAGGTCTTTTAAAACCATTGGGGGGTAGCTTGCATGATTTTTGTATTCAGTGATTTGTTTGCGAAATATTCAACTTTAAAATGAAAAAAATCATTAAAATCGACCGTCCCCCCCCCCTTCTAAAATCTAAACTGTTGGGTGGAAAAATTTGAAAAAATTCAAAATGGTAGTAAATATATTAAATTTACAAGGAAAATTATAGCGCCTAAGATTGCTTGGGAATTATTTTTTGTTTAAGAGTAAATAGTAGCCTAAGGTATTAAACATACCGTCACTACTTTGAAAAACTGGTGTATCTCAAATCAGCATGTAAACAAAACTAAACCTTGATATGCGCGTAATAAAGTTCACTTTGCCAGATTAACGATTTTGAGATATGAGCTTTTTTCAAAGTATTGACGATACCTAACATGGAAGATTCCGTACACATACGAAATCCTTAGAAAAATATTACTTGATTTTTTCGTAATGGCTACGGAACCCTATCTCGGGCGTGTCCGACACGCTCTTGGCCAGTTTTTAAATAGCAATTACTTTAATTACAATAAATATCAAACTGTGCCCATTGTCCCCATATAACTTCCCTATTTTGTCGTCACTGACGATGAAGAATAACGAGGTATATATTGTGAAGAAAATACTGTCTCAGAAATAAAATAAATTATGTGAAATGAAAACGATAGAGAACCAATTTATCGAGTAGAATTTTTTTAATTTTATTTTTTGCACGTACACACCAGACTTGGGCGTCCCACAAAAAAAGGAAACGTTTCAATTATCACGAAGCAAATATGAGACAATTAATCATAAAACTCCTAGTCATTGTTTAACGGTATTCGAGACATTCCAATTAAACGTCGTAAATTTCGGCGCCTCGTGCCCACGGCTCCGGGAGGAGGCAAGTTCTCGTATAAATCAGTTCTGCTCGGCAGCCAAGCGGGCTCTCTATTGTTTGTTAGCGTTTTTTGCGAGCGTATTGGGATTTATGAATGACGATAGAACGTAGAATTGATTTATCTGTGTTTTTCTAAGTAGGAATTAGACAAGAAGAGCCGATTCGGGTATTGAAATTTATGGGAAACTGGAATTTACCAGCGCTTTTGTGGGAAATAGGTATTAGGTGTAGCAATTAAATAGCGGGACTCAGCTAAAAGGTCTAGGTAAAAAACTTAAGTAAATGACTTGTTGTATGTATTAGTGCACAAAATTGGTATAGAGCTTAAGTCATTTTTATGGTAAAAACGCGACCCTATTACTGAGGGTCCGCTGTCTGTCCGTCCGTCTGTCACCAGGCTTTATATCATGAACCGTGATAGCTAGACAGTTGAAATTTTCACAAATGATGTATTTCGGTTGCCGATATAACAACAAATACTAAAAATTGAATAAAATAAATATTTAAGGGGGCTCCCATACAACAAACTTGAATTTTTCTCGTTTTTGCTCGATATTGATAACGGCAACAGGTAGACGCTTGAAATATTCACAGAATATTTAGTTATATTCTCTTTAAAAATAAATAAATGAATTAAAATAAAACTAATATTTCAGGGGGGCTCCCATACCACAAACGTATTTTTTTGGCGTTTTTATAGATAATGGTACGGAACCCTTCGTTTCGTTAAATTGTACAAAAATGATGCCCTGTTGGGGCGAAGCTATTAACTTTAATTAAGCAGTACATATTACTTTTAAAATTTTATACATTAGTTTGTACTTATCTATACAACACGTAATGTTAGTGTCCGTGTAAGTGACACATTAAAAAATAAAATAATTAATAAAAATTATTAAAAAAAAAACATAAAGTATATAGTGTAATACATAAACTTTGTTTCTTTGTTTATGGGAGGGTTTATCCTTTAAAACTACTGAGCCGACTTTAGAAATTCAATCATCTATACTTAACGTTATTGTCGACGCGTCTGAAGTCGCGGGCAAAAACTTGTCTAAAATAAAGTATTACAAAATCTTCTACTTCAATAACCCGACTGAGCAAAAACTCTCCGTCTTATAAAAACCCAAGAAACACTCGATTATCTCAAACTTCCGCCATCGCTCCTAAAAATCCTGATCATCCATCTGATTTAACTCACGAATGGATTTAAATCATCGCGCCACAAAAATCGCACTAAATCCGCAACTTTCCCAAAGTATTTGTCAGGACTTGGGCATTTGTCAAGCGCCAACTTCGGGTTTAATCGGCAGCCGTCGGGAAAGTTCGGCGGACTATTAAGAATCCTAAGGCTATATTCTAACCACCCTAGCGGCGACCGCATTGGACATTTCTTTCTACCGCCATCCTAATCCCTTAGGTAGAATGAAACGGTGAATTTAAAGGCGATTAGGCGAAAGTATAAATACTGGGAAAAAGTAAAAGAAAGAAAAACCGGTTGTCTGTAAAGTCGGTTTGCGGACGATAGTTTAACGTGACAACGTCATAACAAAACATTCAAAAAACAAAAATTAAACCAGGCGGTCACCCATCCAAGTACTAACCGCGCCCGACGTTGCTTAACCTCGGTGATCGGACGAGAACCGGTGTATTGTCAAATATCTTGAAAACGGTGCATCCTACGGCAAAATCAATGAAATTTTCATCCCCCCTTTAACACCCCCCTCCCTCCTCAACCCCCGAGTAGCGTCCACGGTCCGGAAGACGCAGTGTAGGCAGGCCTCCAACAAGATGGAGCGACGAACCGGTGAAGGTTACGGGATCGCGTTTGGATGCGGAGGGACCGATCTGTTTGGCGTGCCTTGGGGGAGGCCTATGTTCAGCAGTGGACGTTTTTCGGTTGAAATGATGATGACGATGATGATAAATACTGTAGTCTACTGATATATTTTTGTTGAAGCCTACCCCCAGAAGAAAATTATCGTAGCGTGAGAATATACTATACTTTAAAGGAAGCCGCAGCAGCTCAAGCAGAGGGTCGTGGATTCAACTCCAAGCTTGCACGTCTGAGTTTTTCGGAATTTATGTGCGAAGTTATATTTGAAATTTACCATGACCTTTAAGGTGAAGCCAAATATCGAGAGGAAACCTACATACTCCTGAGAAGAAATTCAGTGGTGTGTGAAGTTCCCAATCTGTACTGGGCCCGCGGGGGAACTACAGTTCAAAGCATTTAATTCTGAGAAGGGGCATGTGCCCTGCAGTAGGACATAATATAGGCTGGGACATCATCATCAGATCATCAGATGATATTTGTGAAAAACTAGGTTTTATCTGTGACTTCGTACACGTAATCCATTACAACTGGCGATGGAATTGGATTTGGCCTAAAACTTAATTACCTTATTCATTTATTGGCTTATTTACTGTCTAACGCTTCCGACGCTTGCCTTCGCAATCAATATTTCTTTCTGTCAAACGGTAGGTTTAAGATGATGACTGAAAAAGATGGTGAAAGCGAAAGCAAGCGTCAGAAGCGTTAGACAATACGGCCTCAGGTAGTTTCTATCGATGTCCACCATGCTGTCCAATCACGTACGTATGACAACATCTATTCTACTCGATATCAAAATTTGAAAATCATTTCCATCGCCTCCTTGAAATTAGTCCACAAGCACTGTCTATCATCAAATTTTGCCTATTCGTTCCTAAATTAACTTACGTGCCACGCTGTTCTCCTCTTTGGAAATATTAAAATCTCTTATCACAAATGGATGACGTGATTAAAATTAATTTAAAATCAATCCTTAATTATTCACAACTCAGCCAGCAATCGTGATCTCAAGGACCCTTCACATCCGGCACGGTGGTTTAGGGATCCGCAAAATTTCTGATGTCGTATTACCAGTCCTTTTGTCGTCAGTCCATAGCTCGTTCAGTCTCATAGGAAAAATCCTGCGCACAAACTATGAGACCTTGGGCTTGGAAGACGCAAAACACGCTTGGTGAATTGCTTGCCCCATTCAAAAATTTCCAGAAAATCCAAAGTCGCAAAGGAGCTAGGACGACATTTTATCTTAGTTGACCCAAGACTCTCTGCCCTTAATGACATTACCCGCCGTTCTCTTGCTTCGGTCAATGTGCCGGCTATTTTGGAGCCAACAGGCATAATCTAGAAATGACGGCAAGAGACCGGACGGGATGTCCCTGACTCCGTTGAGTATGGGACGGGTGCTAGTGTGGGATGCAACTTATGTTTACACATTAGCCCCTTCACATCTCCACCGAACATCCATAAGCCATGCCAGCGGCAGCAGCAGAAACGGCCGAAATTGCCAAGTTAGGAAAATACAGTGGTCTCGGCGCCGAATATAATTTTGTACCTTTTGGCGTCGAGATCCTTGGTCCGTGGGACCCTGGTGCTCTGAATCTCTTCAAAGACTCGTCAAAGAGACTCAGAGATACCACAGGAGACCGAAGAGCTGGCAGCTTCCTCGCTCAACGCATCAGTCTTACGATCCCGATGCCGCAGGGGCCATTTTTAGATTTAATGAAGGTTTAGTTTATTTTATTTTAATATAGTTAGTTTTCATTTTTATAGATTGTTAGTGTATATATGAGATATTATTGTGAGTTTTTAAATTAAATAATTCTACTCACTTCAGTTTTTGTACAGCATGCCGTCCCAGCTGCAGCCCTAGGCGCGACAAACTCGCTGCGGGCTTGCGACAATATTCATTACGCATTCTTGCCGACACATCGTTGCGCGCCCGCGGCAATCTCGCTACGCGCTCGCCTCGCTTTTAAATCGTCCGAAAATAGCCCGTCTGATCAGACACTAACGTGTTTTTTTGAAACAAAAGTCAACTTCATAAAAATAACAGATGGCAGTTTCCTCTTTGCTGCCGTTGACATAATTCTCTCGTATATCCTAAACTCAGAAAGCCACTTTATCATTATTAAAACATCACTTCGCTAGTTCCGCAGTGCCGCATGGAAACGTAAATACGGTGTTGTTTACATTTTAGATAACATTCGAGAACATTCGAGATCATTCGAGCACATTCTGCAGGTGTATTTTAAATTCTGCATCCCTGGCCGAGCTTTCATGTTTTAAAAGTATCAAATGTCTTTTAGCGAACATCAAAGAATGTTGTAAGTAATTCAAAAGTGTTTTTTTAATGCGCTAATGAGATTTTGTAAACAAGTTAAGGTTTTATGGCGATGCTGAAAGGTGCTTTGATCAACATTTAGTTGGGCAGTTTTTTGGGCAAAAATATAATAATTTGAATGTCTAAAAAAATTACCAATGGTTTTTTTGTATAGATAAGTCAATTATAAGAAACCTATTTTAAATATTTTTTTCATTTAGCTCACTACTTTTTTTAATCAAATATTGAAACTATTTTCGTTGATGACGTCAGAATATAATTGAGCCAAATTTTTAAATCTATCTAAATGCGTACGCTAGGGCAACCCTTTTAATTATTTTTTCTGTAGTGGTATACTG
The DNA here is from genome assembly GCA_947563465.1 of Archips xylosteana. Lineage (NCBI taxonomy): Eukaryota > Metazoa > Arthropoda > Insecta > Lepidoptera > Tortricidae > Archips > Archips xylosteana. The sequence continues at coordinate 1,475,119 of OX387355.1, forward strand.
TAACTAGTGTCTCTACTGGCGCTGTCAAAGTGCTAGATGTCAGACAGCGGGTCCAAATCGAACTCCGTAGTTTAATCCACGCGTGAATTTTGAAGAATTCTAAATAACACCACACCGATTAAAATACAACTTGGACCGTCTACGACGTTTCCTTCAATGTCAAATGAAGTTCATCGCTTATATGATATGTAACAAATGCATGTATTACATTATATTAAAATTAAATAACTAGAGAAAGCGACTTAAAAAGCATTAATCTGGAAATTGTTTTCAATTGACTATATACATTACAAAAACTAGACAACCCCAATTATTCCGCCAATGGAAAGACTTCAAGAAGTTGAACACTTTAATGACGGTAGTTATAATTTACACGAAACTTTTCCCGGGTCGCTTTGCTTTCCATAGTTTCCTTTGTTTAAGTTTATTCGTATGTATTAAATTAATTGCGTTTCATTAGTTTTCTGTTATACAAAAGTTCTTGTAGTAGGTAGTGAAACGGCCAAGCTACATTATACTGTCTAAGGTTTAGAGTTTGTGAAGTTAGGGAGTGTAGAGTTAGAATCTTGGCTCTACTTTAGATCTCATAACTTTTTGACTCGAGGTATAATGGTCTCGTCTTGGCAACATTTTACATTAAAATGTTGTTGGTGGGATTTCACTTATTTTTGCAAGTTACGACCATTTTTGCTTGAAAGTTCCAAGTTTTAGAATGTTGTTGTTGAATTGGTACTTATACTAGGTTACATTAAATTTCAGCTTTCTAGGACTTGAGGATGTGCCCTAAGAATTTTCATGATCATCAGTGAGTCAGTAACGAAATTAGGGTTTTTTTGAACTAAAACAATTACTTTGCTCACCCGCGACCTTACAATAGTTACGTTTATGCAAGAAATGTGTGTTCATGCAGTTCCTCCACCTCCACACTGTACGAACACACACAAATCACACAAACACAACCATCACCACCACCAAGCTACACTGACGCGTTTCGAAATCAACCAGAGCTCATCTTCAGCTGTAGCTTGCAGCAGCTTGCTTGCAGTGTAGCTTGGTGGTGGTGATGGTTGTGTTTGTGTGTGTTCGTACAGTGTGGAGGTGGAGGAACTGCATGAACACACATTTCTTGCATAAACGTAACTATTGTAAGGTCGCGGGTGAGCAAAGTAATTGTTTTAGTTCATTAATATGGAACTCCGCAAAGTAACGCCTGATTCAATAAATTAGGGTTTTGTTAGATATCAATAAAATTTAAAGCTATGCAATTGACACTTTATTTGTTTAATGAGTTCACTATTGACATCACCGACGACCTGGTTAAGGTTGCGGGATCGCGTTGGATGCGGATGGCACGGGACCGATCTGTATGGCGAGCCTTGGGGGACACCTATATGTTCAGCAGTAGACTTTTGGCTGAAATGATGATGATTATGATCATACCCCGAGAATTTGTTTATCGTGTATAATCCAAACCCACGTTATGATGTTTAAAAGAAACGACGAAGCGCTTCGTGAATAGGTAGTAGTGTCCTTGCGCTTCGCTTCGCTCGACTTGGCGGGGGCACTACCGTGGCCCCATATAATTTCAATTAACAGCAACGATTTGTAGGTGCCTGCTTTAGAACAAATAAATATTTAATAATCAGTCAATCGAGTTGGCATATATGTACAAGTGGCATCTATTGCCATACAAAATATATGAGAAAATCGTGTTTTGAAGCTCATTAAAAGTATGTTAGTTGATTGGTTATGTTATTATCCCTATTTTGGCGGTGATCCTTGTAGAAATAATATTTTAAGCACATAAAGTTATCGCCTTTAGATTGGTTGGAATGGAAACGGTTAGTTTTCCATTCGAACCAACTTTGAAAAAGGACCACGGATTGGTTCGAATCATTTCGGGAATATCTTGACTACTTATACATATATGAGTGTCTCGTGTTTCTTATTCTACAATACAATACAATATTCTTTATTTGATCACCAAAAACTGTAATTATTTTAGTAGTAATTGTTTTTCGAGTAAATTATCTAGACAAAAACTAAATGATAACATGCTGCGTATTTCTGAAAATGTTTACTATGCGAAATTAAATAGAAATACTATTTCAAGTTGTTTTGGCATAGAATTTAATATTAATAATGAATGAATGGCTCAGCTACAGATTGCGAAGACTGAATACAGGTTTATCAAATAGCTTCAGGCTCGCCGATTAACATTTAGGCATTTGTGGTTCAAATTATGAGAGTGAGCGGTCTGACGTTGATTATCTGAGAGTTATTTTTGGTGCTTCTTTGCATAATGAACTTTTAGCATTATAATTATTTTCTTCATTATGCAACTGCTTATTATGTTATCTGATCATTACAAACACTCCATGATAATATTATGTATTTTGTTTTTATACAACTTAGTCCATTACACAAGTTGAAAATATGCCATTCCCATGTCATTGAAATCTAGCTAAAGTTAGTAATAGTTATTATTCAGCCGTTACTTAATAACAAAAAAAACTAAGAAAGAAGGGTACTATACTTATTATTTTATCACAAACAAAAAAATTACTTATGAATTTAAACTTATTTTCTACATTTCTGTGTGTGGTTGTAACTTTTTTGGGTTTAAAATCACTGTCGACAACTTAAATAAAAGAAAAAATTGTGGTAATTGACAATTAGTTGTTTTCGATATTATTTTTCTTCGTATTTCTTCCTTTCACTTGTATTTTTTCTGCGTATTCAATATATGGAACAAATGTATATCTCTCTCTCTCTCTCTTATTAGCGAGTAACCAACCATTTCCATGCATGTTTTGACTTTGTAACGTTATTTTTTTACGCAAACATCAGTCGCAACCTTCCATTCTTTGCGCCTTAAACTTGTATACAAAATAACCGTTAACATAACAGTTATGGGGACTAAAATAGTGAAACATGCGGCACCACCTCCACCCCGGGAACGTAATGGCCCAGGAAAATTTGCTTCAATCCCACCCCGGTATTTACGGGGATTTTTGCTGAGCCCGGGATTAAATGGCGCGATTGTGGCGTCAACAGTTTCAATTAACAAATAGGCTAATCCTAACTATTATGCGGAATTATGATAGGATAATGAGTAAATGTGTTTGGATTTTAAATGGATGGATGTTGTGTTCTGCAGAGAAAGAATTGGACAGAGATCTAATGAATAGGGTCAGAGTCGCGCCACGAGTGATGTTGTTGGTAGGTCCAACTTCGAGAAGGTCAATCGTCGAATCCAAGTTGGATGGGCATTGTTCTGAAAACTCCGTAATGTCTTTCGAAAATACCTCAGTGCCTTAAGACGAAAGACTTAGAGTGTGTGTTGTCAGTGTATGACATATGGATCCGAGACGTGATGTTTCAGGGCTAAAAAATTTGCTCAGAGCCGCTCAACTAGCTGTGGAGACAGCTATGCTTGGGGTTTCTCTACGGGATCGAATCTGGAATGAGGAGATCCGTAGATGAACAAGAGTGACCACATAGCCAAACGGATAAAAGCGTTGAAATGGGAAAGCAATGTAGCACGCAGAACAGATGGCCGTTGGGGCCGAAAGGTTCTCAAATGGAGACCACGGACTGGCAAGCGAAGCTTGGGATGTCCACCAACGAGATGGACAGACGATTTGGTAAAAACCGGCCAAGTGCGTGTTACCGAGGGTTTCGCACACAGTTTTTATTTACGATATAATATATACCGTAACAGCCGTAACTATAAAAAAACCAGTGTTAGCAGAGTTCTGCTTCTACGTAAAATGTACCCCGTGTAGTATGTGCCCAATGTTATCGGCGAAACAAAATCTGCCCGACTGCGCTGGCTGGGCCACGTTAAGAGGATGGAGGAGGATCGTGCCGCTATGAGAGCATATTTGGGGCGCCCGATCGGTAAGCGGCCGGTTGGACGTCCCAGATATCGCTGGAGCGAGGTAGTCACAAAGGACCTGAAAGTCCTTATGAAGAACCGACTGGCGTGAAGTAGTGCAGGACCGTGCTAAGTGGCGTCTTCTGGTGTCGGAGGCCAAGATCCTCTTTGGGTCCTTGAGCCAGCGTATTTATAAAACCGTTTGTCTGTAAAGTCGGTTTACGGACGATAGGTTAACGTGACAACGTCATAACAAAACATTGATGAAATGATTTATTTTTGCCGATTGTGCCTTTCGCTCGCTCGTGCCGCGCTCTCGCTCCGATCGTTCATCGGCTCGAGCGTAACGGGACGCGTAACGGGACAATGCGTTATGTACGTTACACTGAGTCACCTTTTTCGTGCGTGCAGCCGGCGTTCATCGATTTATTAGACGTAGTCACGTCAAAAGTCTGATAAAAACACGTTTCTTGTACAAATGCTGGTTTTTATAACTAGCGACACGCTGAGCCGGGACCCTTTTCTAACAGCATCAATTAAACTATGTCTATGTCTATGTTAGAACTCTTACTTTAAGCCTATGTACGTGTTATTGTTGTTATAAATAACTAAGTATAAATGCAGACGAAACTTAAATACAATGAATCATCAATTAAACCAACGTGGAAACTTACGAACACAGTACACGTACTAGGTAAGTCACGTAGACATAACATAGTAAGCATTTGCAACATAGTATTATCTCTGTCTTGGGAAAATCAAGTCTGGTTTAAATTTTGGCTTCTCTATTATAGTATAGGATCCACAGTTCCACACTAAACACGGGCTTCACCATGTTCGGTAAAAAGTTCTTTTTTTTAATTTTATCAAATTTTTTTTCTGGCCACGATTTTTTTCTAGCTGACCACTCGAGATATTAAATTAACTCGTGTTACAGATGTGGGTGTCAAGACCGCCAAGCTGAAGTCGGACTGGGCCGGACATAATCTGCCGAATGCATCCGGACCGATAAGCGCGAATCGTTATCGAATGAGTCCCGAGGGATGGCCAAAGGAGCAGAGGCTGACCCAAGAGGAGATTGCGGGACAACCTGAGCATTTTTCAGCCTGATTGGCAGGTACATGCCAAAATACATGGCGGATGAAAGATTATAAAAAATAAAAAATATTAAATGTGATATAAAATTATTTTCATCCATTAATTAGGGTGAAGGTCGTTTCTAGTTCGGATCTTAGACTATGAATTCTGGATAAGAATTCTGTAACTCTAAAATAAAAGGTATTATTACAATATAACCGCGTTAAATACCGCTTTAGCCTAGTTGGTAGTGACCCTGCCTACGAAGCAAGAGGTCCTGGGTTCAAATCCCGGTAAAGGCATTTATTTGTGTGATGAGCACGAATATTTGTTGGTGAGTTATGGATGTTTTCTATGTATTTAAGTATTTATTTATCTATATAAGTATGTTTATCGTCGTCTAGTACCCATAGTACAAGCTTTGCTTAGTTTGGGACTAGGTCGATTTGTGTAAGATTGTCCCCTAATATTTATTTTATTTTATTTTATATTAATCCAAAATGCTTTAGTTTGTGGTTCATCATCATCATTTCAGCTGAAAGCCGTCCACTGTTGAACATAGGCCTCCCCAAAGCTCACCAAACAGATAGGTCCCGTGCCATCCGCATCCAATGCGATCCCGCAACCGTAACCAAGCCGTCGCTCCATCTCGTTGGAGGCCTACCTAAACTGCGTCTTCTGGTCCGTGGACGCCACTCGAGAACCTTTTTGCCCCATTGGCCATCAGTTCTACGAGCGATGTGCCCTGTCTACTGCCATTTGCGTATGGCTAATCTTCGAACTATGTCAGGGAGTTTAGTTCTTGCACGGATTTCATCATTTCTAATGCGATCCCACAATGAAACTCCGATCATAGCCCCCTTCTTCACTCTTTGAGTGACTTTGATGAGCCCTTTCGTTAGCGGCTTGTGGTTTTTTAACTATTAATACAAGCAACACTTACAAAGTAAGTTAAAAGCACAATGGAGGAACCCGTTAACTAATCTTAATTAAAATCTAAATATCAATACTTCGATGGAGTCGTACAAAGGTTTACCTGTCTTTGTTAGTTTTCCTCTCGTCAGTAATATAGCCTGAAGGGATCTTTTGTAAAGAATAACGTCGCTTTTTAACTACTTTTCATCTACTATTGAAATTTGTGTTTTTTTTTAGTTTATTTTTATGTTGTAATGTACAATCAATCGTAAAGAAGTCATGATAGCCTACTTGCGTACCTATGGCCTCTCAAGTAGAGGGTCGTAGGTTCGAGTTTCGCGCCTCTGAAATTCTTGCAATTTTTGTGCGAATGAAGGAAAATCATCATGCACACACTCGCGAAGAAATACGGCCCAGATCGTCTCATTCTGAGAGGAGGCCGGTGACGGTGGTAATGTAGGTACAGTAAAACGTTAAACATATGCCAATTTGCACTAAATCGGTACCTAACATATCGGTACGATGGACCTCATAAGAAAGCTAAAAGTCAAACAGACGGCGATGGAGAGGGCTATGCTCCAAATTTCTCTGCGGGATCGCATTATAAATTATGAAATCCGCGCAAGAACTAAAGTCACCGACATAGCTCGAAGAATCGCCAGACTCAAGTGGGCAGGGCACATCGCTAGCAGAAACTGATGGCCGTTGGGACAAAAAGGTTCTCGAGTGGCGTTCACGGACTGGGAGACGCAGTGTAGGTAGGTCTCCACAATATATGGAGCGACGACCTGGTTAAGGTTGCGGAAACGCGTTGGTTGCGGATGGTGCAGGGCTGATCTGGGTAGCCTATGTTCAGCAGTGGACTTCTTTCGGCTGAAATTATTATGATGATGGTAACATATTGACAAAACACGTCTAAAGAACCGACTACATATTCTAATTTATGATATAACAAACCTGTGAAGTCGCGAGTTGCGAAATTCTGCTACATTTTAATTAAATGCTGCTAATTTACATGTTTCAATTGTCCCGTAATTTTACGGGAATCAAACGGAGGAAATATAGGTCACGTGTAAACCACTCAATACCTGGTGCGGTAAGTTTACCACCCCATAATTGTCGACCCGTAATGAACGACCTGATAGTTGAAACCCATGGCAATGACAATGAGTAAGTTATTGAATAAGGCGTTACTTTGCGGAGGTGCATATCAATGAAGTGAAACAATTACTTTGCTCACCCGCGACCTTACGATAGTTACCTTTATGTGTTCAAGCAGTTCCTCCACCTCCACACTGTACGAACACACACAAATCACACAAACCCAACTATCATTCATATCTAACATTTGGTAGCATAGCGTACGGTTGTGGTGACAAATCTGAAGACGAGCTCTGGTTGAGTTCGAAACGCATCAGTGTGTAGCTTGGTGGTGGTGGTGACAGTTGGGTGTGATTTGTGTGTGTTCGTACAGTGTGGAGGTTGGAAGCGACTTGCATCCACCCTGAACCCGCGGCCTTCACCAAATCGTCCGTTCATCTCGTTGGTGGACGTCCTACGCTGCGCTTACCAATCCGTGTTCATTCCATTTTATGTGAGTAGTTACATGTAAAATGGGACAGAACTCGTTGACAGACCACGGCTAGATTCAGCCATTAATAAGGTACACGTCGTGTTGCTTGAAGGATGAAAATGATACTGGGATTCAAGAAACAAAGCAATTAGTCCTCTTTGTAACTAGGGACGTATACGAGAAAACGGCGCAATTAAGCTATGCACACACATTGCAAAGCTGAACGACTAATCCTACTATAATATAAATAATAATGTGCGCTGCTGCTGCGAGTGTCTATGGACAGTGGTGTTCATTTAACATCAGGTGACCCACTAGTTCGTTTGTCTGGCTTCACTAACATAATAAAAAATAGTCAGGTAATTATGCAAATCCGCTTAACTAGCATTTTTAGTAGTGGTAGAGCCATGTTGTAGCTAGCCGCTGCATCACGAATGGGCCGGCTCGTCCGGGGCAGTACCACCCTCTCACAGAAAACCGGCGTGAAGCAGCAGCCTGCTTGCGTTTCGTACGGTCAGTGAGAGTGCCGGGGGTCCAATACCTCACCCCTTCCCTCTCCCCCTCCCTCTCCCCCTTCACCTATTCCCTCGCCTTAAGGGCCGACAACGCACTGGCATCGCGTAAAGCGCTGCAGGTGTCTATGGACAGTGGTGATCATTTAACATCAGGTGACCCACTAGTTCGTTTGTCTGGCCTTTCTAAAATAAAATAAAAAAATAAAAAAAATTGGACAATTTAGCGTAACTGACAAACTTAGCCAAATTCTAACTTTTACTGCTTTGTTGAAATAAAATGAATAAGGTAAATACCCCAGTACCCAACGCTGCCCTATAGGTCAAACCACTAGGCCATCACGGCTTTTCTAGGTCTCTTTAGGTTTAATGTTTGTTTTTGAAGCAACATTAATGAAGAGTAATATGCAATTTTTGGAAATTCAGATGGGAATTTTATCTCGGAATTTTTTGTTGAAATACAGATGTACCTAATGGTTAACGCAAGCAATGCCACTGGTTAAGGCTAATCCAACTAATATTATAAACCTGAATTTTTGTATGGTTGGATCCATGTGTGGATGTTTGTGACACTTTCACGCTAGAACGATTTGACAGATTCTAATGTATGGCAAACAGATAGATTATAACGTAACCTCCATCTAATATTTAAAAACCTCTCGTCACGGTGTTTGTTATCGAACTCCTCCGAGACGGCTTGACCGATTTTTATAAAACTTGTTGCTCCACATTCGGTAGGTATGAGAATGGTCGGAGGCTATTTTCGATACCCATATTCTTCGCAGAGCAGCTAGTTTCATATAAATCGGTTTAAGTGTGAAAAAGTAACAGACAGACACACTTCCGCATTTAAGATCAATATCAAAAAAGCCAAGGTGGCCTAGCGGTTTGACCTATGGCCTCTCTAGCAGAGGGTCGAGGGTTCAAATCCCGGCTCGCACTGGAATTTAGGTTCAAAATTACATTTTTGAAATTTACCATGAGCTTTACGGTGAAAGAAAACAGCGTGAGGAACCTGTATCCTCCTAAGTCCTGGCGTACTTTATAAAGAACAAATCATCAGTAAGATTATCGGCTGAATTTACTATACAAAGTACAAATTATTCAATGAATAAAGAACTTAAAATAGGCTTAAGCAATGAAATGAAACGATTACTTTGCTCATCCCGCGACCTTAAAAGAAGACCTTGAAGGCCGCGGGTGAGCAAAGTAATTGTTTCAGTTCATTAATATGGACCTCCGCAAAGTAACGCCTGATTCAATAAAAGGCTTAAGCAAATTCCAAAATTACAAAACGTATGACTTATCGTACCGTAGGTCTTAAGTTCTACATCGGTTAGGAAATGGCGGCACTCAGGATGGTATAGTATACACCTGCAAAGAAATTCAATAGTGTGTGTGAAATTCCCAATCCGCACTGGCCCAGCGTGGGAACTACGGTCGAATCCCTCTCATTCTGAGAGGAGGCCTACGCCCTGCAGTAGGACGTATATAGGGTGGGATAATGATGATGATGTTGATGATATCTTTTCTTTCACCGCCTTTTCCTTTCCACACCCGTCACTATAAATCCCTGCATTATCTTAGCATACAAATTGTGTGTCCGTATTGCTTCCTTGCTTATTAACATTGTCAACCCCTGACTGAAAAAGCGGGGTTAGAGGCTTAAGGGTGTCTTTCCACTAGGGATGTTAAACAAAGCTCAGCTAAGCTAAGGAAACACTTTCTGAGTCATCTCTTGGAGAAGCTGAGATGGAGACATCAAACAATATCTCAGCGGTTTCTTACTTCCTGTTCCTGTAACTGAGTGTTGTTTGTTGTTTCTTGTGTGTGTGTGTATGTTGTTGAAAGTTATTATTAGCTTTTAGTCTAGTAGTTATAGAACGTTATTACGAAGCTTGAGGTTGCGGGTTTGATCCTAGGTCAGAGCTGATTATGTGTATGAAAAGTTTTTATTAAAAATTCTATTCAGTATTTATTAAATCGCAACATTTCTTACAAAACATTGTATAAAAACTATGATGATGATGTTGATGTTCATGATGTTAATACAAGCGTTTCTTGCTGTCTGTACCTTTTGACCCTGGTTACCAAAGTACTCGTCAAGGCGGATCAAACGAGACCAAACTCGATGGGGTTATATCCTTCACACACGTTCCCATGATCACCTTTCAGCTCCATCATCAGATCAGCTCAATCATTGTATAGTTTAGTATTATATTGTATAGTTTTTGATATCGCAAAATTTCCAATCAACTGCCAGACCTACTGCTATGCGCAAGCAAACCCAGTAAAGACCAAACCCAGTATTAAAATGCTCATTTAGAACTCATTTAACACGCCTCATATACATACATGCTCATAACAAAGATGTGGCGCTAAATAAAAGCTCGTAACAGCTAACGACGAAAGCCTCCGAAGCTTGTAACGCGAGGCTCTGAAAGCTCAGACCTTCAGTATACCCGCACCGCCCGCCCAGTGAGGACGCGCCGCCGCCCGCTCAAACTTCGTAAATTCAAACAGTAACTAGTTAGTGATATTTGGACACGTGAGTGTTTGGTTCAGTGAAAGTCATGGGTGTATCTAGAGGCTGAAATCAGGTGAGTTTTTTGATGTTCGGACATTCAATTTTTTCGGCCAGCGTGGTTTTTTTTAGCAGCATATCTGTCTTGCCTGATGATAAGTGCAGATGACGTCGAAAACATAGTTTTTTGGATAAGCAAGAGAAACCCTAAACTAAAAAATAGTAGTTTTGAATATGATAGCTGCGTGTTTTTGCAAATAGCTCGTAAAAAACTTAATTCTAATGATGTTTTGTGGCAATATTTCAATGTAAATTGTGACGGATAATAGAGCTGACTTGTGAAATATGAGTAATATATCGACGCTTGAAAGAAAAAATTTACTAAGCTACATTTCGGGCTAAAAAGAGTTCGAACTCTAACTGTGAATACAGAGTGTAATTACTCTGTTTTGTCCAAAATATCGCTTAGCCATTTTTTCCTTTTAAGCGTCCATATAAACAGAAGTGTATCGAAATTATACACCGTGGGTACAGGAAATGGATCAGGGTAATAAAAACAATTTCCAAACATCTCACAGTAAAAAAACATAAAATATCATGAACCTGGGGCCTAATCAGCAATTTTATCTTTCCTTTTTTCAAACAATAAATTCAAAATTCATACTAACAAGGTCTAAGAACGAGCTGGGAATGCCTTATAAATTTTATGACGTTACTGTTGCGAAGAGATTTTTTACGATTGAAGAATGAGTGGGTGTGTGGCACTTAAGAATTTTTTAAATTGTTTTCCAAACTACACACATGAAAAAAGTCTTGGGATACTCATTATCCCGAATTTGATGTTTTTATTAAGTAAGTAATATGCCTGTACTGAAAATAAAAAGTTCAAAACTGTCTTGAGATTAGAAATATCCCTGGGCACTTTTTGATGAGTGTTCAAATCAACCTGACTTGACCATGATAAATTTAACCCGTATTCATCATCATCCTAGCCTAGATACGTCCCACTGCAGGGTACAGGCCTCCTCTCAGAATGAGAGGGCTTGGGCCGTAGTTCCTACGCGGGCCCAGTGCGGATTGGAAACTTAACATCCTCCATTGAATTTCTTCTCAGGTGTATGCAGGTTTCCTCACGATGTTTTTGTTTTCCATGATCAGACAATAGCAGTCCACTGGGAAGGCCTATGTCAAATATATATCGCACATAAATTCAGAAAAACTCAGAGGTGCGAGTCCGGATTCGAACCCACGACCCTCTACTTGTGACGCAATAGGTCAAACCACTAGGACACCACGGCTTCTTATAATTAACCTTAATAAATAAAACTTAACTAAACCTACACAAGGTGTGCAAATATTCTACTAACTGCCTTAAGTAATTCATCATCATCAAACAGATCGCCAAATAGATCGGCCCTGCGCCACCCGAATACAATGCGTTCCCGCCACTTTAACCAGGTCGTCGCTCCATTTTGTTGGAGGCCTACCTACACTGCGTTTTCCGGTCCGTGGACGCCACTCAAGCACCTTTTTGCCCCATCGGCCATCAGTTCTACGGGCGATGTGCCCTGCCCACTGCCACTTGAGTCTGGCGATTCTTCGAGCTATGTCGGTGACTTTAGTTCTTGCTTTATAATTAACCTTAATAAATAAGACTTAACTAAACCCACGCGAGGTATGCAAATATTCAACTAACTGCCTTAATTACTTACTTAGCAGTAATTAAGATCTCATCAAACAGTACTTGTAGCAAATAAAACCTAAGCAGTCTGCGGAAGAGCTAATTGTAAGTAAAATCTAAATTGAATTTAAGTGGGCCTGGCGACCTTTTCATAATCATCATTTCAATCTATATAATTCCTCTTCCTCTCAGAATGAGACGGCTTGGGCCGTAGTTCCCAAGCGGGTCCAGTGCAGATAGGAAACTTCATAAACACTATTGATTTTAATGAACTGAAACTGTTTTGCTCACCCGCGACCTTACGATAGTTACGTTTATGTAAGAAATGCGTGTTCATGCAGTTCCTCCACCTCCACACTGTACGAACACACACAAGTCACACAAACCCAACTATCACCACCACCAAACGGCACTGACGCGTTTTGAACTCAACCAGAGCTCATTGTACCTAGTAGCTATTGATTTTCTTCTCAGGTGTGTGCACCTTGTTTTCCTTCACCATAAAGCTCATGGTAAATTTAAAATGTGATTTCAGGTGTATAAAACCGGCAAAGAGCGTGTCGGACACGCCCAAGATAGGGTTTCGTAGCCATTACGAAAAAATCAAGTAATATTTTTCTAAGGATTTCGTGTGTACGGAATCTTCCAAGTTAGGTATCGTCAATACTTTGAAAAAAGCTCGTATCTCAAAATCGATAATCTGGCAAAGTGAACTTTATTACGCGCGTATCAAGGTTAAGTTTTATTTACATGCTGATTTAAGATACGAGTTTTTCAAAGTAGTGACGGTATGTTTTATACCTTAGGCTACTGTTTACTCTTAAACTACAAATAATTCCCAAGCAATCTTAGCCGCTATAATTTTCCTTGTAAATTTAATATATTTACTACCATTTTGAATTTTTTCAAATTTTTCCACCCAACAGTTTAGATTTTAGACGGGGGGGGACCGTCGATTTAAATGAAAACAAATCACTGAATACAAAAATCATGTTAGCAACCCCCCAATGGTTTTAGAAGACCTATCCAACAATACCCCACACTATGGGGTTCGTCGAGAAAAAAAAAATCACCCCCACTTTACGTCTATGGGAGGTACCCTAAAAAAAATATTTTTAGTTTTTTTTATATAATCACTTTGTCGGCGTGACTGATATATATATTCATGCCAAATTACAGCTTTCTACTACTAACAGTCTCTGAGCTTAGCCGCGGACAGACAGACGGACAGACATGGCGAAACTATAAGGGTTCCTAGTTGACTACGGAACCCTAAAAATTCCGAAAAATTTAGAATAGCGAGCCCGGATTTGAATCCACGTCCGTGTGAGGCATAAGTCAAACGACCAGGCTACCACCACTTAATATTCATAAGTAACGTCTAATGACGAGTATATTTACTTAGGCCAGATAGCATCCTTCGAAAACAGGCAAGACAAAGAAATCGATAGACGTATCGAAAACGCCTGGAAGAGCTTCTGGTCTATGAAGTCGCTAATGAAGGGGAACCTTCCAATGTCTCTAAAGCGCAAACTCGTCGACATGTGTATCCTGCCCGTCCTAACCTACGGCGCGCAAACGTGGTCACTTACAGAGGCTCAAAAGTCCAGACTCAAGGTTTGCCAACGAGCAATGGAGCGAAGCATTGTGGGAGTCCGAAGAACCGATCGGATTAGAAATACTGAGCTGCGCTCTATGACTCGTATTGCTGATGTGGGCGTAAAGACGGCCAAGTTGAAGTGGGACTGGGCTGGACATGTATGTCGAATGAACTCGGAACGTTGGGCCAAACTTATCACGGAATGGATCCCTAGCGATGGATATCGTAATAGAGGCAGACCAAAGCGGAGATGGAGGGACGACCTAGATGTGTATCACGTGGGATGGCAGGAGCTTGCGTTGAATAGGCAAGAATGGAGCAAGAGAGGAGAGGCCTTTGCCCAGCAGTGGGACACCAAGACACCAAAACAGGCTAATAAAAAAAAAAAAAAAAAAAAAAAAAAAAAAAAGTCTAATATTTATAAGTAACAAGCTGTTGCCCTCGGCTCCGTCTGCGATGAATAGGGGTATAAAAATATTATACGACTTATTCTCAGACCTGCCGAATGTAGAAAAAAAATATATAAAAATCGGTCAAGCCGGATTCGGAGGAGTTCGATAACAAACACCGTGACACGAGATTTTTAAATATTAGAAGATTAAGGTAAAGTCTTAGATTTAATTTATATTCCCCACAAACCATATTTTAATAACACCGAAGGAAATATTAACTTAAAAATTTAATTATTGCAGAGCCAATAAAAATTACTTTTTAATAACGGAGAAATTACAATTTTGACATCAAGGAAATCAAGTGGAGACGGCCGAGTATTCATTTGTTTTCTTTTAATATCCAGAAATTAATTAGGTTACTGGTGTAATTAAAAATGTACCGGACGTGTCTTGCCTGTTATTTTTTATTTCCGTATTTTTGTGATCTCGCAAGATTATTGAAGATATTTTTATTTAGGAAAATTATTTTTTTCGTATATACTTCGCCGGTTTTTATGAAGCATTAGGGTGATGCGCAGCGTTATAAACAAAAGTCTCTCCTGTACTTTGATCAATTATAACTGAAGATACACATTGCCGAACAAAATCCCCTTCAAAGAATGTCCGAACTTTTTTATTTGGTTGCGTAACAAATAAAATCATCACCTACACAGAAATTTGAATCTAGTCTTTACTTCATTACAGTCGAATTTCGGTAGCGGCAAAACTCCACTTGACAGCTAAACTTGACAATTTCACGCAACGTTACGAGAAAAAAGAAGGCCACTTTTATCAAAGTGGCGCTCATTTGGCTCGGACATTTTCGGGCGCGCGACTGTGGATCTACAGTTATACTTGATCAAAGCTCCTGTAGAAATAATATTAGCGTCTCTCAGCAAACTTAAGATCCGAAACTTAAGCCCGAACTTAAGGCCGAAAGTTGGCCAGGCATCCCACACGCTGATGTAGATTTGACTAAAAATATTGGTTTTACGTTTTTTTATTGTTGACGCGAACAGAAAAATGTGTATGACCCAAATGTGTAGGTGGCGACCCCCAAGACGCCGATTGCTTCCGAACGCTTCACGAAAGATCAATCCAGAGGCCTTAGTAACTGACTTCAAATATCAATACGACGGTTAAAAGGCAAAACGCATGAAGCGATACTTTTGTCAAAATGAGTTATAATAATATACATATTTGAAATCAGCGAATTTTTCTCCGTCGTTTGAGCCGGGTTTCCTGTAAAGTTCAAAAAATGTCGCTTGATGCGTTTTGCCTTTTAACCGTAGTTTTCGCCACTTCTTTCCGTCATACAGTATAATAGGATGAGTGTATTGAGTGTGAATAATAAAAAGCACTAAAAAGTTAAAATAATTTAAATCTGATAAAAAATAGACTGCGTTTTTATCAGTCTCAATTTTTTCAATAAAAGCGTGTTACACCTTCATAATTTCGATGGCCCAAACGAATAAACGTGCAAAGGCCCTTACACGAAAAATTTTTTTTTGCTTCTTATGCTTTTATTATTTTAAGGCACGTTGTAAATTTTTTTAAAGCTAATCCGATTTACCGTTTATGAAAAATGTATTTAATTTTTATTCGTTGGTAATTTTCCATATAAATTAACACGAATAAGATTCCAAGAGAGTGTTGCCGTTTTAACAATTTTTTACTAGGTATACCTACACAAATAAACGTGCAATGGTTTTCTACATTGACTTTTTTTTATTTCAATTTTAGTAATATTACTTTGCACGTTTATTCGTATTAAACTTTGTTAGCAAGATTCGTGTAAACTAGCATTACACCTCGATGGCCTTCCATCTTGTCAGCCAAATTTTAGTCATACTAGCTTTCACATACTACTCATTAACGTTTGAGTCATAGAATAAAAATCATTTTAATAAATTAACACGAACAAAATTGCAAACGCCGATTGCGAAATCAAATAAAATACAAAAATAGACGTTAATGTACATGGCGCTTAAAGCAATTACACTTTTTAACACGAATAACGGTGCAATGAGCCATAACACAAAATGACCTGAAGATTTATGATTCGAATAAAAAAATAAAGAGGTTTTTCACTATTTACGGGAAAATGGTTAAAAATAAGGGTCAAATATTTACGCAGTTTTGTAGGTAATTTTGATATTTATCTAATGATATATTATAAGCATATATATTATTATAACGGCTGCCAGAACTGTCAGTTATCTTTGTTAAAGTTGATTTTATTTTTCCTGTAAAGTTGTCGTTTTACGATTACACGTTTATTCATTTGGGACATCGATTTCTCTTGACGTCAAAATGTAACACGCTTTTGCTGCCAAGAAAACGATCCCAAACTCGATGAGGTTGTGTCACTTTATTATGGAGTGCTTATGGCCACCTTCCAGCTCCATTGTCAGATCAGCTCCATGTCACAATAATATTGCTTCATCGCCTAATTTGCACATGCATCCATGAACAATCGTACTGGGAATGCAAAAATAAAATAACAAATTTTCTAAAAAACCTCTCTTATGATGAGACTGAAACACTTGTTACTGGATGCTGATGAACGTATGTCTTATTGTTAAAATAATAGGTAATAAAAAAAAATAGGTAGTACAAATCTAAATTTGATACTCACCTGCCTGTTCATATTAAGGACCTATGTTACGTACAATATTCTACTTTTATTCTAATATAGTTTTTAATACTTAATTAAGTACACTTACTAACCTATTATGTATCATTTTAGAACATAACTGCTTCCATGTCCCGAGGTGGGCGTAAACAGCTGCGACACAGTTTATACTAATGCAGCTGCTTACGATCTAATTGTTTTAAAATATGCATGTTATTATGTTCAATAAATCTTTAAATCTTTTAAATTTCAGCTCAATCGGTAATCGGGAAGTGGGTCAAATTTAACTTGCAAGATTTGATACAGACAGACAAACATCTGCATCCAATATGCAGCAGGCCCGATCTGTTTGGCGAGCCTTGGGGGAGGCCTATGTTCAGCAGTGGACGTCTTTTGGCTGAAATGATGATGATGATGATGATGAGACAAACATCGGGACAGGTGAAACTAAATAAAAGCATGTAAAAACCGGCCAAGTGCGAGTCTATAAAAACGGCAAAAAATCACGTTTATTGTATGTAATATTTATTTTATTTTAATTTAATTATTTATTTTTAAAGTGAATATATAACTAAATATTCTGTGAATATTTCAAGCGTCTAGCTGTTGCCGTTATCAATATCGAGCAAAAACGAGCAAAAATATCAAGTTTGTTGTATGGGACCCCCTTAAATATTTATTTTATTCTGGTTTTTAGTATTTGTTGTTATAGCGACAACCGAAATACACCATGTGTTAAAATTTCAACTATCTAGCTATCACGGTTAATGAGATACAGCCTGGTGACAGACGGATGGATGGACGGACGGACGGACGGACGGACGGACGGACGGACAGCGGAGCCTCAGTAATAGGGCCCCGTTTAATGGTAAAAACGGGACCCTATTACTGAGGCTTGACTGTCTGTCCGTCTGTCCGTCCGTCTGTCTGTCCGTCCGTCCGTCCATCCGTCCATAGTGAGAGAATGGAAGCACCCGCAAATTAGACAATACGGCCTCATCTTTAGTTTCGGTCATAGTATTGACAAATTTTCTGCCAAAACCGTATAATTCAACGACAAAATACGTCAGAACCGTCCGTCCGTTACGATCCGTGACCTTCAAAATTCAATTTGTACGTAAGTTGGAATACCAAATTAAAGGGTAGAGTAAAGGGACACTGGGAAGGTGTACATCTTAATTAGACTCCTAAGGACCATCAGCGAAATAGGACACGGGAAGGGGTATTTAATATACAGGTTAATATTTGATTTTGCACCCCGAGTTCCTGATTCATGTTAACTTTGAACTAGATGCTGCTCGCTATTTTGTCTGCGTCCGCGTGTACTTTTGTCCGAGATAATGTAACCTATATAAAGGATAGTGAATTAGTGAAGCTTTCTATTTGTGAAAAAACTATTTCAAAAATTAGTTCATTAGTATGAGAGAATCATCATCATCATCATTTCAGCCGAAAGACGTCTACTGCTGAAAATAGGCCTCCCCAAGGCTCGCCAAACAGATAGGCTCTGCACCATCCGCAACCAACGCGTTCCAGCCACCAGCCATCCAGGTAGTCGATCTATCTTGTTGGAGTCCTACCTACACTGCATCTTCCGGTCCGCGGACGCCACTCGAGAACCTTTCGGCCCCATTGGCCGTCAGTTCTACGAGCGATGTGCCCTACCCACTCTGCCAATTAAGTCTAGAGATTCTTCGAGGTCTGTCCGTGACTTTAGTTCTTGCGCGGATTTTTCATTTTTTTTTCATCCCGCAGAGAAATTCCAGGCATAGCCCTCTCCATCGCCCTCTGAGTGATTTTGAGCTTTCTTATGAGGTCCATCGTTAGCGGCCACGTCTCAGTGGTGCCAAGTAACGTATATTAATCAAGAATAGTAAAGCTTTCTGTTCGTGAAAGAATTATTAAATTTCAATCATTTAGTTCATCAACGTGAGAGATGCTGTAATGTAGCGTTTTGTGTTCTGTGCCTACCCCCTTTGGGTACAGGCGTAATGTGTGTATATATATGTATTGCATGCTGTCCTATTCTAGTAAATAATTGTAAATGAGAAATATTGTGTCGTGTTAATCACACAATAAAAACTGAAAGATATATTCTTATACCATATTGTTACGAAATACTTCTTACTCCAATAAGATCATTAGTGTACATTGCAGAGTAAGGTTAGTCTCGCAAGGATTTTAGTCATTAGTTATTCAATTAAATGCATCTAGGCCACATCAGCCTTTAATCGAATACTTTAGGATAGATTGAGGTACATTCCACGTGATTGCGCTTCTGGACGTTATGAAGGAATCGTTGAATACAACTCGGATGGGCAGCATTCAGGAAACTCCACTACTCGTAATTCTTTTTGCCCAAAATACCTCAGTGCCTTAAGACGAACGTTTTGAACCAGTGTTTGTTGCCAGTGATGACAGTGGATCCGAAACGTGGTGTTTCATAGACCTTATAAATAATGAAGCCGTGGTAGCCTGAGAAATTATACATGATGATGAGACTTGTATGAGTTGTTTGTAATTGGCGCAGCCGCATATACAGCTAGTAAATAAAAAAGGCCCTGTGGGTTATTGGAAATAACAATCATCACGAGAAAGCATGATTTAGAAAACCAACATTCACATTCAGTAGAATTATGAATCACTTGCTCTAATTAAAATATAAGTCGCTGTTAAAACCTGCCTGAAACCAATAGTATTCCGCATTGATCCTGCTTTTAACGCTAAGAATGCCCCCGTCTCCTGGAGGCACCTTTTGCCACATTAATTCAAAAGCTGGGCATTAAAAGCTCTTTGACTTGATTCAAGGTAAATATTGAAGCAATCAGAGATGATTTCAATTCAGTAGTTTTATGTAAAGAAAATAATTGAAGAGAAATTGTACAACCAAATTGATGTTCGTGAAACCAAAGATAATGTTTTAAAGAGGCTGCATTCAAGAGCCGAAGGTAATCCTATTAAACATGCGTTTGTGAACATTATTGGATGTTTGTTAATAGATTTAGATGAAAATTGGTGTACAGAGAGACAAAAATCTGAATTAAAACGTAGGATAATTTATACCACGGTAGTGCGTTCTCCAGGGATAATAATTTTATCTTTAAATAAAATAGAGGGCGCTCGTCTGTCCAAGCACGTTGAGATTCCGCCGCTTTTAAAATGATGTGTTAATTTCTTCTACAGCCAATAGATGCAGTTCTTTGTCTGAGCGAAATGAGAAAAATTTGAATGCCAAAAATTCACTCTGGAATAACGATGCACCGACATCGGTTTCATATGTGTGCAAATTTAGTTGAAGAATTAAAAGAGCCGTGGTGGCCTGGTGGTTTGACCTATTGCCTCTTAAGCAGAGGGTCGTGTGTTCGAATCCGGACTCGCACCTCTGAGTTTGTCGGAATTTATGTGCGAAATTATATTTGAAATTTACCATGAGAAAACCTGTATACACCTGCGAAGAAATTCAATGATGTGTGTAAAGTTCCCAATCCGCTCTGAGCTCGCGTGGGAACTACGACTCAAGCCCTTTCATTCTAGTAGGAAGCCTGTGCCCTGCAGTGGGACGAACATAAGCTAGGATGATGATGACTTATATGAAAATGAACGGAAACATTTTTGAGCCTGTTCGATGACATAGTTTCAGTAGACCCTAGTCAATTTTACACTTCGGTTTAATTTTCTTTTAATGACGCAATAAATTATTTCGTACGCCTTCATCTTTCTAACATAATAAAATATACTTTATGACATGGAATATTACGTAGGATACTTCTTATCCATGGTAATTGCGTAGTTTGCGCGTAATATAGTAATCACTAACGTTTTACTCTCGTTTAACGTTTAACTCTCCGTATATTAAGTTCCGGGTAACAGTTTGAAATTCATCATCATCATCATCATCATCATCATCCCCGCCTTTATGCGTCCCGATGCAGGCCATGAGCTTACTCTCAGAATGAGACGCGGGTGCAGTGGGGATTGGAAACTTCACACACGATTGATTTTTTCGCAGTCTTGTGCTGGTTTACTTGCAATATTTTCATTTACCGTAAAACTCATGGTTTAAGTGTTATTTGGCACATCATTTTAAAAAACTTGGGGTGAGTGTACGGATTTTAACCCACGGCCATGAGAGGTCAAACCACTAGGCTACCAAGGGTTTTGAGACTGCCCGAATTTAAAAACTAATATTTCGCTAACATTTTAACGAAAGGGCCGGTAGTTTTATCTCTCAACACATCAGCTTAGCTATTCAACGAGACAACGTACCAACCTTTTGGGCAGAATGCGACAGTGCCCATTTCTAATAGATTTAATTAAGTTTTAAACTCCTAGTTTTTAATGAACTGAAACATTTACTTTACTCACCCGCGACCTCTCGTAGTCTCGGTCGGACGCGGGTGAGCAAAGTAATTGTTTAAGTTCATTAATTTGGAACTTTTTATTTTTTTTATTATTGTGAGAGGGAGGCAAAACGATCACCATCGCCCATAAATATCAACAAATCAAAGAGAGTCACCAATCTGTTGTCGGCACATACAGTAAGTATACCCTTTTCTTGAAAGCCCCGATGTCTTAGTTGTCTGGAAACACTGCTGCCGGAAGCTGGTTCCACAGTTCACCGTACGTGGCAGGAAGTGCCAGGACCTCCGTAAAGTAACGCCTGATTCAATAAAGTTTCCTAGTTTTTAATTTGATTTATTTCCACAGTTTTGAGTTTTGAAAAATGTTAGATATTGGGTATTTTCCAACTAACTCTATTATCGTTTTATTAATGGAATTAGTTGGAACCTTTTGTCCCAGTTGGCCGATTTTCCATTAAATGAAATCCACATGTAAGTATTATGGTAACTAAGTAGTGTGTATACTATGTAAATATTGGGAAAAAAATCTAAGTACATACATAGTTCCATCTATAGAAATGAGAATAGACCAGACTCTAGGGGTGTATTAAACACGAATTTTTGGTCTCAATTTTTGGGTATAATTATGTATATATGCATTTACCTAATTAAGTATATTCAAAGTAGCTCAAAGTCACTCAGAGGGCGATGGAGAGGGCTATGCTTGGAATTTCTCTGCGGGATCGCAGTAGAAATGATGAGATCAGCGCAAGAACTAAAGTGACCGACATATAGCTCGAAGAATCGCTAGACTCAAGTGGCATTGGGCAGAGCACCATCGCTCGTAGAACTGATGGCCGATGGGGCAAAAATGTTCTCGAGTGGCGTCCACGGACCGGAAGACACAGTGTAGGTAGGCTTCCAACAAGATGGAGCGAAGACCTGGTTAAGGTTGCGGGAACGCGTAGCGTAGCGTACCGATTTGTTTGGTGAGCCTTGGGGGAGGCCTATGTACAGCAGTAGACGTTTTTCAGCTGAAATGATGATGGTAAGTGGCCTAGTGGTTAGAGGCCTAGTGGTTAGAGAACCTGACTATGAAGCTTGAGGTCCCGGGTTCGATTCCCGTGTCGGGGCAGATATTTGTATGAAAAATACGAATGTTTGTTCTCGGGTCTTGGGTGTTTAATATGTATTTAAGTATGTATCTATCTATATAAGTATGTTTATCCGTTGCCTGGTACCCATAACACAAGCTTGCCTAGCTTACTTTGGGACTAGGTCAATTGGTGTGAATTGTCCCATGATATTTATTTATTTATTTATTATATAAATGTGACACGTTTGAAAATATATGAACAAAAATACCAAACCGAATCGACGTTATTATTAGGTATGTCAAACAGTAACCACACGTCGTTCGTGCCACGAAAATCTCTAGGTATAATTATTACCCTACAAGTTCCGGCTTTTTGTATTTTGATATGGTTACCCTAACCGGACACAAACATACCTACAAGTCATCGCACTATCGATGCCATTAGTGACCTGATTGCTTTAGTTCAGCCGTCTCGGTGTCCGCGTTAATTGAACTTCCACTTAACTATTAAGGGGTGGGTTTTAAACGGGCCCTGCGCAGCTGTCAGAAGTCAATAAAGTTTTGTTGACTTTGATAATTTGCTGTCAAAGATGTTGAATGGTGTTTGAACGAAAATTTTAACACGTTACGTTAACTTTGATAACTGTATGTTTTTTATACAATATAATAATAATAATTTATTTAATACCCAATATGTATTTGTAACCCATTTAATATTGTACATATATTTGCATGTTTACTTGTGCACTTATGGCAAAATGAATGATTTGATTTGATTTGATTTGATCTTATCTTACTAATATTATTATAAACGCGAAAGTTTGTAAGTATGGATGGATGTTTGTTACTCTTTCACGCTAAAACGGTTTGACGGATTCTGATGAAATTTGGCACACAGATAGTTTATAATCCGGATTAACATAAAATATCAAAAAAAAAATATCATGAGACATTTCACACCAATCGACCTAGTCCCAAACTAAGCAAAGCTTGTACTATGGGTACTAGACGACGATAAACATACTTATATAGATAAATAAACACTTAAATACATAGAAAACATCCATAACTCAGGAACAAATATTCGTGCTCATCACACAAATAAATGCCCTTACCGGGATTCGAACCCAGGACCTCTTGCTTCGTAGGCAGGGTCACTACCAACTAAGCTAAAGCGGTCGTTAACATAAAGGATACTTTTTATCCCGCAAAATTGCATAGTTCCCGCGGAACAGCGATAAACGAAGTCTTCGCAGACGGAGTCTCGGGCAGCAGCTATCTATATAATAAATAGAAGCCTATAGCGTTTGGCCAGATACACGCCTGGTGGAAAGCGCAGATGAGGCTTACGATGGAGCACGCTTGCCTAGTGTTTACTATACTCATTCACCCTAGACTTGAATGCGGCCGAATTGGGGATGTCTATTTTTTTGCAATGTATAGAAAATCGAAAACCATTTCGAGATAAATGCTTTTTAAATCGTTTTCTGTAGTTATTTAATTTTAATATTATGTGATGAATTTATTATATAACAAATAAGCAATGAACTTCATTTGACATTGGTGTAAATTGCGTGACCGGTTCAAGTCGTACTTTATTCTGTGTGGTTAGAATTCTTCACAATTTACGCGTGGATTATACTACGGAGTTTGATTTGGACCCGCTGTCTGACATCTAGCACTTTGTCAGTGCCAGTAAAGTGACATAGTGTATAGTGTACCACTACGCAAAAAATAATTAAAGGGGTTGCCTTATCGTATAAAGATAGATTTAGAAATTTGGCATTGTGGGAGCCCTCAATTATAATCTGACGTCATCAACTAAAATAGTTTCAATAATTAATTTTGAAAAAAGTAGAGCACTCAATTACAAAATATTGAAATTAGTTTCTTATAATTGACTTTTCTATACAAAAAAAATATAAAAACCACTGGTAATTTTTTTTAGACATTCTCAATTGTGGTGTTCAGAGAACACAGTCGCAGGCAGGGAACTCCACTCCTTAGCTGTGCGGTTGATGAGGGAAGAGCGAAAACGCTTTGAGCAGATTTTGGGAATACTGACAACGTAAGGGTGGAGACTCCGCCTACTTCTTTATAGATATATTTTGAAGGGGATTAGCCGTTTGATCTCATTTAATTTTATTGGAAAAAATTGTATGTTGCTTCTCCAATTTTAATGCCTAACATAGCAGTACACAATGTAGTTATAAAAAAATATATATATCACGGGACAATTCACACCAATTGACCTAGTCCCAAAGTAAGCTTAGCAAAGCTTGTGTTATGGGTACTAGGCAACGGATAAACATACTTATATAGATAGATACATACTTAAATACATATTAAACACCCAAGACCCGAGAACAAACATTCGTATTTTTCATACAAATATCTGCCCCGACACGGGAATCGAACCCGGGACCTCAAGCTTCATAGTCAGGGTCTCTAACCACTAGGCCATCTGGTCATCTAAATGTTTATCACTTGACTCGTAAACTGTATTCTCGCAGTAAAATATTTCATTTAACTTCGTTTCGTTTAATTTCATTTCATTTAGTTTAGTTTAGTTTCGTTTAGTTTCGGTTCGTTTCATTTTGTTTCAATAACGGTGGCAACTGAACACGTATTAGTTAGATTTCCATGTTCTTCGTTTCAGCTTAAACCACAATCTCAAACTTTTGAGAAATATCTTTGAAACTAAGTTGATTGTAGTTATTCGTACCGATACACAAAGCCCCGTGTTACGGGCAAACTTTGTACGAAGTAGTTTCGATCCAATTGTCATTTGTAACAACCTAGGTATCGAAGCCAGACTAGAGGTTAATGACTTCACAAATTTAGCAAGAAATTGTGTGCGAACTGCGGTGGGGCCGCGAAGTGTTGCAACCCCTGTACCTATACCCTGTCTACTTAACAGAGTTAGCAAGGCGTTCTCTCTGTTGCACTTTTGTATGCAAATGAAAGGGACAAGAAACTGTCAGTGGGCCTCAACAATCGCACGTCGATGTCGGGCTCGGCTTACAATGCCGTTTGTTGGAATATTCGTAATATTCCTCGTGATTTTTTGATTTTTCTCGTGGCACCTCAAATAATTGCATGTCATGTTTATTCATCTATTAATCATAATTATGTAATTTAAAGTAGTAGATAATAATATTTAAATATGTGCCCTGCAGTGGGACGTAGGTATGTGCCGGTACATCGCCCTTAACGCTGACCAATTACGTGCATTCTCTGTTTTTCTAGTACTAACTCTGTTAAATAGACAAGGTTTGGCTATAGTAATATTTAGCAAGAAATTGCTTGCTTATTTCAAAGTCAAAATTTTCAAAATATTCTCAACTTAACAACGAAAATGTTCCATGAAGCTAGACGCGTTGCCAAGCATATATTTGTTTTCAATCTCTCGCACACTTGTAATATTTAGCAAGAAATTGCTTGCTTATTTCAAAGTCAAAATTTTCAAAATATTCTCAACTTAACAACGAAAATGTTCCATGAAGCTAGACGCGTTGCCAAGCATATATTTGTTTTCAATCTCTCGCACACTTGTAATATTTAGCAAGAAATTGCTTGCTTATTTCAAAGTCAAAATTTTCAAAATATTCTCAACTTAACAACGAAAATGTTCCATGAAGCTAGACGCGTTGCCAAGCATATATTTGTTTTCAATCTCTCGCACACTTTTAGCACTCTGGAGGTGTTGCTCGAACAACCATAGATTGTAAAGTATAAAAAGGTTATTTTGCCTTCAAACTAAAAACAATTTGTATTAGCAACATACAGCGATGTTAGGGCGTTTGCCATTGCCACTGCTATGTTTTTTTTCAGAATTTAGGTTGTTTTGGGGTCTATATCCTTCGCAAAATCCCAGCAAAATGGGTCAAAACCATCCAAGTCATCCCGCCATCTCCGTTTTGGCCTGCCCCTGCTCCGGTGTCCATCGCTTGGAACCCAATCGGTGACTATTCTGGCCCAGCGATCCGGATGCTACCACCGATTACCGTTTCAACGAGTTAATCCGTTTGGCTATGTCGGTGATCCTTAATCTTCTAAATACGGATCTTCTCGTGCCAATAAAACGGTGGACGATTCAAGGTGGATGCAAGCCGCCTTCAACCGTAACGGTTGGGTATCAATGTGGGAGGCATATTATGTTCAGCAGTGGACGTCCTACGGCTGCAATGTTGATGATCATCCGGATGCATTCGGCAGACATGTCCCGCCCTAACCCACTTGACGGTATTGTCCACGCCATTTTTAATGTAGTACTTACTTAATTGGCCTAGTGGTTTGACCTATGGCTTCTTAAGCAGGTCGTGGGTTCAAATCCCGGCTCGAACCTCTGAGTTTTTCGGAATTTATGTGTGAAATTACATTTCAAATTTACCGTGAGCTTAACGGTGAAGGAAAACATCGTGAGGGCACCTATACACGTTTGCATGGTGTGTGTGAAGTTTCTAATCCTCACTTATTCCCTCTTATTCTGAGAGGAGGCCTGTGCCCTGCAGTGGGACGTATGTAGGCTGGGATGTTGATGACTAGTACATACTGTGTCTGAACTCGCTTATACAACTAAATACACCACCGTATAAATACCAGTGCGATAAAATGGACCAGCTAAAAGGACCGCTGTGTAAACGTACCCTAACGCTGTCACAATAACTCGTGGAGGTATCCCTAACGGCTTCCGGGTTCCGTAGAGATATAGGGTGTGTGGCTAGTAAAAAGGCGGCCTTGCATGAAGTATCTAAAGCAGAATAAAATAGAAAAGAGATAGAGAGAGTATAGATCCAGGCGATACTTTTCAGAGGTCCATGTTAAGGTGCTAATACACTTGAGCATTCACTTGTAACAGAACAGCGAGCATCCGCCGTTTTAAGAATGCTCGCTAGGATGCTCGCTAAAGCGCTTCTTTTATTTTGTGAGCTTTTACCTGTAATGTAACATTTGCTATGTAGTAAAGTTCATTTGCGATGTCAAATCCGTTTAGTTACTACATGCTAAAATGCTCATTACAAGTGAATGCTCAAGTGTATCAGCACCTTTAAATAAATGGAATACTTTTCTTGCTTCTCTGCTAAGTAGTGAAGGCAAGCCATACGAAATAGCTACGTTTTGCGTTGAAAAAATGCTTTTTCATGCAATTTCTCCCTTACCAGTTCATGAATCATAGGAAAGCTTGGACGTAATGGAAATGATAATATGATTTGAATAGCGGCTTCCAACAGTATTCTGTATTGGGATCAATGAGGAAGACCTATGTTCAGCAGTGGACGTCCTACTTCTAAAATGATGATGAATAAATTTCGATAAATTTACACCAAACCAAACCATATGAACAAAACTATAAAAACTGACTAAAACCCACAACCATTATATCAAGATAAATATCAAAAACGCAAGGAATTTGCTAAAGTTCTAAATACTTTATAGCCTTATGCGGGTGACGTTGGCGATATTTAGAGCCAAAATTATACCGTCCAAGAGTCATTAAAGATGATTAATGATATATCAGCATGCCAACATGTATTTGCTAACGATAGCTTTGTGCAACAGAAACAATCAAAGTAAGTTTAAATTTTAGCCGCGTCAGTCGTGTCAAGTAACATGACCTTCGAAGAAATTCTGTCTCATTAACGAAAGCTAGTTGGAAACATTCAATTAGAAAGCACCAGGCCCGGACAAAATATAAAATTACTGGTTAAAATATTTTAACTCAGCGCACGAATTCTAGCAAGCACATATCGGCCTCATTATACATATACACAACACCCGCAAACTGACCACACAACCACAAGACGTAATTTGCTAATTGGGGAATTTCAGAAATAGTGTACAATAAGGTAAACGTCCCTGTGCTCGACACTGACCCAATACATGGCACCTTCAATTTTATGTCATAGTGAAAGAGGTGACAGATGGGTGTCATCTACTGGGCATTGACGTGTCTTACTTTTATCTTACTTTTATTTCTCAGATTTTAAAAACATTTGCATGAATCTATTCAGAATCAGTAGCACACATACATCATACATAGAGGAAAAAAGTGACCCTAGGTCAATTTTGTTACTTTTCATACATTGGTGTTTGAAGGTAACAAAACCGACACTTATTTTTGAGTGAAAAACTGGGGACATATTTTACTCCATTCAAAGTCAAAGTCAAAGTCAAAATTCTTTATTCAATTTAGGCATCAATTGATGCTCCTATGAACGTCGAAAAATCTACCACCGGTTCGGAAAAAACCCTGTTGAGAAGAAACCGGCAAGAAACTCAACAAGGTATATTTTTTTCAATCACATCTACATTGTTATTAAATGACATACATCTAAAGTATTTAATACAATTAAATTTTATAATCGATAGTGCTATTGATTCTGAGCAGATACATGCAAAAATTTCTAAAATTGGAGAAAAAAATATAGTTGTACCCTATTTTTGAAACTCTTAATTACAGATTTGATCATCATTCACACATGACATACAAGCCTATCTTTTTGACCATTTGTCTACTGAACCCCAAAATATACTTCACCACAAAAGTCACAATACTCAAACCACTACAAAATATCTTGTCATTGTGGATTGATTACACTTACACTGCCTTTTATCATCCCAAAATTATATGTCACTTCGTATTTCAATCTCCAAATACCTGGAAAACCCACGAAAATGAACCTTTATGTCGAAGAATAAGGTTGAAAGTTTCTTCTCTTAGTTCTTTTCCTGCTCAGATTCGTTTTAATAACTTTCACGTAGGTATACGTTTAGGTGTAGGATAGTTTGTAAGTACAACGGACACAATATATGCCCTTCGCAAGGTAACAAAGGAGGAAAGTATTTTTCTTTCTATCATGTCCCGAATAAATCTGTGAACATCGGGCCACTGAAACAGCGAGGATTTATTTAACTGGGATTTGACAGAAGTAAAACATTTCTTATGCCTCCTCAATGCAATTTGGTGTTGATAATATTGACGACAAGCAAGGTTCACTAAAGTTTAGCCAAAACTTTTTTTTACAAATGAGTCGTGTTCCAAATGTTTCATTTGGCCAAATGCATTTTATTCTGAAACTGTAAATGTCTCAGGATTGTTATAAAACGAACCCAACCTAACATATAGGATTCTATAGAATGGCTTTGAAATAAATCCTGAATAGTTCACATTTTCATAATAAAATCGACTATTAAAAGGATTATTGATTCAAGCGCCATCCTGGGCGGTATTGAAGTTATAACCCTAATAGGAATCAGAATAATGTCGTATGTAAATTAATGTCAACCAGGATGGCGCTTGAAAGAATCAATTCGCCTTTTAACCGCCGAAATGTACTTGGCCAAATGATACATTTGTAAAACGAACCATTTGTAATAAATGTTTTGGCGAAACGAAAGGACCTTGACAAGCGATTAAGGTTTTCGAGTTGGTTAGCTGAGGCGGCGTGGTGCAATATCATTAGCATACTCGATATGGATAGTCAGGACATGCGTTTATGAAGTTAAATAAATAATAAGCTGCTTTGTAATAACAAAGGTGGAATTTTATTTTGCCTTTACAACCTTATATTTATCGTCTGACATCGTATTTATCGAGTAACAAAAAGCTAAACGAAACAGACACCTGGGACCTGAAGCTTCAAACTTAATCTTGGCAACCTTTGACAGCATTAAATAAATCCTACTTACTATAAACGGCAACAGTAGTATTTAACCATATTATTTTAACAGTTTTTCGACAAACTTTTTCATTTATAAAACCCAAGATTTCGTTAAACAACACATACGTGCTGTTAATAAAAAACCAAAGAAGAAATAGCCCCGTTTACTTTTCAGTCGTTCCAAGGGCATATTGTAGACATGAAACATTTTTTTCTCGAACAAATGACATCCATTTCTCTCCGCAACAATAGCTAGCTTTGACCCCCGCAAATTGACTTCGACCTCAGGATGAGAAATGATTTTTTGTACAACTGAATCAATCAAAATAAGAGCATTGTTAAGAAAATGAAAAGTCAACGTGGAATAACGGTTTTTGTAAGGAAAATCTCTCACAGGAACTTCAATTTGATGATAGTTAATACTCCCCATCACCATCATAATTTAAAAGTTGTGCCTTGTCTGTCTGAAAAGCCGTGTGAAAAAATAATCGATTATGGAAATAATCGATTAAAATCGATTGTAATGCGCTATTTTAATATTAAAAATAATCGATAAATAATCGTTTTTTTTATAATCAAAAATCAATCATAGTCGATTTTTCATCTGCCACCCCCCGACATTAAGTCTGGTATTTTATAACTCGGAGCGCGAACTATCAAAGAATACTATCTCCATGGAGATAATATTACATTACGCCATCTGTGATCTACGATGGCAGCCCTTCTGTGCTTTTGAAACGGTTTACTTCATTAATTTAGCTAATCAAACATTCACTAGATGGAGTTAGGCAACGAATTGAACAAAATTAGAAAAGAATCGATTATTAACAAATTCGATTATTTTTTAAGAAAAAACGATTATTTATTAATCGATTTTTCATGCTAAAAAAAAACAATTAATTAAAAATAGATTTCTTATGTAGAAATAGTGGAATGACCTATGGCTTCTCATGCAGAGGGCCATAGGTTATGTGCGAAATTTCATTTTGAAATTTACCATGAGCTTTATGGTGAAGGAAAACATTGTGACAACAACTAACGACCGCTTTAGCCTAGTTGGTAGTGACCCTGCCTACGAAGCAAGAGGTCCTGGGTTCAAATCCCGGTAAGGGCATTTATTTGTGTGATGAGCACGAATATTTGTTCCTGAGTTATGGATGTTTTCTATGTATTTAAGTATTTATTTATTTATATAAGTATGTTTATCGTCGTCTAGTACTCATAGTACAAGCTTTGCTTAGTTTGGGACTAGGTTGATTTGTGTAAGATTGTCCCCTAATATTTATTTATTTATTTATTTAACTTGAACTCCCTAAGAAGAAATTCAATGGCGTTTGTGTGAAGATCCCGATCCACACTGGCCCGTAACCTTGGCAACCAATCCCCCTAACGCTTGAAAGATGTAAGATTTTAAATTCCGTGGTTTTCGCATATTTTAATTGCTCTTCTGCTATTCAGATCGGAGACGAACCCAACAAACCAACAATTTTATTATTGAAATACCCAGAATAATAATTGTCCAGACGTTCTGGAGTTATTTGTTGTGTAACTAACACGACTTTGTTCTACATAAGGTAAACGTTCCTGTGCTCGACACTGACTAAATACATAGTATTTGACGACCAGATGGCCTAGTGGTTAGAGAACCTGACTACGAAGCTTGAGGTCCCGGGTTCGATTCCCGTGTCGGGGCAGATATTTGTATGAAAAATACGAATGTTTGTTCTCGGGTCTTGGGTGTTTAATATGTATTTAAGTATGTATCTATCTATATAAGTATGTTTATCCGTTGCCTAGTACCCATAACACAAGCTTTACTTAGCTTACTTTGGGACTAGGTCAATTGGTGTGAATTGTCCCGTGATATTTATTTATTTATTTATTTATTTATAGTGTAGTGTCTAGGTAACGTATAGACACTCCAATATTCCAGTCTCAAACTTGGCTCGCCAGCACACCACCACACTCCACGGGGGTTGAATAACAACTGTCATACCGGACCGTTGTGACGTATGCGCTCGAGACAAGACTACAACACTACACATAGCACCTTCAATCTTATGTCATAGTAAGAGAGGTGACAGATGGGTGTCATCTACTGGGCGTTGAGGTGTCGAGCATTGGCACGTTTACCTTATACAGGTTTTTATTAGGTAATCATTAAGTAAAGCGATCGAATCAAATGTATTTCTCTCTTGCGACTTCTACCCACAGAAGAAAATTAATCTTTAAAATTAGACTCATTAACCCTTTCAACGCCAACGACACATATAGCTGTCACAAAGTACAGTGTCAAAGTGATCTTGACACAATGACATAAGATTCAAAGCAGGTTTACGTTTTGTCGAGGCGTGGCGTTGAAAAGGTTTATTTATTATTCTTCTTATGTGTGCTTTTGGCCCTTCGGGCTGATGCAAACTTAACATGACCCAAATCTACCTATGTTTCTGTGTCGATTAAAGTTGGGGAAAAACACGATTGTGCAATAAGCTTCAGTAAAAAACCATAGCGAGAAAAAAGCATTTAAGAAAAAAACGAATGGAAGTTTGGAGAACTGATCTTAGTAGTTACTCCTTTGGAAGTTAAACAGAAGCTTGTAAATACACACACAACTTGTTTAAATGTCCTACTAACCGACAAATCACCGTGGCTAGACTTTGCTAACGTGCGAACTAATGGGCACACATTTATGGCCATTATTTCGCTCGTCAAACTACTCTCAAGAACCGTCGTGGCACCTTGCCAATAAACATTATATATATATACTTAATACAAATGTGCCATAAACATTGAATTGCGTCAGTGTATTGGTCGCACGTAGGTGGGAATTCTCGTAGCACTTTTTAGGCTGTCAAAGGGACTTCTCATTTATCGACTTCCAATATACATATTATCATCATCATCACTTCAGCTGAAAGACGTCCACTGCTGAACATAGGCCTCCCACAAGGCTCGCCAAACAGATCGGTCCCGTGCCATCCGCATCCAACGCGATGGGGCAAAAATGTTCTCGAGTGGCGTCCACGGTCTGGAAGTCGCAGTGTAGGTAGGCATCCAACAAGATAGAAAGACGACCTGGTTAAGGTTGCGGGATACATTTATATCGATACATTATACAAATACAAAACTGAATCGCGTACCAGGGTGGAACCTTTCCACAACCAATTTCACGATGATTTCTTAGGCAGATTATGGAATGACAACATGACATTTTCTTCAAAATGGTTCCATCCTGGTGCGCAATTTAGTTTCCACGATTGTACGTATTATCAAAGCGCGTTTAGAAAGGGATTGAGCTCATATGTCATTTTTGACACCGGCAGATAAGGAAGCAAATTGCTAAGAGGGCTGTCCTCGAAAAAGTCTGCGACCGACTGAACATCTCTCCGTGTACCTCGTCTGCGCAACCACGACCACTCTGACAAGAGTGTCCGAGAAGAAGAATAAGACCTACCGCACAACCGTTCGTACAGTTAGAATATTACAACCGTCACCACCACCACACTGCCACGCCTCCACTGTCTGTGCGTTTATAGCTTAACCTCAATCTTATGTCATTGTGTCAAGATCACTTTGACACTGTACTTTGTGACACCTATAAGTGACGTTGGCGTTGAAAAGGTTAATGAACAGAGAAAATGCGCCGCGCCGCCAACGCGCGTTACCGCAAAAGATATCTAGACTCAATTTAAGCTAAACCTAGATTTGAGCAACAAGATATATTATTCCCATTATTACTGTGTTAATTGTTTAGCTGTCGCGCTAAGGATGTCGTTAAGGGAAATTGATGGATTTCGGAATAGGGTTGTCGATTAGATGTCGATGTTTTTTTTTTTATGTTAGAAAGGCCAGACAAACGAACTAGTGGGTCACCTTATGTTAAATGATCACCACTGTCCATAGACACCTGCAGCGCTTTACGCGATGCCAGTGCGTTGTCGGCCCTTAAGGAGAGCGAATAGGGGAAGGGGGAGAGGGAAGGGGTGAGGTATTGGGCCCCCGGCACTCTCACTGACCGTACGAAACGCAAGCAGGATTACTGCTGCTTCACGCCGGTTTTCTGTGAGAGGGTGGCACTGCTCCGGACGAGCCGGCCCATTCGTGATGCAGCGGCTAGCTACAACATGGCTCTACCACTACTAATTATTATTTTGTTTAATAGTGCCTCTCAGTCTTTCATAACTTGGTTTATCGGGTTCCTTATACGTATTTGATAGTGGCTCTCTACTTTTTTGCGACTAGGTATATTTTTCCGAACTGATTCATTCGCCGTTTTCATTTTCCAACTGTTTTTTTTTCTGGAGCTGTAAACTATTCAGGTAGGATAGGTCCTGAAACATATATTTTGAACAGGTTACAGTTTCAGAAAAAAACATAGTTGGGAAATGAAACAGTTGGCAAATAAATCAGTTGGTAAAAAAAAATCCAACGAAAAGGCAGGAAGGATCCCTTCGATAATCTTTGATAATTTAAAAGTATTGTTACGAGCCGTAAGGTTCGTTAGATAGATAATACGCCTTTAACGTGAAACTAATTTAATTGAACAAAAAGGAATCACTTTCAACACTAAACTTATTCGCTTAAATCACTTAGTAATCACTTTGATCTCTCTTCGATGTATATCTCTCGGTATCTCTTCCAAAAACTGACTCTGTCGGAACCTTGTCTGCCTTTATATAGGTCCAGTGAATCGGTCCACAAAGTTCGAGAACATTCCAGCTAGAACTCTCTGGCACAGTCTGGAATATTCCGGAAACAGGATCATCTGTCTGTCTCTTTCACGAGTACGCTATGTTATCTCGCTCGCACTCTTTTCTAGAATGTTCCGGAACAAGATCGTCTGTCTCTTTCACACATATAGGCTATCCTTGTCACACACCTTCTAGAATGTTCCGGAAACAAGATCGTCTGTCTCTTTCACACATATAGGCTATCCTTGTCACACACCTTCTAGAATGTTCCAGAGACAGGTGGACTGTAACTTGGCCTGAAACGGCCTGAAAACGGGTTTTCAGGAAATGGTGTCATGTGACAGTTAGTGTCCTGAAACGGCCTGAAAACATGTTTCAGCCTGCTGAAAATAATGCTCACGTGGGGTAATTTCTGATTTACCGTTATGTGTTAGGACTTCTTCCAGAAAGGCCTGAAATCAGATTTCAGCCTGCTGAAAACGACTGCAAGGGCTACTAATTTCATAAAAATGTTTTTGCGGGTTTCTCGTTGACCTATCTCCGTAACAGTATTTTTTTAATTCCTTTCATTTTAAGGGAGGCTTTTTTTATTTATTTCGTTGAGAAAAAGGTTTAAGACGTTAGTTTGTCATATCATATTCAGAACCTAAGAACTGCTTTACCGATTTCATACATTTTTTTAAAGATTTTTCTAATACTTTGTAGAAAGTTCTTACAGAGAATTTACAATTTTCAGATCGAGCGTTTTCAAAGGCAGTGACTAGTATAATTCTATCCACTTCTTTCCTTTATTGCATTAAAAAAGGTATAAATGTATCTTTTTTGTTCGATTGTACACTCTACCCTTTTAAACAATTTGACGCTTTGGTTCCCCCGTTACGAGGTACAGTGTACTTTGGGTGGGTGGAAAGAAAATGTAAGGGGAAGTATCAAGCATTAGGGAAGAAAACGTTTTGAGCGGATAAATCTTCGCCGTGTAGCTTGAAGATTAGTGTGTTTATAACTTCTTAGAAAACAGAGCCTACCCTTTTTTAAAGAGCCGGCAAAGCGTCCACAAACCTAAGCTTATGTGTCAATGGGTGACAGTAATTGCTTCCTATCAGGTGAACTGCCTGTTTTCTTTTACACCTCATTGCACTTGTGACTTGCGCACCGAAGGTTGCGTACAAATTTTTAGGTAAGTATGTCAAAAGTACACCGTAAACAGCCGTAACTACAATTATCCAATGTTTAGCAGGACCCTGCTTCTAAGTAAAGTGCACGCAGTGTGAGATTATTTTATATTGGTTAGTCCTGACCCCCTTAATATTAAATTTAATATAGTTATTTTTTATTGCTGTAGGTACCGGTCACAGTTAGTAATACATAATCGATAAAAATTTCAAGTGTCTAGTTAACGCCATTTTAAAGATCGAGTCAAAAACGCTGAAAAATAAAAAAACACGTTTCTTGTATGACGACCCCCTTTAATTTTTAACTTTATTTTATTTTTCGTATTTTTTATTATAGCGGCAACATCTGTGAAAATTTCAACTTTCTAGCTATCACGGTCCATGAGATACAGCCTGGTGACAGACTGATAGACGTCCCGTTAGTCCCGTTTTTACCCTTTGCGTACGGAACCCTACAAACCAATCGCACAAAATGTATGTAAGCGTATAACTTTAGAACGGCTGTCCCTTCTTTATCTAACTCTTTTTTAGTGTTCCGTAACGTAACTCAAAATTATAAACTGAAACCCTTATACAATCCCGTTATAGTATCGCTTGGATGTCGTCCGTCTAAAATTTTTTTACAAAAAAATAAATATCTCCCTAGTTAATTCAGACCGCCCCGATTTTATACTTTACTAGCTCACGGCAATCCGTCGCTCAGTTTCGACGTGAAAGAAGGACAGACAAACAAACACAAATATTAGTATGCGGGTAATGCCGTTTTGGCGAGAATTATTTCGCAAAATGTTTTATTTGTCAACTGTTTACTTATTCTGAAACTGTAAGGGCCTACGCTAGCTGACGCGGATTACCCGGAACGGACGCCCGTCGTGCGCGTGTCTAATAAGAAATTGTATGAACAGTGCTAAGTGGCGCGGGCGCGTACGACGGATTTTAGGTAGATTTTTTACGGAGCGAAACCCGCGAGCGTGCGTACGCGGCGGGCATCCGCGTCAGCTAGCGTAGGCCCTAAACTATTCAGATATTTCAGGACTATCCTGTAGTTACCCTGTACCGGTTGTCTGTAAAGTCGGTTTACGGACGATAGTTTAACGTGACAACGTCATAAAAAACATTCAACCCCCCCCCCCCTCCGCAAACACCTCCACGCCGCCGCCGCACCCCCGCACCCCGCACCCCCCCGCATTGAAAATTACCCGAGCGCTAGTACTAAGATTGTATTATGTAATATTGCAACTGGCCAGTTGCGATATTCGTAACGTTACATGTACCTATACGTTAAATTGCGTCATCTTTTTTCGTGTATACAGCCGGCTTTCATCGATTTATTAGACGTTGTCGCGTCAAAAATAAACAGTTGGCAAATTAATCATTATGCGAAATATTTTCCGCCGATACATTAGTAAACCATTAGTATGGATTATGGCTTGAAACAACCTGAAGATTCTATGTTTTAAATCTGTTGAGTTACCTACACTGACGACACGGTGTATATTTTATTATATTAAGTAGATGATCCGAGGCACCCGTTTTAGTTCTGAAGCACCCACTTTAGTGCTCGCCAACTGTCGCACAGCACTATTAAATTGATTACTGTTGTGAAATACGAAGTTTAGTTTTGAAGTGTGATTTTCGACCCGATTTATCACGGTGCTGAAAGGGCTGAGTTACTGGTGTTATTAGTTGAACAAATCGGTTTTGCAGCTCTTGTGGGGAATCAACATTTAGCTTAAGCAGGAGTTTAATTACTTAATTAGTCAAATATAGAAACTACTCGAACGAATCCAACTCGGCTGGGCAGCGTTCGGGAAGCTCCGCAAGTCTTGTCATCCAATATAGCGCAATGTCTCAAGTCAAAAGTCTTTGACCAGTGTGTGTTGCCAGTGCTGACTTATGGCAGTCGTGGCTGCTGACGTTGGGCCTCTTGAAAAGACTCAAGGTTGCTAAGAGGGCGATAGAGAGGACTATGCTCGGAGTTTCTCCGCGGGATCGCATTAGAAATGATGAAATCCGCGCAAGAACTAAAGTCATCGATATTATATAGGGGTGAACCGATTTGGACGCTGTTTTTTTTATTTGAAATCAGGTTTTATGGCGATGGTTCTTAGACATGTTTAATCAAAATTGCTCCAGCCGTTTCAAAGTTATCAGCTCTTTTGTAAGCTGCGGAAGGGATCTTAGACGCATAATGGACATTTACTTTATTTTCAAAAATATATGTGACCCTTACTTAATTGCGTTGAGGGTTTTAATTTCATGGTTATTATTTTACTGGTCTTGTTTGTACTAATAGTGAAGTGAATTGCTATATAATTTTATTGGAAATAATGACTTTTTGCCAAGTTTCATGCAGCGCATTCTTCTTAGTAATGATGTGATGACATTTCCGAAAGCGCTGGCAGTATAAAAATCGACATGTCAATGAGCCCTGAGCCCTGTGCAGCTTATATAATAAACCCTTTAATTCTGTTTTGATTTTGACCATGAGTGCGACAATTTCAAAAACCGGTTATCCGATATAAAAGGAACACCCTAAAGCAGAAATAGGATTAAACGAGTCCGCTTTAAACTTAAATAGTCTATTGACAAATGAAAACCGTATTACCATTAACAAAAGGTCCTATCATGCGCAAGAACCTGTTGACTTTAACTCGAATCAAAATGCTCGTAACAAATCTTATAAAAGCACTAGCGATTATGTGCTAATTGACTACTAATACGAACTAGTGATATTACATATTACAGAACTACTAACCTACTGCATTCTATAACATGGCTTTAAAAAAAAAACTGTAAAAATTCACATCATCATCATTTCAGCCGAAAGACGTCCACTGTCCACTGCTGAACATAGGCCTCCCCCAAGGCTCGCCAAACAAATGGGTTCCGTGCCATCCGCATCCAACTCGTTCTCGCAACCTTAATCAGGTCGTTGCTCGATCTTGTTGGAGGCCTACCTACACTGCGTTTTCCGGTTCGTGGACGCCACGACTTGATACTGCTAACGATGGACCTCATAAGAAAGCTAAAACTCACTCAGAGGGCGATGTGGAGGGCTATGCTCGGAGTATTCAAAATGATGAAATCCGCGCAAGAACTAAAGTCACCGACATAGATCGAAGAATCGCCAGACTCAAGTGGCATTGGGCAAGGCACATCGCTCGTAGAACTGATGACCGATGGGGCAAAAAGTTCTCGGTGGAAAAAATACTGTTTCAGAAATACATCACTTTATGACTAACGTCACCAAGATGCGCCGGGTAAAAGTCTAGCATAATTTAAAGACGCGTTACAT
This sequence comes from Archips xylosteana, assembly GCA_947563465.1. Lineage (NCBI taxonomy): Eukaryota > Metazoa > Arthropoda > Insecta > Lepidoptera > Tortricidae > Archips > Archips xylosteana. The sequence continues at coordinate 1,514,208 of OX387355.1, forward strand.
ACAACATTGCAAGTTCAGGAAAAGCTTGGAAAACATTTTAAGAGCATTCGCATTAAGCACAATTTGTTATTCACTTTGTTTTCCATGTGTTCAAGTGACACAATGAAGGCTTAAGTCGTGCATATTACAAAAGAATGTAAGAACGTAGGTGGTTCACTAAAAGGGTAGACGTGGGCGGGTTCAAAATTTCGTTGTAAACTTTGAATTGGAGCCGAAAGGATGGCTTTTGTGTGCTCGGGTTCTAAAGATGGGTTTGACAGTGGAGGCGTTTTACGCCTAAATGCATTTGGTTCCATATTAACTGTAAAAACCAGCCAAGTGCAAGTCGGACTCGCGCACGAAGGATTCCGTACGATTATCTATAAAAACGGCAAAAAAATCACGTTTTTTGTATGGGAGTGCCCCTTAAAATATTTGTTTTATTTTAATTTAATTATTTATTTTTAAAGTGAATGTATAACTAAATATTTTGTGAATATTTCAAGCGTCTACCTGCTGCCGTTGTCAATATCGAGCAAAAATCAGCAAAAAAATCACGTTTGTTTTATGGGAGCCCCCTTAAATATTTATTTTATTCTGGTTTTTAGTAGCTACCTATTTTTTGTTATAGCGGCTACCGAAATACATCATCTGTGAAAATTTCAACTATCTAGCTATCACGGTTCATGAGATACAGCCTGGTGGGTGACAGATGGACGAACGGACGGATGGACGGACGGACAGACGGACAGACAGGAGCCTCAGTAATAGGGTCCCGTTTTTACCCCTTTGGGTACGGAACCCTAAAAATGGGCAGATTTGTATGAAGCTAGATCTAGGGACCAATAAAGACAAGCCATAATTATAATAATATCACCATACTTTTATTCTACAACTTTTTGTCCAGCGGGAAATTTCGGCTTGTTGTATCAAAAAAGGTACCTACCAGATAAAACAAATCGGTTAAGTGCGAATCGGATTTGCGCACAGAGGGTTCCATACAAACTTATCTAAAAATAGTTCGTTCACCTTTTGGAGAGAACCTCCGAGATCTCCGTGCGTAAAATTACATAAAGTTTACCACTGACAGATGGTTTGCCTTCATTTCATATTCAACTTTAACGACCTACAAATAAAGCCAATTTTAAAATACTGTTACCCACGTTTGCAGATTTTGTAATAGCTACTTTATTTGTATGGTGTTAAAGTTGGAAATGAAATGAAGGCAAGCCATCTGTCAGTGGTAAACAAAAGTAAACGTATTGTACGAAATGTGTACAGTAGTACTTTTAACACAAAAGTTTTCGTACGGCCGCTTGCTCTTTATTTTCTTAATTCATTCCCTCGTTTCATCAGGACTGCCTTTTAATTAGATATAAGATGTTAGCGCGGTTAGCTGCGGCATTATTTAGCAAAGTCAATTAGTGAAATGCGCGTCAGGTCTTGTCAGACTTATTCTATCCTTACTTATTGTGGGAAGCTGAGATTTCCAACAAGATTCTGCTGTAGGAATTAAATAGTCATAAATACTAGGCATTACACAACACATCACATCTCAGATGTATGCTTCCCACTCTAGGGCACAGGTCTCTTAGAATGAAAGAGCTTGGGACGTAGTTCCCACGCGGACTTATTGCGGATTGAGAGCTTCACATACACAATTCAATTTTTTCGCAGGTCCAGGATTCCTCACGATATTTTCCTTCACTGTAAAGCTCATAAGGTGTAGTCATTTTGAAATAAAATTTCGCACATAAATTTCGATAAACTCGTACGAGTCCGCGCTCGAACTCACAATCTCTGCTCGAGAGGCCGTAGGTCTATCCGATAGGCTACAACGGCTTCTTACCATGCAATGTCCATGGATTAAAACCAATTGCAATTCTGCGACCACGCACAAGGCGTGGTCATTGAAATTTTTAGTTGATGGACATATTAGTCGATTTTCGTTACACACGGGATACGGCGGTTTAAACGCCACAGAACCCAACTCACTTACTTACCTTAATCAAGGATAATATAGACTGGATTAGCAATCGTCATAGTACAGATCGGCCGCGGAAAAATAGTTTGATTCTTAAATCTAGATGGCGCTGACATATAGCCCGAGGGTTTGAAAGCAAAACAATAAGACTACAGATATTTCATAATACTGCAAATGTATTATTTGAAATAAATATTAATTTTTGAAAAATAATATATTTGTAGTAATATAAAATAAATAAAAATAAATAAATAAATATTAGGGGACAATATTACACAAATCGACCTAGTCCCAAACTAAGCAAAGCTTGTACTATGGGTACTAGACGACGATAAACATACTTATATAGATAAATAAATACTTAAATACATAGAAAATATCCATAACTCAGGAACAAATATTCGTGCTCATCACACAAATAAATGCCCTTACCGGGATTTGAACCCAGGACCTCTTGCTTCGTAGGCAGGGTCACCACCAACTAGGCTAAAGCGGTCGTTATATGAAACATCTGTAGTCTTATTGTTTTGCTTTCAAAGCCTCGGGCAATATTTCAGCGCCATCTAGATTTAATAATCGAACTATTTTTCTGCGGACGATCTTTGCTATGGCGATTGCTAATCCAGTCTATATCATCCTTGCCTTAATCTATATCTATCTTTATTTTTTAATATTATAAATGTGAAAGAGTCTCTGTTTGTTCTTCTTTAACATTAAAACTTAGCGATGGGTTACCACATTTTTTGTGTAGAAATTTGTTGAAGAGCTGAAGAGTGACATAGGCTTTTCACCACGGGAAAATATCTCATTCAAACGGGGAAACACGTTTTAATCTACTTCAGCGGGGACGAAGCCCAAGCATCGGCTAGTTCGCCCATAAATTACAATAATTATTCGTAATCTGCGGTCGTTATTTCGCCCTAATTTTGGCGTGTGATGTGGTTTCAGATGTCGGCAAATAATAACTTTCCATATTATTGGTTGTTAAATAGCTACTACAAATTAGTTTAAACTACAATTGGAATTTATTAATTACCAGCCTAATAATAAAAAATAAAAATAAAATAAAAACTATTAGTTTCAGAAAGCGAGTTTTATATAATGTAGTAAGTGACAAATATCTTATAAACTAGGTAGAAGACAAGCAATTTAAATTTAACAAAATGCACAATATTTTTTTTTATGTCACTACTCACTGTAATAACTAAAATCATTTCTTACTAACAAAACCAAGAAAACAAAGGTCAAAGATGTCGTTCGTTTCCGAAATCCCCCATTATGCGATGTAATTTTCTACCTCCATGCGCTTTAACCAAAAATATACGGATACTCGTATGATAACGCCAACACAATAATATTGGGTGTCTTTCTAATCTGAAGGTGAGTTTAGGATGATCGCACGACATCTAAACAAACTTCGTACAAATACTTTGCTCACCCGCGACTTCATGATAGCTACTCACTGGTACCTACTGATACTGGTACTGATACCATAAATAGCAAACGGTTGCAATACTCGAATGAGTTCAGGGGCTAAATTCAGGAACGGCCCAACACTGTTTGCGAGCGGTGATTGGTGATTTTTGGCGTTCGTGAATAGCAGTTTATCCCTATCCTCTCGCAAACGATCGAATTGGGAATGTCTAAAAAAAATTACCAGTGGTTTTTATATTTTTTTTGTATAGAAAAGTCAATTATAAGGAACTAATTTCAATATTTTGTCATTTAGTTCTCTACTTTTTTCAAAATTAATTATTGAAACTATTTTAGTTGATGACGTCAGATTATAATTGAGGGCTCCCACAATGCCAAATTTCTAAATCTATCTAAATGCGTACGATAAGGCAACCCCTTTAATTATTTTTTGCGTAGTGGTACACTATACACTGTGTCACTTTACTGGCACTGACAAAGTGCTAGATGTCAGAGAGCGGGTCCAAATCAAACTCCGTAGTATAATCCACGCGTAAATTGTGATGTACGACTTGCACCGGTCACGCAATTTACACCAATGTCAAATGAAGGTCATTGCTTATTTGTTATATTTATTTATTTATTTTTTCATAACTATTCATTACATAATATTAAAATTAAATAACTACAGAAAACGAGTTAAAAAGCATTTATCTCGAAATGGTTTTCGATATACTATACATTGCAAAAAAATAGACATCCCCAATTACCGCCCGCAAACGGTGTTGGGACATTCCTGAATTTAGCCCCTGGTTAAGTTCGAAACGCATCAGTGTAGTTTGGTGGTGGTGATAGATGGATTCGTGTGATTTGTGTGTGTTCGTATACCTGATTTACACTCTCGCCTCGTCACCTCGCCTCGCGCCTCGCCTCGTCGTCTCGCTCCGGACGCGAGCGTCAAAATCAAGGCAAATCACGAGATGAGGCGCGACGCGCGCCTGTTCACACTCTCGTCTCGTGGCTCGTCCCGCAGTTCGTCTCGCCACTCGTACGAGAGTGTAAACCAGGTAGTACAGTATAGAGGTGGAGTAACTACATGCACACACATTTCTTGCATAAACGTAGCTATCATAAGGTCGCGGGTGAGCAAAGTAATCGTTTCAGTTCTCTTATATGGACCTCCGCAAAATAACGCCTGATTCAATAAATAATTAAATTTTAATAAAACACATTTCTAGATTAAGCCTTTCTAATATTTTTGAAAAACAAACTAACTTAAAATTGATGTTTTTGCTATAATTAATAAGCAAATCCTTTTGCCTCTGAGGACATAGCTGTCGGTATTTCTCTCCTACGGGCTGATAAAGTAATCATGTGGGTGATGGACTGCGATCCCGATCTTCGGACCGCTAAATTACTAACTTGGAACTCAGGGTTACACTATACTTCATTTAATTTAGAATTAAAAACCACAACATCATTATATTGCGCCTCGTCAACTATTTCTTACCTAAGCAAATAGTACAGTACAATAGTCTGGGAGCCGCAAAATAAAATTGTTTTAATGTCACTTTATTTGCGTGTCGTCAATTGTTACTCTAGTACAAATTGTAAAGAGATTACAGTTCACGAGCCGCAATATAATGTTGTTGTGGTTTCTAATTCTAAATATGGAGTATAGAGGATTGTTAGCGCCGGCCGATGACCCGAATCATTGGATAAATATGCACTGACTAGCTATGCGCTATCCCACGAAAACTATGCAATTTATATACCGATACCTTAGTTCACTAATTACCAAGGCTCGGCCTTTTCCTCGCACGGTAAGATGAAAGAAAACTATGAAGTCGATATTAAAACTAAAATTTTATCTCATATTCATACTAGCGCACAGAATATATAATAGTACTGACGTACAGAATGGAAACGGTCCGCCCCGCACCGATTCGAATTACCCCACCCCTCAAGGCGCAGATAGCCGGAAACCGCCAGAAACCAGAAGAGTGCGCGCGCGATGTATGTAGGCGTACGCGTGTACAGACGTCGTCGTGCTTATGTAGATTCAAGAACGCGTATTTGTACGTCGTGTCCGCCGCGTGACTAGCGTCATGTTCATATTAGTAGGTACGACCGGAGCGGAGCGGGTCAAGAGTACCCGAAACCGGCGAGCATGTATGAAAAGACTAATGAGTGTTGCTGAAGCGAAAGATGTATGTCAGGATCGTAGCAGGTGGAAACAAATAGTCTCTGCCTATCCCCTTGCTGGGAAGAAGGCGTGATTGTATGTATGTACGTACGAGCGGAAATAATAACAAATACCCATACATCCGTCCGTACAAACTTTCGCGTTATATTCAGTAAGAAGATTTTACTATACAAAATTATTTTCTCAGATTACCTTGCTATCTGTTTCTCACGAGAGACATCTCAGCGCAGAAGCGACAAAGTACACGTGAATTGTCCATAACATTTTGATGGCTCCAATAAATTCCGCGCAAATGTGTTTGAATCAAGTTTGGAAGCAACAATCTCAACTTGTGTGACGTGAATCCAGCCGATCATAATTCGTGAGAGGACGTGCTAACAGCACGATAAAAGGGGATAGGTTTTAATTGCAGGGTGTCACCATCATCGTCTGCCTATACCGGGTGTCCCATTTGATGGGTATGGGTGTGAGGTGAGGTAATGTGTTAATTAGAAAGACGGGGTTCTCAAGACTGATTTATTGAAAGCTGTCACAATCGATTCGTACGTCTACCTTCTAGTTGCAGGCATACTCACACTTTACAATAGTAACATAAACAACATACCTAATCGTATATTATAATGGGTAATTTTGAAACTATAATGGATTCGCCACACTGGATGCGTTCTGCGGTCTGCGGTCAGGTCAAATTGAACGCAGCCCGCATTATGTATGAACAACAATGTCGGTCTCTATATATTTTATATAGATATGCGATTAAACCGCAGAACTTAAAGAGAAATCCTTAAGACATGGAATTTTCTGAGGCCGTATTGTCTAACGGACGGACGCTTGCTTTCGCATTCACTATTTCTTTCTATCAAACTGTATAAAATAGTGACAGAAAGAGATGGTGAAAGCGAAGGCAAGCGCTTGCGTGTTAGACAATAGGACCTCTGTTCTAAGCCATGTCATTAATTTCAGGGACAAATTGGGATACACCAAAAAAAAATAACCTATAGTTTTTATATTTTTTTTTGGAAAGAATAGGATATTTTAAGGCACCGTTTTCATCGATTTTGAATTTGGTTGAGTATTTAATTTTTTATATTTTTTTTTAGAAATACGTTGGATGACGTCACAGTGAGAGAGCCACGTTCCATAGCCTAGAAAAATTCAAGTCGTACATAACATAATCTGTGGCACTACCACGGCACTACTGAGACCCTACTACGAAGTGCATAATTCGAACTTCGTTTCATGCCGTCCCGCTCACGCTAATATGATTTGACACGAGAGTGAGAGGGATGATACGATACGAACTTCAAATTTTGTAGTAGTGCCCCTGATTTGTCTTGTCACTGTCAATATTACAAGCACGGCTTAGGGTCCTAAATGAACCATGAATATATAGTTTTATTTATTTCTCTTCTTTTAGCTTCGATTATTCCTGTTTGTTTAATGGTGTGATAGTAAATAGATATTTTTTATTAAAATCTGATATTTAAATTCTTTCATATTTACTTGTAACGTAGTAATTTAATAATTAAATTTGTAAAAATACATTGCGAGTATTGTTTACATTTCGGACTTTATGATAAATGACAACTGTTTAAAGCCAGGTGTGCATCATGTGATTAAAGTTCTGTCTTTGTCACTCTTTGCTATTATAAGCAGGACAGCAACATTTCAAACTGTCAATTTGCTTTAGAGTGTAGACCTGCTTTATATCTGCCTTTGTGACGATTCACTGCAGGGGTCAAATGAAGGTCATTACTTAAATTTTCTTTATTTAATTCAGATTATCATATTTTTGGAATCTGATTTCTGAAAACGCTTCACAAAGCCTATTTCTCCAAACGGTTTTCGATTTATTAAACGTTGCCAAAAATTGGGACATCCCAATTGCAATCGTAGATTTCAATAAAATTCACACCCGGTTCGGGAATAGAACCCGGTCGTATTTATTGAAGAAAAATATTTACATTCCAGTCTCAGTAGGTAACAGACCTGAGGCCTTTGGCTAGCAGCAAGACACTTCTCCGGGCTAATTAATAACTACCCGATTAGATTATATCAACATCATCATCATCATTTCAGCCGAAAGACGTCCACTGCTGAACATAGGCCTCCCCCAAGGCTCGCCAAACAGATCGATCCCGTGCATCCAACACGATCCCGCAACCTTAACCAGGTCGTCGCCCCATCTTGTTGGAGGCCTACCTTCACTGCGACTTCCGGTTAAATTATATGAGTGGCGGTAATTAAAGAAAGTAAGAAAGAATATACATTTATTTACAACAGCACTACACACACATACATATTTTTACAAAAAAAACAGCACGAAGGGTAAAGATAGAGTGCGTCATTGCGGTTGTAAATTTGACACTGCCTCAGCATAATGATGAGGCGTTTATAGCGAGCACCCCAGCGCTGATTTTCAGCCAGTACCAGCAGCAGTTGGTGATACCCGGATCGCTATATACTTAGATAGATAAACTGCACACTTATAGCCATAACGTCTTCTGAAAAGAAAACCTCGATTTTGAATAGAAAGAAACAAAAAACACGAGTTATTTTGATTACATTTCAATCAAAGGAGACCGTAAAAAAAAACTCGAAAGAAATTCGCCTTTACAGTTTCACTTAAATAAAAACAATCCGCGCTAGCTCCTAAACAAATCGTGGAAAAATATCTTACATTTTCTCTCCGCCAAAGAAAATAAGCAACCAATTTGTAGTTTTCTAACAATTGGACTGGGAAGTATACATTCCAGTCTGTCCTCGCCTTGCTCTGATTTCAAATGCGAACTGCTGTCGACATTTATTTTTCATTGTAATACTTTTAAAATGTATATCATACTAAATACAAACTGAAACATGGATGCACAGAAAAACCCAGAAAAAAGACCAGCTCTGGGAATCGTACCCAGGTCCTCACAATTCCGTGCTGCGTGCTAAACCCCTACACCACAACTGGTCGGGACTCAGACACTATAATTTTCCTATGCATCACACATCTCAGCTTGCTTAATCACTTATTGCAGCGATACTAGCCACATTATGTATTATGTTAATACTCTCAATGAAAGACATCAACAACTAACCTTAACTGACTTTTAAAATATTTTGGCATCCAAACATCTTCACAAACTTTCACATTATAATCTAATCTTTCTAATATAGGTATAAAAATCTCGTGTCACGGTGTTTGTTATCGAACTCCTCCGAAACGGCTCGACCGATTTTTATTAAACTTTTTTCTCTATATTCGGTAGGCCTGAGAATAGGTCACAGGCTACTTTTCTTCGCAGACGGAGTCGCGAGCAACAGCTAGTATTGGTATGATTTTGATTACTATAGTAATCAAACAAGGTACTACGTCAGCAAAACGTGAGCCCCGGAACTGCAATCAATCATACTGACGTTGCTCTTACATTGATTGATCGAGGGCGCCGAATGCAATTTTAACTTCAATTTGAATCATTGTGTGTTTTGAAAATATTGTTTTTTTATACAATTCGACAGTTGTGTTACTCGGTTCTTTTGATTGATTATGAACTTGAGGAAATACAGGATGTTTCAAAAGTCCCGTACGATCCGAAACCCAGTGACAGTACTCATGAAACTGAACAACTTTCCCCAGGGAACATGGGTCGGAATATGAAATAAAATTTCGGTCTCTTCATACTAACTCTGTCAGCTGATCGGATATTTTGTATGGACGGTCCAATTTTTTTTATTTCGACCCCTGTTCCTTGGGGAAAGTTGTTCAGTTTCATGAGTACTGTCACTGGGTTTCGGATCGTACCCTGTATATTCCTTTATTGTCCAAGAGCTTGCCGCGGACGCTTGCTGTCGCATTCACTATTTTCATCATCATCATCATTTCAGCTTATATACGTTCCAACTGCAGGACACAAGCCTCTCATCAGAGGGCTTGGGCCGTTAGTTCCCACGCGGATCCAGTGCGGATTGGGAACTTCACGAGGTCGTCACGACGTTGTGTTGTGTTGTGGTGGTGTGTTGATGCTTTGGTGGCCTAGCAGAGAGTCGTGGGTATGAGCGCGGACTCATACCTGGTTTTTCGGAGTTTAAGTGCGAAATTACATTTGCAATTTACCACGAGCATTACCGTGAAGGAACGCATACGAAAGCTGCGAAGAAGTTCAATGGTGTATGTGAAGATCTACGGCCCATCATCATCATCATCATTTCAGCCGCTGCTGAACATAGGCCTTCCCCAAGGCTCGCCAAACAGATCGGTCCCGTTCCATCCGCATCCAACGCGATCCCGCAACCTTAACCAGGTCGTCACTCCATCTTGTTGAAGGCCTTTTTTTTTTGGTGTGGAAAATGCACCTTATGCATCGTCTCCGTTCGGTGAAACGGAGGTATGTGGGGCTCTCCCCAAGGGGCCTACCCACTAAAAACCACACGGATTCCCTCGTTTGCCATTGTGAACGCCACGGGAGAAAAATGTGTCACCGCAACGCCCACTGGCCGCCCCGGGATGGGGCTCCTCTGTCGACACCGTGCAATGCGGGCTCGGCACTCCCCGGCCTCCCCCGCTGGTGAAGGATTGTTTAAAGAGGTTTACTCCTCGTGGCTTCCGCAGATGCCCACGTTCCCGGCAAGCCGGGGTTACGTGCCCTCACGTTAGCTCCCGCGCCCTTATGTCCTGCTCTGAAAGCAGAGCGGCACCGAGGGCACGGTCGCTTCCGCCCACCAGGCTCCTCCTCGCCTTTCCATGTCCGCCGTGGCAGAGCAGGTACTCAGTTCGGGTTCGCCGACGTCAAAGGCGCCCGCCCTAGGGCGGGACGCCGTCCTCTTTAGGCTCGGATCCCCCGCAACAAGTTGCGGGTTCACCTTGCCACCCCTACCCCCCCAGTGTGTCAGCAAACCCCCACAGGCCATGGGCCCAATCGCTCCTCTTCTCCCCCTTAACCACTAGGGTTAATAGGGGAGAACCGTAACGGTTGTGCAGCCCAGACGGTAGGAGCTGGTCCTACCACCGTCCAGGCACGTCATGTGGAAATTGCTGACCCCCCCCCACCCCAAGTCGGATATTAGCCACCGGTAAGATTATGTACGAATACATTAGCTTACCGTTGTTGCCCAGGGTGCACCGTCCCAGACGTTACCCTTCCCTACCCCATGAGGCCTACGGCTCGGATAGAAGGGAGTGGTAACGCCCGAGCACTCGAGGAGGTTTCCGACTTCGCACCTCCTTGTTGGAGGCCTACCTACACTGCGTCTTCCGGTCAGCGGACGCCAATCGAGAACATTTCGGCCCCATCGGCCGTCAGTTCTACGAGCGATGTGCTTGCCCACTACCAGTGAAGTCTAGCGATTCTTCGAGCTATGTTCGTGACCTTAGTTCTTGCGCGGATTTAATCATTTCTAATGCGATTCCGCAGAGAAACTCCCTCTCCATCGCACCAGAGTGACTTTGAGCTACGGCCCATGTCGACTTATTCTAAGTGGCAAATAAAAGGAAAATATCTCTGGAAATTATTAGAACGGAATTCTACGGAACTTCAAATAAAATAGTCAACCTCCATATCGAAGTAGGTCACCATGGCAAAGCTACGCTTTCATAAAAAATGCACCCCCAATGGTGAAACACAAAAGTAAAGAAACAAAGTACCGTATTAAATACCACGACAAAACTACCGCATTCAACCTATTTGCTTAATTAAAAACTAGTTTTACCCGCGCATTTTCTTATGCGAACCCTTATTTGGCAGAGGTAACAAGAAAATACAATACAAATATTCTTCTAGAGCGGAGGCCTTTGTCCAGCAATGGGGCACAAAAGCAGGCTAATTAAAAAAAAGCTTCACTCGCTTCACCCGCATAAAAACACCTTCAAGAAAAACATTTACAGTTTGGCCTGAAAAACGCCTTTGGTTGGAGTAGTTCGGTTGATTGTCCGGAACCGAATACTCCTACCTAAATCTGAAAGTTTCCAATGAAATCACATGAGATATTCCCATTATCCCGGACGTATTTTGATCACTCAATACAGGAGCAATACACAATTCCAAACTGACCCACGCATTGTAACCGAACTATTGTGCCATGAACTCCGTAAATGGCAGGCCTTATTATATTCATTGCTAGTGTTGGTGAAAACTTGAGTCGACATTTTAGAGTTCGGACTCGAACCTCAACACTCGACTCTTGAAATATAGACTTAATTGCTGCAATCTGCAATCAGTGTGCAATCTTAGTGTTTACTATTTGAATCGTTTGGAACATAATACAGGGTTATTTGTAATTCACTAGCATCCTTTTAACCCTAAACTCCTACCACTTAAACAAATGTTTTTTGTTTTACGGCTTTTGTCATAGTTTAATATTTTTGGTGTAATAACGTTTTGAAAATTTGAGACTACCTCTTATTTTTACGATACTCTGTGCCGTGTAAGTCATTCATTCATTGCCCGCCACGACCGCGTATCGTAAAAATCATAGAGTACGAAGTTGTGTTAGAAGTATTTATTTATTATTATTTATTTAAATGGGAAAAAAGTGCGTCATTTTAAAAAGTCGTAAAACAAAAAACATTTGTTTGAGTGATAGGAATTCGGGGTTAAGAGGATGTCAGTGAATTACAAATAACCCTGTATAGGTGTAAATGATAATACAAAACTCATTTAATGCTGGAAAATAAAATACACTAACTCGTTTGTTTTAATTAGTCTTATTTTATTTAAGGCGTCCGTAATATATGGAGTTTGTGATTTCATTTCAACCAAGTATGAATATTCTAAACATCATTGAACTGAAAAAATTACTTTGCTCACCCGCAATCTTATGATAGCTACGTTTATGCAAGAAAATATTTGTGTTCGTGCTGTTCCTCCACGTCCACACTGCACGAACACAAACAAATCACACTAACCCATCTATCGCCACCTCCACACTAACTTACGTTTTGATATAGTTAAGATGTAGGTATTGTTTTAGTTTTTTAACTAAGGGACCCAATACATCCCTGTACTGTTTATTATATAATATTTTTTTATTTATTTACTTAATTCTATATTTGTATGATTTTTTTAATTTGTAATTTATTATATTTTAATTTGAAAAGATGACTTTCTGCCAAGTTTCTTGCGGCACATTCTTCTTGGCAATGATGGTCCTTACGAAAGCGCTGGTAGTTTAAAAAAAATGACGTGTAAAAGAGCCCTTTGCGTCCTACTTGCAGAATAAACGTTTTGATTTTTTGATTTTTTTTTTGACATTATGTTGTCCAGCATTCATTGAGTTAATGCATTATGTTGTCCAGCATTAATTGAGTTAGAAACACTAACTTTGTATCACCATTTAAATTTCACTTCTTAGATGTAGGGCATAGGGTCGACTTCTTTTTGCGCTCGAGTCTCTTTATGTAACGAGTTGTCTAGTCTTGTGATGTGAAATAAAAAACCGGCCAAGTGCGAGTCGGACTCGCGCACGAAGGGTTCCATACAATTATCTATAAAAATCACGTTTGTTGTATGGGAGCCCCCCTTATATATATTCTTTTTATTTTAATTTAATGATTTATTTTTAAAGTCAATACATAATTAAATATTCTGTGAATATTTCAAGCTTCTATCTGTTTGCCGTTATCAATATCGAGCAAAAACGAGCAAAAAAATCACGTGTGTTGTATGGGAGCCCCCTTAAATATTTATTTTATTCCGTTTTTTAGTATTTGTTGTTATAGCGGCAACCGAAATACATCATCTGTGAAAATTTCAACTCTATAGCTATCACGGTTCCCGAGATACAGCCTGGTGACAGACTGGTGACGGACGGACAGCGGAGCCTCAGTAATAGGGTTTCCGTTTTTACCCATTGGGTACGGAACCCTAAAAAGCCACTTAGTACATAATTAAACGCATAAAATGGAGTTAAGTGAACTAAATGAACTAAAACAATTACTTTGCTCACCCGCGACCTTACAATAGTTACGTTTATGCAAGAAATGTGTGTTCATGAAGTTCCTCCACCTCCACACTGTACGAACACACACAAATCACACAAACACAACCATCACCACCACCAAGCTACACTGACGCGTTTCGAACTCAACCAGAGCTCAAGTCAAAAAATTATACAACGTGTCTCTACTCTCAGACCGAAATCCTGAGTAGAGTTCCTCCCCAGAAAATACAAAATACATTTGTAAAATTATTAAATTACAAAAAAAAATACAAACAAAATGAACAATAAGTAGGATCATACTGTATCATTTGTTCACAATGAGTTTTGCTGTTCAGTGGTTGATCAAGTTGAAATACTCTTTGATTACCATATCTACCTATATACATACAGGTTGTTCCAAAGTATTAAATCGTAAATCAGTAATTTCTCCGTTAATACGGCGGTGTTTGGTGCGAGGCTTTGTGTATAGCTTAGAAATACCCTAATCAACTCGTCCCATTCGTCTATGTCCAGAGGGTACAGACACGTTGTATATTTGATACGATGGATATTCCTATCAGATACTTTGGATACCCTCATAAATAAATAAGGATTGTTCCGAACAAACAAAGCTACTTCAAGATTTTCATAATTATGTTTTAAAACGGATCTCAAACGAGATCTCGAGTTTTCGCCAACACTATTCATAGTCCAATGATTTAGGGTAACATCGGAGCGAGATCAATTCTAACCCGGGGTAAATACTATAAGCTGATTATAGGAAAGGTCAGTGACTGGGAACCGAGCAGTTTGCTGATAACGCCGAACTTGGCATAGTTTAAGTAACAAAGGATCTGTTATCGGTTGTTGCCGATTTGTTGACTCGGCAACGCCGTGGGGACCTTGTTAACCGACTAAACAACGGTTTTGAACGCTTAGCTTATAAGCTTTTAATTATAGTTGAAGTTTCAAATTGTTTTTTGAATCAGGCTTGGCGGAGGTCCATAACAATGAACTTAAACAATTACTTTGCTCACCCGCGACTTTATGGTAGCTATGTTTATGCAAGAAATGTGTTTTCATGCAGTTCCCTGTATGAACACATACAAATCACACAAACCCAACTGCACTGAAACGTTCTGAATCGATAAGATCAGATCGAATCAATTAATCAGAGCTCATCCTCAGAGTATCGCCACCGTTCATTATGCTACCAAATGTTAGACATAGACCTCCGCAAAGTAACATCTGATTCAATAAATTACTCTGTTTAAGAGACTATTATAGGTAAAGCCACTAAACTACCAAGGTTTTTTATCACGGACCCTTATACACTTAAAAAAAGTTATTACTAGCACATATCGAACCCAAGTAAAACACGCAGCATTAAAGCAGATATTTTCTAAAATATTAAGACTCATAAATGTGAAAAAATCCTGATCCATCGAAGCAGAAACGGACATGGAAGCGCTCACGTGGAATGCCATGAACGGGACCTCGGCTCTCGGGGAGAGCTAAACATGTTTGGGTACATAAAATAAATAGTATTTACCGCATGTTTGATACGTGGATTTTTCCTAGAAGTTTTTAATGTCAACGCGGAGAATGGAGGAAAACTGTTGTAAACGATGGAGACTCGCACAGTGTTGGCCCAAATCTGATTAACGATTAAAAAGTAATGGTTATTATTATTTTTATTTTATTTATTACAGAGATAAATCAAATTTACATAACAATAATATAAGACCATCGTTAAACCAGAGTGGTTTGTCTCGATGCTCCAAATGTTAAAAATCATTGTCAATTTTTTTGATTAACTCAATTAATTCAATTTATTTGACTTTTCTATCGCATTGTGCATAAGTGTAATGATAGATTTAAGTAAAAAAAAAGCCGTGGTGGCCTAGTGGTTTGACCTACCTATGGCCTCTCAAGCAGAGGGTCGTGGGTTCAAATCCCGGCTCGCACCTCTGAGTTTTTCGGAATTTATGTGCGAAATTACATTTGTAATTTACCATGAGCTTTACGGTGAAGGAAAACATCGTGAGGAAACCTGCATACACCTGCGAAGAAATTCAATGGTGTGTGTGAAGTTCCCAATCCGCACTGGGCCCGAGAGGAGATCCTCTCTGAGAGGAGGCCTGTGCCCTGCAGTGGGACGTATATAGGCTGGGATGATGATGAAGAACTACTTATTCATTTGCTAGCTGTTGCCCGCGACTCCGTATGCAAAGAATAGGGGTATAAAAAATAGCCTACGAGCCTACGACCTATTCTCAGACCTACCGAGTATGGAGAAAAAACAGTTTCTAAAGATAGGTCAAGCCGTTTCGAAGGAGTTCGATAACAAACACCCGTGACACGAGATTTTTATATATTAGACTAGCTGTTGCCCGCGACTCCTTCTGCGAAGAATAGGGGTATAAAAAATAGCTTACGACCTTTTCTCAGACCTACCGAGTAAAGAGATAAACGTTTCAAAAAATCGGGCAAGCCGTCTCGGAGGAGTTCAATAACAAACACCGTGACACGAGATTTTTATATATTAGATATACTTTTTCCCCAGAAAGTCGGAAAAATCACAGTTGAAATATAAAAGTACACAGAACATGTCCACAATTTTTAAGACGCGTTATTTTTTTCACAGCACAGCGTAAGCGTTCTCTTGTTTTTATTCATAAACTCGTGATGGATGGTATCCGTTGACGTTATGTAACATGATAAATGAACGTGTTTTGAACGTAAATGATTACACGCTTTAATAAGCTATTTACTTACATAGTACATTAGGTAAGTTGGCAATCAGTAGAGGAGAGGTGGCATGAACGGAACACGTATTGAAAGGGACAATCTTAATATATAAAAGAAGAAACTGACTGACTGACTGACTGACTGACATATCAACGCACAGCCCAAACCACTGGGCCTAGAGATTCAAAATTTGGCATGTAGGTTCCTTATACGGTCTAGGGGTGCACTAAGAAAGGATTTTTCAAAATTCACTCCCTAAGGGGGTGAAACGGGGGTCCAAAGTTTGTATGGGGAAACAAGATTAGTTCGACTATTTTATTCGAAACTTCACAAAAGTACTCCTTATGATAAGTGAGTAAACACGTGTTTCAGGTTTTTTGAGAATTCAACCCCTAAAAGGGGTGAAAGGGGTCACAAAGTCTGAAAATCAACATGGGTGTTATTTCTATGGTTTATCGGGTCGCTGGTTATGAAAACAACAACGGATTAAAAATCCGACGTGGCAGACGTAAAATACTTACCATCTCCCTGGATGGGGTGCGATGGGGTTGAAATGTCTAAATAAACTAAATGACTGTTGATATATCAACGCACAGTCCAAACCACTGAACCTAGAGACTTGAAATTTTGCACATAGATACCTTATACAATGTAGGCATCCACTAAGGAAGGATTTTTGGGAATTCTCACGGGAACGGGAAAAAACGGGATTTACATATTCGATTCCGAGTGACCCTATCTCAGTAACTATAATAACTAGACTCTTCAAATTTAATACACAAGTAGGTATTACATTAGTTACAACATTAATTTCAGGATTTTTCAAAATTCCCACGGGATAAGGAAAAAACGGGATTTATATACTCAGTTCAACTGGATCCTATGAACTATAATTACTAGACTCTTCAAATTTGGCATAGAAGTAGGTAATTATAATAGTAAAAAACAGTTTTAAGGATTTTCGGAAGTTCCCACGGGATAAGGAAAAAACGGGATTTTTCGTTTTACTGGTCGTAGAAAGCTGAAATTCGGCATGTAGGTTGATTGGGGAGTGTAGAGGAGCATTGAGAGAGGACTTTCCCAAATTCCCACGGGAACGGGAAAAACTGGATTTTTCGTTATACTGGTCATAGAAAGCTGAAATTTGGCAAGTGGGTTCCTTGGAGAGTGTAGAGCTGGATTGAGAGAGGACTTTCCAATATTCCCATGGGAACGGGAAAAAACAGGATTTTTCGTTTTACTGGTCGTAGAAAGCTGAAATTCGGCGTGTAGGTTGCTTGGAGAGTGTAGAGGAGCATTGAGAGAGGACTTTTCCAAATTCCCACGGGAATAGGAAAAAACGGGATTTTTTGTTTTACAAGTCGTAGAAAGCTGAAATTCGGCATGTAGGTTGTTTAGGGAGTGTAGAGGAGCATTGAGAGAGGACTTTCCAAAATTCCCACGGGAACGGGAAAAACGGGATTTTTTGTTTTACTGGTCATAGAAAGCTGAAATTTGGCAAGTGGGTTCCTTGGTGAGTGTAAGGGAGCATTAAGAAAACATTTCCCGAAATTCTTAAGGGAACGGGAAAAAACGAGATTTTGCGTTTTACTGGTTGTAGAAAGCTAAAATTTCAAAATTCATAAGTTTATACTGTAAGTAGGCCGCAAAGGGCTCTTTAACCGGCTTCTAAAAAAGGAGGAGGTTGTAACGTTGCGTCTATAACGCCGTGGTAATGTTAGGCCCTAGCTACGTGCGTCCTCGAAATGCGAATGGATTTATTTACTTATTTATTATTTGTTAATTTTATACGGGACCCGCCGAACGCGCGGCGGCTTGCAGGGCTTTCTCATTGCGCGCGCGCTCATATAAGGAACCCTGGCTCCGCCGTAGAGTGGGGGCGGCCTATATAAACCGCGGCGTTCATTTCTCGGGATTTTTGCTGCGAGCACCTACTACTATATACTCCACGCTCGACTTAAATTCGGATTTCCGTTAAGAACGTATATATTTAAAAAAAAAGACAGCGTCGTAATTAAATTCTACAAATACCTAAACTCTGTGCAACATCTGGTTCCCGCTGGGGTGAGTTTCCACTTCTGTAGACCCGCTTAAATAGTGCTTAGATTTATCCGTAATCTATCAGCTGTTCCGAGCCACTGAACTGACCGTTAACCGCCTTAAATCCAAATTTCAATGTCCCGAACGGCCGTTGGTCCTGAGTGGTAGCCGAGATCTGCTGGTGGCAAGGCACAGCTGTGAGGAGCATCTTCCTAATGCCTCCTGTCCTTACAGGAGCCTGGTCTACCCTAACAAACTTTCCGGGTCCGGTCGCGGACCTGCCCTACCACCCCCAGTTCGCTGGAGGGAGCTGGGCCGCAGACGGCGGCGTAGTCGAGGCATCTTCGGCGGCATCAGTCGATCCGGTGGTTGAGGCCGGCCGTGGAAGAGCTGCAGTTGGGCGACGGCGACAGCCGCTCAGGCCAGTGCTTTTTGTTCGGGCTCAAAAGGAGAGTGACGTACGCGGAGTTTGTGCTATTGTTTTGGCCAGGGAATAAATGTTATGATGGTATGACTTGTTTCCTTTCCCGCCCTGCTCTACCTGTAAGCCGTGGTCCGCCTAACGGGCTAACGTTACAAGGTTATGCATTCCACTTTATGTATTTTTTTATGTAGGTATGTTCACCGATTTCTCGGTCAATTGTGGACTTGCTTGCTTGCTTGCCTGTATGCTTGCTTGCTTGATATCTTGATTCTTTCCAATACTCATGGTACATGCGAGCGAAGCCGCGGGCAAGAGCTAGTTCAAAATAAAAGTACATTTTATGAAAGATGCAAAAATAAAGAACTTAAATAAAAGATATCTTTATGTTTTTAGTACACATAATGACTTGGCAATCGCACACAACGCTTTACTCGTACTCGTACCTATATGTATTGCTCAAACTGCATGGCATTAGGGCTATATATTTTCAATTAGGATCATTGTTTTAAATAGTTAACCTTGACGATTATTCTTACGTCATTAGGTAACTGTACGATTACCAAGTCATTTTGTGTGTTAAGATATCTAATATTAATTTAAAGGTTTTAAAATAAGCAAGTCGGTGGAAATGGAAAGGTGGTCTATGGACACCCCCCAGTTCTAAGATAATAACCGACTTGGTTTAACATTGCATCTCAAAACCTTTTTGCAGTATAAAAACTGCCTAGCGAGACTTGCATTTTTTTACATGTAATGCTTTTAATGGGATACACGTTTTTTTATAGTTGCGAAAATAAAGAACTAAAAATTGATTGTTGACAATTATTGTATGTAATTTCAATAGTTTAAATAATAAACGCTTCCTATAAATATGAAGCTACCAAAGTTTTAATTGTTCCTTTCAATACGTATCCCTTTCATGTCAAGAACTGTTAAATATCATCCCAGCTATACTGTACACGTCCCAATACATGGCACAGGCTTCTCAAAATAAGTGGCCTTGAGCCGCGTAGTTCCCACGCGGGCCCATTGCTGATTAGGAAATTCACACACACACCATTGAATTCATTCGCAGGTGTATTAATTTCCTAACGATGCCATTTTGAAAGGATGCCTGTGTCCTGCCAGTGGGACATAATTAAGCTGGGGTGATGATGATAATTATGATGATAATAATGATAATACACACTATCAGATCCTCCCGTCGTAAGCGTTCATTTCATCGACATCATGTTGATGAATGGCAGTCTTCGACGGTGCGTTTTAAGCGGTCTTTTTTGCCACGAACTTGCAAAATCTGGAACGAGCTTCCCGCTGAGGTCTTTCCATCGAGTTACGACCTGGGTGCCTTTAAGAGGCGAGTGTACAATTTTAATAATAATTTTAATAATTTAATAGAAGACAACAACAATAATAAATTGATACTATAACTATAAATAAAATAAAACTAACTTAAACTAAATAAAATTAACAAAAGGTTCCCCCCGCGGCATGGACCCAAAGACACTGGCAGCATTACCTCGCTGTATAGCAATGCTGATACGTTGTGCGAGGTAGCTGCCAGCTCTTTGGTCTCCTGTAGTGTCACAAAGCCGTTTACAAATATCTTTGTAAAGACTTTTTGCGCTGGAGCCCCACGGACCAAAGGTCTCAACTCCGAATGGAACAAAGTTGTATTCAGAGCCAAGACCTTTGTATTTATTTTTCTTAAGCTTTTCTGCCGCTTCTGCTGCTGCACCAGCTTGATTTGCTGTTCCGCGGACGTGGGACGGAGCCAGTGTGTCTACACAGGTAGCGTCCCACACTAGCACACGACCCAATTTCCACGGAATCAATGACATTCCGTCTGGTCTATTGCCATCATCTCTGGCGATGCCCAATGGCTCCAATGATAATGATGATGATGATGATGATTATTATTATGATTATTATTAAAATGCAGAATGGATTATAACATCGAAAACGTTTTTCTAAAACAAATCAAACCTAATGGGTTCTACTCTACTTATACGATGCCGTTTCAATAAATTCCGAGAAGTTAACGTTTCAGAAAAGAAACGTTCTGGAGGAAAGGTCTGAGCAGTTGTGCAGAATGTGTAGCGCGCGCCACCACAGTGCCTCGTATTTACAACCGTATAGTATAAATCTTCCCAGGTGAATTTTTCGCTTCCAGCCCTTATCTTTCAAAACAAACGGTATCGTCATAGTATTAAGGATCAAATTTAATGTAATGGCTCGAAGCGAAAAATTCACCTGGGAAGATTTATACTTAAAACAACGGTTTGCACTGTTTGGGGGCGCGCATAATACCTCGCTCAACTGCCTTCTTCCTGCTTATTCCCCTAAATTCAAGTCTAGGGTGAATGAGCATTTACTAGGCAAGCGTGCTCCATCGTAGACCTCATCTTCGCTTTTCATCAGGCGTAATTGTGGTCAAACGCAAGCCTATTAAAGATAAAAAAAAACTTAAATAAATAACCCATTCAATATTTTAATACATTCGATAAGTATTAACTTTCAATATCTCACACAAACACACTCATTCTTCCATACATTTATTACCTTATTACTGCGAATATCTTAATTATTTCGTTCGTGTAGCACAAATCCCGAGATCCTGCCGTTTAAATTGCTACCTATTAATCTTCAAAAGTAACACCCCAGCTACAGAAGGGTAGACAGACAGATCTGCCGTACTTAAGCTAAAAAAGGGTTAAGCCTCATTTGGTCAGTTTCGAGTTAATGATGCCAAATTACAGAGCGCAAAATTCTCTACATTTTGTTTTAAGACACATATCTCCTACATTCTACGGTTTCGGAGATACAGATTGTCGTGAAACAGTTAAGTGACACTTTTTTTCAGACTTACTTAATTAAATACTAGTTAAGCCACAAAAATTGTCTATAAGAGGGCAAAAGGCTCTTAGCTTCACGAAATCTACTTGTTTTTTAATAATTTGTTTAGTTAAAACGAAGTTAACCATTTTTCCTAGCCTAAAAATAAGTAAAGATCCTTTAACTCTGTTAAAGGCTAGTTAACTTCTCATAAATATTTCGTTAAAAACTAGACTATAAACAAGTTAACATAAAAAACTTAATTGAAAATCAGTTAAGATCCTTTAACCCTCTTTAACCTAAGTAAAACTTTTTTTTTTATACACTATAAAAATCTAAATAACCAATCACCTGTTTTTTTTAAAACGAAGAGAAATAAATATTTTGTAAATAATCTTTAGTTAAAATAAAGTTAAGCCACATTGCTAGGCTAGAAGTAAGTTATCTGCTGTTCGCATTCCGCGGCGCGGACGCACGATTGGTCAAATTAGGGAGCCGGGGAACAGTGTGGACGTGGTTGTGCGGGCGACGTTTCGTCGCGTTCCCGCCATGTCTCGTAACACAGGAAGGTAAGACATTAATTCTGTACCTACTACTGAGTTTTCGTTATTTATTCATATGGTTATAATTTAATATAGGGACTTAAGGATTGCAGTTACAGGTCGATTCACAAGAATTGGCACGAATGGATCGAATGAGTGAATGAAAGTATTTATGTTACCTATTTGAATACATCATCATCATCATCATTTCAGGCGAAAGACGTCCACTGCTGAACATAGGCCGCCCCCAAGGCTCGCCAAACAGATCGGCCCTGCGCCATCCGCATCCAATGCGTTCCCGCCACCTTCACCAGGTCGTCGCTCCATCTTTTTGAAGGCCTACCTACACTGCATCTTCCGGTCTGCGGAAGCCACTCGAGAACCTTTCGGCCCCATCGGCCGTCAGTTCTACGAGCGATGTGTCCTGCCCACTGCTTCTTAAGTCTAGCGATTCTTCGAGCTATGTCCGTGACTTTAGTTCTTGCGCGGATTTCATCATTTCTAATGCGATCCCGCAGATAAACTCCAAGCATAGCTCTCTCCATCGCCCTCTGAGTGACTTTGAGCTTTCTTATGAGGCCCATCGTTAGCGGCCACGTCTCAGTGCCATAAGTCATCACTGGCAACACACACTGATCAAAGACTTTTGACTTGAGACACTGCGGTATATTGGATGACAAGATATTGCGGAGCTTCCCGAACACTGCCCAGCCGAGTCTAATTCTTCGATTGACCTCTTTTTCGAAGTTGGTATGTATTTGGAATAAAACCTGTCTAGGTTTTATTACATTAAAAAGGCTTTGGTATAAAAATCGAGAATTTAGTGTATTTTGGGAACAGGCCGTTTTGTGAATCAATCATTATAGGAATCGGGTGTTCTGCAATTTCAAATTTAGGGTATTTTGGGAATGGAGCCTTATGTGTATCGGCTTTTATGAGCTCCAATCCATTTGAAATTGGCTCATATTGAGAAAACTGCAAATCAAGAACGGTTAATTTTGGTAATAAGTTAATTTGGGTTTCATTCGTTATGAAAATAGTTTGTTTTAGATATTGGGTCGTATTCGTATTGAGTTTAGTGTCGAATGCACTGGAAAGGGATGCTACCTAATTAGTTAAATTTTCATAATAAAATTGTGAAAATTTCCTACGTGTGTCCATTTGTTAATGAAGACTGATATAAAGTGCCTTATTTAATTGTTAATTACGAAATACGATTATTAATAAGTAAAGAGACAACACAATCCCACAAAAACATTTCATGTTAAATGTTGCCAAGACGAGACCATGTAAGAACACGGACGCGCACGGAAAGAGTTTAAAAGATTGAATAGATTTTTAAGTTCAAGCCCATATGCCGAATTGCAAAAGGTTCGTGCGGCCGACTCGCCAGTTTAGTCCACGGTTTGCATGCCTACGAGATTAATTAGTGTAAAATTAGGGCTTATAGCTTTAGAGCTGGGCACGTAGGGTTAGAAACTTGGCTCTACAAGAGATCTGATTACTTTTTGACAATGCGAGCTACATGGTCTCCTCTTAGCAACATTTGACATGAAATGTTTTTGTGGGATTTCATTTCTTTTTGGTAGGGGATGATTTACTAAAAATCCTAAAATACATATCTTATTATTTATAACAAGGGTAACAAGGACCCTCCCTCTATATCAATTTTCAGACCTCTAGCATCAAAATTTGCGGAAGTCTCATACATAGTTTAAGGGGTTGGGGGTGTAAAAGTTTCAAGTTTTAAGATTTTTTCGTTGTTTGTATACTACTAGCTTACATACCAAATTTCAGCTTTCTAGGACTTCAGGAAGTACCTTAAGAATTTTGATGATCAGTGAATCAGTGACGAAATTGGGGGTTTTTAGACATTGATAAAATCTAAAGTATAGCTACAACATTCAAACTTTGTATGTTTCATGTTTGTACTAGTTTCATTATATCTTGAAATTTTCAACTATTTAACATCATCCAAAGCAAAGTTATAAGAGTTCAAAAAAACGACGAAACGTTTCGAGAAAAGGTAGGTAGTGCCCTTGCGCTCCGCTTGGCTCGTCTTGGCGGGGGCATTCCCGTGCCCCCAGATTCCTTCTTTTTGTTATAGGTAAACGTTACTTATTAATAATCGTATTTCAAAATTATTTGAGATCAGTGTAATGTAATCCTATCTACTGATCTCAAATAATTTTGTTATAGGTAAACGTTTTTTATTTATTATATGCTTGAAGCTACTGATAGGTAAACCTATCTACTGATCTCAAATAATTTTGTTATAGGTAAACGTTTTTTAGTTATTGTATGCTTGATGTTACTGATAGGTAAACCTATCTACTGATCTAAAGATCTCAAAAAAAATTGTTATAGGTAAACATGTTTAGGTTATTATATGCTTGAAGTTACTGATAGATAAACTTATCTACTGATCTCAAATATTTTTATTTTGTGTATTTAGGTGATTTTTTGTTTAATTTGATACGAATTTTAATTTCTAATAAACGATTAATACGGAGTAACGTTTTTTTTCGTCAACTTATCACTAATCCATCCTAAGCTATAACGGGGTTAACTACAAGCAATATTTTCTTAACCCCTCTTTAGCTAAGTAATGTTGCATAAATTCATGACATAAAAAAAAATATTTGAAGTTTGCTTAGTTAAATAAAGGTTAAAATCCCTTTGCCATTTTTTGTTATCTAGTGACGTAGCTCTTTTCAATATCATACTTGGTTACAGAACAGTTATGCAGCTTAACTTGTTTATACCTAAGCAATGCTGAATAACTGTGTAATAGTTTTTTTGGTAGTGACAGTAACATGAAATTACTAAGCTAAAAGTAAGTTACGGTATGGTTAGCCCTGTTTTAGTATCATAATTAGTGCAACATTAGAAATAAAAAGCTTAACTTAATTAAAAAAAGTGATTTTAAGTATTATATTGATAATTATTTTCAATAGAAATTGGTCCATGTGATAGGTGAGAAAATTAGCTAATTTTCTCTCAAGAAAGTTCACTCTATCTTACATAGTTTTTTAGAGACATCAATCCCCGCCTTTTTTGACGATATCTCAAAATCGACTAGTCGGGTTTAACCCTTTTTTAGCTTAAGTACGGCAGAGATAGATAGACTGCAAATGCTTTGTACTTAATAGTGTCACTTACCCTTTATAAAGAACCTAAAAAATTAAATTTTCGGCCAATGTGACATGTTTAAAAATCATCTTAATTTCATTATGAGAGGGAGGCAAACGAGCAAGCGGGTCATCTGATGGAAAATGATCACCACCGCCCATAATTATCAACAACTTAAAGAGAGTCACTGATCTGTTGCCGGCCTTTGAAAAGGAGAGGGAATAGGGAAGAGGGAGGGGAGAGGTATTGAGCCCCCGGCGCTCTCGCTGACCGTATGAAACGCAGCAGCATTACTGCTGCTTCATGCCGGTGTTCTGTGTGAGGGGGGTACTGCCCCGGGCGAGCCGGCCCATTCGTGATGCAGCGGCTAGCTACAACATGGCTCTACCACTACTAAAATCATCCCAGCCTACTTACGTTCCACTGCAGGACATAGGCCTCCTCTCAGAATGAAAAGGCTTGAACCGTAGTTCCCAGTGCGAATTGGCAACTTCACACACACCACTGAATAGGGATGACGACTGGGTTAAAAATTGGTCCGTCATTTAGATTATGGGAAAATATGGGACACGTATTTTTTGGTTTATCAAATTATTAAAAAACGACAAAGATATAGATCATCAAACTTCCGGAGTGGGGGCTTGTGACGTCACCCTTAGGTAAAAATTGTACCATATAGTGACGTCACTCGAAACTTCTAAGCACTGTATCCTCCTCATTTTTTGTTTGTCAAACAAAGGAAAAAATACGTGTACAATATTTTTTAATAATCTAACTGACGGACTAAACAGTTTTTTTTAGTCGTCTAGCCTAGCAGGTTTCCTCACGAAGTTTTCCTTCACCGTAAAGCTCTAGTAAATTTAAAATATAGTTTCGCACATAAATTCCGAAAAAATCAGAGGGCGAGCTCTCTAGGTCAAACCACTACTAGGCCACCGCGGCTTAAAAATAAGAGAATTTTTTTTTTAATTATTTCTACCTTTTAAATCCTTTCACATTCCATTAGCGTTCAACCACAGGCTAACCCAAAAAACGGCTAAAAAACGAAGATTTATAAAAGGACGCAAAAAGTGTGTATTTTGGTGTTAAAATACGTTTTAGCAAGGCCTTTTAAATTTTTAACTCGACTTAAAGTAACGCCCTTCGGGCTTGACATTGACAGCTCTATTCAGAGATTCAACGCGAAAAACCAATGAATTTCGAGAAACCTTTACGTTGATTGCCTTTGGTTTAAACTTGACATTTTACACAAAATAAAATCAGGTGGATCCACATTTGTACCATTTTGCGTATCGAGATCAGAAATAAGAAAGATGAAATTTCACAAGACCTATGAATGGAAGCACGAATATTGAAACGTCGAATATTTATCTGACCGAAAGTTTTGAATCCCGAAAATATTACGTTTGACTGAAAACCTACAAACCCGAAGACTTTTATCCCGAAGATTGATACACAGCGATCGAACAATAGAATTAATTAAAAAAATAATTAGGTCATGGCGCTTCGTTTTCCGCTTTGCTTGTCGTCTTACATAATTTTCCAGAAACGAAATTGACAAAGAAAGAGATTTTTGCAATGGTATTATAGTGTAAATATTATGATGGTGCATGTTATATAAATTGATTTAGCTGTCATTTTTAGCTTTTTGAAATTTTGTACTTTAGGTCAAAGGCTTTTGCTTATCCTCCGGAAAAATGCAAAATTCCCAAGGGATAGAAGCAGTGAGTTCGATTTCGGGATTAATTTTAAAATTTCTTTCTCCAATAGAAAGCACACTATCCTTGATTGACATAAGCTACCTTTTCTCCGGTTTAGTGCAAAATCCCTTCGGGATAGAAATATGTGAATTCAACTTCGGGTTTAATTTTTAAATTTCTTTCACTTATAGAAGCTATACCATACCGTCCCTGATTGACATAGGCTGCTTTTTCTTCGGGAAAATGCAAAATTCCCGTGGGATAAAAATAAGTGAATTCAACTTCGGGGTTGATTTTATGAACTCTTTCACTGATAGAAAACTACACTGTCATTGATTGATATTTAAAATAGGTTGAAACAGTTGTTATTTCTATCACGTAGGAACTTTACACTTTCTCGGGATAAAAGTAGCCTATGTCAATCAGAAACATTTAAAATGGTAATTTCAAGGTTCGGTATATCGGCTTTAGAAAGGAATTTCTTTCTAAGGGAAACTTTAATACGTAAACGTGACTTAAAAGGTCTATTGTTCTATTTGTAAACTGAAACATAACATACGCTTTACAAAAATAGTAAGCTCTTAATTTAGTTGTATATTTTTTTACTGTACCTCGAAACTTCGATTTCGAAAACTCTCTTTTTGTTTGGGAGTGTCATTTAAATTTGAAGACAAATACCTCTCTAAAGTTGAGGAAATATTTACTATTTTGTACATTTCCTTGAAGTTTGTTTATTCTTTAATGCTTAATTAATCACGTATTGGTCGTTTAACGTTGTCACAATGTACATTGTCAAAGTGATCTTGGCACAATGACATAAGATTCAAAGCAGGTTTACGTTTTGTCGAGGCGCGGCGTTGAAAGGGTTAAAACATTAAGAGAACAGTTACTATTTATAATAGTGAAAAAATACGGATAACTCACGTCTATGGCCGATTTTAGCTCGACATGGTTCGGGCTAAACCGTGGCGTGCGCGTTTAAACAGTCGAGCTTAACTCAATCATATTATACATGACATGAGTTATCCGTATTTTTCACTACAAGTGAGTCTCACGGCAGTTTCATGTTCAGTTATGGGCATTTCTATTTTTCGTTGTTACCCAATTAAGAAATTGTTAACACGGAGTTAAAATTAGTCCGTTTGGTTACGCACTTTTTCAAGTCTTTACAATAAAAAGAAACGTAACAAACCACACAATAGGGATGACGACTGGGTTAAAAATTGGTAATTCTAATTAGTCCGTCATTTAGATTATGGGAAAATATGGGACACGTATTTTTTGGTTTATCAAATTATTAAAAAACGACAAAGATATAGATCATCAAACTTCCGGAGTGGGGGCTTGTGACGTCACCCTTAGGTAAAAATTGTACCATATAGTGACGTCACTCGAAACTTCTAAGCACTGTATCGTCCTCATTTTTTGTTTGTCAAACAAAGGAAAAAATACGTGTACAATATTTTTTAATAATCTAACTGACGGACTAAACAGTTTTTTTTAGTCGTCTAGCCTATTCTTCACTTCTTGTTAAGCATTGTAGAACTTGTCAGATTTGTTACGTTTTTTTTATTTTAATGGCTTGAAAAAGTGCGTAACCAAACTGACTAATTTTAACTCCGTGTTAACAATTTCTTAATTGGGTACAACGAAATATAGAAATGCCCTTATTTATTTGTGAAACAAGCTGCTAAAACAATCCATAAATCCAATTATAATCCCATATTCACTTTTAAAATTGGAATAGTCTATTTACAAACAACGAATAAAAGGAGGTCGCGTCACGAAGTAAAAAGGTCACTGGCTGGAAATGTCAGAGCCAACCTTTTTTACGTCTCTAATAGATGATAGGAAGGATCGACACATGAACCACGCCCATTTCGTTTTTTTATCTTTTTCCTGAAAGTAGCGCGACTTTTACGCCGAATTTAGCTGCCAGTGACAATCATGTTTTTTTTTAGACCTTTGCACGGCGTCATGTATTTTACGACTGTTTTTTTCAGCCAGCAATGAAATTATCACCTTTTTTAGGGTTCCGTAGTCAACTAGGAACCCTTATAGTTTCGCCATGTCTGTCCGTCTGTCCGTCTGTCTGTCTGTCTGTCTGTCTGTCCGCGGCTAAGCTCAGAGACTGTTAGTACTAGAAAACTGTAATTTGGCATGAATATATATTATTATATTAGTCACGCCGACAAAGTGGTTAAATAATAAATACTAAAAAAATTTTTTTTAGGGTACCTCCCATTGACGTAAAGTGGGGGTGATTTTTTTTCTCGACTAACCCTATAGTGTGGAGTATCGTTGGATAGGTCTTTTCAAACCATTGGGAGGTTGCTTACATGATTTTTGTATTCAGTGATTTGTTTGCGAAATATTCAACTTTAAAGTGAAAAATTTCATTAAAATCGACCGTCCCCCCCCTCTAAAATCTTAACTGTTAGGTGGAAAAATTTGGAAAAATTCAAAATGGTAGTAAATATATTTAATTTACAAGGAAAATTATAGCGGCTAAGATTGCTTGGGAATTATTTGTAGTTTAAGAGTAAATAGTAGCCTAAGGTATTAAACATACCGTCACTACTTTGAAAAACTCGTATCTCAAATCAGCATGTAAACAAAACTGAACCTTGACATACGCGTAATAAAGTTCACTTTGCCAGATTAACGATTTTGAGATACGAGCTTTTTTCAAAGTATTGACGATACCTAACTTGGAAGATTCCGTACACATACGAAATCCTTAGAAAAATATTACTTGATTTTTTCGTAATGGCTACGGAACCCTATCTTGGGCGTGTCCGACACGCTCTTGGCCGGTTTTTGAGGTATTCTATCTTACGCTACGCTGGCTCTGATGTTGCAGTTGTAAGCGGGTGGTGGTAACTTACCATGCAAGTATGGTTCCCAGATTATTTATTCCTTTCAATCAAATTTATACCTTAATACAATAATGTCATTGTTTGAAATCACTTGTCAATCATCATCATCATCCCAGCCTATATTATACGTCCCACTGCAGGGCACAGGCCTCCTGTCAGAATGAGAGGGGTTGAGCCATAATCAGTAGTGAGTCATTTAAAATTCGAGGCAAAGGTACACAATCATCATCATCATCATCATTTCAGTCGAAAGACGTCCACTGCTGAACATAGGCCTCCCCCAAGGCTCGCCAAACAGATCGGCCCTACGCCATCCGCATCCAATGCGCTTCCGCCACCTTCACCAGGTCGTCGCTCCATCTTGTTGGAGGGCTACCTACACTGTGTCTTCCGGTCCGTGGACGCCACTCGAGAACCTTTCGCCCCATCGGCCGTCAGTTCTACGAGCGATGTGCCCTGCTCACTGCCACTGAAGTCTAGCGATTCTTCGAGCTACATACCTACTCTTATGTCCGTTACTTTAGTTCTTGCGCAGATAAGGTAAACATACTTTAAAGCAACGCCGTCAAAAATCGAATCAATCTAAAGATTTCCCTAAATCATCGCATTTAAAATGAAACATATTTTTACGTTTACAGATCGAACAAAAATAAGCTCTAATTCAATGGCACAAGCTAGATTGTTGAATAAGTTACGAGCTTGCTGAAAATATCCTAAAAATTAGATTTCTAGGTCTGAGTACTAACTGATAAACTTTTATGTTTGTTTTGAACCCTGAAAATGTGGTTAAGGTTACCAGTTCCGCTAATTCCACTTAGTGATTTTAAACTCAACATCTGTACGTGTTATAACAAATTTTACTTGAAACGAAATAAACATTGTACCAATTTACGTAAATAGCTACCAAGTCTCAGGTAAAATGCTGAGAGTTATTTTATTTGTTTTGTTGATGCCTTAATTAAATTTGGGGTTTCACGGAATTTTACGATCGGCAAATGTATTAGAGTTGCTTAAAAATAACGAATAAAATGTAATTTTTCGCTTCAAAGTTTAGTGTAGTTTGCGTAATCTTTACACTGGACTTCTCCATCTTAACACCCAAGATATTTAGGCGCACGTGCGAGCAAAGCGAGCGAGGGTGCTTATTATAGTTCGCGGGTGTAGTTGATCATTTATACTCAAGTTGAACACACTACTTTTCATCACGAATGCGAGGAAACAAAGAAAAACCGTTATGTTAAAAATGTATACGCAATTTGTAACAGAGCGGAAGAAAAATTATCCCGCCAAACCATCTTTTGTTTTTTTTTTAATGGCCTCGCGCTCTTTGGCTTTGGCACATTCAGCCAGCACTGGCCAGCAGCATTATGCCAGCATGGAGGTTTGGAGGTAAGTATTACGCAATACAATCTCCTTGTTTAGCAGTTCGTGAATACAAATAGAATAGAATAGAATAGAATCATTACCTACCTATTGCCAAGCGTAGCTATTAGTTTTTAAGTTGTTTTTCTTATTAATATTATTTTTTGTAAATGTACGTTGGCAATAAAGTTTTTATTATTATTATTATTATTATTTATTTCTGTTTAGTGTTACATTTAGGTACAATTTACATTAAATGTGCCAAACTACAGAGCAGTTTGTCGGCACTTTAGCTACTTTAGCTTTAGCAAAAGCACCATTCGATTTTTAAATTTACTTACACCCCTAAAGATTTAACCCTTTATAAGGCCCCATTTATTGGAGCACACTACCACAGAATCAAAAACAGGTATCGAATGCATACCTGACAAACGATATTTTTAAAGCTAGTCGTATTTTCAATAATTACAATGGATATCGTGACGTATAATGTAATCAATAAAGTTGAAATTCCAACTCAATGCATGTGGTTGCTAAATCGCTTCTGCCTTATAAAGGGTTAAATCGAAATTACAACCCGGATTTCAAGACAAATGCAACCTACTTTCAGAGCTTAAGTGATGAAAAGAAATAAAAACTGTCGACGCAGGTGTTAAAAAGGCAAATTAGAGTATATTTTTACTAATGATCGTGCAGACGACAGAACGAAGCTGGCAGCTGGTTTATCATAAATTAGCTGCGAAAGAGACAAAAAATCAGATTAAAGTATTTTTACAGCCGAGGCTTTGCCACTTTCTTAGATTGAGGCTGCTCGCTCAAACTGAAGTCAAGATGTAACTATAAATTGAAATTTTTAAAAACCCCCAACGCAATTATGTCACTGTCATTGCCCGTTATGCGTCTAAGATCTCTTCCGCAGCTAACAAAAGAGCTGATAACTTTGAAACGGCTGCACCGATTTTGATGAAACATATCTAAGAACCATCGCCAAGAAACCTGCTGTCTATTAAAAAAACCACATCCAAATCGGTGTACCCGCTTAAGAGCTATGATGCCACAGACAGACACACACACATAGCGGTCAAACTTATAACACCCCTCTTGTTGTGTCGGGGGTTAAAAATGAAACATTTCACGGATATCAAAGGACGAGAATTGTCGAGAATGCATACAAAGTCCCCTCAAACATTCATTACATACATGTAACGTTTGCAAGCACTTTAAAACCTTTTGAGAGAGAATTCCGGTTCAAAACTGCATGGTTTTCACTAATGGTTTGAGGTAGGAAGAATGTTAGCTTTGAAAATTTTCAGTTTACAATTCATTTATGTATTTATTTATTATGGTTTGCCAACTGGTAATATACTTTAAAACTTACACTACAACATATTAATAAGAAAACGAAGAGTATTTACCCAATTACAGGCAAACAGAGCATGCATTAGACATAAATTACTACAAAACAACACTTACGACATGAGCTAGTAACCATAAAAATGTGAAGAAACAATATAATATATAATAAACTTATGTTAGAAAAAAAGTGGTCCTAAAACTATAACCACAGAATATATAATAGTACTGACGTACAGAATGGAAACGGTCCGCCTCGCACTGATTCGAATTACCCCACCCCTCAAGGCGCAGATAGCCGGAAACCGCCAGAATCCAGAAGAGTGCGCGCGCGATGTATGTAGGCGTACGCGTGTACAGACGTCGTCGTGCTTATGTAGATTCAAGAACGCGTATTTGTACGTCGTGTCCGCCGCGTGCTATAACTATACCTACTACAACCAGAAGCAGCGGCAAATTATAAGAACAATATCGTTACCCAAGTAACCTGCTACAGTTTTGAAAGCGTAAGACAATTAAATTACAATAACAATTACTGAGTCTCGATCCTAAGCTAATTATTTATTTTAAATCTATACAGAAGCATCTTATATTTATTAATAGAATCGTAAAAGACCGACTCTTGTATCCTTAAAAAACTCGTTATGATTCCTGCAAATCCTTGGGATAATACTACGAGAGCCAACTTTGCTCCTGTAAGTTATTGTAGCTAATGGTCGATTTGCCACACGAGCGTGCTGTCTATCGGAACGGTCATAATAAGATAAATCGATAAACACCGGCTGCACGCACGAAAAAGGATGACGCAATGTAACTTACATGTCCCGTACATGTCTCGTACAACAGAGAGCAGTGAACGCCAGGATGTACAAGAGAGCAGCGCGCGCCAGGATGTACAATCTTAGTAGGTAATAAACCTCGGGTAATTTTTAATGGGGAGGTGCTGGGGATGGGGGTGCGGGGGCATTAAAGGGGGATGAAAATTTAATTGATTTTGCCCTAGGATGCACCGTTTTCAAGATATTTGACAAAACACCGGTTCTCGTCCGATCTCCAAGGTTAAGCAACGTCGGGCGCGGTCAGTACTTGGATGGGTGACCGCCTGGTTTTATTTTTGTTTTTTGAATGTTTTGTTATGACGTTCTCACGTTAAACTATCGTCCGTAAACCGACTAAAACGGGGACAGTCTAAGGCCCCATTTACTATTTTATGCAACAATACTTGATCCGAGATCCAACGTCGAACTTCAAGGGGTTGCATTTTAAAGTGGGTCAATCTTTGTTTATGATGCTTCATATTAAATAAGAGGTCCGTTCCAAAGGATGTCTAACGGACCCTCTAGTTCAATAATCGTTTTAGATGTACAGTCGGAAAATAAATCGCGTACCAGGATGGAACCTCTTCAAAGTCCATTTTGATTTTTTGATTTTGTTGGGTTTGTTTGATTTGTGTGTGTTCGTACAGTGTGGAGGTGGAGAAACTGTATGAACACGCATTTCTTACATAAATGTAACCATCGTAAAGTCGCTGGTGAGCAAAGTAATTGTTTCAGTCCATTAATATGGACCTCCGCAAAGTAACGCCTGATTTAATAAAAGAAAAGAAAGAAAGAAAAGAAAAAACATTTATTCGTGACATAATCTTAATTTAACAGGTGAAAAAACGGTAAAAGATATAACATTATCTCGAAATGGTCCCAACTCAGCATGATGTCAGCTATGCAGCTGACGCTGGTCTTCCGTTGGAACCATTTTACCCACAATTCAAACGTTAACTGATCTGTGAAACCGACAACTAAAATTTTATCACTAAGCAATCCAAAAAAAAGAAAATATGTTAAAAACACAAAAGGCAACTATAATAATATATACAAGGAAAAAAACGGAAAAAAAATGGTGTCTGCATAGACCGAATGCCTTTGCCCTTGCCATTTAATATAATCCAAAACGAAAACATAGAAACATAAATAAAATAAATAAAAATAAAATAAAAATCCATTTATTGCCACAACCATACAAAATAAAAAGAAACACAAAGAACACAAAAAAAAAGAAGAAGAACAGAAACACAAAAAAAAAAAAAAAACTTCGTGGCAATAGGCTCAGGCTCAGCATAAATGCTGCCGGTTAGGAAGCCGGCGGCGCTGATTTTCAGCCTGCGCCCTCCCACGGCGCGTAAAACACAGCAATAACGGGAAGGGCAGAGCTCACAATATTACGTAAAGAAAGAAGAAAGGGAAATCTGGCAGTTCTTTTCTAAGGAAATGGTAGGGCATCACAGTCATATTTATAGCCTTTGGTAATCTTGTGGTCTTTGGGGAAGTATCAATTTCCATCTACTTAAATTCCAATTTGGACCGCCATTAGCACTTTCCTAATTTTCTGTTTAAAGACCGGGAAAGGCATGTGGGCTCGGAGCGGGGGAGGAAGATCGTTCCATATCTTAGAGGCACGGAAACGGACACTCCCTCTGAACCCCACGGACCTGTGTTTGGGGATGATAACTTTATTGGCGTGCATACTCCGGACACCTCGATCGCGACCCGCACGTGGCCATGTAAACTTGTCAGTACCTGGGCGACCGAGCTCTGCTCGGGCAGAAACTCGGTACCAAGCGTTTTCCCAGAGATAAGATATCGTTGGAACCGTTTCCGAGATCCTGATTATATACACCGGAGGGGTGGGGGGGGGGGGGGTTTGAGAGGGGGGAGGGGATGCGGGGGAGGGAGCGCGGGGGTCTTAAAGGGGGGATGAAAATTTCATTGATTTTGCCGTAGGATGCACCGTTTTCAAGATATTTCACAAAAACACCGGAGGGGGTGGAGGGGTGAGTCACGTTAAACTATCGTCCGTAAACCGACTTTACAGACAACCGGCTTATCCTGTTCTGTGCTCCCAATAGGGAACGTGCACATAGACGGTGCTGCCAACTGGTGCCATAAGGGTGCCATCAATTTGAATGTTTTACCTTGATAAGTTTGTTTTACTGTCCGCATAGTGTCTCTTCTGTCGCATTAGTGCTGCCGCCTATAGTTACAGCACGTTCCCTATAATACTTTTTCTAACAAAAAAGTAACTTTTTCTCGCAAAAAAATAACTTTTTCTCACAAAAAAGTAACTTTTTCTCACAAAAGAAAAAACTTGACGTTTTCTCGTAAAAAATAAACTTAAAAAAAAAACTAAAAATCTTGAAAAAAACGTGGTATCGAACCGAGGTCGGCTGGATCCGCGACCACCCGATTTCTAATGTGCCATTATGATCTGCTCGATGTCGGCGAAATTTAGCTTTATATTCTAATGCAAACAAAAATAGCCGGAAAACACGAGTAAAAGCTATTTTCTGAAAATGAAACATAGCTAGATCAGTTTTTCATCCCCGAAAACCCCCACATACCAAATTTCATCGAAATCGTTGGAGCCGTTTCCGAGATCCTGATTATATATATATATATATACATATATACAAGAATTGCTCGTTTAAAGGTATTAGATACAAGTATTGCGGTCGTTGTGTATTTATTATTTTATGCACTTGAGTCGTCAGGTGTAAGTCCCTCCGGCCGGGCCGATATATTCAGTATTTGTCTCTCGTTTAGGTAAGGCGTAACGTGTGCGCGTCTAGGCACCCTATAGCAAAATCTCATACACGCATTTTGAACACGCTGAATAGCTCGCGCTGACTTTGCAAAGAGCCGGGGCCCGTACACAGTATCACAGTAGCTGAATTGGGAGAGAACCAAGGCTTCAACCAGTAATTTCCGCACTTCTTCTGACAAGTACTGTCTTAAGGTGTAGAGGATTTTTAGCCTGTAAAAAGCGTTTCTTATTTTAAAATTTACATGTTCAATATAACGCAGCTCACCATCCATCAGAAGACCCAGATTTCTCGCTACATCAACTCTTTCGATAGTATCCTGATCCAGTTCAATCGTCGGATCCATTTCCTTAATTTTCTTACACTGATCCCTTGTACCCAGTATCATATACTTTGTCTTAGATGGATTTAGTACAAGTGCGTTTCCCCGCGACCACTGACATATGGCGTTCAGATCATCTTTGATCAGGCGTTCCGCGGCTATTAAGTCATCAGCCTTAAAAGAATAGTAGCCCTGTGTGTCATCTGCATATAAATGCACTTTACTGTGCTTAACGCAGCTTAAAAGGTCAGCTGTAAACAAAATAAACAAAACAGGACTCAAAATAGACCCTTGTGGTGTGCCTTGATGGACGTTCCTTATCTGTGACTTGGCGAGTTCTCCCTCACCATTTTCTATTTCCACGTACTGAGTTCTGTTTGTAAGGTATGAGCGGAACCACCTAATTGCTGAGTCCGAGATCCCATAGTATTTTAGCTTCCTTAACAATATAGACAAATTTAGTTAGGTTAGTTGGTTAGTTAGACACAAACAAACAATAGCGTGGTAGCGGGCGTCGGTCGGCCGACCGAACTAATTAATCCCTTTCAATAAACTATATGGTATACTAAATAAGACGTAATTATCAAATTTTATTAGTCAGATATTATATGCAAAATGAAATACAAAAATACAGTCAGTCGAATAAACCGTCCCGCATACCAGGCGCAAAGGTGCCCAATGCATTAGATAAAAGGGTTCATTATGATCATCTGAAATAAAAATCTCGTGTCACGGTGTTTGTAATCGAACTCCTCCGAAACGGTTTGGCCGATTTTTATTAAATTTTTTCTCTATATTTGGTAGGTCTAAGAATAGGTCGTAGGCTATTTTTTATACCCTTATTCTACGTAGACGAATTCGCGGGCAACAGCTAATATTATATTATATATATAAAAAAACCCTAAAATTCAAATTTCCCCACATTCCCCAAGACCCTGCGTTCCGCATTTTCCCAACGAATTCAGAACAACTAGCCAACCGGTGGTCAAACTTTCCTTGCAAGCTTTTGTTTCGGCGTTGTCAATGTTGCCAGCTACGCCGCGTGTTCGAGTTAAAACTTTCCCAAAACCAGTAGTTGGGCGAAAAACTTTTTCCCATTAGGAATTGACTGACACCTGAGCCCGTATTTGCGGGCACTCGCAATCGCATTTAACATGTCTTACAATCGTTATTTACGTTAGACAACTTTCTCAGTTTCACATCCTACTAATATTATAATATTCATTATTATAAATGAAATTATTTGAAGACGTTTGGATGTTTGTTACTAAATCACGCACTTACGTCTCCACGGATCTGAAACTTGCCGTGGAATTAGGTACACAAATATCTGGGTTGAGACTTCTTAATATCTCGTGTTCCCGCGAAATAAAATTTTTACATTAAAATAGAGCTCACTGTCCGCAAACGTTTAAGTACTTTTGCTCAACACACATACATGCATAAGCACAAATATTTGAAATTAACAATGCGCTTTACGGTAAAGAAAAACATTTGAAAAATGCCCGAACTCGTAAACGTAAATATCTGAATACGAAAATTAATTAAACTTATTTTGAGAGAAAGACTGATGTAGGATATAACTTTGAAGGCTGTATCATCATCATCTTAGCCGAAAGACGCCCACTGCTGAACATAGGCCACCCCCAAGGCTCACCAAACAGATCGGTCCCGTGCCATCCGCACCCAACGCAATCCCGCAACCTTAACCAGGTTATCACTCTATCTTGTTGAAGGCCTACCTACACTGCGTCTTCCGGTCTGTGGACGCCACTCGAAATGGAAGTTGTATTTATGCAGCCGAGTTGAGAAACTTCGATAGCGTGATGTAGGATTGTAGTAGTTAGTTCCTTATGTGATGACTAGATGGCGCTAGTAGTTGCTACATCAGCCCCCCCTTTTAGACCGGAGGTCGATACGAATTGCAGTGGAGTGCAGTCTGTGCGTCATGTGGGCACTTGCAAGGGCCAGTCGCTCAGAGCCTCGTCGGCGAGCATTGTTGTTCCTCTGCTACTTGTGGATGCATGCCTGTCGCGTGATTGCTCGGAGCCTTGTTGGCGAGCGTTGGTTGATTGATTGGCAAGTGGAAGTAGTGGGAGGAGGATTTGCGAACTGTAGACACCAGGCAGATAATAGATACATGCTAATGGTGCACAGTGCGGTGATTATGGCTTGCTGTGAGACTGCGTCATCGTCCTGTGTGTCTGAAGGTTGCTATTTTTGTCCAATGTCGTGGGTCACCCATTTGGGGGTAGTTGCAATAGAGAGATCTCTCTCCAGGCAGATGTTATGCCTGGGGACCGAAGTCCAATGGATGAAAGTTGGAAGTTGTATTTATGCAGCCGAGTTGAGAAAATTCGATAGCGTGATGTAGGAGTGTAGTAGTTAGTTCCTTATGTGATGACTAGATGGCGCTAGTAGTCGCTACAGTTAAAAAAAGCACACTACATTGCTATTTCGCGGTAAATATATACCGAAGCCAGCTCAGCGACGATTCATCTTGCTAATTATGAAATAGATGCCCATAACGTGTCGTTACTGGAGCGAAGGTCACTCATGAACGACGGGCCGATTTAATGCCCAGTTAACGACCAGCCGATTAACGCTGCCCTTTATAAACGTGTTAAAAGCCGTATAAATTCTACCACGAACTGAAAGACGCGGCGTTGGTAAGGCCAGGGTCCTACTACGAAATCCGAAGTTTGTATCGTGCTATTCCTGTCACTCTTCTATTTAAGAATAAGAAGAATAAGAATAGTTTATTGTTCAAAACTGTGTAACTCTGTATTTGATACTATTAGCGTGAACTCGGATGGGAGCGTTCGGGAAACTCCGCAATATCTTTTCGTCCAAAATACCTCAGTGCCTCAAAACAAAAGTCTTTAATCAGTGTGTGTTGCCAGTGATGTCTTAGAGATCCGAGACGTGGTGCTTCACTATGGACCTGATGAATAGGCTCAGAGTCGCTCACCGAGCTATGGAGATGGCTATGCTCGGAGTTTATATACCTACGGGATCGAATCAGGAACGAGAAGATCTGTAGAAGAACAGGGGTCATCGACATAGCCAAACGGATTAGCTCGTTGAAATGGCAATGGGCAGGCCATATAGCACGCAGAACAGATGGCCGTTGGGGTCCAAACCATGGACTGACAAGTGCAAGTCGCTTCCAACCGTAATGATTGAGCGTCAATGATGAGGCTTATGGCCAGTAATGGAAGTCCCACGACTGAAATGATGATGATGATGATGATGAACTAAATGAGAGTAACATAAAACTCCACTTTTTAGTACCAGATATTTTCGAAAAAAAATACTTATCGTTTAACTACACATAGTGACATCAATTTTTTTGATCAACGTCATAAAATACGCGATGAGTACTGTACCTTGTCACTTTAACGTTATTTGTTTGAAAAGCCATACGAAATTATTTAGCGACTGAAAGCGACAAAGTAGAAAAGTAGTCACTTATTTATGACTCTGACTGTACCAGGTTAACGTTGAGCCCTGACTGTTGTTATATCTGTAGTCTCTTTCACGAAACTCAAGACCATTTTCGTTGTAATATCAAAACATAGTAATTCAAACCACGTTTTATTTATCATAACAATAAGCTTTTGTTAAGCTCCTGTTTCCCAATACCACAACATTTCTGTACTTACTTGATTGACAAACAATGAGCTGTGTCACGTATACCATCACAATTTGCATTATTATGCACATAAATTTAAGATAAAAGTCCTTTTGTTTGTGCTTTCGAATTTTTTTGGTTGAATCAATTTTATCTCTTAAAATGTTTACTGATCATTAAAGGTCCATCGAGCTTTTGGCGCATTTATTGCATTCATTCAATCCCTTGCTGAATCATTCATTAGGTACTTGCAAAGCTTTAGTTCTGAAATTCCTGTGTAAGATATATGAGGATTCACTCTAATAATGACCAGTGATTTTCGAAACACGATTACTTACTTGTAGTTTACTCTATAGAAAAAAATCCTTAGTACGGCGTAAATACTGCACGCAGGTCATGAATTCTCGAATGTTAATAAAACAAGATATTTTCTAGGCCAGTGATGATACATTTTTAAATTATGTATTTGTTTTAGTAATACGATGAAAATACCTAAATACCCGCGCGGTCTGACTAACCTATCTCGAGCCGTCGTGTTTCCCCCTTGTTCGTATAGTTAGAGACGTTAGTTCTACTTCGGCCATCGGATGGGGAACTTGTGACTCTTGCGCTTACGCACGGCTTTGATTATAGCCACTCGCTCTTACGCACACATACACGAGTGCATAGAATACCTAAAATCGATTAGCGCAAGAATCTCGGTGCGGCCTTAAGGTGGAACGGCACGCTCTAGGCGCGAAATTCAAAATTTTTACAGGTTTTAATTTATTGTGGGTAAACGGTGTAACTGTTTAACTTCATATGGTATTTGCGCTTGTAAAACAGTGTTCTTTATATTATTGTGTAAAGCTTTTTAAGAATAAAACTGTTAGCTTGATATAAAAGTTGTCAAACATAGAAATTCGGACTTTCAACGCTTTGACAACTTTTATTTCAAGCTAATAGTTTTTTTGTTAAAAAACTTTACACAATAATATAAAGAACACTGTTTTACAAGCGCAAATACCATATGAAGTTAAACACCTTTTACCCACAATAAATTAAAAACTGTAAAAAGTTTGAATTCCGCGCCTAGAGCGTGCCGTTCCACCTTAAGACCAAGAAGTAAATAACGGGACCAAGCATGATTTGGAAATTAAGAGTGCAGGCTATTGCGCAGCAGGATACTGTGTAACGATCCATTTTCGTTACAGCTAGCGCCATTCTATCGCAGTGTTCTGCAACCACTGCAAATTGTTTTAAGAGTTATCTAGCGGAAGTGAGGTGAACTGTCATCGTCGTTCGGAAACAATCAATAATTCTTTCGTTGCAAATATAAATACAAAACCTTTTATTTTGCTTTCAGGAATACCAAAAGGGGTATGTTAGTCTATGGTCTCCTATAAACGCTATGGGCCGCATACAGCGACACGTCGTATAAAAAAATCTGTTCAGAAATTTTGAATATCGGGGCAAAACGCGAATATGTGAAAAGCCACAAGGAATTCATTATAGTAATTTCGGAGTACATGACGAACAAACGGTCTGCTGTAGATTCATAAATCAATTTCAGTTCAACACTTTAAAATATTTTCAAAGTTCCAACGAACATACTGAATATCGAAAAACTAAAAGGAAATACGAAACACGTTTGCGACACCAGCAAGCCATTACAAAGTATTGGAGCAAAATCCTTCATTCGGTGAACTTCGGGAAGTTTCAAAACTAGTTCGAAGCTAGACGTGCGATATCGGAAATGCATTACTTTGTCGATGTAGTTTCATCATCATCATAATTTCAGCCGAAAGACGTCCACTGCTGAACATAGGCCTCCCCCAAGGCTCGCCAAACAGATCGGCCCTGCGCCATCCGCATCCAATGCGTTAGCTTACCTACACTTACCTACACTGCGTCTTCCGGTCCGCGCGCCATTCGAGAACCTTTCGGCCCCATCGGCCGTCAGTTCTACGAGCGATGTGCCCTGCCCACTGCCACTTAAGTCTAGCGATTTTTTTTTTTTGGGAAAAAATGTGAATGCAAATTTAGCTGCTAGGAAATAACGATTCTGGTAAATTGATCTACGCACTCCTCACAAGCAGAAGGTCGTGGATGTGGATGGCCCGGGCTCACTCCTCTATGTTTTTCCGAATTTACCTGCTAAATTCTCCACTCGAGTGTTCGTCTCGCCCAACGATCGCGATTCATCCTGGCAATGTGTCGTGAAAACACTCGCAGTAGAGGAATACCACCAATGAGGTGGAAGGACGACATCTGCCGACAGGCGGGTGGAGGGATGCATATGGCTGTCGATCGCCAGCCGTGGAGAAATGGAGAGGAGGCCTATGTCCGAAGACGGACGAACTAAGGGCTGCTATGGATGGTATGGACCTACTAAATTACATTTGTTTACTATGAGCTATACGATGAAGGAAAACGTCGTGAGCAAATCTGCACACAGCTGCAAAGAAATCCGATGATGTGTGTGAAGTTCCCAACGGTCCAAGCCGTCTTATTCTAAGAGGAGGTCTGTGCTCTGCATTGGGACGTACGTTTGGGCTAGGGTGATGATGATGATATCATACACGACTTGATTTTTGAGAAATTCCAGAATTTCAATTTCAATTCCACGCCGAACGGTTTATGCGAGCGAAGCAGCAGTCAAAAGCCGTAGAGGTTTTATTTTACAAACTATCAATACAGTGATCTCCAGAAGCAAGTATAATAAACGATCACTCGAACTGAGTAAATAAATAATATCGGATTACTGCCCTGGAAGGTTTTCAGGGCAAATTGCGTACGCGGGCTCGTTCCCTTAATCTG
Source organism: Archips xylosteana (assembly GCA_947563465.1). Classification (NCBI taxonomy): domain Eukaryota; kingdom Metazoa; phylum Arthropoda; class Insecta; order Lepidoptera; family Tortricidae; genus Archips; species Archips xylosteana. The sequence continues at coordinate 1,557,060 of OX387355.1, forward strand.
TTCTAATAAATAAATCCGAACGGGTATTACTAGCTTCGTTAACGGTGTATGAGGGTACTGGGATGGGTTGTTTAGTTCTTTATGTCGAGGTAATGGAATTTTCCTCTGTTTTTTTGGGGTTCCACGTTAGGCACAATATTTAAGAGCGCGGCGAGCTTCTAGCGCGTTTATTACTTTCATTTAGTCCTTGGTTATAATAATCAGGGTCATACGTAAGTTTTTCTTCGCACTCTCGTCTGAACATGGCAAAAATTAAGGGTCTAACTATAGCGAATATCCTTACTTTTTTTATGAGGGGGGTACAACCCTTAGTTTAGGTACAGTCGGCCAAAAATATGGTCTACCCCCTACGGTCGAAGTTCATTTGCACGTCATGATACAACGAGGTCGATTTTCCCTTACAATAACATGATGACAGTGACTTAGGGATATTTAGATGTCACAGAAACTTTTGTCAAAACTGTAGACCACTTTCTTGGTCGACCGTACGGTAAAAAAATTGCATGGCAGGTTATAAGTTTTTCAATGATAATAAAACTAGATGTTTTCCATAGCGTACCTACCTACCTTGTATTATAGACGTTACAATTCGTAAATATGTTTTGTTTGTTTTAGTACGAAGAAAATACCTTCACACGCGCGCGGTCTGACCAACGTATCTTGAGCCACCGCGCTTCCCCCCGTCGTTAACGATAGTGCATGGAATACGTATAATTGATTAGCGCTAGAAACTCGAGTGTATTAAAATATCGAAAGTTTTTATAAAAAACTTTTTATGATGGTTATAAAACTATACTAACGGGTACTATACTAACGGGTTTTATACAATGCCGTTTCAAGGGATCCTGAGAAGTTTATGTTAATGAACTAAAACAATTACTTTGCTCACCCGCGACCTTATAATAGTTACGTTTATGCAAGAAATGTGTATTCATGCAGTTCCTCCACCTCCACACTGTACGAACACACACAAATCACATAAACACAACCATCACCACCACCAAGCTACACTGACGCGTTTCGAACTCAACCAGAGCTCATCTTCGGAGTTACCACAACCGTATGGTATGGTACAGTGTGGAGGTGGAGGAACTGCATGAATACACATTTCTTGCATAAACGTAACTATTGTAAGGTCGCGGGTGAGCAAAGTAATTGTTTTAGTTCATTAATATGGACCTCCGCAAAGTAACGCCTGATTCAATAAATTAAGTTTATGTTTTCAAAAAAAAAACTTTTCAATACTATAACTGTATAGGGTTGCCAACCGTACCGTTATAAGCGGGACGTCTCGTTTCTAGAGGCCTATATATAGTATGCGTCCCGCAAAAGATCCGCGTGGGACGCTACTACTGAATGTAGCCCAATAGCAGTGCTAGAGACTGCCTGAGGTTGCATTGTCGTGATGCTAACGAGTTACTAGAGATCAAACCAGCACTAAAAACAAGCTACTGGAATAACGACGATGATGTAAACGGAGCCTCAAGACAAAAGAAGGCATGTTTACGCGCCATTCTCGGGAAAGACAAGGACCCGAGGCATGTCTTACGGAGAGATGAATCAAATTCTAGCGACGGAGCTTGGAAAGCAAAAGAAATTGTAGTAATTATTAAACTCGAGACATTATCCAAGCATTTGTTCCAAATCACTTTTGTGGTAACATTTTTGTAGAAATAGCAGAAGATTCTGATACAGTTTTCAGATATCCGATAGAAATGGATACCTCTAATAAACAAACAACCAAAAACGCAATCAAAATCTATAGCCATTAAATAAAAAACCGGCCAAGAGCGTGTTGGACACGCCCAGGATAGGGTTCCGCAGCTGTTACGAAAAAATCGTTCCGAATCTTAGTCAAAGTCAAAGTCAAAATTCTTTATTCAATTTAGGCATCAATTGATGCTCCTATGAACGTCGAAAAATCTACCACCGGTTCGGAAAAAACCCTGTTGAGAAGAAACCGGCAAGAAACTCAACAAGGTATATTTTTTTCGATCAGATCTACATTGTTATTAAATGTCATACATCTAAAGTATTTAATACAATTAAATTTTTTAACACAGTAGATACGCTAATTTTACTATTAATTATACTGTCCGTATTAAACAAGCAATATTTTATAGGTCAGGCTGCTATTTACTCTTAAACTACTAATAATTCCCAAGCAAACTTAGCCGTTATAGTTTTCCTTGTTAATTTGAGATATTTCCTCCCATCCTGATTTTTTTCAAAATTTTTGTACCAACTGTTTAGCTTTAAGAGGAGGGACGCTCGATTTTATAAAAAAAAACACTTTAAAGTTGAATATTTCGCAAACGAATCACTATCGAAAAATCGTCTTCACATCCCCATAGTGATTTTAAAAGACCTGTCCAACGATACCCCACACTATAAAGTTAGACAAGAAAAAAAACACCCCCACTTTACGTCTATGGGAGGTATTTTGTCGGGGTAATTGCTTTATATATCCATACAAAATTACAGCTTTCTAGCACTAATAGCCACTGCTCTAAGCAGTGAACTGACAGACAGACAGACATGACGAAACTATAAGGGGTTCCGTTTTGCCATTTCGGCTCCGGAACCCTATAAAGAGACTACATATGTGAGGCGTTTGAATCGCTCGAATAAATTACTCTACTGCGTCGTAGTACGGATTTACATTGAAATGGACCTCAAATTCACAACATTTTGTGTGTGGCAACGACATATACCGAGGTGCCAATGCAATGTAATTATCGACAGCTAGTTAAGAGCGGTGTCAACAGAACTAACTACAGCTCTGCTGTATAACCGTATAGCGCTTCTATACAGCAGGGTACTTGCGTGATACTTGAAATGAAAGAATATCATTGAATCCTTATTGAATAGAACTTGGGATTTTTCAATTAAAAAGATGATTGCTTTTAAATCCTCTCCCGCTGCTAAAAATTGAGAAATTTGTGAAGCTATTTGAATTTTATTTTATTGAGAGAGGGAGAAAATGAGGAAGTGGGTCACTTGATGGGGAATGATCACCACTGCCAGTAAACGTATTCTAGCAAATAAAGATTTACTTACGTATATACTTACTTACTTGGCAAACGTAGCGTGGGACGTCCTCAGACTCGGTGGAGCGATGATCTTCGCAAGGCGGCTGGCAAGAGCTGGATGAGAGTGGCCGAGGATCGTGCTCAATGGCGTGCCATGGGAGAGGCCTATGTCCAGCAGTGGACGAACGTAGGCTGATGATGATGATGATGATACTTACTTACTAGTGCCAACAATTTAAGGACAGCCACTGATATTGTCGGATTTTAAAAGAAGAATAACCCCTTTTCTTGAAAGCCCCGACGTAATTATTGTGGTGTTTGGATGGTTTGGATGTTTTTTCGTGAATCACGCAATAACGGTTGATCGGATTCTGATAAAACTTCACGTATGTATACACAAAAACTTAGATCATAATAGCTTGTAGCGACTACAAGCACCATCTAGCCATCACATAAGGAACTAACTACTACAATCCTACATCACGCTATCGAAGTTTCTCAACTTGGCTGCATAAATACAACTTCCAACTTTCATCCTTTGGACTTCGGTACCCAGGCATAACATCTGCCTGGAGAGAGATCTCTCTATTGTAGCTACCCCCAAATTGGTGACCCCGACGTGATAAAATCGCAACCTTCAGACACACAAGACAATGACGCAGTCTCACAGCAAGCCATACTCACCGCACTGTGCACCATTAGCATGTATCTATTATCTGCCTGGTGTCTACAGTTCGCAAATCCTCCTCCCACTACTTCCACTTGCCAATCAATCAACCAACGCTCGCCAACAAGGCTCCGAGCAATCAATCACGCAACAGGCATCCAGAAGAAGCAGAGGAACAACAATGCTCGGCGACGAGGCTCTGAGCGACTGGCCCTTGCAAGCGCCCACATGACGCACAGACTGCACTCCACTGCAATTCGTATCGACCTCCGGTCTAAAAGGGGGGCTGATGTAGCGACTACAAGCGCCATCTAGCCATCACATAAGGAACTAACTACTACAATCCTACATCACGCTATCGAAGTTTCTCAACTTGGCTGCATAAATACAACTTCCAACTTTCATCCTTTGGACTTCGGTCCCCAGGCATAACATCTGCCTGGAGAGAGATCTCTCTATTGTAGCTACCCCCAAAAGCTTACATAGGATACTTAATGTTATTACTATACTGTGTTCCGGCGGAAGACCAGTGCTGGTTTTTAACCAGCGCCACGCTGAGCCGGGACCATTTTGTAACAGCGTAAAACACGTACTTTACTTTTAGCCTGTATACCATTGGCCCAGATGCCAGCTGAGCACCTTAAAGGCCCAGTTTGCGTGCAGTGGCTAGACGTCTGTCCATACCAATCCATAGCAATAAACATCAATGGCTGCAAGCAAATTTGTTTTGAAAATGGCAAGCTGACGTCTGGGGCGATAGTACGTGTTATTGTTGTAATAAATAAATGTCTTTCTTCTTCTTCTTCTTAATATCCCGGTAATGCGCGCTCGCATAGTATTCTAAAGTACAACAAAAATAGAGTTTGATGTCCAAGAATATTGAAATACCTCAGCTTTCAAGATAATGCCTTAACGTCGCCTGCAATCAATAGATGGCGTTGTGCGAACTAACGTTATACTTTAAAACAGTTACCGTACCTAATCTTGTTTCAGCACAAACTCTAAGATTGTATTAAGTCAATAATTTCTTCTAAAAAAGATATACTACAAACCAGATCTCCGTCCATTTTTTTAGGTGGACATTCCTAAATATTCTTAATTTATTCCTAAATATTTTTAAAATTATTAAAAATAAATATAATAAATCTGTAACAAGTCGATGTCTGTACATTGAAGATATTTGAGAAAAACTGTCACTAGGGCTATTTACTAGCGCAATAGAACCCAAAACAATGTTTTTAGAATTATTGTCTTTTTGTCTGTTTGTCTGTGCGTTTCTGCGCGCTAATCTCAGAAACGGCTTAACCTAGAAGGATGCGGTTTTCACTGATATGTTGGTATTTTCTTGGATTAACATTTAGTGTTTGTTTCATTTGAATCGGTTCACAAATAAGAAAGATACGTCTTTTTTAAGAATTTATAGAACAGTTTTTAGAAGTAATGACTTGGGAGTAGGTACGGTGGTGAATGTGAACGCGGGTGTGCGGGGGGGGGGGGGGGGGGGTTCAGTGGGGGGAGGTTGCGGGGGGTGCGGGGGTGGTAATTTTTTTTATATCGAGGAACTAAGGAGATCCATAATTGATGAAAAAGCAAATTGGATAAAAAAAATAAGCTGCCCAAATTACTAATTCCACGCGGACGGAGTCGCGGGCAAAAGCTAGTTAAAAATAAATGTAAGACATGCAATACTAAGATGTATAAAATTAACAAGATATTATTTTAGCAAATGTTTGAACAAGTTTGACCCTTGTACTAATTTTGTGTATTTATCTGTTACAGGTAAACTTACATAGCAACACCCACGCGTGTCGAAATTTTCTATCTTCAAATGGCAAGTCCTCGTATACAAGGTACCGTATATAATTCCGAAATATTTCGACCAATGAAACCCTTTGCAAGTATTTCACAGAGTTTTTCAATGTGACAGACTAAGGAAGTGAAAACTTGAAAACTCGAATCGATAAAACTGTTAATTTAAAATTTAAATTACTTACGTGTAAAAATAACAATCAATAAAACTTACTTAACTGTAAACCAAATATCTAAGTTAAACACTATTAGATTAAGTCTAATGGTAGTACAGAGCCCTTCGACCACAATTCCGACTCGCACTTGACCATTTAATTTAACATTTTTTTTTTATATCTACCTCCCAGGTGTCTTCCTTATGCTCCGTTTAAAAGTTTTTTAAACCAAAGAGAAAAAACTTTTAATGTAATAAGCACCGTTTAAATATTAACTTGGGCGGTCCAGTTTAACTTTTGTGTAAGTTTCTCGGGCTTTTTCCTTGGTTTATCGCAAGAATTAGGGCAATACTACCACGAAGGTCGCTTGCCCGGGAGAAAATCTAACACTTAGTTCACCACTGAGAAGGGTGAATGGTGGAGAAGCTATTCGAGGAAAAAATATTATAGGAATGCTCGATTATGTGTAACGAATTTAGTCGATACAGAAAAATTGTGTTATGATCTTTATAAAAATTAATAATAAAATTTTACTTAAAAATAACGGCAATATTGTTTGATACTACTTATTTGTTATGTTATAACATCATCTATACTAATATTATAAAGAGGAAAGATTTGATTTGTTTGTTTGTTTGTTTGCATTGAATAGGCTCCGAAACTACTGGACCGATTTCAAAAAGGCTACTTTTTACCACGGGAAAATACATTTTCCTACGGGAAAATTAATTTATCGCGGGCGAAGCTGCGGACGGAAGGCTAGTACGGTATAATTCTAATTTTATACATATTAATACTCATAAATCTAATATATAAAAATCTCGTGTCACGGTGTTTGTTATCGAACTCCTCCGAAACGGCTTGACTGATTTTTACAAAAAAATGCATATATTCGGTAGGTCTGAGAATAGGTTGTAGGCTATTAGACCCCTGCTCTTCGCGAATGGAGTCGCGGGCAACAGCTAGTTATTATATAACTATCAAAGTAGTATATTCACTTAATAAATAAATAAATAAATAAATATCATGGGACAATTCACACCATTGACCTAATCCCAAACTAAGCAAAGATTGTACTTGATAGTTATATAACATTTTCTTGCGTTTTATTTGCTAATTCTACTCACATTGAGTGCCGAGGACGCGCCAGGCTTGTCTTGTTTTGCGTTCGTAGCGGAAAAACGCTGCTACTGGCTGCGAGCGAAGCACGTAGCAATGCGTGGCAGCGAAAGTGTATATGGTAAGCAATAGGCAGTCTTATCACTTCTGAGGCTACCTTTTACAACGGATGGAAAAGTAAGAAATAGATTCCTGCAGGTGGCGTTTTACCTACAGGATTTTTTGAAATAAATCTAACTTAACATAAAAACCAAACTGTCAATAACACGATTAAAATATACTGAAAACTATAATATTATTATATCAAATGACCATTATGCCTTTCGTTCATTATGCCATTTAAATTTTATGTATTTTGACACTTTCCTTTTATACATGGGGTGCTGGCACTGTTTGAGCGAAGCATCTCCGCCATTTTCCCCGGTTAGTCGCGGTCCTAACGAATTTAATCAAGCGAATGTATAGACGCAGGCAATAAAACTCCTGACTTCTAGACATAGTGGGGTTCCGGGGAGATAAGCCGGGGTTCGCTGATCCACGCTAACTACATCGTATTGACGGATTATGTAATAATGTTTCAGTTTCGTTAGCGATGCCCCTAAAAATTCAGCTTGCTATATCATCATCATCATCTTATTTCAGCCGTAGAACATCTTAAACGACCACTTTAAATAGCCTAGTTGGTAGTGACCCTGCCTACGAAGCAAGAGGTCCTGGGTTCGAATCCCGGTAAGGGCATTTATTTGTGTGATGAGCACGAATATTTGTTTCTGAGTTATGGATGTTTTCTATGTATTCAAGTATTTATTTATCTATATAAGCATGTTTATCGTCGTCTAGTACCCATAGTACAAGCTTTGCTTAGTTTAGGACTAGGTCGATATGTGTAAGATTGTCCCCTTATATTATTATTTTTTTTTTTTAAATGTTATTATTCTGTTGGCGAGTTGTTATATGACGAAACTGTAATTTAATTCCAATGAATTAGGTAAATAATTATTATTTGAATAAACATTGACCATTGTAATTAATAATAAAAATAAGATACAAGTCATCATCATCATCATGCCAGCCCACGTCCCACTGCAGGGCACAGGCCTCCTCGCAGTCGCCGTGAGTGGACGTCACTCGAGAACCTTTTGACCCCATCAGCAATCAGTTCTACGAGCAATGTGCACTGCCCAATGCTATTTATTCCCTATAAATAAAATAAAATAAATAAATATCACGGGACAATTCACACCAATTGACCTAGTCCCAAAGTAAGCTTAGCAAAGCTTGTGTTATGGGTACTAGGCAACGGATAAACATACTTATATAGATAGATACATACTTAAATACATATTAAACACCCAAGACCCGAGAACAAACATTCGTATTTTTCATACAAATATCTGCCCCGACACGGGAATCGAACCCGGGACCTCAAGCTTCATACTCAGGGTCTCTAACCACTAGGCCATCTGGTCGTATATCTATCCCGCGAGAAATTTCAATGCCGACAGGGAACTTCACACACGCCATCAAATTTCTTTGCGGGTTTAAGATGTCTCGCGTTATTCTACACCGTTAAAGCTCATGGTGAATTTTATGTGTAATTTTACATGTAAGAAAAGCCGTGGTGGGCTAGTGGTTTGACCTATGGCCTCTCAAGCAGAGGGCCGTGGGTTCAAATCCCGGCTCGCACCTCTGAGTTTTTCGGAATGTATGTGCGAAATCACATTTGTAATTTACCACGAGCTTTACGGTGAAGGAAATTTCGTGAGGAAACCTGCATACACCTGCGAAGAAATTCAATGGTGTTTGTGAACTTCCCAATCCGCACTGGGCCCGCGATGGCACTACGGCCCAAGCCCTCTCATTCTGGGAGGAGACCTTTGCCCTGATTACACGTAAATTTTGAAAAACTCTGAGGTGGGGTTTGAATTCACTACTCTATGCTTAATTAGTTTGACGACCGGATAGCCTAGTTGTTAGAGAACCTGACTGCGAAGCTTGAGTTCCTGGGTTCGATTCCCGGTCGGGGCAGATATTTGTGTGAAAAATACGAATGTTTGTGCTCGGGTCTTGGATGTTTAATATGTATTTAAGTATGTATTTATCTATATAAGTAGGTTTATCTGTTGTCTAGTACCCATAGTACAAGCTTTGCTTAGGTTGGGACTAGGTCAATTGGTGTGAATTGTCCCGTGATAATTATTTTATTTATTTAGTATACCTAGAGGCTGCCACGACTAAGTTATCGTCCATTTTCATAAGAAACCAATCACTCAACTAAAAATACAGAAAGCGAACTAATTCAATGTGAACTTTCTGGACCTTTGGGATCAACTTGAGTCGAACAAAATTAGTACTTAATAAGTGAGAACCACGACTGATATGGCTGGCGAGGGCGGCAAGCAATTTAATAATACTCTAGCCTTTACTCGTAGCTTTGCTCCCGTAAACCATTAGACCTGAGTTTGGATTGAAATACCTAATGCGATTTCGAAAAGTATCCCGCAGGAATTTAAACTCATTTTTTTTTATGCAATATAGGCTTGCGTTTGAGCACAATCACGCCTGATTAAGCGAAGATGAGGCCTACGATGGAGCACGCTATATGGATTTATATTGGGCCCTATTATCTCTATACCTAGAAGTTGATATTTCGGAATTTCATTCCGAATTCGTAAGAATATCGAGTTAAAAGTACCCTATTCCAGATACTATATTGCATCCAAATCGGTCTAGCTGTTTTAGCGTGAATGATTTACAAACACACGTACTGATGCACTCACAAACATTCACATTTTTTACCCGGCTGCAAGAAAAACGTACATACACGCGACTGCACGCACATAGGTACTCACAAATCATCACATTTATAATGTTAGTTGGATTTTAATCACAAATAACTGATAGGTACAGAATATCAAAGTGGGATCTTAGGCTACAAGCCTTGTAGTACAAGGGATCCTCCTAATTGGTGTTAAGTCTGGAAAATAATTAATTAACGAACTTGCGAGGTCCGTTCGTACTTGATGTGTACTTTAGGAAGACTTTCTTCGGGTCCGAGAGTTTTTTATCTTGATTAAAGAGGATTTTACATGTTACACAATGCTTAAAGTTCCGTAGCTTAAGATAAAAAAAGCGGCCAAGTGCGAGTCAGACCCCTACATGCAGGATTGCGTACCTCTGTACAATGTTTTAAAAAAAGTTCAGTAAAAAATGGCCACAAAATCGCAAACTCATAGGTAGGTAAACATTCGAACAGCATAGGGTTGCTCACATTGCCTAGCAACCTGCTGGCTGTGGCGGTGCCTAGCAACCGCGACCATAGTAAAAAACCGGCCATAGTAAAAAAGTCTTAGTAACAGGGTCCCGTTGCCACCCTTTGGGTACGGAACCCTGAAAAACGGTACTTGGCTCAATAAATGACATACGATACACGACGTCTAAAGATTTAAGCCTCATTAAGATGCTTTTCCTTGTTAGCAGAACAATCCCACCCCTTTTGTCATTAATATTTACGGCATGAAGAGCCATCAAGAAACACGTGAAGATAAAACGTAGTAGCGACGAAACATGGGTTTTTATAACAATACTAGCTACGAAGAATAGGGTAGGTATACAAAAAATAGCCTATGTATGACCTATTCTCAGACTTACTGAATATACACCGTGCTTTTACTAAAATACTAAAAACCAGAATAAAAATTAATAAATATTTAAGAGGGCTCCCATACAACAACGTGATTTTTTGCTCGTTTTTGCTCGATATTGATAATGGCAACAGGTAGACGCTTGAAATATTCACAGAATATTTAGTTATATATTCACTTTAAAAATAAATAATTAAATTAAAATAAAATAAACATTTAAGGTAAGGTAACCTAATTTTTTTGGCAATTTTTGGCCGGTTTTTGAGTGTGTTGCCTCTTAACACTATGTCGATTCTCCTAGCCTTCACAGTCTAGTCGGCTTAGTAACAATTAAAGCAAAATAGTAGAATCAGTACGTCTACATACGTAATAATTTTATTCGTAATCAGGGCTACTATATAGGTACATATTCTGTCCATCATTCTTTTGCCAATTTACCCATCCCCTACTAAAAATAATCACCTCCCCCTCAGCGCTCCGCGGTACTCTGTCTAGATGTCTGACATTCCTCACTGGTACGCTGTGGCTAAAATAAGAGCGATGACAATTTGACAAATGAAGGTTTTGAGACGAGAGGAAAATCGCTAGATAGCATTTGTACTGTATGGTCCATTTAATATTTATACCAGTTTTTAAATTTCTTTATAACTAAATGAGCCAATTTCAAGTAGTGTTGCCTATCGATAGTCCAATATCGATAGATTATCGAAAACTGATAGTATCGATAATGACAATGCTATCAATAGTATCGATAGTTTTATGTGATATAGAATCGATAATATTGCAAAATCAGCCAACAGTTACCTTCCACCTGTCAGAAAACCCTCTTTCCAATTACCCTGCGGTAAAATTCCTTGATATTAAATTATAATATCCACAAAACCCACAGCAAAATGACAATTTTAATAAACACCCGTATCATCGAGAATTTTACTTACCCACTTTTTCCTTGGGCGTAAATTTTTATATTACGGACACAAATTCTCAATCATCCTTATCGTTAAACGGCTTCATGTGAGAAACGTAAAAAAAATGCCTTACCACGTTTCTTTCGTCCGCCTACGCATATCAGGGAAGGCACAGTTTGATTCAGACAGACTTGGCACTTTTATTTGAACGAAGCGTAAAATTTACGACTGTTGCCTTCTCACCAGAAATGTACTAAGTCAGATCGAGTTATGATGACGCAAGTCGTGGTTCTTATTTATCAACATCCTAGCCTATATACGTCCCACTGCAGGGCACAGGCCTTCTCTCATAATGCAAGGGCCCAATGCGGAACGGGAACTTCACAAACACCGTTGAATTTCTTCTCAGGTGTGTGCAGGTTTCCTCACGATGTTCTTTTTCACCGTAAAGCTCATGGTCAATTTCAAATATAATTTTGCACATGAATTCTGAAAAACTCAGAGTTGCGAACCCACGACCCTCTGCTTGACATAGGTCAAACCACTAGGCACCACGGCTTCGGCACGGTGGTCCTTATTGCATTGTCATTAATATCTAATTTTGACGAATTCACGCGTCTTCGTGAATGGTAGCTATAGCTATGCTACGATGGTTTGAAAGCTAGGTAGGTACGCTTAGAAACAATGTGGTCGTCTCCACTAGTGCAATGCTATGTAGCAATTCAAGTAAGATCCAGATGGATGTATGACATTGTTGCCCCACTTACAATATGTAAATCCATGTTTGCTAAAAGACAGTATTAAACTCAATCTGCATACCTTTATAATAAAATAAATGACAAAATTAACATATACCAGCAACAATTATATACCTGTAAAAGATCTGTAACGGAATGGTGGAAGACACTTAGCTACGAAGATACTGAACTTCTAATTTACCATGTAATGTATTAAACTAAATATAACTTTATAGTAAACATAACAATGTACAAATGTATGTAATATATACTAATTTGCACATAATATATATAAATATTATAAATAAGTAGTACGTATGGCTGACGTCGTAAATGCGCCTGAAAGTTTCACTTTATTCCATTGTTCATAATGTCCAAAGTTACTGGCGTTTCTGTGGCATTTGCACACGCACACACACACACACACACACACACACACGCACACACACGCACACACACGCACACTTACCTTTTCAAAATTACAGGTTCACGACATTATTCGTAAAGCCCGATTTTTCATAACTGTTTAAAATGTAAATTCCATTAAACTTTAGTTTTATAAGTATTGTTTGTTAAGAAACCACTGTCTTGTTTTTGGAGGAGCGGGACTTCCTGCTACAGGTATTACAATACTTACTAGGAAGTCCCAACCTTGACACTATTTATGCACAATTGTTGACGAAAATAAATATTTTCATTTTCATTTTTCAAATTTCATAAAATTAAAGGTAATATTCCTTTTTTGTGCTGTCATAAAAAAAAATACCTAACATACGCTACGCTTCGCTCCCGCCTTAGCTTTCTGAACCTAACCTGTCCGAATCGCTTCTGCCCTGCAAGTTCTTGCTCGCTCGCTGCCAGCGATAATGCCTTACAATGTTTCTGAACAATTATCGGTATTCCTTTGGATGTTATAGATTTCGATTTATATGCTTAGTGAATTTTAGGTAATGAAAAATTATGAATGAAAACAATTATTACTTTAAGATATAGCCTTACAATGTTTCTTAAAATAATCAACGATATTCCGTTAAATGTTATTGATATCAATATAAAACACATGATATTAAAAGACAACAACAATAATAAATTGATACTATAACTATAAATAAAATAAAACTAACTTAAACTAAAACTAAATAAAATTAACAAAAGGTTCCCCCCGCGGCATGGACCCAAAGACACTGGCAGCATTACCTCGCTGTATAGCAATGCTGATATCAATATTATGGCTTTTTAAAGTTATGATCAATAGGATCATGGATCATTGCAGTTAGAACTATTCAGCGAAATACCAACTTTAAAAAAATTATGACCATCGATATTTATGAGCAAGAATATTATTGACATCAATTTCTGACTTTCAAAATTCGGATAATAAGATTATGGGAGAAAAGGGGATCCCATAATAATCGCTCAGCAGAAAATGTAATTAAGATTTTACGTGAAAGTGACGAGGCTGTCGGTGCGAGTGTGTGCGTTGGCGAGCGCATTTGTCAGCCCCTCGTTATCTGACGCATTATATATGAACAAGCTGAAGGCGAGTACGGGCTGTATACCTGTACACCTTGTATGCTTATACAGGCTTATGGAGCTAGTAACCGCGATGGAAAGGTTTTAGCTGTTGTTGTTGGGAATATTCATCTCCGGCCTATCATCATCATTTCAGCTTATAAGTATACGTCCAATTGTTGCCGGCTGCCGTAGTTGTTTCGCGGGTCCAGTACGGATTGGGAACTTCACACACGATTGGATTTCTTCGCGGGTGTATGTAGGTCTGTTCGTGATGTTTTTTAGGGTTCCGTACCCAAAGGGTAAAAACGGGACCACTGAGACTTCGCTGACCGTCTGTCCGTCTGTCACCAGGCTGTATCTCACGAACCGTGATAGCTAGACAGTTGAAATTTTCACTCATGATGTAATTCGGTTGCTGCTATAACAACAAATATTAAAAAACCGAATAAAATAAATATATAAGGGGGCTTCCATACAACAGACATGATTTTTTTGACGTTTTTGTCCAACTCACACTAGGCCGGTTTTTTTTACTAATTACGCGTCATATCCATCTTCAACATCATATTACTCGCTGTTTTTATTTGTAAAAAGTTTGCCCAGAAGAGATCGCTTTGAATTGATAAGACCGCTTATTGCTTACCTCGTATTTTTTCTATACGTACTTGTTATTCTGTATTGCTTTCTTTGTGGTGTACAGTAAAGAGTCATTGTATTTTATTAACCCCCGACACAAAAAGAGGGGTGTTATAAGTTTGATCGCTATGTGTGTGTCTGTCTGTGGCATCATAGCTCTTAAACGGGTGCACCCATTTGAATATTGTTTTTTATTTAATAGAAAGCAGGTTTCTTGGCGATGGTTCTTAGATATGTTTCATCAAAATCGGTTCAGCCGTTTCAAAGTAATCAGCTCTTTTGTTAGCTGCGGAAGGGATTTTAGACGGATAACGGGCATTGACTTAATGCTCAAACATACGAGCGACATAATTGCGTTGGGGGTTTTAAAATTTTTTAATTTATAGTAATTGTATTGCATACCTATTTAACATCAGAGAAAATTACAAGTAATTCACAATAAGAATGTCGAAGAATGAATACCTAGTTAAGAACAAAGTTAAATCATAGTAGGATCGAATAAGCTCGTGATTCTGGGCAGAAATCAAATAAAATTTTACAAACAAAATAAAAACTGGCTCAAATATCAGAAAACACGCTATTCCCAGATTTACACTTGATAGTTGGAGCACGGATTTGTGGATCGTAAAATATTTACAATACAGTCAGCAACTCGCGCAAACAGAGCGAGCTACTGGCATGCAAACTAACCGCTGACCTATCGAACTTTTGTAAATGGACTTTTCCGAGTTCCGCGCAGTACATACATCACCACGTCTGTATCCCAAAGGGGGTAGGAAGAGCACACGAAACGCCAAATATTTACGTTTTGGGCTTTGATCAATTATAACTGAAGATACACATTGCCGAACAAAATCCCCTTCAAAAAGTGTCCGAACTTTTTTATTTGTTTGCATAACAATTAAAATCATCACCTACACAGAAATTTGAACCTAGTCTTTACTTCATTACAGTCGAATTTCGGTTGACACTTGACAGCTAAACTTGACAATTTCACGCAACGTACTGAGAAAAAAGAAGGCCACTTTTATCAAAGTGGCGCTCATTTGGCTCGGACATTTTCGGGCGCGCGACTGTGGATCTACAGTTATAATTGATCAAAGGTTTTGGGCCTACTTTTAGCATTTTTAGGTTTAATGTTAGGTAACTGGTGCAATAGTTACAGATTGCTATGCTAGCCTCTCGCCTACAATATTATAAATTGACCTGTTTTTAACCCCCGACACAAAAAGAGGATTGTTATAAGTTTGACCTCGAAGTGTGTGTGTCTGTTTGTGGCATCATAGAGCTCTTAAGCGGGTGAACCGATTTGAATGCGTTTTTTTTATTTGAAAGCATGTTTCTTGGCAATGGTTTTTAGACATGTTTCAGGTTCAAATTTATAAGCTCTATTGATAGCTGCAGAAAGGATCTCAGGCGCATAATGGGCATTTGCCTACTTTACTTTAAAATATATGTGCGACCAAAATGCGTTGGGGGTTTTTCAAATTTTAAATTTATAAGTTTATCTTATTCGCTTCTTCCAACATCCACTGAAGAAATGGAGAGGGTTATTCTAAACCCGACACCACACGGGTTTGCAGTAAAAAATGGCAAAACAGCCCTTAAAGTATTCATCATCATCATCATCATTTCAGCCGAAAGACTTTCACTGCTGAACATAGGCCTCCTCCAAGGCTCGCCAAACAGATCGGCCCTGCGCCATCCGCATCCAATGCGTTCCCGCTACCTTCACCAGGTCGTCACTCCATCTTGTTGGAGGCCTACCTACACTGCGTGTTCCGGTCCGCGGACGCCACTCGAGAACCTTTCGGCCCCATCGGCCGTCAGTTCTACGGGCGATGTGCCCTGCCCACTGCCACTTAAGTCTAGCGATTCTTCGAGCTATGTCCGTGACTTTAGTTCTTGCGCGGATTTCATCATTTCTGATGCGATCCCGCAGAGAAACTCCAAGCACAGCCCTCTCCATCGCCCTCTGAGTGACCTTGAGCTTCCTTATAAGACCCATCGTTAGCGGCCACGTCTCAGTGCCATAAGTCATCACTGGCAACACACACTGTTTCTTAAAGTAGGTATTAGAAACATGAAATTTGGCACCGGTGCCATTTTAGCAACATCAACGAAGAGTAAATGTTTTAGAATGACGGCCCAAGCCTTCGCACTGAGAGGCTGGAATGATGATGATGATAATGATGATGAAATCTTTTGGATATACCAGAATTCCAATTTGACTGCCAAATTTAATGGTTTACACGGTGAAGCCGGTAAACCGAAGTTATAAATATATCACAATTTGTGTGAATGGACGTGGACGTGGTCCTGAAAGGACAATTTCTCATAGACAAAGCTGTAAGTACCTATTTCAAATGGTAGTAGGAACTTCTGAAAAGAAAGAAAGAGAATTTATCCGTGATATCAAACCATTTCAACGAAAGGAATAAAAATGAAAATAAAAATGTGCATATCTCGAAATAGTCACAAATCAGCAAAGCGCCGATCTTGCGAACGGCTCTGATCTTCTTTTGGGACCAACAGAAAGAAGTTTTTCTTAAAAAATCCATTTTTAATACAAGCTTTTATTTGCTGACTGCGCTTTTTGCCCCTGAATACCATCTAGGACCAAAGGACTTGTCAAGACGAATCAAACGAGACCTAACTTGAAGGTATTAGGTATATCGTTTTATTACGGAAGTTCCTACATGGTCACCTTCCATCTCCATCATCAGATCAGCTTGCCGTCATAATAATATTGCATTGTCTCCTGATTTCCACATCCATGCAAAATTTCAGCTCAATCGGAAGAATCGGAGAAGTGGGTCAAATTTAACTTGCAAGATACGACCGCTTTAGCCTAGTTGGTAGTGACCCTGCCTACGAAGCAAGAGGTCCTGGGTTCAAATCCCGGTAAGGGCATTTATTTGTGTGATGAGCACGAATATTTGTTCCTGAGTTATGGATGTTTTCTATGTATTTAAGTATTTATTTATCTATATAAGTATGTCTATCGTCGTCTAGTACCCATAGTACAAGCTTTGCTTAGTTTGGGACTAGGTCGATTTGTGTGAGATTGTCCCCTAATATTATTTATTTATTTATTTTAAGATTTGATGACACGCAGACAACGGGACCGTTGAAGGTAAATAAAAGAAAGGCGGCAACAGAAAATACATCTGTGAAAATTTCAACTGTCTAACTATAACGGTTCATGAGATACAGCCTGGTGGCAGACGGACAGACAGGCAGACGGATGGACGGCCAGCGGAGTCTAAGTAGTAAGGTCCCGTTTAACCCTTTGGGTACGGAACCCTAAAAAAGACACACCTTGACCAGGGTCCATTCAAAATTAAATGTGGAGGACATTTTCGGTGGACCGCAAAAGGTCCTCCACCTTTCACCTGTCCCGTGTTATCTCATTTCAAAACAACTTCCTAATTATTTCCTCTCCTTCGCCCTAGCGTGATATTACATAAAAAAACTTTTTAAAACAACCCCTTTTTGGCAACAAAAAGGATTGAAACTCATTTTTCTTTGCACAGGGTCGGGAATTTTGTTTTTCTTTTATGGAAAAGTTTCACCTTTTTTATTAAATCTATGCGGACTTTCATTACTGTTGATGGATTTGAAGACAGGTAATATAAGGTTAGGTTAATGGGATGGAGTAAATGTTTTATCTTAACTCACGTTATCTTCAATTTTGCTTGGGGCCGAAACTGATCAAAGTCTTGTTGTTGATCTCAATACAATTTATTATCTACTGAATACCTTTAAACAAACAAACTCTTATGTAACAGCATAACAAAGAGAATCCTTTTACTTTTAAAACTCTCTGTAACTTGCCTATGTTAAACAAATAAATCATTCATTCATTCACTCACATAATATTTATGGCGTAAAATAACCTAAGAAACATAAATTTCAAATCTGTTGGGTTGCTCGTTCACGATAAAGAAAAATATCAACACACCAGAACACACCGCGTTACATTTAATTTAACAACATTGAGACTTACATTGGTTGCATTTGATTTCTAATTTAATTTTTATTTTTTATAAAATAAACAGTAAAAAAAAACTATCTATTAAGTGAATGAAATCAATAATATTATTTTATTTATTAGTAAGTAAGGATCACAAGGACATCTTTTTGAGCTGCTGCTTTGAATACAATGTATTTACTTACTAAGAAATATAATATTGATTTCATTCACTAAAAAGATAGTTTTACTACTTAGTTAGGTTAATAACAGTTTCCTTAAGCTGGAAGCGCACGCTCTAGGCGCGAAATTAAAACTTTTTACAGTTTTTAATTTATTGTGGGTAAAAGGTGTAACTGTTTAACTTCATATGGTATTTGTGTTTGTAAAACAGTGTTCTTTATATTACTGTGTAATGTTTTTTAAGAATAAAGCTATTAGCTTGAAATACAAGTTGTCAAAACGTTGAAAGTCCGAATTTCTATGTTTGACGACTTTTATATCAAGCTAACAGTTTTATTCTTAAAAAGCTTTACACAATAATATAAAGAACACTGTTTTACAATCGCAAGTACCATATGAAGTTAAACAGTTACACCGTTTACCCAAAATAAATTAAAACCTGTAAAAATTTTGAATTTCGCGCCTAGAGCGTGCCGTTCCACCTTAAATATCAGGAAGCTTAAAATAACCTTCTAAAATCATCATCATCATTCAAGCCTATATATATACGTCCCACTGCAGGGCACAGGCCTCCTCTCAGAATGAGACCTCACCTTCACCTTCGTCACCTTCTAAAATACGAAACTAAATCCTTTCTACTAAAATCTCGTAGTAAATGTATGGGAATGTTTAATGTCAAAATTTTGGATATTTCACGTTTTATTTATAACAAGTTGTTGATATCATTTTACTCCTTAGGTAACGTACTTTCAATATCAGTTAAAGCGTTCTGCGGTCGCGGTCAGGTCAATTTGACCGCAGCCCGCATTATGTATGAACAAAATTGTCGGTCTCTACGTATATATATTTTGTATAGATATGCGATCTGACCGTGCGGTCTGCGCGGTCAGATCGCACGCACGCGCAATTTATAGAGACCGTCAATGTTTTTCAATTTGACCTGACCGCGACCGCAGAACGCGTTCAGTTTGATAAATCCTTTAAAGCTTTCTGATACCTGTTATATTTACGGAATAATCGCCGATTACACTCAAAGTCTACACTCCGCTTTTATTCAAGACAAAAGCAGAAGACAAAGATTAGAGATTTTTCCAATACCCTTTGCGTATTCTATATCCACTTACAAATGAAAACATTTGCAGAAAACTCCACACTCCGCCAAAAATGAATTTATTCAAGAACTAGTGAAAATGATTCGCAGTAGTCGGAGAAATTTGCATGTTTTGCTTTCAGAAGTGACGTGCCAGCGGAAAATGGGCTTAGAGGTTCGTGTGTGGAATTGATTTATTGGTAGGTGAATGGTAACGACAGTGTTTTGTTTTCGCATTGAATAAACCTCGGATTGTATTGGATTTGAAGGGCTCCGTACCTCTGTATATATAATATTTTTCTAAGGATTTCGTATGTGTACGGAATCATCCAAGTTTAGGTATGTTTTATACCTTAGGCTACTATTTACTCTAAAACTACAAATAATTTCCAAGCAATCTAAGCCGCTATAATTTTCCTAGTAAATTTGATATATTTACTACCATTCTGAATTTTTTCAAATTTTTCCACCCAAGTTTAGATTTTAGAGGGGGGGACGGTCGATTTTAATGAAAATTTTCACTTTAAAGTTGGATATTTCGCAAACAAATCACTGAATATAAAAATCATGTTAGCAACCCTACAATAGTTTTAAAAGACCTATCCAACGATACCCCACACTATAGGGTTAGTAAAAAAAAAAATTTATTATTTTTTATTTTACCACTTTGTTGGCGTGACTGATATGTATATTCATGCCAAATAACAGCTTTCTAGTACTAACGATCTCTGAGCTTAGCCGCGGACGGACAGACAGAAAGACAGACATGGCGAAACTATAAGGGTTCCTAGTTGACTACGGAACCCTAAAAAGGAACCATTATACGTGGGTCACTCGATAAGTTTTGAGATAAAAAATAACTATTGAAGATATTAGACTATTTATTTTAGATTTCAGTAGTCCACACGTTTCTACAGTCACTGTTGTTTGTTTGCTTCTGTGGTTATCTTCGAGGTTCGCTAAACCTTCTATAAAATGTTGCCTGGGATGGAGCAGTCTCCTAATGCTGATTTTAATCGTTGCAAACTTGTTCGTTTAGACCAAATTTAAAATCGTATAACATCAGAACACGTAAATGTTCCCGGTTCACCTCCATCATTCCATTCCATTGGGTAAGGACTGAAAACCAGCAACTTTGCTGAGTCCTCACCTTTTCACAAAATTGTATTAGTCTTTTTTTCATTGTTTTTTATTTTAAGTTTGTGAATAAACATTCTTTTTTTTTATCGTTTCAAAGAAAAAAACGCGAAACCGTTTCACTTAAATAACTGGAACATAGGTTTTTTTTTAAATTGTAACAAACTCGCTACCAGTGTTTTTCTAATATATAAAAATCTCGTGTCACGCTGTTTGTTATCGAACTCCTCCGAGACGGCTTGACCGATTTTTATGAATCTTTTTTCTCCATATTCGGTAGGTCTGAGAATAGGTCGTAGGTTATTTTTATACCCCTATTATTCGCGGACGGAGTCGCCGGCAACAGCTAGTCTAATATATAAAATCTTGTGTAACGGTGTTTGTTATCGAACTCCACCGAGACGGCTTGATCGATTTTTGTGAAAAAAAATTCTCTATATTTGGTAGGTCTGAGAATAGGTCGTAGGCTATTTTTTATACCCCTATTCTTCACGGACGGAGTCGCGGGCAACAGCTAGTATTATTAAATAAATTTCCTTTTTAAAATCACAACAAAAATAAGCACAGGTGTGTTTCATTTTTGAATTTCGAGCATCTCAAAACTTATCGAGTGACCTATACTACATTTAATTCTAAATTAAATGGAGTATACGTAGGATCACTTCATTGGTTTCACCGTCATCTATATATATAATAATACGACTCACTGCAGGGCACAGGCACTTTCAGAACGAAACGGCTTAGACCGTAGTTCTCGCGCGAGCTCAGTGCGGATTCGGAACTTCACGCACACCATTGATTTTCATAAAGGGTATTTTCAGGATCCTTCGGCGTAAAACTCATGGTTTTCAAATGTAATTTTGCAAGTTGCTTTTACTTGTTGTTGAGCCCAGAGCTGACACGACCTTTCTGCTTTCATCTCAATCGGTTCAGCGCTCTAAGCGTGAAAAGGTGACATATACAGATTAACTTGCACAATTTGATAATATCACTAAATAAGTTTAATTTCAATACGAGATGAATAAAAGCCCGTCTGTATAATACCCGCTCCCATGGGATTTCCGGGAAAATACATACCCTATTTCGCTCTTGGAACATAGGCGAATCTAATGACACCTCACACTTCAAAATCCATTGAGCCGTTTAGGCTGCAGGGGGCGTGCCAAACAATGATACATACTAAATCCATACGCTCGAAAAACATAACCCTCCATCGACAGTGCAGGTGAAAATTATCGTATTCTAAATTACGACGGTTAAAAGGCAAAACGCATGAAGCGACACTTTTAGGCAAAATGAGTTATATACATATTTGAAATCAGCGAATTTTTCTCCGTCGTTTGAGCCGGGTTTCATGTTAAGTTCAAAAAATGTCGCTTGATGCGTTTTGCCTTTTAACCGTTATCAACCATTTAAAAGAAAATAAAAATGGTTGATACTGTTGGCAAGTTAAACACGTCGGGAAATATTTAGGCACCATGCCAACTAAATGCACGTTTGCTGTAGTCTAAACTGAAATGGCGAATAACATACTATAAATTCCGCGATTGCCGCATCACCTTATTGGGGTTGTATAATTTCATATTAATAATGTTCACGAGAACGATACTGAACGATAGCTATAGAGTGAGGCCACACGAGCGTAATTTTGTGAGTTGTGAGCGGCAGAATTTCGGTTGCGCCATACATTGTGTCACGAGAGTGTCACGTGATGGCCCGCAAATGGTATGGCGCGAACCAAAATTCTGCCGCTCACGACTCACAAAATTACGCTCGTGTGGCCTCACTCTTAAGGCCCTACCGAGCTTTTGGCGCATTTATTGCATTCATTTAATCTCGTGCTGTATCATTACTAGCACAGCTTTAGTTCTGAAACTCATGTGTAAGATATTTTGAGGATTCACTCTAATGGGTCTTGTAGTTCGCTCGAGAAAAAAAATCCAAAGTCGTCTCTAAAAATTATACTTAAATAAATCCTTAGTAATTACGAATTTTTGAATGTTAATAAAACAAGTTGTTTTCTAGGGCCTAGTGTTGCTACATTTTTAAAATATGTATTTGTTTTAGTAATACGATGAAAATACCTAAATACACGCACAGTCTAACCAACCTATCTTGAGCCATCGTGCTTCCCCCGTGTCTGTAGTTAGTTGCGTTAGTTCTCCTTCGGCCATCGGACGGGGAACTTGTGTCGCTTGCGCTTACGCACGGCTTTGATTCTAGCCGCTCTCACGCACACATACACGAGTGCATAGAATACCTAAAATCGATTAGCGCCAAAAGCTCGGTAGGGCCTTAACAACAAAATATAAGGAATAACATAATATAATATACTAAATATAATTGCACATAAGCGATACAGAGCAAAAAAAAATTTGACAAAGCAGATAGAGGTACGAATAAAGAAACATTGAATAGTGTTAAGTTAGTCCCACTTAGCATGAAGTGGCGCCAAGCCGCAACGCTGTTTTCAGCGGGATCCATTAAAACAGTTAACATTATTGAACTTAAAAAGTGTTTTACAAGCTTTTATTTAACTTGCAATGTATTTATGTTTATTAGTGTACGGGCACAGAATATATAATAGTACTAACGTACAGAATGGACACGCTCCACCCCGCACCAATTCGAGTTACCCCACCCCTCAAGGCGCAGATTGCCGGACCTCGCCGGAATCCAGAAGAGTGCGCGCGCGATGTATGTAGGCGTACGCGTGTACAGACATCGTCGTGCTTATGTAGATTCAAGAACGCGTATTTGTACGTCGTGTCCGCCGCGTGGTACGGGTCAAATCTTGCAAGTTAAATTTAACTCACTTCCTGCTTTCCGATGAAGCTGAAATTTTGTATATATTTGTACATGGAGCTGGGAGGTGGCCATAGAAATTCTGTAATAAAACGACACGTTTGATTCATTTTGACGAGTACTTTAGTAAAAAAAGACAGTCAGCAATAAAAGCTTGAATTAAAAATATTTTTTTTTAACAAAAGCTTTCCAACTCAGTTAAAGCTAAATCCTCATTCGTCTTCGCTCAAATCATGTAAAAAGATGAAGGCGCTCGTAGTTATAAACCACATCCTTTCTTCGGTAAGTACCAGAACGTTTGCAAAAGTAATTGACGTGCGGAAACGTTGGAAACCGACGTTTGATGTATTATTCGCGTTTGTAACAACGTCGACTCCTTATTGGATCGTCCTCTGATTTTAATACGAAGATTGAATGCAAATAAAGGCTAGAAAGTGGGTTCACGAATCATGACATCAATCAAAGGATTTGCGTTTAGGCAATCGTTAGAAGGGTTTGATCTTAGGGATTTTGCATTGTATATTGTCTAACGAGTTTTTATAGTCGACCAAGTAACATTTTTAGGGTTCCGTACCTTAACAAAACAAAACGGAACACTTATAGGATCACTTTGTTGTCCGTCCGTCCGTCTGTCTGTCAAGACCCTGTATCTCGGGAACGCGTGGAGGTATCAAGTTGAAATTAAAATCATGTACTCAGGTCTACGGTCTCTTGAAGCTGTGAAAAAATCAAACTTCTAAGTTAACGTAAAAAAAAAGATACGGCCGTTTATTCCGCAAAAACGGGTCTATAATGACTCCCATAAAATTTTAAGTCATAATGTATCATTAGTCATAATCAACGTTAGTCATACAGTGATTTATTTCTGAAACAATTTACTTTTCGGAATTGTTATAAAACAAACCTAACCTAACCTACTGCATTCTATAAGATGGCATTTAAAAAAGTCCTGAAAAAAATACCGTTTCAGAAATAAATCACTGTATGACTAACGTTGATTATGACTAATGATACATTATGACTTAAAATTTTATGGGAGAAAAGGAGCACCGCCGCAAAAAACGTATATTTCGACATTCTCAAAGGATTAAAAATTTATATGGTATATTTTCCGTTGACCTAGAACTATGAAATTTGACATGTAATACCGTTTTATACTACAAATATAGGGAAAAATCTGAAAAATATACATTTATTTTGTAATTTTGTAACGTGGTCCCAATTTCCAATATAAGCTGATCCCACACTGCGTACATTTTACTTAAAAGTAGGGCTCTGTTAACACTGAATTAAATAGATACGCCAGTTTACAGGGTGTATTTTTAACTCCTGACACAAAAAATGGGTGTTGCAAGTTTGACCGCTATGTGTATGTGTGTCTGTCTGTCTGTGGCATCATAACTCTAATACAGGTGGACCGATTTGGATGCGGTTTTTTTATTTGAATGCAGGTTTCTTGGCGATGGTTCTTAGACATGTTTAATTTAATTTGGTCCAGCCGTTTCAAAGTTATCAGCTCTTTAGTAAGCTGCGAAAGGGATCTTAAGAATTACAATACAATACAATACAATGACTCTTTATTGTACACCAGGAATAGTAAGCAATACAGAAAACAGGTACACAGAGAGAAAGATACAAGGTAAGCAATAGGCGGCCTTATCGCTTAAGAGCGATCTCTTCCAGGCAACCCTTTACCAGAAAGAAGGAAAGACTAGTTTACAGCAGGTGGTGCATCAACAGTGGATCAGAAAATTAAAACGCAACAAAAATAGTACATCTACTCATGCATATATAGTACTTACATTATAATAGGTACACGTCTAAAACAAATATAAGTAGTGGGATAAACAGACACATATAAATAAATAAACAAACTATAACAAAGCTAATTATTACAAGATGACAGATAGTACACCTGAATTATTGCGTTGGGGGTTTTTAAATTTTTTAATTTATATTAATGACATACCTACAGATTTGTACGGAACCCTTGGTGCGCGAGTCCGAGTCGCCCTTAACCGGTTTTTTATGATATCTCCTAAATTTTCTTTTTTTTTTTTTTTTAAATTACAAAAAAAAAGGCTGACTGTCACATTGTGATAATGAAAATAGCCTTAAACCTTATACCTAACTGGATCGTTTTCAAAAAATTTGTACATAGTTGACGGCTTAATCAAAACAAAAATCACTATCGCTATTTTTGTGTAACGAAAGTTAGTCATACAAAGTATATGGGTAACTCCGTTACACAAAAATAAATAATTAAATTTGGTTTTTAATTAATCCCTTAATTGTGTACAAATTTTTTGAAAACGACTTAACTGTCATTTCGCTTAGGGTAGTAAAGAAATTTCTTAGTAAGTATATACAGCTATCGTCTGGACTGGCATTTCCAATATTCTGTCTCGTACACGTGTTTGCGAAACCTTCCAATATGAGCCAGTCTTATTGTTGTTGACACAGAGAGCCTTCAAATTGCACACGTGTATTATGACATTTAATTTCCTTGTTGATAAGCGAAATTGTTTAGCTCCGTGTCAAGATTGATATGTGGCTCAAATCACATGCTTCATTACAGACTACCTACAGTTTTAACGCATTTCAAGCAAATTATACAACGTGGATACGGCAAATGTGCAAAATCATAAGGCAGATTTTTTTGAAATGTTTCATTACATAATTACAAAAAAAATGGACCAATAAATACTGACATTTAATAATATCTTGAACTAAGTTAAAATTATTACTAAAAGTGAAAAAAAGTTACTAAGAATCACAGAATATATAATAGTACTAACGTACAGAATGGCCACGCTCCGCCCCGCACCGATTCGAGTTACCCCTCCCCCAAGGGGCCATTGCTTGTCGCCGCTGTTCACCAGTATGGTGCGCGCGCGATGTATGTAGGCGTACGCGTGTACAGACGTCGTCGTGCTTATGTAGATTCAAGAATGCGTATTTTGTGCGTCGTGTCCGCCGTGTGTAAGAACTAAACTATAACTAGGAGTTTCTCTGCGGGATCGCATTAGAAATGATGAAATCCACGCAAGAACTAAAGTCACCGACATAGCTCGAAGAAGCGCCAAACTCAAGTAGCAATGCGGGCGGGGCACATCGCTCGTAGAACTGATGGCCGATGGGGCAAAAAGGTTTTCGAGTGGCGTCCACGGACCGGAAGACGCAGTGTAGGTAGGCCTCCAACAAGATGGAGCGACGACGCGGATGGCGCGGGACCGATCTGTTTGGCAGTAGACGTCTTTCGGCCGAAATGATGATATATTTATCATGAAAAGGAGTCCATTTAGGCAAGGTTCCGAAGATACTGGCAGCGTTCCCCCCTTTGAATAACTAAACTAATTCTTTATCTGATTGATTTGATTGTTTATGTACTGTTACTAAAAAAATTGGATAAATAAAAAATCACGAATGACATTTACGTATACAGGGGTATTGCGTCAAACTGACCCTACCACCTGCTGTAATATCTTGAATTTTTTTTATAATCACGTAATAACCTTGTTAACGCATCGCAGCGCCATCTAGCGGAGTGCACTATGTACTTACGGACATTATAGTGAACGTAGGTTGATAAAGCAGCAAGCACTGCGCGCGAAGCAACGGTGCAAACTGGCAGCTTTACGAGTATAAGCTCTTTTCAAAATTGTATCGAGTCATTCACTTAGCTCTTTGCTTCCACTTGTAATACCATCGTAACGCAATAGACACAATAAATAAGTAAATAGAAGTCAAATAAAATTAATCATTCTGCCCCGAGTTGAACCTAGACCTCAATATAGGCAGGCTAGAGAAAGGAGTTATAGAGACCTGAGGCTAACTGCATAGACCCATAAGTAAGATCCTCAACAACCTAAACGTACTTAAGATTTATTAGCAAATACTTCTAAAGTGGAATTTGCAGAGGTAGAAAACCTTTAACGTCTACTTTTTACATTAAGCGCGATAAAATAATATGGTGCTGAAAGTAAATAGTATTATTAAGGGATCGACGTGCCATTTCGTAAAAGAGAATTTGATGACTCGGCCTCCTCATTTTTGTGTTAGTGCTTGATTACTATTTAATGTAATGCGCGTATTATTAAGGTATCAGGAAAATATAGCCTACTAATATAAAAAAGTCGTAGTAGGTGATTTGACCTATAGACTCTCAAGCAGAGGGTATAATAGAATTATTGTAATTTGGCTGCAGTATTTAACAGCTTAAGCGAGCAAAGCCAGGCGTAAAGCTAGTGGCTCTATAAACTTGCAGTTGTTGATATTACTGTGCAACAGAATAATTGTAACTTTCATATTTTGACAATCAGTAGTACTTTGACAGATAAATAATTCGCTAATTCTGCTAATATCGTAAATGTGAAAATTTATAAGTGTACTCATTCACGCTATATTGGCTGAGCATGTTTAAATTAAAGGTGTATAGATAGCTGATCATGGGGAAAACACCTATTACTTTATTATTTTTATTTGTTAATTTTTATCCCCTTACTCTCGTTGCATCGGAACGTGCGCATATAAAATCCCAAAATAACAACAACTAAGAGACAAATGAAATTTTGCATTTTTTTTTTGTTTTTATAACGTAAATAAAAAATGCGATGTATTTTTTCCTGAGTATCGAATATGTGTGAATAAATCTCTCTCTACGGTGAAACACACCTTCACACACCTGAGCAGATATTAATGAATTATGACCTGTGACCTGGAGTGGGACATAGCTGGGATGATGATGATTTTGATCATGATGATGATGATGATGAAATCCCTTACTCTCTCCATCTATTCTGTCTCTATTTCTTTCTCACTAATTCCCGAGGATTCCCATGGTAATTTAGTAAAATCCCGGAACTTCAATCACCAGACCACGAGTTACGCGAATAAAACTAGAATTAAAACCAAGTACAGTAATTTGAAACTTATCAATAATATAATAATAATAATAATAATAATAATAGGGGACAATCTTACACAAATCGACCTAGTCCCAAACTAAGCAAAGCTTGTACTATGGGTACTAGACGACGCTAAACATACTTATATAGATAAATACATACTTAAATACATAGAAAACATCCATAACTCAGGAACAAATATTCGTGCTCATCACACAAATAAATGCCCTTACCGGGATTTGAACCCAGGACCTCTTGCTTCGTAGGCAGGGTCACTACCAACTAGGCTAAAGCGGTCGGTATATAAAAGAGCTGTCAGCCGTTCCAATCGGCGTCTTGATCACAGAAAAATAAACTCAGAAATTTCGATTCCGATTCGTTTTTAATCTTCGACCACAGGTGCGGCTCCCCTGGCTGTTGGGCACATTAATTTTTCTGCCTCACTAAACTGAAAATGGCGAAGCCCTGGCAGATGTGGCGGTGCGGAATAAAACAAGTTTCATAATAACTTGTTGTTTCTAAAGAATAAGTTTTTTAATAATGGCCGGGCATTTTAGTGTTAAGTACTTTCACGTAAGTTATCCAGGGGTCCACAACTTTCGGTCGTATATTTTTAAAGTGGTTTCGTTTTTGAAATTGATCGATTAATCCGCCGTGAAGACCAGTACAGATTTGGCCGTAAAATTAATAATTTGGCAATTTATTTACTAAACTTCCAAAACTTACATCATAAATTTTATTCACACTTTACTATAAAAACCAGTCAAGTGCTAATCGGACTCATACAAGAAGGGTTCCGTACTTTCGTACAATATTTGAAAAAATACAGTAAAATAATTCATCATCATCATCATTTCAGCCGCAGGACGACCACTGCTGGACATAGGCCTCCCTCATTGATACCCAATCATTACGGTTGGAAGCGGCTTGCATCCACGTGAACCTGCGGCCTTTACCAAATCGTCCGTCCATCTCGTTGGTGGACGTCCCACGCTGCGCTTGTCAGTCCGTGTCTCCATTCGAGAACTTTTTGGCCCCAACGGCCATATGTTCTGCGTGCTAGCCTGCCCATTGCCATTTCAACGAGCTAATCCGTTTGGTTATGTCGGTGACCCTTGTTCTTCTACAGATTTCCTCATTCGAGATTCGCTCCCGTAGATAAACCCCGAGCATAGCCCTCTCCAGAGCTCGTTGAGCAACTCTGATCCTACATCAGGCCTATAGTGAAATAATTAAAAAGATCGAATTAAACCTTGGGGAATGCCTATCATCAACAATGGACGTATTTCGGCTGAAAATTTTCGACGATGATAATGAATATATTCTCACTGGCCAATTTACCCATATTCATCATCATCTGGGCCGGAAGACGTCCACTGCTGAAGCCTCCCCAAGGCTCGCCAAAAATATCGGTTCCGTGCCATCCGCATTCAACGCGATCCCGCAACCTTAACCAGGTCGTCGCTCCACCTACACTGCGTCTTCCGATCCGTGGACGCCACTCGACCCCAGGGTAAACATTTAGCGTTTTAACGGCGTTTCTTTTGTCATTAAGTGCCATTTGAGCAGAAATTATTAAAATGGATGATGCTAAGGGTTAACTTTTTATGAAAATTTAAGACAATACCGATGCTGAATCTAGTTTGATGAAATTTCGCGCGATTCGTCCTTCAGTTGTGGTAATAATCGTCGAATGGTATTACGTTTTACCGCGCGGTCAAAACGCCCGAATATTCACCCCCCACCAATTTACCCATATTACGCCTCTGTGATTCTGTACGGTCTTTTCTCCCTAAAACCCCTTCCAAAGCAATAGAAGGAAGCCCATTCATTAATCTTAACAAGTTTCTTTATTTAAAGATTTGCCTCGTAATCCTGTGTAATTGGTTAGCTAAAGGGGCTTGTGCACGGCACTGATTGAATGATACCTATACAATAATAAGTTTTCACTTCTCATGCTCGTAACGTTGGTGTTTATGATGGTTTTTGGCTGCATAATGACATTTTATTGTCTAGCAGGGGGGGTTTCACTCCGCAGTTTAGGTATGTTCGACCGGCGCGCCTCCCGGGCAGGCGTATGGCAGTAGGTTATCATAATCCAGGTCTTGCAATAAAATTACCGTGTTATATTTCTATTTAGTTCGTAGAAGGGTTCGCTGTCGACGCAGACGTCGCGGAAGATATCATCATCAAGCAACCGATCAATTTTTCTAATTCTTAAATTTAAAAGCTATGCTCTTGTCGGTGGAGTAACCGCCACTCCGCGCGGTCTTCGGCCAGCCGTTTGACTTCCTGATACGGCACGACACCCACTTTCTCCTTCGCCTGGTTAAAACAGGTCAATCTTGGCCTTCCTCTGCCTCGTCTTCCTTCTATTTTTCCTTTCAGCAGGTTTAAAATGAAATTGTCGTGTCGTAACAAGTGTCTCATCATTATGTCCCCTTCTACAATTTATGGTCTCCAGTAACATTATTTTTTCCTTGACCAATAAGAACCTCTTCGATCAATGTTTGCGAGTGTTTAAATCTTTCAAGGTGCACCCAAAAAACTTATTCTTGTTTAAAAATCTAAGACCAATTCTCATACAAATACCATACACAGGGTTAGGGACGCGACATGCATTGTAATGGCTCCCTAATGATCTCAAATGTCGGCGAAGGTGCCTAATAGACGAGGGGTGACGTCGCAGAAACCCTTATTAGATACCTTCCAAGTATACGTACAGACATATATACTTGAAGGTGACAAGTAATTGGTAACCAGGAGCCAATAATTTCTTATGTCCGAATGAATAGGGATGATAAATAAACTATCCTAAAAATAACCTAATAAATAGAAAGCGTCTAAGAGGCATACCACACTGGCGATTTGCACACGTACACTGACGAGCAAAAATAAAGGGTCGGTTACAAAAATTACGATAACTTCAAAGCCCGCTTTGATAGCTTCTTCGAGTAAAATGAGTTTAGTAAAGAGATTTAGTCTTAACAAGAAAAAGTTTAATTGAGAATAAAACTCTTTACTAAACTCATTTTACTCGAAGAAGCTATCACAGCGGGTTATTTGTAGTTATCGTCATTTTTGTAACCGACTCTTTATTTTTGCTCGTCAGTGTAGGTATTAGAAGCGGAGCGTATGTGCAACGGATTCGCCGATTGTATATAGGCTGGGGTGATGATAATCCGCAGGACGTAACTCTTCAACGATTAATTCTATCGACTTAAAAATTGTTACAGTTCTGTAGTTTGCATGGCAGTGCAAGTACGGTGGGCTGCAAAAAGTACAGTGATCGCTTAAGATGATTAAAACTAAATACTTACAAAAATATATTTAACACGAAATACAAACTGAAACATGGATACACAGAAAAACTCAGAAAAAGAGACCAGCACTGGGCATCGAACCCAGGTCCTCAGCATTCCGTGCTGCGTGCTAAACCCCTACACCACCATAGGTCAGGAGTTTAGACACAAATTTCTCCTATACATCCATCTCAGCTTTTAGTCACTTAAGCAGCGCTGCGACACTATAAAATTGGAGTTGAAAAAAATAAAAAATACAAAAAGACTCCAAAAATTCATAATTCTTAAACACAAAAAGCCATAATTTTTGCTTCGAATTACTCGGAGTTTCTCTGTGGGATCGCATTAAAAATTATGAAATCCGCGCAAAAACTAGTCACCGACTTAGCTCGAAAAGTCGCTAGACTTAAGTGGCAGTGGGCAGGGCACATTGCTCGTAGAACTGATGGCCGATAAGGCCAAAAGGTTCTGGAGTGGCGTCCACGGACCGGAAGACGCAGTGTAGGTACCTAACCTAGGCCTCCGACAAGATGGAGCGACAAACCTGATTATGGTTGTTGGATACGGATGGCACAGGACCGATCTGTTTCGAGCCTTGGGGAGGCCTATGTTCAGCAGTGAACGTCTTTCAGCTAAAATGATGATAATTCTACCTATTTCACTTCCCATACCAACATTTGCCATAAAATATATAGAAGCGTGCAGTTTTAAGGTTTTTTTTTATTGAATAAGTACAATTAATATAGGTTAGGTTAGTTTAATAATATTTCTAAAGAAAATATTGTTTCAGATAAAAACTTTATGACAAATGAAAATTACGGCAAACGACACAATATGACATGTGAAATTCGGGCAAACGATAAAGAACCACAAAAAGCATCTGTCAATACGCATCGGTGCAATTGACAACATTTCATATTTCTAAGACTATAATTTGATTCGTTCTCTTATTCTGTTTGGAAAGAGAAAGACGCTGATCGTTTTAAATTTTCCCTAGGATTATTAATTAATTTATTACAAACGAGCTGCTGCCCGCGACTCCGTCTGCGAAGAATTCGTTTATCGCTATCCCGCGGGAACTATGCAATTTTCCGGGATAAAAAGTATCCTATATGTTAATCCGGATTATAAACTATCTGTGTGCTAAATTTCATAAGAATCCGTCAAACCGTTTTAGCGTGAAAGAGTAACAAACATCCATCCATCCATCCATCCATCCATACTTGCAAACTTTCGCGTTTATA
Source organism: Archips xylosteana (assembly GCA_947563465.1). Classification (NCBI taxonomy): domain Eukaryota; kingdom Metazoa; phylum Arthropoda; class Insecta; order Lepidoptera; family Tortricidae; genus Archips; species Archips xylosteana. Next base: position 1,589,923 of record OX387355.1, read on the forward strand.
ATATTAGTAGGATTTGTTAAGATGTGCTCATTCTAAAAAAGCATAACTCCAAAACTACCACACAATAGATTCATTACTTTAATTTAGTCTCTATTAAAAAAAAGTGATTACTTAAATCTGACGTTGACGTTGTATGTGGTTTGCTTGGGCGGTTTGCTTTTCGATCACAACTGCGGGCTCCTTTAGAATCTTATTTAAATCAATAACATGTCGTTCGTGCATTAATTAATAAAAATAGATCATTTTTGTATCAGTCAAGTCTCAATGTAAATGTCAAATTTAAAATTATGAAAGCTCTTCTTTTCTGGTGAAAAAGGCAAAGGCAACATATCTATTCTGTGGTAGTATTTGTAAATTCGGATATTTTTTAATTTCGTGTTTTTTTTAAATATGGAGAAATAAAATATAATAAATATTTTTCCGTGTTCAGGAGGCAAAACTCTTTCGATTCCTGTAGTAATTTTCAGGTGTCATAAAAATGAAATGTTGTCAGTTTCGTGTGATACCTTGACGTCAACAACTTTAAGCAAAAGTCGACTATACTATGACGGACCTTTTTATTCTGCGAATGAGCTTTTATCCAAAAATTAATGGGCCCCAAAGCAATTTTAATTCAAATAGGTTGTCCTTCCCATGGTTCTTTTTACGAAATACGTCTTCATGAAGACTTTATGTTAATTTTCGTAGATTCCGACGAAATCATGGAAAAAGTTTGGTGTCGTGATTGAAGCAATAACCGCTGATTGTATTCAATTGTTCTAATTTTTTTTTCCGAGACTAAAATATAAAATTAATTGGAGATTCATTCTTATGGGTGACCTGCATACTTTTTATCGGGTCACTTTTTGGGTACCGTACGTTAAAAAAAAATTTTGCTTGGTTTTCATGCTAGAAGCTAGTTTATATATTTTTTTTAAATAAGTATCTATTAATGCATAAGTGACATAAGGCAATTAAGGGCTACATCGGCTAGAGCGGCGTAATTTCGGTCGCATAATTTCTAATACATTCGGTTTCATACAAAACTCTTGTTTCAAAATGAGTTTTAACACAAACAGGACTTTTATATGAAACCAAAATTGCGCAACTCGCACTCAATATATTACGCTCGTCTGGCTTCACCCTTAGTGATGTATTTAAAATAAAATTTTCCGATTTAGCATACAATTTCGAGTAGAATTTCATTTGTACTTTATGACAGAAAATCTAATGTTTTATATGTGAGCAAGACCGCGGGCAAACAATAAAACGCAGTCAACCATACGAATGCCATCCCATATTGCAACCGCACCACGTCCGTGCCACAACACTCTCTAAAATAGAATGCAATTTCATCACAGATTCATTTTCAAAGTTTACAAAATTGGGGCGCAATATTGCATACCGTAAATCTTGGTGTTCATGTTTGGGGCAAGTGCGGGGAGATGTTTGTTTGGCCATAAGGGTTACATGTCTCCGAGTCTCGTTCGCGATTCATAAAGCCATAACACTTTTGCCATAATGATTATTTTATTATCCATAATTTTCTTTTGCCATAATACTCACAAGTCATAACATTACATTTTATGTTACGATGATTCAAATTGTTATTTATCGATAAACTTTTCATCATCATCATCATTAATTTAAGAGCTTAGCTCTTGTTGGTGGAGTAATCGCCACTCTTTTCGGTTCTCTGCCAGCGTTTTCAGCTCCTGATACGACATGACATTGACTTTTTCCTTTGCTTGATCTATAAATGACCGTCTCGGTCTTCCCCTGCCTCGCCTGCCTTCTATCCGCCCTTCTAAAATAGTTTTTATGTAACTGTCATGTCGTATCAGATGCCCCAGCATATTCCCTCTCCTATTTTCAATTTTCCTCAACAGCCGCCTTTCCTCTTCCACCAACCCTAAAACCTCCTCATTAGTTTCTTTTCAGTCCAGCTAATCCCCTCCATTCTCCGCCAGCACCACATCTCAAACGCACTCAATCTGTCTCGGTCCCGCTGAGTCAATGTCCAAGTCGCGCTCCCATATAATGCAGATGTAGATGTAGGTCTTAATAAATCTTTTCCGAATGCTCCTTGAGATTTGGCCTTAAACTTTTAGTCGATATTTAATGAACACGGCCCAAGCAAGCGCTGCCCGCGTCGATGCTGCGCCTGCTCGGGCATGGCAACATTATAGACTCCTGAACGTGATGGCTGGAAGGATGGACAGTGGCATTACCACGCCCTGGGCCAAAATGCATTTAAATAATGTCAATACTAACATAGTTATAAAATAAGGACTTCAGCTCTGTTAGGGTGAGGCCACACGAGCGTAATTTTGTGAGTTGGGACGGTAGAATTTCGGTTGCGCCATACATTGTGTCACATGAGTGTCACGTGATGGCCCGCATATAGTATGGCGCGAACCGAAATTCTGCCGCTCACGACTCACAAAATTACGCTCGTGTGGCCTCACCCTCGCTAACACAATATGGATCTACGATATCTGAAATAAACGATTTTTATTTTTATTTTATTTTATTTATTACTCTCCCCGGACGGATCCAGAAGGCTTGCTTTTGGGCACAGGAGGTTACTCTACACGCCTCCCTCACAATTTAAGGCCGCATCAAGTTTTTGGCGCATTTATTGCATTTATTTAATCCCTGGCTGTATTAACAGCAAAGCTTTAGTTCTGAAATTCACGTCTAAGATATTTGAGGATTTTTTCTAATGACCAGTGATTTTCGAAACACGATTACCGTAGTTTGCTCAATAATAGAAAAAATTCCAAAGTCGTCTCTAAAAAATAAAATAAATCCTTAGTACGGCGTAAATACTGCACGACAGGTCATGATTTTTTGAATGTTAATATAAAAAGATGTTTTCTAGAGCCTAGTGATGCTACATTTTTAAATACGATTTTTATTTTAGTAACACGATGAAAATTCGTTAATACACGCGCAGTCTGCCTAACCTATGTTGAGCCGCCGTGATTCCCCCCTGTCCGTATAGTTAGTTGCGTTAGTTCTCCTTCGGCCATCGGACGGGGAACATCGAGTGCATAGAATACCTAAAATCGATTAGCGCAAGAAGCTCGTTGTGGCCTTAAATACATAGGCTCATGTGACAGAACCCTCAATACGTAACCATTTACGCTACACAGCTCTCATTTCGCAGCGGAAACATGCCAGTTCCCTTCTACGTCTGCAAACCGCAACAAATTTTCAACGGTGTGTCCTAGGACTTGCGGTCGAAAATCTCTTATCGATCCTAGTAATGGTACAAAGCAATCTGCTATTACGTTTCATGATGTCCGTACCAAGTACGAAGGTTATTTCAATTCTTTTTTTTTCTGTGCCGTTCTATTCCCTTTAAAGGTTAAGAATTAAGGTTGAGATTTGCGTGTCCTGGCTGTAAATTGTATGTTAAAATGGCAGCGGCTCTATAAAAAGATGGATAGTCTTATTCAAGATATGACTCCGACAGTTTTGCTTTATGGGATGAATGTGAAGCTCAAATCAACTTAGAAGTAGAAGGGCGTGATAGCTTTATGGTTTGACCTTCCGTCTCTCACGCAGAGGGTCGTGAGTTCAAACCGGAACCCTTAAATTTTACAAGATCTGACTGTATTAAAATTAGAGATATTAACTGTACAGGTTGTCCCAAAACTCAACGATAACCAGGTACCATACCAGGTAAGGTACGATGCGGTGCGGTGCGGTACGGTATGGTACTGTACGGTACCGGGCGAGAGGCCAAGAAGTTACTTACAACAGTTGTGAAATATAAGAAGAAAATCCATGTAACTTAATTAAGCTATAATAGATATTATATAACTTTAGAAATCAGCATTACACAGCTTATATACGTCCCGCTGCGGGGCACAGGCCTCCTCTCAGAATGAGAGGGGTTGGGCCGTAGTTTTCACCCGGACCTGGTGCGGAATGCGAACTTCACATATACCCTTGAGTTTCTTTGCAGGTGTGTGCAGGTTTCCTCACGATGTTTGCCTTCACCGTAAAGCTCATGGTATAGTATACAGGATATTTTTTTATCAGTGCACAAATTTTTACATGATTTTGTATCGTCAATATATTTATTATATTACTAGCTGTTGCCCGCGACTCCGTCTGCGTGGATAGGGGTTAAAAAAAAGTCTACGACCTATTCTCAAATCTGCAAAATACAGAAAAAAAAAATCATAAGAATCGGTCAAGCCGTTACGGAAGAGTTCGATAACAAACACCGTGTCACGAGATTTTATACATTAGAGAAGATTACAATAATAAAATCAGTTGCAAAATTATTTTTTTGCTGCAGATTATCCTACTTTTACCTTCTCGTGTGAATTTAAGTTAGTGGAATATCTAATATATTTTAAGTTAGAGTACTTTAAAATAACAAAACATGACTGTTGTATTGATTAACAGTAGCGAAGTAAAATTTAAAAATTTATGCACCTATTAAAAAATGATTTGACGTGGGTTTTACAATGCAAATGAATTAGGTAATTTAAATAACTATACTGACTGTTTAACAAGAAAACGTAGTGCAGCGATTTCATTACTAATGTCGACTTAACAAATCCCATATACAAAAAAATGGTATTTAGCTTATTTTAAAACACGCGACATAATAAATCTTTTCAACGTCTTCAAAGAACGTTAGTTAAAAAGGTAATTAGAAAATACCCACTCCATTTGGTTAGGGTTCCGTAAAAACAACCCTCTTTTTCCGTCGGGAGTTAAAAAACTCGTATTTTTCTTAAGCTCCTCTCGCATGGTACCAGATTATCGTCGATTTGAGACAACCTTTATGTCTTCGCAATCTATGGGAGATTTATAAAGAAAAAAACCGGCCAAGTGCTAGTCGGACTCACGCACGAAGGGTTCCGTACAAAAACGCCAAAAAAATCACGTTTGTTGTATGGGAGCCCCCTTAAATGTTTCTTTTATTTTAATTGAATTACTTATTTTAAAATGAATATATAACTAAATATTCTATGAATATTTCAAACGTCTACCTATTGCCGTTATCAAGATCGAGCAAAAACGAGCAAAAAATCACGTTTGTTGTTGCCCCCTTAAGTATTTATTTTTTTTTGTTTTTTTTTTGTATTTGTTGTTATAGCGGTAATCAAAATACTCATCTGTGAAAATATCAACTGTCTAGCTATCACGGCTCGAGATATAGCCTTGTGACAGACGGATTGACGGACGGATGGACAGCGAAGTCTTGGTAATAGGGTCCCGTTTTACCCTTTAAGTACGGAACCCTAGTAAAACGGGCTCCTCGACTGTCGGATGAAGATGAATCGGCTCATCGATCTGTGTTATCAGGTCCCCCGGGAGCACAGGAATTGAGCACTTGATTCTAGGCTTTTGGGTTATAGATGGCGTTGTTTTGCGATGTTTTTGGCGCCAAATTTCGCTGTGATAACTGCTGGATAGGTACTAGTAACTTTGTGTACCCTTGTGGTTTTGATTTAACACTTTTTGAAGGTTTCATACCGAAGGAGTGTCAACAGGACCGTATTACTGAGACTCCGCTGTCTGTCCGTCTGTCACAGAACTGTCTCTTGAACCTTGACAGACGGAGGGACAGAGAGCGGAGCCTTATTAATTGGTCCTCTTTTAACCCCTTCTTTAACAGAACCCTAAAACTCAAGTATTAAGTGAAAGCTTACCCCAGGTTGAACGCTCAGGATATACGAATAAGAATCCACTTGAGTTAAAGCTGCTTTTATTTTCTTCCTTTTTTCTCACCGTTAATAATTTCTATTTCAAAATTCACACCACGTCTGCCTTACAAGTGACAGGCCATGACAAGTGTTGCTATATTTTAAAAACATATCGTTTTGAAATCGAACCGTTATCCTATTAATGTAACTTATTTTATTTTTATTTTGTTATATATAATATTTCGTTCAGATACAATATATTATTTTTGATACAATTATTATAGGTGTCATCAACATAGTTTGATTGCGATTCGTTATTCCTTTATACCAAATTATCTATTTTGCTTACATAAGTAAGACGTCAGAAAATTTCTAACTCACGAAATCTATTTCAAAACAAATTTTAAAATATCCAATGCGGCATAATATTTTTCTCTTCAAATATAAACTTGGCTGACATTTTATTATGCGGTTCACGTGCTTTGCAGTGCAGTATTTTTTCGCCCCGTTATTATCAAGAAAACACAAAGGAACGAGTTCCTATCTAACACCATCATAATAATTTTAGCCGTAGGATGTCCACTGCTGGACATAGACATCCCTCATTGATACCCAATCATTACGGTTGGAAGCTTGCATCTATCGTGAACCTGTGGCCTTTACCAAATCATCCGTCCATCTCATTGGTGGAAGCCACACGCTGCACTTGCCAGTCCGTGGTCTCCATTTGAGAAATTTTGGCCCCGAAAGCCATCTGTTCTGCATGCTATGTGCCTGCCCATTGCCATTTTAACGAGCTAACCCGTTTAGCATCCTATCCAGGGCTTAAAATACCGGTATTATCCGAAACAGGCACCTACCGTTGGCCTACCAGGAGTCTTGGTACCTGCACTGGGGTACCGGTACCGAGCATACTACATGAGAACCGGTATAATTAAAAAAAACGGTTTTAAGAAGTTACAATACCGGTACTCGAAAGTGCGCGTGGAGTAGATGAGAGAGAATAAACACAATAAGTTATTAACATACATCATCATTTTGACGACCAGATGGCCTAGTGGTTAGAGAATCTGACTATGAAGCTTGAGGGCCCGGGTTCGATTCCCGTGTCGGGGCAGATATTTGTATGAAAAATACGAATTTTTGTTCTCGGGTCTTGGGTGTTGGATATGTATTTAAGTATGTATCTATCTATATAATTATGTTTATCCGTTGCCTAGTACCTATAACGCAAGCTTGCCTAGCTTACTTTGGGTTTTCAATTGGTTTGAATTTTCCCGTGATGACTTATTTATTTTATTTACATCGCAAACATTCCCGTGGAAATAGAAACCGCTCACTCGTATCACACCGCACTAAACAGCAACATGGCATATGTACACGTGTAAGAACCACTAAAGAAAACCGGTATGATTCGGTGCTAATACCGGTATTTTTCTTTTACCAGTTCTCTGAGAACGTAACGAAGAAAACCTTTAAATACCAGAATGCTACAGGTATTTTCGCTACCGATTCCAAACCCTGATCTTATATATGGCAGAGAACAATTTAGAAGTTTCGACAAACTTATTAAGTAGTTTTTGATAGTCTTTAATTTCACTACGAATAGCCTAACTTTGTATCACTCTTAACAAAGTGTGTAAACATTGACACAGGACCATACCAAACATCCACTGTTTAAGTCAAGTCCACATCGCAGATGGCACAAAACTTCCAAAAGTAATTTGGACTACAGGAAATTGGACATTTTCTTTTGATTTTATTTCCCGGATTTTTTCTGTCCGCGGTTTTCCCCGGGGTAGCAATAACTCGGCCAATTAACAAACTTCTGGAGTTCTCCCGTTTTTGGGATTATTCAAACAAACCCTTATTTCTGAGCGTCAAGTTCACCCTTATTTACTGCAAGTGTCGCTCTTTATGTTACTTGTGAGTACAAAGTAATAATTATTACACAGAACCTTACACAGAACATATTAATCGCTATTTTATTTTTACCCTAATGTATTATGCTAAAAACAAGTCATGATAGACTAGTGGTTTGGCCACTCAAATAGAGGGTCGTGGGTTTAAGGGTTCACACTAGCATCACCAGACGTCCCGATTTTGGCGAGACGTCCCGATTTTTGGCCCAAAAGTTAAATGTCCTGCGTGGGACAGGACAGGCTCAGTCCCGCTTTTAGGGTATTGCTCGATTACGCGATGACATATGGTAAAATAACGTATTGTGACACTGTGTAAGTATCCTCTACCCTCATCCTCGTCCGCGTAATACCAAACTACCCTCAATCTCCTGTACTCTGAGACAAGCGCCACGTTCACGTCCACGTTCTGTCATTGCTTTTCAACACTCTTTTTAATCCTTCCGCCCCTTTATACCTTTCCGAGCGTTTCAGCTACTTGGCTGAAGGAAGCCAGCATCGTTTGTGTTCGAGTACCAATCTCCTTTTGGCCTGTCCTTCTACTTCTTCCAAAATTTACTCAAAATCATTTACTGTGCAATCTGCTAGACTGTGGAATCGATTACCCACCTCCATTAGGCAATCTCCCTCCGTGGTGTCGTTCAGGGAAGCTTTGAAGAAGATGTGGCTCACACCATCACTTTAATTATATTGAGAACACTGCTTATTTATTGTATGTATTTTGCAAATATATGTTGCATATGGTAGTATATGTTTATTAGGTTTCTTTATATTATGAGTTTATGTATTGTATTTACTAAAAGTTGTATTGTAGCCTTTGCTTTGTCCGACTATATTATTTTGACTTACTCTTTGTCGGTCCCTTACTAAATGCTCCTTTCATCCACTCACAGGTTGACTGGTAGAGATCCCTTAAAGGGATAAGTTCGCCTTTGTACATGCATTTCAACGGTTGTCAATAATGTATTTCTTTTTTTTTTCCTTATTTTTGTACAATTAAGAGTTTACATACATACATACAAGCGCCTTGGGATGAGTGTACTTCCGAATATTGAACTGAACGCGCGCGTCATGTGACTGGTCTAAAAGCTTGGCCAAGTTCTGTGCATATTGAACTGTCTAGTGGTTGTCGTGAGTGGCTGCCTATATCCTCAGTCCGGGCCCGTGACAAGACCCTGGTCTATTTGGACAAATGTGTACCGGAACCGATCCTCATCAGCCGTGAGTACCACCTTGATCCTGTTCTATTACCTCGTCTATTACACATTGTCACAGTATTTTCATGGCTTTTTGGCTATCTATTGTCATATACCTAAACGTAATTTGAAAATCAAATAAAATGATGAAAATTTAAAAACCACTGATTTTATACGTTTTTTTAGTATGCCCCGCTTTCGACGAAAGAATTCCGCTTGTTTTACTCAAAAGATTAATAATCCCACTTTGCCCGAAAAAAAAAACTGGCGCCTTTGAGTTTTTCGAAATTTATTCTGAACTCTACGGTGAAGAAAAACATCCTGGAAAAACTGCATAGATTAATTTAGATTAATTTATTTTCTGTTTGAAAATTACATCACATTCTACATTAAAAGTTATAAATATAAAGGATGCACAAAATAAAAGTAAAAAAAAAAATATTTAAAAAATTAAATTAAAATAAATGCATGAAAATAAAATGATGTGATAAGTATAATATTAGAGGTATGTACCAAAGCAAATGTTACGTATGCCAGTTCAGTGGTGTATGTGATTTTTAACACCCGACACAAAAAGAGGGGTGTTATAAGTTTGACCGCTATGTGTGTGTGTCTGTCTGTGGCACCATAACTCTAAAACAAGTGAACCGATTCAGATGCGGTTTTTTTTTTATTTCAAAGCTGATTTCTTGGCGATGGTTCTTAGACATGTTTCATCAAAATCGGTTTAGCCGTTTCAAAGTTATAAGCTCTTTTGTCAGCTGGGGAAGGGATCTTAGACGCATAATGGGCATTTGTTTTATCTTCAAACATATTATGTGCGACCGTGATGCGACCAAATTGCGTTGGGGGTTTTTTAAAATTTTAATTTATTGTTATTCCAATTCGCATTGGGCCCGCTTGGGTATTTCAGCTGAAGCTCTCCTATTCTGAGAGGATACCTATGCCCACCAAAACACGTATGCTTTAGTCAGATGACGTGTGTATACCGGCAGATCCGATGGAAACCGGCTTTGTCAAATTTTGTCAACGACTGTATAATATTGCTGACATTACTTCGTCTCTATTAACACTTCATCCCATCAACCCTTTACTGTCAAGCGACACATTTTAACTCGCTCTATAACCTATCGACATAACGCTCGACATTTCTCACTACCCGCTACAAGCACTCCCGGCACTCGATTATAGAGTGATTGATGGGTAGACCCCCTCGATATGTGCTGTTCAAATTTATAGCCGTTCACGATCAATTCAGGATTACCGGTTGGTCATTTGTTATATGTTGTCTACATAAATAAAAGAGAGCGCAATGCAATTTACTACGAAAGCACAGGCCCTAGGGGCTGGCATAAAATAAAGACTATATAAATATGACTGTGCTCCAGAAAAAAACCTGTAATTATAAGGATGCATGGACTCTACAATCCAATTGGGTAGGTTCAACTTCGAGAAAGAGGTCAATCAACGAATTAGACTCTGCTGGGTAGCGTTTGGGAAGCTCCGCAATATATTGTCATCCAATATACCGCAATATCTCAAGTCAAAAGTCTTTGACCTGTGTGTGTTGCCAGTGATAAATTATAGACTGAGACGTGGCCGGTAACGATGGGCCTCATAAGAAAGCTCAAAGTCACTCAGAGGGCGATGGAGAGGGCTATGCTCGGAGTTTCTCTGCGGGATCGCATTAGTCAAGTCACCGACATAGCTCGAAGAATCACCAGACTCAAGTGGCAGTAGTGGCTCGTAGACCTGATGGCCGAAGGGGCAAAAGGTTCTTGAGTGGCGTCTACGGACCGGCAGACGCAGTGTAGGTAGGCCACTATCAAAATGGAGTGACGATTTGGTTAAGGTTGCGAAAACGCGTTCGATGCGGATGGCACAAAGGCCGGTCTGTTTGGTGAACCTTAAGTAAGTAAGTAAGTAAATCTTTATTTGCCAGAAAAGGGCATTGGTTTAGGGGAGGCCTATGTTCAGCAATGGACGTCATATGGCTGATGATGCACTCTCTCAGGTGAACGGGTGTTATGATAAAACCCTATTTAGGCAAAAATATGGTCCAATATAATAATATAATGGTATAATATATAATGCGAGTGTAGATGGAAATATTGGAAGAGGGAGACCAAGAAGGACATTTCATGATCAGATTGGGGATGTCTTGAAGAAGGGTCAGGTCAAGAGTACCCGAAACCGGCGAGCATGTATGAAAAGACTAATGAGTGTTGCTGAAGCGAAAGATGTATGTCAGGATCGTAGCAGGTGGAAACAAATAGTCTCTGCCTATCCCCTTGCTGGGAAGAAGGCGTGATTGTATGTATGTATGTATGTATGGTCCAATGACATTAGAGAGACAACAAGAGCAGTTTAAAAGAGGGAAACAGATAAATTATCTGGATGGAAAATTTTGGAGAAGCGTATGTCCAATGGTGCTCAAAAACACCCTGAAGGAGAAGAGAAGATGTGTGGTTAAGATTTTGGGAATCCAAATCAGTATAGCACACACCCGCACGCACGCACATACTGACAAACTTTCGAATTTATAATATTAGCAGGATATTGATTTAAATTTGATTCAGTGGCGCCATCTGTCATCGAATAGCCGAACTACCAGGAAAGAAGCCACTTATCGCCGCATATTTCAATTTCAAATTCATTTATTCTAACCAAAGGGCTGGCAGCTATCTCTCTCAACGAATCGCCATCGCCATTCAACGAGGGAATGCTGCCAGCCTTTTGGGTACGATGCCACGGGGGCCTTTTTTAGACTTAGTCTAGTAGTTTTTAAGTTAGATATTTAGTTTATAGTTTTAATTATTGTTAAGTAGGTATTGTTTATTATTATTAATAATTTTTATTCAAGTGACAAGACTCGTGAATTGTTAGTGGATACAAATTTCTTATTCTATGTTATTATTATTATTCATTAGCCTATTCTGTCCCACTGCTGAGCAAAGTCCTCCCCAACATTTCCACTGCTCTCTGTCCGCTGCATACGACGGCCAGTCCTCCAAGAATAAATCCAGTTAATCCTGTCATCGCCGTCTGGGTCTACCAGGTCATTTTCGAGTTATTGGGTTTCCACTCGGTGGTTATCTTGGCCCACAACTCGTCCGGCATGTGATTAGTTATTAAATAAAAATATTACATAAAATTAAACTAGATTATCTTGCCTTGCTACTTACCTACTTGATACGTGAAACGTAAATGAAACCAGTCGTTTTGTTTTTATACATACATTTTATTAAAATGTATTGTTAACACATTTCAATAATTACGTAGAAAATAGAATTCCTCTCCAACTTGAAGTACGCCATCCTTCTTGCAATTAATGCCTAGTACGCAAAGAAAATCTAATTCATCTTTGTGTTCATACGTAATGCAATATTGCTAAAAATACTTTTGTTTTGTAATCGTATTTTTATCTGCTGTGTCGCACATTTGGTTAATTTTTAATGATTGACTATCTCAACTACTCAAATTGCAATCATCTTGGGTGACGACATCGGCATCAAATGTACGGGCCCTGGTTATGAATCGAGTGCAAAATATGCATGTAATAAATTTGTAAACCTCGTGCGCCTGTCCTCATCTACACATAGAACGAAATACCTAAACGATATCTCCGATTTTTCCAATGTTCATGAAATATGTATTTATCGCAGGTGGGAACACGTAATTTCATTTTTAACGTCTCGAAGGAATCCCACAGGTATTGGCGTAAATAAATAATGTATCCAATATTATGTAGCGGAATAAAAAATGGCGTTGAAAATTTTTTGGTTTTGTTCGATAAGCATGCTTACAAGCATGCAAGATCTCCATTCAGAATGAAAGGGCTTGGGCCGTAGTTCCCACGCGGGCCCAGTGCGGATTAGTAACTTCACATACACCATTCAATTTCTTCTCAGGTGTATGCCGGTATCACGATGTTTTCTTCACCGTAAAGCTCATGGTAAATCTACTATATAAAAATAAGTCGGGTTTTCCTTCCTGACGCTGTAACTCCAGAACGCACGAACCGATTTCCACGGTTTTTCATTCGTTGGAAAGGTCTCGGGCTCCGTAAGGTTTATAACAAAGAAAATTCAGGAAAAATTTCAACAGAAAAGCGGGAAAATCTTTTTCACATACAGCGCCATCTCTGATACATAGCATGTACTACAAACCAATATACAGCGCCATCTCTGATACATAGCATGTACTACAAACCAATACTATTCTTCGCGGACGGAGTCGCGGGAAACAGCTAGTTTCATATATAATTTCGCACATAAATTCCGAAAACTCAGAGGTGCTAGCCTGAATTCGAACCCAAAACCCTCTGCTAGAGAGGCTCTAGCTCAAACCAGTAGGCCACCATGGCTTATCTGGGAATGTAACTTTCCCTAAAGATAATATATATCCCTATCTCAAAAAGTGCACTTTAAATAAATAAATAAATAATCGTGGGACGATTCACACCAATTGACCTAGTCCCAAAATAAGCAAAGCTTATACTATGGGTACTAGACAACGGATAAACATACTTTTATAGATAGATACATACACATTAAACACCGAAGACCCGAGAACAAACATTCGTATTTTTCATACAAATATCTACCCCGACACGGGACTCGAACCCGGGACCTCAAGCTTCGTAGCCAGGTTCTCTAACCACTAGGCCATCTGGTCTGGTCGTCGTTTGTCAGAAGTTTTCTCATATAAATGTTAGCAGGATAGGTATCAGCATAAGCAGCTGATAAAATATTGTCTTTATTCTATTCCCTTTTTTATGAAACGCCTCCAAGTTCACGAAACTTATAAGGGTCCGTCAATTCCCCGACGGATTCTACATTTGTCATCCAAAAACTTCGGCACTAAAGAACTTTAGACGTAGTGCTTACTCAAACAGTCGTCGCCAACTTGTCTCAAGTCCAGACGTGCTAGGAAACCGAAAATCGGGCATCCGGTCTGCTATCAATCAATTTTCAATCACAGAAGAAACTATTATGCTTAAATGTTATGTAATTTTATTTAGAAAGTTTCAATTCAACAACCATACTTAAGAGCGTTTATTCCTGCCGAGCTGGCAACGTTGCATTTTTGTTACTTTTCTCGATTATTCGATTAGTCTACTGCAATTATTTATTCGTGATAGACTTATTTTCTACTGGCTTTTGCCCGCGACTCCGTCCGCGTGGAATTAGTAATTTGGGCAGCTTATTTTTTTTATCCAATTTGCTTTTTCATCAATTATGGCTCTCCTTAGTTCCACGATATAAAAAAAATTACCCCCTCCCCCCCCCGCAACCCCCCCCCCCCCTCACCGACCCCCCACCGAACCCCCCCCCACACACCCGCGTTCACATTCACCACCGTTCCTACTCCCAAGTCACTACTTCTAAAAACTGTTCTATAAATTCTTAAAATAGACGTATCTTTCTTATTTGTGAACCGATTCAAATGAAACAAACACTTAATGTTAATTCAAGAAAATACCAACATATCAGTGAAAACCGCATCCTTCTAGGTTAAGCCGTTTCTGAGATTAGCGCGCACAAACGCACAGACAAACAGACAAACAGACAATAATTCTAAAAATCATTGTTTTGGGTTCTATTGCGCTAATAAATAGCCCTAGTGACAGTTTTTCTCAAATATCTTCAATGTACAGACACCGACTTGTTACAGATTTATTATTATGTATAGATAAAAAAGAACAAATTATTACCTAACGGTTTTTAAAGAAAATAAAAGTCATCGCGAATAATTATTGCAGTAGACACATTAACTTACATACTTATTAGAACAATTCTTATAGACCACATTTTTAATTTTCATTAAATTTTTATGGAATAATCGAGAAAAGTGTAACAAAAATGCAACGTTGCCAGCTCATCAGGTATAAACGCTCTTAATAAATGAATATAAGTTATTTATGTAGTCACATTGCATTATGAGAGGCATTAAAACACGAGTGTGGTATTATGAAACGAACCGAAGATAAGTTTTGTAATTTTATTATTTATCGTATGGCTTCTGGTTCTCTACTTAAACTTAACATTTAATAAACTAGATTTAAGGTATGCTAGTGCATCTGTCGAGAGGGTCTTAAAGTCTGCCGCTAACCCGCTAAATTTGGTGATCGGGCACTCAAAGACCATATGTCGGACTGTTTGCTCCGGGCAGCCACACTGACACCGTGGCGACTCGCACCACTCCCATTTGTGCCACAGTGACGCACAGTTACCAACCTCTGTCCTGATTCTGTTCAGCAGGCACCAGACACGCCGGGGCTCCTCAAAACCCGCTGGCCGGCACTTAACATCAAGCTCGAACAGGTCCACGGGTAAATGCCTAGATTCCCAATCTGCTGTCCAGGAATCAAGAAGGGTTTTTTGTAATAAGATCACACGAGTGTTTGAATTCCAATTATGCACACCCGCATGCATCATTTTATCTAAGTACGTACATGCATAAGTCTGACTTTTTCACCAGATATTTCACATCACAAAATACGTAACATTACCTATTTTCTGTTCTTTGTCAGTTCAAATTCGAAACAAATAGCTGACAACAAATCGACAAGTTCAACAATAAAAACAAAATAATATGATTCTTTTGTTTAAGAAAATCTTCGAAATTTGAATGTAATTAAAGTATCGATTTCAATACTTTAATGAAACATCATTATGATTCAGCCACAGCTACAGGTTTCTTCATCATCATCATCAGCCCAGCCTATATACGTCCCACTGCCGGGCACAAGGCTCCTCTCAGAATGAGAGGGTTTGGGCCATAGTTCCCACGCGGGCCCAGTACGGATTGGGAACTTCACATACACCCTTGGAGTAAGTAGCTTAATTTGTGTACTGTATTTTTGGGGGTAGTTGTAAATAGACAGGTTTCTTAATTTAGGCCATTTGACTATCGCTTCTGAACATATTATGGAGAATTTATGACATGGATGTAGATAAAATTGTCTTTATTTCATCAAGATAACATTACCTGTTGTAAACTTTCGTGATTTTTCACTCATAATTATTATACTAATCGGGACTTATCACGCAAACAATATTTACCTCGACGTTTCGGCCACATTGCAGCAGCCACAACCTGCAAAGGCAATGTGGCCGAAACGTCAAGGTAAATATTGTTTGTGTGAAAAGTCCTGTTTATAGTATAACTAGCTGTTGCCCGCGAATCCCTCCGCGAAGAATAGGGGTATGAAAAATAGCCTACGACCTTCAGACCTGCCGAATATAGAGATAAAAGTTAGGTAATGTGTACATTGTTTAACGACCGCTTTAGCCTAGTTGGTAGTGACCCTGCCTACGAAGCAAGAGGTCCTGGGTTCAAATCCCGGTAAGGGCATTTATTTGTGTGATGAGCACGAATATTTGTTCCTGAGTTATGGATGTTTTCTATGTATTTAAGTATTTATTTATCTATATAAGTATGTTTATCGTCGACTAGTACCCATAGTACAAGCTTTGCTTAGTTTGGGACTATGTCGATTTGTGTAAGATTGTCCCCTAATATTTATTTATTATTTATTTATTACATAAAAATCGGTCAAGCCGTCTCGGAGGACTTCGATAACAAACACCGTGACACGATATTTTTATATATTAGATAATTATAAGATAACATTGATCTCATTCTCGATACTAAAAACCTTAAAAATAATAGAACGGTTCACGCAAACGAAGCCGCAGATTAAAGCTTGTTTCAAATAGTTCCAAACGTCCTCACAATACTGAAATCTAACTGCACTCCTTAGTGCATACACTAGTTTGGTAACTACTCTCAAACTTGCGCGATCTAGCCCCCGCCGTGATCCCCCATTAGCTTGAAGCGACACGAGTTCGATTTGCTTGCAAGTTTGTGCATAAAGCGCAATGTTCAGAGTACATGAGCAAACAAACTGAGCTTAGACCTTAAGCTGAATACGGATTGCGCGTACTATCGCCCCAAGCGCCAGATAACCACCTTAAAGGCCCAGTTTGCGTGCAGTGGCTAGACATCTGTCCATAACAATCCATAGCAATAAACATCAACGGCTGCAAGCAAATTTGTTATGAAAATGGGTATCTGGCGCTTGGGGCGATAGTACATTTGTACGCGTAGTCGATTACGCGTGTCCTGGAACGCCATGTCCGTATTTGCAGTTCCCCTAGAGTGGACGCGTAGCTACAAGTACGGACATGGCGTTCCAGGACACGCGTAATCGACTACGCGTACGAATGTACGCGCAATCCGTACGCAGCTTTAGGTGCAAGCCACACAGAAGCAACGTGCTTTTGGCGCATTTATTGCATTCGATTAAGAGGGTTTATACCTGCTGAGCTGGCAATGTTGCATTTTTGCTAGTTTTTCTCGATTATTCCATAAAAATTGAATGAAAATTAAAAATGTTTTGAATACAAATTGATCTAATATCTAAGTTAATGTGTCTACTGCAATAATAATTCGTGAAAGACTTTTATTTTCTTTAAAAACGAACAAATTATTACCTAACGGTTTTTAAAGAAAATAAAAGTCTTATCACGAATTATTATTGCAGTAGACACATTAACTTATATATTAGAACAATTTGTATTCAAAAAATTTTTATTTTCATTCCATTTTTATGGAATAATCGAGAAAAACTAACAAAAATGCAACGTTGCCAGCTCAGCAGGTATAAACCCTCTTAATCCCTTTCTGTAATTCATGTGTAAGATATTTGAGGCTTTAGTTTAGTTCTGAGACAAAGCTTTAGTTCTAAAATCAATGTGTAAGATATTTGAGGATTCACTCTAGTGACCAGTATTTTATAAAAAAGCGTTCTTTGCTCGATAGAAAAAAAAATCAAAAAAGTCTCTAAAATATTAAATAAATCCTTAGTACGGCGTAAATACTGCACGGCAGCATAAGAATAAATAATAACAGAGTAGAAGGGAATCTCTTTTGACTGCGTCCAAAACGCCGCCATTTATATACCTACTTCCCCCCTCACGTCGTTACACCCCTCTGACGTACAGGCGTGTTGCTAGGGTTGCTTACTGTTAAATATTACTTACTCTAAAGATAATATCGCTAAAATATTAAGTTATTATTTACTTTGAAATCATTATTTTAGTCTAGTTTTACAAAATATGAGATTTATAAATCATTAGGTACAGGCAAGGATTTTAATTGTTAGGCCACTTGCCAATGTTAGTATTTTAGCCGTGTAATGCAAATCAGCATACACCAGTATAAGCGGCTTCACCCGATTTGCATTACACGGCTAAAATGCGAACAGTGGCAAGTGACCTAACAATTAAAATCCTTGACTGTACGTACCTACATATTATAGGTAGGTACTTCTAAGTAAGAATTTATTACAAGTGCCATACCAAAAGTAGCCATTTAAGGTGATTTGGCATCGTTTTTGAATTGTTTATACACCCAAATACACCACAATAACTTGACGTCATTAATTGTTATTTGTTTCCAATAAAACGAACGCGCAAACAGTTAACAGCCAAACGCGCGTGCGGCGACGCCGGCCGTGACACCCTGACTGAGTTCTCTCTTAGGGAGTACTCTAATATCGTGACCTTGAGTCCGGCCGGAGCGGGAGTTTCCCTTCTACTCTGTTATTATTTATTCTTAAGACGGCAGGCAGCGAACTTTTTTCGTTCGCTGACAGCAGGTTATGACTTTTTGAATTTTAATAAAACAAGATGTTTTCTAGGGCCTAGTGTTTAGGGTGTTTCACTTTTGTAGGTGAAAAAAATTTTTGTGACATTTTTTCTGACTTTGCTCAGTTTCCGGTTCTAGTTTATGTTAATAGAATATTTTCCAAATTTCAAGTGGATTGGACCATGTTTAGAGGTTGCACAGAATGAACAGCTCTAAATAAGAATCGAAAAAAAGAAGTAATTACTTTTATTTAAAGATAGCACAATATGGTAGCAACACATCGTTTTTAAGTGAAATAAAATTAAATAAAGTATAAAATAGAACATTAACTACTCAATAAATAATTTCCTACTTACACTACACACAAGTTACAACCTCATTTTTGGTTCGCTTGACCACGCATTTTCTGTTGCATGCTTGTTTCTGCTATTCGTCTCTGATCGAATCATTAAATAAAGATTAGTTACTCTGTCTTCTAGAATCTTACAAGATGCGATTGATGGCAACAATTTACAGTTTCAATGTTAGAGTAAAGGTTAATGATGCTTAAATTTTTTGAGCCATTTTGCTTCTTTTGGTCACCCGAGTTCGATGAATAGTAGACGGCGATATAGAAACATCTGAGACATCGTGACCAAGGCTTTTAACAACTGTAATAACCGAAGTACTAGCTTGCCAAATGGAGAGTTGTTCGCGGTCCTATGCAGCTATGAGTGTCCAATCGAGAGATTTTAGTTTACTTATAAATAGGACGTGACATTTTTGCTGGTGGTACAGAAAATAGAATTATTTTCATCGTCTTCATGACTTGATGACTACTTAATTAAGAGCATTCTTAGTCCAAGGTCACAGTCATGTTGATTTCTTTAATCGATTTTAATGCTACATTTTATAAGCATCCACTTTGTCTTGTCTCTTACGCTTTCGGATAATTTCTAAGGAAAACGTTAACAAACTATGGTAAGTGTTCCTTATAAAGTTATTAAACGTTAGTTCAAACGGTTACTGTCTTGACATGTATATTAGCCTTCTTCCACACTTCTTGCAGTTTAATACTTGTCTACTTAGTGGCGTCCGAAAGTTTTTTTTTTCTTTGTGATGGTGTAAAATAAACCAACAGCACTTGTTCCTTGGAAGGAAGTCCAGCTCCTAACAAAATATCACAAGGAAACTTATTATTTACGTTAAAATATGCTTCAATCTTTTAAACGACACACTTAAATCACTTATAACCTTCCACTTCAGATAAAAAACTTGAAAATTTTGCTATCCTCTAATACACCGATATCAATTACTTGACATAAAAGTCATCAAACTGTGCAACCTTTAGATGATAACCGATTTTACTGATTTTTGGCGTATGAACTTTACATATGAGTGGAAACAAGAATTCGAGCAAAGTCAACGAAAAATCAAAAATTTTGAAAAATGAAACACCCTACTAGTGTTGCTACATTTTTAAAATATTTATTTGTTTTAGTAATACGCGTTGTCTGAACAACCTGAAGCCTGAAACCGTCATGCTTCCCCCTTGGCTGTATTAGTTCTCCTTCGGCCATCGGGGAACTTATGTCACTTGCGCTTACGCACGGCATTGATTCTAGCTGCTCTCACGCACACATACACAAGTGCATAGAATACCTAAAAGCGATTAGCACCAAAGCTCGGTAGGGCCTTAATCAGTTTTCATACTTAATGTATAGAAGCGTCGCGATCCAAAGCAGACAGAAGAGACGGGGTGGAGACGCGGCCTGCGAACAAACGACGCCACGTCTCTTTTGTGTGGCTTGCGCCTTGGTCTCGGTATAATATTGCAGATCGAATTATTTCGTTTTCCATAAATTAATTTGTCATAATTTCACGTTCATCGACGTTTGCCATTAATTATACACGTTGAAATTTTTACGTGGTTGACAGCCTGATTTAATGAGCTGTTGTATTAAAATTCATTGTCTGTTTTATTGAGTATTCTTCGCTTTACTCTATTTCTGTGGACATTTATGTTATTGGCTATTGTTAAATACTTAAGTCCCATTATATAGATTTGTATTCCTGTTGATAAATAAATAAATAAAATAAAATGACATCATAAAAGTTTTTATGTGAGGAAAGCAGCACATACCAGCAAACATTCAAATTTCAATGGGGTGTGAAGTTCCCAATCCTTACTGAGCCCGCCTGGGAACTTCATCCCAAGCCCTCATTCGAAAAGAAGGCGTGTGCCCTGCAGTGGAACGTATATAAACTGCGATGGCGGTAATGATGTCACACCATTGTTTTTTTAAACCTTAAAACCAACCAATACCTCCCGTTTATCAAAAAAAATCCACCCATGGCGTAAACAAAAATAAAATTACCATTCTTCACGCAACGCTCGTAGCGATAAGAAAGCCGCTCAAAATGGCCCAGATAAAGTTGTCGCAAAAAATATTTTCGCCAAGACTCACATTTAGTGGGCCCTCTGGGATAGCACGACGTGGGTCGGAGTGTGTGTTGGTCCTTACACTCGACTGGATTAAAGTCGACTGGGAGCAGTACAGTTGTCTTGTACGGTTTGTCATGAGAATATTTTATTTGGTAGGTACGGTTTTAGGTGAATTAATAATATACTAATCAATTTATTTCATTCAGGTTAATTTAGATTTCGGATCGCTTCACTTTTTATTGTATGTGTACTGTCTCTGGTTCCTTAACTTTAACTGGAAGAGATCCCTATAGGGGATAAGTTTGATGTCAAAGTTAAAATATACTCGTATTGTTTAACTAGCTGTTAGTTGCCCGCGACTCCGTCTGTGAATAAAAGGGGTAGGTATAAAAGATAGCCTACGACCTATTCTCAGACCTGCCGAATACAAACTAAAAACTTCATACAAATCGGTCAAACCGTTTCGGAGGAGCTCGA
Organism: Archips xylosteana; assembly: GCA_947563465.1. Classification (NCBI taxonomy): domain Eukaryota; kingdom Metazoa; phylum Arthropoda; class Insecta; order Lepidoptera; family Tortricidae; genus Archips; species Archips xylosteana. The sequence continues at coordinate 1,611,251 of OX387355.1, forward strand.
TAACAAACACCGTGACACGAGATCTAATATATAAAAATCTCGTGTCAGGGTGTTTGTTATCGAATCGAACTCATCCGAGGCGGCTTGACCAATTTTTATGAAACTTTTTGTCCGTAATCGGCAGGTCTGAGAATAGGTCGTAGGCTATTTTTATACTTACCCCTATTCTTCGCGAACGGAGTCGCGGGCAACAGCTAGTTTTATATGTTACATAGATGTATTTGAATAGCTTTGGTGGCCTAGTGGTTTGACTAATAGCCTCTCAAGATGGTCGTGCTTTAGAGCCCGGGCTCACACCTGTGAGATTTTCAAAATTTACCATGAGACCATGAGACCTCCACACCTATGAAATTTTCAATTCACGCTACATTAGTAGGAACAACCTCGCGATATTTCTAGAACCATCTACTTAAGTGCCGCACCATCTAAATAAGGTTTAATGAAACTCCCCCAACTTTTCTGGGAAAATTTTATCCTTAAAAATCAATCAAAGCTAATCGGTATCTAATCTTTTTTAATCAGCACTGCGGTAATCCTTCGCTCCCTGCAGCTCTCACGTCCTGGGCAGAAATTTAATTAATATCCTATTGAATAATCTGAAAAGTATGAGTGGGATTAAATGTCGTTCAGTAGAGATATTCATCATCACCATTTTAGCCGTAGGACGTCCAATGCATTTCCAGGCCTCCCTCATTGATATCCAATCATTGCGGTTCGAAGCGGCTTGCATTCACCTTGAACGTGCGGCCTTTACCAAATCGTCCGTCCATCTAAAAAAAATAAAAAGCAATATCACGGGACAATTCACACCAACCGATTGACCTAGTCCCAAAGTAAGCTTAGCAAAGCTTGTGTTATGGGCTTGAGTACTAGGCAACGGATAAACATACTCATATAGATAGATACATACATAAATACATATTAAACACCCAAGACCCGAGATCAAACATTCGTATTTTTCGTACAAATATCTGCCCCGACACGGGAATCGAACCCGGGACCTCAAGCTTCATAGTCAGGTTCTCTAACCACTAGGCCATCTGGTCGTCAAAAACCAAAGGTCATCAAATCTTGTTGGTGGACATCCCACGCTGCGTTTGCCAGTCCGTGGTCTCCATTCGAGTACTCTTCGGCCCCAACGGCCATCTGTTCTGCCATTGCAACGAGCTAATCCGTTTGGTTATGTCGGTGACCCTTGTTCTTCTATGAATCTCCTCATTCCTGATTCGATCCTGTAGAGAAACACCGAGCATAGCCCTACCTATAGCAGAGCTGCTGTGGGGTTACTACGAAATTTGAAGTTCGAAGTTCGGATCGTGCGGTCCCTCTCACTCTCGTAATAAATACCATTAGCGTGAGCGGAACGGCATGAAACGAAGTTCGAATTTCGCGCTTCGTAGTATAGAGCCTGGATATAGGCCTCCCTTATTTGATATCGAATCATTGCGGTTAGAAGCTACTTACATCCACCGTGAACCTGCGGCCTTTACCAGAACATCCGTCCATCTCGTTGACTGAGGTCCCACGCTGCGCTTGCCAGTCCGTAGTCTCTATTCGAGAACTTTCCTGCCCAAACGGCCATATGTTCTACGTGCTATATGGCCTGCACATTGCTGTTTCAACGAGCTAATCCGTTTGTTTGTTTTGGTTTGTATTAACTATCCAATATCCATACTAATATTATAAATGTGAAAGTGTGTTTGTTTCTCCTTCAAGTCGAAACTGACCCACGGATTGCTGTGATTTTTTTTAAGGACATAGTTGAAGGGCTGGAGGGAGAGTGGCGTAGGCTACTTTTTACAGCGGGAAAATATTTAATTCACACGGGAAACACGTTACGTGCGCGAACGTAGTCGCGGGAAAAACCTAGTTTTATATATAAATAATAAAGCTACAATTATTTTTTCCAGGTACATCGACATTACATTTGTATCCCCGACCTATCCGCGGTCGACCTTAAGCGTCATTTCTGTAAGTGCCAGGTAAGAGTAATAAATAGTCATTAACTGTCATTAGTATTTATGGGAGGGCGCGGAGGACCAAGGGCGGGGCCCAATGACGTCAGGCAGGGGTTTGTTAGTAAATAATAATAGAGTACGCTCATTAAAATCAAATTGAAAAATACATCGGTTAACTCAAACTACATTTAAAATTTACCATGAGCTTTTCGGTGGAGGAAAACGTCGTGAGGAAAGCTGTATATGTGAAGTTCCTAATCTGCACTGGACCCTTGTGGGTACTATGGCCCAAGCCGCATGTGTTGCAAATGTCATGATGACATTCCCTACATCTGGCAAAGAAATCATCGGTAAATTGACTGTGAAGAGGTTCCACCATGATACGCGATTTAGTTTCCTCGACTCATCATCATCATCATCATTAAAGCCGAAGATCCACTGCTGAACATAGGCCTCCCCCAAGGCTCGCCAAACACATCGGCCCTGCGCCATCCGCATCCAATGCGTTCCCGCCACCTTCACCAGGTCGTCGCTCCATCTTTTTTCTTTCTCCTTTTTTGATTTTTTTCTTTGACTATATCAGGGTGAATCAACCTTTTAGTGCCACCCGTTGCTACGGTTACACAAATTTTGTCCCTTGGACAACCTAAGCATTTTTCTATGAAACAGTATGAAGTGTCACTTGGACAACCGGGGACAGAGTAAACAACACAAAAAGTTACTTTTTAGGGTTCCGTACCGAAAGGGTAAAAACGGAAACCCTATTACTGACGCTCCGCTGTCCGTCCGTCCGTCTGTCCGTCTGTCACTAGGCTGTATCTCGGAAACCGTGATAGCTAGAGAGTTGAAATTTACACATATGATGTATTTCGGTTGCCGCTATAACAACAAAATATTAAAAAATGGAATTAAATAAATAATTTTGTAGTGGTAGAGCCATGTTGTAGCTAGCCGCTGCATCACGAATGGGCCAGCTCGTCCGGGGCAGTACCACCCTCTCACAGAACACCGGCGTGAAGCAGCAGTAATCCTGCTTGCGTTTCGTACGGTCAGTGAGAGTGCCGGGGGCCCAATACCTCACCCCTTCCCTCTCCCCCTCCCTCTCCCCCTTCCCCTATTCCCTCTCCTTTAGGGCCGACAACGCACTGGCATCGTGTAAAGCGCTGCGGGTGTCTATGGACAGTGGTGTTCATTTAACATCAGGTGACCCACTAGTTCGTTTGTCTGGCCTCTCTAACATAGAAAAAAAAAAAAAATAATTAAGGGGGCTCCCATACAACAAACATGATTTTTTTCCCTCGTTTTTGCTCGATATTGATAACGGCAATAGGTAGACACTTGAAATATTCACAGAATATTTAATTATATATTGAATTTAAAAATAAATCCTTGAATTAAAATAAAAAAAATATTTAAGGGGGCTCCCATACAACAAACGTGATTTTTATAGATAATTGTACGGAACCCTTCGTGCGCGAGTCCGACTCGCACTTGGCCGGTTTTTCCTTTTTTGTGTTGTTTGTTGTTGTTACATAATTTAATGTTTTTCATAATTTTTTAAGTCATCATTTTTTTTCCGTTGTAACCGTAAAATTTAGAACTCTCTAGTATTAGGTTGAGCTTGTTTTATAACAATTCTGTACAATTAATGGATTCCAAGAAAAAAGAGTTATGAATAAAAATTCATACCTTTAATTTTGCAACCCGATATGGACACCTTAATTTAATGACAACACAATGTATTGAATACATAACCCTTCTTCTACAATTGAGAGAGTAAATGCACTTATACAGTAACATTTTCATTCCATTTAACTTGAGACATTGCCGTCTTAAGTACGACAGAATGGATCCGGGAATATATCTTAGTTGCACTTAAATTTATGCATCACTGAACAGAACAACCTGGTACACACTAACCAGACAGCATAAGGATTGGGTGGCCAAAGTTTTCCCTAGACAATTTCCAAGTTTTCCCTTCACAATTACTTTGCTCACCCGCGACCTCTTAATAGGTATATGGATCCGTTTGTAAAATATTAAATCAGGATAATTTTTGTTAGAGTCAAGTATTCACGCTCTACAACCTAAACGGTTAGTTTGAAAAATCTGAAAATAAAAATTAATAATCAGCTTAGTAGGGGAGATCGAGGAGAGTTGTGACAGAGGAGATTTGTGACATCGTCGATTTTTGGGAACTTATTTACTGCTAGCAAGCTCGCAACAGCGCGTGTTTGATAGCTCGAGAGTTGAACTAAAACACGCGCGTTATTGCGAGCTCGCTAGCAGTTAATAAGTTCTAAAAAATCGACGTTGTCACTACTCTCCTCTGTCACTACTGTCCTCGGTCTCCCCTAGACTTAATAAGTAAATAGTCAAATAAAACTTATCAAAAAAAAATCTTTCAGCCGTGTTCGGCTACGGCGACTACTTCCTACAAATGAGAGATGATTGATGAACAAATAATTGTTGTGCTCTCTGGTGAAGTGGTGACTGACGCACCCTATCTTAGCAGTGAATATGCGCCTGCACTCACGTGCAGAATGTGCTCTGCACGTCAGCACCCCTCCGACATAATTGTACAGGTGGCATGGCCTTCAGCTCATCGCGCTTTGAATCGAGCTCGCTACATCACTGTACCTCAAATTCGCGCACCTTAGAGTGTACTGTAAATCTTGCGGTACAAAGATATGCTCAAGCGACACATGAAGTGTGTTTGACATAGACCCGTCAAGATGGAAGACTATGGACCGATCTCAGTAAAGGCAAACTTATTAATGAATCTTTATCGCATGTTAGTACAGAACCCTCCACTCTGCGTGGTCCTACATGCACTTGCAAGTCAAATTTCACCGTCAATTTGTCTTCAAATTTTGTACGTATAGATATGTATTTTGGATAACAATACAAGCAGTCAACTAAGAGTACAGCCAGCAAAATGCTCGTACTCAAACCTATTTTGTACCACAAAATTGCGGTAGCAGAGAAGCAAATTGAAAACTTGCAATCAACAATAAAAGCCCACTCTAACGATGCAAAACTGCGTGGTTGGAATGCACCCGGCTATTCTACCAAATTGGACACGCTCTGTAGCATTTCTTTACTGCTCTCCTATTTCAATTCTGCATGCAGTTACTGGAATATGTTAAACTCTCTATGCTCTTTCATTTGAACACTAGAACAGTAGAAAGGTAAAACCAGTATGACAACTCTAAAAAAGATGATAATGAGGGCTGAGGTGTGAGTTGTGGTATGAAAGATGATGTTGTGACTCGTATAGAGAAGGAATGTTAAATTGGTTTGAGCCTGTGGAGAGGATGGACGAAGGAAGAATTACGAAAGAGATATATAAGGCGAGTTTAGATGGAAATTTGGAAGAGGGACACCAAAAAGGACATTCCATGATCAGATTGGGGATGTCTTAAAGAAGAGTACTGTACCCGAAACCGGCGAGCATGTATGAAAAGACAAATGAATGTTGTGGAAGCGAAAGATGTATAGGTATGTCAGGATCGTAGCAGGTGGTAACAAATAGTGTCTGCCTATCCCTTTGCTGCGGGTGTCTATGGACAGTGGTGTTCATTTAACATCAGGTGACCCACTAGTTCGTTTGTCTGGCCTACAACTCTAAAATAAAACGAAAAGCATACTTTCTGCTGCACTTGTTCACGACCCTTGCACGATAATTGGACCACGATTGGATACCGTCGACGACTATTTTGGAACTGATCAGTGATCACACTAAAACGCATAGCAAACGAAACGCAAACGGTTAGATTTTATTTGACATTGACAGAGTTGACAGATGACTTCGTTTTTTTTTTCTGTTTGTGCTAAGGATTGAGCTCGAACGGCTTGGCAGCTATAAAATCTCCAATAAACAATAGGAGGTAAAAATAAAACTACTGCAGTTCCTTGATCTTTAAGACGACTGTCGAAAAAAAATAGTTTGCACCTCTTCAAAAAATTTACTTTTCATCACACTTGCTTGTCAATGGTGTTATTCCATGCCTGTATACTAAATGTCAAAGGCCTAATTTGTTCTTAAGGGAGTTATGGATTTACGTACAGTTTATCCTCCCAAGGGAGTTCTAACTTTAGTTTTAAAATTTTCAAACAGACTAAGGAGGTTTCAAGTCAGCCAACGTTTTATTTATATGTTTAAAACTTAGCTATAACCCAATTTTACTAAACAAAACTTCATGAAACTTCGTTATTTTTATATTTTAAATTCATATCAAATAGTTTTGCAATAATTTTAGTAAGTATTTTTGTAACATGTTGGCAGAATGTGGCCGTATGGCCATTCGAATTCTAAACACAGTTTACATTATCTATGGTAGATGACTTGAAAAAAGTGACAATCTATATTGGCGGGTAGCCATTATTTATTTAATATAAGTGTTTAGAGACAAAATAATTTCATTTTTGGATTTTTTTTCCTCGCAGTGTGATGAAAATCATTGTTGTATCACGGGCAGTAAGGGGATTACAAACTCGAGTCATTAATTCATTCAGTCATTAATTTCTAATAGGCTCTCGTTAGTAATCCCCTACTTACGGCCCTTGATGCACAATGTACTATTAATTCATTCTATAACCGACTCCATTTTACTGGAGGAATGTTATATATTGTGATACATAAATATTACTCGAAATTTAATAAAAGCCTTATCCATCTTATGCATCAAATGTCCGCCCTATGCTTATGATTTGTATTACTGCTACATAACCGTGTACTGCGTTACATTTTCAAAGTTCATATACAGACGTAACTTGGTATGAACTTTGTAATATTTCGAGAGAGCCGTGGGATTTGGCTTGTATGCTAATTTGGAATTTCATTAACATAATAAAATGTCAGCTTGATTAAATGCGTCGGTCTTAATTTCAGTTCAAATATTGTTTAATACCTTCTATAATTGACGGCCGATGGGGCCGAAAGGGTTTCGAGTGGCGTCCACGGACCGGAAGATGCTGATCGATGATTGATTGATTCCTCACCGCATAAGCATGTTAATCAATTACAAAAAATGTCAGATGCACCTTTTTCCATATGACGGCAGAAGAATACTTTTACATTTATTTATTTTAATACGTCTCTCTTCTTAGTCGTGCACTCTTGACAGAGTGGTCGTGGTCATGCTTCGGTCGATCGACTCCTGTGCCACCGCTGCTCTCGCGACGCGTCGCCAAGTAGCCCGATGTCTGGCAGAGTGGGAGCAATCGTTTATGCTAGAGTGCGTCACAGTTTTGATGAGGTCTGTCCACCGAGTTGGGGAGCGCCCGCGAGATCTTTTGCCCTCGACTTTCCCCTGCACCACAAGCCGTTCCATGGAGTCCTCATTACGGGTGACATGTCCAAAGAACTTGAGGATTGAGGATTTTAATACGTACCCGGACTTTTTTATTTAATTCACATTCAAATAGGCATATTGATTTAACGCCGTCCGCTGTAGACGTTATGGTTATGATTGAATTAATTGAATTGATCAACCCGTTTGCGCGGAGTAATTTCAACCAATCCATTTAAAGTCCATTTAAATTTTAAATATATGTTGATTTCACGATGGACTGCTCAAGTTTAAAATGGAGATGCTGTGGCCTGGTAAAGCGTAAAGACAATAATTAAATTGAACACGTTTTTTTTTCTCTTTTTTCCGAGGCTTAAGACAAGTGCACCTGTGTGAAAATTGAACATGTTTGTACACGTTACTTTAGCTGGTAACTTACAAACAATACATACATACGCTTCCTTCCCAGCAAAGAAACTATTTGTATCCACCTTCTACGATCCTAACTTTCGCTTCCACAACACATTACCTGACCTTTCTTCAAGACATCTCCAATCTGGTCAAACCAATCGATAAATCTGATCATTCTGATCTGTGTTGTCGTATTATACAGGGTGAAATCAAAATGGTGATACAAAATGAGTGTTTCTTACTCAGTTAATGCTGGGCAGCATAATGCTCTAACTCAATTGTTAAAATTAGTCTGACAAAATTTAGGATGCTCATACTTAGTATGTCATGTATTGTATGGAAATCTTAAACTTAAAAAGACTAATTAAATCAAATGACAAGTTTGGTTTGAAGTATCTTTTTTTTGAGGAGTGTTGATGTTTCTCGATGAGAACTGAACATAGATGGCGCTGTATCACTGCAAAAGTGAAGATTGCAGGCTGGAATGTATGATGCATAGGAAAACATTGTGTCTTAAACTCCTGACCAGTGGTGGTGTAGGGGTTTAGCACGTGGCGCGGAATGCCCAGGACCTGGGTTCGATTCCCAGCATTGGCCTTTTTTCTGGGTTTTTTTTTGTGCATTTATGTTTCAGTTTGTATTTAGTATGAAATATAAAACGAGTTATTGCATTATGTTATCCAGCATTAACTCAGTAAGAAACACTCATTTTGTATCACCATTTTGATTTCACCCTGTTTATGGAATCATGGGTACAAGCTCGTTGCTTGGCTACTTGTATAGGTATCCAAGCAACTCAAATCAATACTTTAGCTGATCTAAATCAGACTCCAATTTGTCTATAATAAATTATTGTAATTAATCAAGTAAAAGTTGCCTAAAGATTTATAAATAACGCCAAGTGGAAACCGGCCAAGCGTGACGGGGCACAGTTAAAATCAGCGCGCTCACTGTATCTCAAAGGAATGTTGAATTAGCATAAAGCATAAGCACGGGAGTTGACTTTAGCTTATGTTCTCACTATACAGGGTTATTTGTAATTCACTGACATCCTCTTAACCCTGAATTCCTATCACTCAAACAAATGTTTTTTATTTTACGACTTTTTAAAATGAAGCACTTTTTTTCCCATACAAATACACACAGTATCGTAAAAATAAGAGGTAGTCTCAAATTTTCAAAACGTTATTAAACCAAAAATATTAAGTTATGACAAAAGCCGTAAAACAAAAAACATTTGATTAAGTGGTAGGAGTTTAGGGTTAAAAGGATGCTAGTGAATTACAAATAACCCTGTATAGTGTTCACCGCTTTTCGTAGGGGGTAGAGGTATACACGTTCAGCATACGACCACAAGACTGATCTGTCAAAACCATTTGAGTCAGATCTGTGGAACACATACAAGAAAACATAGCTGATATAGATAATAGATTAAATAACATGAAAACTAAATTTAAACTATAATTAAAATGATTCCCCCGCGGCGTGGACTTAATGATGATGCTGGCAGCATTTTCTCGCTTAATAGCAATGCTGATACGTTGTGCGTGGAAGCCGCCAGCTCTTCGTGCCCTTATTATTATTATGATTAGGTTGAGGAAATGTTCAATTTCTGGGCAAAAGCCACCACCCATTTTCTCCATTTGCCATGATTTTGAGCGGTGTCCGTCCAGTCTTAGCAGTACACGTTCAGGTCATCCCGAATACATTCTGGGCCTACCTCGTTGCCGCCATCCGTCTTGTAGTGTCCAGTGCGTGCCTATTTTAGCCCACCTATTTGGATCCATGCGGCTGGCGTAGCCTGCCCAGTCCCACTTCAGCGTGGCAGTCTTTGCATCCACATCGGTAATACGTGTTTCGGTGCGCCGTGAAGTATTTCGGATCTGGTCAATACGTTTCACTACGAGCATACTTAAATCCTCTTCGGCAATCCCTCAATTTGGTCTTCCGTAATTCTTTTAATGATCGTGCCTTAGCACCATAAGTTAGGACAGACACATACCGATAAGTCTCCGTGTTAAATAAAATAATAAAATGTGTTCTTGAATGGTAGCCAAGTGCTGGAAGACGAAGCGCGGGTAAGCTCCATAAGGAAGATTGATGAACTTGTGAAGGTAGCGAGAGTCTGATGGATGCGAATAGCAGAGGACCAGTCATGAAGATGTTCTTTGGGGGTATCCTATGTATGGTACTGGACATCTTTCAGCTGAAAAAGGTAATGGTGATAAAGGAAAAAGTAAAATTAAACGTGTTATCTCCTGTAATTTAAGTGCTTCATGCGAATCAGAGAAACAAATGGGAAACTGCCTACATCGTGACGTTTGGCGTTTGCTTAGTTACGTTTTCTGCTACGTCATGGACCTTCAATTTTCCGTATCCCTGTATGTTTATATAGAGGCACTGAACGAAATGGTTCCACTTGGTGAATTTTAAGAAAATATATGTTGGATCTATTACTTCTCAAGCAGGGGGACGTGGTTTCGAGCCTGATCATCACTGAATTTGTGCGAAATTTACCATGAGCTTGTGAAGAAATTCCATTGAATTGCACCATTGTGCTTGTGAAATTCTCAATCCGCAGGCTCGTGGAATCTACGACCCAAGCCCTCTTATTCTGGGAGGAAGCCTGTGCCGTGTAGTGGGTTGTATTATAGGCTGAGTTGATGAGTGGTACCAAAATCAGCTAGAGATTTATTTTAACGTCGAGGTTTTCAGCATTGGTTTAACAGATCTCTCTGCATGCCCAATCGTCTGTGGCACCGAAGGATATGAATTTAATAAAGTTTACGCAATCCTGACATTCGAGTAGGCAGCCACTCCAAGTAATCCAGTTGGTTTTTAATACGGGGTAATCCGGTTTTTAATACGGGGTAAGCCGGTTTTTAATAAAGCGGCAAACGTGAGCGGCTGATCCGCGTGTTGACTCAAGCTCATGTTATTATGGAAATTTGCTGATCACGAAATTGAGTTGTTGAAATTTTCATAAGGATTTTCTTGTTTTTTTTGGTACTTTTACTCGGAGAGTTAAATAGAGTTTTGGATGTTTGTGATTCCCGTGCTTATTGCGGTAATCCCGTGTTTGTTTATTTGTTTATACTTAACCTGTATAAAAAAGGGCGTGGTTTGACTCTCACGCAAAGGCGGTTCAAAATCGAGCTCGAACCTCTGACTACGAGGACTCTGACTGACTGATACCATAAGTATTACGGTGAATGAAATCATGGTGAGGAACCTTAGGATACCTGCGAGATAATTCAATGGTGCGTGTGAAGTTTTCATTCCATACGGGGCCCTCGTGGGAACTACGACCGAAGCCCTCTCATTTTACAAGGAGCTCTGTGCCTTGCAGTGGGACGTGTATAGGCTGGAATTTGAAAGTACAAAAGTCTCTGCGGCACGTGGACATGGTTATGAATGCATCTAGCTTACTAAGTATATTTGGATGCTGAACAGTAATAAACTAGCAAACTAGCGAATGCATCTAACTTACTAAGTATATTTGGATGCTGAACGGTAATTGTACGTTGACGTCTCCTCTAAATTTTATACAAAAAAGAGCTAGGTATGTCTGTGACTTTAGTGAAGGTGCGAAATATGAAGGTGTCGTCACAGTGTCGAAAAACGGTAAATTATAGTTTTGACATAAGTGCGTTAGTAAAATTCTCTAATAAAAATCTTCAGCGGCCATGTTCTCAAAATGATGTTTGTGTGGGTTGACATCTTGGAGGAATAAAAGCTTGACATGTTATTGCTTGAATAGCAATCCGTTTTTAAAGGAACTGCTAAGGAATGGAATTAACTTTCATTGTATTTTTTTCCAGACAGACACACCTTTGGCTTTGTGGGATATCATCGTATCGTATTCATCACGGGTCAGTTTTGTATAAAAAAATCTAAGCATCGAAAATTTCAACTCGTAGCGATGCAAATGACGAAACAGCTGCGAATTTAACAAACCACACCGACCCCATCGCAATATTAAAAGAACCCAGTAAGTCACAAGCAAATCCAGTAATAAACAACATGGAACACACTCGCCTAGCCATAAAAGGCGGCCGAAAGGAAAACGTAAGCAAATAAATTGTGCCCGTAAATTTACAACCAAACAAGGAAGTCATCCAAGCCTGGTTCACGCTCGATTGATTTATCGACAAATGATTCGAAAGAGGGACAAAGCAGGCCTCGACTTCGCAAAGTTTGAGCTTGTCTCGATCGGCAAAGCTTCGGAGTCGAGGAGTTTTTGAGTTGCGTGGAATCAAATGCAGATTGCAAAGGACTTGGGACAGGAGTTGGCTTTGACTTGACTTATCATTGTCTTGTCAATGGTTCGTCCTAGAAAATCATACCAAAATAAAGTGAAGCTTGATAGATAACAAAATTTGCTATAAATAATGTAATAAATAATATTTAACATTTCCTTGTAAGATAGAGTAATACACCTAAATAATTTTAAGTTACATAACATGGAAGAGCGGTGTTCTCTTAGTACAAGTATCACAATACTAGTACAATAAAAGTATCCTATATGCTAATATCGCTGGCCGAGCGTAACAGTGGCACATGTCAAAATATTGAAATATCGAGAAAAGGCATGTCAAAGTTTTGACAATTGGACTACTTAATGTACTAAAAATTATTATATTCTTTAAATTAATGAAGTTATGTGCTCAAGTTTTGATTTATATATTCTTTGTGATATAATACATTAGAATTAGGGTTTTTTCAAACGCTTTTTTTTCAAAATATTATTATAGCAATTATTTACGCTCAAATATGGGTACTTAGAGATGTGCCTCTATTGCACAACTTTTTTATTTTTTTTGGATTGTAACTTTTGGTTATATTATGGTCTGGATACGTAGGGGAACGATATGGAAGTGCTCGCATAACCAAATAAACATTTTATTATATATCTAGTGTTTTCTAAACTCGCGGCGTGTGACACGCTAGACGTTGAACCCCTTTCTTTTATCACCATGTCTACCTTTGAACCCAATGCGTGTCCTACAATAGTCAAGTAAAATACCTCGCGTGATCCTCCTTCAACAATAGCAACCAGACTTCAATTCATTAGTATTCAATCTCGGATACGCTGATCGTGATCATATCGGATTTAGCTTCTGAGTTGGCTTCGCATTGTTCGAGTCCTGGTTATAATACGGATAGATAGATGAAACCTTTTGCTAAAGATACTGATAAGTTTGGTAAGCCCTATTTACTTCTATTTGTAATACAACTAGCATTTGCTCGCGTCTGCGTCCGCGCAGAATTAAAATTTATAAAGCTTCTTCATCTCTCTCATTGAATAAAGCGAAAATTCTAAAATCCATCGTCATAAATGACTCACCGTCATCGATATTCGATATTTGTTAATAAATATATACCTGACTCCTGATTTTTTCGTGGGAATTTTCAAAAATCCCTTCTTAGAAGTTGCTTACGTTATAATATTTATCTGCGTGCCAATTTTCAGCTCGATTCGTTCAATGTTTGAGCTGGACGTTGATAGATCAGTCTGTAACTGTTGCCTTTTATATAGAGGGTTATTGTTAAGTTGTCCTATTCCCGTCAAGGGGTTATGGAGGAGGACATTTGCAATCATTTTTATCCCAATGCTCTCTGCAAAAGTGAACCACTTCTAAGATAATTGAAATTTATGTTTTTTGCAAAAAAGCAATATATTGCAATATATTATGTTATGCTATGTGCTATGCACATTAATGTACTTAAATGTTAGACATACACCTTTTCTATTGGATTAGGTTTCATTCCTGTGATGGTAGTGTAAGTGATGATTAATTTAAAACAATAGAGTACGCATCGAGGAAAAGTCGACGTTAAGATGACGAATATTTCCATTCCGTGGCTGTACATTGTATTATTCTACCGTGATTCTAACACAAGCCTACATTAATCTATTATTAAAACGCCGAGCCTGCCAGAATCCGCCGCAAGATACTAAAAACTTGCTGAAAATAATGAAAAGCGATATCTTACCACACCCCTTTCCCCTTAAACTTGAGCGCCCCATTTCCATGTAAATTCGGATTTTCACAAGCCCCGATAATGCTGATATTGATATTGTTGTTCGTACACAATCATAGATAAAAATTAAATATCGTGTAGATATTATTTTAGTAAGTTTATCTTCATCATTTCAGCCGAAAGACGTCCACTCCTGAACATAGGCCTCCCTCTAGCATCGCCAAACAGCCCCGTCCTACGGCATCCGCATCCAACGCGTTCTTGCAACCTTAACCAGGTCATCGTTGCATCTTCTTGGAGCCCTACCTACACTGCGTCTTCCGTTCTCCGGTCGCCATATAAGAACCTTTTGGTCCAATCAGCCATCAGTTGTACGAGCGATGTACCCTGCCCATTGCCACTTCAGTCTGGTTCTTCGAGCTACATCGATGACTTTAGTTTTTGCGCGGATTCCATCATGTTTTAGGGTTCCGTACCCAATGGGTAAAAACGGAAACCCTATTACTGAGGCTCCGAGGAACCGTGATAGCTAGAGAGTTGAAATTTTCACAGATGATGTATTTCGGTTGCCGCTACAACAACAAATACTAAAAAAGGAATCTAATAAATATTTAAGGGGGCTCTCAAACAACAAACATGATTTTTTTGCTCGTTTTTGCTCGATATTGATAACGGCAACAGACACACTTGAAATATTTACAGAATATTTAATTATATATTGACTTTAAAAATAAATCATTAAATTAAAATAAAAAAAATATTAAAGGGGGGCTCCCATACAACAAACGTAATTTTTATAGATAATTGTACGGAACCCTTCGTGCGCGAGTCCGACTCGCACTTTGCCGGTTTTTTGTAATGTAATACTTTCATCATCATCATCATCATTTCAGCCGTAGGACGTCCACTGCTGGACATAGGCCTCCCTCATTGATGCCCAATCATTACGATTGGAAGCGATTTGCATCCACCCTGAACCTGCGGCCTTCACCAAATCGTCCATCCATCTCGTTGGTGGACGTCCCACGCTGCGCTTGCCAGTCCGTGGTCTCCATTCCAGAACTTTTGGCCCCAACGGCCATCTGTTCTACGTGCTATATGGCCTGCCCATTTCCATTTCAACGAGCTAATCCGTTTGGCTATGTCGGTGACCCCGGTTCTTCTACGGATCTCCTCGTTTCTGATTCGATCCCGTAGAGAAACTCCAAGCATAGCCCTCTCCATAGCTCGCTGAGCGACTCTGAACCTATTCATCAGGCCCATAGTGAAGCACCACGTCTCGGATCCATATGTCATCACATCACTGGCAACACACACTGATTAAATACTTTTGTTTTGAGGCTTTTGTTTTGATCAATTATAACTGAAGATACACATTGCCGAACAAAATCCCCTTCAAAGAATGTCCGAACTTTTTTATTTGTTTGCATAATAATTAAAATCATCACCTACACAGAAATTTGAACCTAGTCTTTACTTCATTACAGTCGAATTTTGGTTGACACTTTACAGCTAAACTTAACAATTTCACGCAACGTACTGAGAAAAAAGAAGGCCACTTTTATCTAAGTGGCGCTCATTTGGCTCGGACATTTTCGGGCGCGCGACTGTGGATCTACAGTTATAATTGATCAAAGGAAACATGTCTATGAACTATCACCAAGAAACCTGCTTTCAAATAAAAAAACCGCTCACACACACACACACACACACACACACATAGCGGTCAAACTTATAACACCCCTCTTTTTGTGTCGGGGGTTAATAACATATCAAATAACATATCAAATAAAATAACAGGCACTAAAACTCATAAAACTGTAAAATACGCGAACAAAGCTTCAAAATATTCCCATTACCAAGGTAAGCCATTAAAATCACCGGATTCTTTATCCGGTAAAAAAATTAGCTATTATTCTTAACTTTGAAGTTATCCATTGTAATAATGGAAGAGAGATAATCCTGGTTGGCGACACAGAATACTTTGGTAGGCTCAGATGGTTCAAATGTATGGGACACATTTTTGTGCCTTTTGGGACGATTCCGCTAAGGCTTGATTTCCTCCTACGCTGACGTCGGTCGCTGACGTCGGTCGAGCGTACCGTCGGTCGCGTATGAAAAACGCGCGGCCATCAGCGTCGCTGTGCGGTGCCCCAAAGAATATTGTGTTTATTCGTACGCGCGAACGACGTCAGCGGTCAGCTTCGCACTGAGCGCGCGATAGTGGTGTATAGCGCGTCAGCGCCGTCAGCGCACTGACGCGCGCGGCGCCGACGAGCGAACCGACGCGCGCCATCAGCGGCGCGTAGCAATAAATCTGCCGCGGACGTCAGCGTCGCTGTACGGTGACCCATAGAGTATTGTGTATATTCGTACGCTCGACCGACGTCAGCGACCAATGTCAGCGTAGGAGGAAATCAAGCCTAAGTAGTTAGCCGAGTTGATTTCAGTGGAGTGCACCCTAAACTCATTGGTACTGCACTAGTTTAATAGGGTAGATTAGCATCATCATCATCATAATCCCAACCTATATGCATCCCACTGCAGGGCACAGGCCTCCTCTCAGAATGAAAGGGCTTGCACCGTAGTTTCCACGCGGGCCCAGTGCGGATTGGGAACTTCACATACACCATTGAATTTCTTCTCAGGTGTATGCAGGTTTCCTCACGATGTTTTCCTTCACCGTAAAGCTCATGGTAACTTTCAAATGTAATTTCGCACATAAATTCCGAAAAACTCAGAGGTGCGAGCCGGGATTTGAACCCACGACCCTCTGCTTGAGCGGCCATAGGTCAAACCGCTAGGCCACCGCGGCTTTTTTATGATGACCATCATAAAGCAATAATTTCAATAAGCAACTCTTGTATAAAAATACTTTATTTTAGTCCCAAAAACGGAAAAAGATAATTTATTGAATCAGGCGTTACTTTGCGGAGGTCCGTATCGAATTGAAACAATAAAATTACCTCCCTTAATCCCTAGTTTAGGCCTTAAGGTCGCGAATGAGCAGAGTAAAGGTTCAGTGAGGAAAAAGTAAGTCAAACAATCTTTTATGTACAGTAAGAAGTAATATATAAATACACAAAATAAACATCAATAACTATGACAAACTTATTTACTTCATTCTTTCATTTCATAATATATTAAACTGATACATCCTATACCGTTCAGTCAGAAAATGTACTAATTTATTGAAACGAACGATCTTTAATTTACTTTTCTTTGCCCTTCGCAGAGTCGTTAATTCCTTTCTTTTACTACTAATTTGGCGTATAGCTTTTTCTTTTCTTAGAGGGGTACAGTCCACCTCAAATAATGTTTCATAAAAATGAAAATAAATAACACGCCTGGACTAAACAGTCAGTAAAACTGGAGACTTTATCACTGGTTTTTGCTTGCGGCTTCATGCACGCATAAAAATAATTGACCCTCTTACCTCCCTTTTTACCCCTTTAACGGTCGATTTTGAAAACAACAAATGACATTAGCCTGACCTAAAACTTGATATCTGTAGCTTCCACAGTTTTGATTTTCTATACAACAAATCGTTCCTTATTTCAACCCTGTAGGGTTGATTTTCAAAAACAGTAAACGAGCAGGTATAGCTCTAACCTAAAATTTGAGGTTTATAGCTTCAACAGTCTTGATTTTCTATACAAAATTTCATTCCTAATTTCAACCCTTTGGGGGTTGTTTATCAAAAACAGTAAACAATGTAACTCTAACTTAAAATTAAAGTTTCCTAGCTTCAGCAGTTCTAATTTTTATACAACATTTCAATCCTTATATTTTTTTGTTAAACTGACTGTACTCCTAACATATACTATAAATCCTTCAATCACGTAATATACACGCTTTTTACGCCTTCCTTTACATAAAGAAGGCTTCACACTTGACCCTAACCGCAGTTTACTTTACTACCAGGGCCAAACATCCCGTATCGGTGATTCACGTACTTAATATATTTACATACAAACATGGCGTATGACTTGTTTTGTATTTTTTACGATCAGTAAAAACGTTGTAAAACTAGATGAAGAAAAGATACGATTCTGAGAAAGGCCAGGATTTTAACGTTGCGTAACCTTGCTTGGGTTTTGTAACTAAAAAAACACTTTATTGGCTAAAGCTTGCGCTCCACCAGGATTTTATAATGATTTAAACTTTCGCGATTTTGCCCCATCGGCCATCAGTTCTATGAGCGACGTGCCCTGCCCACTGACACTTAAATCTAGCGATTCTTCGAGCAATGTCCATGACTTTAGTTCTTGCGCGGATTTCATCATTTCTAATGCGATCCCGCAGAGACACTCCGCTTATAGCCCTCTCCATTGCCCTCTGAGTGACTTTGAGCTTTCCGATGAGGCCCATCGTTAGCGGCCACGTCTCAGTGCCATAAGTCATCACTGGCAACACACACTGGTCAAAGACTCGAGTGGCATCCACGGAATGGAAGACGCAGTGTAGGTAGGATGGAGCGACGACGCGACGAGCGTTTTTTTGTTCAAATCGTTCGCCCCCCCCCCCCCCGTCTAAAAGCTAAATAAAATAAATAAATAAATATTAGGGGACAATCTTACACAAATCGACCTAGTCCCAAACTAAGCAAAGCTTGTTCTATGGGTACTAGACGACGATAAACATACCTATATAGATAAATAAATACTTAAATACATAGAAAACATCCATAACTCAGGAACAGTGCTCATCACACAAATAAATGCCCTTACCGGGATTCGAACCCAGGACCTCTTGCTTCGTAGGCAGGGTCACTACCAACTAAGCTAAAGCGGTCGTTAGCTTGGTATAAAAATTTTGAAAAAATCAGGATGGAAGGAAATATTTCAAATAAACAAGGAATACTATAACGACTAAGTTTGCTTGAGTATTATTAGTAGTTTAAGAGTAAATAGCAGCCTGACCTAGAAATAATACATTGTGCATCTAGGGCCGTAAGTAGGGGATTACTAACGAGAGTATATTAGAAGCCCGACGCCGAAGAACAAAAATCCAAAAATAAAATTAATTTGTCTGTCTCTAAACACTTAAATTGAATAAAATAATGGCTACCCGCCAATACAGATTGTCACTTTTTTCGAGTCACCTACCATAGATAATGTAAACTGTGTTTAGTTTAGAATTCGAAAGGTCATACGGCCAGATTCTGCCAACATGCTTAAAAAAATATTTTTACTTAAATTATTGCAAAACTATTTGATATAAATTTAAAATATAAAAATAACGAATTTTCATGAAGCGTAGATAAGTTTTGTGTTGTAAAATTTGGGTTATAGCTAAGTTTTAAAGATAATAAATAAAACGTTGGCTGACTTGAAACCTCCTTAGTCTGAAATGACTTGTTTGCAAATTTTAAAACTAAAGTTAGAATTCCCTTGGGTAGAAAAACTGTACGTAAATCTATAACTCCCTTAAGAACAATTTAGGCCATTGTCATCTTCTTAATATATAAAAGAAGAAACTGACTGACTGACTGACTGACATATCAACGCACAGCCCAAACACTGGGCCTAGAGATTCCAAATTTGGCATGTAGGTTCCTTATAAAGTCTAAAGGTGCACTAAGACAGGATTTTTCAAAATTCACTCCCTAAAGGGGTGAAAAGGGGGTTCAAAGTTTGTATGGGGAAACAAGATTAGTTCGACTATTTTATTCGAAACTTCACAGAAGTACTCCTAATGATAAATGAGTAAACACGTGTTTCAGGTTTTTTGAGAATTCATCCCCTAAAAGGGGGAAAGTGGTAACAAAGTCTGAAAATCAACATGGGTATTGTTTCTATGGTTTATCGGGTCGCTGGTTATGAAAACAACAACGGTTTTAAAATCCGATGTGGCATACGTAAAATACCATATCCCTGGATGGGGTGCGATGGGGTTGAAATGTCTAAATATCAATATGGGTGTCGTTTTTAAGGTTTTGCCCAAACCACTGGACCTATAGACTTGAAATTTTGCACATAGATACCTTATACAAGGCATCCACTAAGGAAGGATTTTGGGGAATTGCCACGGGAACGGGAAAAAACGGGATTTATATATTCGATTCCGAGTGACCCTATCTCAGTAACTATAATAACTAGACTCTTCAAATTTGATACATAAGTAGGTATTACATTAGTTAAAACCACAGAAATATATCGAGATAGAAGGAAAGAGTTTACGTACGCCGACTGGCCAAATGGAGTTTATAAGCCCCAATGCTCGCCGCGAACTTCAGTCTGCTCCCGACCGCGATCTGCGTGCGACGTCAGGTTTTAAAAATAAAATGACTCGTTGTTCAGAAATTAACTGTTCAAATACTACAGATAAAGTTGGAGCTGTTAGTCGAGGTATTTCCTTTCATTGGTAAATACTATTTGTCCTAAAATATCTGTTATTAATTAAAAAACGATTTATTTTATTATTTTCATCAGAAAAGTAGCGGGCGATAGTGTGTCCACGCTAGCTTTCCATTGCGGCTTTAATTTGACGAGCCAGACATGGCGTGCGTTCAAAACCAGCAATGTAAAAATAAGCTATTCAAACTATCGAGTCACGTCCAAGGTCAATTTATCATTTTTTCTGTCAAAAGTAAGAATAGTGATGTACAAGTACACTATCGCAGTTCTTACTCGATTAAAATCGATTTTGAAAGCAGAGGAAATGATAATTACGTTTTTATATTATTATGTAGCTATATAATATACGTAGTGCAAAGCAAATATTATTAACAAACAGGTTATGGTTACTTCTATATTGCAATTTTATTTTAGTTTTCCGAATGATCCTCATATTAAAAATAAATGGATTGAAAACAACTGGTCGTAAAAAATGGTTTCCTACAAAAAACAGCAAGAATTGTTCTATACATTTCCACGAAGACACCTTTACTGGCCCATCAAAGTACCGACGAGTAATCAGTACAGCTTATCCGACTATTGATGTAGTGATGATGTCATATGATGAAAAGGTACACATTTACATAAGGCTAAATATTATTTTAAAAAATGTGCGTGTGTTTGTGTGTGTGTGTGTGTGTGTGTAGTACTTACACGATTATAGGTAGGTAGGTAATAACGAGCTATGGAGAGGACTGTGCTCAGAGTTTCTCTACGGGATCGAATTAGAAGCGAGGAGATCCGTAGAAGAACCGGGGTCACTGACGTAGCCAAACGGATTAGCTCGTTGAAATGGCAGTGGGCAGGCCATATAGCATGCAGAACATATGGTCGTTAGAGCCCAAAAGTTCCCGAATGGAGACCACAGACTGGCTAGCACAGCGTGGGACGTCCACCAACGAGATGGACGGACGATTTGGTGAAGGCCGCAGGTTCAGGGTGGATGCAAGTCGCTTTCAACCGTAATGATTGGGCGTCAATGAGGGAGGTCTATGTCCAGCAGTGGACGTCCTACGGCTGAAATGATGATGATGATGATGAATAACTGCAGCGGCTATAGTAGGTACTGACAAATGTTAAGAAATTTATTGGTTAGGTAGGTACCTACCTACATTTATATTTTTCGATTTGAAATTCTGACCTTTCTCATTTCCTCTGTCGAAAATAATTATCATTTCCTCTGTGCATAAGAATCGGTTCCCTAATCGATCTGTGAATCGATGCTTTTGAATAGATTTCGCGCGGCTTGTGTTTCCCATCACTAAATTACATTCGTGACGTCAAAGTACCTACGCAAGATGTTACAGGCTCGGTCTCGCTACAAATTGCCGAGCATTTTCCTTCTATCTCGATATATTTCTGTGGTTAAAACATTAATTTCAGGATTTTTCAAAATTCCCACGGGATTAGGAAAAAACGGGATTTATATATTCAGTTCAACGGAGTCCTATGAACTATAATTACTAGACTTTTCAAATTTGGCATAGAAGTAGGTAATTATAATAGTAAAAAACTGTTTTAAGGATTTTTGAAAATTCCCACGGGATAAGGAAAAAAACGGGATTTTTCGTTTTACTGGTCGTAGTAGAAAGCTGAAATTCGGCATGTAGGTTGCTTGGGGAGTGTAGAGGAGCATTGAGAGAGGACTTTCCGAAATTCCCACGGGAACGAGAAAAAACGGGATTTACATATTATATTCAGTTCAACGGAATCCTATGAAAAAGGTATAATTACTAGACTCTTCAAATTTGGCATTGAAGTAGGTAATTATAGTAGTAAAAAACAATTTTAAGGATTTTCGGAAATTCTCACGGGATAAGGAAATAACGGGATTTTTCGTTTTACTGGTCGTAGAAAGCTGAAATTCGGCATGTAGGTTGCTTGAGGAGTGTAGAGGAGCATTGAGAGAGGACTTTCTGAAATTCCCACGGGAACGGGAAAAAACGGGATTTCTCGTTTTACTGGTCGTAGAAAGCTGAAATTTGGCAAGTGAGTTCCTTGGGGAGTGTAGGGGAGCATTAATAAAGCATTTCCCGAAACTCTTACGGGAATGAGAAAAACGGGATTTTGCGTTTTACTGGTTGTAGAAAGGTAAAATTTCAAAATTCAAAAGTTTATACTGTAAGTAGGCCACAAAGGGCCTTTAACCGACTTCAAAAAAGGAGGAGGTTATGCATTCCACTGTATGTATTTTTTTATGTTGGTATGTTCACCGATTTTTCGGTCAATTGTGGACCGATTTTAAAAATTCTTTTTTTATTCGAAAGAATATAATATACTCGTGAGATGGTCCCATTGTCACCAAATCAGGATCTGACGACGGAATATCAGGGAAATCGAGGGCAACCTTCAAATTTTGTAGGCACGCATTTCGTTTTTCATATATTTTCTCAAGCTATTTAAGTGTTTGCGTCTGGTAGACATCATGTCATGTAGATGAGCTGATGATGGAAGGTAAAACTCCTTTACGGTTAGGAGTTGCGGATATTTTTTCAAATATTATAGGTATGTATAGACCGAAAGTTGTATTTTTTCTGGTTATCCAGGTGAGCTGATGATGGAAGGTTTAACTCCTTAACGGTTAAAAGTTATAGGAAGTTTCTTTAAATATCATATGCCCTTATAGACCTTTAGTTGTATTCTTTCTGGTTATTCATATTTTTAGTGCCCGCTTCCGAATTAGTGAAAAGCATTGTATACAAAGAAATACTGTAAAGGACCGTATCTACCTCAAGTTTAGTCGTGCTTGCTTGCACGCTAGCTTGAACGATTACTTACACGCTTTCTTGCACGCTTGCTTGCTTGCGTGCATGCATGCTTGCTTGCATCTTGCTTGCTTGCATGCTTTCTTGCTTGCCTGTATGCTTGCTTGCTTGATATCTAGGTTCTTTGGAATACTTATGGTACACGCGAGCGAAGCCGCGGGCAAAAGCTAGTTTAGTATACAAGCATGGAATAACACCATTGACGAGCAAGTGTGATGAAAATAATATATCTACTTGGGAATTTCCGTAAATACAAAATCCTTAGAATAATATTACTTGTTAAATACAGATAGTATACGTCGTAATGTCTGCGGAACTCTGTCGTGGGCGTGTCCGACACGCTCTTGGCCGGTTTTTTTCGGATATTCCCACGGGTATACCTAGACTAGAGTAGAGATAAAATATTAGTTACAATGTGACAGATTCGGCACTGGCGTTCGACAGCTGCTATATTGCTTCACCAGCTGGCTTTCGGCCAACTCTGTTAGCAGCAGTCACAGAGTAAATTTCCAGCCGAATTATGACCACAGAGAAGAAATCATCATCATCATCCCAGCCTATATACGTCCCAATGCAGGGTATAGGCCTCTTCTCAGTGAGAGGGTTTGGGCCGTAGTTCCCACGCCGGCCCAGTGCGAATTGGGAACTTCACATACACCATTGAATTTCTTTTCAGGTGTACGCTGGTTTCCTCAAGATGTTTTCCTTCACCGTAAAGCTTATTATCATCATCATCATCAGCCTATGTTCGTCCACTGCTGGACATAGGCCTCTCCCATGGCACGCCACTGAGCACGATCCTCGGCCACTCTCATCCAGCTCTTGCCAGCCGCCTTGCGAAGATCATCGCTCCACCGAGTCTGAGGTCGTCCCACGCTACGTTTGCCGATCCGTGGTCTCCACTCAAGAACGGTTATCGGTTTTTCGGGTTATATATATGGCCTGCCCATTGCCACTTCAGCGTGCTAATGCGGTGGGCTATGTCGATAACTTTGGTTCTCTGTCGGATCACTTCGTTACGAATTCGATCTTTTAGAGAAACTCCGAGCATAGCCCTTTCCATAGCACGTTGAGCAACTTTAAATTTGTGGGCCAGCCCTACAGTGAGTGTCCATGTTTCGGCACCGTATGTCATGACGGGTAAAGCTCATGGTAAATTACAAATGTAACACAAATTCCGAAAAACTCAGAGGTGCGAGCCTAAATTCGAACCCGCGGCCCTCTGCTTGAGAGACCATATTATGTCAAACCACTAGACCACCACGGCTTTATAAATAGACGGCTTTTTATATTATTACGGCTAAATATTGTAACATTTTGAAATTTTATATACCTACATGACTTAATAAATAAATAAATAAGCATAATCTCATACTCATCTTCATTCATTTCATTCATTTTCATTCATTCATTCATTTCATTCATTCACTACTCTTTTGGCTTCAAATAATTTGAGAAATATATTTTAAAATCTGCCGGGTTACTTATCTCTCACAATGTAGAGAAAAAAACATTAAAAGCTCACCAAATGATAATTTTCAAGAGAATGAGAATCGCTGTAGGTGTCCATACAATCTTTGAAGAGTTCGGTATCCCGGGTTCTACTCATCAGATCCTGACTTTTACAATGGAACCTAAATGAAAGTATTTTCTGTCCCTCCTCCTTTTATTAAAGGCGATTAGAAATACAAGCGGCGAGCTAAGCAGAAACGGGAACTCTTGCCTGTCATTAAGAGGTGAAAAACTGCATATCTCGGTCACGTGCTTAGGCACGATAAATAATGAAGTTTTGCAACCCATAATGATGGTCAAGGTTGCCGGTAAGCGGCAAGTTGGTCGGAGAAAGAAGTCGTGGCTCCGCAACATCCGAGAGTGGACTGGAATAGCGAGCGCGTCCGAACTGTTTCGGCTCGCTAAGGATAGACGACAATTCCAGAGGTTGGTAGTTGGAGAGGCACTTAAAGACGAAGAAATACAAAAAAAACCTATCATTTTGTAGCCTAGCTGCCAAACAAGTCCAATATCACTGGGTAACTGTAGTATGGAGTGCCGAAGCACTGGTAAAGATTCGTCACAGTCGTCCCCAACGTCATTCTTAACTACCGCCCCCAATGTCCTTTCAAAATGTAATTTAGATGGATTAAAAATAGAAGAAAATAGACCATATTATTTTGTAGCCTGGCTGCCAAATAAGTTCATCGACACCGAGTAGCTTTAGTATAGAGTGTCGAAGCACCGGTAAAGGAGTAAGTTCGTCACAGGCGTCCTCAACGTCACTCTAAATTACCGTCCCCAAAGTCCTTTCAAAATATAATTTAGATAAAGTCACGCCTCTGTAATAAAGCGTGGAATCATCAAACGCGATGACTGTTTAAGTTTTTATAGCGTAGTCACCTCCTTTACAACAAGTATTTAAATAAATGAAGGGTAGGATTTTACGCGTTGTCGACATTGTGTCGGTTTAAGGGGTTAAGTTTTTACGTTGTTTTTACGGCTACTAGTTTGTAGCCTATCTGCGGTCAGGATTTGACGACCGTTGACGCTACCTTTGGCATGATCTTTTATTAAGATGTAACCTTCGATCATATAATTCCTAGATGCACGATCGCCGATCGAAAAACGGAGCCGATTACAGGCAACGATGGCCACTCACAGACGATTATGCTCTCTTCACAATTATAATAGTGCATGCCCGTACTCGCCCGTCATGGACCATTGTGTAGACGAGACATTAGACTGTAAGCTAGCTCGCACTCCTTCGCTAGATTTACGTGCCTCAGTGGCCATATGTTCGTTTTATGGTAATCACATCAATAGGCTAACAGCCTAACGCTCACCCACATTATCAGAGAGCCCGTAAAAATCTAGACGCATGATTTTCCAATTCCAAAGCTATTGAGGCCTATAAAATCCACACTTGTGCCACTTATGGATCCGGTCTCAGTTTTCTTATAAGTTTTCTTGCGATAAAGTACCTATGGCTATAATAGTTGTCTTACTGGTGTAGTAGCTAAAAATGGCCAAGGGTGCGTGAGGCTACGTACCGTAACTTTTAAATGTAATTGCACAGAGGTGCGAGAAGGATGGCGATTCTTCTCAAAAAAGATCGATTTTTAAAACGATTCTAATCGCTATAAAATCGAGGTCTCGAAGATCGATCTCTCAAAAATCGTTTTTTTTCCAATTTACATTTACAATGCAAATATAAATCCATTTTATGGAAAACAAGTAAGGTACTATAGGTACCTGAGGGCGAGTATATACGAAACACTGATTAACGACAAACACACTTTTATTCAAGGTCCCACAATGTTTATACTTATTGTTAGGTACACTACGGATAAAGTCTGACGAACACTAAACGTAAGAAAGTCACAAACACTAAAGGAAGGATAGTCTTAGCGCGAGAATCATTTAAGCACTAAATCAAAGCACTACAAGCGATAGCGTAAAGCGATGTTGGAAGCTGTGCGAGCGGCAAACAGGTGTACATGCAGTACCGCGTTCCGGTCCTGACTGAGGCTCCCGGCCGGCGCGCACGCACGCAGGCGATGGCTGCTCGGCCGCGTACACCGTTGCGCGCAAGTTTGACTTTAACCGACTTCATCTCGGGAGGGTCATGTGTATGATGGTGGCCAC
This sequence comes from Archips xylosteana, assembly GCA_947563465.1. NCBI lineage: Eukaryota > Metazoa > Arthropoda > Insecta > Lepidoptera > Tortricidae > Archips > Archips xylosteana. Next base: position 1,637,701 of record OX387355.1, read on the forward strand.
ACTACTCCCTCGCCGAGACCGTTGGACACTACGGTCGATAGTAGTCTGGAAAACGAACTAATCGGCCACTACGCGTCCTTCTTTCAGGTACCGTTGTGATGCTTTCCTGAGGTTTGTAGCTACCAGTGGCGGTGTTATCTTTTGCCATATATGCTGGTTTCACTCTGTCGACTGATACTGTGGAGTGCCTACCTTGTATGTCTATTTTTAGCGTTTTTGTTCCGCGCTCTAAGACTTTATAGGGGCCGGTGTAAGGTGGCTCGAGAGGTTTGCGCACGCCTCCTTGTCTAAGAAAGACATGAGCTGCAGTGGTCAAGTTCTTTGGTATGTAAAATGTCCTTTGGGAGTGCCAACTTACCGGTTCGGGAGTAAGTTTCGCAATATGCTGCTTCAGTCGTGCTGAGAAACTCGTGACATCGGTGCTGTGTTCTTTGGACGGCGTGAAGAATTCACCGGGTAGGCGTAAGGGTTCGCCATATACCAGTTCTGCAGCCGAGGCTCCGATGTCTTCTTTCCACGAACTTCTGATGCCGAGTAGGACGAGTGGTAATACTTCAACCCAGTGAACGCTGGTATGGCACATAATTGCCGCTTTCAGCTGGCGATGAAGTCGTTCAACCATGCCATTGCAGGCAGGGTGGTAAGCGGTGGTAGGTCGATGCTCAGCTCCCAATATGCGTGTGATGCGGTGAAACAGGTCACACTCGAATTGCTTGCCCCTGTCTGTCGTTATCTTCTCTGGACATCCAAAGCGCGCGACCCAGCCAGCTATGAATGTACGGGCGCAGGTCTCTGCGGTGATGTCAGCGATGGGATATGCCTCAGGCCAACGAGTGAAGCGGTCGACGACTGTGAGGCAATATCTGAAACCAGAAGAAGATGGTAACGGCCCTACTATGTCCATGTGGACATGGGAAAAGCGGTTGCTGGGGACAGGAAAGGGGGTAAGAGGAGAGGTGACGTGACGGGAGATTTTACTTCTTTGGCACTGTTCACACTGTTGCGTCCATTCTCGGCAGTCTCTCTTTACGCCTGGCCAAACGAATCTTTGCGCTACTAATTTTGCTGTAGCTCTGGCTCCTGGATGGCTCAGGTTGTGTATCTGGTCAAATAACGGCTTGCGGAATGTAGGAGTAATGTATGGTCTAGAATTGGTTGATGAAACATCGCAATAGATTTCTGCGTCTGTATCTGACTTTTTGACTTTCCGAAGTTTCAGTGCTGTGCCATTTTTCAGAAGGTCTTGTAGCTCAGAATCTGAATTTTGAGAACGTGCAAGATCTTCATATATGAGGGGAACAGCTATTGCTTCTATCCTTGATAGTGCATCTGCTACTATGTTGTTCTTTCCAGCGATGTATCGTACATCTGTGCTGAACTGAGAGATCAGGTCCAGATAACGAAATTGCCTGGGAGAGCATTTATCACGACGTGATGAGAATGCGTACGTCAGGGGCTTGTGATCTGTATAAATGATGAATGGCCTTGCTTCGAGCATGTATCGGAAGTGTCTGATTGCGTCGTAAATGGCCAGCAGTTCACGGTCGTACGGGCTGTAGTTTTTCTGTGCTGGTTTCAACCGTCTGGAGAAAAACGCAAGTGGTTCCCAGGTGTTCTGTACGCGCTGCTGCAGAACTGCGCCTATCGCTGTGTCCGATGCATCCGTTTGCAACGCTAACTCGGCGTCATCTTTGGGGTGTGCTAGCAAGGCTGCCTTGGCGAGGCTCTCTTTACAGCTTGTAAATGCATCTATCATTTCTGGCGTCATGACTACAGCTTCAGATCCCTTTTTCTTGTTCCCAGAAAGTACCATGTTCAGTGGGGCTTGAATTTCTGAAGCCCGAGGAATGAAGCGGCGGTAAAAGTTATACATTCCCAAGAATCTACGTAACTCCTTCACTGTTTTAGGTACTGAGTAGTCTAGCATAGCCTGGACCTTACTCGGCAATGGCTGTATTCCTCTCGAGTTAACTTTATGGCCGAGGAATGTCACCTCCGGCAGGCCGAATGCACATTTTGCACTGTTAATGAGGATGCCATAATCAGACAACTTCTGGAATAGTTGGCGAAGGTGTTGCCGGTGTTGCGTTTCATTTGCGGAGAAGACAAGCAGATCATCTAGGTAACCGTAGCAGAACGGAAGATCAGCCAAGACTTCATCAACAAAACGTTGGAACGTCTGTGCTGCATTTCGTAGTCCGAACGTCATATTGGTGAACTCAAACAGGCCAAAAGGGGTCGTTATCGCCGTTTTTGGTATATCATCCACGAAGACAGGAATCTGGTTGTAAGCTTTGACCAGGTCCAGCTTGGAGAACACTGTGCTGCCGCTCAGTTGATGCGCAAAGTCTTGGATATGCCTGATAGGGTAGTTGTCAGGGACCGTACGAGCATTCAAGGCTCTATAATCCCCGCAAGGACGCCAACCGTCATCTTTTTTGGGCACGAGGTGCAGTGGTGATGACCACGAGCTTTCGGACCTACGGGCTGTTCCATTTCGCAGCATGTCCTCGAATTCTTTTTGTGCTATTTTTAAGCGATCTGGCGGCAGGCGTCTCGGCCGGCTGGTGACAGGTGGGCCTGGCGTTGTCCTAATATGATGCACAGTGCTATGTTTCGGTACCTTCTCTGTTCCAGCAGGGCGCGTGATGTCTGGGTACTCCCGCAAGATTTGGTGATAGTCCGATTCTCCGGATACTGCCTTGATGGAAGTGATTGCCTCTACGAACTTCCTTGCCGGCACGCTGATGGCCAGTGACGTTACGCTGTCTATCAGTCGATGGTTCTTGCAATCCACCAATATATTATAAAAAGCCAAGAAATCCACCCCTATTATTGGCTTGGACACGTCCGCCACCACGAACTTCCATGGGAACACGCGACGTAATCCTATATTGAGGTTAAGTTGTACCGAGCCGTAAGTGGGAATGGCTGTACCGTTAGCGGCGAAAAGCTGATAGCAGGATTTCAGACGCTGCCCTTTGATTACAGAGCGTGGGTACACGCACAAGTCGGATCCCGTGTCGATCAAAAATTGCATTTTAGATAACTGATCTGTGACGAAAAGGCGGCCCGGTATTGTGTGGCAGTCGTTGGCCGCTACTTCCGGCTGCCGCTGGAGTTTACCGACTTGTAGCTGCATGGTGTCGTGCATTTATTAGCTCTTGGTCCAAAGCGATTGTGGTAAAAACAAAATGCTTCATTCCATGATCTTGACGATGACCGTTGACGGCTTTTTGATTTTGATCGGTTCCGGTTGTGTGACATAAATTGAGTGCGACTGCGCGGTCTGCGGCTCTGAGCATCCAATTGAGCCTTTAGTGCTGCCACTTCTTTGCGTAATTCGGACATCTGGAACGTCAATTCATCTACCCCGCTTCCACTGCAGACGCTAACACGTGAGTGACTCGGTTGAGCGCCGACCGCCAAAACTTGTGTTGCCGGGGGTACAATCTCGTGGACTTTGTCCGCTAATTCTACCAACTTTTCCATACTCAGTGTTGGTTGCGACGCTATAACTGTCTGTAAATGATGCGGTAATCGAGATGACCAAATAGTTTTTAAAAATTCATCTGACACATAATTTCCTGCTAAAGTTTTTAAATGCCTCCAAAACTGTGATGGTTTTCTGTCACCTAACTCTTCATGCATCATTAATTCTCGATGTTTCTTTTCGAATGAAGCGGAAAGGCGTGAAATCAACTCGGTTTTTAGTTTTAAATATTTACTTTCGGGAGGCGGTGAACTTATAATGTCTTTTATCTCGATTATATATTGATGTTCCAGTTGGCTTATGACATAATAGAATTTTGTGGTATCAGCCGTAATTCCGGCAAGCAAAAATTGGCCTTCCATCTGCGCGAACCATAACTCTGGCTCTTCTGGCCAAAATGGAGGTGCGCGCACGCCCACTTTATTCACTATGCTTCCAGAATCTTCCTTAGCGGCTGCGCTTGATTCAGGGTTCTGCATTATGCACTACACTACGTTGCGTAACTGTTCAAAGTTCGGGGTCACCAATATAGGTACCTGAGGGCGAGTATATACGAAACACTGATTAACGACAAACACACTTTTATTCAAGGTCCCACAATGTTTATACTTATTGTTAGGTACACTACGGATAAAGTCTGACGAACACTAAACGTAAGAAAGTCACAAACACTAAAGGAAGGATAGTCTTAGCGCGAGAATCATTTAAGCACTAAATCAAAGCACTACAAGCGATAGCGTAAAGCGATGTTGGAAGCTGTGCGAGCGGCAAACAGGTGTACATGCAGTACCGCGTTCCGGTCCTGACTGAGGCTCCCGGCCGGCGCGCACGCACGCAGGCGATGGCTGCTCGGCCGCGTACACCGTTGCGCGCAAGTTTGACTTTAACCGACTTCATCTCGGGAGGGTCATGTGTATGATGGTGGCCACAGTACTATAATAATTTATCTCTTTTGATTAAAATCAGGGAATTTTTCAGTTCAGGGAATTCAATAATTACCTACATATGTTTTTATAACTATACCAACATAAGAGATACAAAAGTGTACATCTGCCTTGAAAAAGAACTCTCTATTGAGTCTTAAATTAAGAAAAAATCGGACGTCGATTTTCTAGGGTGAAATATCGATTCACTGAATCGATTCAGTGCTACATATCGACCTAAAAAAAAACGATTTTTTTGGTCCGAAAAATCGATTCTTCGATTAATCTATCTCAGATCAAAATCCCCATGTGAGAATACGGCCGTCTACTTGAGAGGCCTAAGGTCAAACCGCTATAGTAGCAGCATCGAGTGATGTCACTTCTGACGTTTGCTCGCTCATGAAGTTCCCTAAATATTTTCAGCAAGTACAAAGAAATAGATGTCAAACTTCATTGTTGCAAGTACCAGAATAGTGTTGTACCGCGCTGGGGCTTTAATTTACCGACACGCATTTTGTAACACGCACTTTGAAGCCTTGGTGGCTTAGTGATTTGGCCTTTCAAGCAGAGGGTCGTGGGTTCAAATCCCGGCTCGCACCTCTGAGTATTTCGGAATTTATGTGCGAAATTACATTTGAAACTTACCATGAGCTTTACGGTGAAGGAAAACATCGTGAGGTAACCTACATACACCTAAGAAGAAAATCTATGGTGTGTGTGAAGTTCCCAATCCGCACTTGGCCCGCGTGGGAAGTACGGCCCAAGCCCTCTCATTCAGAAAGGAGGCCTGTTCCCTGCAGTGGGACGTATATACTATATAGGCTGGGATTATAGATACTTCTCACACTTGACTGATTTTTTTACGATACTTAGATAGTGTTTCACAGCATTATAATATTATCAGCTTTCAAAAGTGCCATCACTCCTTTCCTCTACTTTAGGCTACCTCAACTTATTGTATTATTATGGATCAAATCATATCAATATAAAGATACGTTTCTATTAAATCATACAAATACTTATTATCTGCTTCCCGTTTCCAATATCAAAGGCATCCTCGGGAATCCAAAAGCCGTTCCGCAAAACGACTTTCTCAAGGCATTATTCGGTGCATCATAGAATTCAATATGTGCTTGTATAGGTCACATAGCAGAGTTCCGGCCAGCGGAGAGTGTCCTTTGTGTAGACTATAAGCTTTATAACCGGTCTATGTATAGATCTGGATCGTCAAGACTACAATTTTTAATGGTTCCCTGTCTCAGTAAACAGGATATTTTATGAATTCACATCGTTGTCTATTTAGGACCCATTTTTCTCTATCCATTATTTTTTAGGATTCCGTACCCACTAGGTGCCAGCGGGACCCTATTAGTGAGGCTGTCTAGCAGTCTGTCTGTCACTGGGCTCTATTTATTAAACCATATTAGTTTGTTACGTAACTACGCTGCGCACTACGAGGAGAGTCGCCGAACCAACATATAGCAGCCTGACATTAAAAATTAGCCTACGCCAGCTGCCACTACGTGAGGCGACGCCTACCACTACGTGAGATAATGCATCAACGGGACGTGACTCGCGTTTACCTAGTTAAGACAATATCACCTAGAAGTACGTGACATAGACCAAAAAATTCGTAATTTTGTTTCTGATTATTTCTAAATAAAAACACGCAAAAGGGTACAAGTTAAGTTACATCACTCATCACAGGAGGCACAGAATTGTAAACTGTATCACTTTCTGTTCTCACATCGAACAACTGTCAACCCACTTAGGCTTAACTTTTGTAATAAATATTTTATTTTAATTAAATTAGTCCAAAGTTTTTGGTTTTTCTTCGGACCTCTGGCTGCTGCTTACATATTTAGTTTACGAATTACAGTACCTAGACTAACAACAAAAACTAAAAAAATACTTGGCCGGTTTCTTCAACATTTTGGCAAAAAAAAAATCTAAATCTTTTACATACCCCTCGCAAGCTGCGGTTTGCAGGTGCCTGCTTTAGTATAGCATTTTATAATTATGGTTTCGTATGACTCGTAAGTTTTATGTTACTATATTAGTAAAAAACATGTTAGGTGTGTGGAGCATTAGGTAATGTATGTAATACTTATTAGTGAAAGAATTTTTAAAATCAAGCCCGAAGTTGAATTCACTTATTTCTATACCACGGAAAAAGAAAACCAACAAAGTTTAGATATTTTGCTATCCTACGGGAGTTTCGAAAAATAATTTCTTTAGTAATTTCAAGTCTCTAGCACCAGTTGTTTAGGCTGTGCGTTGTCTGTCAGTCAGTCAGTTAGTCACGGTATTGATTTATAAGTAGGTATAAATATGTTCGTGTAAAGAACCCTCGATACCTGGCGATCACTGGTCCTAGGTTTCTATTAGGATAGCCCCAGGGTCCTTGGCATTGTACTCTCTCGATATAAGGAAAGCCACTCACCTTGGTCTACACTCAGGTGCCTGCTGCTGTTATAATATTTACACAGAGTCCACAATGTCACACACACAATAATGTTCAAATGTAGTTTCCCGATGACCGAAATAATATCACCAAAGAACCAGTACTTTGGTTAAAAGAACATTACACACCAAAAACACGTGTGATCCGTACGTTCGTTTACCTCGAACTCTCTTGACAGCTCTTCTGCCGCCCACTGACCGTAGTATTGTGACCCTCATATTAAAAGATTACAATGCCCGAACAGTATAGATTAAACGACGATAACTTTTCTCATTGGGAACCAATTTTAATGAAACAAAGCTTAAATGTTGCTCCAATTTAAGCTTCATCTATCTGCGAAAACCTTACCTACCTTTACTTTTATACTACTACTTTTACTTTTATATTATAATATAGATTTCTGAGTAATTGGTTGTCTGGAAGAGATTGCTTTTTAGCGATAAAACCGCCTATTGTCTGCCTGAATTTTTTTTTTGTAATGTCACTGTACAGTTTTTGGTTTTCAATAAAGAATATTTGCATTGTATTGTACTTATATGTATTTTGACATACCCAAAAAAGTCCGACTTGCACTTGGCCGGTTTTCCCCATCCCTACCGAAAGGTGGCACCGTGTCCTTTGCAAGGGACGACCCTTATTCTCCCGGAATGGGCCGACGGCGTGTGAAGAAGACAGTTTTACGCCACATGCAAATCGCCTGATTTTTATCTCGCTACGGTAAATCCTTGGAATTTATACGGATTCAGATTTCATCGCGGGCGTTTAAGTTGTGATTTGCAGTACAGCGAGATAAAGTGCTGTTTTGTATTCATTTAAATTGGCGGCTATCAACCCTTAATAAGGCCCCATGTATTGGAGCATACTAGAGATAATCTACGATAATATGGCCCGCCCCTTCACAATTCAAGAAGTCTTCAATGTATTGTGAAAGTGTTTAAAGGTAAACCAAAAATATATGACTATTGTCAAGAGGGCGCTATTATTCTTATTTATATGGCAATAGTTCAGTATAGTCGGAACAATGACATCTTGACTTATCTAAACTGTCAGTCAATTGAAACTGCAAACAATGTAAACAAACCTTGTATTTAAAATGTCTTTAATTTCCATTTTCCCTCATCAAATACTGCTAAATCCATGTATTATTTAATCAATACTCAACACTATCCTAAACCATTAATAAAATAAACAAGTCCTAGAATATGGATATTTCATTAAATGGTTTATTTACATTGTTCGCAATTTCAATTGACAGCGATTTTACAATGTTTACCTACCTGTTAGCTCTGATGTTAATTTGGAAAGGTTTTGTAGCGAAATAGTTTCATTCCCCAAGCGTTTTTTTTCCAGTAGTTTATTATAAATATTATTTACAATGATGATTATTGTTCAAAGAAACCGCCACGTGACACTGACAATCATTTAAATTATTGCCAGTGTAAGAAATTAGTTCCAATGAAATTCCGCAACATGGCGAATAGTCATATATTTCTGGTCAGGCTTTACCAAGCATACCAAAACTTTCAACGCTTGTGTGCGTGTTGAGATAGCCGTCAAACAAAAGCAGATACATAAAAAATATTTCGTAAATATGTGACTAAACACATTGAAAAAGTAATGTGGAGAGGCGGGCCATGTTATCGTAGTTTATCTCTACCACAGAATCAAAAGCAGCAATCAAATACATACCTGACAAAGAAGAATATTTTTAAAGCTAGTCATATTTTCAATAATGAGTTGAGTAAAGTGTGTTTGTTTGCCCTTCTTTCTCGTCAAAACTGAGCGATGGATTGCCGTGATTTTTTGTGTGGATATAGTTAAAGGGCTGGAGAGTGATTTAAGCTACTTTTTACTACGGGAAAATATCTCATTCCCACGGGAAAACACGTTTTAATCTACTTCAGCGGGGGCAAAACCGCGTGCATCAGCTAGTAAATAAAATTCAAGCAAACAATACCCATTCAATTCCATCCCAAGATAACGGGAATTTTTGGAATCCGATCAGTACTGGCAACATTTCCTCATCGCAACACAAACATAACTCCCATCTTACTTCTTGTTTAATTTGCGAAGGAAATATTGGTATTTTAAATTGGATTTAAGAAGACAGAAAACAAATATTAGTCCTAATCAATTCGGAATTCATTTTGTATTGACACGCGATGCTTCTTTGTGTTCAAATATTCTGCGCTGGCCCTTTTCATCATTCATCATCATCATCATTTCAGCCGAAAGACGTCCACTACTGAACACAGACCTCCCCCAAGGCTCGCCAAACAGATCGGCCCTGCGCCATCCGCATCCAATGCGTTCCCGCTACCTTCACCAGGTCGTCGCTCCATCTTGTTGGTGGCCTACCTACACTGCGTCTTCCGGCCCGCGGACGCCACCCAAGAACCTTTCGGCCCCATCGGCCGTCAGTTCTACGGGCGATGTGCCCTGCCCACTGCCACTTAAGTCTAGCGATTCTTCGAGCTATGTCCGTGACTTTAGTTCTTGCGCGGATTTCATCATTTCTAATGCGATCCCGCAGAGAAACTCCAAGCATAGCCCTCTCCTTCGCCCTCTGAGTGACCTTGAGCTTCCTTATAAGACCCATCGTTAGCGGCCACGTCTCAGTGCCATAAGTCATCACTGGCAACACACACTGGTCAAAGACTTTTGACTTGAGACACTGCGGTATATCGGATGACAAGATATTGCGGAGCTTCCCGAACGCTGCCCAGCCGAGTCTAATTCGTCGATTGACCTCTTTCTCGAAGTTGCACCTACCCAACTGGATTGTATGTCCCAGATAGATATAGTCGTCAACAACTTCGAGCAAAGTATCTCCGATTACGACGGGAGTTGGTACAACATGGGCGTTCGACATGACCTTCCCATGGCCCATGGCCCTTTTCAGTTACCTTTAACTAACTGATTCGTCCGCGTTAATCATTGATGCTCAGCTCCTATTGGTCATAGCGTGATGTTACTAGCCTATAGCCTTCCTCGATAAATGGACTTTTCTACACCATTTTAATTATATTTCATACTAAATACAAACTGAATAATGGATGCATAGAAAAAACCCCAGAAAAAAGACCAGCGCTGGGTATCCAACCCAGGGCCTCAGCATTCCGTGCCGCGTGCCATTCCCCTAGACCACCACTGGTCAGGAGATTAGACACGAATTTTTCCCATACATCCATATCTCAATCTGTTAGATAGTGACTTATAGCGCCATCTATGTATATACCCTCATCGAGAGACTTCAACACTCCTTCGGAACTATCCGCTCACCTGGACATGAAATGTCGCTACTAAGCCAAACCTTAACAAGTTTGATATGAAGTATCTTTTGTATTTTTTATTTTTTAACTTCATTTTTTTTTTCAATTATAATTTTTCAATTCGAACGGGTAGTTCCTGAGATTAACGCGTTGAAACGAAACAATTAAACTCTTCAGCTTCATAATACACTCACGGTCAAAAAATTCGGCCCACAGTTTCATTTTTCATACAAACGAGGTCACTTTGATGTCCTAGTTCTCCACTAGGCGGTGCTTTGGCTGTGATCTGATGATGGCTACTCCGAGCATTGATAAATGACATTCAGAGTTCCTAAAATACCCACTTGATTGAACCTGCGTTTAACACGGAAATTATGCATGTTCAGAAAAACATCTGTTCGGTCCTTCGAACCGGATCAAAATGTAGGGGTGCGGGGTTTACGGTGGTGTTGGCAGTTAAATAAAGTAGTTTATGTTCACTCAAAAGTAATATAATAATGGTTTACAACTGACTCTTAAATGTTAAAGTAAAATAATGTTTGATAAATGTTAATGAATACACCCGATCGCGACGATCTCTAAAAATGTACTAATTAGTTCAGTGCAACCTAATGCATTGCGAATAACCGCGGGCGCCTGACGTCACGTGTAAGGTGCGCATGCACCGAACAACATCTAAAATGGCAATAAAATGAATAAAAATCTAAGTGCTGATACAAATTCTCTCGCTGTGGTGTGAACTGGTTGTTGAATCTGTTGTGTATGCTGGGAACTCTGAACCTTCATCGATGCTATAGACATTCGAGTGATATGATAACCCCCAATGAGAATTGAATCTCATCGATAGTGGGGGGGAAGTGTACCTACTTTATTATTATGGAGTGCTGGAGCACTGGTTGTAATAATATTTGAACAATAAGTAAACTATTTTGTATTTTATTAGCAAACCTTCAATATAAATAACTATGAATAAAGACATAAACGCTAGTGTCTAGCAATATCAATAACAGTTCGGGATAATATATTGTTGTTTTGTTATTTCATAGGGCATAAGGGATTACGGCTAAGGTCACGCCTTACCGTGAACGGAGCAGGCACTGACTGTTATTTTTTCAGCGCACGTTAATTCAATCAATTAAATATAATTATGCACGCGCAGACACTTTAATCAATGGTAGACAACATGTTACTTTAACGATTTAGCTTAATTTTAATCATAATTTTATTTTTTTTGTATTTAATTAGTAATTTGTAAATGGACTTTTCAACACAATTATAAATATTCTATATTTTATTTATGCTCTTAGAACCGACGGCCATTGGGGAATTAGGTTTTAGAGTGGCGACCGGAAAACATGGCATGGGAAAACCTCCAACAAGATGGACTGACGGTCTGGTAAAGGACAAATCATCATCAGCCTATGCTCGTCCACTGCCGGACATAGGCCTCTCCCGTGGTACGCCACTGAGCACGACCCTCAGCCACTCTCTTCCAGCTCTTGCCAGCCGTCTTGCGAAGATAATCGCTCCACCGAATCTGAGGACGTCCTCAAAAGGTCATAGGAATCACTTAAATACTCGCAGCGCAGGCTTGATCTATGTCCTGTAGTGAACGCCTTTTGTCTGATATGATAATATTTAATGTTTGATGATGAAAATGTTCCGTATATAACGCTACAGTGCTTTTCAATGTGTACGTAACTTTTTTCTCTCAACAATATCTTTGTAAAGTTATATAACACACATAAAAATTGTACGGTCTACATTGACGTATTGCGCGCTCAGCACATTTTACTTTGATTGTGTAAATTATTTAGTTCACGTTTAACACTCATTCATGTAACGCGTGCTCGCATTAATATCAATAAAGGTTATTATTCGGGATTATCAGTGAGTTCTTATTACAAAGTGACTCTACAGTTAGCAACAAACAGTTCTACTTGGTGTATGAGCAATAGCAGCCCGTACATCATTTTGGTCCTTCGAGCAGTGATGTGAAGTGGTTTTGTGGAACCTAAGTGCGATAGCGAATCGGTTCGGCGGCCTCCCACAAGCGGGTCTCACCGTCTAAATTGAGAAAGCGCATACATCGTGCTGCGGTCACAGAGGCACTCATTTCAAACAACAACCAGCATTTAACAAACAACATATCAGTGGCATTAACAGTTTAACAACAGTAACATCAGCCAGCACCTTGACAACATGGCACCACCCTCAAAGGACGTACTCGCCCTTCTGGAGAATCAATCGCAACTTATAGAAGCCATTAAAAAGTTTTTAGAAAACTTTAAGAAAGATGGAGCAGATCGTAAAACGCCTGAAAGGATACCGAGGAAACTACAAGTTTTTGATCAGTATTGGGCGGATTTTCAAGCAAATCATGAAAGACTTAGGGGTTTGGAAGAAATTACTCATCCTTACTTCACCGAAAATCAATATCAAATTACCAATCAATTTTATCAAAGTGCTAGACAATATGTTCAGAGCTTTTTAACCCAAGAACAAAATCCTATCTCAAAGCAAAAAACTTATGCTAAAGACGACGTACCTCAAGCACCACCGCGAAGTCGGGCGGAAATTAATTATGAAGAAGATAAACCAGGACCTTCTCCACATCAGCAGCAGGGTTATAACTACGAAGAACCAGCCATCCCAGAGGAAACAACTACTTTCACACGAGGCACTACCAGCAGAACAGAAGAAATGCTACGCAAACAAATCAGTAATTTTAAGGCTTTTGCCCGTACTGCCTCGAACATCATTTTGGAAGATATTAATGAGAAATGGGAATTTGAAGACGCCCTTAAATCTTTGCAATCACGATGGGCGGCCATAGATACGTTGCACTGGGAAATTGACAGCCTCCTAGAAACGAAAAGCATTACGTACGAGATGAATTACAACACGTACGAACTACAGTACAACAAGATCAAAAAAGATATTAACACCAAAATGTGGTCCGTTTCCCACAGAGAGAAAGCAACTCCCAAGATGGACATCCCAACATTCAGCGGGAGTTATCAGCACTGGACATCTTTTAAAGATTTATTTACTGAAGCGATACACGCAAATCCATCTCTTCCAAATGGACAAAAAATGCAGTTCCTCAAGAGCAAAGTAAAAGGAGAAGCAGAAAAATTGATCCAGCACTTACCTATCAGTTCTGATAATTATCAAACATGCTGGGATATCCTTAATCACAGGTATAACAATAAGAAGATGATTTTTACATCTCATCTCAACATATTACTCGGCCTACCCAGCGTACAACAACATTCATCAGCATCTATCAAGAAAATACATGACACAACATACGAATGTCTCCACGCCATCAAAAATTTGGGAGTAGATACGTCTTCGTGGGACCCACTTCTTGTCCACTTTCTCTCACAAAAACTAGATACCGAAACATACAATGATTACGTGGAATCGCTGAAGGCGCCACGAGAATTACCTACTCTGAACGAATTTTTAGAATTTCTTGAGAACAAATTTACATCATTAGAGTCATCTCGCCGCAAGCCTGATGCACCAAAACCATTCCAGCATCAACACGAGTCAGCATCCAACAACAAGAAGTTTCATTCATACAAAGCATTCAGTACGAAACAAAACATGAAGTGGAATTCAAATAACTTGCAATCATTTACAAAGGCCTTGAACAATAATAACGAGTTTAAATGTCCATATTGTAACAATGGTCACAGGTTATTTGCCTGCAAGCAATTTTTCGCATTACAACACGACACACAACGGGAAGTCATTGCGAAACATAACTTATGTAAAAATTGCTTATTCGATCACAAAGGCAAAGAATGTATTTCACAGAAAACCTGCCGAGTTTGCAACGCAAACCACAATACATTATTGCACGATACTTATGTAAACATAACGCCGAGCTACAAAAATAGTGCCGCCGAGTACAAAAAACCCAACAGCAACACGCACGTGTCTCAAGAATACTTATCAGAGATCCTTCTAGCAACAGCAGTAATTAAGGTCAAAGCAATGGACCAAACTCAAATAACATTAAGAGCACTCATCGATCAAGGATCGCAAACGTCTCTTATCACAGAAAAAGCAGCGCAATTGTTAAAACTTCCTCGAGAACGATGCAAGGGTGTCATTTTCGGCGTTGGGGCAAAGGAAAACAATTGCAAAGGCGTGATTAATATCACTTGCACAGCATTTCACAATCAATATACATTTAACACCAATGTTTACATCATGCGAAACCTTATCAACAGTTTGCCCAACAAATCATTCAGAAAACCATCCTGGGAATTTCTAGAAAACATTCAGTTAGCAGATCCAACATTCTACGACAGTCGCCCAGTAGATATTTTGCTTGGTGCCGACGTTTATTCAAACATCATTCAAGAAGGTATCATCAGACAAGAAAAATCATTACCAATCGCACAGCAAACTCGCTTAGGTTGGATATTGTGTGGCAACGTGCAGACTTTACAATGTAACGTTGTAATCAACAACATAGATGATATCAAGCATTTTTGGACAGTCGAAGATATAGCAGAAAACTCAAACATGTCACAGGAAGATCTAGACTGTCTTAAGTACTACAAAAACACAACAACACGCAACGAGGACGGTCGATACGTTGTGAGCATACCATTCAAGGCTGACGTTGATGAAAAATTAGGCGAATCAAAGTCAATGGCTATTGCCCAATTTCGTCAGCTAGAAAGAAAATTTAGCAGAAAACAAAATTTAGCAGAAGCATACAAACAATTCATGAAGGAATATGAGGCTCTCAATCATATGGTCGAGTGTACACGTAACTCGAACCGAAGCTGTTTTCTAACACATCATGGGGTAGAGCGCGTGGAATCAATAACCACCGCGTTACGCGTCGTGTTCAATGCCTCAGCAAAAACGTCTTCAGGGTTCACACTGAATGATCTTATGAATCGCGGACCTAATTTACAACAAGATCTCATGAGTCTTATCTTGCGATGGCGACAATACCCGTGCGCTATCACCGCAGACATCGAGAAGATGTATCGTCAAATTTTAATCAGCCCTCATCATCAACAATATCAAACAATTATATGGCGATCATCACCGCTGGAAGCAATGCGTGAATATCAACTTACAACAGTCACGTACGGAACCAAAGCAGCTCCGTTCCTAGCGATGATGACCTTGAAACAGTTATCAAATGATGAAGGACACAAGTATCCAGCAAGCAAAGCAGCAAAGGCCTTACAAGAAGACTTCTATATGGATGACCTTGTCAGTGGAAGTTTTACTTTAGCATCAGCACAACAATTAAAAACAGATTTAATACAGTTACTGCAATCAGGAGGCTTTAACTTACGCAAGTGGTCATCCAACAAAGTCGAACTCTTAGAATCAATCAATACAACACAGAACAATCAAGAAGTATTTGATTTTAAGCAATCAGAATCAACAAAAACTCTCGGATTAAAGTGGCATCCGCAGGAGGACCACTTTAAATTTCAATTAAAAATAAATGCTTCAGAAAATATCAATCATACAAAGCGAACACTACTCTCAGATATCTCTAAGATATTTGATCCGCTCGGCTGGCTGTCACCGCTAACTACAAAATTAAAACTTTTGTTCAAGCAAGTCTGGCTCTCTAACATTAAATGGGATGACCAGCTTCCGAGTTCGATAAGTGCAGAATGGGACAGAATAAGAGCAGACCTCCAGATTATCAACGAGTACAAAATACCAAGATGGTACCAGAGCAAAGAGTGCGACAATATTGAATTGCATGGTTTTTGTGACTCGTCGATTAAAGCGTACGCCTGTGTTGTGTATTGTAAGATTAGAAATAACATAACACTTGTTGCGGCAAAAACAAGACTTGTCCCAGAAAACAAAAACCTCACACTTCCTAGAATGGAATTGTGTGGAGCGCTTTTATTAGCCAAATTAATGAACAAAATAAAGGAAGCATTAATCAGCCATCAAGTCAAAGTCTTTGGGTGGACAGATTCTACGGCAGTCCTCGGATGGATCCAAGGTGATAGCGGGAGATGGAAACCATTTGTCGCCAACCGCGTCAAGCAAGTAACAGAAGTAGTGCCTCCAAACAGCTGGCGCTACGTAAAATCCACAGAGAACCCGGCAGATTGCGCCAGCCGCGGCATCTCTGGAGAGCAATTGAAGCAGCATCCATTGTGGTGGAAAGGCCCCGCTTTCCTGTCTACATTCAATGAACAACAAGAAATCGAGAGACCCGTCTACGTCACAGATCAAGAAACACGAGAACCAAAACAAAGCAACGTCACGACGACGCGTCACTACAACAATGATGTCATTCAAGGCATATTAAACAAATTCAGCAATATGACACGCGCCGTACGAGTACTCGCATGGGTCTTACGTATCATAACACGTCACAGCGAGCAAACTGCTTACTTGACTGTAGCGGAGTTGCAATCAGCAAAACATATGATAGTTAAATACTATCAACAAATGGAGTTTAAAGACGAAATTAACAAGTTAAAAACAGATAAATCAGTGCAGAAAAGCAGTAAAATTTTGAGCCTCAGCCCTTATCTCGATAAAAACGGGCTCTTGAGGGTTGGAGGGAGAATCAAACATGCTAACATCAGTGAAAATATGAAACATCCCCTTATAATACCGCATGAGGGTCGCCTAACAGAACTTATCATTGACCACGCCCACCGAACGGTGCTTCACGGGGGCGCCCGTCTTACATTATCAGAAATCAGACAAAACTATTGGATTCTGGGAGGAAACAGAGCAGTAAAGAAGATATTGCAACATTGTATCACCTGTAAGAAGATCAAAGCAAAAAAGCTAGAACAATTGATGGGAGATTTACCAGAACCCAGAATCAATCCCACTCGACCGTTCTATCATACTGGCGTAGATTTTACTGGCTACGTCGATGTGAAACTTAATAAAGGGCGGAGAGCTAACATCACGAAGGGATATATTGCACTTTACGTATGCATGGCTACCAAAGCCGTGCATCTTGAGCTGGTGTCAGATTTAACTTCTTCAGCATTCTTGGCGGCTCTGAAGAGGATGTCCTCACGTCGTGGAAAGCCAGGTCACATATACAGTGACAACGGCACCAATTTTGTCGGCGCAAATACAGCACTACAGAAGGAACTAACAGAACTTCAACAAATTTTCAATGAAGAATTTTTTACTGAAATTAACGAGATGCAAATTCAATGGCATTTCAACGTTCCAGCCTTTCCAAGCGCTGGAGGAATTTGGGAGTCAGCTATTAGAAATTTAAAACACCATTTGCGACGAGTGGTTGGAGAGCAAAAATTAACATATGAAGAGTATTACACACTACTAACTCAAATTGAAGGATACATGAACAGCAGGCCGTTGTGTGCAATAACAGAAGACCCTGACGATTTAAACTACCTAACACCATCCCACTTCCTCAGCAGTGGACCAGTTCTGACTATATTGGAAACGGAGAACGACGAGCGAACAAGGTGGCATCGTGTACAGAAAATTCAACAAGATCTATGGAAGCGGTGGCAGTCAGAGTATCTCTGTCAGTTGACAGCTCGAAGCAAGTGGAAACAGCAACAAGCAAATCTCAAAATTAATGATGTCGTTATCATTCACGAACCGAATCTCCCATCAGGGAAATGGGCTCTGGGCAGAGTAATACAGTTACATCCTGGAGCAGATGGTCATGTGCGCGTAGTAACATTAAAAACAAAGAGCGGCTGTATCAAACGCCCCGTAGTGAAGTTAGCACTACTATCAACCGACCCAGGGGCAAACACGTTAAACAAATCAACCACAACCAACCAATCAGAAGAAAACATAACGAGCAATGATTCTAATGAAGACAAGAATCAACCAGCAGTCATTACTAAACCAAAAGAAAATTTGCAAACAAAGCAGACCAAAGCAAAGAAAGTCAATTTCTCATCAATGTTTATGACCTTAATTTTCTTTATGGCAACAGTCTCAAACTCGACTTGTTACTACAACACAACAAAATTAAGTAAAGCCCTATACCTAGACCGAATATCAAGCATGCAAGTAATAAGGGATGAATGGAAACTCATCGTATATTACGATATGAATCCATATTGGGACGGCTTGATGACCTTAGACAAATACCTGAAGCAAATACATAACATATGTGAAAAAACAGACAGCAAGACAATTTGTGATATCATACAACTACAACTAAGCCACAGCCAAAGCGAAATGCATTTTTACAACCGTTTGTTATTAAATCAGCGTTCAGAAGCAATAAGAAAACGCCGCGGACTTGTCGACGGCGTTGGATATATAGCTAACAGCCTTTTTGGAGTTTTAGATCAAAGATTTGCCGAACAGTATCAAAAAGATATCACGCTTGTCAAAGAAAATCAGCAACACTTAGCATTACTATGGAAAAATCAAACTTCGGTCGTGGAAGCCGAGTACAATTTATTAAAAAGAACTGAAGCGGCTATCAACCTACAACACAAAAGTATAAATAAACATTTAAACCGTTTATCAAACGCCACCAACAAATTAAACAATGAAGTTCAGAACATACAAATAATGAATGAATTAGCACTAGCAACAATCATCGCCAACAACATGCTCATGAAATTAAAATCAATCCAAGACACGCTATTGGACACCATAACAGACATACATCATGGCATGTTTAACATCCACCTTCTATCGCCAGACCAACTGCGAGATGAACTCAACAGAATCGCGGGACAGTTATCAGAGGACCTGTCGCTGCCTATGAATAACATTCAAGCCGAAATTGCAAAAATCTATCATCTTCTAACAGTTAGAGCAAGAGTCACGGAACATTATTTGATCTTCGAAATCAGAATACCACTCGTCAACAGAGAAAGTTTCGAACTTTACAAGATCATAACAATCCCACATCAGACTGGAAACATGTCAATCAGCGTAATTCCTATCTCGGATTACATTGCAATCAATTTACGAAAAGATACCTACTTAGCAATTACAGGAAACGATATACAACAATGTTTACAATACGACGAATTTACTCGTCTTTGTCGCTCACAAAAGCCGGTCTTCCACTTCAAATCAGATGAAAGTCTATGTATAAAAAACCAGATCACAAACAAATGTCAAGCAAACATCGCCGCGTGCCGAAACAAGTGGATGGAATTAAACAAACAGAATTCATACCTATACTACTGTTGCGATAAGTGTACGCTCCGAATCATGTGTGAAGATCAAGTTACCGCTGTCCAAGCAGAAAGCGCCGGGGTTATTGTACTCAGTCAAAGCTGCGTCATCAAAGGGGAAGACTTTACCGTGTTCTCACATAAAAATCAACATAGTGAAATAAAGACTAACTCTGACATTTACACGCCAGAAATAGCTCAGATAAATCATATAATAAATGTTTCAGTACCGTTAATTGAAACAAACATCAGTGATAACAAGGAGACACTAGAACATATTAAAAATCAAATACAACAAATAAAGACAGAGTCTGCCTTGAAAGAGAACCTATCGAGTCACGACGTACATCAGTTTGCGGTCATTTATTTTGTAGCAGCTGGTTGCATAATAACAGCAGCCTTTGTTCTGTACCGCCGCGCGCGCAAGTGTCGCAGGGGTAGCGCTGACATACAGGCGCCATCAGAAGAACAGCATAGACCCGCTATCATAACACAACGGCCAACCCCTCGGGCTTACCCTAGAACCATCACACAGGGTCACTCTTCAAGAACAGCAGCACCTACATCTATGGAGATGAACAATATATCCAGCATTAAATGGGGAACGAAGCAACACAGGGCTACCTCGCCAATATTTCATAGAACTGCGATTATCGATAGTGATTAGTTTATAAGTTCGCTTTTTTGTATTAGCTTATCATTTTATCATTTTATAATTTTCTCATGTCCTTCTCTTCTCGCGCGGGAGCATGTACGGTCTACATTGACGTATTGCGCGCTCAGCACATTTTACTTTGATTGTGTAAATTATTTAGTTCACGTTTAACACTCATTCATGTAACGCGTGCTCGCATTAATATCAATAAAGGTTATTATTCGGGATTATCAGTGAGTTCTTATTACAAAGTGACTCTACAGTTAGCAACAAACAGTTCTACTTGGTGTATGAGCAATAGCAGCCCGTACAAAAATAACAAAGCAAAGGTCGCGCGACCCCCGAAGTTTCCTGTTGACCCTTTACCGCTGCTCGCAACAAATAATACGCCCTTCGCCTTCAGATTATCAGTTCAAGTTTATTGAAAGATTATAGCCCCTTTTATGGGCCAATATTTTATTACAGTTCTATCACAGATAAACTATTTTCGGGTTTACTACTCAATATAGCGGAGCTGTTTCAGTATTTATGGCGCTGCGTGATTTTCGCGTTTCACACGGGACTAAACTGAACTATCTAGTTAGTTATGTATAACTAGTAGATAGGCATTCCGGTTGCAGTTGGATGTCAATGAACTCGAATCTTTTTTAATGGGTCCCACTAAAAAGAGCGTTGAGACTGGCCGCAACATGCTGAGTGGAGCCACAGAATATATAATAGTACTGACGTACAGAATGGAAACGGTCCGCCCCGCACCGATTCGAATTACCCCACCCCTCAAGGCGCAGATAGCCGGAAACCGCCAGAAACCAGAAGAGTGCGCGCGCGATGTATGTAGGCGTACGCGTGTACAGACGTCGTCGTGCTTATGTAGATTCAAGAACGCGTATTTGTACGTCGTGTCCGCCGCGTGGTGGAGCCCAATTTTCAATGTTCAATGTTTTTTATTTGTCTTTTCCACTCACGTGTTTTTTTCTGTGTATCGGTTATCTGTAAATAATTTAAGGGGCTGTTTCACCACCCATTAGCACGTTAACTGCGAAGCGAGGCCTAAATCACCCCTGATGCAACTTCCCTGTGGTGCGGCAAGCAAAAAAGTGAATTTCTCTGTCGTGCGAATGGCATAGCTTTGGTTTGGTCCAGTGTAGGAAAGAGATAAATATATATTTGAGATCACTAAATGGTTCCGGACTCGGTGGTGTACCTACCTTGGTACCGGATGTCTTAGGCCTCGTGCCGCACTGAATTAATATAATTTTAATGCAGTGCGGAACGAGGCTAAAACGTCCCATATCCCCCCTGACCTCGTACCGCACTGAACGCGAGCTTCCCGCGACCAGTGTTGTGCATCACGTCGATTGAACCGCATTAAGATTTTCATATACAAATAGAAAGATAAACCTTATGCATAAACCGTAATCCATTATTTTCCAATAATAAGTCTGTAATAGGTGCCTGTTAATGGTATAGAATGGAACGCTTCGTGCGCGAGTCCGACTCGCACTTGGCCGGTTTTTTTTTCTTTATGGCGCCTTCAAGCACAATTTAGATTATTTAAAAAAAAATGTATCCTTTGATAGCTTTGTGTTGTTTTGCCAGGTTTTGCCCTTAAAACGATCTAATGAGATATAATTGATCAAAATCGGTCAAGTCGTTGCGTAGTTAAGACAGTTTAAAAACGTCGATATTATTTTTCCCATCACTAATCGCAGCGAAAATTTGCCCTATTTCAGTGCGTTACGAGGTGTATAAGATCCCATATTTTGTTTTGCTAATAATTCCTAAACTAGCCATCAGATCCCGGGGCGACGGTGGATTAGGGTTCATCAATTCACTGTCTATATCAATAAGGACCAAAATTCTCATTTATCTTTGATTTCGCGCCAGAAAATGGATTTTAGTCTGTAAAAGGAGGTGGGGTCTAATAGACCGCGTGTCGCCCTAACGTCTGGTCACGGTACGGGCCGATTATACCTCGTGCCGCAGGAACGGAAAGTATGCAAAAATTGGTGCCGCAGCTAACGTGTTAATCAATTTTAACTGACGGATAAAATGTGATGCCGTCTCCGTGTATTCGAACAAAACAAACAGAGACGGTATCACATTTATCCGTCAAATAAATTTGAACAATGGATGGAGAAACAGGGGGTAAATCTATCAGATAGCTGCACCGGACGGCAGCGTTTCGAGAGTTTTAGGTTTGCGGCGTCGTGCTGGAATGACATCCCCCATCCCATCCTATCCCATCCTAGGTGTGACTAGCAGGTACTACACCTTCGGGCGAAAGCTTAAAAGCTTTTTGTTGCCATTACAAAAACCTTAATTTCCTCTCCTTTCCAGCACTATTTCACAAAGCTTCTTTGATTTTTATTTTCACGATTATTACATTTTTCGATTTAGTCCGCGCAGGATTGTATACTTGAAAAGTGAGATATAGTAATCATGTTTAAGTAATTTTGTTATTATTATTTGCTTTTATAAAATAAATAAATAAATATCACGGGACAATTCACACCAATTGTCCTAGTCCCAAAGAAAGCTAGGCAAAGCTTGTGTTACGGGTACTAGGCAACGGATAAACATACTTATATAGATAGATACATACTTAAATACATATTAAACACCCAAGACCCGAGAACAAATATTCGTATTTTTCATTCAAATATCTGCCGCGACACGGGAATCGAACCCGGAACCTCAAGCTTCATAGTCAGGGTCTCTAACCACTAGGCCATCTGGTCGTCAATGGTTTTATAATCTACAAATTATCTATTTACGCATGTAGTCTTATGTAGCTATTAGTGTGCAGTTTATTTATCTATCTAAACAGCGATCAGGGTGTCATCAACGGTACTGGCTGAAAATCAGCGTTGGGGTGCTATAAATGCCTCAGCATTATGCTGAGCCAGTGTCCGATTTGCAACCGCAATGACACATTCTATCTTTAGCTTTCGTGTTGTCTTTTGTTTTGTAAAAATATTGATGACTAGCTTTTGCCCGCGACTCCGTCCGCGTGGAATTAGTAATTTGGGCAGCTTATTTTTTTTATCCAATTTGCTTTTTCTTCAATTATGGCTCTCCTTAGTTCAACGATATAATAGTAGATTGTTCAACAAGGGACTAAAACAAGCCATAATGACACGAGATATTTAGTCACCCGAGCGATAGCGAGGGAGGCTATAATTCGAGTTGTCATTATGGTAGTTTAGTCCCGCGTTAAACACTCTACTTTTCACTTTGAATGCGAGGAAAAAACGACAAAATTACTTTTTTAGAACCTATGCTCAATACGAGCAATGGACATCTGTTCAAAATTCAAATAGCCAAAAAAAAATAACGCTGTCTTTTCTTTTCTTTTATATTTTTTTGTAAAGTGACGCTTTAAATGCTTGCATAATTAGCCAACAGATTCTAACTTAAAGACTATGTTAAAACTAATTGGACTATGCATGTCAGAATGATACTTGTTCATTCATTAGAATCGGCAAATAAATTAACCTAATTAATCTAAGTTCACACACAAAATATATTGTTAACTGAAACACTTACCCGTGAATAAAGAAACGACTTTTTAAGTTTATTTTCTATATGCCAATTCTTTGTTAAATTATGTCTAATTATACTTTCTATTTACTATTAAATGCAACTGACATCGCATTATTTTGAAGTCACGCCATATTAACATTCAAACGTAACTGCTCTATCTACCGTACACTCCAGCACTGCTTTGCCGACAGTGCGGATTGCTATTTTATCGACAGAGCAGGGAACTGCTTTGGCGACTGCGTTTTTAAAAAAAAAAAATTTAAAACACTTTAAGCTAAAGGAAATCTTTCTTTACATGCAAAATAAAATGAATTCAACTTTAATATTTTATAATTAAATAGATTAATATTCGTAATTATTCAATGTGTTTCACGAAATTATTATTTTTTAAATATTTTTTATACAGTTGTCATTTTAAGGTTATTTCCACGCCCTAAAGGCTTCCACAGATCGAAGCGCAGGACGCTACAGTGCGTCCGCAGCGCGTTTCGGTCTGTGGAAAGCTTTAAAATTGTCTATACCCAGTTACTGAAAATGGCGATAATCCTCCATTCACAAACACCGTGATTGGCAGTTTAGGAGTTTCCATAGTCAATTAAAAAAATTTTACTTTAATCCGTTGAGATCAAAAAAGAGCTTTAGTCCCGATATGCAGAGACTAAAGTAACATTTTAAGAGCATGAGAAGTGAAAAAAAAATTACCCCGCCCCCCGCAACCCCCCCCCCGTCACCGTCCCCCCACCGAACCCCCACCCGCACACCCGCGTTCACATTCACCACCGTACCTACTCCCAAGTCACTACTTCTAAAAACTGTTCTATAAATTCTTAAAATAGACGTATCTTTCTTATTTGTGAACCGATTCAAATGAAACAAACACTAAATGTTAATCCAAGAAAATACCAACATATCAGTGAAAACCGCATCCTTCTAGGTTAGGCCGTTTCTGAGATTAGCGCGCACAAACGCACAGACAAACAGACAAACAGATAAACAGACAAACAGACAATAATTCTAAAAAACATTGCTTTGGGTTCTATTGCGCTAGTAAATAGCCCTAGTGACAGTTTTTCTCAAATATCTTCAATGTACAGACTCCGACTTGTTACAGATTTATTATATGTATAGATGTGTTGTTGTTCAAATACATGTATTTTCTTTATTTATTTATTTCTTTCTTTCTTTAGATATAACATAGTGTACATACATATATCATTCACGAGTTGGCTAAAATTCTAAAATGTTTTTTACGATAACACACATAATAAACTAAAAACAACTCACGTACTGAAAATGTAAATATTTCAACAACGGATTCATGTAATCTTCTCGTTTTGGACGTGACCTTACTTTATATTCAAAGAAAAGAGTTAAAACAGAAGTAACTGCCTATAAATAGACTTGCAGACAAAAGTCAACATTAAATGTATGGAAGTGAACTTAGTTCTCAAACATATCCAGTGTTGTAGAACTATCGATAGTTTGACTATCGATCGTTGACCTCGCAAACTATTCAGGATATCGATATTACTATCGATAGTATCGCACATGTCAATACTATCGATACAATCGATAGTATCGATAGTGATTTATACGCAAATACTATTGATAATGGCAATACTATCGATACTATCGATAGTTTTATGTCCAATACAATCGATAGTATTGCAGTAATGACCGAATACAATTAATTATTGCCTAATTGTGCAATACTATCGATACTATCGATTGTATCGATAGTATTGCCATTATCAATAGTATTGCGTATAAATCACTATCGATACTATCGATAGTATCGATAGTATTGACACGTGGTGATACTATCGATAGACTATCGATACTATTGGTTTTGTCTTAACTATCGATAGACTATCGATAGTCTAGCGATATTGGACTATCGATAGGCAACACTAAACATATCTGAACACGTACTAACACGTTCGACAATATAATGTATACAGTTTGTAACTGAATGAAGATATAGCTGATACCTTGTTGATGGCAAAGTTGAGTATGTTGGAATGGTATCTACATCATCCCAGCCTATATACGTCCCACTGCAGGGCACAGGCCTCCTCTCAGAATGAGAGGGCTTGGGCCGTAGTTCCCACGCGGGCCCAGTGCGGGTTGGGAACTTCACATACACCATTGAATTTCTTCTCAAGTTAACTCTAAACATGAAACTGCCGTGCCTGTATGCAGGCAGGTTTCGTCACGATGTTTCCCTTCACCGTAATGCTCATGGTAAATTACAAATGTAATTTCGGACACAAATTCTGAAAAACTCAAGGTGCGAGCCCGGATTCGAACCCACGACCCTCTGTTTGAGAAACCATAGGTCAAACCACTAGGCCACCACGGCTTTCATGATGGAATGGTATACTTTTTATTAACTTTAATTCTTTTTTTTCGTTTGGTCATTCAAAAATGGACGTAGTTTAACGAAAATGATCTAACCCTCAAAAAGTAGCTTTTTGATTTTGGATCTAGTTTCAGAACCAACAAAAGAGAAATTAAAGAAGAAAATGTCAGTAGTTTGGATCCTTTTCGTTAAACTACGTCCAAATTAGATTAAAATACCTCTCCCCCTCCCCTATTCCCTCTCCTTTTTCCTTAGAGCTGACAACGCACTGGCATCGCGTAAAGCGCTGCGGGTGTCTATGGACTGTGGTCATCATTTTAACATCAGGTGACCCACTAGCTCGTTTGTCTGGCCTCTCTAACATAAAAAAAAATATATATTATATAACTTTGTATGGACCAAACAAAAAAAAGAGATAAAAGATTAATAAAAAGTATGACATTCCATCATACTCCTTTTGGCCATCCACCAGGTATCGGCTTTGCTCTTCGTTCACTTACATGCTGTATTATGGCGAGATCTTATCCGTATCGTATTATACTATGACCATGACCATCCCACAGTAATTTTAATTATGTACAAAAGTCGTGGTAACCTGTGGTTCGATCTAATGGCCTCGTACGTAAATACATATCGCTTCCAAATCGCTATAAAATCAGCTGAATTCAGAAGCCTGATATTTGAAATAATCCTCGTAGATGCTCTACGAGCTACGCCATTATCCGCTACGTGTGCTACGCCGTAGCACGTGCTCAGTATGGGAAGCAGTATTTCAAATTTAAAGCTGCTACTTATGCTGTTTTGTCAGTGTAAGTGCTATTATAGCACATTAGAAAGAAAGAAAGAAAGAAAACATTTATTCGTGATATCAAACCATTTCAAAAATAACACAGTAATGTATTATAATGTATATATAAAAAAAAACCGGCCAAGAGCGTGTCGGACACGCCCAAGATAGGGTACCGTAGCCATTACGAAAAAATAAAGTAATATTTTTCTAAGGATTTCGTATGTGTACGGCATCTTCCAAGTTAGGTATCGTCAATACTTTGAAAAAAGCTCGTATCTCAAAATCGTTAATCTGGCAAAGTGAACTTTATTACGCGCATATCAAGGTTCAGTTTTGTTTACATGCTGATTTGAGATACGAGTTTTTCAAAGTAGTGACGGTATGTTTAATACCTTAGGCTACTATTTACTCTTAAACTACAAATAATTCCCAAGCAATCTTAGCCGCTATAATTTTCCTTGTAAATTTAATATATTTACTACCATTTTGAATTTTTTCAAATTTTTCCACCTAACAGTTTAGATTTTAGAGGGGGGGGACGGTCGATTTTAATGAAATTTTTCACTTTAAAGTTGAATATCTCGCAAACAAATCACTGAATACAAAAATCATGTAAGCAAACCCCCAATGGTTTTAAAAGACCTATCCAACGATACCCCACACTATAGGGTTAGTCGAGAAAAAAAAATCACCCCCACTTCACGTCTATGGGAGGTACCCTAAAAAAAATTTTTTTAGTTTTTTTTATTTAACCACTTTGTCGGCGTGACTAATATATATATTCATGCCAAATTACAGTTTTCTAGTACTAACAGTCTCTGAGCTTAGCCGCGGACAGACAGACAGACAGACAGACAGACAGACAGACAGACGGACAGACATGGCAAAACTAAAAGCGCATATCACGAAATGGTCCCAAATCAGCAAAGTGCCGATCTTGCGAAAGGCGCTGATCTTCATTTGGGACCATTAGTGATTTTAATACTTTGCCTTCTTGTTTAGTGAGTAATGAATAAATGAAGTTAGTCATAAATCACTTAATGACTAAAGTTGATTATAAAGAATGAGACATTATGACTTGTTAAATTATGCGAAACCATCGAGACCCGATGATGACAAATGAACCACGTCGCTCCCATACCCAGGAGACGTGGGTTCGAATCCCACCGGCGCACCCGAAAAACTTTTTCACTTTTAAATAATCTTAGATTCGGTGAGCAGCCGTGCTGCTAATAAAATAAATAATATTTGATGACAAATGGTTCACGTGGGCGTTCATTACTCACTAAATAAGAAGGCAAAGTATTAAAATTACTAGTATTAGCTAAGCACAATGCTCAATGGGTTCGATAATCCCTTTGTGAAATTGTACAAAAGTCAAAAAGTATACCAATGTCAATGAGAACATTCAATTAATCGGAATTTGTACATTTTGACCCCAGAGTATTCTGTCATGAAAACTTCCAGACAAAAGGTCGTTTAGACCAAAGCAAATGCTGCCTTGGAAACAACACAATACAGTACAAATATTCTTTATTGATCACCAAAAGCAGTACAGTGACATTACAAAAATAAAAATTCAGGTAGACAATAGGCGTTTTTATCACTAAAAAGCGATCTCTTCCAAACAACCAATTACTCAGAAATTAATAAATATGAACAGACTAATGTAGAAACATATAATTGACCCTAAAATATTCAATACAAATAAATATTATTTGTATGTATGTGTATTGTTTATGTTCTATTAGTTTGGGTTTACTTTTGATTTCGGCTCTCTTTTACTCTTCATTGCATGCCTACTCTTGTCTCTGATGTCCTGTCAAAGGTTAACTGGAAGAGATCCCTTTAAGGAATTAGTTCTCCTTTGTACATCTGTTTCTCTTGTTAACTGTTAATTTTCACATTTTATGTACAGTAAAGAGTTTTACATACATACATTGTGGCACAGACATTTTATACTTTTTGACAAATGTTACGTCTCCAGTTATTATGCATTTTATCATTTGTACCAAAATGACCTGTTACCTACCAAAATGACCCCAGTAAAATAGAAAAACTTTGAGAGGGATAAAGGCCAAGGTCATATCTAAGTTGGCGTGCACCTTGAAGATTGGAACCCACTTAGATTGAAGGCTGACCTGGATTTGCAAAGTGCTTTGCTGGCTCATTGAGCCAGCAGCCCTTTGGCTTACCTTAGGGTTGCCACAGCACAAAAATTACTACCGTAGATAAGTTAACCCTCTTTCAGGCAGTGCATATAGCAAACACATAATTCAACACAAAGATTTGACCTTGCTACATATACAATATGGTAGAAAAACAATTGAATTATAAAATATACCTACTTTTTTCTAAATTATTCCTGCTTAGGTAAACAAAATTATAACAGAACGATTATTTTTTTAGTAGCGTATCTTAATAAAAGGGGGCCTGGAAAAGGGTTAAATACACTTAAAAAAAATCACCTGTATGCTTTTTATTTCACAAAATATTTTTGGTTACTAAAATTACACATGACACAAAACAAAATGCCAATCTTAAACCAAAAATTAAGCTTCCATCGTTGGCTAAATAAATTGAGTTCCGAAAGAACGAAGCAAGATTATAAAATAAATTAATTTATATATAATAATATATTGACCTCCGTAAAA
Source organism: Archips xylosteana (assembly GCA_947563465.1). Classification (NCBI taxonomy): domain Eukaryota; kingdom Metazoa; phylum Arthropoda; class Insecta; order Lepidoptera; family Tortricidae; genus Archips; species Archips xylosteana. The sequence continues at coordinate 1,667,030 of OX387355.1, forward strand.
TCTAAAGTCGTTTTAAGACGTGGATGATTCGTATTTTTTTTCACTATAATTATTGCGCTAGGGTATGTCGTGTTTATTTAATAAAACTAACGTAGAAAGTTTACTTTTCGAGTAATATCGAATTACAATCAAATGTGGCATTATACCAATTGTTACAGTTATATCAAATGCAGTACACACCTATCATTACACACCCTATAAAAATAGCCGCGCTCAGACGTTTTCAGTGCACATTTTGTTTGCAATCTACCACACCATATTTGGCGGCCTTTGGCTCGCTGCCAACCATTAAATCACTCAATTTGAACCCTGCTCAACAATGATCGCGACACAAATTATACTCACATAAAAATCTAAATATTTCGCAATCGACAACCCTAGGGTATCGGCGCCATTTGCATCTAAAACAGATTAAAGAGTCTATCGCTTCATGATTGGGTTTTTCTCGGCACAGAGCCCTTTAGGGTCCCAGCGCGCCCATCAAATTGGCCCTAAGTCATTAGGGGAGGGCCCAAATGTTTATGCCTGAAGTTTTTTGTAGAATTATGCCTTTAGTAGGTAAAGGTTGACGGGATCCTGTCATTGGACAAACAAATGTTTGACCAAATTTAGCTTTTGAAAAACATTACATTTGACCACTTTCTTACCTGCTTATTTTTAAACTTTCAAAAAAACTGACACCTGAGACCGTATTGTCTGACGCGCGGGCGCTTGCCTTCGCTTTCACTATCTCTTTCTGTTACTATCTTATGACCCAGTTTCATTAGTCGATAGGGCCCGTGTGCGGAGTGCGGTAGATTTCCATAACGCATGCTATAGAGCCCGCAATTGGGGAACCGTTTTCATTGGTCGATAGGGCCCGCATGCGGAGTGCGGTAGATTTCCATAACGCATGCTATAGAGCCCACATTCGGGGAACTGTTTTCATTGGTCGATAGGGCCCGCATGCGGAGTGCGGTAGATTTCCATAACGCATGCTATAGAGCCCCCATTCGGGGAACCGTTTTCATTAGTCAATAGCACCCGCTTGTGGAGTGCGGTAGATTTCCATAACGCATGCTATAGAGCCCGCATTCGGGGAACCGTTTTCATTGGTCAATAGGGCCCGCATGCGGAGTGCGGTAGATTTCCATAACGCATGCAATAGAGCCCGCATTCTGGCAACCGTTTTCATTGGTCGATAGGGCCCGCTTGCGGAGTGCGTTAGATTTCCATAACGCATGCTATAGATAGAGCCCGCATTTGGAGAACCGTTTTTATTGGTCGATAGGGCCCGCATGCGGAGTGCGGTAGATTTCCATAACACATGCTATAGAGCCCGCATTCGGAGAACCGTTTTCATTGGTCGATAGGGCCCGCATGCGGAGTGCGGTTGATTTCCATAACGCATGCTATAGAATCCGCATTCGGGGAACCGTTTCATTGGTCGATAGGGCCCGCATGCGAAGTGCGGTAGATAAGGTACGATCTCTTCCAGGCAACCTTTAATTTTACATACATTTTACATACATTAAGAGGTCCTGGGTTCAAATCCCGGTAAGGGCATTTATTTGTGTGATGAGCACGAATATTTGTTCCTGAGTTATGGATGTTTTCTATGTATTTGTCGGAGTATAGCTATAGACCATGGCGGTCGGAGTGTAGCCATAGACCATGGAACTACAAGCGCAAGTAACACAATATGACAGCCATAAGTGTTGCTTCGGCAGAGTCTTGGTACAGTGAAGCATTGGAGCGAGCATGCGACAGACGCATACCGAGGAACTGTCTTACGTTTAGTAGTGTCCATTAGAATAATTAGTTTACAGTAGTTATTGATAATTAAGACATTTACAGTAGCTTATAGTGTAATTAATAAGAAGCCCACAGTGAAAGACAATTAAAACTGTTATTTAAGATTACTGTGTTTGACAATATGAGTGATATCCAGCAAGAGAGACCTCCTTCTCCGTCATCAGAAGTGGGATCTGTTCCAGAATTACCTTCATTGGAAGATAATCAGAATGACTCTCGGTGGCGATTAATGTTTAAAGTACAGAGTGAGCAGATGCGTGCACTTATCCATACGCTGAGGACACCACATGTGAGTACCCACATCACGCTGCCAGAGTTTGATCCCGATAATCGAGACGAGACGCTAAATCATGGTGCATTACGGCTGATTTATGCTTCAGTGACTGCCCACTTAAAGGAAGCCAACTTATAATAGCCATAAGTAAGGCCTTGAAAGGAGCGGCATCTACTTGGTTTGCTCGCGTCACTTATCCCGGCATAACGTGGGAACAATTCAAGGACATATTTCTTGAGAGGTTTGTAGCTTCCGAAACACTTACCGCTACTCTCATCAACTTAAATAACGATAAGTCAAACGAAAACGAAAGCTATGCTGCTTACGCGAACCGGCTGATATCATCTTTAACTTCTCAATGGAAGAATGTGAGTTCTGAGCAAATCATAATTTCTATAGTTTTATCACATTTGGCTCGAATGGACACTCGACTACAACGTATGGCGTTCACAACTGAAATTCTACGCGCCAAAGCTTGCAGAAAGAGCTACAAGCGTTTTCATACAGAAAACAAAAGGCTGAAGATACGCACGACAAAAACGGACCAGACACTAAACAGATGCGATTAACTCAGCCCAATATGACAAAATGTTACAATTGTGGAAAAATTGGACACAAACTGACAGAATGCCGACTGAAGGCAACGGATAAGACGATAATCTCATCAACATCATCGACTTCGACTACAGCCAAGCGAGGAGGAATTTATCACACAACAGCAACCGACTCCATAAGATGTTTCAAATGCGGTGTGGCGGGTCACATTGCGTCACGATGCCAAACCGACAGCAGCGGTAGCAACGGCAACAGCGGCGGGCGCGGCGGCGGCGCCAGCGGCAACACCGTTAACTGAGCACGGAGCGGCGGAGCTGGACACGCCGAGCGGCGCGTGGACATGTGCATGGTGCAGCCCCCTACCGGAAAACTTGATATAAAAGGTGATGTAATTTTACTGTAAGCGAATATTCTATAGAGATTTTATTGTCTTTCCGGATGTCTATATGCGTAGCAACATAATGTTGAGGAAGAAATTTTTAAAAAGAGCTTTGTAGTTGGTTTATCGGAATCTCAGGTTACGATAACAAAGAAAAGCATACACGTGAATAGTTTAACTTCTAAAGAGTTAAATTGTTATGATATCGATACGGACGTACCGTCACAGTATAGAAATGAACTGCAGTTAGTACTAGAAAATTTTTCAGCTTATTTCACTACAGAAATGCCCAAAACACGAATAAATACGGGTGAGCTTCAAATTCGATTAATTGATAGTAACAAAACAGTACAGAGACGACCATACAGACTGACTCCAGACGAACGTGAATCAATGCGAAAGAAAATTAATGAGTTAGTACTGAAAGCCATTTTCATTCCTAAATTCTCCCAAATTATGGAACCACTCTAAAACTTGACTTCAGAAAAAGTTCCTTTTCAGTGGACATTGTGTCATGAACAAATACGTTAGAATGTTATCTCGATTCTTATCAAAGAGCCGATTCTCATGATATTTGACCCCCAGCTTTCTATAGAATTACATACTGACGCCAGTGCTGAAGGGTACGGCGCAATACTCTTTCAAGTCAAAGGCGGCAAACGCCACGTAGTCTCTTATTACAGTAAACGAACTTCAGCGGTGGAGTCAAAGTATCATTCTTATGAATGAACTCGACACACTCGCCGTTGTCAACGCAATCAAACAATTTCGACACTTCTTAAGTGGCCGTAAATTCAAGGTCGTAACGGACTGTAACTCATTGAAGTGTTCCCGTACAAAAAAATAAGATCGACTTAACACCACGTGTTCACCGTTGGTGGGAATTCTTACAGTCATTTGACTTTGATATTGTTTACAATTCTGGCAAAGATATGGCTCACGTAGATTTCTTGTCACGAAATATTCCTGAACTGCAACAGACTCAGATAGAATACAATCTAGATAAGAAACGCATAGATTTGATAAAAATAAAACAAGACTTAATAAATTCTCTATAGGTGATTTCGTATTAATAGAAAACGAGGAAAGGAATCAAACAAAGTTGGATCCTAAATATCGTGGACCTTTCGAGGTGATAGAAATTTTAGATGGTGACCGATATACTTTACAGGCTTTAAATTCTAAGCGCACTTACAAATATGCACACGATAGACTGAAAATAATGCCTAGTGATCAAAGAGACATTGACGAACTTAATATTGAACAGAGTTTTGTTGAAAGGGAACAATCAGGTTCCGATTTGATAGAATAGCTTTGCATTCTTTGCGATGTGTGTTTGCACCAGTGGTATTCCGTAGCCGTAGCTTAAGAGAAATCGGTATCTACATCTGTAGTCCGTGAGTACGCGGTGCGCAGTTACCATGGTGGAGAGTGATTACGAGGAAATCGTAAGGTGGTACAGTCTCGAGGGAGATTGTGAAAGTGTGGTGATCTCGAGGAGATTGCGAGAGTGTGGTGATCTCGAGGAGATTGCGAAAGTGTGGTGATCTCGAGGAGATTGCGAGAGATGGCAGTTTGAGAACTGCTAGTGAAAAAAAAAGAGAAGCCATAGAGTTGAGAATGCAAAACGTTTACATTATAGTAATGTGTTTTAGTACATGATGTGAAATACAATGTGTTTCAATGTGAAAATGTTTGTCAATGCGTCTTTGAAAAGTCAGACTCAGTCTGAAAGAGAAATAAAATGTCAAGTTGTGATCTAAAACGATTATATGAGGAAACTATTGTTCACCTCAATGGGTCAGAGTTGGCCGAGCGGATAATACTTTGGAGAAATTGTTTCTTTTGCAGAGTAAACACACGAGGACGTGTGTCTCGCAGGATGGCCGTGTCGGAGTATAGCTATAGACCATGGCGGTCGGAGTGTAGCCATAGACCATGGAACTACAAGCGCAAGTAACACAATATGACAGCCATAAGTGTTGCTTCGGCAGAGTCTTGGTACAGTGAAGCATTGGAGCGAGCATGCGACAGACGCATACCGAGGAACTGTCTTACGTTTAGTAGTGTCCATTAGAATAATTAGTTTACAGTAGTTATTGATAATTAAGACATTTACAGTAGCTTATAGTGTAATTAATAAGAAGCCCACAGTGAAAGACAATTAAAACTGTTATTTAAGATTACTGTGTTTGACAATATGAGTGATATCCAGCAAGAGAGACCTCCTTCTCCGTCATATTTAAGTATTTATTTATCTATATAAGTATGTTTATCGTCGTCTAGTACCCATAGTACAAGCTTTGCTTAGTTTGGGACTAGGTCGATTTGTGTAAGATTGTCCCCTAATATTTATTTATTTATTTATTATTTATTAATACATAAGCTGGAAAAAAATAACCCTCCTTCGACAGTCGGCTGATTAATCAAAAAATGCGTGTGCATGTGTGTTGTTTTCATACAAACGAGAACAGAAGTTGAAATTAACAAATACAATTTATAGTTATTTATTTTTCAAACTGTCGGACGTTTCGCAAACAAAATAAATCCACCAGCTTATCCGACACTCACTAATGCGACAATTACAAACAAATTGTAATTAACGACAGTTCCAAACTCGACTTTACTGTTTGACAGTTTTTAGGATTCCTTTTATTAATGGCGGAAACTTAATAAGCAATTTGTAATTCGGAAACTTCAGATTTCATTTGGAATTTACCAGGAGCTTTACAGTGGAGGAAAACATCGGGAAACCTGCACATACCAACGAAGCAATTTAGTGGTTTGTGTGAAGTCCTAAGTTGAATTGGGCCCGCCTGGAAACTACGGCCCAAGCCCTCTCATTGTGAGAGGAGACCTGTGCCCAGCAATGGAATGTATAACGGCCGAAATGACGCACGATATAAGTAAACTGAGACATTGCTGCTTACTGTCATCTGCGTCCTATCCTGCAGGGATATACAGCTATACTACATATAAGTACTATTATACTATACCCCGCGGCGGACACGACGTACAAATACGCGTTCTTGAATCTACATAAGCACGACGACGTCTGTACACGCGTACGCCTACATACATCGCGCGCGCACTCTTCTGGATTCCGGCGGGGTCCGGCAATCTGCGCCTTGAGGGGTGGGGTAACTCGAAGCGGTGCGGGGTGGAGCGTGTCCATTCTGTACGTTAGTACTATTATATATTCTGTGACTATACCTACTGTTTACGTGCCCTACTAATTACGCCTTCATGTCGATGTTATCTAATAAATGTAGACACCGTTATCATTGTTGGTGGCTACCTAACATAAGTGATGTGCCATGTATATAAAAACTATTTTAAATTGAGTTTTTAGATAAACTTTGGAGTTCCCATATGTTCGGTTTTTAACCTTGAAGGATTTGCCACACTGGATGCGTTCTGCGGTCGCGGTCAGGTCAAATTGAACGCAGCCCGCATTATGTATGAACAACATTGTCGGTCCTATATAAAATATGTATTTTGTATAGATATGCGATCTGACCGTGCGCCTCAATGTTTATTCACAAACTTAAAACAAAAAACAATGAAATCAGAATGAGACAAAAAACAAATGCTAACAATTTTGAAAAAAGGTGAGGACTAGGCAAAGTTGCTGGTTTTCAGTCCTTACCGGATACGAGGAAGGTGGTAGTGTGGCAACTCAAAGACGTCACCACTACCCAAATAGATATCATCATCATCATCATCATTTCAGCCGAAAGACGTCCACTGCTGAACATAGGCCTCCCCCAAGGCTCGCCAAACAGATCGGCCCTGCGCCATCCGCATCCAATGCGTTCCCGCTACCTTCACCAGGTCGTCGCTCCATCTTGTTGGAGGCATACCTACACTGCGTCTTCCGGTCCGCGGACGCCACTCGAGAACCTTTCGGCCCCATCGGCCGTCAGTTCTACGGGCGATGTGCCCTGCCCACTGCCACTTAAGTCTAGCGATTCTTCGAGCTATGTCCGTGACTTTAAATAGATATACATAGCTATAATTCCAAAAATAGCAACAGTTCTTTGACCAACTTCAAATTAATTTAGCTGCAGGTACATTTACCTACCCAGATAGATTTATTTTAGAAGTGATTTTATTATTTTTATTTTTAAAGACATACTGTGGGAACTAACATATGTGCTTAATATGTAAGTGTTTTTATTGTAACTGCACACTTGCATGTGATGGAGAAAAAAATCCCAACCTAATTATCTGATTGATCAAAATCATCATAAACAATCACACAAAAGCTTCAAACTTACGCCCCTTCTGTGTGGGGGTTAAAAATAGTCCTAATTGCGTTCCCTTTGATGGCATTACGTCCCGAAAACTCCCAACAATCGGCGACCGTAGTTCCTTAACAAGATTACTACCCGAAATGTTTTCCTTTTAGCATTTTTAATTAAATTATTGTCTTTTAAGTCCTTCGGGTGTTCCAGGACTGTTAGACCGCTTTCTTTTTCGATTCAATCAATATTGTAAGGTGGGAAAGGATTCCATTATTAGTCCTCTTAATGTGTCAGTATGACGACCAGATGGCCTAGTGGTTAGAGACCCTGACTATGAAGCTTGAGGTCCCGGGTTCGATTCCCGTGTCGGGGCAGATATTTGTATGAAAAATACGAATGTTTGTTCTCGGGTCTTGGATGTTTAATATGTATTTGTTTCTATCTATATAAGTATGTTTATCCGTTGCCTGGTACCCATAACACAAGCTTTGCTAAGCTTACTTTGGGACTAGGTCAATTGGTGTGAATTGTCCCGTGATATTTATTATTATTATTATTAGACTATTGCGAGGAAATTGCTGGCAACCACCAGGTAGGATAGTAATGTTTGAGCCTAGGCTATATTTCAGGGTATAGCCAAGGGGGTTTCATTCCGCAGTTTAGGCATGTTCGACCGGCGCGCCTACCGAGCAGGCGTATGGCAGTACAGTAGGTTGTCGCTCGGCTTTCGGTTGGCACGCTAGCCGCGTCGCGCGTAATTATTTTTCTGTGATTTTTGCAACAAATAATGACTTCTAAACGATCTTATAATCCGTATAAAAGATGCTGTTGCGTTTAAAGGTAATATTAATACACACTGATATCTTTCTTGATTTATATACCTACTCAAATATCGGTGAGTGGGAACCCTGTGCTCTTGGTTTCGGTTCAGCGGTGCCCAGCGGAATATGAACGCTCGTATCACACGATAAGTTTCAATTTCGCGTGCAAGCAGTTAACGGTCGTAAGAGTTGGCAAATTTTTATACCTAAAGTTGACTTTCTTTCGAGAGTGATCCTTCTATACGCTAGTACTATTCTATTAGTTATTCTGTGGTATAGCTAAGAATAATGGCGTGCGGTGGACCAGCTCTAAGGTTGGCAGCTGCTATACGCAGATTGCAATTGCAGCACCACCACTATTGTCACACCTATTGTCCCAAACCTGGACATATTCACACGTCCAAACCTTGTCACTGTACGTCATCATCATGACATGTCAGCCTACGTCCCACTGCAGGGCACAGGTCTACTCTCAGAAGGAGAGGGGTTGGGCCGTAGTTCCCACGCGGGCCCAATGCGGATTGGGAACTTAACACACACCATTAAATTCTTCGCAAGTGCATGCAGATTTCCTCACGATGTTTTCCTTCACCGTAAAGCTCATGGTAAATTACAAATGTAATTTTGCACATAAATTCCGAGATTTCAAACCACGACCCTCTACTTGAGAGGTTATGATTCAAACCACTTGGCCACCATGGCTACATGGGCACTGTTACGCTTTCTAACAATTTTACACAAAAGTTTGAACTCAAAATGACAGCGACAAAGTACTAAAGCGTAAACATATTTCTGACCTCGACAACCAGTTGGTAAAGAAAGGTATACGTGACGAACCCAGCAAAGACTCCAATCCAAGATTTTACAAAAACAAGCCGCAGCCCGAGGTTAATTCCATATTCATCCCGCGCGTCAAAAACTGAACAATTCCCAAGTAATTTCCAAAGTTAGAATGGTATTATAATCTCTCCGAGAAATTGTTAATAATTTATGGGCGAAGACTAGAGGACGGTAATCGAGTGCTTTAAAACTTGAGGGCAATTGTGTAGATGTTTTTAGCAATGAAATTTAATGGTTGGATAATAGTCTCGGAAAGTTTCGGGCGGCGCAGTCAAAAGCTGCCGCTTAACAAGTGTTTAATTGCGGGATCAAATTAGGCGAACGCTGGACGTTTCATAAATACTGTATTCATCATCATATCATCATTTCAGCCGTAGGACGTCCGCTGCTGGACATAGTCCTCCCTCATTGACGCCCAATCATTACGGTTGGAAGCGACTTGCATCCACCCTGAACCTGCGGGCTTCACAAAATCGTCCGTCCATCTCGTTGGTGGACGTCCCACGCTGCGCATGCCAGTCCGTGGTCTCCATTCGATTTTGGGCCCCAACGGCTATCTGTTCTGCTTGCTATATGGCCTGCCCATTGCCATTTCAACAAGGTAATCCGTTTAACTGTAAATACTGTAGTGCCTACTGATATCTTTATAAATAAAAAAGAATCGCCAAATTTGTTGCTAAGCGCAAAACTTGAGAGACACTGCTTCAAATTGGATAATTTTTACTGTCTGATGAAGGTTTTTATGAAAAATAAACTTCAGTGGAGGCGAAGCCGTGGGCATCAGCTAGTTTTTTGTCTCGAAAATGTCCTAAATTCTCGTGAGCAGCGGACAAACTTGTAGGGCAACACTATATCATAAGGGTGGTCATTCTTTAAGGATATGACAGACATCGCGTGACCAGTACCAAGGAAATTTATTAGGGAGTATTATGAGATTATTATGCCACAAAATACTAATACACTACCTTCCGCGCAATCGATCTAGATTAGGGACGTACAGAAGTGAATAATGTCATAAATCAAATACTTATAATTTGCATACATGCATATAAGTGGAAAAAGGTATTTTTAATACAAACTTTTTTGCTGACTGTACTGTTTTTGAAGGGAGCCCCTTTTCTCCCATAATCTTTTTAACACGCTTTTATTAGCTTGGGTTGTAAGTATGTATGTATGTAACGGAATCTTTGAGCATAATTTTCACCCACTTCCCGGTTTCCGATTGAGCTGAAATTTTGCACATATGTGTAAATTGGATGACAATGCAATATTATTGTAACATGGAGCTGATCTGATGATGGAGCTGGATGGTGGCCATAGGAACTATGTAATAAAATAACACAATCCCGTCGAGTTAGGGCTCGTTTGATTCGTCTTGACGAGCACTTTGATCTCAGATGGTAACCAGGGTCTGATGATGGAGCTGGAAGATGGCCAAAGGCACTCCACAATAAAACGACACAACCCCACCGAGTTTGGGCTCGTTTGATTCGTTTTGACGAGTACTTTGGTCCTAGATGGTAACAAGGGTCTGATGATGGAGCTGGAAGGGGGGCAGGTGGCGGGGGGGGGGGGGGGGGGGGGAATGGGGTGGGGGTAAGGGGGTCGGGGGTTTAGAGGGTTGAGGGTAAGGGTGTGGCGGTTGGGGTTAGGGGGTGGGGGGGGTTAGGGGGGGTTTGGGGAAAATAGGGTGGGGGTGTTTGGGAGTTCGGGGGTTAGGGATTTTGGGGGTTGTGGAAAATGGGGAGGGGGTAAGAGGCCTAGATGGTAACAAGGGTTTGATGATGGAGCTGGAAGGGGGGTAGGTGGAGGGGTGGGGGGTTGAAGGGAAATGGGAGGGGAAGGGGGTTTAAGGGGTTGGGGTTAAGGGTGTGGGGTGTTGGAGGGGTTCGTGGGTTAGGGAGGTTGGGGGGGTTGTGGGAAATGGGGAGGGGGTAAGGGGGGTTCGGGGTTGGGGTTTTAGGGGGTTGGGGTTGGGGGGTAAGGGGGGTTGGGGATAGGGGTTTGGGGGAAGTTTGAGGAAATGGGGTGGGGGTTGGGGTTGGGTGTTTGGGGGGGGTTGGGGAAATGGGTTGGGGGATGTTGGGGGGTTGGGTTTAGGGGGTTGGGGGGTCTCTTTTTAGCACATGGAAACTGTCACTGTAAAAAAAATGCAACTAAAAAATAGAAAATAAATAATAGTTTAAAAAAACTAAAAAACACGCTTTAAAAAAATAAAAATAAAAATAATAGTTTAAAAAAACTAAAAAACACGCTTTAAAAAAATAAAAATAAAAAGTAAAAATAAATTAATAAATTTCAATTCACTATTCTTATAGTGCAGTAAAAAATCTTAATAAGCAATTATTATATTGTTATAACCAGATCAAAATTTGTAAACAATTCTAAATATTGATAAAATAAATAATAATAGTTTAAAATATTTTATTGTAAAAAAAGCGTGGGGTGCATGGTGTCAATTGTCAAGGATTATCATTTTGATAACATCTTAAAAAGCACCCCACGCTTTTTTTACAATAAAATATTTTAAACTATTATTATTTATTTTATCAATATTTAGAATTGTTTACAAATTTTGATCTGGTTATAACAATATAATAATTGCTTATTAAGATTTTTTACTGCACTATAAGAATAGTGAATTGAAATTTATTAATTTATTTTTACTTTTTATTTTTATTTATCCGAATTTTGAAAGTCAGAAATCGACGTCCATAATATTCTTGCTCATAAATATCGATGGTCATAATTTTTTTAAAGCATATCGCTTAATAGTTCTAACTGCAATGATCCATAATCCTATTGATCATAACTTTAAAAAGTCATAATATTGATATCAATAAAATTTAACGGAATATCGTTGATTATTCAGAAACATTGTAAGGCATATATCTTAAAGTGATAATTGTTTTCAGTTATAATTTTGCATTACCTAAAATGCACTTAGCATATACATCGAAATCTATAACATCTAAAGGAATATCGATAATTATTCAGAAACATTGTAAGGCATATCGCTGGCAGCGAGTGAGCGAAGCGAGCGAGCAAGACCTTTCAGGGCAGAAGCGACTCGGACAGGTTAGGTTCAGAAGGCTAAGGCGGGAGCGAAGCGTAGCGTAGCTCCCGCTTTAGCCTTCGATGTTAGGTATTTTTTTTATGACAGCACAGAAAAGGATTATTACCTTTAATATTATGAAATGTCATACAACCATGACACTGAATGTTATTACAAAGTAATATTATGCCTAAAAATAATTATGACCTGCAAAAAAAGACCATGCAATAATTATTATGAGTGACTTTATTACCTTTAACATTATGAAGAGTGATGCATTCATGACACTGAATGATATGACTTTACTTGTTGTTCCTTACAATAATTATGACTTAAGAAAATCGTAACTCTAATTTATGTTGTTTAATATTATGACTTCCGATAATATGACGAAGAAAAATTATGACAGAAAACGTTATGGTTTTGAAAATTCGGAACAAAAATTTTATGGGAGTCATTATAGTTCCGTTTTTGAACTATTATCTGCATTTTCATTCAACCTACGTAATGTACACCAAGTTTCAAATTACTTTTCGACTACTAGAAGTGGATCAAATTTTTAACTGTCTAGATTTGGTTTCTGACAGACGGGCACTGGAACTAGAAGTTAAGTTTTTTTCGGGAGCGTGTCTGATGTTATAAAATTTTTAGGTAGTCATAATTTTATGCTCGCCATAATTTTTGTTTGTCATAATTTTTGTTTATCATAATATATTCCTTTCGAAACCGTAATTTTCTCAGAAATTTTTAAATGGTCATCCTGTGGAACTCTATAGGTTAGGTTAGGTTTGTTTTATAACAGTTCTGTACAATTAATGGGTTCAGAGTAAAAAGAGTTATGAATAACAATACGTTTTAACAAACATTACATTATGACTTTCAACAATTATGAAACCCGATATTGACCCGTTTTTTTCTTCATAACGACTGGCTCCGATTGCTGGACTGAGTATGAGTTCTATGAATTGTATTCAAAATTGTATTTTTCTTGTACACGAATATCGATGACATAGTTTAGACCCATCGAAATGAGCCACCTTGTATACTAGTAAATACAGATACTACTTAGAGTAAATAAATAAAATACATAAATAAATAACACGGGACAATTCACACCAATTGACCTAGTCCCAAAGTACGCTAAGCAAAGCTTGTGTTATGGGTACTAATCAACGGGTAAACATACTTATATAGATAGATACATACTTAAATACGTCATATTAAACACCCGAGACCCGAGAACAAGCACTCGTATTTTTCATACAAATATCTGCCCCGACACGGGAATCGAACCCGGGACCTCAAGCTTCGTAGTCAGGTCCTCTAACCACAAGGCTGGTCGTCAAAGTGTAGACTAGCCATTGCCCGCATCTTTCCTCATTGTGTATCAATAGTTACTCAATTCAGACAAAGCAATAGACTCGTCAAAGCGTTGCCAAAGCTCTATCGATACTACCAATGAGAGCCAAAAGGCGGGCAGCAATCTCTCTTAACGAATTAGCATCCCTCTCGACAAGGGAACGCCGCCGGCATTTTGCGCAGCAAACCTAATGTGTCCATACGTCCCGTTTTCAACAGAAGGTACTGTCCCGCTCTCAGGTAGGTACGTTTTTTCATATAACGTTTAATATAACGATACGTAAGTGGTAGTCGAACATGTATTTTCTTTGATAAACTGTAACTAGTTGGCAGAAAAGAAAACTCAATTATATGTATAGATGTCTACGTAGTTTGAACTATATTCTTCTTCTTATTTTTCAGGCTTTTTCTATCCACTGCTGGATACCCCTCCTAACCCTCTCCTAATCTCTTCCACTTCGTCCTATTCTCCGTCTTCCTGAGACAGTTCGGTCCGGCGTAACTTTTATATAGTAATTGTTATAGTACTTATTAGATAATATTTAAAAAATCTTGTCAAGAGTTTGTACACATTTTGGAAGTGTTCACCCAGTACCTGAAGAGTATTCGCGCATGGGAAAAAAACTAAATACAAAATTGGGTGGTAAGACGTTTGTTATTGTAAAAAAAAGGTTTATTTCTGCCCAAAATCTCTGTATGAAGTCGTTGTCCCGTTTTAAAGTGACCTTGAAAATCAGTCATAGTACTTAGGCATAAACTAAATAATAATCTATGGATTTTATTATCTGAATACTCTTTCAAACAAAAAAAGAATTTTGAGAATCGGTCCACAATTCAGGGAGTAATCGCGTAACAAACATACAAAAAAAAACATTCAGACGAATTGAGAACCCCCTCTTTTTCTGAAGTCGGTTAAAAATAAATATTTTTTGTTTTTTTTTTAAAACTTTATAGGTACCTACAGTTCAATTGAGAGCACATTCTATCTCACAATTGCTGTATAAAATCGAGTGGGTTGCCAGTAATTGCGTCGCGCGTCTTCATTTATGTTCGGAGGGTTTCGTGCCCCTGTCACGCCTGCGGTATTAGGGTACCGTACGATACCCAAATAAATTTTCGTCAGCAGAACACCAGTTTGACAGTTAACTTGATAAGGTTTTAGTGGGATTATAGCACAAAATGAGGCCGTTGAGTTCTGCGCGAAGTATAATACGAGGACAGGAGAGAGTGTGAAGTTCCCAACGCACTGGGTCCGCATGGGAATTACGGTCCAAGCTCTCTCATTCTGAGAGGAGGCCTGTACCTTGCAGTGGGACGTATAATATAGTAAACAGGTATCTACGGAATTTAAATTTTACAGTACAAGTCATCAGTCATCATCTCCCACCTATACATACACATAATATACCTCCCACTGTAGACATTTAATTCTGAGAGGGCTAAAGGTAGCCACGCAGGAACAACGCGGATTGGGAAACTTCACACACACCATTGAATTTCTTCTCAGTTTCAGGTTACCTCACGATGTTTCCCTTCACCATAAAGCTTATGGTAAATTTCAAATCAATCAGTGTAGGTAGGCCTCCAACAAGACGGAGCGACGACCTGGTTTAGGTTGCGGGATCGCGTTGGCGAGCCTCGGGGAAAGCCTATGTTCAGCAGTGGAGTCCTTCGGCTGAAATGATGATGATGAAATTTCAAATCATCATCATCATTTCAGCCGCAAGACGTCCACTGCTGGACATAGGCCTCCCTCATTGATACCCAATCATACGGTTGGAAGTCACTTACATCCACCATGAACCTGCGGCTTTCACCAAATCGTCCGTCCATCTCGTTGGTGGACGTCCCACGCTGCGCTTGCCAGTCCGTGGTCTCCATTCGAGAACTTTTCAGCCCCAACGGCCATCTGTTCTGTGTAATTTAAAATAAAAAAAAAAAAAAATATCACGGGACAATTCACACCAATTGACCTAGTCCCAAAGTAAGCTTAGCAAAGCTTGTGTTATGGGTACTAGGCAACGGATAAACATACTTATATAGATAGATACATACTTAAATACATATTAAACACCCAAGACCCGAGAACAAACATTCGTATTTTTCATACAAATATCTGCCCCGACACGAGAATCGAACCCAGGACCTCAAGCTTCATAGTCAGGGTCTCTAACCACTAGGCCATCTGGTCGTCTAAAAAGACGAAGAAGTTTCAAATGTAATTTCGCAAATAAATTCCGAAAAACTATTATTATTATTACTATTTATTTATCTCAACAAAAAAAAAACACGCTTTAAAAAAATAAAAATAAAAAGTAAAAATAAATTAATAAATTTCAATTCACTATTCTTATAGTGCAGTAAAAAATCTTAATAAGCAATTATTATATTGTTATAACCAGATCAAAATTTGTAAACAATTCTAAATATTGATAAAATAAATAATAATAGTTTAAAATATTTTATTGTAAAAAAAGCGTGGGGTGCTTTTTAAGATGTTATCAAAATGATAATCCTTGACAATTGACACCATGCACCCCACGCTTTTTTTACAATAAAATATTTTAAACTATTATTATTTATTTTATCAATATTTAGAATTGTTTACAAATTTTGATCTGGTTATAACAATATAATAATTGCTTATTAAGATTTTTTACTGCACTATAAGAATAGTGAATTGAAATTTATTAATTTATTTTTACTTTTTATTTTTATTTTTTTAAAGCGTGTTTTTTAGTTTTTTTAAACTATTATTTTTATTTTTATTTTTTTAAAGCGTGTTTTTTAGTTTTTTTAAACTATTATTTATTTTCTATTTTTTAGTTGCATTTTTTTTACAGTGACAGTTTCCATGTGCTAAAAAGAGACCCCCCAACCCCCTAAACCCAACCCCCCAACATCCCCCAACCCATTTCCCCAACCCCCCCAAACACCCAACCCCAACCCCCACCCCATTTCCTCAAACTTCCCCCAAACCCCTATCCCCAACCCCCCTTACCCCCCAACCCCAACCCCCTAAAACCCCAACCCCGAACCCCCCTTACCCCCTCCCCATTTCCCACAACCCCCCCAACCTCCCTAACCCACGAACCCCTCCAACACCCCACACCCTTAACCCCAACCCCTTAAACCCCCTTCCCCTCCCATTTCCCTTCAACCCCCCACCCCTCCACCTACCCCCCTTCCAGCTCCATCATCAAACCCTTGTTACCATCTAGGCCTCTTACCCCCTCCCCATTTTCCACAACCCCCAAAATCCCTAACCCCCGAACTCCCAAACACCCCCACCCTATTTTCCCCAAACCCCCCCTAACCCCCCCCACCCCCTAACCCCAACCGCCACACCCTTACCCTCAACCCTCTAAACCCCCGACCCCCTTACCCCCACCCCATTCCCCCCCCCCCCCCCCCCCCCCCGCCACCTGCCCCCCTTCCAGCTCCATCATCAGACCCTTGTTACCATCTAGGACCAAAGTACTCGTCAAAACGAATCAAACGAGCCCAAACTCGGTGGGGTTGTGTCGTTTTATTGTGGAGTGCCTTTGGCCATCTTCCAGCTCCATCATCAGACCCTGGTTACCATCTGAGATCAAAGTGCTCGTCAAGACGAATCAAACGAGCCCTAACTCGACGGGATTGTGTTATTTTATTACATAGTTCCTATGGCCACCATCCAGCTCCATCATCAGATCAGCTCCATGTTACAATAATATTGCATTGTCATCCAATTTACACATATGTGCAAAATTTCAGCTCAATCGGAAACCGGGAAGTGGGTGAAAATTATGCTCAAAGATTCCGTTACATACATACATACTTACAACCCAAGCTAATAAAAGCGTGTTAAAAAATACATTAAATTTATGACAAATACTTCGCCAAACTGCAAAACAGTTTGTTGGCTAAACTCCTTATTTTTAACATTATGTTTCTATACCTATACTCATACCACCACTACCTACACATTCGTGAATCCATTGTGAAGAAGACATTAATATCTAAGGCGTACTATAAAATTAATGACTATATCATGGACAGGGATCTTTGGAAATAATTCCGATCCGCATTGGCGATCCCTAGTCTCAAATAGCGTATCTACTGTGTTAAAACATTTAATTGTATTAAATACTTTAGATGTATGACATTTAATAACAATGTAAATCTGATTGAAAAAAGATACCTTGTTGAGTTTCTTGCCGGTTTCATCTCAACAGGGTTTTTTCCGAACCGGTGGTAGATTTTTCGACGTTCATAGGAGCATCAACTGATGCCTAAATTGAATAAAGAATTTTGACTTTGACTTTGACTTTGACATCCTATGATATTTAGCAATTGAGAGGTGCAAGCTCGGACTCGAATCCACGACACTGTGCTTGAGAGGCCATAGGTCAAAACACCAGGCTACCAGGGCTTTTTGGCAAGAAATATTAAAAATTCACTATAATTAAATGTTCACTGTAATATATTTACGGTTAACCACTTTAACTGTTGAGCAATTTGCCACTCTTCGCATTTTAGCCGTGTAATGCGAATCAGGATATACGAGTATAAGCGGCTACTAGCGTTGTTGCGATAGCGATAGTCTATCGATAATATCGTGATACTATCGTGGGCGTGAAAATCAGTCATACTATCGATAGTGCTATCGAAACTATCGACCCTTGACGATACTATAGATTGATGAAAATAAGTAATCAATAGTATCGATCATAAGTAATAGGTACTATTACGACTATTGCTAAAGATCAATAGTATTACTTATTTTCAACTATAGATAGTGTCGAACTAGTTCAATTATCGCTCAATTTTCACTATCGATAGTGTCGTCAAGGGTCGATAATTTCGATAGAGCTATCGATAGTATGACTGGTTTTTAAGGTCAACTATCGATAGCGAAAACTATCGCTATCGCCTTTGATCAATTATAACTGAAGATACACATTGCCGAACAAAATCCCCTTCAAAGAATGTCCGAACTTTTTTATTTGTTTGCATAATAATTAAAATCATCACCTACACAGAAATTTGAACCTAGTCTTTACTTCATTACAGTCGAATTTTGGTTGACACTTGACAGCTAAACTTAACAATTTCACGCAACGTACTGAGAAAAAAGAAGGCCACTTTTATCTAAGTGGCGCTCATTTGGCTCGGACATTTTCGGGCGCGCGACTGTGGATCTACAGTTATAATTGATTAAAGGCTATCGCAACTACACTGGCGGCTACACCCGATTTGCATTACGCGGCTAAAATACGAACAGAGGCAATTTTCTAACAAATAAAATTGCTGACTGTACCTTGTACACTGATAGGAGGTTCAATATATCCCGTATGCGTGTGACATGAACACAGAATGAACCGTTATCTTTACTTCCATTAAAAAACGAAGTACATTTGTAAAATATTGTTTTCCTACTAAAAAGCTCACATCATTAGAAACTATTAAAAACGTCCGATGAAAATTGTATCAATTTAAAAAATATCGTGGTAACTTTGTAAAAACCTCGTATCTCAAACCAATGTGCAAACTAAACTAAACTTTAAAGCATACGAAGGAAAGTTTACCAAAGAAAAATTGTCGATGTTTAGATACGAGCTTTTTTAAAAGTAGTCGCGATATATGTAACACGCGAATGTTTATAGTGATTTATGGGTCGCGTGTAGCACGATTAACATTCTAAAATGACCACGTACTCGTAACTATATTTTTATTGAGAACTAACCTATATAAATAAATAAAATAATAAATAAATAAATATTAGGGGACAATCTTACACAAATCGACCTAGTCCCAAACTAAGCAAAGCTTGTACTATGGGTACTAGACGACGATAAACATACTTATATAGATAAATACATACTTAAATACATAGAAAACATCCATAACTCAGGAACAAATATTCGTGCTCATCACACAAATAGATGCCCTTACCGGGATTCGAACCCAGGACCTCTTGCTTCGTAGGCAGGGTCACTACCAACTAGGCTAAAGCGGTCGTTATATCCGTGGCTTCGTGGGCGTAAATCATTAGATTATCATCATCTTCAGAAAGTTCGCCAACACAGTCCTTTTTTGGTGCGAAACACACACCAAAAAAGGGTGCGTACATCCTGGGGCTAAATTCAGGAACGGCCCAATACGGTTTGCGAGCGGTAATCGTTTGCAAGAGGATAGGGATGAATAGGGATGCTATGAATATGAATTCCTGAAGGAACGCCAAAAATCACTGGTTTGCGAGAGGTTTGAGCTGAGATTGGGATTAGCCTTATTTATTTATTCATTAATTTATTTACAAAGCAAATTATCAGGAAAATAAGGCTCATCCCAAGCTCAGCCCATTCCTATCCTCTCGCAAAACGATTTTTGGGGGTAGTTGCAATAGAGAGATCTCTCTCCAGGCAGATGTTATGCCTGGGGACCGAAGTCCGATGGATAAATGTTGGAAGTTGTATTTATGCAGCCGAGTTGAGAAACTTCGATAGAGTGATGTAGGATTGTAGTAGTTAGTTCCTTATGTGATGACTAGATGGCGCTAGTAGTCGCTACATCAGCCCCCTTTTAGACCGGAGGTCGATACGAATTGCAGTGGAGTGCAGTCTGTGCGTCATGTGGGCGCTTGCAAGGGCCAGTCGCTCAGAGCCTCGTCGGCGAGCATTGTTGTTCCTCTGCTACTTGTGGATGCATGCCTGTCTGTTGCAGTGATTGCTCGGAGCCTTGTTGGCGAGCGTTGGTTGATTGATAGGCAAGTGGAAGTAGTGGGAGGAGGATTTGCGAACTGTAGACACCAGGCAGATAATAGATACATGCTAATGGTGCACAGTGCGGC
Organism: Archips xylosteana; assembly: GCA_947563465.1. Taxonomy (NCBI): domain Eukaryota; kingdom Metazoa; phylum Arthropoda; class Insecta; order Lepidoptera; family Tortricidae; genus Archips; species Archips xylosteana. Next base: position 1,687,186 of record OX387355.1, read on the forward strand.
GAGTATGTCGTGGGTCACCAATTTGGGTAGTCTGCAATAGAGAGATCTCTCTCCAGGTAGATGTTATGCCTGGGGACCGAAGTCCGATGGATGAATGTTGGAAGTTGTATTTATGCAGCCGAGTTGAGAAACTTCGATAGCGTGATGTAGGATTGTAGTAGTTAGTTCCTTATGTGATGACTAGATGGCGCTAGTAGTCGCTACAGATTGAATTACCGCTCGCAAACCGTGTTGGCCGTTCCTGAATGTAGCGCCTGCTCTTCATTGACGTTGTATGACGAACGCTCGCGTAAAATGTCATATCTGTATAATGATGATCCGATCCGGCCGGTTTCGACCATTGCAACAGCTTCAACTCCGTTAATGTCTATCATGCGCTCGCAAGGGGCTCACGTATCCAACTTTATTAGAGAGGATCCTCATACAACGCGGGCACACGAGCGTACCGTTTACATTTTTTTGTTCTACGTGTTATCATGCAATCAGTCTAATGACTATGAGCAGATACGTTGCGTGATGTATGGCATGTAGAGTTGGTTCCCCAGTGGGAACCCCGCCATCTGTGGCTGAATCTTCAAGTTAGTTGATCCATTTCTAGGATTCTGCGCCTCTTAAGACGTCTTATCTGGTCAGGTTCAGTAAGTAAGCCTGCCAGCTGGTTTGGGTGTACCGTTTACATAATAAAATTGTAATAGACTAGCCTTCCGTCCGCAGCTTCGCCCGCGATTAAATTAATTTTCCCGTGGGAAAAGGTATTTTCCCGCGGTAAAAAGTAGCCTATGTCACTCAGTGATAATGTAGCTTTCTAACGGCAAAAGAATTTTTGAAATCGGTCCAGTAGTTTCGGAGCATATTCAATGCAAACAAACCACGCACCACAACCGTGCTGATACCACGCATTTACAACAAAATCATATCGGAGAACGACTGTGAAACGAAAAATATATTTAAATCTAAAGTAAAGGCGTGTTTGATGGATACCTTCATTAAAGAAAGTGAAAGTTAGGGCCCGCAAATATTGTATGTTTGTGTGTTTATGTTTAACTTGTTTTAGGTATAAGCTTTATAGTCTATTTTAAGTACTAGTTTATAAAAAAAAAAGAGTGCTGTATTCGCCAACAAACTGCTTAGCAGTTTGGCGAAAATATTTTTTAGTTAATATTTATGTAAATTGTGGCTTAATAAAAAAAAAAAAAAAAAAAAACAAACAATAATAATATTAGTAAAGAATAGATAGATATATCTCCTATACTTAGCAGCGGTTAAGATTTCAGGATTCAGAACGTCACTTGGCTCTTGCGACCCGGAGTTTAATTCGAATCGACCCCTATTTTATCTCACCCGAGCTTTTTCGGAATTGGTGTTAGACCTTTCACTTTTCTTAAGGCCTTGTCCTAAATTAAATAAAGATAATTTGATTTTGACTTCGAACAGCTTTCGATTCTTCGATTCATGTTGCTCGAATTACAAACTAATTGTTTTTATCGGGAGTACGTTTGCTTGAAAGGCAAAATATGTTTTGGAATTTTACTTGCGTACCTTTCAGCCTTTCAATTTTATTGTTTAAAAAATATAAAGCGATACTTAAGAAGCTTAAGCGAAGAGGTTAATTATCCGAAAAACTGATTTAAATTTGAATTCAACTTATTTGCTAACCTCTCCTTTAATTACCCAAAATAAAATGTACCTACCTACAAAACAAGGTAATGAATGGTCCGTAGCGAATTTTAATTCCAGCCATAATGGATTAGGTTTATTAACATATCCTCAATTCTAACCGCATGCCGTATCCCCTTGTTTTAAAGTTCACAGTGTCCCAGCAAATAAATGTTGTACCCTTTGTTTTATTTGGAACTCTTTCGCGATTAAATTTAGATCTAAAATTGGGCTGCCGTATTGTAATTTCGTTTAGGAACGGACGCCTCGGTGGAAGTAATACCAATTAATTCTGGTTTTTCTCCTAATGCCAAGATTACTGGTTATCAGGCCCTGTTTTTTGTGCAAATTACTTTTATCGTGGCAACACGGCGGTTTTCCTTTGTTTTGGTTGCTTTTTAACGCTCCAGCAGATATTTTCTCAAAAAACAAATAATTTGATGATAATTAAATTATTACGAATTTCAAGGAACTATACAAGAGTTTTGTTTCAAGGTGAAATTTCAAACGATGCAAAATCAGTATTTCTAAGTCAATTAAAACTGGATAACTGGCCCGCGCAGACAGAGAGTTCTAGAGTTCCTTAACGCACACAGCAGACCATTGGAATTCTCAAGCGGTCAAACAACAGAAATCTGAACGCGGAACTCGAAACTCCAGACCGCTCTCTGTCTGCGCAGGCTCTTATAGATTCAGGCGTTACATTCTTGAGTTCCATGTAAAACAATTGAAATATTTATTTTATTTTGCTTCTCGGCCATGTAGCAGCTACGATTGCATTGAAAATATGCTTTTTATGTAAATTTGCCGGCTTCCCGAAGCTAAAAACTGAAATTAAATACAAAACGTCGTATATGAATTCGTATATTCATAGGTATTATAAACGTTCGTGAAAAAAGATTACAAGATTGGTATGGACTATCTTTATTTTCAACTCCATTTTTTTTTACTTTTACGGTTATCCCGTGAAATCCATATATATCTTATCGCTGCAATAAGAGTGAGTGCTGAGACGTATGATGCATAGAAAAATTACGGTGTCTATATCCCGACCCGTTGTGGTGTAGGAGTATAGCACGCAGCACAGATTGCTGAGGATCTGGGTTCCATTCCCAGAGCTGGTCTTTTTTCTGGGTTTTTCTGTGCATCCATGTCTCAGTTCGTATTTAGTATGAAAAAGGATTACGTCAGGGCTTTGTTTTATGTATACAAATGGTCGTTTAAACCTAGCTTGGTTAAACAATGCCTCAAAAATAACTTACTCTTGCATGGTCAAGAAAAAAAATTAAATCACACAGGTATACCTGAAACGTAAATAATACAGGGAAGAGTTAGTGTAAGTCATAGCTTGTACTAACACGACATCCCTCCTAACATTCCTCAAGTCCTAGACTTGGCAGAGAGCCAGCAATGATTAATTATTCCTCATTTGTAAGAATTAAGCTAACGGATCTTAAATTAACGTAAACTGCGACATTATGTGCTAATGATAATTGTTATTTTATTACCATGGCCGTGGTGTCTAGTGGTTAAATCTATGGCCTTTCAAGCAGAGGGTCGTGGGTTCAAATCCCGGCTAAGTTTATGCAATGTGTTCATGTTGTTCCTCCACCTCCACACTGTACGAACATACACAAATCACACAAACCCAACTATCACTACCACCAAACTACACTGACGCGTTTCCAACTCAACAAGACCTCATCCTCAGAATATCGCAACCGTTCACTCTATCATAATGCTACCTGACCAGGAGTTAGTCTACATTTGACACCATAGAACATCTGAGACATGTGGTAGCATAGTGAACGGTTGCGATACACTGGAGATGAGCTCTGATTAAGTTCAAAACGCGTCAGTGTAGTTTGTGGTGGTGATAGTTGTGTTTGTGTGATTTGTGTGTATACGTACTGTGTGGAGGTGAAGGAACTGCATGAACACACATTTCTTGCATAAACGTAGCTATCATAAGGTCACAGGTGAGCAAAATAATTGTTTTAGTAACGCCTGATCCAATATACTATGATGATTTTAAAATCAAAATGTTTACTCTATATGTAAAATGGCCGTCGGAGTGTAAAACAAATAAATCGCTTCACGAAGATTAAAAGCATTATTTGAATCCAGAGAACCCCAAATATTTGAATTAAATGTTTATAAGCGTCGATAGGGAACCATTTAATTAAGTAATTACCTAAAGGGCGAGGGATCACATAACTTTGTAATTTGATAGATTTGGGTTGGATGCCCGTTGCTAAGTGTTTTTGAGGTTTCGCTGTTGTTTTTTTAGTTTTCTGGCTGCCAGGTAAAATGAGGAGTTAGTTAAAGGAGGCGTGTCCTACAGCATTTTATCTGATTTCACTTTAATAACGTTCTCAAATTTTAATGAACAATAGACATAATAACGAAATCCTTTATTTTTATAATTGGCTTTCTTTGTCCACGCAGCGATTAATAAAAGGAGAAATAAAAGTTAAAATCAAAGTCAAAGTGATTTAATTGTAAACATAGACCTTTACTGATGCAGTGGTGGAAAAGTTTGGTATGCAACAACATGGTTTGTTTGGTTTGTCGATAGGCGTATAACAAACATGGATAAAATTGCAATTGAAACTATGATTACTAATTGGGAATGCCCAAATAAATTACCCATATATATATATATATATATATATATATATATATATATTTTGTATAGAAAAGTCAATCATAAGAAACTAATTTCAATATTTTTTCATTTAATTCACTTAAAAATTAAATTAGATTCACCATCATCATCATCATCTCAGCCGTAGGACGTCCACAACTGGACATAAGCCTTCCTCATTGATACCTAATCATTACAGTTAAAAGCGGCTTGCATTCTAAATTTATTCTATTCTACACAGATTAAACTACAACTTATATTTTCACGACATATATTTCAATGTCCAATAAAGTTCATTGCTTATTTGACGTGTAATAAATGCATTAAATTATATTAAAAAATAAAATCTTCAGATAACGATTTAAAAAGCATTTATCTTGAAATGGTTTTCGATTTAATACCTATACATTACAAAAAAATAGACATCCCCAATTATTTATCACAATTAAGAAAATAAATAATAATATTTTACATAAGTTCGTTATGATATTAATATCTCAACGAGTAAAGGTATTAAGTACGTATACTGAAATATTCAATAAGAAAATGAATGAAATCACGTTTTGCAACTGAAATAACATTTCTTTTGGCAACATCACTCTGTATCACGGATTTATTCAAGCTGAAATCCAAAAAGCGTGTATGAAACAAACGAAGCGCAAAAACACCAAAACTTAAGTACACCTTCTTTATTCACTTCACTGCTTTTGCTCGAGTATAGGGGAGCACACTTGTATCTTTATGAAATGTATTTTTTTTTTCTAAAAGCATTTGCTATTTCTGTATTTTAATCCGGTTACAGACAGCATCTTCAGCTCTTTTAACGCTGAACGAAAAGTCTATTGTCTATGATACTCGTTAGTGAAAGGGAAAAAAATAGTTCTGTACTTATTCCGTTGAAATTCGAAAAGAGGCGCAACTTTTATTCTTCAGCTTTTTATCTGGCTCATAATTAACGAAAATTTTCAAATTTCGATGTCAGGGTAATTTTGTTTGTTTTCTTGAATAAATTATTTTCCCCCTCAAATAGTCCTTTAATTCATAATTTACATTAATCGTTCGTGCTCCAGACACAGGGTAGGTATATAATAATGTAAAAAAAGTGACATTTGCAGTCTCTGACCTCATGTGACGTTCAAGAAAACGACAACCGTAAGCCTTTCATGTTAGGAGTGAAAAGGATATAAAACGTGTATGTGTTTTCCGATTGGTTTGTGAGCATAAAACGTACCTACTTATAAAATTATTGCAAACTGATCAAATACGAGTAAGTTGAAATTTGTTATGACAGCTAGACACACAAGTGAAAGTAGAAACGTACAAGTATTCACATGATGAAAAAAGAAAGAAATTTCCGGAAGACATGATATTCAACCATGAGTATTTTTATTGTTTCTTCCAAAACTTCCAACGAAAGTACAAATATTTTTCTTACATTCAACAACATATTAAAATCATTTGCACGAGTTGGCAGCTCCTTTTTGCCTCCCGCCGTTCAATTCTATTTCATTTGTACGTCTGAAATAATATTTGTGTCACCTCTATTTTTTTAAGCCAACACTCTACTCGTATGGCACCCGCGCCCGTGTCAACAACGGTGACGTGTCGAGTTACGAGAACCATGCATGACATTTTGCTTGTGTGGGTTTGTTTTCAATTTGAACCTGATACCAAAATGGGAGCTGTGAATTTAAAACCTTCCCCAGCAGTCTGTGTTTGTTTTGTCTTTTATCTTGTGTTTGGTAAATATTTTGAGGGTTTTACGCCTCAAAAGGAACAAACCGGCCAAGTGCGATGTGCTCGCGCACCGAGGGTTCCATGTACATTTTTAGCTATGGCAAAATATACGCCGTAAACAGCCGTAATTATAATAATCCCGTGTTAGCAGAGCCTTTTATAATGGTTAATCGGGACCCCCGTTAATGCTTGATTTAGTTGTATTTTTATTATTTGTTGTTATAGCGGCAACAGAAATCTGTAAAATTTCAACTGTCTAGCTATCACAATTCATGAGATACAGCCTGGTGATAGACAAACAGAAAGACGGACAGTGGAGTCATAGCAATAGGGTCCCGTTTTTACCCTTTGGTCTTTGGGTACGGAACCCTAAAATTGTACTAGTCCGTCTATATTATGTCTACCAAGACTCTTTTTGTATGGAAAGCATGGAGATATCAAATTGAAACAGATAGTTATTAAATTAATGAACTGAAACAATGACTGCTCGCCCGCGACCTTGCGATAGCTACGTTTATGTAAGAAATGCGAGTTCATGCAGTTCCTCCGCCTCCACACTGTACGAACACAGAACACACACAGACCCAACTGTCACCACCACCAAACTACACTGACGCGTTTCGAACTCAACCAGAGCTCATCCACCAAATGTTAGAATGTTAGAAATGTTGTGTCGGTTAAAAAATGCTTACGAACCATCTCTTTTCACAAGCTTTTATTTTTAATTTGATGTAAAATTCAGCGGTACTTAAAGGTCCTTTAAAATTAATGAAAATGCCCCGAAAACCCTTTTAAAAGTAGGTGTCCGTTTTCACAGTTCCCTGTCCCGAACATTTGGTACAAAGACACGGGCGCTCCTCGGCTTTCTGACCCCATTTGTACCAAAAGGTACGAAAATATTAATATACTGTCATGTGAGGGTACAGTTCGCATTAATTTTATCTTCAAATGTATTATTTTCAAAGAAATCTTGATACTACTAAAGTTTATTTTTAATGGTATGTACCCTCGCGCCTAAAATACTCATCAGTCATCATCATTTCAGCCGAAAGACGTCCTCTGGTAAACATAGGCCTCCCCCAAGGCTCGCCAAACAGATACATAAATATATATAGAAGTTTGTATCCAGTTATCTTGCAGTTGACATAAATGCATTGAAACTGTAAATTGACTGCGCAGTCCACTTGAAGTCAGCGTGCAATTCCAACTGCAGTTCGTGATCAAAACTGCATTGAAATTGCAATAACCTGCTAAACTATCATCTTCATCCCAGCCTAATATAGATACGTTCCACTGCACAGTACAGGTCTCCTCTCAGAATTAGAGGACTTGGACCGAAGTTCCCACGCGGCAACTAAACATCATTGAATTTATTGTCAGGTTTACCGACTATGTTTTCTTTACTCACGGTAAATTTCAAATGTAATTTCGCACAGGCTTGAACTTACGACCCTCTGCTTGAGACGCCATAGGTCAAACCACTAGATTACCAAGGCTTCTAGTCGTGACTTAGTCGCCGGGAACATTTAAAGCAATTAAAAATAGTTAATTTGTTTATTCGCGACTGACTGTATCTCCGTACGTGACTGCGGTCGCCCTACTTAAAAAAAATACATTTTGATTTATCGTCGCGTTGTTACGTGTTAATATTGTACGTGTCGGACAAATTTTATTGTTATGGAAGGTATTCAATTATATAATTAATGCCTAAATAGGTTATTTTTCTTTTATTTGAAAGGAGGAAAACGAGTATGAGGGTCCTATGACCCTTTTATTTTGGGTGTCTATACACCCATAACAAATAGAGAACAAATAGAGAAGAGTAGGCTCATTTTTTGAGGACCCCGAAGTTGTACCACTCCGGAAATACTGGCACTGCAAGCTGATTCCAAAGTTTCACCGCGCATGGCAAAATGTTCCGTGAGAACCGAACTGTAGTGGACTGCCAGTTATTGAAGTGATGAGGGTGGAAAGAAAGTCGGTTGCGAGTAGTGAGAATAAAAAAGCAGCAAACTGATATTTACTTTCTTTTGTTTCAGGTTAAAATGACCGCGCCTCGTCGTACGTCATGGACCAAGCATTTGACGACGATGGCATGAAACAGGCACTACCATGGTTGGCCACTGGCTGGCTGCCATCCCGCTGCTCCTTGTCCTGCATCACACCGAAATGAGACCAGAAGACGACATCCTCAACCCTAGACACCACCACCGGCACCGCCATAAAACCGACCATGTTTCCCACGATACCTTCGACAAATTCAAAGATATCTTCGACCCCATCAGCTTCAAAGATGACACTAGATATTTAGACAGGAATTTAGTTTACGATATAGTTCTAACGGAAAATGAGAGGAAATACGATTGGATGAACATGTCGAACGATCAAGTTGGTGAAATGAAGGATAAGAAGCATCATCAGCATTGGCCTATAAAAAGAGAGGCTGTCATCGAAGGTGAATTAGTTCTAGGAGGTTTGATGATGGTTCACGAAAGATCGGAGAATATGACGTGTGGGCCAGTCATGCCGCAGGGTGGGGTGCAAGCGTTAGAGACCATGCTGTATACTCTTGATATAATAAACAGAGATCTGAAGTTGATACCAGGAGTTAATTTAGGTGCACATATCTTGGATGATTGCGATAAAGACACTTATGGACTGGAGATGGCTGTGGACTTTATTAAAGGTAACTTTAACATTTTTAATATTAGTAGTTGAATAAATATAGTTGTATCGTTTAACGACGATAGATATTGGAAAGAAGCGTCTGTATTGGTCTGTGATGGCTTCTCATTAAATACAAATGTTTCACCAATTTCGTATTCTTTGTCTAATTCACAAGAAATAATGCTTTATCTTCTTTTACGCTCAACCCAAAACCTGACTAAGGTAGGCTTTTACAGACCAGAGTTAACTATACAACTCCGAGTTAAGTTCTAACCCAGAGATTTTTAGTGTCAAAATGCATGTAACTGTCATCCCTAATCCAGGTTTAACGATTCAATTGTTCAACCCTAGACCGTGCAAACGTGTCTTAGAGATATGAAATTTAGGATATTAGAGGTTCACTTTTAGAATGATGAAAAGGAATAAAGACAGTATTTGCTATAGGAATATAATACTGTAGACTTCTTAAAATCAAACCCCAGTATTAAGTAAACTGCATTTAATAATAATTTTAAAACATATAAGAAATACAATCAAAATCGAATTCGTTTGCTTCCGCCATACGGCTCCCAGCCACTTCCATAGACTATTTAGACTCATCATCATCATCATTTCAGCCAAAAGACGTCCACTGCTGAACATAGGCCTCCCCCAAGGCTCGCCAAACAGATCGGTCCCGTGCCATCCGCATCCAACGCGATCCCGCAACCTTAACCAGGTCGTCGCTCGATGGAGCGACGAAAATTAAAAAGACAATATTGTTTTAAAATACAACCACAACATCTTGTTGGAGGCCTACCTACACTGCGTGTTCCGGTCCGTGGACGCCACTCGAGAACCTTTTTGCCCCATCGGCCTTAGACTATTTAGAGTATTTTAAAACGATTGTTTTTTAATTTTTTCCTACATAGGTAGGTATTCTTTCGCTTCCTTATATTTATATATAGTCACGGTCATAATCTAATCTACATTTAGATTTTATTTTATTTTTATTTTCTTTATTGAGGAAAACAAACAGCAACAATCATACATAAAGGTAATACAAGCAGGTAGAACATAAGCCAGCAAAGTTTTCACTAGTATATCGATACTTATAAGAAGAAATGTAATGCACAAAATAAAAAACAACAAAAGTAATGAAAATAAGACTTAATTAAATAAATACATGCAGAAAACGGATTCCCCCTATCTCGCACATATGCGTTAACAAGGGAACCGCAGAAAACAACCACCAATTAACTATACAGCGCTTCTTATTGCGGTTACATAACTACTATACCTTAGATGAAAGATATCAGTATGGTTATACTTACTATTATGTATGGAACAAGCTCTTATAAGAAAACGATTTTTAGAATATTTACTTTTACAAGAACTAACAGCGAAAGTGGTTTTGGAGCGAGTACGCAGACCAGAGCACTTAAGTGATATGTTACTTAGGAGGTACGGAGAATCGACAATATTATTGATTATTTTGTACCTACAATAATATCTGGTCATTGTGTTCCCTACGTTTCTGGAGGGGAACAATATCGTTGAAATTAACGTCTTTAAACTTATACTTCAGGCGTTTTATAAATTTATCTTGGATGCGTTCAATCTCGTCAATATAGCAATGATATTGTGGAGTCCAGGTTGTAGATGCATATTCAAGCTGAGAGCGTACTAGTGTTTTAATAAAAGTTTAAAGGTATCAATGTTTTTAAAATCATTTCCTTGCCTAAACATGAATCCCATCATTTTATAAGCCTTTATTTAAGAATATTTTATTTTGTATTACGGCCTTATAATTTACGTAAACAGAAATATTTGGCACTCGAACTTGTTCACTATAACCAAAACACAAAAAAGTGAAGAATGCACAAGAGCAGCGAACAATTTTCATCAAGTGCAATTCCGAACTACCAACCGTTCATAACTTGAGAGCTTGCAAATTTTAACTATCTGTATTTCTGGCACATTGCCAACATCGAAGCTTCCAAAGAACATCCTACTATTATTGGCCTACTAATATTACAACGAAACGAACGCGTTTCAACGCGATGTATGCGGATAGTAATAATATATTTAAAAAAAAAGTTATTTGCCAAAAACACAGTAGGTAATCAAAGCAGGAGTAGTTACAGTAGGAGTGTATCTTAGGGCCTAAGCACACGGCGTATTTTAAACGCGCAGACGACGCGCGTTTCAGAAACGCGCGTCGTCTGCGCCGTAGATGCCCCGATTTGCGTTTGTACGCGCTTAACGCGCTTAAAATGCGATAGAAACGCGCGTGTGAAGTGCGATCGAAACTCGTTTGAAGCGCGTATAAACGGGGGAGGGGGGCAGAGGAGGGGCGCGCCAAACAATCTTCTTTCACTCGTAAATGGGTCTATCCACATTCGCTTATTTTACGTTTTTTCCTTTTTAAAAGCAGTACTAAAGCCAGCGTAAGCAGTATAGTCTTAACCGACGCCATTATACAACTGACGAGTCTCAGAGTCTCTGATGATCAAAACGCGGAAGGTACGAGCGGCTACAGCGCGTCTGTATCGCTTTATCTGCGCGTATACGCGCAGTAGACGCGCGGTTCGCAATCGCTCCGTGTGCTTAGGTTACAAGGCTGCGTTCGAATCTCGCTTGAAGCGCGTATACGCGCGTCATCTGTGCGTCGTCTGCGCGTTAAAAATACGCCGTGTGCTTAGGCCCTTATATTTAACTAGCTTTTGCCCGCGGCTTCGCTCGCGTGTACCATGAGAATTCCAAAGAACCAAGATATCAAGCAAGCAAGCATGCAAGCAAGATTGCTTGCGTGACAATGGGACCATCTCAGGAGTATATTATATTCTTTCGAATAAAAAAATAATTTTTAAAATCGGTCCACAATTGACCGAGAAATCGTAAACATACCTACATAAAAAAATACATAAAATGGAATGCATAACCTCCTCCTTTTTTTGAAGTCGGTTAAAGATCCCTTTGCGGCCTTCTTACAGTATAAACTTATGAATTTTGAAATTTTAGCTTACAACCAGTAAAACGCAAAATCCCGTTTTTTCCCGTTCCCATAAGAATTTCGGAAAATACTTTCTTAATACGGGGAAAGTTCTCTCTCAATGCTCCTCTACACTCCCCAAGCAACTCATGCCGAATTTCAGCTTTCTACGACCAGTAAAACGAAAAATCCCGTTTTTTCCCGTTCCCGTGGGAATTTCGGAAAGTCCTCTCTCAATGCTCCTCTACACTCCCCAAGCAACCTCATGCCGAATTTCAGCTTTCTACGACCAGTAAAACGAAAAATCCCGTTTTTACCGTTCCCGTGAGAATTTTGGATAGTCCTATCTTAATGCTCTTCTACACTCCCCAAGGAACCTACCTAGTTGCCGAATTTCAGCTTTCTACGACCAGTAAAACGAAAAATCCCGTTTTTTCCCGTTCCCGTGGGAAATATGGAAAGTCCTCTCTCAATGCTCCTCTACACTCCCCAAGCAACCTCATGCCGAATTTCAGCTTTCTACGACCAGAAAAACGAAAAATCCCGTTTTTCCCGTTCCAGTGGGAATTTAGGATAGTCCTTTCTTAATGCTCTTCTACACTCCCCAAGGAACCCACTTGCCAAATTTCAGCTTTCTACGACCAGTAAAACGAAAAATCCCGTTTATTCCCGTTCCCGTGGGAATTTTGGAAAGTGCTCTCTCAATGCTCCTCGACACTCCCCAAGCAACCTCATGCCGAATTTCAGCTTTCTACGACCAGTAAAACGAAAAATCCCGTTTTTTTCCGTTCCCGTGGGAATTTTGGATAGTCCTCTCTTAATGCTCTTCTACACTTCTCAAGCAACCTACATGCCGAATTTCAGCTTTCGACGACCAGTAAAACGTAAAATCCCGTTTTTTCACGTTCCCGTGGGAATTTTGAAAAGTCCTCTCTCAATGCTCCTCTGCACTCCCCAAGCAACCTATATGCCGAATTTCAGCTTTCTACGACCAGTAAAACGATAAATCCCGTTTTTTCTTTATCCCGTGGGAATTTCTGAAAATCCTTAAAACTGTTTTTCACTATTGTAATTATCTACTTCTATGCCAAATTTGAAGAGTCTAGTAGTTCATAGGATTCCGTTGAACTGAATATATAAATCTCGTTTTTTTCTTATCCCGTGGGAATTTTGAAAAATCCTGAAATTAATATTTTAACTAATGTAATACCTATTTGTGTATCAAATTTGAAGAGTCTAGGTATTATAGTTACTGAGATACGGTCACTCGGAATCGAATCTATAAATCCCGTTTTTTCCCGTTCCCGTGGGAATTCCTAAAAATCCTTCCTTAGTGGAGGCCTACATTGTATAAGGTATATTTGTGCAAAATTTCAAGTCTCTAGGTCCAGTGGTTTGGGCTGTGCGTTGATATATCAACAGTCAGTCAGTCAGTCAGTCAGTTTAGAATTTTATATATATAGATTAGTTAGTTACAAATTTGTGTTACTATTTAACATGACATGTCATGAGCGTGATCAGACAATGTTCCTCACTCCCCATACTAGTTTAAACTTTATTGTATCACGGTGGAGTAAGATCGCACGGGACAGGATGGCACAGGACCGATCTGTTTGTCGAGCCTTGGGGGAAGCCTATGTTCAGCAGTGGACGTCTTTCGGCTGAAATGATGATGATGATGTTGAGAATAGATTGGTCGACGTCGATCGACAGTTTCTACTACATCAACAGTTGATGTAGTAGAAACTGTCGAACTGTGTCTGTTACTGATCGATGCCATTATGGGCAGCATGGGTACGCAGGACGGTCGGAACTCTATAAGGGAGACTTTGTCCAGTGGAAGTTTTTTGGCTAATACAATGAAAGGCTACTTAAGTACAATTTGTTTCAGGTTCTATTAGCAACATAGATGACGCTGAATTCGCGTGTAACGCTACTGCTGTAAGAAAGGTGATATCGGGGGTGGTTGGAGCCGCTTCAAGCGTCACCTCAGTACAAGTTGCCAATCTGCTACGGCTCTTCAAAATACCACAGGTAAGTTTTTATATTGACCTGTTTTATAAAATATCTCCTGTCTAATGGTCATAGGTACATAACGTAAGAAACAAAAGTTGACTCTCCTGTGGATATAAAATTAACGTCACCGAGTCAGCAAACTTAAGATTTATTAAATGACTGTATAGATCAATTTACCAATATTATTTTTCCCCAAAATTTTTGTTCTCATTCGCTTTTTTCCCCAAATGCTTTTTTACTGAAGCTTATAAATATTCAGAATAGCGTTTTTTCCCAATTTTAATCGTTACAGAAACATAGGTAGGTTTGGTTATGTTAAGTTAGCAGCGGCCCGCAGGGCCAAAAGCATATAGTAGAGGAGACGTGGAAGATCGACCTTCACCGATCTGATAACTCGATGAGACATATTTTTTATTAAATATAACTTATAAACAAATATGCCTATGATAATTTGCCTATCGAAAAGTGTTCATAGATATTTTTTTTTGTTTTATTGTGGAGTGCCTTTAGCCATCTTCCAGCTCCATCATCAGACCCCGGTTACCATCTGAGATCAAAGTACTCGTCAAGACAAATCAAACGAGTCCAAACTCAATGGGGTAATTCGTAATTTCATTAAATCAGTATGGCCAAAGGCACTCCACAATAAAACGACACAACCCCATCGAGTTTGGACTCAAGGCTCAATACCACATGGCCTACAACAATAAAACAAAAAAAAAATCTATGAACACTTTTCGATAGGCGAGTTATCATAGGCATATTTGTTTACTAGCTTTTGCCCGCGACTCCATCCGCGTGGAATTAGTAATTTGGGCAGCTTATTTTTTTTATCCAATTTGCTTTTTCATCAATTATGGCTCTCCTTAGTTCCTCGATATAAAAAAAAATACCCGCACCCCCCCGCACCCCCCCCCCTCACCGACCCCCACGGACCCCCCCCCCCCCCCGCACACCCGCGTTCACATTCACCACCGTACCTACTCCCAAGTCACTACTTCTAAAAACTGTTCTATAAATTCTTAAAATAGACGTATCTTTCTTATTTGTGAACCGATTCAAATGAAACAAACACTAAATGTTAATCCAAGAAAATACCTACATATCAGTGAAAACCGCATCCTTCTAGGTTAAGCCGTTTTTGAGATTAGCGCGCACAAACGCACAGACAAACAGACAAACAGACAATATAATTCTAAAGAACATTGTTTTGGGTTCTATTGCGCTAGTAAATAGCCCTAGTGACAGTTTTTCTAAAATATCTTCAATGTACAGACACCGACTTGTTACAGATTTATTATATGTAAAGATAAATTATATTTGATAAAAAATATGTCTCATCGAGTTATCAGATCGGTGAAGGTCGATCTTCAACGGTTCTTAGACCAATACAGAAACAGGAGCGCGAAACTCCGTTGACACTCTTTCCGTGTCGATCCAAATTGGGAAAAAACGCTACTGTGAAAATAAGCTTCAGTAAAAAATCATAGTGGGACAAAAAGCATTTGGGGAAAAATGCGAATGGGAATAAAAATATCATCATCATCATCATTTCAGCCATAGGACGTCCACTGCTGGACATAGGCCTCCCTCATTGATGCCCAATCATTACGATTGGAAGCGATTTGCATCCACCCTGAACCTGCGGCCTTCACCAAATCGTCCGTCCATCTCGTTGGTGGACGTTCCACGCTGCGCTTGCCAGTCCGTGGTCTCCATTCCAGAACTTTTGGCCCCCAACGGCCATCTGTTCTACGTGCTATATGGCCTGCCCATTGCCATTTCAACGAGCTAATCCGTTTGGCTATGTCGGTTACCCCGGTTCTTCTATGGATTTCCTCGTTTCTGATTCGATCCCGTAGAGAAACTCCAAGCATAGCCCTCTCCATAGCTCGCTGAGCGACTCTGAGCCTATTCATCAGGCCCATAGTGAAGCACCACGTCTCGGATCCATATGTCATCACTGGCAACACACACTGATTAAAGACTTTTGTTTTGAGGCACAAGATGTTGCGGAGCTTCCCGAACGCTGCCCGTTGGACCTACCTAGCTGGACGGTCTGTCCTAGGTATACATATGCGTCAACAACTTCAAGAACCGAGTTCTCGACCACAATGGGGGCAGGGACAACATGAACATTAGACATAACTTTCGTCTTGTCCATGTTCATAAAAATATTGGGGAAAAATAATATTGGTAAATTGATCTATACAGTCATTTAATTGGGCTGAAAGTTGGGCAGGCGTCCCATACGCCGATGTAGACTTGTCTGAAAAATGTGACTATAGACCCTTAACTGTTGCCATCTCCACAGGAGACACGAACAACAAAATGTGTATGACTCATAGTACAGAATGACAAATACCCATCGTCAACAAAATCGTTCGGAAGCGGACGTCTTTCGCCTGAAATGATGATGATGACGAAAATTCTCTGTGTGTGAAGTTTCCAATCCTGACTGGGCTTGCCTGGGAAGGAGAGACCTGCGGCCAGCAGTGGAACGTTTGTAACCCGAAGATGACAAGCAATAAGCCCTATTAAACCTGACTCCTGCCCAGTAATGGAGGTTAATTGTTATTTGACACATAACTGCAGTAATTACCAAGACGCGGTCAGTTTACCTAATTCACCATCGCAATCAAGTCTGATTCAAACATGCGGTACTGATTGTAACGAACAGACACTGTCTTAATTACCTACTAGTAAGTTCAGCATTTCTAGTGTGGCACTTTCAATGAATGAACCGACTTCAAAAAATGAGGAGATTTTCAATTCGGTTCCATGTTTGTAGGATTTTGTACCCAAGGGTGCCCAGGGGACCCTAGTACTAAGACTCCGCTGTCTGTCCGTCTGTTCGTCCGTCAGTCACAGGGCTTTATCTCTTGAACCAGTAATAGCGAAACACTTGAAATTTACACCGATTATGTAACTGTGGCCGCTTTAACACCAAATATTAAAAATAAGATAATCAGAAATAAAGGGGGGGTCGTAATACAAGAAACGTGTTTTTTCTGCGCTTATAACTCGGTCTTTATAATGGCATTAAAGTATCTAGATACTTGAAATTTTCACAGAATAGATAATGCTATAGCCACAACAAATACCAAAAACCCGACAGCTACACAGCCATATCTTCAACAACAACAATCCAACAACAACAAAACAACAGACAACAACCCCCAACAACCCCCACAACCCAACAACAACACCAACAGCAACAGCCGGCAACAGATTGGTGACTCTCTTTGAGTTGCTGATATTTATGGGCGGTGGTGATCATTTTCCATCAGATGACCCGCTTTGCCTCCCTCTCATAATAAAAATAATAAAATAATAAAAAAAGTTGGAACATACACCGCGGTAACAAGACGTGCCACAGCTGCAAATTAAAGTACTTCTTGCCTTCCTTGCTCCATTTAGCCAAATAAATGGGCTCCGCCACTCACCATATTCCCGTGATATTGATCGATTCAAACCGACGCCATATGAATTAATGCCGACGCGGTAACGCGACTTGTTGACAATCGTATTAGCAAAATAAATTGAATTCGTTTTCGTTCCTCGAGTGTAAATCGATTTACGGAAGTTTGCGGGCTTCTAACTCTTCTAATGGTAAGGGAGCTCGACGGTGACTGTTAAATATTACCACTTGGAATCTGAGGGATTCTTCATCGTATTTGGGCACAGGCCTGATGTCAATAATGGTGTCAAATTTCACTGTGTTTTGACATTTATGAAAGTGTAAATATTTTCATTCAATTTAGGCAACCAGAGTACTTACGTATGCATATCGAGACATGTTATATTTATTAAATCAGGCCAACGGCAGGCCAGATGGCCGTTGGGGCCCAAAAGTTCTGGAATGGAGACCACGGATTGGCAAGCGCAGCGTGGGACGTCCACCAACGAGATGGACGGAAGGATGGATTTTGGTGAAGGTTCAGGGTGGATGCAAGTCGCTTCTAACCGTTATGATTGGGCATCAATGAGGGAGGCCTATGTCCAGCAGTAGACGTCCTACGGCTGCAACGATGATGATGATGATGATGAGGTGTTACTTTGCGGAGGTCCATATTAATGAACTGAAACAATTACTTTGCTCACCCGAGTCTGAGGACGTCCTACACTGCGTTTGCTGATCCGTGCTCTCCATTCAAGAACTCGTCGACCCCAACGGTTACATAGTAGTGCCTTAGTTAATTCTCTAAAATGAAGCACGTCGTACCATTTCTGAGAAGGTTATATTAGTTCCATTTCGCCTATTAGGGTGTATTGAGTGATTACGTCTCCCCCTAAGTAATTACGCATGTATGAGCATATAGGGAACCTGTAAAGTAGGTATGTTTGGTGGTAACATATTGGGAACATCAGTAGTTTCGAATGTAGGTTAACTGATTGGGAAATGTTAACAATTTTCTAGACAGATGCTTTACTAGATCAAGATGAAAATTTGTTACCTCAAAAATTAAAACCGTAGTAAATATGTGTTTAACATAATAATATGTCAGGTCGCTTGTTGAACTGATAGCCTATGGGGCTAAAAGGTTCTTGAATGGCGTTCAGGAACTGGAAGACACAGTGTTGGTGGTGCGACGACCTGGTTAAGGTTGCGGGAACGCGTTGAATGCGGATGGCACATGGCCGATCTATTGAGCAAACCTTGGGGGAGGCCTATGTTCGCAGTGGACGTTTTACGGCTGAAATGATGATGACATGTCATTTCAGAGAAAACTGTCATTTTAGATTTATTTAAGACGTGTCGAAGTTTTGTGACAAGATGACAAAAATTTAAAGGTAACGATACTAAATTTTTTGCTAAGTTAGTAACATGAAGAGTTTGTTTGTTTGCTTGAACGCGCTAATCAAAAATTCTTTCAGTGTTAGATGGCCCATTTATCGAGGAAGGCTATAGGCTATTTAACGACCGCTTTAGCCTAGTTGGTAGTGACCCTGCCTACAAAGCAAGAGGTCCTGGGTTCGAATCTCGGTAAGGGCAGTTATTTGTGTGATGAGCACGAATATTTGTTCCTGAGTTATGGATGTTTTCTATGTATTTAAGTATTTATTTATTTATATATAGATATTTATGTTTATCGTCGTCTGGTACCCATAGTACAAGCTTTGCTTAGTTTGGGACTAGGCTGATTTGTGTAAGATTGACCCCTAATATTTATTTATTTGTTTATATTTATATACCATCACGCTAACACCAATAGGAGCGGAGCACCAATGAAGATTGTTTCAAAATCGGGGGTTTTTGAAGTAAAACTTCTATAGGCAAGCTTGACTTGGGAGTATGGTGGTGAATGTGAACTCGAACGTGTTCGGGGGGGGGGGGGGGTTCGGGGGGTTGTGGGGGGGGTAACTATTCCACGCGGACGAAGTCGCTCGCAGACGCTAGTTATTAATAAAAACTAATCTACATTCATCCAAAAAGCATGCTTAATTTAAATTCAGCATTCACAAATTGCCAATTCTTTTTAAATCAAAAAGCAACGGATAAGCAGAACCATTATCATTACCATATCAAAACCATTGTAACACCACACGAAGATTTACTGCTGACTGCAGCAATTTATAATATCAAACGTCAATCTCCATAAACGTATTTACAATATGATTAATGTTCAAAGACATACCGATTTTGTTTATGTACAAAATGCATTAGGGTATAATGTAGATGGAGGGAACCGATTGATGTGGTAGAAATTGGATTGGGGTGGAGCATACGCAGTAATATCTAATTATTGAATCAGACAGAAGCAATAATTCGACAACAATGAATTTATTGATTCCTATTACAAAGTACAATAATTTATCACACCTAATTGAAAATTTAGACCGCCGATGAATACTGGAACATGTTGTATTATACTTAACTTTCAATGTTACGAATTTTAGAGGGTGCTGATTGATTACCACCAGTGATTTACTAGCTCGTTTGTTACACTGTGTCATAAAAAAATCGATCAAAATAAAGACAACTTGCGAAAAATAGTCTATGGTTGATGAAGACGGAAGAGAAATCAAATAAAATCCTTAGCCTTAATATACTTAAGAATTAGTATAATTTCAACGTTGTACCCTTTTCTTATTTTTTTGGTTTATGTATAATTAAGTATTTACATGCATACTTACATATGTACCTACTGGTCAAATGGTTCTACAGTAAAATTCCTTCATCAAGCATTCCTCCGTGTTAAAGATTTTTTTTATTAACTAACCAGCGATTTACTTCACATGGCCAGTGCAATTTTCAACCAAACTAACCAAAAACTTCAACCAAACTCACTGGTTCAGTAAACTTCCACAAACGCTTAATTCAAATCATCCAATTTCTTCCCCAGGTGTCCTTCTTCTCCACGTCGCCCGAGCTATCCAACAAGGCTCGTTTCGAGTACTTCACGAGGACCATCCCCTCAGACCTGCACCAGGTTCGCGCCATGGTTGAAATCGTGAAGACCCTGGGCTGGAGTTATGTTTCCATCATCTACGAGGAGTCAAGCTATGGGATCAAGGTACAGTAAAAACTTAGCATGCCTTAAGAGTTCCACAACCGAATAACCTGAGGCCGTATTGTCTAACGCAAAGACGCTTGCCTTCGCTTTCACCATCTCTTTCTGTCACCGTCTTATACCGTTTGACAGAAAGAAATAATGATTGCGAAAGCAATCGCCAGCGCGTTAGATAATAGGTCTGCTGGACAGTCTGTAAACAATCGCCGAAATGATGTAAGCACTAAAATCGCAAACTTTATAGGTAAGTTTTCGAAAAAAACATCCAAACATCATAGGGTCGCTGGCGCGTAAGCGCGTGGCTATGGCTGCTAATTGTTACCAGCGCCGCAGTTTAAAACGCGCGTTTTAGTTTTGTTTCCTGTATAACGACCTTCTGTCATTTTTAACTTTATTTTATTTTTAGTATTTTGTTGGTATAGCCACAGGTAATACATAATCGGTGAAAATTTCATGTAGCTAGCTATTAGCAAGGATGATATAGACTGGATTGGCAGTCGCCATAGTATGGATCAGCCGCGGTTTTTGTAGTTCGATTATTACATCTAGATGGCGCTGAAATATAGCCAGAGGCTTTGAAGGCAAAACAATAAGACTACAGATATTTCATATCACTGCAAATGTATTATTATGCATTTTGAAAAATAATACATTTGTACATGTGTAATATGAAACATCTGTAGTCTTATTGTTTTGCATTCAAAGCCTCTGGCTATATTTCAGCGCTATCCACTCAGTTGCTCGCGTGAAAAAAAAAACCGGCCATGAATTGCTCTCGCCTTGCGTTGCAAACAGCGACGCAGTGTCGAATTATGTTTAAAAATCGTTTTTTTTTAATATTTCTCAAATATGTGTTACATAAATTATTACATAATAAAAAAAAGAAACAGAGAATATGTTTCTAGTAGTAGTTTGGTGGGTTATTGTATTGAAATAATTATTAAAAAATGCACAAAAAGCAAAACATTGCTTACGTACCTACGAAAATTTGGGGCACTTTTTCGAGTCGATTTCAAACACTACAAAAAAAATATACCTTGTTGAGTTTCTTGCCGGTTTCTTCTCAACAGGGTTTTTTCCGAACCGGTGGTAGATTTTTCGACGTTCATAGGAGCATCAATTTGATGCCTAAATTGAATAAAGAATTTTGACTTTGACTTCAAACCACTTATAACACTTGAACTTATAAAAACAAACACTACAATCCTTGCAAATAACAACGGTATGCGTAACATTGTATTTACTAAACACGATATAATTTATTTCATCACAAATCTAAACAGCTGATCCGTGACCGTTACGACTCGAACTTTACTTGTCTCGTCGGAATATATTTTTCCATCGAATATTGTTCCATAGACCTTCGGTTTTATTTTTTTTAATGTTGCTAGTTTATCGCTCTGTATGAATGATACTTTTAAGGTCTCAATACACGTTGACCAACATAAGGAGAACACAAAAACTGTGAGACCGTTGTCTGGCAACTACAGTTGCCAGAAGCATTTTGCTTAAATATATTTGGCAACCGTAGTTGCTCAAAGCACGTGAGTGGCTATCTAGATTTCATAATCGAACTACAAAAACAACGGCCGATCCGTACTATGGCGACTGCCAATCCAGTCTATATCATCCTTGCTATTAGGTACCGTTTAAGATATAGAGCCCTGTGACAGACGGACGGACAGACAGCAGAGTCTCAGTAATAGGGTCCACCCTTTGGGTACGGAAGCCTAAAAACTAATATTGCTTCATCAACAACTAACTACTTCATCGCAACCATTTTCTTTGCTGAAACTAAAGCTAACTACATTAAACTTAATGCCCGTATAACGTGCTGGCAAACAGCTTTCCACGAGGCTAAATTTAATTGTAATTTACATTTTGAAACGGAATTTAACCAACTTTCTTATTCATGAAAGAACTATAAATTAATTTGTCAACTCGGCTAGCACAAAAGCATGGCGGGGCTTTTATTGCGGCAGTGAAAGCAAACCACATCTCAGGAATGGCTTTAAAGGATGAATCCAATTAATAATAGAAATGAGAAGGTTTCTATATTTGATAAATTGAATACTTGCTTGTTTGTCTGTTTTTAACACGCTTTTATTAGCTTCATACGTATGTTAGTATGTAACGGAAACTTTGAACATGATTTTGACCCACTTCCCGGGTCTTCTATTTTTTTGTTGGATTTCCCATAAAAGCGTATTTTTTAGTATTTTTAACTATTATTTATCACCGGATACATTTTTACACGATATAATACCGCCAAAACCAAAATGCATTATTGTGATCAAAGTTATTTTTTTCATTTTGCTAAAATATCTTGTACATTACTATGGTGGGTTTTTTGGATACAAAATTTTGAACGTTAAGTATGTGTAGGTATTTAGTTAAGAAATCTTACGTAAATATATTAATTTGCAAATGAGGACATGTTTACGCACGTGACTGTTTGCGCATAACTTCCGATCGACTGCACCAAATCGGATACTTCTTTTTTATTCCGTTTGCTATTGTCAGGAGAAGGTTCTTATGAAAGAAATTTTAGTAAAATACAACGGGGGCGAAGCCGCGGGCATCAGCTAGTTTATTATAAATACTGTTGTGTTAACGGTCGGTCGTGTTCTTATTTTGATTAAATGAAACACGTCCACTACTGAACATAGACCTCCCCCAAGGCTCGCCAAACAGATAGGTCCCGCACCATCTGCATCCAACGCGATCCCGCAACCTTAACCAGGTCGTCGCTCAATCTTGTTGGAGGCCTACCTACACCGCGTCTTCCAGAGTGTGGACGCCACTCGAGCATATTTTTGCCCCATCGGCCATCAGTTCTACGAGCGATATGCCCTGCCCACTGCCACTAGAGTCTGGCGATTCTTCGAGCTATGTCGGTGACTTTAGTTCTTGCGCGGATTTCATTTTTTCTAATGCAATCCCGCAGAGAAACTCCGAGCATAGCCCTCTCCATCGCCCTCTCAGTGACATTGAGCTTTCTTATGAGGCCCATCGTTAGCGGCCGCGTCTCAGTGCCTTGTCATTATTGGCGACACACACTGTTTAAAGACTTGACTTGAGACACTGCAGTATATTGGATGGCAAGATATTGACGTGGAAGTCACGGGTAGGTGCTAGTTTTGCCTAAAATAGACCAAAGAAGGAGGCTCGGGGTGTCTGGGAGACGACGAATGAGAAAATATTATCATTTACTGACGCAGCTGCTTTGCTCTAGGTGGCTTGAAACTAGTTTCGTGAAGGCAATTTGTATCAATTACTTACTATTTATAGGAATACCAGCTGCTGCCCACGACTTTGTCTGCGTCTTACGGAAACTGTGTTTTCGTAAATAAAGAGAAGCATAATGTTATTAAAAAATAGTGCAGCTTTACTTCTGAAAAATAATTTTTGGAATTGGTTTAGAAGATGAACTGTTTAAATGTTCAAAGAAGAAAGAATAAAATTTATTCCACACAATTTTAGGTAAATTAAAGTTAAAAACCGGCCAAGAGCGTGTCGGACACGCCCAAGGTAGGGTTCCGTAGCCATTACGAAAAAATCAAGTAATATTTTTCTAAGGATTTCGTATGTATACGGAATCATTCAAGTTTAGGTATGTTTTATACCTGAGGCTACTATTTACTCTTAAACTACAAATAATTTCAAAGCAATCTTAGCCGCTATAATTTTCCTAGTAAATTTGATATACATACTTCCATTCTAAATTTTTTCAAAAAAAAAAAATTTAAAATTAAATTTAATACTGTTTATTTCAGAAAAAAAATACACTTTATACAGCATTAACTTTAATCCTTAAATTGTAGGATGGTTGCAGTTAATAATAATAATATTAGTTACCTACTTAGTTACTTACAGTTTGGCAAATCATCACTACCCATTAATATCATAAACCTTTTTGTTAAGGAGGTTGGTCTAAGTGACGTACAAGGATACCCTTAATCTTGTTGGCTTTGTTATTCGCAATTTCTTTATTAGTTTCTAGTGGAAATTTATTAAGTATGCAAGGCAGAATGGACGTCCATACTCTCCGGCCAAATTTTTCCGCCGAACAGTTTAGATTTTAGAGTGGGGGGGACGGTCGATTTTAATGAAAATTTTCACTTTAAAGTTGAATATTTCGCAACCAGAACACTGAATAGAAAAATCATGTTAGCAACTCCGCAATGGTTTTAAAAGACCTATCCAACGATACCCCACACTAGAGGGTTAGTCGAGAAAAAAAAATCACCCCGTCTTTACGTCTATGGGAGGTACCCTAAAAAAAAATATTTTTTATTTTACCACTTTGTTGATGTGACATCAGTACATACCTATCATACATATCAATGTATATTCATGCCAAATTACAGCTTTCTAGTACTAACGATCTCTGAGCTTAGCCGCGGACGGACAGACAGACAGACAGACATGGCGAAACTATAAGGGTTCTTAGTTGACTACGGAACCCTAAAAAAGACAAAAAAGTGTTATAAAGATCCAGTATATTCAGAGTAAATTTTCTTTGACAAACGGACAGACAGGCTGAATGATGTGGTCCTACAAGGACCCCTTTAACAAAAAAAAAAAAAAACATTTTAAAGTTGAATATTTCGCAAACGTATCGAAAAATTGTGGCGACAACCTTGAAATGATTATAGAAGACCTATCCAACGACACCCCACATTATAAAATTAGACGAGAAAAAAAAATCACCTCCACTTTACGTATATGGGGTACATTAAAAATTTTTTTTTTCCACGTTTGTTTTTTCTCTTAGTCCGGACAACTGCTACACATGACATGTCCATGCAAAATTACAGCTTTCTATCCCCAATAGTTTCTGACCTAAGCCGCGGACGAACGGACAGACAGTCACTATAAGGGTTCCGTTTTTGCCATTTTGGCCCCGGAACCCTAAAACGCTTGTAGGTAATTAATAAAATATATTACAAATTGCAGCTAAAGGGTTAAAAATGTTTTTGATCCGACAAATTTCCGCCATAATCTACCCAAAGGTTAACTAATTCCAATTCAACCCGGACTAAGCCCCAATTTATACGGCGGTAATCCTTTAATCGGGGCGGACACAGTCGTAAGCGAATTTTAAAATTCGTGTCGATGTTACCAAAATGAATACGATAAATACCTTCCTTCTGCTACGACGTACGATGCGTTTCAAATCCTTTACCTTTATACCTTTAAATGAGCAATTATTTCATTGTTTTACGCGCCTGCGGTCTCATTGTGTTTCTCGCGTATAATTAATTAATTTTAAATAAATCCGAATGAGCTTACGTTACGTCTTGACAGCCTAAGTAACTAAATTATAATACATAAATAAATATCACTGGACAATTCACACCAATTGACCTAGCCCCAAAGTTAGCCAAGCTTGTGTTATGGGTTCTAGGCAACGGATAAACAAAAACTCCGAGACCCGAGAACAAACATTCGTATTTTTCATACAAATATCTGCCTTGACGCGGGAATCGAACCTGAGACCTCAAGCCTCAAATATAATTTCGCACGTAAGTTCCGAAAACTCACGGGCCCGGGTTTGAACCGACGACCCTCTGCTCGAGAGGCCATAACTCAAACCACTAACCTACCCCGACTTTTTAACCGTATAACGTGTAATTTCGTATTTTATTACACCCTAAAAACTTCTCAGCGTGCACAGTTTAGGGAACGTTCAACGGAAATACAACCGTGTTGAACATCTCCCCGAGCGATGCCAACTTAATAAATCGCGCGAAGCACTGTCCATAAAACTAAAACGTTCCTAAAGATGTCTTTCCACCAGCGATGTGCTATGCAGCTATGCTGCAAGGATGTGAAAAGCTATACTACGAAAATATGTGACCGTTTCCAGTAATGCTAAGCGATATTAGACGTGCGAGGAAGATGCGGTATGAAGGTCCACATCCGCGAGTTAGCTACGCGAGAAAGATCGCAGCTCGAGCTAAGCGATGTATCGACGGTAGAGACCATCGATAACAGGTATCCACATCACGCATCCGTAGTACGCTTCCACATCAGGCATTCATAGCACGCCTTCACATTACACACCTACAGCACGCATCTAGGACACACATCCACATAACGCATCCATAGCACGCCTCCATAGCACGCATCCAGAGAATGCATCCATAGCACACCTTAATATTACACATTCAGAGCCAGCATCCGCAGCACGCATCCAGAGCACGCATTAACATAACACATCCATAGCACGCCTTCACAGCTCGCATCCAGAGCATGCATCCATAGCACACCTAAACATAACACACTCAGAGCCAGCATCCGCAGCACGCATCCAGAGCACGCATCTACATAACGCATCCATAGCACGCCTTCACAGCTCGCATCCAGAGCATGCATCCATAGCACACCTAAACATAACACACTCAGAGCCAGCATCCGCAGCACGCATCCAGAGCACGCATCTACATAACGCATCCATAGCACGCCTTCACAGCTCGCATCCAGAGCATGCATCCATAGCACACCTAAACATAACACACTCAGAGCCAGCATCCGCAGCACGCATCCAGTGCACGCATCCACATAATGCATCCATAGCACGCATCCACGTAACGCATTCACATAATGCATCCATAGCACGCCTCCACATTACACATCCATAGCACGCCTCCACAGCACGCATCCAGAGCATGCATCCATAGCACACCCAAACATTACACACTCAGCACGCATCCACATAACGCATCCACATAATGCATCCATAGCACGCATCCACGTAACGCATTCACATAACGCACCCTTAGCACGCCTTCACATTACACACCCAGTGCACGTATCCACAGCACGCATCCCAGAGCACGCATCTCAGAATTAAACATACAGACAGACACAGCGGTCACGGATTCTCTTGTTTGCCATTATTTAACTTAACAACGGTTGCCATAAAATATATAGAAGCGTGCATTTCTCAGGATTTATTGAAACGTCATCTTATAGAATACAGTAGGCTAGGTTAGATTGGTTTTATAACAATTGCGAAGAAAATACGGTATCAAAAATAAATTAAATTATGTCAAATTAAAATTATGGCAAACGATAGAGAACCGCGGTGATGTTATGTGGACCAATGAATATGATTGTTGGGTATCAAATGGATCCAAAGCCGTTTGACCTATGGCCTCTCAAGCAGAGGGTCGTGGGTACAAATCCCGGGTCGCACCTCTGTGTTTTTCGAATATTATGTGCGAAATTACCGGGTACTGCCGTTTGGAAAATTATTTTTCCCCAACTGATTCATTTGGCAAATGTTTCATTTCCCAAATGTTTATTTTTTCTGAAACTATAAACTATTCAGGATATATTTCAGGACTATTCCTGTAGGTTAGGTTAGGTTAGGCTTGTTTTATAACAATCCTGAAAAGTTTACAGTTTCAGAAGAAATAAACATTTGGGAATTGAATCATTTGGGAAAATATAGTTGCGAAACATTAGTAAACCTCCCAGTCCGCACTGGGCCGGTGTGGGAACATGGCCTAAGGCCTCGCAGTCTGAGAGGAGCCCTGTGCCCTGCAGTGGAACGTATATAGGCTGGGATGATGATGATGAAATGTATCTAAAACATCGTAGCGTAGCATAACTCTGATGAAAAGGCACCCTTAAAGTTTAAAACGCTGTTTCCTCAAGTGCATTAACTGCAAGTTTGGTTATGGTACTACACGGGTTAATCGCAAGCTTGCTTTGTTAAACTAAACGCAACATTTCACAGGTGTTTTAATTACAAAACTAACGCGGGAGCAGAACTGTGTCAGTACTCGTACAGTCTAGACGAGAGTTGACGTCACGCACACAACAACACGTTATGCAATGACAGCGGGATTTTGACATTTATTCGTCCCGATAGCAAGTTCAACAGACATAACAGTTGACTCACAAGATTGACTAAAAATTTCTAAAGAATTATTTAGGAAAATACATCTAGTTCAAACAAAACAGAAAATAAAATATGTTGATCCATTTTATTTAAATCAGTTAAACATATTTTTTGCTATTTATAAAATACCGATTTTTTGTTACGAATATTTCTTATCACTTTCAAATTGTTTTATTTCAAAAAAACCGAAATATTAGGGGACAATCTTACACAAATTGACCTAGTCCCAAACTAAGCAAAGCTTGTACTATGGGTACTAGACGACGATAAACACACTTATATAGATAAATAAATACTTAAATACATAGAAAACATCCATAACTCGGGAACAAATATTCGTGCTCATCACACAAATAAATGCCCTTACCGGGATTCGAACCCAGGACCTCTTGCTTCGTAGGCAGGGTCACTACCAACTAGGCTAAAGAGGTCGCTAAAATTGGCAAGTATAGTGGTCTCGGCGCCGAATATAATTTCATCCCTTTCGGTGTCGAGACCCTTGGTCCGTGGGGCCCAGGAGCACTAAGCCTCTTCAAAGAGATTTCGAAGAGGCTTATAGATGCTACCGAAACCTGACCTGGTGACCGAAGAGCTGGCAGCTACCTCGCTCAAAGAATTAGCCAAGCGATTCAACGAGGAAATGCTGCCAGCATCTTCGGCACAATGCCGCAGGGGCCTTTTTTAGACATAGTTTAGTTTTTAATTTAGTTTTTAATAGTATTATTTTTGTTTGTTTAGATCTAGTTTAGTTTTTAATTTAGTTTGTAATATTTAGTTTATAGTTAAGTTTTATTCTTTGTTATTTTTTCTTAATTGTTTTAATTAATTTATACCAATAAATAATAAGTGATAATTTGATTTCAAAAATAGGTTATACATATATAAAAAGAAAAATTATAATATGCATAGTATTGCGTAGGTATTTCATCGTAAGATCATATAACTCACATTTTCATTCATTCGCTACTTTTTTTCCAATCAGTACTTTTTGTAGCTGTGTGTGTAATTCGCCTCAACTCTCATGGCGTTACCTATACATGGATGTAGTAACATTGGTGTTACTTAAACTATCTGCGCTCCAAATTTCACCTAAATTCTTCCAGAGGTTTTAGCGTCAAGAAATAAAATATACACGCATGTTTTTTTTTCGCTCTGTCATCAACGTCATCATTCGAACAGCATTATTGGGTATGTATCAAAATATCTAAAGTTTAAAATTAATAATGGACGAAATACATAATGGTCATTTGATATAATGCAATTTTCTTGGAAATTCTCAACTTTACAGGATTTTCATAAAATAAACCTAACCTAATCTAAACCAATCTGTAGATTACATGATTGAAAAAGTTCGTTTTATCAATAGTTTCATAGAAAATTTTAGTATGTATTATGACCATTATGTATTTCGTCCATTAATCGTTTTAAACATTATATATTTTGATACGTTCCCCATTTTTACATATTCAGGGTGTTAAATCCAAATGGGTCAGTAAGGCGAAATCAGAAACTATGAGAGATAGCAAAATATGTTCTTAGGAACCATGGCTTCGATTTTAGATTTAAGTAAAATGGCATTCAAACATTTTTTTTTAACTCTCATACATAACCGGGAATCGAACCTGGTCAAAATTCTGTACTAAATTATTCACATGTCGTTTTATTATTAGATACACGACATTCAAAAAATTCAAAACGTTTATTCTGAAAGTAGGTCGCAAAGGGCTCTTCTTTCTACATGTCACTTTTTTTTCAACTACCAGCGCTTTCGTAAGAACCATCGTTGCCAAGAAGAATGCGCCGCAAGAAGCTTGGCAGAAAGTCATCTTTTCAAACTTTATGACGATTAATTATCACAATGACATGTAGTTTTTTTAGACTTGTTTTTTTACCGTACAATGTCAAAATACACTGGCAAAATTGTTCCAGCGATGGACAGAGGCCTAACTGAAACACATACAAAATCTTATACTATTTGCCTAGTATCATCATCATCATTTCAGCCGAAAGACGTCCACTGCTGAAAATAGGGATCCCCAATGCTCGCCAAAGAGATCGGTCCCGTGCCATCCGCATCTAATGCGATCCCGCAACCTTAACCCGCTCGTCGCTCCATCTTGATGGAGGCCTACCTACACTGCGTCTTCCGGTCCGTGGGCGCCACTCGAGAACCTTTTTGCCCCATCGGCCATCAGTTCTGCCCACTGCCACTTGAGTTTGGCGATTCTTCGAGCTAAGTCGGTGACTTCAGTTCTTGCGCGGATTTCATCATTTCTAATGCGATCCCGCAGAGAAACCCGAGCATAGCCCTCTCCATCCCCCTCTGAGTGACTTTCAGCTTTCTTATGAGGCCCATCGTTAGTGGCCACGTCTCAGCATTCTATACATTTGCCTAAGACAAGTATACTGTATTGTATACCAAACTTTATCTAAATCCACCCAGACACTTTGACATAAATAAACAACAATATACTCATCTCACCATGCATCACCTCAGTCTACTACTACTAACACTGCCACGAATTTATAAAAATATACTTAGAGACATAAACTTTCGCATAATTGTAATTTTAATAACATTTTCGCGATATCCAAATAAATGTGTGAACATTTTTTAAATTCCACGTCGTTGTCCACGTCATTAGCATGTAGATCGTGCCTGTATCCATTTTAAATAGAAATAATTGCGTGATTCAAACAAAAGCAAATATAAAACGTGTTACAACTAATTTCATTATTAGTTTACTTTCCGTGCACGGAAATGTAGGTAGTTAATTACTTTCCTAATGACTGGATTACATGGCGGTTTGCTGTTAAAATGAGCTTTTAGGCTTAAATCGATGTTTCGTAAGCTACAATACTTCTTAACTATGATTCGTATGTTAGTATTTCGTTTGATTCATTAGAGAATTGTGGTTAGATAATGTTTTTAAGCCGTGTTCTGGGTACTGCCGTTTCGGCGAAAATTATTTCGCAAAATGATTCATTTGGCAAATGTTTCAGTTGGCAACTGTTTATTTTTTCTGAAACTCTGAAATATTTGGAATATATTTAAGGACTATCCTGTAGGTGAAGTTAGGTTAGGTTTGTTTTATAAAAAATCCTGAAAAGTTTACAGTTTCAGAAAAAATAAACAGTTGCCAACTGAAACATTTGCCAAATGAATCATTTTGCGAAATAATTATTCGCCGAAACGGCAGTAAACCGCCGTGGTGGCCTAGCGGTTTGACCTATGCCATCTCAAGCAGAGGATCGTGGGTTCAAATCCCGGCTCGCACTTCTGAACTTTTCGGAATTTATAAGCGAAATTACATTTGAAATTTACCATGAGCTTTACGGTGATGGAAAACATCGTGAGGAAACCTGCATATACCTGCGAAAAAATTCAATGGTGTGTGGGAAGTTCCCAATCCGCACTGGGCCCGCATGGGAACTATGACTAAAG
This sequence comes from Archips xylosteana, assembly GCA_947563465.1. Classification (NCBI taxonomy): domain Eukaryota; kingdom Metazoa; phylum Arthropoda; class Insecta; order Lepidoptera; family Tortricidae; genus Archips; species Archips xylosteana. The sequence goes on from OX387355.1 coordinate 1,718,758, forward strand.
CCTTCTCCTTCTCATCCTAAGATTTTTTTAGACATTCCCAATTGGTGTGAATTGTTGTGTATTTATGTGGCATATATTCTTCACACATAATACGCTCGGTATCTACTAAAAGATTTGACTTATTTAAGACCCGAGTATTTAGTAACAAAGTTTTTTTTTACTAGTCCGTATCAATGTCCCACTGATGGGCAGAGGGCTCTACCCTGGATTACCAACTCGACCTTCGTTTACTTATGTTTGGCCAACAAGTAAATTATTCTCTTTTTTTCAGGCATTTGAAGAGTTGGAGGCGCTACTAGCCAAGGACAGTATCTGCATCGCTGTCAAAGAAAAATTGGTGAAGGACTCAGGAGTTGCCGATGAAGGCGCCTATGATTCTATTGTCCAGAAACTGCTCACGAAGCCCAGAGCTAGGGGTAAGTTCTCTTAGTAATTTATTACATTGTAACCGTCATAGACGAGGGGATCCTGCCTTCACGTCGAAAATGTTTTGGCCAACTGATTCATTTCCCAGCTGTGTTTTATTTCTGAAACTGTAAAGTATTCAAGATATAATATTTCAGGACAATCCTGCGGAACCCTACATCGGTTACGTTAAGTTAGTCATAATAATCCTGTTCTTACGGTGTCAGAAAAAAAAAGTTAGGAAATTAAACAGTAAGTAATAGTACATTACTGCAGAGGCCGTGAAGTAAGGGATTGATGGACGAGATTTGGGGTATACGGCCGAGTCGTAGACGAGGCCGGATAAAACGAGTCCAGCAATCCCTCTTCCGGCCGAGGATTGTATAGAGCTTTTCTCAAACATGCATCATCATCATCATCATCATCATCCATCCATCCGTCCATCCATCCATCCATCCGTCCATCCATCCATCCATCCATCCATCCATACATCCATCCATACATCCACCCATACATCCATCCATACATCCATCCATACATCCATCCATCCATCCATACATCCATCCATACATCCACCCATACATCCATCCATACATCCATCCATACATCCATCCATACATCCATCCATCTATCCATACATCCATACATCCATCCATCCATACATCCATCCATCCATACATCCATCCATCCATCCATCCATCCATCCATACATCCATCCATACATCCATCCATCCATACATCCATCCATACATCTATACATCCATCCATACATCCATCCATCCATACATCCATCCATACATCCATACATCCATCCATACATCCATACATCCATCCATCCATATATCCATCCATCCATCCATCCATCCATACATCCATACATCCATCCATCCATATATCCATCCATCCATCCCTCCATACATCCATCCGTACATCCATACATCCATATATCCATACATCTATCCATACATCCATACATCCATCCATCCATCACCAGTAGTTTAGGCGGTTTTATAGAAATAAAAGAAGATAGATTTTTTTAATTTCTTAAGTTGGCTGTATGTAATTTTTCCTTTGTCAGTTTAGTGTTAGTAAGCAAATTTAAAAAGTTACAGCAGCGGACAATAATGGTTTTTCATACTTACTTTTATGGCCTAGGCCAAGAAGTAATGTAGGGAGCCATAAACAACAAACTTCATGGCTTCATTTTGTGACATTAACGCATACATTTCAAAGCATGTTTGAGAAAAAATATTGTTCTCAAACATGCTATGAAATATTGACGTTATGTTCCTTATAGTACGCCACGAAGTGTCACGTTGCAGGTGCAGGTGCAGCCGGTGCTGGGGGACCGCCTAGACGAGAGGTCAATAATGGAATTTCATACAACATTGCTGGCCAAGGCCAGCAAAGTGATCGTCTATTGTTTCATACCATGACGTTTATAGGTCTATGGCATCATAGTATTTAGCCATTAAAAAAAAAACTATAAGCAATATTTGCGTTTTGGTTCATTAAGACATTCTGCCACTACGCTTATTTAAGGTAAGGTAAGATGATGATGATGATGGTGTGATGATGATGGTGATGATGATGATGATGATGATGATGTTGATGATGATGATGATGATGATGATTATGATGATGATGGTGATGACGATGATGTTGATGATGATCATGATGGTGATGATGATGATGGTGGTGATGGTGATGCATGTTTGAGAAAAACTCTATACAAGCCTTGGCCACGAACAGGGATTGCCGGCCTCGTATCTCTAGATGGCCTCGTTAACACTCGGCCATCTATAACTACTCGGCCGGCAATCCCCTATTTCGCGGCCGCTGCAGTAATGTACTATTTCTCAAACATGCTATGTAATGTTTACGTTGTGTTCCTTAAAACAGGCTTCAAAATACACCGTTGCAGGCCTAGGCCGGCAATGCGATCGTCTATTGTTTCATGTCACACAGCACCATGATGTTTATAGGTCTATGGCATCATAGCATTCAGCCATTTAAAAAAAAACTATAAGCAATATTTGCGTTTTGGTTCATTATGACATTCTACCACTACGCTTATTTAAGGTAAGGTAAGATGGTGATGGTAATGGTGATCTGCCTAGAGAAATATTTCACCATCAACATCATCATCATCGTTATCGTCATAATCATCATCATCATCATCACCATCACCATTCACCATCATCATCATCATCATCCATCACCATCGTCATCATCATCATCATCACCACCATCATCATCATCATCATCATCATCATTCATAACCATCATCACCACCATCATCATCATTCATCACCATCATTCATGACCATCATCATCATCACAATCATCATCATCATCATCATCATTCATCACCATCACCATCATCACCACCACCACCATCATCATCATCATCATCATTATTCATGACCACACCATCACCATCATCATCATTCATCACCATCGTCATCATCATCACCATCATCATCAATCACTATCATCATCAATCACCACCATCATCATCACCATCACCATCATGATGACGACGACGATGATGATGATGATGATGCATGTTTGAGAAAAGCACTATACAAGCCTCGGCCGGAACAGGGGTTGCTGGCCTCGTATCATGCCGGCCTCGTGTACCACTCGGCCGTCAACTTAGATACTCGGCCGGCAACCCCTTAAGTCCCGGCCTCTGCAGTAATGTACTATTCGGCAAAAAGGCACAGAACAATACAATACAATAACTCTTTATTGTACGTCACAAAGACAGCTATACAGATTAACTATAAATTAAAAAATAGTGCGTGAAGTCCCTCCACGCGGAAGAAGTGAAAATTCGTAATAAAAAATAAAAAACCAGGCGGTCACCCATCCAAGTACTGACCGCGCCCGACGTTGCTTAACTTTGGTGATCGGACGAGAACCGATGTTTTTGTCAAATATCTTGAAAACGGTGCATCCTACGGCAAAATCAATGAAACTTTCATCCCCCCTTTGAAACCACGTAGGCTAATTTCAATACCGATATTCAAACGGAATCTATGTAAAAATCCAAAGTCTTATTCGCTACAAGACAAAACTAGACATGCAATCGTGCACGGGTGTTCGTTGTAGGGTCAACGTCATAAATAAGTGATCACTTCTGTACCTTGTCACTTTAACGTCATGTTTGAAGAGTCATACGAAATTATGTAACGACTGAAAACGACAAGGTACAAAAGTGATCACTTATTTGTGACGTTGACTGTACAACGTAAATGAAGGCTGCGATGTCAGTACTGGGAATTCCCATGGAAATTTAATCTAATGGTTTACGCAAGCAAAGCCGCGGGTAAAAGCCAGTATGAAAATAAAACTAATGAGATTCGTCGATTCTATACGTCACTGCGCCATTTTGTTTCTGTAGAAGCGCACCGTTACGTCTACAAACGAAAAATTCAGTTGAAAAGTAAACAGAATTATCAGCCACCAAATTTGCCACCTAAATCCCTACTTCCCACAAGTCATCAAATTTAGACGGCAACTCCGAACCCCTCAAATTACCGGACATGCATTCACAGACTCCGCTTTGTCTCGCTCCGTCTCCATGTTTAAAACAGGTGCGAGGGAAACGGAAAATTTCATTACACCCGTTTATCAAACTAGGGAAAAGTCACGTTTCCAAAAGTCAACAAGGTGTAATCCACCGTAAAAGAATATTGCCGAATAAAGTGTTATCAGTATTGAAGCTATCACTTCGCTGTTGGGTCAATGGGTTTGAGATAAATTGTGGCTGTGCCCCGCCATATGATACCAGCTGTGCTTCGGAGACAATTTTTCGCTGAAGTGGTTACAGAAATTGAATCCAGTGGGTGGTGATTACGCCACGCCGCGATAGCTACGTGTGGTTGGGTGGTTTTTATCCGATATTTTGGCCTTGTTTCATGGCAGATTGATTGGGTTAGCATTAGATAATCTAAAGTTTTGGAGGACGGTTTTTTAGGTGAATTTTTAGGCTTCTACTGGATTAAACGGAGCGGAAATACGAGTAGTTACATCATTTTTAGGGATCCGTACCTCAGAAGAAAATATCGGAACACTTATAGGATCACTTTGTTGTACGTCCGTCCGTACGTCTGTCTGTCAAGACCCTTAATTTCGGGAGCGCGTGGAGGTATTCAAAAAATTAGGTATGTGAAAATAGTCTGTGATGTTTTTAGTCGCACAAGGGACATTGAACTTCAGGGTGGTAAACATAATATTATTTAAACTGAAGCAATTACTTTGCTCACCCGCGACCTTACGATAGATACGTCTATGCAAGAAATGTGTATTCATGCAGTTCCTCCACCTCCACACTGTACGAACACACACAAATCACACAAACCCAACCATCACTACCACCAAACTACACTGACACGTTTCGAACTCAACCAGAGCTCATCTTCAGAGCCAGCACCACAACCGTATGCTAGCATAGCGGATGAGCAAAGTAATTGTTTCAGTTCATCAATATGGACCTCCGGAAAGTAACGCCTGATTCAATAAGTTATATAATATTATTTCTTGGTTGACTATACGACAGAGAAAAAAAATATTTCGATTTTTTTAAAAGTTAATACCAGTTAGTTTCTATCGATGCATTCTATATTGTGCACATGCACACGTAATCTGGTTCTCGGTCGCTACTCTAAGCACTCACACAAACACGCACACAACCCACTCCCAGAACTCGCGTGTAAATATAAACCAAACAAAGGTGAGTTGGAACATTTTGTCACTGGGACTTCTTAAATGGCTAACTGAATTTACTTTTGGTTTTTAACTCTTATCTACGTCGATTGCTCCAAAACGCCCACGCCACCTTTAGGAACGACAGGTAATTACTAGAGCTCGGTCGTGACGCGTTTTCGTTAAAACTTAACGTAACGGTTTCATTTTGAGAATTAACCGTTTCGAAAACCGTTACCTCTTAATTAAGTGCACTGTTTGCTGAAATCCATGATTTGTTTTCCGTGTAAAAGGTTACCTGGGGATTTATTTAATGCCTTTGCTTAAATAATATATTTTTTCCACGTACGTGTTTTTTTTGTATTGTTTTCTATGTGGTGTACAATTAAGAGATTAACTTTACCCATATGAAAACCATGTAAAAAGAGTCTAATTAAAACATTAAAACGTGGTTACAGCTAGAACTTTCAGGGAAAGATTAAAATCTGGACCGAATAAATCGCGAGGTAAATAGAGGCAATAAAATTAAAGGCTTACGTAAACCGACCTTACGGTCCTTAAAAACAGTTTACTTGCCGCAAAAACAATTTCTCGGTTTCATTTGAAAGAAAACGAAAACTTCGTTATTAGGTAACGGCAATTTCATATATTGTAATGGTTTGCTTCAAGAAACTGTTGTTAATAAAACGTTTTGTGATGTTAGTTTTAGAGAATGGTCGGTTATGGTCTTATATATTTTTAGACGACCGGATGGCCTAGTGGTTAGAGAACCTGACTACGAAGCTTGAGGTCCCGGGTTCGATACCCGTGTCGGGGCAGATATTTGTATGAAAAATACGAATGTTTATTCTCGGGTCTTGGGTGTTTAATATGTATTTAAGTATGTATCTATCTATATAAGTATGTTTATCCGTTGCTTAGTACCCATAACACAAGCTTTGTTTAGCTTACTTTGGGACTAGGTCAATTGGTGTGAATTGTCCCCTGATATTTATTTATTTATTTTATTTATTTATATATAAGAAAACTAAATCAAAATAAAAACGTATTTATTTAATGTAGGCTATAACAAGCACTTACGAATGCCAAAGAATGTAGCACCGGTTCGGATAGAATCCGGGTACAAACTCAACAAGTTATATTTTATGGTTCCGTACCCAAAAGGTGCTATAACCATTATCACACTGGTGATTTGCGAACGTATTAAGCTGCGTACGGATTGCGCGTACATTTGTTCGCGTAGTCGATTACGCGTGTCCTGGAACGCCATGTCCATATTTACTTGGCTAGAGCGAACGCGCGGCGTCTTCGTCGTGAGCGGGCGACGGATTCGCCGCGTACGCGCATCGTATTTCTTGCATCGAGTTTCTTGCGGCTATCGATTTTAGGTATTCTATGCACTCGTGTATGTGTGCGTGAGAGCGGCTAGAATCAAAGCCGTGCGTAAGCGCAAGCGACGCAAGTTCCCCGTCCGATGGCCGAAGGAGAACTAACGCAACTAACTATACGGACAAGGGGAAACACGACGGCTCAAGATAGGTTGGTCAGACCGCGCGTGTATTTAGGTATTTTCATCGTATTTCTAAAACAAATACATATTATAAAAATGTGGCATCACTAGGCCCTAGAAAACATATTTTTTTATTTACATTCTAAAGTCATGGCCGTGCAGTATTTATGTCGTACTAAGGATTTAATTTAAATTTTGATACGACTTTGGATTTTTTTCTATCGAGGAAACTACAAGTAATTGTGTTGCGAAAAACACTTGTCATTAGAGTGAATCATCAAATATCTTATGAATTTCAGTTATCCTATTATCTGGCCTCATTCGTTTTTCGTCTAATTATTATTTCGTCTCATTCTGTATTCGTCACTTCGTCTTGTTCGCTATCCGTCATTATCTTATTTGGTCTAATTCTGTAACTTGTCTCTCTCTTAATAAGTCTTATTCGTTTTTCGTCACGGTATTCCTTGGACTCATTCGTCGTTCTTACCTTTTGTTTTTTGTCTCATTTACTTACGATCATTTATTTTGTTTACCAGTACCGAACGTATCGAAATAATTTTGGCGAATAAGTAAATGAGACAAAAACGAAAGGGAAGAACGACAAATGAGTCCAAGGAAAACCGTGTCGAAAACCGAATAAGACGTACCTATGTGTGTTTTTCACACAGTGTAGGTAGGCCTCCAACAAGATGGAGCGACGACTTGGTGAAGGTGGTGGGAACACATTGGACGCGGATGGCTCAGGGCCGATCTGTTTGGCGAGCCTTGGAGGAGGCCTATATTCAGCAGTGGACGTCTTTCGGCTGTAATGATGATGATGATGATGATAATTTGTCACCAATTTTACTAGCAATCATCTACAATTCTATCAATTTCAACGAGACGCCCCAGAAAAATAAGCTTGAAACTTAATGATGTATTATTTCTGAAGCATACTATTGTTATTTTTGCCGAGTAAAAGATATTTCTGGATACCGTAACTTCTTAAGGCCGTGAGTCGACCGATATGGAATTTTCTGTAAGCCGATTAGAGTCTACGTGGCTTTTGATAAGACTATGGCAGTGTTGTTGTTTAGAATCGACTTTCGGCTTAAGTTGCCAAGTTGTCGAATTTTGTCATCATCATCATCCCCCCAAGGTTCACCAAACAGACAGGTCCTACGCCATCCACATCTAACGCGTCCCCGCAACCTTAACTAGATCGCTCAATCTTGTTGGAGGCCTACCTTGGTACCTTCTGGTCCGTGGACGCCATTCGAGAGCTTTTGGCTCCATCGGCCATCAGTTCTACGAGCGATGTGCCCTGCCCACTGCCACTTGAGTTTGGCTATTCTTTGAGCTATATCGGTGACTTTAGTTCTTGTGCGGGTTTCATCATTTTTAATGTGATCCAGCAGAAAAACTCTGAGCATAACCTTGTCTATTGTTGCGAGTTCATAATCTATTTTAAACATAATTCGATCCTATTAGGGAGCCTGCCATTTGCCAACTGCTTTTTTTTCTGAAACTGTAAACTATTCAAGATATATTTCAGGACTATCCTGTAGAAGCCTATAGGTTAAGTTAGGTTAGTTTTATAACAATCCTGAATAGTTTTAAAAAACAGTTGGGAAATGAAACAGTTGGCAAATTAATCAGTTAGGAAAATATAGTTGTGCAAACGCAGAGAACCATCCTTAAGTGTGTTAAAGATCGTTTTGAAGATCTTGACGCTAAGCGCCAATTACGATAAGCCAAACAAACCTGACCAGACACTTGACAAGTTTAAATTACCAAATCAGTGTTTGTTTCGCCAAGAAAACTTTTGTCCAACTCTCGGTCAAAGTCTGCTTCACGAATCGATTCCTAGAATCGCTATCATAATTGTATCTGTATTTGACATTTACAAAATTAAATTTAGCAATGGCTGCCTCCGGAAGGTCATTTTCTTCTTGCCTGAGCAATGAATACGTGACTATTCGATTCAATAATTCCGCTATATATATGTTAATTTAGTTTTTTCCTCGTCTTGCCTATTTTAACTTAATGAAATTTGGTTGTTCGGCCGGCTAGACCGGGATTGTATTCGAAGTAACTTTTTTCACAGCAAAACTGAGTTTTCATTATTTTGTTTCTCGAAGACAACGGTTTCTTAATCAAAATTTATCGTGAAAATTAACGAAATTGCTAAAAGTGTTAGTTCCCTCGTTTAATTCTATTACAGTGGTATAGCGTGTCAATACATAAAACTCTAGAATTGAGATTTGAATTCGAAATTTTATCTTATAGTCTCTCCTCGACATTTTGTAAAAAAATATGTGACCTTCACAATATCCAGAAAAATAGTTGACATAAACGCGTTTGTTGGTCCTTAGTAAAAATATTTAGCGGTCATTTTTTCTAAATTACATATGTTTTTGAGGGTTGATATTATGTTATTGCTTGCTTTTCAGCATCCAATTGAGTGACACTAATTTTATCAAAGATGGAAAAGAGAGGGTACGAATTTATGCCAATCAGCTCCTGCAGCTAGAAATCGTGGTATCCTAGTGCTTTGACCTATGGCCTGGTTTAATCCATGGTCGTGGGTTCAAGCCCGAGTTCACACCTCTTGAGTTTTTCCGTATTTATGTAGTTTTACTAAGTGACGTGATTTTTTTTCTTATTTTTTTTTCCAGAACTTTTATAACTTTGCCCCAGCCCCGGTACTAATTTATCGTTGTGTATTGGGACATTTTATATACAGGGTAATTTTTTATTAAGTGCACAAATTTTAATACGTGATTCAGTGTCGTTAAAATAACAAATTTCAGTATTTTTCGTTATAATATTAATCACTTATTTTTTTGTTTTTCGACCAATTATTGGATGGATTGGATTACAACCCACATTTCAAAATTTAAAAAAAAATATTGAACAGATAATCGTGATCTATCAACGATACTGAATCACGTATCAAAATTTGTGTACTGATTAAAAAGTTAACCTGTTATGGGCCTACGCTAGCTGACGCGGACGCCCGCCGCGTGCGCCCGCACGCGGATCTAAAATGTACCGAAAATCCGTCGCACGCGCCCGCGCCACTTAGCGCTGTTCATACAATTTCTTATTAGACGCGCGCACAACGGGCGTCCGTTCCGGGTAATCCGCATCAGCTAGCGTAGGCCCTATAGATGAAAAAGAAAATCGATGTATAGTCGGGGTAAGAAAAGGTTCGTCACTTTTCAACTCTATGTCAACGAGTTAAGGTCGAAAAGTGACGAACCTTTTCTTACCCCAACTATACAGTCAAGGTCGTTAATTAGTGAACCTGGTTGATGGCCAATTAAATAGGAGTATGATGGAATGTCATACTTTTTATTAACTTTTTTTTTCGTTCGGTGCATATAAAGTTATTTGATATGAAATCTAATTTTAGGTTAACCAAACGAAAAAAAGTAGGTACTGAAAGTTAATAAAAAGTATGTCATTCTATCATACTCCACTTTCTACCACCAGGTATCAGCTTTGCTCTTCGTTCAGTCACAAACTGTATATACAACTCTATGCCATAACCGTAAGGTTGATGTTTGCATATATTTGACGCGATGGCTGTATAAATATTTTTACCTTCAACACTATACACACTTCAACACAGAGGTACTAAGCCTTTTGTCCTACTTTTTCTCCACGCAGGTGCCATAATCTTCGGCTCCGACCAAGAAGTAGCCGGCGTGATGCGCGCAGTAGAACGCATCAACGCCACCAGCTCGTTCAGCTGGGTGGGCTCGGACGGGTGGAGCGCCCGCTCCCTGGTCTCCGACGGGAACGAGCGGGCCGTCGAGGGCACCATCAGCGTCCAGCCCCAAGCCAACGACGTCAGCGGCTTCAAGGAGTACTTCTTGGGGCTGAACGTGAAGAATAACAGCCGGAATCCCTGGTTTGTTGGTGAGTCTTTTTCTTTTACATAATTATGTAGCCGTTGTGGCCTATTGGAGATATAGTCTTTCAAGCAAAGGTGGGTTTGAGTCCAGGTTCGCACCTCAGAGTTTTTCGGAATTTGTATGCGAAATTACATTTGTTTACTATGTGCTTTCCGGTGTAGGAAAACATCGTGAGGACTATACACACCTGAAAAGAAATTCAATTGTATGTATGAAGTTCCCAATCCGCACTGGGCCCGTGTGTCTGAGAGGAGACTTGTACTTTGCAGTGGCACTTATACAGGGTGGAAACGATGAGTGTTCTCATTCGATTTTTTCTAAACTAAACAAAATATTAAAAAACTGGCTACTGATCCTGAAAGTGCTTCACAAGTTCAAACGGTATATAAAAGGTTACAGAATAAACTGGATCTATCCTAAAATTCAATGTTTCCAGCTTCCATACATTTAGTACAGCCACATGGTTCTTATCTCTTGATAATATCATAGCAAGTAAAGCTTAAAACCAATGTTTTCCATAAATAATTTTAAATAAGAATGAAATTTACGAGTTTATTGTAAGAGTTTATTATTTAATAAAAAAATAACAATTCTAATATTGTTCGAAGTGGCGTAATTCATTTGATATGCATTTTCTCGCTCTATCTACAGTCTCTCTATGTAACCTATTATTGATACCGTTTGATAGAGCTCCTGGAGTACTTTCAAGATCAGTAACCAGTTTTTCGATATTACCTTTTATATAAATAATCGAGTGAGATAATAATAATAATAATGTTGTGGTGTCACCAGCGCAGTCAGTCAAAAGGCGTAGGGATGTGACGACCCCATCGCCCGCTGGTGTTGTGGTGTCACCAGCGCAGTCAGTCAAAAGGCGTAGGGATGTGATGACCCCATCGCCCGCTGGTGTTGTCGTGTCACCAGTGCAGTCAGTCATCGCAGGGCGGCTTGTGGCGAGCTGTTGGTGCGTAGCGACACCACGAACCCGAGACCTCCAGGGGTACACATACACACATTCGCTTATACACACACTCACACACAGTTACACACCCACCCCGCCTCTAGTTTGCCTTTGTTGGCCGCCTAGAGTGGAGCGCAAGAGCTAAATGCTCGAAGGATGGATGTGTTTGTCCGTAAGTGGCGAGTTGGCATTTTGAAGTTTAAAGTCCAGGGACACCTCTCCATCCTTAGCCGTTCACACCAATGTTGCCGCCTCGTTGCCCCGAGCGGGCAATAGTTTGAGGGGCCCATTTAGTGAATGGCGAGTCACCGCCTACCAAAAGTTCAGTTTATGAGATATTGAAATAGTAGGTGTCCGTTATCTCACTCCATAGCCTGGTAATCCTGTCCACAACATCCCAACCCCATAGCCAATTCCATGTCGCTTCCTACCTGGCAATAGTTTGGCAACTGTGGAGGACTGTCCGCTAGCACATCCTCATGGTGTATTAGGGGATAGACCTCCATAGTTGCGCCCATCTCATTTATATTATATGGTACCAAAGGCCTCTTCATGTTGGCTTCGGCCCCATGAATGCCTTTCAAATGACCGGGTCCCCATGGGCCCGTGATCGGAAATCCGTACCAACATAATAATATTAATAATAAAAACTTATCGTTTCCACCTTGTATAGGCTGGGATGATGTATACTTATTTGACCTGCAGACCCTATTAACTACATCTCTCGGTTGTGCTTTTTAAACTTTTTCTTAAATGTTGTCTTATAACTTTTAGTGTGTTTCCTTGGTATAATGAGTTTTCTTTGTGTATTGTAACAGAAATTAAAATTGGTTTAAAAAAAATGCATTGTGCCTAATTTCTTACGGCACATTCTTCTTATTCATCATGGCCTTGTAAAAGTGCCCTTAATGACCTACGACAAAAATATTTTTTTGATTTTGATTCTCAAATCTAGAATCTAGGATCTGGAATAGCGCGCTCATCTGAACTGTTTCGGCTCGGTAAGGATAGACAACAAATCCAGAAGTTGGTAGCCGACCTTCACTAGTTGGAGATGCGCTTGAAGAAGAAGAAGATTCTCAAAATACAAGTATACATATTTTTTTCAGAATTCTGGGAGAACCACTTCCAATGCCGCTATCCTGGCAGCGCTCGTACTCCTTACAACGTGCAGTACTCCCGCCGGTGCTCCGGGCTAGAGAGACTAACGGCCGAGAACACGGAGTTCGAAGGACAACTCCAATTCGTGTCTGATGCTGTCATGGCCTTCGCATACGCTATCAGGTAACTGGCTGAAGACATCTATCCTCCTGCTGCCTTGGCTTGCTTGGTTTTAATGAACTTTACACTTTCTGTCATTTATGAGTGAGTTCGATCTCTTATCGCAATAAGTCCTATTAATAGGACACTGGGCGGATCTTTATACGATATCTATATCACACTAATATCTGAGGTGTACGATAAAATTAATGACTATATCATGGACCATATCGATCGACCATAGCGATCCATAGTATCAAATAGAGAATGTACTTTGTAAAACTAAAATTTGGTTGTATTAAATATTTTAGATGTAACTATAATTTAATAACATTGTAGATCTTAATATTTTTATACTAAATACAAACTGAAACATGTATACACAGAAAAAAACTAAAAAAAGAGACCAGCGCTGAAAAATGTTGATATAATACAGCGTGTAATCGTTAAGTGTGGCCAGGCCATAGTTCCGTAAATATAACAGATATCAGAAAACTTCCAACTGATATCGAAAGTGCGTTACCCAATGAGTAAAATTACATTAAAAACTTTTTTTAAATAGATGAAGTAATATTAAAAATACTAAGTTAAAACACTCCCATACATTTAGTATGACGACTTACAGCCTCAAAGAATGTCGGGTGTCGTAAGAGATAAAACTGTTTGAGATTCGTTATTTACGAATACACTGTAATAAAATAATAAAACTACCGTTTATGAAATAATTAATCGAACGTTTATTTTTAAATGAAAAATTATTTTATTTACAACAGTTGCTCGATGTGACGTCCTATTAAATGTATGGAAGGGTTTGAAGTTAATATTTGGGATATTTCTGCTTTTATTTAAAAAAAGTTATTTATATAAGTTAGTTATATTAGTTGGAAGTTTTCTGATATCTGTTATTTATATTTACGGAATTATGGCCTGGCCACACTTAACGATTACACCCTGTATAAGGAAAATTTGTGTCTTAACTCCTGAGCAGTGGTGGTGGTGGATATAAGCACGAAGCACGAAATACTGAGGACCTGGGCTCGATTCCCAGCGCTGGTCTCTTTTTCTGTTTTTCTGTGTATCCATGTTTCAGTTTGTATTTAGTATAAAAATATTAAGATTTCACGGGATAACCGTAAGATTAAAAAAAATTGGAGTAAAAAAATAAAAAAATACAAAAAGACTCCAAAAAACCAATCTTGATTGTAGATCTTTTTGAAAAATATACCTTGTTGAGTTTGTTGCCGGATTCTTCTCAACAGGGTTTTTCCGAACCGGTGGTAGATTCTTCGACGTTCATACGGTTTATAGGAGCATCAATTGAAGCCTAAACTGAATAATAAAAATTTACTTTAGACTTTTTTATACTAAGTTTTTACGTCATCATCATAATTGGTATTTTCTACAAAAAGGTTTTCTAATTTTTCGCCGATAATATTTTTCCCAACTGTTTTATATTCCAACTGTTTTTTTTTTCGGAAACAGTAAACGGGCATTTTCAATTTAAAGTGTGCAATTTTTTTAAATGAGAATCATTAGCGCTTTTTATTTTGATGGTACAAAAATGTGTCCCTAATTTTCTTTACCATTTTTTAAGTCCATTTTTTATAGGTACAAACTATATGAAAAAAAGTCACAAAACTGACTCAATAATAAAGACACTTTTTTTATTTTATGAAAATGAATAGTGCTCATGATTCTAAGTAAGAAAGAACCAAAATTTCCTATTTAATAATGTTTTCTGCGCACAAGTGAAAACGCCCAAATACTTCAGGATTGTTACAAAACTAACCTATTGGGTTCTACGGTGACACCAACGTGACAATTGTCTGTGACACTGGTACCACTAGCGGGTTCTTGGTACTAAATGACTACGTGTTAATCTAATACCTTTAAACGAGCAATTCTTGTATATATATATATAATCAGGATCTCGGAAACGGCTCCAACGATTTCGATGAAATTTGGTATGTGGGGGTTTTCGGGGATGAAAAACTGATCTAGCTATGTTTCATTTTCAGAAAATCGCTTTTACTCGTGTTTTCCGGCTATTTTTGTTTGCATTAGAATATAAAGCTAAATTTCGCCGACTTCGAGCAGATCATAATGGCACATTAGAAATCGGGTGGTCGCGGATCCAGCCGACCTCGGTTCGATTCCACGTTTTTTTTCAACATTTTTAGTTTTTTTTTTTTAAGTTTATTTTTCATGAGAAAACGTCAAGTTTCTTCTTTTGTGAGAAAAAGTTACTTTTTTGTGAGAAAAAGTTACTTTTTTGTTAGAAAAAGTATTATAGGGAACGTGCAGTAACTATAGGCGGCAGCACTAATGCGACAGAAGAGACACTATGCGGACAGTAAAACAAACTTATCAAGGTAAAACATTCAAATTGATGGCACCCTTATGGCACCAGTTGGCAGCACCGTCTATGTGCACGTTCCCTATTGGGAGCACAGAACAGGAAAAGCCGGTTCTCTGTAAAGTCGGTTTACGGACGATAGTTTAACGTGACTTAACCCCCCCCCCCCCCCTCCGGTGTTTTTGTCAAATATCTTGAAAACGGTGCATCCTACGGCAAAATCAATGAAATTTTCATCCCCCCTTTAATACCCCCGCGCTCCCTCCCCCGCATCCCCTCCCCCCCTCTCACCCCCCCCCCCCCCCCACCCCTCCGGTGTTTTTGATCTCAGAAACGGCTCCAACGATTTCGATGAAATTGTGTATTTGGGGGTTTTCGGGGATGAAAAATTGATCTAGCTTGGTCTTATCTCTGGGAAAACGCTTGGTACCGAGTTTCTGCCCGAGCAGAGCTCGGTCGCCCAGGTATGACTATTATGTTATGAAACGAGAATATTTTTTTGTACTGGACATTATTGTAGATTTGTCGGTTAATCTTGACATGAGATTAAAGCTGTGTCAGTCTTGCGTTACAATTGTAGTATTTCGTGGTCAACATACGCGTATATTTTAATATAATAAAATTTGCATGTAATAATGTGTATTAATAGGTGCGACAATTGTCACGTTGGTGAAGTACTGCCCTGAAATATATCCTGAATAGTTTTAAGTTTAAAAAAATTACCAAGAGCGTGTCGCACACGCCCAAGATATAATTCCGTACCTTATTGAAGTGAAACTTCTAATGCGACTTCCAATAAGGTCGCGTTAAACGTTTAACGCTACCATGGAGGGGGTATGAAAGCATTAGTATATGTACTGCCGAAGCAAGTAATCTCGCATTGTATATATACTAACGGATGTTAAAAACTTCGACAGTGCGATGCAGAACTCATACTGTCTGTGCAAATTTGTATGAGACTTGATAATAGCGCCATCTAGTGAGTAATTTAAACACATAGATGCATAAGAAAATTTAGTTCTTTAAGTTATTGCAATAAGGTTCATATAACCAACCGTCAATTAACGACCGCTTTAGCCTAGTTGGTAGTGACCCTGCCTACGAAGCAAGAGGTCCTGGGTTCGAATCCGGTAAGGGCATTTATTTGTGTGATGAGCATGAATATTTGTTCCTGAGTTATGGATGTTTTCTATGTATTTAAGTAATTACTTATCTATATAAGTATGTTTATCGTCGTCTAGTACCCATAGTACAAGCTTTGCTTTGTTTGGGACTAGGTCAATTTGTGTGAGATTGTCCCCTAATATTATTATTATTATTATTATATTGATGTATAAGTGCCTTTTTCATTTCCACATTACGAAGTTTCACTTCTTCCGCGCCGAAGAACTGCCCGCACGGTTTTTTTTAATATGTGGTTGTTTTGCTATCTGTGACTATTTTATAACTTGGTTATTGGATAAGTATTTTTACTATTAATTAGACAGACAAAGCGAAACTTTAAGGATTCCGATTTTGCCATTAGATACCTAACCTTAACCTTTTCAACGCCAACGACACATATATAGGTCACAAAGTACAGTGTCAAAGTGACCTTGACACAATGACATAAGATTCAAAGCAGGTTTACGTTTTGTCGAGGCGCGGCGGTGAAAGGGTTAAAAAAAAATTTAATAAAAAATAAAACCTCCTTCAAAAAACACCCAAAAAACTATGAAATAATAATTGAACCGAACCGACTACAATAAGCATGAAAATATCTTTCTTCTTATCGGAATGAAGTCGGTGCCTCAGCTCGAGCTAGCAGGAGTGGACCTAGTAAACTAACTTACCTACATACCTACTATCTATAGGGCTTCTACACTCCTGCTGGCTCGTGCTGAGGCACCGACTTCATACAGATAAGAAGAAAGATATTTTCATGCTTATTGTAGTCGGTTCGGTTCAATTATTATTTCATAGTTTTTTGGGTGTTTTTTGAAGGAGGTTTTATATTTTATTAATTTTTTTTTATTTTTTGCTTTTTAGTTGTTCTGAATGCAAATGATCGACTTGTCACCGAAAATACTAAAATCGCCATACATTTCTCTTGAATTTTTGAGGAGTTTCTTCAATTCCTCATGGATCCCATCATCAGAACTGGATTTTAGTAACAACGGGACCAACCTTGAAGCATGTGCTTTCAAACAACGAAAAAATTTTCCAAATCGGTTCATAAATGACGGAGTTTTTATTTTAACACACGTTAAAAAAAAAAAAAAAAGAACATACAACCGAATTGAGAACCTCCTCCTTTTTTTGAAGTCGGTTAAAAACAGTTGGGAAATTAACTAGTGAAGAAAAATATATTCGAGTTTTGGGACACCTGTATTTCTGCCATCATAACGGTTAACATTAGACTCTATAATAAAAACAGCTTTTTGTTGTCAAACATTTACTTTATCTTGTTTCAAATTAAAATACCTAAACTTGTCTTCAGTTTCTTCGGGATGTGGTTTTGAATAAAACGGACTAGATTTTTGCTGGTATATTCGGAATCAGTTGTAGGAAAGTTACAGTCGTTGGATTTTTGATTCGATACGTTGACAGGAATGAAAAGTAAAAAAATATTAAAAACATGCGATGTTGCTATAGTAAAAATTATTAATACATACAAGCACTGTATTTAACGCAGTGAAGCTTACTTTGATTGCATTCGATTAAATCATTTATTTATAATTATTTTACTAGCTACGTTTAAGTAGCTTTAATGTAAATTATTTGATTCTATATAATTTGATATTTAAAAAAAGAATTAAGGATTAAAAAAAAATAATTAAATTATACTTTTTTAAAACGATCCTTAACAGGGAGGAAGGAGGAACATGATTTACCAATTTTCTTCAACTCTTGCGAAATATAATTCCTTGCTCAAAGTGTTCACAACATTTATAGGCGTCTTGATATCTTCAAATTTAGCGTGTATCAGTGAATATCTTTTGTTGGTATCCTTTATTGTTTGTGAGATTATTTCAGGCAAGGCCACATTGTCACCCATGGCAGCCAGATTCTTGCAAAATGTCACCAGTGGTCTGAAAATAATTTTTTTAACAAGCTATATGTTGCGGCTGTGCTTTGGCAATCTCTTGGGTGGTTCGGCAGAGGCAATTTCAATGAAGGATTCTTAATTTTTCTTCAGCAAAATATTTATTTGCTCAGATTTCAAAAAGGATTTGTACAATTATATTGAAAAATGGTGCGCTCTTGTCTTGCTAACAAATTGGTGTCGTTGTTACGGTTGTAAGAAAGAAAGAATTTTGACACTGACAACCGTCGCGATTGCAGCGCCCTCGTGCGGTCGTCGTTCTTAAATTGTGCGCCGTAGCGTTGTTGTCGCTAGATGTCACCAGAGGGTGTCAACACTATAGTAAAAATTATATGTATATCATATCATGTTATGTCATGTCATGTCATGTCGTATCGTGTCATGTCATATCATATCATATATCATATCCTATCATAATCATAACCTGGTACCGGGCACAGTGGCGTAGCGTAGTGGGGGCAAGGGCAGCATTTTTTTGGGGGCGTAAATATTTGAACCACATCAATATACAGGGTGTTTGGCAGTCGCGTGTAGGGGTTTTAAGAGGTGATAGCTAGGGTCATTCTGAACATTTTTGACCACATTTACTATTATGCCAAGTTGCACGGTTTTTGAGATATAGCCATTTCTAATTTTTTTTGAAAATCACGCCTTTTGCCAGATTTTCTTAAATTTAACATCCTGTATAGCCTGCACTAAATTAATTATTAGTGTTTCGCCTTCGCAATACCCTGGTTCTTCAAAATAAATTAAAATTATTGCCTATTACTGCTAGATTAAAAAAACTTCTTTAGACGTGACGAGAAAAAAAAATCTCAAACACTTTCGTATCTTTGCGTGTCTACAAAAAAATGTGCCGAACACCCTGTATATATATAATATGGTGGCGTTCCCGAGATAAAGGGTCATAATAGAGAGATGGATGGACGGACAAACGGACTATAAAATGATCCTATAAGGGTTCCGTATTTTTTTTCTTTTGTAGTCATCATCATCATTTCAGCCGAAAGACGTCCACTGCTGAACATAGGCCTCCCCCAAGGCTCGCTAAACAGATTTGTCCGTGCCATCCGCATCCAACGCGATCCCGTAACCTTAACCAGGTCTTTGCTACGGGTACGTATCAAAATATATAAAGTTTAAAACAAATAATGGACGAAATACATAATGGTCGTTTGATATAATGTAATTTTCTTGGAAATTCTCAACTTTACAGGATTTTCATAAAATAAACCTAACCTAACCTAAACCAATCTGTAGATTACACGATTAAAAAAATTCGTTTAATCAATAGTTTCATAGAAAATTTTAGTATGTATTATGACCATTATGTATTTCGTCCATTATTTGTTTTAAACTTTATATATTTTGATACGTACCCCTTCGCTCCATCTTATTGGAGGCCTATCTACACTGCGTCTTCCGGTCCGTGAACGCCACTCGAGAACCTTTTTGCCCCATCGGCCATCAGTTCTACGAGCGATGCGCCCTGCCCACTGCCTGAGTCTGGCGATTCTTCGAGCTATGTCGGTGACTTTAGTTCTCTTAGTGTAGGTGTAGGTGTAGTTTAGTTATTTTGGAGTACGAAACCCTAATTCAGTGGCGTAGCTAGCATGGGTGGCACCCGGGGCGGATACTGAAGTAGGTGTCACCCCAAGACTCAATCAAAACTGTTTAAATAAAAAATAAATGTAACAGTTTAGGATTTTTTATATGTGGCACTGTGCTAATGTTTACGGTCGGGTGTCACCTCTATTTGGGTGACACCCAGGGCGGGCCGCCCCCTCCACCCCCCTCTAGCTACGCCACTGCCTAATTACCGGTTCACCTCCTTTGGGCTTAGCTGTTTTAAGGGTTCCGCACCTCGAAAGGAAAAAGTGGAACCCTTATAGGATCACTGTGTTGTCCGTCCGTCCGTCAGTCAAGACCCTTTTTCTCAGGAACGCGTGGAAGTACCAAGCTGAAAATATCAAATACTTAAGTCTACTGTCCCTTGGAGCTGTGAAAAAATCAAACTTCAAAACCAACGCAATCAAAAGATACAGCCGTCTATGCGGCAAATTTTCGAAACTCGCAAGGGAATCAAAACCTACAGCCCCTACAGGGTACTTCCCGTGAACTTAGAATCTTGAAATTTGGTACGAAGCAACGTATTATAGCACAGATAAAGGAAAAATTGCGAAAAGCATAATTTTTCAGTTAAATCATATAATCCCGACTAACCAATCTAAAATGATCCCACATTGCGTACATTTTACTTGGAAGCAGGGCTCTACTAACACTGGATTATTATAGTTACAGCTGTTTACCTAAAAATTTGTACGGGAGCGCGCGTTAATCTGATGCGTCTGCAATTGATTCTACTGCAGTGGAAACCGATCACATCCCCATGCGTTTCATGTTCTAGAGCATCAAAATTACCGTACACTGATGACAGGAACTCACGCCGCACCTGTAAAACAAATGATCCAATTAATATTAGCTGTTGCCCGCGACACCGGCTGCGTAGAATACTATTTAAATATATTTAAATAATAATAATAATAAAAAAATATATGGATATGAAATAATATGTAATATTTAATTCAACAAAATTATGTTATAGGTAACGCCACCAGAGTTGAGGCCACGCACACAACCACATCTCATGTAATGACAGCGGGATTTTGAAGTTGTGTTGACGTTAAACGACAACTAACTCTGGTGGCGTTACCTATATCTGTCTTAAACATCTTATCTTATATTTAATATTAGCGACCCGCCCCGGCTTCGCACGGGTGCAATGCTGATACTAAATATACTACAGAATCTCTTTATATACAACATTCACAGCTTTTTGTCATTAGACCTTTAGTTCCTGGGCGACCGAGCTTCGCTCGGTCCGAACCTCGGTACCAATCGTTTTCCCAGAGATAAGACCAAGTTAGATCAATTTTTCATCCCCGAAAACCCCCACATACCAAATTTCATCGAAATCGTTGGAGCCGTTTCCGAGATCCTGATTATATATATTTATATATACATACAAGAATTGCTCGTTTAAAGGTAGTTATTAAAGGTAGTTATTATTATTATATAAGATTAGAGAGATAGATAGGCACGCCCCCCCCCCCGGCCGGTACCGCCGCAACCGCTATGACCCTGCATTTTAAATCTGTAATATCTTCGAAAATATTAATTTAAATTAAGGGCCATATTGATCTAAATAAACCATTATTTCTCGTAAAAAGTAAAGGATAAAAAATGGTTAGTGTGGGTTATCCCTAAGAGATAGTTATAAAATATACCATCGTGGACTTTTTTGTAGACCTTTTTAAGGTGTACAATACTGTACTAAATTGTTTTGATCTATCTCGTAGGGTAGCCAGCGTATGCAATGTAAGCGAAAAAAAATGTGTTTATTTACGACATCACATTAGAAACCTCTAAAATTATCAGTGTTTCTCTACTATATTATGCATATATTATACATATAAACCTTCCTCTTGAATCACTCTATCTATTAAAAAAACCGCATCAAAATCCGTTGCGTAGTTTTAAAGATCTAAGCATACATAGGGACAGACAGACAGCGGGAAGCAACTTTGTTTTATACTACATATGTAGTGATAGTGATATTTAATAATAACTATACCTAAAAAATATTATTTTTATTACAAGTCATACAACAAACGTGAAAGTGTTTTTTCAACGACCCTATGTTGTGGGACCCTAAGTGTACCCTATATGTTTGCTATTTCAGTGCTTACATTTCGGCGATACACTGTACTGTTTTTATTAGGGTTCCGTACCCAAAGGGTAAAAACGGGACTCTATTACTGAGGCTTCGCTGTCTGTCCGTCTGTCCGTCTGTCCGTCTGTTACCAGGCTGAATCTCGTGAACCGTGATAGCTAGACAATTGAATTTTTCACAGATGTTGTATTTCGGTTGCCGCTATAACAACAAGTACTTACTTATAAATTGAAAATTTTAAAAACACCCAACGCAATTATGTCACTCGTATGTTTAAACGTTAAGTCAGTGCCCATTATGCTTCTAAGATCCCTTCCATAGCTAACAAAAGAGTTGATAACTTTGAAACGGCTGAACCAATTTTGATTAAACACATCTAAGAACCAGCGCCAAGAAACAACCTTTCAAATAAAAAAACCGCATCCGAATCCGTCCACCCGTTTAAGAGCTATGATGCCACAGACAGACACACATAGCGGTCAAACTTATAACCCCTGTTTTTATGTCGGGGGTTAAAAAGATACAACCAGTCGAACATAGAACCTCCTCCTTTTTTTGAAGTCTGTTAAAAATACAATAAAATAAATTATAAGGTGCTCCCATACAAGAAACGTGATTTTTTTGCTCGTTTTTGCTCGATATTGATAACGGCATTAGGTAAATGCTTGAAATATTCATGAGGCGGGCGCGGGTTACCACTCAATGGGTGCCCCAGGATGGTTATCGGCGCGGCGGCAGGCCAAGGCGAAGATGGCGGAATGACCTAGACACGTTCTCGAGCGACTGGTCAAACACAAGTGCAGACAGGGCGAGTTGGAAGTCCAGGGGAGAGGCCTTTGCCCAGCAGTGGGACACTGAAACAGGCTGTTGAAAAAAAAAACAAATATTTAAGGGAGCTCCCATACAACAAACGTGTTTTTTTGCCGTTTTTATAGATAGTACGGAACCCGTTCTGCGCGAGTCTGACTTGGCCGGTTTTTAAATTATATGGAGGTACGGATATTCGGAACCCTTCATGTCCGAGTCCAACTCGCAATTGACTGATTTTTTTTATTATGTTCCTAGTTTTACGCACCTCAGTAATGTAAATCTTTGGCTTGTTTGCTAGAGTTGGGTTCCGTTCTAGTTTAAAGTTGTCCATGATGACGGACTCATCGTAGGTTCTGCATTCGAATCCCGGCATGGAAATATAGTTATCTCGCAAGGGCGTCATTATCACCAACGCCACAGCGCCATAGTCGGTGAAGTCTCTTTGGAAAACTAAAAAAAAAAACAACAAAAAGATGTGGATTTATGGGCACAAGGACTCTCCTCATAATGAGTGCGCTTGGCTCCACTGGTGAGTTGCGTCGTATTTATTAAATCTTTGCATTTTTATCACAGGCATAAGAATAAATAATAACAGAGTAGAAGGGAAACTCCCTAGTAGAAGGGAATAATAATATCTCACGATATTAGAGTACTCTCTAAGAGAGAACTCAGTCAGGGTGTCACGGCCGGCGTCGCTGCACGCGCGTTTGGCTGTTAATTGTTGGCGCGATCGTTTTATTGAAAACAAAAATAACAATGACGTCAAGTTATTGTGGTGTATTTGGGTGTATAAACAATTCAAAAACGATGCCAAATCACCTTAAATGGCTTCATTTGGTATGGCACTTGTAATAACTTCTTACTTAGAAGTACCTACCTACAATATGTAGGTAGTTAGGTACGTACAGGCAAGGATTTTAATTGTTAGGCCACTTGCCACTGTGCGTATTTTAGCCGTGTAATGCAAATCAGCAAATACGAGTAAGTATAAGCGGCTTCACCCGATTTGCATTACACGGCTATGATACGAACAGTGGCAAGTGGCTTAACAATTAAAATCCTTGACTGTACAGTCAACAGCATAAATAAGTGATCATTATGTACCTTGTCACTTTAACGTCATGTTTGAAATGTCATACAAAATTGTCAAACGATTGAAAACGACAAGGTACAGAAATGACCACTTATTTATGCTGTTGACTGTACCTAATTTATTTATTTATTTATTTATTTATGTTTTTGGGCACAAACGGTACAATAAAACTTGTACAATAAATGATTTATAAATCTCATATTTTGTAAAACTAGAATAAAATAATGATTTCAAAGTAAATAAAAACTTATATTTTAGCTATATTATCTTAAGACGTAAGTAATATTTAACAGTAAGCAACCCTAGCAACATGCCTGGGCGACAGAGGGGTGTAACGACGTGAGGGCCGAGGGGGGAAGTAGGTTTATAAATGGCGGCGTTTTGGACGCGGTCAAAAGAGATTCCCTTCTACACTGTTATTATTTATTCTTATGTCACAGGCTCTATTTTTTTAGTAAAAGCATGTTACACCTTTTTGATTTCTATATTTAATATTTTTGCACCTTCATCGATCTTTGTCTTTATAAATAATTATAGCCCACTAAGTATTTCATTAGGTTATCTACTTCAGTTGGTCCACATACAGTATCCAACCTTTTTGGTCAGTTCATACACCTTAAAGACTTCTACGTTCCTCTTATAGTATAAGAGATATTCGTGCCTATTGATAGACTGACAACAAATTAGAAGGTAAATAGATATAATAATACCAAAATCACTTTTTTTTTCAATACCTATGTACTATCGCCCCAAGCGCCAGATAACCACCTTAAAGGCCCAGTTTGCGTGCAGTGGCTAGACATCTGTCCATAACAATCCATTGCAATAAACATCAACGGCTGCAAGCAAATTTGTTATGAAAATGGGTATCTGACGTCTGGGGCGATGGTACGTAATGCTGCTATACAGGATGGAATTTTGTAATGCCACTTCCAGGGAAAGTACTCTAAATATTGAAAATAAGAAAATTAACTCAAAGGAAACATTCCTTTATTTTTGAAACGAAAGAAAACTATATTCAAAGATTTTCGGAAATTCGGTTATTATTATTATTATTATTATTATTAAGCCACAATTTATATAAATATTAACTAAAAAATAATTTCGCCAAACTGCTAAGCAGTTTGTTGGCGAATACAGCACTCTTTTTTTGCCACACCCGGGAATCGAATCGGCTAAAATAAAATCTGATAAAAATAGCACCCGGTTCGGTTCCCGGGTGAGAAAAGCGATTTTTCAAAAATATTTGAATGGAGTTTTCTTTCTTTTCAAAAATAAAGGAAAGTTTCCTTTGAGTAAATTTTCCTATTTTCAGTATTTAGAGTACTTTCCCTGGAGATGGCATTACAAAATTCCACCCTGTATATTGCGAAAAAGGCCACAAGTACCATGAACCCAAAAAGGAGACACGCAAAATCACACGTTCAAAATAATTATTGTTATCAAAAAACAATTATGTTCATTCCATGGAGCCGCATTGTTAATAAGCCTACCAAATATATTTTTAAAAAGAGAATATTTAAGCAATAATTCAATAAAACATAATTTGTCCATAGAAAAAGGACGCTACCGGAATTGTGGCCACACATTCGCTATACAAATAAAATTGAGCTATTCCGCGGAAAAAGGCCGCAGTTGCCGTTCGGGCTTTATTCTCGGCAATACTAACCACATCATTCAATTGTGTAAATTTCTTCATTAAACTATGTTAATATATAAATAAGTAAATTTAAAAATATATAATGAAAAGTAATAATACCTTAAAAAAGTTATAAATAGGACCTGAAGAATGGAAAAACTTTATAAATAAATTTAGCTTAATTTACTTGGTGTTTTCCTCTTTCGTTCAGCGTCGTCTTTTGCAACTATTTTCACTAATCTATGTCTTCGACGATTCATTTTGTTGTTTTCATTAATAATTAACGAATACAAAGATGATCTTACAAATTAAATAACCATTACGAATGCGTGCCACTATTCCGCCGCTGTCCGCCGAATACAGTAGAAACGGCTCTAGCGCCCCCTCCTCACGTACTCGTCGATCCATTTTGCACGGCGAATAAGGACAGCAGCATACTTGTGGCTTACTCCACGTTAGAAGTGACACATACGTAATTGTAACTTATTAAAAATATTTTTTTACTATTCAATAAAAAAATATTAAAAATATAATTTTAAAGTTATATTAACATGTATCTTGACGTGTAGGTTTCAATTTTACAATAAAAACTAAAAGCCCCTATGGTGATAGTGGCTCTTATCGTAGGATACGACGACATGTTCGCAAAGATCGAGATGGCATCATGACTTACATCACGAACGCACACTATCGTAGACGATAAACAAATTGAATCATTATGACATGGTTCTATAGTGGCATAGGAATCAAATTGGTTGACTGTATATCCGTGTGTGTGTGTGTGTTTATAACATTAATAATTAAAAGTAAGTAAGTAGTACTAAGAAGCCGTGGTGGCCAAGTGGTTTGACCTATAGCCCCTCAAGCTGAGGGTTGTGGGTTCAAATCCCGGCTCGCACCTCTGAGCTTTTCAGAATTATGTGTGAAATTACATTAGAAAATTACCATGAGCTTTACGGTGAAGGAAAAATCGTGGGGAAACCTACACACAACTGCTGGGTCCGCGTGGGAACTACGGCCCAAGCCCTCTCATCCTGAGAGGAGGCCTGTGCTCTGCAGTGGGACGCACACATGCTGGGATGAAGTAGTACTTACATTGTCCACACTTTTCGTAAAGGTCCACGTCGTTCAGTTCAATACTGACGACTTCAACCTCGAACCTGAACTTTGTAAACGTTGTTTTCAATTCCATGATCTCGACATTGCTTTCATAACTAATGTCTGCAGGAGTGACAATCAGCATAGCGTTCTTGGAGTAACTGGAAAAAATTGAACATTTATTAAAGACAACATAAACATATCATCATCATCATCATTTCAGCCGAAAGACGTCCACTGCTGAACATAGGCCTCCCCCAAGGCTCGCCAATCTGACCGGCCTTGAGCCATCCGCACCAGGTCGTCTTTCCATCTTGTTGGAGGCCTGTTGGTTTGAGGAGGAATGGGCGGGGGGCCCTACGCTCTGAAATAGAAAATACTGCCTACGCTAAAATCCTAACTTGACTTAGCTAATTTTTAGTTCATTAATATGGACTTCCGCAAAGTAACGCTTGATTCAATAAATTATAAATGTATTTAAGTACGTACTTATATATATAAGTATGTTTATCCGTTGTCTAGTACCCATAGTACAAGCTTTGCTTAGTTTGGGACTAGGTCAATTGGTGTGAATTGTCCCATGATATATTTTTTTTTATGTTAGTGAAGCCAGACAAACGAACTATAGGTAAACGCCAACACAACGTCAAAATCCCGCTGTCATTACATGAGATGTGGTTGTGTGCGTGACCTCATTTTTTTTTTTTTTTTTTTTTTGTCCATTTTGTGCTTCTCTATCAATTGTCGCATTGACGCCTTGTTGAGTGGTCGGTGGTCGACTGTTTTAAGCAATGAATATTATTTGTTATGTAGGTATATTCTCCATATTATAAATGTGATTTTGTAATTATTTGTGATTATTTGCAATTATTTTTTAATGTTTTTAAATTTTTTGTTCATAAAATTATTAGGTTTAAAGACATTTATTCTCAAAAAAGACACAAGTCACTTACATGAGAACAAATTAAATTATTAAGGAAATGAGCGAAGAGGCACAGACTGATTGTCTTGTACAGCAAACACCTCAGGTTTCTGACAGAATATCAGCACTGCAGGTTACTGCAGTACATGCTGAGTCAGCGCCTATTCGTAACATCATCGCATGGCTCTTAATTTGGGGATTATGTAAGAAAATTTATTTCATTTGTCTAAATTTAATTTCGTTTTCTGTTTTTGTGAATTTTCTGTGTAAATTATCTATTTTTGAGCTTTGTACGTGTTTGTTGTGAATAAAGTTTGTATCTATCTATCTATCTATCTATCTAACTCTGGTGGCGTTACCTATAGTGGGTCACCTGATGTTAAATGAACACCACTGTCCATAGACACTCGCAGCGCTTTACGCGATACCAGTGCGTTGTCAGCCCTGCAGAAAATTGAAATTTATTTATTTATTTATCCTGTTGATGGCCAGCGTTAGGTATATTCAACATCCCCCCCCCCCCCCTAACGTGGACATCATTAGTCACACCACGTTGGCTGGTAAATAGCTCATGTCTCGTACAAAGTTGCTTGGTAAAAACATCAGCTACCATCACGTCTGTAGGGATGTACAAAATCGACGTGAAAGTGTAGCGATGTGACATAATGTGATTGTTCCTTTTGTG
Organism: Archips xylosteana; assembly: GCA_947563465.1. Taxonomy (NCBI): domain Eukaryota; kingdom Metazoa; phylum Arthropoda; class Insecta; order Lepidoptera; family Tortricidae; genus Archips; species Archips xylosteana. Next base: position 1,746,930 of record OX387355.1, read on the forward strand.
ATGTACCATTGTTAACAGCAAGCTGCATGGCAGATTGTAATAATAATAATATTACGGGACAATTCACACGAATTGACCTAGTCCCAAACTAACCAAAACTTGTACTTTGGGTACTAAACAACGGATAAATACATACTTATATACATATATTAAGCATCCAAGACTCGAGCACAAATATTCGTATTTTTTCACACAAATATCTGCCCCGACGCGGGATTCGAACCCGGAACCTCAAGCTTCGTAGTCAAGTTCTCTAACCACTAGGCCATTTTTGGTCGTCGTCAAACTTTTTTGATACTTTGTTGAATGTTTGACTCTTTGTTTAAAAACTAGACAGCCTAAGGATGCTGTTGATGGCCAACGTTAGGTATATTCAACAGTATCTACACCTGCACACACCTGAGAAAAACTTCAATGGTATGTATGAAGTTCCCAATCCGCACCAAGCCCGCATGGGGACTACGGCCTGAGTCCTCTCATTTTGAGCGGCCTGCTAGTGGAACGTATACATTTTTTTCATTGAAGTGAAACTTCTAATGCGACTTCCAACAAGGTCGCGTTAAACGTTAAACGCTACCACGCGGCGGACACGACGTACAAATACGCGTTCTTGAATCTACATAATCACGACGACGTCTGTACACGCGTACGCCTACATACATCGCGCGCGCACTCTTCTGGTTCTTCTGGCGGTTTCCGGCTATCTGCGCCTTGAGGGGTGGGGTAATTCGAATCGGTGCGGGGCGGACCGTTTCCATTCTGTACGTCAGTACTATTACATATTCTGTGACGCTACCATGGATGGGTTATTATGTACTGCCGAAGCAAGAAATCTCGCAATGTATATATACTAACGGATGTTAAAAACTTCGACAGTGCGATACAGAACTCATACTGTCTGTGCAAATTTGTATGAGACTTGATAATAGCGCCATCTAGTGAGTAATTTAAACACATAGATGCATAAGTAAATTTAGTTCTTTAAGTTTTTGCAATAAAGTTTCCTTCCGCGCGGAGGAATTGCACGCACGATTTTTTTTACTTGTATAAGCTGAAGATGGTGACTGAGTACTTACTTGTACAGCTCGTACGTCTGCCTGGCTCTCGTGGTCACTCGAACTGTGCCGTCGACCGCCAGCTCCGGTGCTTCGTGCTCCCTCGCCCCCCCGCCCCCACTAGTTCCCGGGCACTCCTCAAAGCAAGCTTGCTTTGTTTCACTATACGGGTTCGCTGCTTGCTTGTAACTGCACTCAAACTTATCCAATGCGGAGCCTGTGTTTGGTGGCATTTTGTAAGATACCGAGTCGTAAATTTGTATTTACACGCTATAATTGACGTGTTTCGCTTTGTATTGAAACTTGCAGATCGCAGCGCAGTGTATGCAGCGATAATGGTATCAATAGATACCATTATCGCTTGATAGCGATAAAATTGTTGACAATTCTAAAAATTGAAATTGTCGTATTCGCACGAAATTATCGTTTTTTTAGCAAAATTGACGTACGTAAAAAATATTTGGACGTTATGTTTGCGCAGAAAAGGGACATTTTTAGGGTTCCGTTTCGAATGAGTGACTACAGAACCCTATTACTGAGACCCAACTGTCTTTTCGTCCGTCTGTCACAGTCACAGGGCTATATATATTGAACTGTAATAGTTAGACACTTGAAATATTCACAGATTATGTGTTACTGTAGCTATAAGTAACAAAAATCACCAAAATAAAGATAAAGCTAAAAATTAAAGGGGATCGTCTTACAATTAACGTGCTTTGTTCAGCACTTTTAACTCAATCTTAATAAAGATTATTTAACTACCCTTAGAGGTGCCTGTCTGGGAGTCCAGTAATACACGTTCGGTAGTTAATTAATGTTTAATGTATCACACAACACGTAAGTATATGGAATACACAGAGATAGAGATAACCAGGCAGGCGGAGCCGGGTGCGCGGGATAGTCGCGTGTTTAGTATCGAGGCTAGTAACCGACTGCCGGCCGAGTGCCCGCGTCCGCCTGGCTTGGTAGGAAATGCTGACAACGTACAATGAAACAGGGCTGCCACAGATACTCCCCCCCTTTTTTTGAAAAAAAAAATTTTTTGCTACAATAGAAAAGAAAATAATGAAAATGTTTTATATTTCGTTTCACAATACTAAATTGCTAACGGAACCCCAATGAATACAATGTTATCGAAACGCTGATGCGTCATTCTGTGTGCCAGCCCGTGTTTATGCTAAGTAATACAATAATAATACGTCTTATCGCTACGCTGTAAAACTTAAGTTGTTTTAATTTATGTAGTGACAAAAGTGAATGCTCTTAAATAGGAAATAAGAATTGCAACCTCTTCAGCTTTGGCCAACCAAGTGCAACCAATGTTTAATGGCCCAAATATAGCATTACAAAACACTTTACCAAACTGTTTCTGACTGTGGTTGGTTTCTTAATAATCTTGAAATCTAAATTATTGCTAAGGAAAACGATGACTCTCATGACTTCGCTGAATTGTGCTCTACTTCACCGTTACCGAGTTCACAGTAAACGTATTTGTTCAGTATCACAATAAAATGTTTTGCCTACCTATTTTGTTTTATTTTACTAAACACTGCATTACTGTTCTGTTTCTGTTTACTGTGTCCTATTTATTGCTTAAGTCGCTGAATTACTCTCAGATATCGTGCTGCGAGTGCAGGCCTCCTCTCGCCACGAGAGGGTTTTTTATAATTACCTACTTAATTTGAAATGCGGGGCCCATGTTTCAGGGCCCGTCCTTACACTCTTAACCTACATTGAAATATATATCTGGGGAATGCATAAAATAAATATAAAGATGGTAGCCGCCGTGCGGGGCCTACTCTGCAATATTTAATTTAACTCCTGACAGTATCCCCGCACGGGGCGCCGATATTGAAACGCAATAGAAAGCGTGCCTATGGTTAAAACTTACTTTAAGATGCGAGGGACTTAATTATCAATCAGATACCTAACCGGTCTGTTTACAACTCGACCTCTGCGTGTAGTACGTATCACTGGAGGTGCCGGGAGAGGAACGTTTTGCGGTGACAGGGGAGTGAATGTAGTGAGTTGCGATGTGGGTCGGCTCTCATCCTCCTGGGTGCTGCAACCGATTAAGAAAGCTGGTTTGAGTCTATCTATTGAAACTTCCACCTGTTTGTTTGGCAGCTGTAACTTGAAAAATTTCTTATTTCTAGTGATGATTTTGAATGGGCCATCGTAGTTTGGAGTTAACGGTCGCCTCACCGCATCGTTCCGGATGAAAACATGTGAGCAAGTGTCGAGGTCTTTATGGACGAATATTTTCCTGTACTCCCTGTTCCTCACTGGGATTGGTTTAATGTTTCTTATTGTTTCCCTTAATTTTTCTACATAGGAGTACTGGTCGATATTAGTGATTGGCGTGCTCGTATAGAAATCTCCCGGAAGCCTGATCACTTGCCCATATGTCATCTCTGCTGCACTTACCTCGTTGTCCGTTCTACCTGCTGCTCTTAACCCTAACAAAACGGTTGGGAGTTCCTCGAGCCACGAGTCGTTGTCTATGAGCCTTGCTGTTAATGCTACTTTCATCGATCTATGCCAACGCTCTATAATCCCGTTGCTCATGGGGTGGTAGCTCGTGGTACGTATTCTTGTAACTCCCAACAATTTCATGAGTCCGGCGAACAATTCGCTTTCGAACTGTCTCCCTTGGTCCGTGGTTATATATAACGGTGCTCCGAATCTACACACCCAGCTTTCGTACAAGGCTCTTGCTACTGTTTCCGCCGTCATATCCCTTATGGGTACCGCTTCTGGCCAACGTGTGCCTCTGTCTATCATTGTGACTAAATACCTATGCCCTAACTCTGTTGTTGGTAAAGGACCTACCAAATCGACGTGCACGTGCTCGAATCTACCTACGTTATGAAATTGCCCTAGATCCGAAACAACGTGACGGCTTACCTTAGAACGCTGACACTCTATACATTGTCTTGCCCATACGCCGGCGTCCTTGTTTATCCCCGGCCAATAGAATCTTTGAGTTAACATTGTCCTAGAAGTTCTAATGCCCGGGTGGCTTATGTTGTGTACTGAGTCAAACACTTGTTTCCTAAAGCTTGTAGGTACAAAAGGACGCGGTGTACCGGTGGTCGTTTCGCAATAAATTACTTTATTTGAGCCAGGTAGCGCCAATGTCGCAAAACGTGACTCTGAACTAGGCGATTGTGTTATTTGCGCGTCATGCGATTGCGCCGTTGCTAATTCGTCGAAATCGACCACCGTTGGGCATGTTATTGTTTCCACGCGCGATAGCGCGTCAGCAACTACGTTCTGCGTACCTTCTATGTGCCTAATACTGCTTACGAATTCGCTTATAAATATAAGTTGTCTAGCCCTTTTAGGCGTTTCGTTAGCTGTGCCTACTTTTTGTAGTGCAAAAGTTATCGGTTTATGGTCCGTATAAACGATTAGTTCCCTGCCTTCTATCAGGTACCTAAAGTGGACAATGGACATGTAAATGGCTGTTAACTCCCTATCGAACGTGCTATATTTTCTCTCTGCGTCAGTAAAATTTTTAGAAAAATACCCCAAAGGTTTCCACACGTTATTGATTCTCTGCTGTAGTACACCTCCTGCCGAGGTGTTTGACGCGTCTGTCATCAATGCGAGCGGTACATCCGCAAGTGGATATGACAAAGTAACGGCGCGTTTTAAGCCCTCCTTACTTTGTGCGAAAGCTGCGTTTGCTTCTTCGTCCCACTGTATTTTTGTTAGGTCATTTTTCTTAGAATTATGTAAGAACTTGTTCAAATGTTTCTGCGCGTCGGCGGCCTGTATAATGTGAGCGCGATAGAAATTTACCATGCCAAGAAAACGTCTAAGTTGTTCAACGTTTTCCGGCTTAGGAAAATTTGTGATGGCTTTGACTTTGTCTTTCAAAGGCGTGAGTCCTGCCATTGAAACTTCATAACCTAAAAATTGGACCGATTTCTGACCAAATTTGCATTTGTGTAGGTTAATAGTAATGCCAAATTTTTGAAAAATTTCAAAAACTTTTTCTAAATGTTCCCTATGAGCATTGCTCGTTTACGAAGCGATTATGATGTCATCTATGTAACAAAAAAGGGAAGATTTAGCTCCGCATTTATCGACAAAGGTTTCTGACTCTTGTAAAATAGAGTTCATAAACCTTTGGAATGTTTGTGCCGCGTTCCTTAGACCAAAAATCATACGTGGGAATTCGAACAGGCCGAAAGGGGTAATTATGGCCGTTTTCTCGATGTCCTCGGGAGCCATTTCGATCACGTGGTACGCTCTATTAATATCTAGAGTGGAGAAAATGTTCTTACCTGCCATTCCGTATGTGAAGTCCTGTAGCCTGGGAATGGGGTAACGGTCTGGTTTGGTTATCGCGTTCAGACGTCTGTAGTCCCCACACGTCCGGATCTGCCCGTCCTTTTTGGGCACGACGTGTAGCGGACTGGCCCACGGACTGCTGCTTGGCCTGCAGATGCCCAGTTCCTGCATCACACGAAATTCCTCCTTGACCTTCTCATACCTATGAGGTGGTAACGGCCTTGCCCGCGCGTATACCGGCGGTCCTGTCGTCTCTATGTGATGTTTGACTGAATGTTTAGCTGGAATTTTGAAATTTATTAATTTGGTTGTGTCTGGGTAGCGCTCTAAAATGTCGCGGAAAGGATGGGATGATTGGACAGTGTTAATTGATTGTCCGGCACGCACCAGTGAACCGTGTACACATGATTTTACATTCATATCAACTAACCTTTTTCTACGTAAATCTACAGCTAAATTATTAGTCCTTAAAAAATCGGCTCCGAGGATCGGTTGCTTGACGTCACATACCACAAATGTCCACACCAATGTCCTATCTAACCCAATGTCCAGCTCGAACGACGTTGTACCGTAGGTCTTTATTTCTGTGTTATTTGCTGCATACAGTTTATAATCACACTTTACGTTACGTTTGCCGGCACTGACCTTGTTCGCGGGTATTACGGATACGTTGGCGCCGGTGTCTACTAAGAAAGATATGCCGTTTCTTCGATCTTGGATGCAAAGGCGGTGGTTGTCTAAAATCGACGCGCCCCCCACTGCCGCTACAGGGTGCGTCGGTTTTAGTTTTCCTGCCTTCTTTGCCAGCTCGTTGGGCCTCGCTGCTGCTGCGCACTAAGATGGGGAGGTGGTGGTCTGCTTCTCCATCCGCATGGTTGTTGGCAGTTCCTCGCGAACTTTCCAAATCGCCGATGGTATGCACACAGCCTGATCCGTTGCTGCTGCTGTGGAGGTCTGAACGGTGTTGGGGCTCCTCTTCCTCCTGACCAGTTTGCTCCTGGTCTCTCCTGACCTCTGATTTGTTGTACCTCACTTCGCAGCTGTTCAAAATTCTCCGTCATTTTCTTTATTTCATGAATCAGGCCCTTATCCTTCGTATCTTCCTTCACTTCCGCTATCACCCCCTGCTTGATGGTTTGGTGTACTTTGTCTGCGATCGCTCCCAGCTTTTCCTCGTCTAACTGTTCGTGTGCTACCAGCGCCGTCCTTACGGGTGTGGGCAATCTCCTTAACCATAACATCTTGATTGTGGTTGCTGCTACTCCAGCGCTTTTTCCTGCTTCAGCCATTCGCCTGTATAGCTGAGATGGCCTCTGCTCTCCGATGTGCAACTCGTCCATGAGCTTGTTGAATTGTGTGTCCGGCGACTCCTGGAATTCACTGATCAGCCTGGCTTTTAATGCTTCATAACTCTTCTGCGTGTCGTCTAGCAGGTCGCTGATGTGGACTAATTCTTCCTTCCCAAGTTTGCCAATCACCAGGTCAAACTTGGTGTCCTGACCGACCTTTTGTGGCGTGATTATGGCCTCGAATTGCGCGAACCATAATCTCGGCAGCTCCTTCCAAAAAGGGGCTATTCTGCTGGCCACACTAATTGAGTGCAGGTGAGCCGAGCTTTCTCCCTCGTGGTCACTCATTATTACTGCACGTTTATTCTTTGTTCGACACGAATCCACGGCGTTTGATCGCGGCCGGATGCGCGTAGTTTGATATCACCGCCTGGTTAATTTAGTTTGCACGTGTTCTAAAACGGGGTCACCACTTTAACTACCCTTAGAGGTGCCTGTCTGGGAGTCCAGTAATACACGTTCGGTAGTTAATTAATGTTTAATGTATCACACAACACGTAAGTATATGGAATACACAGAGATAGAGATAACCAGGCAGGCGGAGCCGGGTGCGCGGGATAGTCGCGTGTTTAGTATCGAGGCTAGTAACCGACTGCCGGCCGAGTGCCCGCGTCCGCCTGGCTTGGTAGGAAATGCTGACAACGTACAATGAAACAGGGCTGCCACAATTATAACTTTTTTTCCACGGGACAATTCACACCAGCTCACCTAGTCCCAAAATAAGCAAAGCTTGTGTTATAGGTACAAGGTACCATCGCCCCAGACGTCAGATACCCATTTTCAAAACAAATTTGCTTGCAGCCGTTGATGTTTATTGCTATGGATTGTTATGGACAGATGTCTAGCCACTGCACGCAAACTGGGCCTTTAAGGTGGTTATCTGGCGCTTGGGGCGATAGTACAAGGCAACGGATGAACTTACTTAAATAGATAGTACCTGGGCGACCGAGCTCTGCTCGGGCAGAAACTCGGTACCAAGCGTTTTCCCAGAGATAAGACCAAGCTAGATCAATTTTTCATCCCCGAAAACCCCCAAATACCAAATTTCATCGAAATCGTTGGAACCGTTTCCGAGATCCTGATTATGTACACCGGGGGGTGGGGGGGGGGGGGTTGAGAGGGGGGTAGGGGATGCGGGGGAGGGAGCGCGGGGGTATTAAAGGGGGGATGAAAATTTCATTGATTTTGCCGTAGGATGCACCGTTTTCAAGATATTTGGCAAAAACACCGGAGGGGGTGGAGGGGTGAGTCACGTTAAACTATCGTCCGTAAACCGACTTTACAGACAACCGGCTTTTCCTGTTCTGTGCTCCCAATAGGGAACGTGCACATAGACGGTGCTGCCAACTGGTGCCATAAGGGTGCCATCAATTTGAATGTTTTACCTTGATAAGTTTGTTTTACTGTCCGCATAGTGTCTCTTCTGTCGCATTAGTGCTGCCGCCTATAGTTACTGCACGTACCCTATAATACTTTTTCTAACAAAAAAGTAACTTTTTCTCGCAAAAAAATAACTTTTTCTCACATAAAAGTAACTTTTTCTCACAAAAGAAGAAACTTGACGTTTTCTCATAAAAAAAAACTTAAAAAAAAAACTAAAAATCTTGAAAAAAAACGTGGTATCGAACCGAGGTCGGCTGGATCCGCGACCACCCGATTTCTAATGTGCCATTATGATCTGCTCGAAGTCGGCGAAATTTAGCTTTATATTCTAATGCAAACAAAAATAGCCGGAAAACACGAGTAAAAGCGATTTTCTGAAAATGAAACATAGCTAGATCAGTTTTTCATCCCCGAAAACCCCCACATACCAAATTTCATCGAAATCGTTGGAGCCGTTTCCGAGATCCTGATTATATATATATATATATATATATATATATATATATATATATACATATATACAAGAATTGCTCGTTTAAAGGTATTAGATTAAACATCCAAGACTCAAGCACAAACATTCGTATTTTTCACACAAATATCTGCCCCGACCGGGAATCGAACCCGGGATACCTAACCACTAGGCCATCCGGTCGTCTACGACAATGGCATTCACTAGATACATAAAAATTTCACAGAATAGGTATATTGCTATAGTCACTAGGTATTATAATATAAGTAACAAATAAGAAATATAAATTGTACTTGAACACTAAAGAGAGAATTGAGTATATCGGACTTGACGTCCAAAATAACGAACGATAAAATGGCTGGGACTCAAAAAACTCACTTTCCCGTAATGTGCACTTTCTCTAAAAGCGCACTTTCCGCAAAATGAACACTCCCAAATTGTACACTTGCCCATTAAGGGCACTTTCCCTGTAAGTGCATTTTCCCAAAAAGTATATTTTTTCAAAACGCACACTTTCCCAAAATGTACACTAGTCAAAATGTCATCTTCACCACAAAGTTTTCTTTAGATGAAGATCCTAAGCTGTGATGGCCATGTTAATTTTTTTACTTATACTGTACCTAGATAAATCCTTTGTGCTCGCGCATTTTTACCGTTTATCGAATAGTCTATAGTACCTGGGCGACCGAGCTCTGCTCGGGCAGAAACTCGGTACCAAGCGTTTTCCCAGAGATAAGACCAAGCTAGATCAATTTTTCATCCCCGAAAACCCCCAAATACCAAATTTCATCGAAATTGTTGGAACCGTTTCCGAGATCCTGATTATATACACCGGAGGGGGGTGGGGTGGGGGGGGGGGTTTGAGAGGGGGGGAGGGGATGCGGGAGAGGGAGCGCGGGGGTGTTAAAGGGGGGATGAAAATTTCATTGATTTTGCCGTAGGATGCACCGTTTTCAAGATATTTGACAAAAACACCGGAGGGGGGGTGGAGCGGTGAGTCACGTTAAACTATCGTCCGTAAACCGACTTTACAGACAACCGGCTTTTCCTGTTCTGTGTGCTCCCAATAGGGAACGTGCACATAGACGGTGCTGCCAACTGGTGCCATAAGGGTGCCATCAATTTGAATGTTTTACCTTGATAAGTTTGTTTTACTGTCCGCATAGTGTCTCTTCTGTCGCATTAGTGCTGCCGCCTATAGTTACTGCACGTTCCCTATAATACTTTTTCTAACAAAAAAGTAACTATTTCTTGCAAAAAAATAACTTTTTCTCACAAAAAAGTAACTTTTTCTCACAAAAGAAGAAACTTGACGTTTTCTTATAAAAAATAAACTTAAAAAAAAACTAAAAATCTTGAAAAAAAACGTGGTATCGAACCGAGGTCGGCTAGATCCGCGACCACCCGATTTCTAATGTGCCATTATGATCTGGTCGAAGTCGGCGAAATTTAGCTTTATATTCTAATGCAAACAAAAATAGCCGGAAAACACAAGTAAAAGCGATTTTCTGAAAATGAAACATAGCTAGATCAGTTTTTCATCCCCGAAAACCCCCACATACCAAATTTCATCGAAATCGTTGGAGCCGTTTCCGAGATCCTGATTATATATATATATATATATATACATATATACAAGAATTGCTCGTTTAAAGGTATTAGATAATTATAGGTATATATTACGTACTTTTCCAAATCTAGTGCTCTATTTGAGAAAGTGCTCCATTTGTGAAAGTGCACTTTTTGGGAAAGTGCGCCTTCTGAGAATGTGCTCTATCTGAGAAAGTGTACCAATTGCGAAGTGCACTTTTTGAGACAGTGCGCCTTCTGAGAAAGTGATCCTTCTAAACAAGTGTACCTTTAGAAAAAGTGCACATTTCGGAAAAGTGAGTTTTTTGAGCCTAAGCCGATACAATGAATATTAATTAATTTGTTCAGCTGTGTCATAACAATTCTTGTGATACAACCCTGTAACAGACAGCGGAGACTTAGAAATAGAGTTTCGTTTGTTACCTTTTGGGTACGGAACCCTAGAAATGTTCTCACGATAATAAAGTCAACACACCAAAACTAATCTCGAGAAAGTAAATGTTTTTGTCTCCCTGTTACTTGATATCCTCTCACGTAATCTTGGCCAATCAAAACATTCGATAAATCTTTCGTAGTTTATCCCGGAGGATTTATAATTCGGGATATCTCGAGCTTAATCATGAGACCCTTAAATCATTTGTAAATAATATCGTCCCTTATTTGTTTTGCTGGGGGAAGCGGTAATGCGTTGGTCTCTACTAAATCACAATACGCAATGGCTTTTGGTTGTAAGAATTGTTTAGTTGTATGTACGTTTGTTCTAGATTTATATCATCATAATCATTTCGGCCGAGAGACGTCCACAGCTGAACAATGGCCTCCCCCAAGGCTCGCCAAACAGATCGGTCCCGTGCCAGCCGCATCCAACGCGATCCCGCAACCTTAACCAGGTCGTCGCTCCATATTGTTGGAGGCGTACCTACACTGCGTCTTCCAATCCACAATACGTAATGGCATATTTGGTTGTAAGAAGTGTTTAGTTGGGTGTAAGACCTTGCTTCGTACCAAATTTCAAGATTCTGAGTTCACGGGAAGTACCCTGTAGGTTTTGATTCCCTTGCGAGTGTCGACAATTTGCAGAAATTTGCGGCATAAAAGGCTTTATCTTTTGATTGCGTTAAAAATTTATGCTTTTCGCAATTTTTCCTTTATCTGTACTATAATACGTTGCTTCGTACCAAATTTCAAGATTCTGAGTTCACGGGAAATACCCTGTAGGTTTTGATTCCCTTGCGAGTTTCGAAATTTGCTGAAATTAGCGACATAAACGGCTGTATCTTTTGATTGCGTTGGTTTAGAAGTTTGATTTTTTTCACAGCTTTAAGGGACAGTAGACCTGAGTATTTGATATATATTTCCACTTGATACTTCCACGCGTTCCTGAGAAAAAGGGTCTTGATAGACGGACGGACGGACTACAAAGTGATCCTATAAGGGTTCCGTTTTTTCTTTTTGAGGTACGGAACCCTAAAAATACAGTTTCAGAAATAAATGACTTCAAAGTCAAAGTCAAAGTCAAAATGATTTATTGCATATCACATTACAGGCATAAGCTGGAATAATAGATTAGGTATACATGTGACGCCCCGTAAGGGCACGGCAATATCAGAGGGCTATTTTTACAATTAAACACTTTAGACATTGTTCCTATATGACATATTCATCATCATCATCATTATTTTAGGCGCTGCTGGACATAGGCCTCCCTTATTGACGCCCAATCATTACGGTTGTAAGCGACATGCATCTACCCTGAACCTGCTTCACCAAATCGTCCGTCCATCTCGTTGGTGGACGTCCCACGCTGCGCTAGCCAGTCCGTAGTCTCCACTCGAGAACCTTTGGGCCCCAACAGCCAAATTTAAATTAAAAATTATAATAAAATATGGAAAACGATACAATGGCGTGTAAAATTAGGTCGCGATAGACAACGTTGAACCTCAAGGTTAACCTCAAGCTTTGTCAGGTTCTTTAACCACTCATCCAGACGTATTACGAGCAATTTTGGAGAACGCTCTGAAGAATAATTCAAAGGTTGAGATTGTAGAGCTCTTAAGTGCCATCAGAGACCTTTTCGAGGCGCTAAGCTCCTGCTTGAGCTTTAGAAAAAGCAACGTAGTCACTCTTGACGGGATGACGAACAAGTTCAAGTGCCCCGGAGAGAGTAACGATTGAATTAATATTATTTAGGGAGTTAACAGTGTGTTTATAATGCGTCAAACACATTTTTTGTTGGAGTCTCTCCTGTGGACATGGAAAAAGTTGGGTACATATTAAAATATATAAAGTTTAAAATTAATATATTGGACGAAATACATTATGATCATTTTCATAGAATGCAATATTCTTGGAAATTCTCAACTATACAGGATTTTCATAAAATAAACCTAACCTAAACTAAACCAATCTGTAGATTCTTCTTCTTTATCGGTATCACTCTTGACAGTGTGGTCGTGGTCATCACTTCAGGTGTTGGTGGCAAGCTTCACAACACGCCGCCACTCCTCTCTGATGGCTGCCTTCCTCGTGCATTCATGCAGTGATGTTGAGCCATTTACTCCGCTTTTATTTGGTCAGTCCACCTCATAGGTGATCTTCCTCGAGCCCTGGTACCCTCAACCTTTCCCTGGACCACAAATCTGAAAATTTTAGTATATAATATTATGGCCATTATAGGCATTATTTCGTCCATTATTCATTTTAAACTTTATATATTTAGATACGTTCCCAAAAAGTTAAGGGTCTATGGCCACTATATTATAGCCAAGTCTACATCGGAGTGAGGGACGCCTGGTCAACTTTTAGCCTGTATTAGTCCCAATATGCAGAGACTAAAGTAACATTTTAAGAGCATAAGAAGTGAAAAAGTATTTTAAAATCTAGCTCTGAATAGATATCTGAAGTAAGACAGATGAGGATAATTCCGGGCTCGTGGAGCATTTCTCGACTAAAACCTTCATTCTGCGGTCCATAATCATAATTGATGTTCCTCCCGCTGAATCTACTATATTTATACGCAGCTTAAATAACAGAGTGTCCGTTTTATCAAAAGAACGCTCAGTGCATCGAGGCAAGGGAACTAATACATCGTGAGTATGGTAAATGAGACAGTCATAAGACAGATTTCTGAGCCCCTTAAAGAAGAAATGTTATTTATGAACCTGGGGTCTAATCGACAATTTAAACTTTCCTTTACTTCAAACAAAAAAATTGATAATTTTGAAGTTCAGATCAGTGACTCTTCTTGAGTGGTTGATATTTATGGACGGTGGTGATCATTTCCCTTCAGACGACCCTCTTTCTCGTTTGCTTCTAATAATAATTAAAAAATAAATAAAAACAAGGCCTTAGAAACAAAAGGGCAACGCATTCTTAATTGTTATATCGTTAACTTTTATAAATAAAAAACTTTCTAGGATTAAAGAGTGACATGGAAATTACGGCCTCTCTCATTTTGCGAGGAGGCCTGAACCGTGGAATGGGACGTAGGTATATATAGGTTGGAATAATTAATGAAAGAGATGAAGAACCAAACCATCTGCTAAAATATTCATGATTAATTTTAACTTTTTTTTTATCTGTGACCGCACTGTTCTAATCCCTGTTCCGGTTAGAGTGATCGACACTTTCAATATCGGCACCTCTTTTTGCGAAGTCGGCGAAGCGGGAAATGAATCTAAGTACGACGCCCGGCAGATAGGCTGATAATTGATCGGAGTTTAAAACCGGATAACTGCGCGGTTAACGGGATGGAAACTTTAGGATTTATGTTACTACTACCCCATACCGCGGCGTCGCACGCGTAAACCATGGCCGGGATTTCATATGGAATTTGAAAATTTGACTAAATTCAATGTCAAGTTATCTAATTTCAATTGAATTAAGTAATTATTACGAGCACTTAAAGTTGAAGAATCTACCACCGGTTCGGAAAAACCCTGTTGAGAAGCATCCGGCAAGACACTCAAGAAGATTTTTTTTAAGCATATCTTCAATAATTAAGTACTTACTTAATTATTTTTTATCATTATTCTGTTTTTTTAGTTTATTTATATCTAGGTAGTACGTATATTTTAAGTATATTATAAAAAAATATCAATGAATAACTTAACTATAAACTAAATATCTAACTTAAAAAGTATTAAAATACTACTATTACTAGCTGTTGGCCGCGACTCCGTCTGCGAAGAAAATTAGCCTACGACCTATTCTCAGACCTACCGAAGAGAAAAAGAGTTTCATAAAAATCGGTCGAGCCGTCTCGGAGGAGTTCGATAAAAATCACCGTGACACAAGATTTTTATATATTAGAAAATCTAAAGTATTTAACACGGTGTTATCAAAACAATTAAGACAAGGCAAAAGAAGACAAGAATAAAAATAGTTGACTACGGAACCCTAAAATAATGCGCATATCACGAAATGGTCCTAAATCGGCAAAGTGGCGGTCTTGCGAACGGCGCTGATCTTCCTTTGGAACCATCACACGTCATCCATCATACATTGAAAAAAAACAATAAACATTAAGTTAAACCAATTGAAAAAAAAACAAGAGTTTAAAGTTGTACGGTACTCTCGGTACACGAGACTTGCTATTGGCTGGTTTTTATATTCCCTAAATGAGCTTATTTTTCAGAACACTTTACTTGGTAAGATGTTGCTTTCATTCAACAGCAACCCACTCTTCTGAGCTTTGAAAGCTTTTGCTATACAACTTGCATGAAAGCTATGTGCACTCTCAGCGCATTAGCTTTTAAAATAAAGCCCTCCAAGACCGCAGCGCGCGGGGCGTGCGCGCGACGACGGAGCGTGCCCAGCGCATTGCATAACACTGAATCATATACGCTGTGCCGCGCTGCCGGTGTGTATCACTGTATAATTGATTCAGTGTTATAGACCGCACTGGGCACGCTTTGTCGGCGTCGCGCGCACACCCCGCGCTGCGGTTTGTGGTGGCTTAAGTGCGTATAGAAAAAAAACACAAGCATCTTAGATGGTCGAAGGCATACATGTCTATACAGCTATAGCCTTAAATACATGTAAACACCAATATTTATGGTTAATGGCATAGAATTGTACAGATATGTTATCGCCTTGTACATATATTTAGGAGCTTCACTGTACGTATTTAATTAACATGATGTGTTGACAGTGGTGGTGTAGGGGTATAGCACGCGGCACGGAATGCTGAGGACCTGGGTTCGATTCCCAGCATTGGTCTTTTTCTGGGGTTTTTTCTGTGCATCTATATTTCAGTTTGTATTTAGTATGAAATATATGGTATTCACGGGATGACCGTAAAAGTAATAAAAAATGAAGTTGAAAAATAAATACAAAAAGATACTTCATATCAAACTTGTTAACATGATGTTTGTAAAGAGTTAATTCACCCAGCCATAATTCAGACCAGAAAATAGGTAGGTTAGGTTAGTCAGGTAGCTTCTCCTGCCCGAAGGGCAAACCGACTAGAAATAGGAGCCCTCGAAGTGGGGTTCCGTCGATTTTGTAGGTTTTCACAAGGTTTTCACTGAATTACGGATAAAAAAAATAAGTCTACTGCACCCATAATACACAATCATCATCATCATCATTTCAGCCGTAGGACGTCCACTGCTGGACATAGGCCTCCCTCATTGATGCCCAATCATTACGATTGGAAGCGATGTGCATCCACCCTGAACCTGCGGCCTTCACCAAATCATCCGTCCATCTCGTTGGTGGACGTCCCGCGCTGCGCATAATACACAATGGTCGTTTGATATAATGTAATTATCTCGGATATTAACGGAAGGTACCTATCATTACAAATTTTCTTAATTTGTGATATTATTTTTAACGACCGCTTTAGCCTAGTTGGTAGTGACCCTGCCTACGAAGCAAGAGGTCCTGGGTTCGAATCCCGGTAAGGGCATTTATTTGTGTGATGAGCACGAATATTTGTTCCTGAGTTATGGATGTTTTCTATGTATTTAAGTATTTATTTATCTATATAAGTATGTTTATCGTCGTCTAGTACCCATAGTACAAGCTTTGCTTAGTTTGGGACTAGGTCGATTTGTGTGAGATTGTCCCCTAATATTTATTTATTTTATTTATTTATTTATTATAAGGATAATTATAGAATAGGATAGGATAGAATAAAACCGGTCAAGTGCGAGCCGGACTCGTATATAAAGGGTTCCGTACAATGTTTTGAAACAATTCAGTAAAAAATCGCCGAAATGTAAACACTAAAATCGCAACTTTATATGTAGGTAAACGTCCGAACAGCAAAGAAAAAAAATCTTTTCGATATATAATCTATTCGATATACATATACTTACTTTCGATATTAGACAACGTTCCTCATCCAGTGTCTCGGGCCTTACACATATATTTTCAAATAACTTAGATAAGCACACATCCACGGCTGTCCCAGAATTCTTAAGAACCGAGCTGAAAATCTTCTTTTCCTGAAAGCAGAGCGCGATGAATGCATTGAGGTCGGCCGGTAAAACGTTCTTTTAATCGACTGCAGTTGGCCCAGAGTCGACAGCCCGTATGGTGCGGAAAACGACTGGATAACTAAGTGATTGGAGAACTTGACTATGGCGCTTGAAGTCCTGGGTTCAATCCAGGTTGGGGAAGATATCTGTATGAATGTATGAATTTTTGCTCTCGGGACTTAGACGTTTAATAAATATTTAAGTATGTATTTATTCACATCATCAACCCAGCTTATATTCACTCACGGTCAAAAAATTCGGCCCATAGTTCACCTTTCACACAAACGAGGTCACTTAGATGTCTTGGTTCTTCACTAAGCGGTGTTTTGTCAGTGATCTGATGATGGCTACTCCGAGCATTGATAAAGGACATTCAGAGTTCCTAAGATGCCACCTGATTGAATCTGCGTTTAACACGGAAATTATAAATGTTCAGAAAAACGTCTAAAATGGCAATAAAATGAATGAAAATCTAAGTGCTGATACAACTTCTCTCGCTGTGGTGTGAACTGCTTGTTGAATCAGTTGTGTATACTGGGAACTCTGGACCTCCATTATCGATCCTGTGGATATCCATCATCAGATCTCAACCGGGGCGCCGCCCTGGTGGAGAACTAAGGCATCAAAGTGGCCTCGTTTGTATGAAAGGTGGTCTGTGGGCCGAATTATTTGAGCGTGAGTGTACATACGTCCCACTACAGGGCACAAGCCTCCTCTCAGAAGGTTTCGTCATATGTCACTGATTTATAACTTAAACCTGAGGCAGTACTGCCTAACGCGCGGGCACTTGCCAGCGCATTCACCATCTCTTTCTGTCATCATCTTTGACAGAAAGAAATAGTGAATTACGGACGAAGGAAGAATTACGAAAGAGATATATAATGCGAGTGTAGATGGAAATATTGGAAGAGGGAGACCAAGAAGGACATATTTCATGATCAGATTGGGGATGTCTTGAAGAAGGGTCAGGTCAAGAGTACCCGAAACCGGCGAGCATGTATGAAAAGACTAATGAGTGTTGCTGAAGCGATAGATGTATGTCAGGATCGTAGCAGGTGGAAACAAATAGTCTCTGCCTATCTCCTTGCAGGGAGGGAGGCGTGATTGTATGTATGTATGTATGTAAATAGTGAATGCGAAAGAAAACGTCCACGCGTTAGACAATACAAATAATGCCGTGAAATTTGACATTATTAAAGCAAATTATGTGCAAGCGCATATCCAATCCCGGCTCGCACCGAGTTTTTCGAAATTTATGTTCGAAATTACATTTGTAATTTACCACGAGCTTTACGATGAAGGAAAACGTCATGAGGAAACCTTTATACACCTGCGAAGAAATTCAATGGTGGGTGTGAAGTTCCCAATGCGCACTGGGCCCGCGTGGGAACTACGGCCCAACCCCATTCTGAGAGGAGGTCTGCGCCCTACATTGGGACATATATATGCTGGGATGATTTGCAAGCGGTAATTTTAAAGTATTAATGCGGCACTATCTGGCGTTAAGCTTGTAACATAAAATGAAACATACATTTTCATATTTCAGTGGGAGAGCTGCAGTATCAGTGCATCGGTCGTGAAATAATATTTTATTGCACTTTCATTGTAGCACGTAGTTCCACAATCATCATCTTAAGCTATATACCTCCCACTGCGAAGCACAGGCCTCGTCTCAGAATAAGAGGGCTAGAGCCGTAGTATACACAATTGGGGATGTCTATCATCATCACCATATCAGCCAAAAGACGTCCACTGCTGAACATAGGCCTCCCCCAAGGCTCGCCAAACAGATCGGTCCCGTGCCATCCGCATCCAACGCGATCCCGCAACCTTAACCAGGTCGTCGCTCCATCTTGTTGGAGGCCTACCCACACTGCGTCTTCCGGTCCGTGGACGCCACTCGAGAACCTTTTTGCCCCATCGGCCATCAGTTCTACGAGCGATGTGCCCTGCCCACTGCCACTTGAGTCTGGCGATTCTTCGAGCTATGTCGGTGACTTTAGTCTTCGGAGATGTCTAATTTTTTCTAATGTGTAGTAAATCGAAACCCATTTCGAGATAAACAAGATTGTTCCCTATATTCATTTTATTCATTTAAATGCTTTTTAAACAGTTTTCTGTAGTTTTTAGCTTTTAATGCATTTATTACAATATCAAATGAAAAATTACCTTCATTTGACATTGAAATTTATGTCGTGAAATATAAGTTGTACTTTATTCTGTGTGAAATAGAATTATTTAGAATGCAAGTCGCTTCCAACCGTAATGATTGGGTATCAATGACGGCCTATGCCCAGCAGTGGACGTCCTACAGCTGATGATGATGATGATGACGGTGAATTTAATTTAATTTTGCAGTGAACTAAATGAAAAAATATTGAAATAAGTTTCTTATAATTGACTTTTCTATACAAAAAAAAATAAAAACCATGGGTATTTTTTTAGACATTCCCATTTGAACTATGTTTCCCTTTATCGTAAATATCACAGGCTCGTAGAGGTGTCAGATAAATTAGTCGTCAATACAGGGATTTCGATATTTTATATACCTAAGACTACTGTTATCTAATATATAAAAATCTCAAGTCACGGTGTTTGTTATCGAACTCCTCCGAAACGGCTTGACCGATTTTTATGAAACCTCTTCTCTATATTCGGTAGGTCTGAGAATAGGTCGTAGGCTATTTTTGTACCTTTATTATTCGCGGACGAAGTCGCGGGCAACAGCTAGTAGTCTTATATTTATTAGTAGGATTACATTTGTGTCAAAAAGTGGTGGTAGCCTGGTGGTCGTAGGTTCGAAACCAGGCTCGCACCTCTGAGCTTTTCAGAATTTACTTACGAAATTACATTTAAAATTTACCTTGAGCTTCACGAAAGAAAACATCATTCACAAGGATTCCTGCAGCACCTGCAATGAAATTCAATTCAATACAATACAATGCAATGACTCTTCATTGTGCCAAAGGGCGGACACGACGTACAAATACGCGTTCTTGAATCTTCATAAACACAACGACGTCTGTACACGCGTACGCCTACATACATCGCGCGCGCACTCTTCTGGATTCCGGCGGGCTCCGGCAATCTGCGCCTTGAGGGGTGGGGTAACTCGAATCGTTGCGGGATGGAGCGTGTCCATTCTGTACGTTAGTACTATTATATATTCTGTGATTGTACACCACAAATAATACAACACAGAAAAAGAAGTACATGAAAATATATTACATAAGGTAAGCAATGGTAATTCATTGGTTCCCAGTCCGCTCTGAGCCCGCGTGGCAACTGCGACCCAAGCCCTTTATCTCTGAGAGGATCCCTGTCCCCTACAGTGGTACGTTTATGAATATAAGCAGGATCCTTAAAAAAAAACCGAAACTAAAACCCCTCAAAACCACATCACAAATAAAGTAATTTTAATCCTAAATTCAAATCCCATGCACGAGCCCGGTTTAACACTTATCAACTAGTTTTAATTAACTAATGTAAATCCAACCCCAAAATTATCCCTCCTGGATCACAATTGGATGGCCAATAAAAGGGCTTATGTGAACCCCTGAATTGAATTAACAAATATATTTTAACTAGTATAATTTTAAAGCAATTAGTGCGTCACGAGACTAGTTTGAGTTGTGGGGGTGTTATAGTGCGTTAAATGTTTGCGGTATTTCGTTGTCTGATTTATACTAGAGCTTATTGTAAGGGCATATGGTAACTAGGGCATTAAGTGTAATTTAGTAGTGTTAGATCATTTGTTCGTTAATTTATCTAGAAGGAAAAGACAAATTGAACTCAAACATTTACTTTACTCACCCGCGACCTTACGATAGCTACGTTTATGTAAAAAAATGAGTGTTCATGCAGTTCCTTCACCTCCACACTGTATGAACACAAATCACACATACCCAACTATCACAACCACCAAACTACACTGACGCGTTTCGAACTCAACCAACATTCATCATCTTCATTCGTTGTAGTTGAGCTCTGAGCAAAATAACGCCCGATTCAATAAGTTATTTTATTTGTCTTTTCCTGCTAATTGTATTGTCTCTATCTCTCTACCTCCCTCTTTATAAAGTAAATTAACGAACAAATCATCTAACAATCTAGAAACAAGAAAAATAAATAATTCGTATTTGTACCGACTGCTTGAAACCTCTTCTTTTGGCTTTCCGCGAATAAAAAGCACAGCGGACGTAACAGTCAAGGAAACTGAATCGCGTATTAGGTGGAACCTTTTCACAGCCAATTTAACGATGATTTCTTTGGCAGATCTGTGGAATGTTAACTTAACAATGCAATGAAAAAGATTCATAAAACTACCGTGAAACCGTACAAATACGGATAACTCACGTCTATGATGATGATCGAGTTTAAACCAAACTCGATCATAGACGCGAGTTATCCGTATTTTTTCGCTATAAAAAGGTTCACCACGTGATTCAGTCTCCTTGACAGTACCTACATAAAAATGCATCCCACATCTCATTCCGTGTACTTGTGACCCCCGATTCCGGTACATACATCCATAAACGAGTTGAAACCGATCGCAAACATCGGTAAACAAACTCGTTCCGCTAACGAGCATGTTTTTATTCCATTACGTTATTACCGCTTTCCTGTATTTGTTCTCACTTACCGGTAATTGATTAAAGTATTTATTGCGATTTCCGTGTTTGTATTAACATTTGTGCAATATTTTTAATAATTAATGATGGAAAGAATTAATGTCTTTCACGACAATTAGTCTTTCAGATAGCCCTGCCAAACTGTTTTCACAGTTCGTCTGCGGGATACAGTCTCCAATAAAAACATTTTTTTTTCATCTACAATCAGTCGACAGACTATAATTAGATAGTTTGAAAGCGATGGATCTGCCAATGCCCTGTCCTCATTCAGTCAGGGAGCACATGTGCCCGCTTCAGTCTTTCGGTGGTGCCTTGGTTAAGCAGCATGTTCGTCAGAGGGTTGGAATGAATATTTAACCTCTCCTTATGTTTTATTCTGTAGCGATTAATCTCTTCGGCTATTGTTATCTCTACGTACTTGTGGACTTCAGTATTTCAGGCAAACCATGGTGCACATGTGATTGTCCTGAGTATGTTGTTTTGAACTCGTTGAAGGCACTGTGTGTTCGCTTTACTTGCAGTGGACCAAAACTGGATTCCATAATGGCCAAATATGCTTTACGCACAATAGATCATTAATTTATTTTCCAGTGACAATGCCGATTGTCGGCCCAGTAACCATAGCAGATTTCTGAATGGATTAAGTATTTATTTCATCTCTCTTGCACTTAATATGGGCTTTACTAGTCGTCCAAGTAGAACCCCAAGTATTTGACTACCGTTGTCTCCGGTAAGGTTTCCGCACCGAGTGTGACGGGGGGGCAATCGCCTTTTTAAGTGTAAAGGTAATTGGAACGACTTTGGGGCACTTGCTCTATAAAGGCATGACAAATAAATATAACTTAACACCTTCCTTGTGCGGGTGCCCCTAGTGTTACCACAGTTACCTACCACATTGTATGGTAATGCCAGTACACTGAAGGTTTGTATGTTTGTTACAGAGACATGCACGCTGCGGTGTGTGGGAGACCAGGACTTTGTGATGCTATGAGGCCAGCCAGCGGATCTGAACTCCTGCGATACTTGCGGAAGGTCAACTTTACTGGTAAGTTATGCCAATTTGATTGTTGATTGGTCCTTATAGTTTGGCCGGGTGTACGGTCAGCTGCATAAAAAATGTCAGTTAAAAAATTTAAAAACCCCCAACGCAATTTAGACCACACATATGTTTGAAAATAAAGTAGCAAAGCCTCAGCTAGCAAAGGAGCTGTTAACTTTGAAACGGGTGAACCAATTTTGATGAAACATGTCGAAAAACCATCGCCAAGAAACATGCTTTCAAATAAAAAAAACGCATCTCCTTTTTTGTGTCGGGGGTTAAAAATTAGAAATTATAATCTACCACCGGTTCGGAGAAACCAAGAATATTACTTTTCCCGATTCAGATAAGGGCTTTAAAATTGTTAACGAATCATGTGTTGGTGCTTCACCATCAATTCCGCTTCACCATAATATCTATACTATTATAAAGCTGAAGAGTTTGTTTGTTTGTTTGCTTGAACGCGATAATCTCAAGAACAACTGGTCCGATTTAAAAAATTCTTTCAATGTTAAATAGCCCATTTATCGAGGAAGGCTATATATAGGTTATATATCATCACGCTAAGACCAATAGGAGCGGAGCATCAATGATTAACGTGGACGTAGTCGCGGGCACCAGCTAGTGAATTTATACGAGCATAAATTGCTCAGCAACTGTTCTACGTACGTTATAGTAATCGAATCGCAACCCGTGAACTACTTGTTTAGGCATTGCCTAATGCAATAAATGTAGCCAAAAATTACAATTAAGTACTAATTTTTATTGACTAGTTCACCAAACGATAATTTCAAATCATGACAGGTAACCGTACGGTATTTGAAGAGTTCCTTCGATTTCCCTAGGATTCACTCACCACATCCTGACTTTGGTGAGAATCGAATCAATTTGAAAGTAGTTCCTGTAACTTTACAGATCGATTTTTAATGTCGAAAGTCTAAAGTAACAAACATAAAAAACATACAACGGAAATGATAACCTCCTTCTCTTTTGACGTCAGCTATAAAGACAGCACATTGAACTACAAAAATCACCGCTTCCTTTTAAAAAAAGCTGTTAATCATAATAACTCCTAAGGCTTTGTATCCTCGACAACCAGTGAAGTACCCGTGGGTAATTTAATTTATCCCGATTCCAAGTCAAACGCTCCCTGAAATGGTATTAGTACTTTTTGTGTACTTAGACAATAAAAACATTAAAGATTGTTGCTCGGAGACGCGGATATGTCCTCATTCATTACATTATCTATAAGTGCTTGATGGGCTCTTAGTCTCACGTGAAACGGGAAAGGCTTATCTTCTTTCTAATATTATATAAAAATCTCGTGTCACGGTGTTTGTTATCGTACTCCTCCGAAACGGCTTGACCGGTTTTTATGAAACTTTTTTCTCTATAATTGGTTGGTCTGAGAATAGGTCGAAGGCTATTTCTTATATCCATATTCTTCGCGGACGGAGTCGCGGGCAAAAGCTAGTAATAATTATAATAGTTTTGATTTGACTTTTGACTGTTACCGTGATTCGCACCACGTTACCGTAACGAAAAGCAATGTCAAATCTGCCGTCGAATATCCGATTAAGTAAATTTGGACTCGCAGAAATTGTACACTCAGTTGTGTAAGTACAGGGCGGCAGGGCAGGCAAAACGCCACGGGCCCCCGACCCTAGAGGGCCCCGGCCCAAGAGACCACAAGCTCCGAAGCCTAAGTATTAAGTCCAAAAATTCACCAAAATTATACGTCTATGGGAGGTACGTCAAGTCACAGAATATATAATAGTACTAACGTACAGAATGGACACGCTCCATCCCGCACCGATTCGAGTTACCCCACCCCTCAAGGCGCAGATTGCCGGACCCCGCCGGAATCCAGAAGAGTGCGCGCGCGATGTATGTAGGCGTACGC
Organism: Archips xylosteana; assembly: GCA_947563465.1. Classification (NCBI taxonomy): domain Eukaryota; kingdom Metazoa; phylum Arthropoda; class Insecta; order Lepidoptera; family Tortricidae; genus Archips; species Archips xylosteana. The sequence continues at coordinate 1,771,136 of OX387355.1, forward strand.
GTGTACAGACGTCGTCGTGCTTATGTAGATTCAAGAACGCGTATTTGTACGTCGTGTCCGCCCTTTGGTCAAGTGTAAGAATATGGGTGCACACAACTTGCTCATAAATATGTCCCATAGCTCTTATGTCGTCGAATTAAGGTATAGGTATGTAACGATTGGAGGATTAAATCGATACTTATTTTTGCACTTGACCTAATAAAGAAATTTATTATTATTAATAATAATAATAATAAATTTCTTTATTAAGGTATGTACCCATTGAATTAAAATTACAAATTACAAATGTCAAATCCTAAAAATAAATTAAATTAAATCAAAGATAAATAAATAATAAATTCAATTCAATTCAATGTAAAATAAATTAAATCAAAACAATATCACATCAAAAACAATCGATAAAATGAATTGTAACTTATTACTAAAGTGCACGTAAATAACCATGATATCTCATGCTATTTAAAATAATGTCCACGAAAAATAACAGCTTTCTAGCCCTAATAGTCTCTGAGCTAAGCCGCGGACGGACGGACGGACAGACAGACGGACAGACAGACATGGGGAAACTATAAGGGTTCCATTTTTGCCATTTTGGCTCCGGAAGCCTAAAAAATCTAATGCTAATGTATTCCTCAGGTCTCAGCGGGGATGAGTTCCGCTTCGATGCCAATGGGGACGGACCAGCTAGATACAATATCCTGCACTTCAAGCAGGTCTCACGAGGAGTCTTCCGCTGGCTCAAAGTCGGAGAATACCTGGATGGAGAACTTAAATTAGACCTGGATGGTAAGCCTTCTACTACTCGCGTATAACATAAATAATAAGTAAGATTAATTTTCTCGAACACGCAATGAAATATTGATGTTATGTTCCTTATAAAAGGCCGCGAAGTATTACGTTGCAGGTGCGGCTAGACGAGAGGTCAATGATAGAATTTCATACAACATTGCCGGCCTAAGCTGGCAAAATGATCTTTTTAATTTTCATTCCACACGGAGTGACACGGCATCATGGCGTGCAACTATTAAAAAAAAACTATAAGCATTATTTGCTTTTTGGTTTATCATGGCATTCTGCCTCTACGCTTATTAAAAATAAATATATTTATGAATTATCTCTGTTTTCTATTGAATCTGAGTTAGAAATATAATGAAATAAATAGTAATAAGCTCAAGGTCACTCAGAGGGCGATGGAGAGGGCTATGCTTGGAGTTTCTCTGCGGGATCGCATTAGAAATTATGAAATCCGCGCAAGAACTAAAGTCACGGACATAGCTCGAAGTATCGCTAGACTTAAGTGGCAGTGGGCAGGGCACATCGCCCGTAGAACTGACGGCCGATGGGGCCGAAAGGTTCTTGAGTGGCGTCCGCGGACCGGAAGACGCAGTGTAGGTAGGCCTCCAACAAGATGGAGCGACGACCTGGTGAAGGTAGCGGGAACGCATTGGATGCGGATGGCGCAGGGCCGATCTGTTTGGCGAGCCTTGGGGGAGGCCTATGTTCAGCAGTGGACGTTTTTCGGCTGAAATGATGAAATAGTAATAAATGTGTTAGTTATATATTTTTATCTGGTTTACTTCTCATTTCTCTAGAAATAAGCCTTAGATTTTTTTTATTTTTTTTTTATTTATTTCATTGCATGTTTGAGAAAAGCTCTATCCGCGAACAGGGATTGTCGGCCTCCTATATCTAGATGGCCTCGTTAACACTTGGCCATCTATAACTACTCGGCCAGCAATCCGCTATTTCGCGGCCTCAGCAGTAATGTACTAATAAGTTCGCTTCTGAGATGTATAATGTTTCTCCTGTTATCTACTAAATTCATATTTTCTGTTTTCTGTACCCAGTTCACCGCGAAGTCTCAGTACAAAATGTAAAGTAATCAGTAAAGTACAGTACGTTAAATAAATTAATTAGTACGATAGGCAATGATAGGTCTTATCGCTTGAAAACGACTTATTCAGACAACCATTTAGACACGAAGCAGCTTCCATCCTTTTTAACCGACTTCACGATAACCAACACGGAGTATAATTTTGCAACTGAGAAAACTTGGCTGCACTTCTTCTAAAAGGTTCTTTAAACACGGCCAAGTGCGAGTGCGCACGAGGGTTCCGTACAAATTTGTAGGACTGTCAAAACTACGCTAAAAACGCCCCTATCTATTACTATGATATCATCTCATCATCATCATTTCAGCCGTAGGACGTCCACTGCTGGGCATAGGCCTCCCTCATTGACGCCCAATCATTACGGTTGGAAGCGACTTGCATCCACCCTGAACCTGCGGCCTTCACCAAATCGTCCGTCCATCTCGTTGGTGGACGTCCCACGCTGCGCTTGCCAGTCTGTGGTCTCCATTCCAGAATTGTTGGCCCCCAACGGCCATCTGTTCTGCGTGCTATATGGCCTGCCCATTGCCATTTCAACGAGCTAATCCGTTTGGCTATGTCGGTGACCCCGGTTCTTCTACGGATCTCCTCGTTTCTGATTCGATCCCGTAGAGAAACTCCGAGCATAGCCCTTTCCATAGCTCGTTGAGCGACTCTGAGCCTATTCAACAGGACTATCATCTATTTCTAAAATGTAGGAAGTCAACCATCACTATCCCAGACTATATACGTCCCACTGCAGGGCACAGGCCTCCTCTCAGAATGAGAGGGCTTGGGCCGTAGTTACGCGGGCCTAGGTCGGATTGAGAACTTCTAACACACCAACACACGTAACAATGTTAGGGAGTGTGAGGACATTTTACATGGTTTTCTATGGGTCCCCCCTTAATTTGTAATTTAATTTAATTTTTATTATATTTTGTGGTAGCGTTAACAGAAATACACATTAAGGTAAACGTACCAATGCTCGACCTCTCTTACTATGACATAAGATTGAAGTGCCATGTATTGGGGCAGTTTTGAGCACAGGGACGTTTACCTTACGTATAATAAAAAGCGTGGTAGCCAAGTGGTTTGATTCGTACCAGCTCTGAGTTAATTCGGAAATTATGTGCGAAATTACAATTGAAATTTACCCTATACAGTGGGATTTTTGAAAATTTTACAGAGGGATGTATTAAGGCTAGAATGATGATAAGATAAACATATGTTTAACTATTACGGTTCTTGAGGTAGGTACAGCCCTGTGACTGATAAACAGACCGACACCAATAGGGTTTCGTTTATCATTTTTCAAGTACGGAACCCTAAAACCAGTGCACAGTGGTGCGGAATACCGGTAATTCAATCTGCAGAAACCGGATAGTTTAATTCAATGTACGGTAACACATTGTTTCCTTTCAAAATGGCGTAGCAGTGCTTTCTTTCGATGTATAGAATGAATAAGGCAGGCAATATTAGCGTTACCGAGGAACTACGGTAAAATTCTCGCCTTTCGAAGTACACTTGAGTTGGTGTGGTTTGAGTGCGACCAGTGTTGTCACATACAATTTTGAAAAATTGGTACAATAGAATGAAAATTTAGTAGAAATAGGTAGAACTGAAAATTAAAATAGGTAGACCTACCGTTTTAATCAAATCAGTCCCTATTATAGAATAAAAACGCGTTAAAATGTATTTTTTTTTTTTTTTCTGTGTTTGTATCGAATATGTGTAAATAAACATCTCTCTCTCTCTCTCTCTCTCTCTCTCTCTCTCTCTCTCTCTCTCTCTCTCTCTCTCAAAATGTTGAAAAGGATTTATTGACGCTGCTTTAACATGTTTTTGTAAAACAATTTCAAATGGTCGGAGTCAGGAACACAACTTTTAAAAACAAATCTTTGTGTGTGCCAGCAGTCCCTCTAAAGTTTGACAAGTTTTCATATTATTTATGGACAAAAACAGCCTCTCAACATTCGCATTTCTGATAGAAACAAAGAAATTGTTTGCAACGGAAATGTTTTGAAAAAACAGGTAGATTTGAGGCCGCGGGTGGTAGATTGGTAGGACGGAGGCAAAATAGGTAGATCTACCAAAAAGTTGGTAGATGTGACAACACTGAGTGCGACTTTAAAGCTTTTCAACCGCAGTATCCTGTATGTTACGAAAATCTAAGTTTGTGTGTCCATTAGCGGTGAATCATCTACGATTGTAACGTTAAAGCAACTGGACCGTTCGTTTACGTTCATCGACTAGTCCATAGACTATATAGTTTCATTCGTCGACTACCTAGTCGACGTGATGTCTGCGTTATGTAGATTTTCAACTAAACTGCACGTCGATTTCTACGAATCACGAGTCACGAATCACGAGAAATAAATAAATAAATAAATATCAGGGGACAATCTTACACCAATTGACCTAGTCCCAAACTAAGCAAAGCTTGTACTATGGGTACTAGACAACGGATAAACATACTTATATAGATAAATACATACTTAAATACATATTAAACATCCAAGACTCGAGCACAAACATTCGTATTATTCACACAAATATCTGCCCCGACCGGGAAACGAACCCGGGACCTCAAGCTTCGTAGTCAGGTTCTCTGACAACTAGGCTATCCGGCCGTCGTATGGGTACTAGATGACGATACACATACTTATATAGATAAATAAATACTTAAATACATAGAAAACATCCATAACTCAGGGTCAAATATTCGTGCTCATCACACAAATAAATGCCCTTACCGGGATTCGAACCCAGGACCTCTTGCTTCGTAGGCAGGGTCACTACCACCTAGGCTAAAGCAGTCTTTAAATATGTAACTGTATATATGGAAAGAAAGAAAGAATGATGGGCAGATATATATGGAACCCAGCCTGATCACCAATATAATTATAATGTATGTAAAATTATCGATCCTACCATTTGCTAAAATTGTTATTAAGACGACTAGACTGTGTAGGCTGGGAGAATTTACACAGATATAGGACGAACGCAAAAAACAAAGATACTTACTTAATGACTTGTAAGCTCACGTATTTGAGAGCTGATAACTCGTTTCTCCGGGTTTTTTTAAGTTCGTTTCCATTTTAGAAAATTAAGCTTAAATAACTAGCTCTCACCTGTCAGGTAGGCATGCGGTTCATATTGGAGATGCAGGCTAACTTGCCCATCATTCTTTGTTTGGTTGTATGAAACCCGTTAAGCTAATTCTATATCCTCATCCAAACATCTTCAGAACTTATAATATTAGAAGGATTTCAATCACTTTCATATTCCACAGAGATCCAATTCAAATGGGACTCCCGTCGGCCCCCGGAGTCGGTATGCAGCGCGGAGTGCGAGCTTGGACAAGCCAAGCAGTACGTCGAGGGAGAGAGCTGTTGTTGGCACTGTTTTAACTGCACGCAGTATGAGGTACGACGTACGACCGCACAAACAGGCGGCTTTACTTATGGTTCAGGGTGTGCGTGTCACACGGGTGCAGCGGTGTTATGCACGCCGTTAACAGGTTCCCTGTCCCATGAGGCACATGCGCCTCAAGTGTGACTTTACTGGTACGTCCATTAGGCACATGTGCCTCATGACTCTATGAGCGCTTAATGTCATTGTTACTATGGGGACGTGTCGAAAGAACGCTGCACATTGCTTTCGGGACAGTGAATCTGTTAAATGGTCGGCGCGAGATGGCCCAGCGATGGCTGTTACGCATCTGACATACACATTTTTTCGTTCGGGTCTCTCCTTTTTGCTCACCCGTACTATAGCTACATATTCTCATTCTGTGAGGAAGTCTGTGCCCTGCAGTGGGACGTATGATAGGGTTGCCATAAGTGTGGGGACTCAGACCGGGACATTTAAAGAAAAACTAGTAAAGGTAGAAAAAAAGGAACTTTTATTACAGCAATAGGTAACTTTAAAGGTTTAGTCCTTGTCTATACACAAAACAACTTTTAACACAGCCATTCAATGCCAGCGACCCGCCAGTCGGGTTTTCTCTTTGTTGGCGCTTTTCGCTATATTGGTGAAAATGCACATTATCGGCTACGAGCGCAGCGTGTAGCGTGCGCTGCCGCTAGTTATATTACTGTTTACCAAGCCCAGTTCTCTATTAAATAACTATGATTTTTAAACCGGGACAATCTGCTTATCGGCCGGGACGCCGGGACACCATGCTTCAATCCGGGACATGTCCCGGCGTACCGGGATGTATGGCAACCCTAACATATGATGATCATAATATATGATATTTTACACATTGACTGTCTCCTTCAGATCCGTTCGCCGTACGTGGAGACAGCTTGCATGGTGTGCCGACGGGGCACCCTCCCGGACCCCACCAGGACCCACTGCATGCCCATACCGGAGGCCTACCTGAGACCAGACTCCGCATGGGCCATTGGAGCCATGTCCTTCTCTTCTGTTGGCATCCTACTGACTGCGTGAGTAGTTTAGATAGTATAAGTGTATTTTTTACATGTTGTGGAGGCATGAAGGGTAGGTATACGGAAAGAACGTGTCTAGTCACGTAAGCAACTTTTTGAGTTATAGCGGTTCGAAAGTTAGTCATCACGAAGTTAGTCATCATAGTATACTATGGTAGAGCTTGTCTAAGCTAAAATGACGCACGCCTCTACTGAATAATCAGTTGATCTGGATGTGTGCGTGCAAATATTAATTACGACTCATTTGTTTGGGAACGTTGACTATTCCGTGAACTATGATCAGTGTGCAACATCACGATTGACGAATCGCATGAAAAATCCTATGCAAAAATACGGTGGTCGGACGCGTCATTTTAAAATTAGACAAGCTATAACCATTTCTTTAAGGCTGGATTTCACCAAACTTTTATTCTGAGAATAACGTTTACTCTCAGATAGTAATGTCAAACCGCCATAGTAATTTGACATTACTATCTGAGAGTAAGCGTTATTCTCGGAATAAAAGTTTGGTGAAATCCAGCCTAAAAGTAAAAAATATATAAGTTCTAGCTGGCCCGGCAAACGTACAGGTGCAACTATATTACGCATGTATTATATATCCCCCTTTAATACCCCCGCAAACACCACAAATGTGATCCGGAGAAGCAAATAATTTATATTGCGACTATAAATTGAGATAAAAGCTATCCTATCTCTCATGTCGGATCAAACTGCACACGGTGTGCAAATATTATTAAAATCGGTTAAGTAGTTTAGGAGTCCATCGCGGACAAACAACGTGACACGTAATTTTTTCAGATAACCATATTTCTACTTTGCGAGCATACATTTTGAGGTTAACATCCCATTTTTCAAAAAGGTTTCTAGATATATTCTTACCGTGTACCCTTCAGCACTTAAGAAAGTGAAAGAGAAAGAGAGAAGGAGAAAATGAGAAAATCAAAGAAAGAGAGAGAGAAGAAAGAAAGAAAGGAATACTTTTAGTATATCAGTATGTACCATCGCCCCAGACGTCAGATACCCATTTTCAAAACAAATTTGCTTGCAGCTGTTGATGTTTATTGCTATGGATTGTTATGGACAGATGTCTAGCCACTGCACGCAAACTGGGCCTTTAAGGTGGTTATCTGGCGCTTGGGGCGATAGTACATTGAAAGTCGACATCTAAATGAGAAGTTTTAAACTATTTATTAATAACATAACATTAAAGTAATTAACTAATTATACAGAAATAAAAAAAAAATATATATATACTAGAACAATTAACCTAAAACTAAAAACCTTAAAAAATATAATATAGTAAATAACTAAAATACATTATTAAAAGGAGTCCCTTTAGGCAAGGTTCCGAAGATACTGGCAGAAGCTTCTCGAGACATGCCGCACTAAACGATATCATACGCCGGTCCCTTGCCACCGTCAACGTGCCAAGTCTACTTGAGCCGACTGGAATTGCAAGAGACGATGGCAAGAGACCGGACGGTATGAGTTTGATTCCATGGAAGATGGGCCGGGTGCTGGTATGGGATGCAACCTGTTCAGACACGCTGGCCCCCTCCCATCTACATGGAACCAATAACAGAGCTGGTGTGGCTTGTGAAGCGGCTGAAAAAGCTAAAGCATGCAAATATAGGGGTCTAGGCTCCGAATATGATTTTGTCCCATTCGGTGTCGAGACCCTTGGTCCGTGGGGTCCTAGCGCCATAAGGCTTTTTAAGGAAATTACAAAAAGGTTAGTCGACATCACAGGAGACCGAAGAGCTGGCAGCTACCTCGGACAAAGAATTAGTCTAGCTGTTCAAAGGGGGAACGCTGCCAGTATCTTCGGAACCTTGCCTAAAGGGACTCCTTTTAATAATGAGAAGTTACTATGAAAGCTCAAAACTATTGGTATTTTGGTAATATTGTATCCTTTGCTTTTAGTTTTGTCTGCGGCGTGTGGTTTCGGCACAGCTCGACGCCGGTCGTGCGCGCGAGCGGGAGGGAGCTATCTTACGTCCTACTCGCCGGCATCCTCATGTGCTACCTTGTCACCTTCGCCCTCGTCTTTCGACCTACGGACATCCTGTGCTCGATACAGAGGTAATGTTTTCTCAGAAATTACACGAAAATCTAAGAATAATATCCATGAATTAAAACCAATCCTAATCCTACGACCACGCAGCGTGGTGTGGTGGTGGTCATTGCGATTTTTAGTTGACTGACATATTTATTATTATAGCTAAACCATTTAACTGAGTCCTCACTCCTCGCCCGCGCGGAGAGGTGCGCGCGGCAGGCACACGAGGCGCGCTCGCCGCCCGCACCTCTCCCGGCCCCCTTTGTCGTCATACCCCCAACCCCTGTACCGCGCGGGCGAGGACACAGCTAAACGGTTTAGCTATAGTCGATTTTCGTTACACACGGGATACGGCGTTTGAAAAATTCAGAGCCCCACCCAGCTAAATATTTATTTTTATAATATATTTTTTCTCTAAACGCGTTTTCCCACTCTAATTTACTTTTTAATACGGAAATTTTGAGATTTTCTTACTTAGAATCAAGAGCGCTTTGTTTTTGATGATTAAAAAATGTTACTCTAATTTTTCGTACATTTGTTCTGTCAGTTTTGGTACCAGCTATATAAACTGTATGAAAAAAGCCACAAAACTGACTCAAAAAATTGACACTTTTTTTCTTTATAAATGTATAGTTCTCGTGTTTTTGAATTAAAAAAAAAACGAAAAAATCTTAACTTAGAAAAAAAAAGTAAATGGTACATTTAAAAATGAAAATGCCCTAGAATATGTAGTAAAAGATAACATATTACAATTTCAATAATTTGCTCATAATATCGGAAAGAAAGTTGGCAAAAAAATAAATGCCTCGTCATAAAATAATAAGATAATATACCACCATAATGCTGCTTATCCACCGGAGCTGTGCGAGGATGCGTTGCGAGGGATGTGTCTGTCATGAACCAATAGAAACACTTCATTTAAAAGGTCCTAAGTGAATGAAGCGTTTCTATTGGTTCATGACAAACACATCCCTCGCAACGCATCCTTGCACATCTCTGGTGGAAACGCAGCCTTATACCTACTCAAATTGTACTAGTTTCAACCGCGAAGTCTCATAAATTTTAAACATACTCTTAACGTATACCTATATAGACGAATGTACAAAAATTTAATACACGTCATCCAAAATCATATTTTATACCGTTCTTTATAAGCTATAAATTTCACCGCTGCCAAGTCAAATATTATATAGAGAGCCAGAAAAGTGATATACGGGCCGACTTTCCGGACCTCCTACTTTTTAACGAATTGTCGGAAGAAATCTGCGGGCTATAGAGTCATGTGAGGTAACTGTGCGCAGCGGGTAAGTGTGCGCAACCCCTTTTGTAGGAATAGGAAGGGAGAAGTTTGTGATATGTGTAGACAAATTAAAGTTATGTTGGTAGAGAATTAGTTTATGCAAGAAAAACCCAGATGGTATCATTCGTTTACTTGAAAAAGAAAATATTCAGAATCCGGTTAACTTACATGATTTTTTTCATATTTTTTAGACGTGCGGTTCAAAAGTTAAAGTGGGGGACACATTATTTTGAACTTTCGGAGTGAATATCTCCGAAAATATTCACTTTATCAAAAAATGGTTTTAAAAAACCCGTATTTATTATCAAATACCTATCCAATGATACCCCACACTTTAGGGTTAGTCGAGAAAAAAAATCACCCCCACTTTACGTCTATGGGAGGTACCCTAAAAAAAATTTTTTAAGTTTTTTTTATTTAATCACTTTTCGGCGTGACTAATATATATTCATACCAAATTACAGCTTTCTAGTACTAACAGTCTCTGAGCTTAGCCGCGTACGGACAAACGGACAGACATGGCGAAACTATAAGGGTTCCTAGTTGACTACGGAACCCTAAAAATCCACAAACTTCTCTTAACTGCGCACACTCACCCGCAGTATGGGGTAAGGCCGTGTTCAAACCAAACGTATAGTCATCCGCCGAATGTGAGAAGGCTCACTGAGCCCCAGTGTTAATATGAAAAAACGTAACGGCTCTTTCACACGGACGTCCCGTTTTGCAGGATCGGTTTTTTACTGGATCCCGCAAAAAACATACCGGTGTTCACACGGAAGTTTGCATCCGGTTTTTTACGGGACAGCATTGGCAGAGCCGAGCAGAACCGTATGCAGGATGCTAGTGTGACCACTTCCATTAAACTATGTACGTAACTAAACTGGATCCCGTTTTTTACTGGATCCAGTCGTCCTGTTTGTAGTGGCAAAACCGTACAGCACATTTCGAACGGATCAGATTTATGCGGGATCCTGCAAACCGAATGTTCGTGTGAATGTTACCACAGTAGCACGTATACTACTAAACGGGATCCTGCAAAAAACCGAACACGCAAAAAACGGGACGTTGCCGTGTGAAAGAGCCGCACATTTTGGGAAACGGATTATTTAGGAAAAGCTAGTGACGGGAACGGTCATTTCGGGATTAGGTCATTTTGGGATACGGATATCAAGTCAAACGTGTGTTTAAGGATAAGCATATTAAGTGAAACTCTTATTTCCGGAAACGGATTATTTGGGAAAAGGCGGCGACGGGAACGGATGTTTTGGGAACGGGTGTTTTGGGAAACGGATAGAGCGTTCTGAAAGGAAAAATGTATATGTCCCATTCAGCAGTTTATTCTACGCCTTGCATTTTCCAGGTTTGGTACCGGCTTCTGCTTCACAGTGGTCTACGCAGCTCTGCTCACGAAGACCAACCGTATTTCACGCATCTTCAATGCCAGCAAGCATTCTGCCAAGCGGCCTATCCTGATCTCCCCGAGCTCGCAACTGGCAATATGCGCTGCTCTCGTTTCTATACAGGTACACATCTATGTCTAGTTTTCCTTTCGAAACCCATTCTTTTTAACCTTATTTTATTTATAAAGATGGGGAAGATAAACTTTACCGCTCGTGAATTATCTACGTATGGACGTTACCACACCAATCGAATGAATGCCGATCGATGCCATCGAACGAATAGAATGGATTGGTTGACGTCGATCTAAAATTTCAATTACACCAAAACCTACCACACCAATCCATGGGATCGATCAATAATCTGTGGTAACACCCATACATAATAATGCATGGGCGAGCAATTAGTGTGCCTTCTTCATCTTCATCTTTGTCAAAGCAACAAATCAATCAATCAATCATTTAAACAGAGCATACTTACTTACCTGCGCTGGCTTAATGACCCGAAGTGGATCTTGGCTTCCAATACGAGTTGACACCAAGGCGCTTTATCTAGTGCTATGTCCCTCCAGTTTTCTACGAGTAGGGCGCGGAGGTTTTTCTCAACTTCATCTCATCATCATCATTTCAGCCGAAAGACGTCCTCTGCTGAACATAGGCCTCCCCCAGGGCTCGCCAAACAGATCGATCCCGCGCCATCCGCATCCAACGCGTTCCCATAATCTTAACCAGGTCGTTGCTCCATTTTTTGGAGGCCACTTACACTGCATCCTCCGGTCCGTGGACGCCACTCCAGAACCTTTAGGCCCCATCGGGCATCAGTTCTACGAGCGATGTCCTCAGCCCACTGCCACTTGAGTCTGGCGATTCTTCGCCACTTAATGTAATCAGCCACAATAGGGATGTTGACACGACCAATCAACTGACGTACTTTTTATGAGCTGTCTAAACACAATTCTCCCGTAGAGTTTGAATGTCAATAGCAACTTATCACGTCACTTGTTCGCCAACTCAATCAACTAACTATTTTTTGTTTTAAAGCTACAAAAAATCTAATTTTGCAGTTAATCGAAAATCAATCTGGTTTTCGGGGCTAAAATAAAGCGTTTTTTTACAGGAGTCGTGTCTTCGAATTATTTTTTAATGGCGTCAACATCCCTATGGAACTGACTAACCAGACGCCACTTAATGAGCTGCCCCACGTAGACCCTGCTCATCGTTCTGCTAGACGGCATGCTTTTGAGGTGTCCGAGCTAACGGAGTCTACCAAACTTGATCTCTCCGATGATATTGGGCTTGGGCACCAAGACTTCCAGTTCCTTGGTTTTTGCGGACATACATACTATAAACTCCGGTGGTAGGCTTCGACCGTGGCTAGTCACCACCCTATAGGTCGAGCCAGGCTGCCAAGCGACTCTCGTCGTATTCCGGCCTGTTGCCTATAGAAACCATTCTGGAGGAAGGGTCTGAGCAGTTGTGCAGCGCGCGTACCAGTTACAGTGTCCCGTATTTGTTGTACGGTTTGCACTGCTTGGGGGCGCGCGCAGCACCTCGCTCAACTGCCTTCTTTCTGCTTATTCCCCTAATTCAAGTCTAGGGTGAATGAGCATTTACTAGGCAAGCGTGCTCCATCGTAGGCCTCATGTTCGCTTTCCATCAGGCGTGATTGTGGACAAACGCAAACCTATATTGTATAAAATGTCTTTTCCAGGTATTAATAGTCGTGGTGTGGATGATCGTAGCCCCTGCCCGAGCGATGTTCCACTACCCCACCCGCGAGGATAATATGCTCGTATGTGACTCATACGTGGATGCATCGTATATGATCGCGTTCTTCTACCCCATCGTGCTGATCCTCATATGCACGGTGTATGCAGTCCTCACGAGGAAGATACCGGAAGCCTTCAACGAGAGCAAACACATAGGTAATTTACCCTTTTTTTTGTAAAAGCAGCTAAGTCGGCGTTACAGTGTTCCATTCTAATCCTAATAATTGAACTTTGAACTTGACTGAACTGAAACAATTACTTTGCTCACCCGCGACCTTACGATAGTTAGAGCTTGTCTAGTTTGAAATGACGCGCCCCACCACCGCGTTTGTGCAGGGGATTTGGAGCTCAATTTGAGCTACAATAGAGTCTATTGTAGCTTGAATTGAGTTTCGAATCCTGTGCGTGAGAGCGGTGATGAGGCGCGTCATTTTAAACTAGACAAGCTATACGTTTATGTAAGAAATGCGTGTTCATGCAGTTCCTCCACCTCCACACTGTACGAACACTCACACAAATCACACAAACCCAACCATCTACACCACCAAACTACACTGACGTGTTTCAGACTCAACCAGAGCTCATCTTCAGAGTTGGCACCACAACCGTACGCTATGCTACCAAATGTTAAACTAATAAACCAAAAAAAATGTTTTAACTTGTCACTGTAACTTCTCAACGTCTTCTGTTTCTTCTCTTCTTCTGCAGAATCACATCAAAAATGATGAAATCCACGCAAGAACTAATTCGCTTACGATGATTAAAACTAATTGCAAACAGCTTCTGTTAATATCATCATCATTGCATTTTCGTGTGATTCCTTGACGTCATCAACTTGTCTACATCAAAAAGTCTGCTTTAAGATGGCGAACCTTTTCATTCCACATCTATAAATGCATAGATTTCGAACCCAATGATCATCTGCTTTAGAAGCTATTTTGTGTGGACCTTAAGTAAACAACTGAGTATATAATTTAATAAAATGTAAAAAAGTCTCTTTTCACATTGATGTGTAATAAAAATCCTGTTACTTTTTAACAGTGTTCAAAAATTTATATAATTTATTGAATCAGGCGTTACTTTGCGGAGGTCCATATTAATGAACTAAAACAATTACTTTGCTCACCCGTGACCTTACAATAGTTACGTTTATGCAAGAAATGTGTGTTCATGCAGTTCCTCCACCTCCACACTGTACAAACACACACAAATCACATAAACACAACCATCACCACCACCAAGCTACACTGACGCGTTTCGAACTCAACCAGAGCTCATCTTCGGAGTTAAAACAACCGTATGCTATGCTACCAAATGTTAAAACTAAAAGAAAAAGTTAAAGTTTCAACATTTGGTAGCATAGCATACGGTTGTTTTAACTCCGAGGATGAGCTCTGGTTGAGTTCGAAACGCGTCAGTGTAGCTTGGTGGTGGTGATAGTTGTGTTTATGTGATTTGTGTGTGTTCGTACAGTGCGGAGGTGGAGGAACTGCATGAACACACATTTCTTGCATAAACGTAACTATTGTAAGGTCGCGGGTGAGCAAAGTAATTGTTTTAGTTCATTTAGTTCAGTGTTCAAAAAGGAGGAATTTCTATGTTCGACTGTGTGTATTTCTTTTATATGTTCTTGAATAAAATCAAGTATTAAAGGACCGCGATGGTAATTTTATTTTGAAAACCGCACCCCTGAAGAAACTAATTGGTGATCCTTTCTATAGAAGTAACTAATACACGCCTAGACTAAATTATACAAGTGACTTGACCTACATTTCGTAAATCAATCCATAAGCGCCCTCAATCCTAGTCCCGAAACCCGCTGACACAAAGACACAAGCCATTGTATATGTTAATTACTCTCACCCGCCGACATCTTGATTACACCGTCATCGGCCCTACGTCAATATATCTCCAGATGCATTGTTCTTCGACAATAGACGTCGAACAATGAAATCCTACACTGTTACCACGAGTATGTAGCTTGGGGTTTGTACGTTACTTAGTTTGTAACGTTATACGTTAATTATTTCTAGTTCAATTGAAAATTCAGGATTTCAACCACTCACTTGCTTTGGACAAATATGGTTGCCAATTTATTCATTTATTTTAATCAAATTTATTCCTTGACAATAATGAGATTGTTTGAAATCACTTGACAATAAATTACAGTACTTAGAGGCGTACCAAACTGTATCCAAAGTCGTACAACAGTTTTATCGTGAAACAATAAATAGCAAATACATACAAAATGACTCGGTAACACTCACTCATTCAGTCAGTCAATCAGTCACTCATTAATTCATTCAGGAACTCACTCATTCGCTCACATTTACTCACTCGCATGTAACTCACTCATTCACTCACACTTACTTACTTACTCGCTAGCTCATTCAGTTACCCACTCACTCGCTCATTCTCACTCACTTAATCATTCATTAGCTCACACTTAGTCACTCACACTTAATTTCACTCACACTCACTCAGTTACTTACTCACTCACTTACACATTCGGTCACTCACATTCAGTCAGTCACTCGCTCACTTAATCACTAAAGGGCGGACAGTGGATGCAATATACGTCAAAGTCATGTCAAACGATATACTTAATATGGATATGACTACAATTGGTTTAAAGAAGAGAACATGGTTGCAAAATAGTTAAATAATTTTATTGTTTGTTGTAGTAAATGATCATAATATTTTCATGAATTTCCTTTATTTTACGGTTGAAATCTTTATTTAAATATTTCTTACGCAAAATAGTCTCTTTTGGCAAAATGTACGATGTACATTGGCAACAAATATATTTAGCAAAAAACTGACGAAATGCGGCACTGTTGACCCGTTTCCACGGAATATTACACAAAACTAGAAAGTTTATCAGATCAATATTAAAATCTTCTTGATTTCATTTCGTAGTTTTCGTGCAGGATTCCTGACTGCGATGGACACCAGATTTTACGTGTCTGTCAATCACACTTTTACACTTTGCAGATAAATTCACTTGACACTTTGTACAAAAGATCGAGGCATTTGAATTATCATAAATTAGATCCGGCTTATTATCTATCCATTTAGGAATTGTGATTTATTATTAGTATAAATATTAAAGGAAACGCATAAACTCGCAAGTGAAAACGTCAATGTAATTGACAAGTCTAAGACATAATAGATATAAACAATTAATAGTCTCAAGAGGAGATAATTTACAAGTGGTCAGTGATTTCTTAATAATCACATTTTGTTCTATGGAGGATAGAGATATTTTGTAATTTCTAATATATTTTTAATAAAAATGTATAGATAAATATTGCTCAAAATTTAATAAAAGTCTTATCCATCTTATGCTTTTGTATATCGTTTGACATGACTTTGACGTATATTGCATCCACTGTCCGCCCTTTATTAATCACTCACTCGCTTACACATAGTTACTCACATTCATTCGCTGAGTCACTCACTCACACTCATACTCACCTACTCAATAAATCACTCGCTCACAAACTTCCTCATCTACATAACCAGGACTCACTGTTCCAGGGTTCACCATGTACACGACGTGCGTCATCTGGCTCGCATTCGTGCCCCTCTACTTCGGCACAGCGAGCCACGTGCCCCTGCGAGTGACGAGCATGGCTGTCACTATCTCTCTCAGCGCGAGCGTCACCCTTGTTTGCTTGTTCTCACCTAAGGTAACCAGGGTTTCGTGCCACCCGTATAATAGTTGTGTCATCAGCAAAAATAATTTAACCTTGCTTGAGACATTGGGTAAGTCATTGATGATTGGTTCCTTCTTCACCGGGTTCCAAGTTTGTCAAATTCTAAACTCGTCAGATTCCAAGTTCGTCGGATTATAAGTAGACATCGGCGGCTCGTAGCATTAAGGTAGCACTAGTGATGAGTGATGAGACACGTTTTTCTAGTGCCTTTTCAGATAAGATAAAATAACAATTGAATACCTTATATTATTAGGTTTCAACCTACATAGTTTTAACATATTTCTGAAGGAGTAGGTTTGATCGCTATTTAAGAAATTAATTCAATAATTATTAGAAGACGTGTCGCGATTGTTGCGGATGTTGCCTATACAATATTGTTTCAAATAATGGAGGAAATCATGAAAAATGATCCAGAACTCCTGCTAGAAGATAAAATGCACCCGTTGCGATGTTTGTGTAGTCTGCAAGACACATAACATAAACAAGCATTTATAAATGTATATAACGAATGTATATATTAAAAATTGAAAAAAAGATTTTCTTATATATTTTAATTTTTTTTGCTTGACTTGTACCGTTCTCGTACATACGCGTAAGAACACGGTTGATCACTAGTCTGTTAGAAACGTCAAATGCTACCAAAATACTACGAGCCGCCGATATCTAATTAAAAGTTTGTCGCTGTACACTCATGTTAGATTTGTTTCTAATTCGATGACAAAGTAGGAACTAATCTCATGTTTATAAACTTGGGTGTTCGCAATCATGGATAAGGTAGGTTAGGTACATTAAAAGATTTTATTTATTTATTTATTACCTTTATAATTAAAATCATTAACTAAAACACTTTCTGTTTACTGTGAGCAACCGAAATTAAACATATTATAATCAACAAAAAGCGATCTAAACATAAATCAGTAGGTATTTTAAGTTTCACGCAGTCTGCTCAGGCACAGCCTTTATTTCTTTGACCGTATATAAACCGACTAGTTTGGAGTCCGACGAACTTGGAATCCGACGAGTTTGGAATCTGACAAAGAAGGAACCAATCTCATTGATTGCTATTAGAAATAGCAATGGCCCAGGAATGCTGCCTTGAGGGACACCCACGTTGTTCATAAGAAAATTTGACGTATAGTTTTATAAATAATTAATTGAATCAGGCGTTACTTTGTGGAGATCCATATTAATGAACTGAAACAATTAGGTGCTCATCCGCGACCTTACGATAGCTACGTTTATGTAAAAAGTATAGTAGTAGTAAGGTGTAGTAAGTAGTATAATTTTTTTTTTTTTTATGTTAGATAGGTCAGACAAACGAACTAGTGGGTCACCTGATGTTAAATGAACACCACTGTCCATAGACACCCGCAGCGCTTTACACGATGCCAGTGCGTTGTCGGCCCTAAAGGAGAGTGAATAGGGGAAGGGGGAGAGGGAAGGGGTGAGGTATTGGGCCCCCGGCACTCTCAATGACCGTACGAAACGCAAGCAGGATTACTGCTGCTTCACGCCGGTGTTCTGTGAGAGGGTGGTACTGCCCCGGACAAGCCGGCCCATTCGTGATGCAGCGGCTAGCTACAACATGGCTCTACCACTACAAAAAAAATATGGCTCTTATTGCCTTTTTCAACGACCTATTTAATCCCAAAAAGTACAAACGGGACCCTATTACTGAGACTCCGTTGTCTGTCCGTCCGTTTGTCACATGGCTCTCTCTTGAATGCCGTCCGTTTGTCACATGGCTCTCTCTTGAATGGTAATAGCTGTAATATTAAAAATCATCGTGCATAATATCATCATCATGAGTTAACAATGTTCGTTGTATTCCAGCTGTATATAATCCTGATCCGGCCGGAGCGCAACGTGCGCCAGAGCATAATGCCGGTGCGCTACAGCCGCAAACCGCCGCCCGCGCACGCGCTGCCACGCTCGCAGAGCAAACGTAAGGATCCACCATTATACCACACTAGTCTTACCATGTCTACTTAGCGTCCAAATTCCGGGGTCAGCTCAATAGGAGCACCCTTTGGCATGCTGAGATAAATTTACTCTTTGCTGACCGGCACAGGGTTGTCAGATGGCCGGGAAATCTGGGATGGTCCCAGAATGACCGTCGCTGTCCCGTGTTAGTGATATCTATTTTTTTTACCAAAGTTTTATTTCATGAGTAAGCATACGCAGAAGCTTTGCTCAATTTGTGTTTTGATGTTTTAAAAATACAGTGCGATTTAATTACGTATGATGAAGGGCAGTTTCTTTTTAACAAAAATATAGTAGTGGTTATATAACGTTAAAAAGTAGAGCGATTTACTATATTTATCTATTTTCGTGTATTTTCCTACCATACCTACCACTACCTATTTTGCCACGGAAGCGAAATATCTGAATCTGGCAAACCTACTCCCGCAAGCTGTAAAAACTATCAGAGGGGAAAAAACTATTTATCTTTCTTACTAATATTATAAACGCGAAAGTTTATATGGATGGATGGATGAAATTAAACATAAAAATAAACTTTGAAATTTAGACAAAACTTGAATAAAAACAATAAAAAATGCGAAAAACAAAAAAACTCAAAATGGTCCCAAATCAGCGACTGGTGCTGATCTATGTAGGTATGGATGGATGGGTGTGTGGATGTTTGACGCTAAATTGGTTTGACCGATTCTAACATGGATTAACATTTATATAGGATGCTCAACTGCCTTATGGCTGCTTATTCCCCTAAATTCAAGTCTAAAGTGAATGAGCATTTACTAGGCAAGCGTGCTCCATCGCAGCCCTCATCTTCGCTTTCCATCAGGCGTGATTGTGGTCCAACGCAGGCCAACTTTATCGTGAAAAATTGCAAAATTCCCGCGTGACAGCGAGAAAGGAATTATTTTATCGACAGGATCATGGGCAAAAGCTAGTAGTTAAATATTTTTGCATTAGATATCGCTGATAATGATCAACATAATGTTTCCAGGAGTGATCTGCGCTGACAAAGAGACACAGACCGACCCGGCAGACTTCAGCAAACTGATCAACGGTCAGTCCTGTCAGCTAGTCAACGACAAAGAGGAGAAAGATGAAAAGAAGAAAAAAGAAGACAAGATAACTAACGTAAAGGTAATCAATAAGAAATCTGAGGCTTTATAGCAACGAGAATCCACTAAATCGTTGAATGAGGATCCTAGGTTTAATAATAACGTGGTTTTGAAGAGGAGATCGTGTTCTTGTAAACTAAGGGAAAGAAAACCTGTCATTGTATAAATATAATGATCAGTCATGAATCATGAATCAGTCAAAGACTGTATACTGCATAGAAGCCTATATAAATGTCTATATTCTAAAGTATTTATATACATCAAACCCTTACTGAGATTGGCAATTTATCTGTTCTATTTACTGGGCATTCATCATCATCTTAATCGCTCCCTCACTGCTGAGGATCGTGACTGTTAGTTTTGCCCCCTAGCTGTCGCCAACGGCCGCGTTCAGTAGCTTGTTCTAAGATCTGGTCTGACCATCGTTTGGGACTTCGGCCTCGAGGTCTTTTACCCTCTATTTTTCCGGTCACCATTCACCTCTCCAAATTGTCCACTCCCCTATACGCGCCACATGACCGAAGTACCGCACCAAGTATGCGCTGTAGGCAGATCGAAGATAAACGTTGTGCTGTTGTTGTTGCTGAAGCACAGTGACGTTTGCCCTGGGCATTAATGTATCTTTAATACATACAAAGTTGCATTAGTCAAAATATGAGTAGTGTATGTTTAGTTAAAAAAAAACATCGATGCAAAAGAAGCAAGAGTATACTCTCGTCTCGTCTTTCTTTATACGATATTGAAGTTTAAATACCTCATATTCCGCATAAATTCGTAATCATAGTCGTGGCTGCCTATTGGTTTGACCAATGGTCTCTCAACCAGAGGGTTGTGGGTTCGAGTCCGCGCTTGACTCTCTGAGTTTTTTGGAATTTATGTCCGAAATTTACCATTAGCTTTACCGTGAAGGAAAACATCGTGAGGAAACCTCGAGATACCTGCGAAGAAATTCGCGTAGGAACAACGGCCCAAACTCTTTCATTATAAAACGCCTGTGTACAAGATGATGATGATTACATCATAATCATCATCATTATATACGTCCCACTGCAGGGCACAGGCCACCTCTCAATAGAGGGCTTGGGCCGTAGTTCCCACGCGGGCCCAGTGCGGTTAAGGAACTTCACACACATCATTGAATTTCTTCGCAGGGGTATGCAGGTTTCCTCATGATGTTTTCCTTCACCATAAAGCTCATGGTAAATTTCATATGCCGGGATTTGAACCCTCTGCTGCTACTGCTTTTAAAATATAAATCTCTTTTATTCTATGTCCCGTGGAAATTTCGAGAAATCCCTCACAAAGACTAGCACATCGGCTAGTCATACATAGCATAATGCAAGTCTAACTCACAGCCTAAACGAAGGACACTAGATTTTATGAGACTTTTGAGATAACACTTCTATCCTCACCATCTGGATGGTTGGCAGTCTTCTACTGTGCGTTTTTCCAGAAATTTCCTGCCTCGCACAGCAAAGCTCTGGAATGAAGTACCTACCTGCTGCGGTATTCCCGGACCGATATGACCTTCAAGCTTTCAAAAAAAGAGCGTACCCCTACCTAAAAGGCCGGCAACGCAGTTGTGACTCTTCAGGTGTCGCAGGTGTCCATGGGCGACGGTAATCGATTACCACCAGGCGATCCGTTTGCTCATTTGCCCCCTATACAATAAAACAAAACTTTGATAATGCCAAAATAAAGGTTTATACAATACGTTTACTTTTAGTTTACCACTGACAGATGCCTTGCCTTCATTTCATTTCCAACTTTAACACCATACAAATAAAGTAGCTATTACAAAATCTGAAAACGTGGGTAACAGTATTCTAAGATTGGCTTTATTTGTAGGTCGTTAAAGTCGAATATGAAATGAAGGCAAACCATCTATCAGTGGTAAACTTAATGTAATTTTACTGTACGAGTTTCCAGCTTATTAACTTTTATTTTACTCTTTATTTTTCTGTAAAATTAAAGAAGTTTGAAGCCTGCCAATCTGGCCATAGTAATTGAGACCTGCATACGCGTCCAAAACGTTTTCTGTGTCAAAAATATACAGTAGAAGGTCCAAATAGAGTACCTAGAGTGACGGCACCAATCATGGGCATGTTAAGCACAGTACTACCCAGTAATGGACAGCAAAGATGCAATGCCTTATAGCGCACCATTCATGGACTTTACCAGTTATGACCATAAGTCATCTGAGCATAGTAGAACGTAGGAAACGAGGAAATCTCATTGAAACTCACAAAGTTCTGCACGGCCATTACAATGTCCAAATCATCAAGGATAGGTCCTTTAGGATAAGTGGGAACATACGTTTGAGAGGGCATTCTATGAAACTGACCAAGCAACTAACTGTAAGCAACCTTAAAACACTTCTTACCCAACCGTGTTATGAGCTTGTGGAATGAACTCCCCGAACTTATATGTAATAACTTATTACATACAAGTTCGAGGAGTTCATTCCCCAAGCTCAGGCGCACTTATTACTAATAAGTGCGCCTACAGTAAACTACTGTTTTAAAAATACTGGACATTTATATAAAAAGACTTAAAAACAAGTGTAGTGATATGCACGTATCAGCTCAATCAGCTGCTAGTGTATTATTTTAAATAATTATAATAATAGTGTTGATAGTTTAAAAATCAAGTGTCCGTTTCATAAAATTTGGGTAAACGGAAAAATGTCCATAATTAGTTCTTGTCCATTACTAGTGCTGTCACTCTTGATCTAACCACATCACTGTATTTATTTTATTTTTCGTATGGCGATTACACACTGGTTAGTTAAATACATATTAGATTTAAACTTAAAACAATTAAATTATTATTAAAATTTACAACCATGCAGACAAACACTCGCATCCTTTGTCAGATGTTTAAAGTCCTCAGCCGGTCCGTTGTATCTGGTGATGGGGCACTCGAATACCATGTGCCACTGTTATATCATGTGTATCTATTTAATTATATTATTATTTAATGTAATAAGACTAGTCTCGAGGACGGCTGCTTTCCAGAATTGGCTAAAATAAGCATCATTGGTAGTTTAACCAGATCCGATTGGTTGTTATGTTGCATATCTTTAATAATTGTTTAAGTTTGAACTGAAATATAAATATTTTATGGAAAGTGATGGATGGCGTAATGATGAGTTCAGGGAGTATTGTCAAAAATGTTTTTATTAAATTACTGTATATCTATATACATTGTGTTATGTTTCCTGATCCATATTTATATAGTTTAGTGTCCATTTTAATAGTGTAAGGTAGGTAAGTACTCCTACTGTTCTAATTATATATATAAACACATTTTTTACATACTTCAGACGTTCTCAATAAGATTTTTTAATTTCACTATTTCTTAACATTTTATAAATTTCCTATGATAAAGCTTAATGATAAACGGTTATCATGTAATATAAAATATAAAACACGCTTCCATATTTAACTTATTCTGGTATAGTAATGATATTGTTGTAAATATTGAATTTTTATATCATATCAAGAGTGTAAAAAAATGTGTAAATATACCTAACATTATCAAGGAATGTAAATATATTTATAACAGAAGACGGATAGTGATAATTGTATATAAATGTTCAACCTTAATACGATTTATTGATACCTACTCAAATGTATATGTATAGTAAATTTTAAGTTAAGATTATCTACTTAATTAAATTGTAACAGGCGTGCGCGTGAGTTGAGCTCTGAGCCAAGACAGTAGGCGCTGAGTGTGATTTTCATATAATTTTGGCATAATTAGAAAAATAAAATAAAAACTTCGAGTTAAATTGTTGCAATTATAAATAATTAATTATTTACTTGTAAATACCGACACCGACTACCCAAGCGGTAACTTATTGAACTTATTTCACCGGTGACTTAGTTGAAATTGATATATTATTAATTTTGCTATAATCTGGAACAAGCAGTATAATTTTTTTTATACATTATGAAATTCACTAAAAACATATCGTCCGTCATATTTAAGTTAGGTTTTTAGTAAGAATAGGAAAAAGCGACACCGACTACCAGATACCACACAGTGATCACCAAAGTGGTCTGTCTATATCGACCACATTTGAAGTCGATTATTTTACGATAAATCAATATTGCGTAGGTAAGCAAGGGTTCTACCTAAAATTAAAAAATATGGCAAAGGTATAAGTAATCTTATTTAAAGCACAAAATTCGCTCCGATAACGCCATCTATTGATTGCAGACGAAGTTATAAACTCTAAACCGTTTAAATGAGTAAATGAGTCCACGCCCGCGCAGTTCTGAGGCGCGGGGGTACGACTACGACGACAAAGGGGGCCGGGAGAGGTGCGGGTGGCGAGCGCGCCTCGTGTGCCTGCCGCCCGCACCTCTCGCCCCCCTTTGTCTTGCGTTCGCAAGGACTCATTTTAAGCGGTCTAGCTTTAACACGTCATATTGGGAGTCGAGTAGAGCTTGTCTAGTTTGAAATGACGCGCCCCACCACCGCGTTTGCGCACGGGATTTGGAGCTCAGTTTGAGCTACAATAGAGTCTATTGTAGCTTAAATTGAGTTTCGAATCCTGTACGTGAGTGCTGTGGTGGGGCGCGTCATTTTAAACTAGACAAGCTATACTTCAACGTTAAATACTTCCACTTTGAAACTGTTGCAATAAGTATTATGGGTCAGTAAAATTCACAGTACTTTACCTAGTCCCAAACTAAGCAAAGATGGGTATGGGTACTGGACAACGGATAAACATATTATATATTTAAATATTTAAATACATATTAAATATGATCTAGGATTAAACCGGGGACCTGAAGCTTCGTAGTCAACTAGTCAGTTTCTCTAACCACTATACTTCATTTAATTTAGAATTGAAAACCACAACATCATTATATTGCGGCTCTTCAGCCATTTCTTACCTAGCAAATAGTAACAGTACCTACAATAGTCTGGGAGCCGCAAAATAAAATGGTTCTAATGTCACATTATTTGCGTGTCGTCAATTGTTACTCTAGTACAAATTGTAAAGAGATTACAGTTCACGAGCCGCAATATAATGTTGTTGTGGTTTATAATTCTAAATTAAATGGAGTATAGGCCAGACATACCCAAAGTTTTGTCTCGTAGACACCTTTTTTTCAAGCCAAACTGTTTCTCATAAAGATGTTTCAAATGCGGGAAAAGCTGCAGGTTAAAGGTAGTTGTAAAATAATTGGTTTAAGTTCATATATCGCTTTCCTAGATATAAGGTCAGTTAGCTCAAAATAATCATTTTAATTTAGACCTTCCAGAAACTCAATTAGATCTAAATTCAAATGATGGAATATTTTGAGTTAGTTGACTCCTGGTCTAGGAGTGCAAAATACATGGACCTCAACATTGTAACATTTAAATTAATGAAGCACTTGCCCTTTTTTTCAAAAATGTTACTTTGGATAGTGAGATGTTATTATTTTTCTGTATTTTTTCATTGACTTAGTTACTACTGCCTTTAGCTCAACTTGCGCGCGCAGAGTATAATAGATAATAAATAATATTATAACTATGTATGGAAAATAAAGGGCGTTGATGTTTTCACTTTTGTTTATTTCTTTATAAACCCAATTATTGAATTTTCGCAGATTTTTTTTCCCCAACTGATACATTTGCCAACTGTTTCAATTCACAATTTTTTTTTCTGTAACTAAACTATTCAGAATATATTTCAGGACTATCCTGTTGAACCCTATAGGTTAGGTTAGGTGAGTTTTATAACAATCCTGATTAGTTTACAAAAACAGTTGGCAAATGAATCAGATGTTTAATGCAAAATTTTATCTTTCGAATACTAATAGTTTCTAAGCTAAGCCGCAGACGGACGGACGGGCAGACAGACATGGCGAAACTACAAGAGATCCGTTTTTGCCTGAACCCTTAAAAGAAGAAAAACTTGCCTCCAGTCGCGTTTATATATCCCAAATAATACCAAAGTTACAGATGAAAATAAAAATGCAAAAGATAACCCAAAATTATTATTTTTTTTTTATGTTAGAGAGGCCAGACAAACGAACTAGTGGGTCACCTGATGTTAAATGAACACCACTGTCCATGTACACTCGCAGCGCTTTACGCGTTACCAGTGCGTTGTCGGCCCTGCAGAAAATTGTACACTCGCCTCTTAAAGGCACCCTTCTCTTTACATGCCATTTTCACTCCGAGTGTAAGGCTGCGTATCCACCGGAGCTGCGCGAGGATGCGCCGCGAGGGACGCGCCTGCCACGAACCAACAAAACCACTTCATTTACCTTGTAAATGAAGTGCTTCTATCGGTCCACGACAAACACATCCCCCGCAACGCATCCCCGCACATCTCCCGCGGAAACACAGCCTAAAGGGCCTCTGTTAATGCATGGCAGCCCTGGGCTTTATTGATAATTAAATATTGTAATGAATGGCACCCTTCACTCTTGACTCTCTAGCTCTATTGCATTATGGTTGTTTATGATTTAATTGTTTATGGCATAGTGTATAAAAAACTTTTGTATGTTTGTCTCTTCCTTTTTCTGCACCGCATCTGGACCAATAAACATCTCTCGAAGAAGCTTTGTTTCAATTGCCAAAGTACCACTCCGTTCGGCTCCTCCAGCCCTTTTAATAGGTTATGCGCTCAGCACGACACCTCACGGCATTTTTTATTGTACGGTGAACGGTCAAGAAAGTGGTTTTGGCAGTTGTTTATTGCACGCCGTAGTGCACTTCAACTTGTGCATGCGTTTTACGCTGCGCTCGTGCCACTCGTGGCCATTTTTGTTTGGCGTTGAAGCCGTTGGAGGCACCTGGCGTTCAAGAATCAAGAGCTTCAATCTTTAAGAATGGATGAAGGTACGCACAGTAAATTATATTGTTTTGAGAAGCTTGACAATGTGGCGAATTTTTCAAACTGGAAATTTTATATGGAAATGGCTTTGAAGTTAGAAGATTTATGGAATTGCGTTCTGGGGACGGACAATGACGCTGCTAAAAATACAAAAGCATATGCACGTGTTTGCCTTTCTGTTAAATCCCATTGCCTGCAGTATGTTAGGAATGCCACAACGCCTAAGGAAGCGTGGGATAACCTTAAAAAGGCGTTCGAGAACAAAGGCTGTTTAAAAGTACCAACTTTGTATGTAATCGTAGTACTTATTTTTTTTTTAAAATTTGTAATGTAAAATTGTTATCCGAATCCGGTCACCACGTGACAGGCATTGCCTAGTGTGGGACCGTTTGGTAAGCCAAATTTTTGTAAATTGGATTTCTTTTAATAAACAAATTTATTATTATTATTATTATTATTAGGCCTTTATCGACGTATCACACTGCTCAGGCAGTTACATCAGGTGAATTTCAGTAAGTGCAATAGCATGAGTGCTTATATAAGTATGTTTATCCGTTGCCTAGTACCCATAACACAAGCTTTGCTAAGCTTACTTTGGGACTAGGTCAATTGGTGTGATTTGTCCCGTGATATTTATTATTTATTTATTTATTTATTTATATAAATGCCATAATGACGATTGTGCAGCATTTAGCAGACATCGATAAGGTTATAGAAGATTCTGAAGTGGCAGAGATTCTACTTTTCGGGCTTCCGCCGTCGTATGATACGTTAGTGTCTAGCCTGGAATCGTCCGTCATTTCAACTGAACTCGTCAGAACGAGACTTCTTCAAGAGGTTCCTCGCCTGTCATCGAGTGAGGTTATGTCCGATGCCGCGTTGGCAGTGAAGAAGCTTGTCAAGTGTCACTACTGTGATAAGGTTGGTCATGTGAAGGCCAAATGTTACAAGCTTAAGAGAGACAAGAAGAAGGCTGCTTTTACCACAAATACAGAAATGTCGCTGATGGTTTTAACGTGTAAAGACAGGAACTCTAAAGACTGGATTGTGGACTCGGGCGCAACATCGCACATGTGCAATGATGTGAGTTGTTTTAGCCATTATACTGTTCATAAGTCTATTGAAACTGTAGCTGTAGCCAATGGAGAATCCCTTGATTGTCTTGGTAGAGGTAGTGTACGCATTCATACTAAGAATGGCATTGTAAAACTAAATGACGTCATGCATATACCTGGTCCCTCAACCAATTTAATTAGTGTCAGTAAATTATGTGAGAAGGCCTTGTCATTGAAATTTATTAGTAATAAATGCCTTATTCTGAGAAATAATGTTACTGTACTTAGCGCTACAAGAGTCTATGGGGTTTTTTCGTTTGGACATGAGGGTAGAAGTGGGTACTAATTGTTTTCAACAGGAGGTACATTCGTCAGCTGAGGTTGTGTCAACGGACGTGTGGCATAAATGGCTGGGCCACCTTAGTTATAAAGGTATGTGTACACTTCAAAATTATGCGTCTGGTTTTGTTTTGCAGCCTCATCATGATGCAACTCTAAATAGTTGCGTGTCATGTGTTGAGGGGAAGCAACAAGTTGTGAAGTTTCCTAGGGGGAAAGCTACACGGGCCACACAGGTGTTGGAACTCGTGCACTCGGACGTCTGCGGACCACTGCCCGTCTGCAGCATTGGAGGTGCAAAGTACCTGCTCACCCTGACAGATGACTTTTCTAGGAAGAGCTTTGGATTCTTCATGAAGTATAAATCTGAGGTAATGTCAAACTTTTTAATTTTTAAAGCTACTGTAGAAAAGCAAACTGGTCATGTTATTAAAAAACTCCGTAGCGACAATGGTGGAGAATATTGTAGTCATGAATTTAGGAACTTTTTACAGAATGAAGGGATTATTCATTAGCGGACTGTACTGTACAGTCCTCAACAGAATGGGGTTAGCGAACGTTTGAATAGATCACTTTTTGAAAAAGCCAGGTGTATGCTTCAGGAAGCTGGTTTGGGTAAGGAATTTTGGGCTGAGGCTGTCTCTACAGCAATTTATTTAAAAACAGGTCCCCTACAGTTGCTGTACCCGATAAGACTCCTGAAGAGCTTGGTCAGGTAAACCCGTTGACCTAAGTCACCTGCGTGTCTTTGGTTGCAGAGCTCTGTCACTAATAGATGCAAGTAAACGTGACAAGTTAAACTGCAAGTCTAAAGAGTGTATCTTTGTTGGCTATTCTGAGACTTCTAAAGGTTTTAGATTGATAGACCCTAAATGTCCTAAAAATGTGATCATTTCAAGAAATGTTGTTTTCTTTGAAAACCAATTTTATGATATGAATAAATTAAGTCTTATTAAAAGTTCTGACATTCTCCCCTATGATATTGTGAATTTTAATTTATGTAAACAGCCTAATGATAATGAGAATATTTTATTAAATGAAGACATAACTGATAATGATACTTTTTTTAATAATGATATTATTTTAAATAATGATAATGTTTTAAATAATGAGGATATTACATTAGATAATGATTTAAATGAGTCTGACATCTCTAATGTGAATATAAATATTTTATCTGAAAGTAATCGAAGCAATATTATGGTTTCAGATGATAGCACGTGGGATAGCGCTGCTGGTTCTGCTAACAGCAGTGATAGCGAGCGCGGCGACGTCCAAACGTCAGCAACGCCTGACGGCCGGCACGTTCGAGGGGAAGAGGTCGTGCCAGTGCCTGTCTCTGTCAGCGAACGTCCCGTACGTAGCACTCGGCTGATAAAGCCTAGGAGGTATGACGATTTTGATCTGTCAGGAGACTCTTCAATGTTAGTATCTACGCATAATTTTATTGAGCCAGACTCTTATGAAAAAGCTATGTCTAGTCCGTACAAAGATGAATGGCTTGCTGATATGCAGGCGGAGTACAACTCTCTTATAACCAATAATGTATGGACTCTTGTAGATCGCCCTTCAAATGTAAATATAATTAAAAACAAGTGGGTTTTTAAAATTAAAAATGACATAGAGGGGAATTCTATTAAATATAAAGCACGATTAGTTGCTCGTGGTTTCTCACAGAAGCATGGCATAGATTTTGATGAGACTTTCTCACCTGTAGTACGTCACTCAACTATGCGTTTATTATTTTGTATTGCAAATGAATTAGATTTACATATGGAACATGTTGACGTGACTACTGCATTTTTGCATGGAAATCTTTCAGAAAAGATTTACATGGAACAACCATTAGGATTTATTATAAGTAATAAAGATAAAGTATGCTTATTGAATAAAAGCATTTATGGTTTAAAACAAGCCAGTAGAGTTTGGAATTGTAAAGTACATACTGTGTTAATCCTGCGGTATTTGTCTGGTACAATTTATTATAGTCTTGTTTTTGTTAAAAGTGGTAATTTTAACATAACTGTATTCGCAGATGCAGACTGGGCTAATGATTCTGATAGAAAATCATATAGCGGTTTTGTTGTTAAAATAGGTGACTCAGTAGTTAATTGGGAGTCTCGCAAACAAAGGTGTATCGCGTTGTCTAGTACAGAAGCTGAATACCTAGCTCTAGGTGACGCTTGTAGAGAACTCTGTTTCATTAGAAATTATGTGAATGAAATTTTTGAGAAACAAATGAAGTGTAATCTCCTTAGTGATAACCAGAGTGCTTTAAGACTTCTAGAGATAACTGAATACTGTCACAAGAAAACGAAGCACATTGATTTGAAATATCATTTGATTAAAGATGTAATTAAAAAATGTAGCATTGCAACTAGGTATGTACCCACTGAAAATATGTTAGCAGATGTCTTAACAAAACCTCTTTCAGGTCCTAAACATTGTAGGTTCTTGCATGACTTATGTTTAAGGAATGTAGAGCATACTTAGCATGTAGAGTCTTAAGATGCACTTAGCATGTAATTTTAATGTTAAGTGTCTTGTTTACTTAGCATGTAAGTGTTGCACTGGTCAGTGAAGTGTGAGGGGAAGTGTTAATGCATGGCAGCCCTGGGCTTTACTTATGGACAAATCATTGTACTCTGTAAAAGAGTATGATATTATCATTATTTAATTTTGACATCTGAATTTGTATGTATTTTTATTCTTTTTGTTTTATTGTTATTATTTATTGATTATTTGGTCTTATGACATCTTCACATTATGTGAATTAATATTATTCATTTAATATTTTTATGTTGTAGTTTTTAAATTTCTTTGACATTCACACATTATGTGATTTAATATTTTATTGACATTTTTGTTTTATCTCACTTTTATTGTTTTTAATATCTATATCTTTGTGACATTTTAAATTAATATATTATCCATTTATGTTTTTCAAATTCTGTTGACGATCTTTTTGTGAATTCTTTATATTTGTGACATTTCGAATGCTGGATATAATTGTAATTTTCAATCAGAAATAAATGAATCTATCTATCTATCTATCTATCTATTGATAATTAAATATTGTAATGAATGGCACCCTTCACTCTTGACTCTCTAGCTCTATTGCATTATGGTTGTTTATGATTTAATTGTTTATGGCATACATAGTGTATAAAAAACTTTTGTATGTTTGTCTCCTCCTTTTTCTGCACCGCATCTGGACCAATAAACATCTCTCGAAGAAGCTTTGTTTCAATTGCCAAAGTACCACTCCGTTCGGGCTCCTCCAGCCCTTTTAATAGCCTCCGGATCTCCTACTCACCGAACGAAACGTAACAGAATGAATCTACTGCTACACGCCGGTATTCTGTAGGAGGGTGGTACTTCCCCGGTGGGACCGGCCCGTATAGAGCTGCAAATGCAGCGTGGTCCTACCACTCTAAGAATTAGTATTTTGATAGGCAAATTTCGCTCAGTTCTGCCTTGCAGCGTCAGAGAGGTTAAAAATGTTACCAGAACATTATTGGTATTCATGCCATATTCTAAGATCGTAAATGTTTTTCGTGAAAGTATTTATAACGAGGGCTACTTAGTCTATAAAACTAGTTAGTTCATAAATACATTAATAAACAATTGAACATAATTTTATTTTTATCTTACTTTTAAATTCATCACAATACATGCTACAACTTTATTATCTGTGGCATGTTATGTTTCTAATCTAAATAAATCAAAAGATAGCCTATCATGAAAGCGACTCACAATCTATTGTGGTAGCCACGTATTTCCAAGAATATCGATTATTTTACTTTTAAATGGTCTAAATGAAACATTTAAGTGTACGTGACATACTAATCAACTATTCTACGTCTAAACTGGACCACCAAAAATCATAATGCCACCAAACACAGGCTCTGGCACTTTGGATCAGTTTGAGCGCAGTTACAAGCAAGCAGCGAACCCGTATAGTGAAACAAAGCATGCTTGCTTTGAGGAGTGCCCGGGAACTAGTGGGGGCGGGGGGGAGAGGGAGCACGAAGCGCCGGAGCTGGCGGTCGACGACACAGTTCGAGTGACCACGAGAGCTAGACTAACGTACGAGCTGTACAAGTAAGTACTTTAATACTTAGTAAATAGGGATACATAATTCTATTTAAACACCAGGTAAACGACCATATTGCGTATAATAATAGTAGCATCTGTTGCATTACCATTTTGGTTTGACAGAAGGCCTAACTAATAAGTAAATTCTACAAATCCTAATACTTAGTCTTTAGATTCAGTCGTTACATTACCTACTGAACCAGTGAGATACATTTTTTCCTCATCTGTACTTTTTATCTGGTGAGATAGGAATCAATCACGGGTCAGTTTTATGTAAAAAAAACCATTGGTGTGTCAAACACAGCGTAATAAACAAAAGTTGTCTCTGCTGTGGACATAAAATTAGGGACTACGAGTTGGCAAACTTGATTATTTAAACGGCTATAGACGTTGACACGCCGATGCAGACTTGACTAAAACAATATTGGCTCATCATCATTCCACCCTATAAGTATACGTCCCACTGCAGGGCTCAGGCCTCCTCTCAGAATGAGAGGGCTTGGGTCGTAGTTCCCACGCGGGCCCAATGCCGATCGGGAACTACACACACACCATTGTATTTTCTCGCAGGTGTATCCAGGTTTTCTCACGATGTTTTCCTGCACCGTAAAACTCATGGTAAATTTCAAATGTAATTTAGCAGTCGCACTTAAATTCCGAAAAACTCATAGGTGCAAGCCGGGATTTGAGCCCAAGAGCCTCTGCTTGAAAGACTTATATTGTTTGTTCATGTTTGGCCATGCCCACAAGGGAAACAGGAACAAAATATTTGTATAACCCTCGTGTGATTTTATTTATTATTTTTATTAACGTTTTCAGTTACTCCAAGAATGCCATGCTGGTTGTCACCTCTGTGAATAGTTTTTACGACCGTAGTGCTGAGATCGCGGAGTTAAAAAAGACGTTCGAAAAGTTTAGGTTTGAGGTTGACGTCGCCCACATCGAACTGAACAACGATGAGCTTTACGAGAAATGTGAACAATGTAAGTTTGGTCATTTTTAGGGATATACATTAAGGACCAACGGGGCCCTATTATTGAGACTCTGCAGTCTGTAAATAAAATAAAGATAAAAATTAAAGAAGATCGTTATACAAGTAAAGTATTATTTTCAGCGTTTTTAACTCCAGCAACGGTTGCTAGGCGACAGCTTTTGGCTTCGATGATAACCCATTTATTATTTATTTTTTTAGTTTTTCAAAGAGACTTCACTAACTATGGTGCAGTGGCGCTGGTGATAATGAACCATATGCTGGTTGATCGGCTATACCCAGGGTTTGAAAGCAGATTCTTTGAGGAGTCCTTTATCATGGACAACTTCAAATTGGTGCGAAATCCTACTCTTGTGGATAAACCGAAGATAT
This sequence comes from Archips xylosteana, assembly GCA_947563465.1. Taxonomy (NCBI): domain Eukaryota; kingdom Metazoa; phylum Arthropoda; class Insecta; order Lepidoptera; family Tortricidae; genus Archips; species Archips xylosteana. The sequence goes on from OX387355.1 coordinate 1,804,499, forward strand.
ACATCACTGAGGTAATGTATCATCCACTAATTACGTGAGGTGTTTAGAGAAGAGATGGCGTCGAGGCAAATTTCATCCAATTTCAAGTGGCGGAAAGGGGGATTGTGACAAATATCACGTAATTATTCCCCAAAAAACACAGTGAAATTAACCTTTCCTACACAATACGTATTACATTACGTTCTTGAGTGGAGACCACGGATCGGCAAACGTAGCTTCGGACGTCCTCAAACTCGGTGGAGCGATGATCTTCGCAAGGCGGCTGGCAAGAGCTGGATGAGAGTGGCCGAGAATCGTGCTCAGTGGCGTGCCATGGGAGAGGCCTATATCCAGCAGTGGACGAGCATAGACTGATGATGATAATTATGACGTATTATTTACGAATGCCACTAAGTAACACAGTAAGCATGCATTTTGCAAAATCTCACTTTGGATTGGGGGATTTGGGGGTGATGGTTTGACTTGCTCATGGCCGGTTTTTTTTTTATTTGCTTACAGATCCATCGTGGAATTTCTAGACCGTTGTACGATCATTTTAATACCATAGATCATGCGACATATGGAGATTTGATCGGTATACATTCTGACATAGTTGACTCAAACATAACCAGAATACAACTCGATGGAAATCAAGGCCCAAAGGATGAATTGGATGGGTAATTATTTAAACGATTCAGACTATAACCGTATAAGAAAAAAAACCGTGAAATCGTGTTAAAAATGCTATTTAATGAACTGAAACTATTGCTTTGCTCACCCGCGACCTTAAATGCTATTTGGTTTGACCTATGGCTTCTCAAGTAGAGTGTCATGGGACCGGGAGGGGTGCATAGATTTATTTTTATGAACAACGACCGATATGTTATAAAACAGACTTCAACGTGACACCGGAAAAATAATCCTCCAATGGGGTGAGCCATATTTAAAAAAATCTTACTGACTAGGTACAAAGGTAGGTAGATCTGGAGACGTAATTGGAATCAAGCCTACACAACTTATAAAAAAAGAGTCAATTCTTTGACATCCTTATTAATTAATATTTGTGAAGAGTTTTGGCTTAGTTAACTAAACTACTTGCCTAGGATGCCTTAGTGAGTGAGAAGTAAAAAAGAAATTAAAAAAAAAACTTGTTGTTAGATACAATATAAAAACTGATTCCGCGATTACAGTGTGTACTGTGTGCTGTACTTGGATGTTACGATTGGATTTGACAGACTCTCCTGCCACCACCGCGCCGGAGAATGGAAAATCTGAAGGAAGATAGTTGAAAAAGGCTCTGAAACGACTAAACACTAAAAAAACAATCACTACATAAGTAATCTCACTAATTACTGCTACTAAACTTCTTTTTCCTTCTTCTTTTTCTCCAAACGTAGGCCTCTATGATCTTTTTTCTTCCATATGGGTTATCTGTTTCCCTTTTCCAGACGAGTCCTACTATTAACTAAGTTGGATAGAGTTCGTCCTGATCACGTCTTCCTCAATCATCCTGTGCATTATTAGGTCACTAGGAAAAAGAATAAAGAAAGAAAGAAAGATATTTATTTGTGACAATCTTAAAGTTAAAGGTGAAAAAACGGTAAAAGATACAACATTATCACAAAAAGAGGAGGAGGAGTGGTAGTAATTACTTAAGTTAATTAATAAAATACGTTTCAGACCGCTGAAGATATTCCGCAAGAAACTGGATGCCATGGGTGACAATGTGGCCTTGCCCGAAATAATTGCGCAGACATTGAATGATTCTGACATGAACTATCGGCTGGTCAACCCTCTGTTTCCCGATGTTAATCTATCTCTCTCAATTGGAGTAGTGAACACATTAAAAAAAGAATTGTACTTTGCAAGAGTTGAAGAAAATCAATAAGATCTTTTCATCAGGTGACTCGCCTGCTAGCTTTCCACCTGTCATCATTTTTAAGAGTTCCAGGGCCATAATGGCAAAAACGGAATCCTTATAGTTTTGCCATGTCTGTCTGTATGTCTGTCTGCGGCTTAGCTTAGATATTTTTAGTGCTAAAAAGCTGTTATTATGAATGGATATATGTAGCAATTACCCCAACAAAGTGGTAAAATAAAATGTAGAATGTGTATACTTATTAATTAATTTTACTATAAGATATTCAGCAGATCAAATAAAGTTAATATCTCTAATACACTTGTGCCTTAATTCATTCTCTTGGTTTTCTTCGTTTTCTTCGAGCCTCCGACTGCAGAGTTCATAATAACTTGCTTTAGGGAGCGTCTTAATTACGTGAGGCCTTTTTGAGGATTTATTACCCCCTTCCCCCCTGGTGAGATATCGTAACATTCGCCTCGATCCCTTACTCCCCTAATCACACGTGAGATTTTTGAAAAATTACATATATTGAGTATAAATTAATAGTACATTGTGCATCTAGGGCCGTAAGTAGGGGATTACTAACGAGGGTCTATTAGAAGCCCGACGCCGAAGGCGGAGGGCTTTTAATGACTCGAGTTTGTAATCCCCTTACTGCCCGTGATACACACAATGATTTTCATCACATTGCGAGAAAAAAAATCCAAAAATAAAATTATTTTGTCTCTAAACACTTAAATTTAATAAAATAATGGCTACCCGCCAATACAGATTGTCACTTTTTCGAAACATCTACCATATATAATGTAAACTGTGTTTAGTTTAGAATTCGAAAGGTCATACGGCCAGATTCTACCAACATTTTAAAAAAATATTACTAAAATTATTGCAAAACTATTTGTTATAAATTTAAAATATAAAAATAACGAATTTTCATGAAGCGTAGATAAGTTTTGTGTTGTAAAATTTGGGTTATAGCTAAGTTTTAAGATAATAAATAAAACGTTGGCTGACTTGAAACCTCCTTAGTCTGAAATTACTTGTTTGCAATTTTTAAAACTAAAGTTAGAACTCCCTTGGGTAGAAAAATTGTACGTAAATCCATAACTCCCTTAAGAACAATTTAGGCCTTTGACATTTAGTATAGAGACATGGAATAACACCATTGACGAGCAAGTGTGATGAAACAAAAATAACACCACAAGACACATCAATATTATTACAAATAGACAGCAAAAGCAGCAGCAGCAGTGCAGCAGTTCGTGTCATCACAGTGTGTTGTGTTGTTTTTTTTATTTTTTTCTGTGTTTAGTTTTTAAATGGGTCCCACTGAAAAACAGCGTTGCGTCTTGCCGCAACATTACGCTGAGTGGGGCCCAATTTATACTATTCGATGATTTATATTTGTATCTTTTCCTGTCAACTGTATTTCCTGTGTATCGAATTCTGTTATAGAGTTGCTGGAACATAACAACTTGAAAATTAATGTCAATAAAACAAGTATAATTCAGTTCCAAACTTGTCGAGCAAAACTGGGTCCACTTAGTAATATTTGTCACAAAAATCAACAAATTCATCAAGTTCAGACGACTAGGTTTCTGGGCTTTATATTGGATCAATGTTGTAACTGGAAAGATCACGTGGATTTTGTTTGTTGCAAAATTGATAGGTTCGTATATGCCTTGGCAAGAGTGAAACGTGTAGCCTCTCAAGAGGCCGCACTGTCTACTTACCATGCATATGTGTCCTCGGTTCTCCGATATGGGCTTTTATTGTGGGGAAACTCCGTAGATGTAGATCGGGCTTTTAAGGCCCAAAAAAAATGCATTAGGATCCTGAAGGGTGTGGGATACGTGGTGTCGTGTAAACCCTTGTTTAGGGAACTGCTCATTTTACCTCTTCCATGTATGTACATTAAAGAGGCTTGCTTATTTGTTAAGCAGCACACTAACATCTTTCGCACAAATGCTGATGTTATTAACTCGCGTACTAGAGGGTCGAAAAACCTCTACTTACCTAAAGCTAACTTGTCTGTTTACAAGAAGAATGCTTACTTTTCTTGCATTAAAATCTACAATAAGTTACCCGAAAGCCTTAAGCAGAGTAATGTGCACGAATTTAAAAGGAAACTGGACACGTATTTATTGAAGCATTGTTTTTATTCAGTTAGAGAATTTTTGACATTACATCATAGTTCGTAATTGTAGTAGGTATATTGTAATGTAATGTTGACATTGTTTTTCTGTTTATTTATTATTGACTTTCTGACATTTTTTTGATATTATTATTGCTTAAATTTTATGATTGCTTTATGATTTAATACTTTTTGACATTTGTATTTTTTTTTTTTTAAATTATTGATTGCCATTAAGTATGAATTATTTAACAAGAATTAATTAATGTGTTCATTTTACACGTCGCAATCGCGGCAGAATGTGAGAGCCTTTTATTTATATTTTCAGAACTGTTATTTTGTACCATGTTCTACGTAAATAAATATATTATCATTATGTGTAAATAAACATCTCTCTCTCTCTCTCTCTCTCAAAAAAATAAAGACAGTGTGGCGTTGATTTATTCAAAAAGTAAACAATTTGTTAAGATTTTCCAAACTTTTAAATTTAATCTAATTTTCTCGCATTTTGGCACTATTCTTTGCCAGAAAAAAATTACGTCACATTTGCCGGGAACCCCCCACTCTCCCCCAAGTGAGATTTGGCTTGACTCCCTCCCCCCCTTAATACCTCACGTAATTAATGGACGCCCCCTCATTGCCACAACACATACTTAAATAAAACAATATCAAGAACAATAAACAAAACATTAATCATCTATACCATGGTTAATTTTCTAATCAAAAGATAACCACTATCAAAAGATACCGATATCTATTCGGGCAATGATATCAACATTCAGCTCATATCGATTACTGCAAAATAGCAATATTTTGTAATATACGCGTGACATCCAAATTAACTCTTCTACACCTAAAAAGTGGACTAGGAAACAGTAAAAATGCCACCAAACACAGGCTCTGGCAGCATATTGGATCAGTTTGAGTGTAGTTACAAGCAAGTAGCGAACCCGTATAGTGAAACAAAGCATGCTTGCTTTGAGGAGTGCCCGGGAACTAGTGGGAGCGGGGGGGCGAGGGAGCACGAAGCACCGGAGCTGGCGGTCGACGACACAGTTCGAGTGACTACGAGAGCTAGACTGACTTACGAGCTGTACGCGTAAGTATGTAGGGGGAAAAAAGAGGATACGAAGCCTGAGAGACTTTTGAAGACTTCGCTGCAATACCTCCTCCGTATAAGCCTTAAGCACATTAAGAAAGGGACTACTGCAGCTCAGACCATTAATAAGTGCATACAGTTGATCAAAATAGCATTTCGTAGTCCACTATTTTCTCCTCAAAAACATAACCAATAATAATATTTTTTCTCAAACATGCAATGAAATATTGATGTCAATAATGTTCCATATCTTATAATACTTAGATAGGCCGAAAAGTGTCACGTTTCAGGCGCGACTAAGTTAGACGAAAAGGTCGTTAACGGAATTTCATACAAAACTGCAGGCCTAGGCCTGCAAAATAGGGATGTTGACACCATTAAAAAGAATTTGAAGACACGACTCTAGTAAAAAAACGCTTTATTTCAGCCTTGAAAGCCAGATTAATTTTCGAAATTAGATTTTTTGTTGATTGAGTACGAACAATTACGTCATATGTCGCTATATTGTCATACAATCTCTATGGGAGATTGTGTTTTGATAGCTCATAAAAAGAACCATAGAGTTGCGTATCTTCGCCTAAGCTACCTATGTTCGCCCGCCTAGTTTGACATAAGTTGAGATTGACGAAATGTTTCTAGTGTTTGCCTTACATAAAACTGCTAAATGCAAAGTATTTTTTACGGCTGTCAACATTATTCGTACGATCTGCGGCTAACTTCACACAGTTGACGTTCAGTGAGGTTTTTTCGTGACACCGAACACAGGTTTTTTAAGCCAGTGTTTTAACTTCAGTTTTAAGCAGTGATACAATCCAAGTAATGTTAAACTTTTTACATGAATATACCCTATAACTATTTCTTTTTCATATGGAACTATTATTTAATGGCTAGCTTACGTTTAGAAGTCACAATTGGATAAAACATTGGTGAGGGTATTTGGCGTTCACCTTGTTGCCAAATTTCGCCTACCTCTAGGGTTGTCAAATTTGTTGTACCACATTAATTGGCGGAAGAAATTTTTTGCTTCCAAATTTAAATATTGCCTTGTGTTTGATTTGTCGAAAATGGCTTTAACGATTTGGAGGAAAGTTAATAAGTAGAGAAAGCTATTCCTTAAAGATATGACATGTGTAGGTACATTTATTTGATACCAGTACATAGTATGAAACGTGGTACAATCAGTGGCGTAGCGTTTTGTTTAAATAAAAAACAATATTGTTAATATATTTTTTTACTTATAAACCATTACTCCCCTTTTTTGGCATGTTGGTTAATTTTAGGCAACCCTAGCATCATTATAGAAAATGTATGGAAACAACTTCAGACTGTAGCCCATCTTCGCCTACTACACATTTTTTTAAAAATATGTCTAGTGTGGTGAAGTTAAGGTTCATATTTTATTAGCACATTCCAAGGAGATAAGACTTAACATGTGTAAGTCACAGAAAGTTTGTTATTGGCGGTAAGGCTTGCCATAGGCGAAGATAGGGGAAAATACCCATACATCGCCTATTGCCTTTGGGGCCATTTATTAATAAGTTAACCAATGTAATTCAAAGCTTTAATGGTCTGTGCTGATAGCCAGGAGAACTTAAAAACGTTTTTTTGCCACAACGGACTAAAATGCTTTCAAATTTGGAAGATTTTTGGGAAAGGTATCAAAATCCAGGCGAAGATACGGAACACGACGGAACGTCAATTGGTTGGTGGTGTCAACATCCCTATTATTTTTTTAATTTCCATTCCACATAAATTTCAGCGGCGTTCAGCCATTAAGTTTTGTTTCATTTCAGTTTACCATTTTATTTTCATGTACCATCTTAGGCCTCATCTTCGCCTTCCATCAAGCGGGATTGAGGCCAAGCGTAAGCCTATTTTTTATACAAAATAAAAGTTTTGGTTCATTACGACATTTACGACATTCTGTCACTACGTTTATTAAAAATAAATATTCATGAATTATCTGTGTTTTTTTTTATTAAATCGGAGTTGGAAATAATAATAATAATAATAATCGTATATTTTCTCCTCACAAAAGTACATAGGTAACAGCAATAGTTATAAATAATACAAAATTATGGTAGTACATTAGTTAGATACTAGTAACTTTTGCGAGGGACTGGAGTCTGAACTAGGTAAAACCTGTATTACAGATCTCCAGGCCCCCATCCCGGAAACTCACCGATAAGTGCTGACAATTTCAGTAGGTACAATTTTCAATTTAATAACATAGGTACTCGTATTATGAGGTTTATAGGAGGTCAACAAGCTATAAACAAATCAATAGTAGCTTATACTTACTAGTTACTAACATGCAAACTCATGCAAACGAGCATGCGTGCGTACATGCGTGTGTGTGTGTGTGTGTGTGTGTGTGTGTGTGTGTGTGTGTGTGTGTATGTGTGTAGGTGTGCATTTGTGAGTGAGTGTAGATTTATAAATTGAGTTAAGTATGTGATGTTGGGTTGTGCTTTATTTTGTATTGTATTGGAAATAGAACGAAATAGCCCATTATTTACTGTACATGTAGGGCATTGAGGGTTACCTATCAAAATTTAGAAATATTTTTTTCCGAATATTTAAAATCCCGAATGCTTCATTTATCAAAATGCATTTTTTTCTGAAACTGTAAATATTTCAGGATTTTTATAAAACAACCCTAACCTAACCTAAAGGGTTCTACACGATGGTCCTGAAATAAATCCTGAAATATTTACAGTTTCAGAAAAAAATGCTTTCGGACACATGAAGTTTTCGGAAATATAATTTTCTAAACATCGATAGGTTCCCGGCATTGAGAGTTCTATGAGTACACTTGTACCTCTACCATGAGTTACACTAGTTTACAGTGACCGTACTCGCTAGCGACGGCGTAAATGATTTGTATGGAGAATTGTGTACAGCGCCTCTAGCGGTCACTTACGGAAGTACAATTCTCCATACTAATCATTTACGCCGTCGCTAGCGAGTACGGTCACTGTAAACTAGTGTAACTCATGGTAGAGGTACTGGTCCACAGGCTGCACGTGTAAAAAGTTAGACAATACCTTAAAAAATAAAATTTAAAATTTTAAGTACCTAACCCCCGACAAAAACATCTAAAAAGTAAAAAATAAAATTTTTGTCTCGGCCTTTAAACTTCATTAAAAGAACCTTTTAATATTTTTAAGATGAGTGTCGCCGCATCGGGGGTCACAGTTGCCAAACTATTTTCAGGTAGGAAGGAAGCGATATGGAATGGGCTATGGGGTTGGGATGTTGTGGACAGGATTACCGGGCTATGGAGTGAGATAACGGACACCTACCATTTCAATATCTCATGAATCGAACTTTTGGTAGGTGGTGACTTGGGCCCCTCAAACTGTTGCTCACTAGGGGCAAAGAGGATGGAGAGGTGTTCCCGGACTAACCTTCAAAATGCCTGTACAGAAACGGGCGAGGGTCGGTCAAGGAAGTAACCAACGGGTAAAAACAGTCACAATGCAGTGTTCCCTTACGCCTCTAGATGGCGCTGTTTTAAATAATAGATTATTTTCCCTAATGATTGCTAGATGGCGCTAGTGGTGCATTATATTAAAAACATTTTATGTTTCTTAATTTATTTAGTTGAGATAAACTGTTGCGTTTTGAATGAGCATTTTAAAAATAACAAATTATTTATAATAGAAATTTGATCCGTATAACTTTGCCATAGACAAATTGTACATTGTTTATGAGTGATTTTTTTACTAGAGTGTATGTGAGTGGATTTGTCGAATTTTGACGGTGTTTTACTTGAACAGCTGATATTTAATAATACGCTAAAAATTGGCATAAAAAGCTGTGCACGGTCAAAATTCGGCATTCTGCAAATCATCCTGCTCTCCTAAAGAAAAAAGGAAACAACTCCTTCTACTTTCTTTTTAATATTTTAAATAAAATAAATTCAGTGTCACTCTGCCCAAAATTTGGTAAGTCATTGGCAAATATCAATTTTAACTGTTTATTTTGAACTTGTGTTTTCTTTCAGATTTTTATTTTGTAACATAGCTAGATTTCATGTTTTTCTCAACTGTTATTATTTGCTTCCAAAATTGCTAGCAGTCTTTGTTTTTTTAATTTATTTCTTTTGGCTCTTAGTTTTTTATCTAAATAGTTTCTTTAACGCTTATAGCTACATTTTTACTTTTTAACCGTTGGGCCTTTTCAAATTTATAACGAACATTTTTCAAAATTGTAACGTACTTTCTTCCAAATTTATTTAGCTTAATTTTTCTTTTGTAATCTTCGAAAGATATTTTTCTACCACCTCCAACGATTACGGCTGACTTGGTTAGGAAGCTTCTCTTCACGCCGGTTGGATGGATGGCAGAAAAAGGCCACCTGAACCCCTTGTCTAAACAAGACCTAATTTCAGGGCGGCACAGCACGGGTTGGATCTTATACCAACTCCAACATCCGCACATCTCCTCTTGCGCTCTTTCTACGGCTGGCTGCCTGGAACCGAAGACCTCTCCTTGCTCCTACAGCAAGACCTACTCCTGCCGCTTGCTGACCCTGGGGCCACTACCTGTCTCCAGCCTTCGTCCAGCACCGGCAGTCTACGCTTCGGATACTAATCCAGGGAAGCCTTGCCAAGAAACGCTTTCCCACTCAACTCTCGAATCCGCGACCCTCGAGATATAAATTTTCTGTCAGTTAAGCCCTATATATACGCCGTATATATACGTCTTAAACCTGCATTTTGTTTTACTCAATCTAAACCCCTAGGGTCTCACCTGCTCTACCCTGACAAAACATAAAAGACCCTAAGCACCCTAAGCACCCCCAGTGCCCAGCGGGAGAATGCATGCTCCTCTCCCGGCCTTCCAGCAAATGGCTGAGGCAGGACACTGTGGGTAGATTAAGTTCCCTCCCTATCCCTCCCCTCCTCAAAATTTAAAGCACACGTTTTTTGTTTTGATAACCAATAGAGAAGGGGACTTGTGACCGGGTTTTTTAGTCCGTGCAAGTCGGACACTGTCTGGGCCCTCCATTCCCAGTTCGTCCGAAGGGACTTTACCCGAGCACAAGTCACCCTTCCAATCCTTAAAGTAAAAAACAGCAAAGACTTCGCGTCTTTGGCCCCTCTGGCGACTCATTCAAAAAAAAAAAACCTTCAAAATGCCAACTCGCCATTCCTTTCCACAATCCTTCGTTATGATTTTGTCCCATTCGGTGTCGAGACCCTCGGTCCGTGGGGCCAAGGGACCGCTTAAGGCTTTTTAAGGAAATAGCAAAAAGGTTAGTCGACATCACAGGAGACCGAAGAGCTGGCAGCTACCTACCTCGGACAAAGAATTAGTCTAGCTATTCAAAGGGGGAATGCTGCCAGTATCTTCGGAACCTTGCCTAAAGGGACTCTCTTTAATAATGTATTTTAGTTATATTTTATTTCTGGTGCAAAGGTTGTTCATCGCGGTTCAGCGGGGCAATGCGGCTAGTGTGTTGGGCACATTTGCGCCTAGTGCGATCCGGGGCGGTTTGTTTGACTGACTTTATATTTTGACTTTTATTTTATTGTATTTTGTGTGTATTGACAATTTGTTTTATTTTGATTAAATAATGGCCTTATATTATATTTTTTAAGGTTTTTAGTTTTAGGTTAATTTGTTCTAGTATATATATATTTTTTATTTCTGTATAATTAGTTAATTACTTTAATGTTATATTGTATATTATAGTTAATGTATTCTGAAGAGGAAGCCTGTGTCCTGCAGTGAGAAGTAAATAGGCTGGGATGATGACGGTGACTTTGTTTTACAGCTACTCCAAGAATGCCATGTTGATTTTGACGACTCTACCGGATGCTTACGTTCGGACGGGCGTGGTTGATATGTTGAAGAACACGTTTGAGAAGTTCAGATTCGAGGTAGACGTCCGCATCGCCTCTGATAGAAGCGAAATTTACAATATTTGTGACACATGTAAGTTATCTTTCTTTGACCACCATAGTCAAGGGGTATGTATTACAATACCGAAGTACGAAAGACCGAATGTATTAAAACATCGAATGGGTCAAAAGACCGACACGATTTTTTTCTGAAACCGTAAACTTTTCAGAATTTATTAAAACTGCCTATTAGGCTAGGTTAGGTTTGTTTTATAGCAATCTTAAATGGTTAACGGTTTCAAAAAAAATCGTGTCGGTCTTTTGACCCATTCAATGTTTAAATACATTCGGTCTTTCGTACTTCAGTATTGTAATACATACCCTAGTCAAGAGGTTAGAGAGCCTGACTATGAAGCTTGAGGTCTGGTCGGGGCATTCCAGACATTCCAGTACGCTTAGTATAAGTTTTACTTTACCAAAATACTTCTCGATCGCGTTTACGTAAAAATTTCAATTCTATGGAAACATGGACAGCGCCTCCGCGCGCGCGCGTCCATGTTTCCATAGAATTGAAATTTTTACGTAAACGCGATCGAGAAGTATTTTGGTAAAGTAAAACTTATACTAAGCGTACTGAGTCTTCGAGTCTTGGACGTTTAATACATATTATGTATTCGGTGTCGAGACCCTTGGTCCTTGGTTGATCAAAGAGGTTAGTCGACGTCAAAGGAGGCCGAAGAGCTGGCAGCTACGTCGGACAAAGAATTATAGGATTATGTTTTATGTTGGATCACTTTGTTGTCCGTCCGTCCGTCCGTCTGTCTGTCAAGACCTTTTATCTTAGGAACGCGTGGAGATATCGAGTTAAAATTAAAACCATATACTCAAATTTACAGCCCCTTAAAACTCTGAAAAAACCAAACTTCTAAAAAGATAAGTAAGGCCGTTTTATGTCGCAAAAAACGTATATTTCGACACTCTCAAGGGAATCAAAATTTATAGGGTATTTTTCGTTGACCAAGAACTATGAAATTTGGCAAATAGTACCCTCTTATACTACAAGTACAGGGAAAAATCTAAAACTATACATTTGTTACTTCGTAAGGGGATCCCGAATTACCAATTTACGATGATCCTACATTGCGTACATTTTACTTAAAAGTAGGGCTCTGCTTACACTAGATTACACCTAATGATACGGCTGTTTACGGCGTACAATTTGACATGCCTACAAATTTGTCAGGAAACTAAGGGTCGGACTCGCGCACCGACTCGCACATGGTCGGATTTTTAGGGTTCCGTACCCAAAAGGTAAAAACGGGACCATTACTGAGACTTCGCTGTCTTTCCGTCTGTCTGTCCGTCCATCTGTCACCAGGCTGTATCTCATGAACCGTGATAACTAGACAGTTGAAATTTTCACAGATGATGTATTTTGGTTTGCGCTATAACAACAAATACTGAAAAACAGAATAAAACAAATATTTAGGGGGGCTCCCATACGACAAACGTGATTTTTTTGCTCGTTTTTGCTCGATATTGATAACGGCAACTGAACAGCTTAGACGCTTGAAATATTCACAGAATACAATACAATACAGTACAATGACTCTTTATTGTACACCACAAATAATACAATACCTACAGAAAAACAAGTGCAAGGAAAAAAGAAATAAAGTAAGCAATGGGCGGCCTTATCGCTTCGAAGCGATCTCTTCCAGGCAACCTTTAAAAAAAAGATAGAAAGCAAGGAATGCAGAATATTAAGTTATGTATTCACTTTAAAAATAAATAATTAAATTAAAATAAAACAAATATGTAACGGGGCTCCCATAAAACAAATGTGCTTTTTCTGCCCTTTTTATAGGTAACGGTACGGAACCATTCGTGCGCGAGTCCTACTCGCGGTTTTTTACTTTACATTTTTATCTTCTTTTAGTTTTCCAAAGAGACTTCACGGAGTATGGTGCGGTGGGGTTAATAATAGTGACCGCCATGGGAGTGAACCGACGGCAGCCAGGCCTGAAATTCGAGAAAAGATTCTTCAAGGAGTCTGTCATCCTGGACAACTTTAGACTGGACAGGAACCCGACTCTCGCGGACAAGCCAAAGATTTACATCACCGAGGTAACATTGGAACAGCACTATAGCTAAACCCAAAGAGTATTGTAATATTATATGAACAAGAGTGGCAACTCTATGGTCAAATATGCATGTATGGAAGGTGCTGCCACCCTACGGCTGCTCAAGAACTAATGTGACGTTTCTATAGATGTATACCTATCTATATGTAAATGTTGGTAGTGCTGTACAGCTATAGATACGCGTACCTATAGCAATGTATAGTCAAGGATTTTAATTGATAGGCTAATTGCCACTATTCGTATTTTAGCCGTCTAATTCAAATCAGCATATACGAAGTATAAGCGGCTAAACCCGATTTGCATTATACGGCTAAAATACGAACATTGGCAAGTGGCCTATCAATAGTCCTTGACCGTACAATTTGGTACGCTATGACCATGGCCGATGAATGACAACTGACAAGTTTGACAAGTCAACCAAGATGGCCGCTAATTTAGTTCTTCGGCAAACACCAGAGATCGCTGTTGTCGCATGAAAAGTGATGATATATGTAAGTGTGCTGTGCCCCCCCTGGCTAAACCGTTCAAATGCGTCCTCGCCCGCGTGACACAGGGGCTGGGGGGTATGACGGCAAAAAGGGACGGGAGAGATACGGGCGGCAGTAACAGGAGGCGCGAGAAGTGGAGTGGAAGTGGAGGAACGCACACATTTCTTGCATAAGCGTTAACTATCATAAGGTCGCGGGTGAGCAAAGTAATTGCTACAGTTCATTCATTAATTTAGATTTTTTTTCAGGTGAGACGCAGCATTGCTGCACCACAAGATCCTGCACTTTCCGACACCATGAATCATGGTACACACGGCCACGTGATTTCCTTTCACTTGCCTGGCACTTACGAGAAGGCTGTCCGCAGAGTTTGCTTGGAACAGAAACTAGACCCAGCTGATGTCTTGGATGGGTAAACTTATCAAATTATGCTTTTCAAGGTTACGTACTATCGCCCCAAGCGCCAGATACCCATTTTCATAACAAATTTGCTTGCAGCCGTTAATGTTTAGGTATTGCTATGGATTGTTATGGACAGATGTCTAGCCACTGCACGCAAACTGGGCCTTTAAGGTGGTTATCTGGCGCTTGGGGCGATAGTACATATAAAGCCCAATACCAGACGACGGGTGCGGGTCGGTAGCGAGTCGGGTCGGGAACACGACGGGCCTATTAACATGGCGGTACAGCTCGCGCGATAAGAGTTTGGCTTTGACCTTCGGGTGGAGGGGATTACTGCGCATGGGCTGCGCATACCCCGCACCCCGCTAATTGCCCGTTGATACCCAATTTCTGATTTCTGCGCAATAACGGTCAAAGCCAAACTCTTATCGCGCGAGCTGTATATGGACGACATCACACCGACGGACGGCGGGCCGAGCGGGCAATGGGCTGTCATTGTATAGGGAGCGTGCACATAGACGGTGCTGCCACCTGGTGCCATCAATTTGAATGTTTTAATAAGTTTCGTTTACTGTCCGCATAGTCTCTCCTGTCGCATTAGTGCTGCCGCCTATACCTAGGGTTACCTATCATATTCTCGAAAAGCTCATTTCCGAATATTAAAATTCCGAAAACGAAACTCCTTTTTTTCATTTTCCAAATTATTGTTTGTCTGAAATTTTATTTACCATACTTTTTTTGCCAAATGTTTTAAAATCCATTTTTTTATTTGCCAAATGATTCAAAATCCAACTGCATGAAATTCCGTAGGATCATTTGCCAAATATATATTTATTCCGCAAAATTATTATTCCGCAAAGGTCAGGGGTACAAAAGGCGACCATACAATTATGTGTGGAGCGTAATATTCATTTTGTTGTTTAATGTTGCCCAAATATTTTATTGAGTTTGCTATGTGGGTAGGGGGTTTTGTAGCAAGTTATAAAAAAAATAACTAACACCATAGGCTAATTAATGCGGGAGCAATAGCCGGGATAAGCGGGAGGAATATATATTTGGCAAATGATCCTACGGAATTTCATGCAGAAGGATTATGAATCATTTGGCAAATAAAAAAATGGATTTTAAAACATTTGGATTTTAAGCATTAGCCTATGGACCTAATCTATCCGAGTCACTTCCGCTCCGAACCGTCTTGCTCGCTCGCTTCGCTCGCTCGCTAAAAATTAAGCAATATTGTCTTACTCTGATGTTAGGTTAGGTAGATAATAAAAACTTACTTTCGGCTTTTCGTTACATTTAGATTATGAAAATATGGCAACTGATTAGGTTGGCAAATAAAACTGTGATTAAATGAATCCGTGGCATTGTGAAGTTGTGGAAAAACAAAACGTATGGATTTTAAAAAGTCGGAGAACCGTTTTCGGATAAATTAAATTCGAATAAAGGAGTTTCTAAACATCGATAGGTTCCCTATACCTAGTTTCTACACGTTCCCTATCGCGTTGCTTTGACACGCGCCGCCTCTCGTCAAAGGATGCCTCTATTTCTCACAATAAGTAGATACAGTAAAGGTCCACAGACCGCAGCGCAGGGAGTGCGCGCGACGGCGACGGATCGCGCCCGCACGCTCTATTACACTGAATCATATACGGTGTGCCGCGCAGCCAGTGTATGTCACCGTATATTAGATTGCGCTGCGATCTGTGGTGGTCTTTATTCCTCATCTGTGTCCGACTCCCCCGACATCTTTAAACACACTTCCTCTCGGTAGCCGCTGCGGGCCCGTCGCGGACCTGACCCGCAGGCTTATTGTCTAACGCTTCTGACGCTTGCCTTCGCAATCACTATTTCTTTCTGTCAAACGGTATAAGATGATGATAGAAAGAGATGGTGAAAACGAAGGCAAGCGTCAGAAGCGTTAGACAATACGGCCTCTACTCTCTGTGTGTGTGTTGTGCTTAAGGCCATAATAAACCGGGAGCGCGGGGCACGTACGGAGCCTGCCCAGCGTAGTCAATAACACTGAATCAAATACGGTGTGCCGCGTTGCCGGTGTGTCATGGTACATTTGATTCAGTGTTATAGAGCGAACGCGTGTTTTCTCGGGAACGCGTGGCTCTATCAAATTGAAATTAACATTAATTATGCCCGCGGTCCCTTGAAGCTGTAAAAAAATGGAGCTTTTATATAATAAATAATACTTACTCTAGAATATGTTGAATTAAAAGGACGACCTGATATTTCAAGCCCTCGTGTCTGTTTGAGTAATCAGGTTGTGCAGCCCGACGGAGCGTGCCCAGCGCGTTGTATGACACTGAATCATTTTTTTAGGTGACATACACCAGCAGCGCGGCACAGCGTATATGATTCAGTGTTATACAACGCGCTGGGCCCGCTCAGTCTGCGCTGCGCTGCGGTCTGTGGTTGTGGTGGCCTTAAGATGTTAATTCCGTCTCAACAAATACAGGTTGTGTTTTAACCGCACCCCTCTACAGAACCAAGAGCCGTTAGGGCACATTCTGGCACATTGCTTCTTGAGTGAAAAGTGCCGTGTCGATAATGTAACCTACAGTGTTAGTTTCGAGCTTCATATCGTACCATTCCGTTCACGTTAATGGTATTAAGCTGAAGAGTGAACGAGATGGCACGATATCAACTTCGAATTTTATAGTAAAGCCCCCCCCCCCCTGTGGCTATGGAGCCATGATTAGATAAGCTAGCTGGCAGGGATTGATAATATTCTTTATAATTTATCTAACTTAGAAAAATTTTTTTTTTAGCCCGCTGAAGATATTCTGCGACAAACTGTCTGCCCTTGGTGACAATAAAAATCTCCCCGAAATCATTTTCGAGACCTTAGAGGATTTCCTCAACAAATTTTCAGTGTTTCGTCCAAGTAAAGGACAAAACTCTCCTATTGTCGAAGTATCTAAAAACAAGATTGAAGTGGTGAATACTTTAAAAAAGGAGCTGTATCTTGCCAGAGCGGCAGACCAGTAAAATGAAAAGCACGGTGTGGAAGAACAACATTAACTTCAAGCTTACATTACTTTCGAGCGTATTATTATCCAAGGAATAGATAATATTATTATATTATAACATTGAATTGTAATCCTAATCTAAACTGTTAAATAAAAGTCTTACATTTGTATCCATAATCAAGTTATTTGTGTCAAACACGACTGACTCTGAGACGGAACACAAAGTACCTAGTTTATCTGCACCCATTATAGTAAATCCTCCATTATGCGTCCAAAAACCATAGATAATGACCTGTACCTCTACCATGAGTTACACTAGTTTACAGTGACCGTACTCGCTAGCGACGGCGTAAATGATTTGTATGGAGTATTGTGTACAGCGCCTCTAGCGGTCACTTACGGAAGTACAATTCTCCATACAAATCATTTACGTCGTCGCTAGCGAGTACGGTCACTGTAAACTAGTGTAACTCATGGTAGAGGCACAGAGGCGCTACTACGAAATTCGAAAATCGAAGTTTGTATCGTATTACCTCTCTCACTCTCGCGTGTCAAATCATATTAGCGTGAGCGGAACGGCACGAAACGAAGTTCGAATTATGCACTTCGTGGTAGGGCCTCAGCATTACGACATTGAATTTAACGACCGCTTTAGCCTAGTTGGTAGTGACCCTGCCTGCGAAGCAAGAGGTCCTGGGTTCGAATCCCGGTAAGGGCATTTATTTGTGTGATGAGCACGAATATTTGTTCCTGAGTTATGGATGTTTTCTATGTATTTAAGTATTTATTTATCTATATAAGTATGTTTATCGTCGTCTAGTACCCATAGTACAAGCTTTGCTTAGTTTGGGACTAGATCGATTTGTGTAAAAAAAAAAGAAAAAAAAAAAAAAAATCTATTATGAACATGGCAGTATCGTAATGGTCATTACGATACGATACAGAAATCTGTAACGTAATGAGATTTCATACATCATAACATTACAGTAGGTACGGTCAAAGAGTATTGTAATATTATATGAACAAAAGTGGCAACTCTATGGTCAAATATGCATGTATGGAAGGAGCTGCCGCCTGCCGCCCTACGGCTGGCTACTCAAGAAATAATGTGACGTATCTATAGATTTATACCTATCTATATATGTATACATATGTTGGTAGTGATGTACAGCTATAGATACGCGTAATTTTAATTGATAGGCTAATTGCCACTATTCGTATTTTAGCCGTCTAATTCAAATCAGCATATACGAAGCATAAGCGGCTAAACCCGATTTGCATTATACGGCTAAAATACGAACATTGGCAAGTGGCCTATCAATTAAAGTCCTTGACCGTACAATTTGGTACGCCATGGCCATGGCCCATGAATGACAACTGACAAGTTTGACAAGTCAATCAAGATGGCCGCTAATTTAGTTCTTCGTCAAACACCTAACACCAAAGGTCGCTGCAGTCGCATGAAAAGTGTGATATATGTAAGTGTGCCCCCCCCTGGTTGTGGGGCAGACATACCTAGTTCTCGTTAATGCAGGTCATTTCTCAAAGGTTCTTGAACATATGATAGAGGATTTAAAATAATATTATAGATGTAGATAAAATATTGTATGCAACTGTACGTAATTAGGTCTTAAAACTCTCATGGTGACCCTTTAAGAAACTCGGCTACGCCTCGTTTCATGAAACCACACTCGTGTTACGATACAGTTGCATGAAATACTATTTTTTATTTATTGTTGTAAAGAAAACGAATTCATTGAGAAAATAATATTTTAATTGGAACAAACTACAGCAACCCAGAAAGTACAAACCCGGCTTTCCCCTTTGTTTTTTTTTAATTAACAGCTGTCACGAAATGGCGAACGAAAGGTATTTTTCTAAGTAAATGCAACAATTTATACAGTCCAAACTAAACAAGAGTAAAATTCATAATAACAATTTTTTTACTACCAAAATATTATGCAAATACTCTGTTGCTTACATTATTACAGAAATTTATTTTAAACTGCAGAAGGTGTTTGAAAAACACTATATATTTTATCAAAAAATAAATTTGTGCAATTAAAATAGTGTATTATGATTCTTAACCCTTTGAACGCCAGAGTCAACCAGTCGTGACAGCCAATAAAATACCTGACACGCCAGAGTCATCTATAATGACCAACATCCAACTCGAAAAAAATCCTTCTGCAATAGTAACAAAGCCCTATTTTATCGACTAGACAGTTTGTTCCGTGGCATACAGAGCACAGTAACTTGAAAGTGACATGGCGTTCAATAGGTTAATTCTGACTACTTATAGCTTCCATTGCTCACGGAAATAAGTAACTATTATTGAAATAAGTACACATGTCATGTCAAGTTTTATGAAATACAATTCGGATAATATATTTTTTATAGAAAAATACTGTTGTTGTCTGTCACTGGCAGCAGCAAGCGGTATAGGTCTGTGGCATAGTGAACTGTCATATGACTGTCAATGTCATAATAAACCGCAAGTACCGCAACGAAAATTATGTTACACCACACAGCTCAAAACAATTTATTTATTAGTAACAGCCTCAAAAACCGGAAAATTTAATCGAGGAAATGGAAGAACAAGAACCTGTGGAGATCATTAGAGAATGCAGCCGTTCCGCTTTAATGGTCAATCGAAGGGCCTGCAGAGAAGAAGAATCCGATGTTCGCCGCAACATCGTTAGTCAGAGGTAAATTGTCTATTACCTTTTTTATTTCGCCAGTATTAAGTATACTTAGACTTTATTGCTACTGTTAGCTTTCGAAGAAAGATATTTTTCTTATGTTTTTCTGCAAGCCGCGTAATATAAACAGGGATTCGATTTCATTGTAAGTAAACATCCAACTAACAACACTTAGTTTAAAAACAGAACTATTTTATCAAATGTTTGTCTTTATTTGAAACTAGCCTTCTCAAACAACTTGTCGCTTGTAGATGAATAATAAAAAACAGTCAAGTACCCTAACATGCTAGAATTCTGAAACATTTCAGTGTGTATGAAATACGTACGTGCGCATTACCGGTGACACTGGTGTCTACAAACTGGGAATTATGACATCAAAATCAAATTAAATTTTTAAAAATATGGCTCCATCAATACATTTGATGATTCTGCCAATGTTGAGGTTGATAAAGACACTATTGGTTGGCCGTTGTTCAGATTTATGTCATGTCCTCCTGTTTTTTAGGGTTCCGTAGCCAAATGGAAAACCAAACCCTTATGGATTTGTCATGTCTGTCTGTCTGTCCGTATGTCACAGCCACTTTTTTCCGAAACTATAAGAACTATGCTGTTGAAACTTGGTAAGTAGATGTATTCTGTGAAGTGCATTAAGATTTTCACAAAAAAATAGAAAAAAAAAACAATAAATTTTGGGGGTTTCCCATACCTACATAGAGAAACTCAAAAATTTTTTTTCATCAAACCCATACGTGTAGGGTATCTATGGATAGGTCTTCAAAAATGATATTGAGGTTTCTAATATAATTTTTTTCTAAACTGAATAGTTTGCGCAAGAGACACATCCAAATTGGTAAAATGTGTGTCCTCCCCTGTAACTTCTGAAATAAGAAAATGCTAAAACTAAAAAAAATATATTATGATGTACATTGTACATTACCATGTAAACTTCCCCCGAAAATTGGTTTGAACGAGATCTAGTAAGTAGTTTTTTTTTATTATAGATAATGGTACTGAACTCTTTGTGCGCGAGTCCGACTCGCACTTGGCAGGTTTTTCTATTCAAATCTATCCTAGATGTACCTTGAACATAAAAAGTTTGTGAAACACTGACATAGGGTATATTATTTTCCCAGAATTCCCATGGGAACGGGAATTATAAAGCCGGGTTTTTCTTATCTATCGTTTCGTTTTTCTTCATCTACAATCACTCGACAGACTATATGTAATTAGATAGTTTGAAAGCGATGGATCTTTGCAGAGGAGCAGGGCCAATGCCCTGTCCTCATTCAGTCAGGGAGCACATGCATCCGCTTCAGTCTTTTGGTGGTGCCTTGGTTAAGCAGCATGTTCGCCAGAGGGTTGGGTTGAATATTTATCCTCTCCTTATGTTTTATTCTGTAGCGATAAATCTCTTCGGCTATTGTTCGCATCTCTATGTAGATGTGTCTATGTCGATGAGGGTATAACATAGATGGCGCTGTATCACGCAAGTGATGATCTAACAAATTGAGATATGAATATGTAGGAAAAATTCGTGTCTAGACTCCTGACCAGTGGTGGTGTAGGGGAATGGCACACGGCACGGAATGATGAGGACCTGGGTTCGATTCCCAGCGCTGGTCTTTTTTCTGGGTTTTTTCTGTGCATCCATATTTCAGTTTGTATTTAGTATGAAATATCTCTATGTAGTTGTGGACTTCAGTATTTCGACACAGAATATATAATAGTACTGACGTACAGAATGGAAACGGTCCGCCCCGCACCGATTCGAATTACCCCACCCCTCAAGGCGCAGATAGCCGGAAACCGCCAGAAACCAGAAGAGTGCGCGCGCGATGTATGTAGGCGTACGCGTGTACAGACGTCGTCGTGCTTATGTAGATTCAAGAACGCGTATTTGTACGTCGTGTCCGCCGCGTGATTTCGGGCAAACCAAGGTGCACATGTGATTGTCCTGAGAATGTTGTCTTTTACTTAAATTAAAGTTATTCATAGTAATGATGACATGGCACTATTTACTATAGTAATTATTTTTAAAATGTTTTCAGTGTAACACAAGCTGTAATAGCTGATATAGCAAACAGACTGAAAACTAAATCAGCAGTGAGTGTGTCGGATCTTCGGACATTGAAGAACGGGCTTCTGGACAACCCGCAGTACACGGAAGTAGTTCTGAACACTCAGGGTGCAGTACGAGGATTGGTGAGGGAATTAACAGGTAATTATAGTTTTTTTTTTTAATTAGCCCATCAAGCGTCCTGTGCGCACGGGTGTGCACACTACTGTCCAATAAAACACGTCAGCTGTTGGAGCGGTATATTGACAACTGAGCTTAAGACTAACTGCAATGCACGCACACAAGCATGCATACACCGCACACACAACAGGTTAGGATTTTTAGAGCGGACGCTCCACGGGTTAAGATATAGATGAATAAGTATTCATATGCCTCATTTATGTATTCATCACTTCATCTTGTTTGCTATCCGTCATTATCTTATTTGGTCAAATTCTGTAACTTGTCTCTCTCTTCATAAGTCTTATTCGTTTTTCGTCACGGTCTTCCTTGGACTCATTCGTCATTCTTCCATTTCGTTTTTTGTCTCATTTACTTACGAACATTTATTTACCAGCACCAAACATATCAAAATAATTTTGGCGAATAAGTAAATGAGACAAAAAACGAAAGGGAAGAACGACGAATGAGTCCGAGGAAGACCGTGACGAAAAACGAATAAGACTTATTAAGAGATGGAGAAGTTGCAGAATTTGACCAAAAAAGATAGTGACGGATAGCGAACAAGACAAAGACAAATACAGAATGAGACAAAATAAGAATTTGACGAAAAATGAATGAGGCGAGATAATATAGGATACTAATGAATAGGTAGATAAAATGTTTATTTTGGTACTGTAACCACATTAGATATCTCTTTATTGTGTAAACAGCAGTCCAAACTTAAACTTGACAACAAAGTTATCCCACTTTTACATTTAAAAGCTGTAATTCGGCTATAAGCTAATATTCGGATTATTAAATAATTTATTTAATTTATTGAATCAGGAATTACTTTGCGGGGGTCCATATTAATGAACTGAAACTATTACTTTGCTCACACGCGATCTTACAAAAGGTCTTGGTCTTTTGAAGGTTGCGGGTGAGCAAAGTAATTGTTTCAGTTCATTCAAATTATTGCTTACTTTTATTTATTTTAGAATTAGTTTTGGTAATGTATAGGTAGGCCTCCATCAAGGTGGAGTGACGACCTGGTCAGGGTTGCGGGATTGCGTTGGATGCGGATGGCGCGGACCGATCTGTTTGGCGAGCCTTGGGGGAGGCCTATGTTCAGCAGTGGACGTTGTTCGGCTGAAATGATGATGATGATAGTATTTAACCTTTTCAACGCCCCCAGGCTGTGATTTGTTTGCGAGCAGATGGTTACAACTGTGTGAGGAATGTATGAGATATTGCGAGAAGATGGATATTCGACCTTCTTCTGTTTTATTTTAAACTCTATTGTTCTTATGTGTATCTATTCTTTGTAAAAATTGTATTTGAATTTCACAGTGCTTTGGTTGATCTGTTATGCTGTGAAATGTAATGAATTAAATAAATAAATAAACGCCAACGACACATATAGGTGTCACAGAGTACAGTGTCAAAGTGATCTTGACACAATGACATAAGATTCAAAGCAGGTTTACATTTTGTCGAGGCGTGGCGTTGAAAAGGTTAATGTGGTTTGTATTTTTCAGGGCAGGTCGGCAGTAGACAGTGCGCAGCGGCGGGCTGCCTGTGTAACTTGTCTGTGGGCGATGCGCGTGCGTCGACCGCTCTAGCCAAGTCCACGGGGCCTTATTTACTAACTGCATTGGATAGCCTCAACATTGAGCTTGCTGTAAGTCTTAACAACCGCTTTAGCCTAGTTGGTAGTGACTTTGCCTACGAAGCAAGAGGTCCTGGGTTCGAATCCCGGTAAGGGCATTTATTTGTGTGATGAGCACGAATATTTGTTCCTGAGTTATGGATGTTTTCTTTGTATTTAAGTATTAATTTATCTATATAAGTATGTTTTGCTTTGATCAATTATAACTGTAGATCCACAGTCGCGCGCCCGAAAATGTCCGAGCCAAATGAGCGCCACTTTGATAAAAGTGGCCTTCTTTTTTCTTTGTATGTTGCGTGAAATTGTCAAGTTTAGCTGTCAAGTGTCAACCGAAATTCGACTGTAATGAAGTAAAGACTAGGTTCAAATTTCTGTGTAGGTGATGATTTTAATTGTTACGCAAACAAATAAAAAAGTTCGGACATTCTTTGAAGGGGATTTTGTTCGGCAATGTGTATCTTCAGTTATAATTGATCAAAGATGTTTTGTATTATTCTTGAGTTATTCCTACTGATTCACATATTGCACTCCAGGGTCCCAAGATACAGGCTCAGCCCAGTTGGGGGCCCGTCAGGAATTCTTACTCTGTACACTTGTGAATTATTAAGCAAATAAATATTTTTGTATTTTTTTATCGTCGTCTAGTACCCATAGTACAAGCTTTGCTTTGTTTGGGAGTAGGCCAATTTGTGTGAGATTGTCCCCTAATATTATTTATTATTTATTTATTTAATACTACTCGTTACCTGCCACGAGCGTCACTGGTGGGATCACGTAATCATCTGTGTGGCCATATGCATCACGGGTGGATCATAAGCTCAGTTTTCAGGGTATTGTTTTGAGGATTATTTTGGGGGCCAGAGTCAAACTGTCAATGCTATTCACCCGACTGTCGAAGGAGGGTTATGTTTTTCGAGCGTATGTATTTATCTATGTATATATCATTCTTTGGCCCGCCCTGCAGTCTAAAAAGCTCAATGGATTCTGAAGTGTGAGGTGTCATTAGATTTGTTTCAGTTCCGCGAAAATAAAAAAACCACTGTGGTGAAAAAAGCACCTGGGAAAATTTGGTACTAGGTAATAACGTTTTCTCAAACATGCTATGTAATGTTTACGTTGTGTTCCTTAAAACAGGCTTCAAAATACACCGTTGCAGGCCTAGGCCGGCAATGCGATCGTCTATTGTTTCATGTCACACAGCACCATGATGTTTATAGGTCTATGGCATCATAGCATTCAGCCATTTAAAAAAAAACTATAAGCAATAATATTTGCGTTTTGGTTCATTATGACATTCTGCCACTACGCTTAAGGTAAGGTAAGATGGTGATGGTGATGGTTATGGTGGTCTGCCTAGAGAAATATTTCACCATCATCACCATCATCATCATCATCATCATCATTATCATCTTCATCATCACCATCATCATCATCATCACCACCATCACCATCATCATCATCACCATCATCATCATTATCATCATCATTCATCACCATCATCATCATCATCACCATCATCACCATCATCATCACCATCATCATCATCATCATCATCACCATCACCACCATCATCATCATCACCATCATCATTCATCACCATCATCATCATCATCACCATCACCACCATCATCATCATCATCATCATCATCATCACCATCACCATCATCACCACCATCATTATCATCATCATCACATCACCATCATGATGACGACGACGATGATGATGATGATGATGATGATGATGATGATGATGATGGTGATGGTGCATGTTTGAGAAAAGCACTATACAAGCCTCGGCCGGCAACCCCTTAAGTCCCGGCCTCTGCAGTAATGTACTATTCTGGCAAATTGATCTAACAAATCCTTCAAATGATTTTGTATGGAGCACTCGGTGCACGAGTCAGACTCGCACTTTGCCGGTTTTAAAAAAAATCTGTATTAATTTGCAGACAACATGCGCTTGGGCACTGGGCAACTTGGCGGGCTCGGGCGCGAGCGCAGTCTCCCTGATGACGTCGCAAGGCGCGGTGGCGAAACTGGTCGGACTGATGACGTCGCCGAGCGATGACGTCAGAGACGCCGCTGCGAGCGCGCTTGCGCAGTTCGCGTACCAAATGGAGGATGATTTTAGGTGATTATCAGCAGATTTTTTTAAAGACGTACATATTTATCAAGTTAGGTATGAAGTATCATTTTTTTCTATTTTTATTTTTCAATTTCATTTTTTATTACTTTTACGGTCATCCCGTGAAACCATATATTTCAAACTAAATACAAACTGAAATATAGATGCACAGAAAAAACCCCAGAAAAAAAGACCAATGCTGGGAATCGAACCCAAGTCAGGCCTCATGCATGCCATGTACTTACGCGCGATATTTACCTACCGCGGGGACGATCTCCTGCGATCGAAATTCCAGTAGGTTGTCACAAAAATATTGCATAATAATACATTTGCAGTGATATGAAATATCTGTAGTCTTATTGTTTTGCCTTCAAAGCCTCTGGCTATATTTCAGCGCCATCTAGATTTAATAATCGAACTACAAAAACCGCGGCCGATCCGTACTATAGCTATGGCGACTGCCAATCCAGTCCATATCATCCTTGCCTGTACACACCTTCGAACAAATCCAATGGTGTATTAAATTTGAAGTGTCCGATCCGCTCTGGGCCCGCGTGGGTACTACGGCCCAACTGCTCTACAATGGAAGCCCAAGGCCCAAAATGATAATAATAATAATTGACAAGATTTCATATTTCTAAGGCTATAATTTGATTAGTTCTTTGTATTCTGTTTGGAATAAGAAAGACATATCCGCACCGCAGGTTCAACGGCAACGACGGATATATAAGTCACGGCGTGCAGAGCGATTTCTACCTACATGCATTTCTGTAGGGTTCAACTTCGCGTTTGACATTCCGATCTCATGGCATATGAGTGAGAGCTGTTAGGTATATTTGACAAAGCGCTGCGCTTGCGGGCTTTAATTAAAATAAAACTTAACTGACTCCTTTGTGTAACGAAAGTTACCAATATTTGTATGAATAACTATCGTAAGACAAAGGACGCGATCGTGATTTTGTTTTCATCAAGCCTGTATGTAATGCATAATTAACTTTGTATGTTAATCATATTTCAGACAAGAACATGTATCAATGATTCTCCAGACACTATCAAAGAAGAATCTGACAAAATCATCACATCAACTACTCTTCATCTTTTCGTGCCATCAAGACTTCAATGAATCCATGAATGAGGACCTGCTTTACAAAATTCTTGAAAGTTCTACAAAATGTATGGAAAATATCAGCGAGAGTTGTTGGGAATTTGTATATGCAATAAGAACTTTAGCCAACTTAGAGTTAAATGATAAAATTTACCGTGTAATTTTAGAATGTTTTTCCACGAAAAGGGATCTCCTTAAAAAAGTATTAACGATGAATGTGGATGTTGTGAATAACTCCTTGATGTGGCTTTTAGGTAATTTGTTTAACTATAGTGATAGTGAGTTTTTTCAATATTTGTTTACTAAAACTGTTCAATAAAAGATGAAGCTTTGATTTTGTTTATATCCAAATTGAAAATCCCTCAGGACGATCCTCATTTTCTTGAACTTGGCACTTTCCTCTCGTCTCTTTCTTTACTCTCCATTTTCTGATTTTGTCTAAGGTATCGCCACAGAATAAGTAATATTTAGTACTAACGTATGTACAGAAGGATCGCTCTCGAACAAAAGTCAACTTTAGGTACCGAATAAAAACTTGCCTACTCTTACTGCTTGCACGCGAAATTGAAACTTATCGTGTGATACGAGCGTCCATATTCCGTTGGGCACCGCTGATCCGAAACCAAGGGCCTTTGATCAATTATAACTGTAGATCCACAGTCGCGCGCCCGAAAATGTCCGAGCCAAATGAGCGCCACTTTGATAAAAGTGGCCTTCTTTTTTCTCAGTACGTTGCGTGAAATTGTCAAGTTTAGCTGTCAAGTAAAGACTAGGTTCAAATTTCTGTGTAGGTGATGATTTTAATTGTTATGCAAACAAATAAAAAAGTTCAGACATTCTTTGAAGAGGATTTTGTTCGGCAATGTGTATCTTCAGTTATAATTGATCAAAGCCAAGGGCACAAGGTTTCCACTCGTCGATATTTGGTAGATATATAAATCAAGAAAGATAACAGTGTGTATTAATTCAGTAAACTACCTTTAGTAAGTAAGTTTTTTATAAGATCGTTTAGAAGTCATTGTTGCAAAAATCACAGAAAAAAAGATGCTTCGCGGCTAGCATGCGAACTGAAGGCCGAGCGACAACCTACTGCCATACTCCTCCCGGGAGGAGCGCCGGCCGAACATACCTAAACCGCGGAGTGAAACTGCAACTGCGTGTTTGGACGACCGGATAGCCTAGTTGTTAGAGAACCTGACTACGAAGCTTGTGGTCCCCGGTTCGATTCCCGGTCGGGGCAGACATTTGTGTGAATAATACGAATGTTTGTGCTCGAGTCTTTGATCAATTATAACTGAAGATACACATTGCCGAACAAAATCCCTTTCAAAGAATGTCCGAACTTTTTTATTTGTTTGCATAACAATTAAAATCATCACCTACACAGAAATTTGAACCTAGTCTTTACTTCATTACAGTCGAATTTCGGTTGACACTTGACAGCTAAACTTGACAATTTCACGCAACGTACTGAGAAAAAAGAAGGCCACTTTTATCAAAGTGGCGCTCATTTGGCTCGGACATTTTCGGGCGCGCGACTGTGGATCTACAGTTATAATTGATCAAAGGCTCGAGTCTTGGATGTTTAAATTATTTATTTATTTATTCATCAATAAAATTTACAGCATGACAGTATAACACCAATGCGCTGTAAAATTAAAAAAAAATACAAATAAAACTTAAATAACTATTTAGGGATTTTTGAAAGGCGTCTTCGTCGCTTCCCTAAAACGACGGCACACCACACCCTCTGGCCAGAAGTCGGAGCGCAGGAACATCTGCTGGTGCTTGGCAGGCACTTAAAGCTTAAATGAGCTGAAGTTGTTAGCCCTTTGAGACTCGAGCGGGTAGATGAACAGCTGGTTTAATATGTATTTAAGTTTGTTTATCCGTTATCTAGTACCCATAGTACAAGCTTTGCTTTAGTTTGGGACTAGGTCAATTGGTGTGAATTGTCCCGTGATATTTATTATTTTTATTTTATTAAACCCCCCTGGTATCAGGCTAGAGCCGAAGTTAGAAAGGTTCGGGAAAAAAATAAGAAAAAAAATCATGTTAAGCGATTTTTTAGTTGAAAATTACATTCTGTCCACATACTGCAAATTTCATCCAAATCCCTTCAGCCATTTTAGTGTGAAAGATAAACATTCTCTTAAACTTTCACAAGATTAAGTAACACAAGTTATTTTTTTTAATATGATTTAGTTTAATTTGTTTTAATTTCATTTCATTTGTTTTTTATTCACGTCTATACTAACAATAGTCTTTAAGTTTATTTTATAACTAACCATTCTATGGATCATTGTATTCAATGTTGTCCGAAATAAAGCATATTATTTTTATTAAAATAGGTACTCGAGTTGGTTTGCTTTTTGGTCATAAATGGTCCAGGAACTGTAAAAAAACACCATCAAGTCGCAATAAATATAATATCATATCAATAATTATTAATAATATTTTAATAATCGTAATAGTATTTAGATTAATATTGGATAAGGCTACATTTTATATTGTTTAGAGGTTGCAGCTCTCGTACAATATTTTACTTAAGGGCTAAGGCACTTGTCCCACCGCTGACGATGATCGAGAAGCTAGTAAAACTAGAAACAAGATGGCGAGGAACGAGATGCGAGAGGATACTGTACTGGCGCCGAATGAAATGCCAGAGCCGATTATTGAAATTATTTTTGTCACACATTTTCTTAGTTCTGTATCGATAATCAAGTCTCCTAATACAATATTCACATCTGTAGTTTAAGCTCCAAACACACAGACAGCGGAGGCGTGGCGGTCCGGTGGCGGTTACGGTTGTAACATTCTAACTTGTATGAACGGTTCCGTACCGCGAACTCGTTCATAATCATACAAGTTAGAATATTACAACCGTCACCGCCACCGCACCGTCACGTCTCCGCTGTCTGTGCGTTTGGAGCTTTAGACATATAATAGCCGATAGCTAATCGCTTTCTCGCCGACGGTAGGACAAATACCAAATGGTAGTAATACAATTTGGCAGTTTTATTCATTCCACTTGTTGATTTCACTAGTACTAATTTGAATACATTTTTTATATGTCACCCTTTTTTGTTACCACAAAAACTTAAACAACCATGTGAGTTTGACAAAGCTGATGGCCCTGGTAGCCAAAGCTCAATAAAAAAAATGTGTTTGACAGTTGACATCCAGTTAGTTCATAGGTCATTTAAAGGCCACAACAAGCCAGGAGCGCGGGGTGGCGACGGAGCGTGCCCAGCGCGATCGATAACACTGAATCAAAAACGGTGTCCGCACTGCCGGTGTGTGTCACCGTATATCCGCTCCCGGTTTGTTGTGGCCTTTACTTTTGTGTCCTTTTTTAATTCTCTCTCTGCTAGGGAAAATGTAGGTTTAGGCCTCATTCGCACGGGTTCAAATAGAACAAATGCATTTTCAAGTATATGTTCATACGACAGCGCTTTTAAAACGCGACGTTTTTTATCGAGCAGTGTTGCATTTTGAACGCTGGGCGTTAGGCGTTAAAGGCAATTTTAGTATTTTGTTCCATTTGAACGCTTTTTTAACGGGCGTTAAAAAAGCTCCCGTGCGAATGAGGCCTTAAGAACTATTTTGTTTCAGTCTGGTGAGTCAAACATGTTTAAGTTTTTTTGTGGTAAGGCTATGGTATAAATAAGTATGGTATGGTATTAGTGTAAGGCTTTTGACACAAAGTTAATTTTTGAACACAATGTAATAAATCTTACAATTATGATTAAAATTGAATCAAGAATTAGTTCCGAGTTACGGGATGAATAAGTTTGTTTGATAATAATTAATTACCTAAATCTTTAACACAAACTTTTTCGTTTATTATTTTATTTTTTGCATACAAATGATAAAATAATACACAATAATCAGATAGTGAGCGACTTCGGTCACGGGATCACAAAGCCCGGGTTCCCGGGATTTCCGTTATTTTTCACTACTTCGATAAACAATTACCGTGATTAAAATATGGGTAACACATGGGTCAACGCATTTGTAATTGAAACAAGCCTGTCATGTTTCCGACTATACCGCGGTGCTCTGTCAAAGTGTGCTCGAGTAGATAGCCAAATAAGAACTACCAATTGGTATGGAATTAATACTAGTACTTATTAGCGATGTGCCGAGTACGGCTTGACTCGAGTCAGACTCGATTCCTGCTTAGGACTCGCCTACTCGAGTACAAAAATATTTTGATTCGAGTACGCTAGACTCGATTCGGTACTCGAATCAGAGAGAATCGGTTTCGTACTCGCTGACTCGATTCTATTATGCGAGTACGAATGACTCGCTTGAATTCAATCTCTTTTTACTTAAGCAATGAATGAATACTATGCTGTTTGAAGATACTCCTTTTCGTTTTTTCCTTTTTGTTATAAAATTGGTAACGGACTTAATTTCTGGACTCGAATTTCTTGACTTGCTTGAGTAAACATTCGAATAGACACTAAACACAGACTCAAGTAGGTCTTCACTGGAGTCGAATCGCGGAATCGAGTCAGGATTCGAATAACAAATATTAACTGACTCGAGTCGCGGAATCGAATCAGGATTCGAATACCACATAAAATGACTCGAGTCGACTCGATCCACCAAAACAGCGACTCGGCACATCACTAGTACTTATAGTAGTAATTGATAGTTTTCGTTTGGCTATCCGTTCGACCACGCTTTGACAAAGGAACATGGATTGATCCAAAATCCATTCCTCGACTGCAAAATAAGTGACTGGATCTTCTATTACACTTTAATATTTTAATAGAATCTGTAATTGTAATGTTAGTCCACCTAAGAATACATCAATAAGAGCTGCAACCAACAACGGCGAGACAGGGATAACTTATTTGCAGTAATCGGTGATTCAGTTTCAGCCGACGGTCAATGACTTCCAATTATTATGCTAGTATGAATATCCCATATAGATGTTGTTAAAAAAGGGCAGCAATGTTTTTTTTTCAGTAATGTTTTTACTATCGAGCATAGTTATACTGAATTGATTTATAAGGTTTTTAATAAAAAAAATATCAGCTAATTAAACAATGTTTTCTTCTCACACAGTTAAATCGCTATCGCGGGCTAAGTGGCACATCCATATTAACCCTTCTCCTTGTTATTCCGCGGCGTGCAACCGATTCGCCGTTCACTGCTTATTTGTAATCGCGACCAAGGCTAGACTCGCATCAGCCGTCCCTGTCCCCCGCACCGCTAATAATTGCGTCAGAGTAGGACAGAAGCGGCGAGTTACGTGTGGTCCAGAGTTGCGTGCTTGCGATGGTTGTTGCGTCGCGGCCGCCGCTCCGACGCCGCCGCTGTGCTCGCTGCAACAATAAGATGACGATAGTAAAATTATGTCTGAGGCCGGGATTCTCGTGGCACTTTTGAGCCGTCATAGGGACTTCTAATTTATCGACTTCCGATATACATTATTATATCGATAAATACGGAATACAATATTTAAAGTAAGATTGAGAGCTTAAGTAAACAATAGGCAGTTTTATCGCGAATGACCGATGTCTTCGAGATAAACTTTAGATACCAACTTTTTAGAAATTTTAAGCAGGAATTATAATAATAATCTTTTATTGTTCCTTATAACACTAAAATGGACTAATTAAATGTTTAATTGTTAACTAGTTCTATTAACTTTTCATTTCATATCTCAATTTCACATTTTCAACTAGGTATAGGTAACGCCATCAGAGTTGAGGTCACGCACACAACACATCTCATGTAATGACAGCGGGATTTTGATGTTGTGTTGTCGTTAAACGTCAACACAACGTCAAAATCCCGCTGTCATTACATGAGATGTGGTTGTGTATATGGCCTCAACTCTGGTGGCGTTACCTATACTCAAAAGTTATCTGAAATAGATCGCTATTTAGCGATTAAAACGCCTGTTGTTTACCTCTTCTTTACAATAAGGCTAATGTGGCGATGATGGTGATGAATCGATGATGTTGTTAGTAAATAAGGCAAGCAGTGGCTTAACTAGGCGTGGGTGAAGCGGTCTAGCAGTCTGAGGTGCCTCGCGCCACGAAGGTTCTCGTTTAGCAAAAATCTTTCATTATTAACAGGGCTCCACCAAACTATGGTCCTTGTCCACCTAGTGCCTTTAGTGCCTTTAGTAAGGCAAGAATCAAAACAAAATAAAATGTAGGGTTAGGAAGGAATATTTGAAAAACAAAAAATAAAAATACCCTCACCTAATACTTGTGGTATCATTTTTGTCACAACGATTTTCAACTCTGGATACTTATCGACAGAGTCGACTATCGGATTTTCAAGGTTCGAAATGTTCGTGTGTATTCGATCTAAGCGGTGCCGCTCTGCAATACAACCAAAAAAAAATAGAAAGAAATAAATATAAATTTTGGCTAAATTTACAAGCAGCAAAAAAGTACGATTATAACTTATAAGAATATTATAGTGAAAGGTAATAATAGGGATAGTGGATGATGGATGGGATGACACCACCTATCAACTGATGTAATTTTTATGTGAAAACACGATTTTCCAATAGAATTTATAGACATTTAAAAAAATTGGAGAAGTCGTTAAAAACTAAGTTTCATTACGAAAAAAAATTTATGAAATAATCTAGGAAGTATCATACCAATTTGGAATTCTCATTTAATGTGTAAATTTTTAAAGTTACTTGCCAAACTCGCATCACCACATTTTTTTTAGTACAGTCAGTTAAAACTGGGCGAAGTATTAATTTTAGGTACTTGGTTGGGCAAAAAACATTATCTTCCAATCTGAAGCACCGGCTCTAAATATAAGAAAACATTTCCCAGAAAAATTATCAGGGTTACTTGCCAAAAATAAATACTTAGGTAAAGATACGTAGCAAGTTAGCAACAGGAGCGAAAACACAGGGTGAAAATACTCGTTATTTTTTAAATGCCTATAATTTTTAAATACGTACTTGGATTATTTTTTATATTTTTCTGATAGCCAATATAAGGCTGGTTTCGGCTTGATGTCGAGTTTTGGGATAATTTGAGTGGCCATACCATCAGCCAGCTTACCTGGAGGTTCTTCAGGAGTCTTCGCCAGTGCGTCGCCATTCGCCTGCTTCTTCTTATCGTAGCCATTGGCCCGCGGCCGCGTGTGATCTGAAACCATCGCTGCAATATGCGGTTAATTTGTCTCCGGACTTCAGAGTTGAAGGAGGACGAGGAACCTAGAGCTCAATCGGTAGAGTACCTATCAAGGGACTCATCATCTTCATGTATGTAAACTCTTCATTGTACTTAAAACATGAAATAAACAGTTAACAAGTGGAACAGATGTACAAAGGCAAATTTATCCCTTAAAGGGATCTTTTCCAGCTAATCTTTATCATCATCATTTCAGCCGTAGGATGTCTATTACTGGATGTAAGTCTACCTCATTGATACCCAATGATTACTTTTGAGAGCACCTTTATCCACCGTGAATCTACATCTCCCTACCTACCTTGATAAAGATTGAGTTGACTGGGATCCAGTACGCTTAGTATAAGTTTTACTTCACCAAAATACTTCTCGATCGCGTTTACGTAAAAAAATCAATTACCAGTATGCTTAGTATAAGTTTTACTTCACCAAAATACTTCTCGATCGCGTTTACGTAAAAAAATCAATTACTAGGGAAACATAGACAGCGCCTCCGCGCGCGCGTCCATGTTTCCATAGAATTGAAATTTTTACGTAAACGCGATCGAGAAGTATTTTGGTGAAGTAAAACTTATACTAAGCGTACAGGGAAACATGGAGAGCGCCTCCGCGGCCGCGCGTCCATGTTTCCATAGAATTGAAATTTTTACGTAAACGCGATCGAGAAGTATTTTGGTGAAGTACAATACAATACAATACAATGACTCTTTATTGTACACCAGGAATAGTAAGCAATACAGAAAACAGGTACACAGAGAGAAAGATACAAGGTAAGCAATAGGCGGCCTGGCGGCTGGGTGAAGTAAAACTTATACTAAGCATACTGTTCATAAATGACTGTGCCCGCGACTCCGTCTGCAAAGGATTCGTATGTCACTATCCCGCTGCAACTATGCAATTTTCCGGGATAAAAACTATCCTATGTCCTTATACTTATCTATACCAAATTTCATCTAAATCGGTTCAGCGGTTTCAGCATGAAGAGGTAGCAGACAGACAGACACACTTTCGCATTTATAATTATTAAGTTTTAGCATGGATTTGTGAGAAAAATTGTATTAAAAATCCTTTGCTCACTTGAATGATTGATTAGTAATGGCAATGGCAGCAGTTAAATTGAAATTGCGGTGTTTGACAAGATTCCCGTGAATATTCTCAAAAATTACGTCGTGGTCATCATTTAGGTAGGTATTTAGTATGGAACACCCGTCCAAATATTCATGTCCCCAAACTAAGTGGTTAACACTTCGGGATTCTTTATGCGTATAGGTAACGCCACCAGAGTTGAGGCCACGCACACAACCACATCTCATGTAATGACAGCGGGATTTTGACGTTGTGTTGACGTTTAACGACAACACAACGTCAAAATCCCGCTGTCATTACATGAGATGTGGTTGTGTGCGTGGCCTCAACTCTGGTGGCGTTACCTCTAAATCTCGGGATAAAAGTCTATGTGCTACTCTAGCTTAGCTTCACGAAAAATTTCATCCAGCCGTTTTCGCACTCACATAATAATTATAATGTACAACTAAGATCAAAGATATCTTCACACTTCACTACCTTATCAGAGTATGCCTGCCTGACAATTGTATACAAAAATCCAACACGAGGTGACAGTCACAAAATAATAAAATAAAGTGTAAACATGCCTTTGCCACACAGACACCCAAACACCCAAACGACACCCAAACGTTCCTATTTTTCATATTATAGTTAAACCGTTTAACTGAGTCTTCGTCGGCGAGCGCGCCTCCTGTGGCTACCGCCCGCACCTCTCCCGGCCGCCTTTATCGTCATACCCCCATCCCCTGTACCGCTTCGGCGAGAACTCATTTAAAAGGCTTGGCTATAGTGCCTAATGGGAAGAGTAAGAGTCAATAGGGCATACTAACGATTGGCGTAGACAGTTGATCGGTGTATCTGTTGGCCTGACAGCTCCGGTAGCGTGAGCGGCCGCCGGGCGTTCCGCCCACGACCCATCATGGCGTAGTCTCTGGATTGTAGCAAATTACTGGTTAAGTAAACGTCGCTTTAATCAAGTCGATGGGTGACTGACTCTTTGAACGCTATTATGGCATACAAAAGTTATCATTATCACCTGCACGCTGTTATTATTTCGCCAAAACATGAAATGTGAAATTAGAGTATGCATGCGATCAAAGATGGCCGGGAAGCCCGTGATGTAGTTTATAGCGCACTTTTCAATCCCATCCGGCGTAGTACCTAGGAAAACTTTTACTTTTTTATAAATCTTTGATTTGTTTAGCAAAACTTACTGATGAAAAAGACAAATAATATTAAGAGAATCACCATGGCCTCGAGGTTATTTACAAGTATGAAGTGAATATATCTTGGAGAGCTTTATGCTGACCTAGAGCCCTACAAATACGTTGTCACTCCATATAATAGAGTCGACACGTAGTGAATCTATGCTCTTAGCTACTATGTGAGCCGACTAGTGAGTAAATATCAGCTGTCAGACGCTAGTGTCGAATCTTTTGTTAAACCCTACGAGCTTGATCGAAACATTGTAGAACACTGTCATATTAACATTGTCAATCCCAATGTTAGTAATTTAACACGCTATGTCACTCTGATAACGTTTCATTTATATGCCCTAAAGTTGTTAAAACCCTTGATGGTACAGTCGCAGAATGAAAAGGTTCGTTATTTTTCGATCTTAACTCGTTGATATAGAGCCGAAAAGTGACGAACCTTTTCATTCCGAGACTGTACAAAAACAGAGAAGAGGATCCAAGGGGGAGAGTGAAGAAGCTCAACCTCAACCTGTATTTACTTTGTTAAATCTACCCTCAACTCAACGAGGTTAAGTCTCCCTAAGACGAGAATTCTGGATCCACTACTGGATTCAGTTAATACTTACTCTCTGACCGGCTCCCTCCAGAAGTCAGGCGTGTGGACAGGCGGGAAGTGGTAGTTGTTCTGGAAGCCATAGCCGCCGTCCAAGCCGGTGGCACGGAGAGACGCGTGCAGAGAATTCTTCATGCATTGCAGCTGCAGACACCGGCGGTTGTTTTATACGGTTCACTTGAACTTGGGTAATTGTAAGGAGCACACAGAATGTGGCTTAAGTGTAACTAGGATACACGACAAATTTCTTTCATTAATGCGACGTCAAACCACATACAGTAGAGACAGTTGACTCGTCATTTGGCTCTTCCAGGTGCCACTTCCACGTTTGACTTTAAAATTTATCGTGAAATTTTTATAGAAACTTTCAGGGGAGACAAGTTTATACTTATTCTTCGTATGTGCTCATGTCTTAAATTTAAG
The DNA here is from genome assembly GCA_947563465.1 of Archips xylosteana. Classification (NCBI taxonomy): domain Eukaryota; kingdom Metazoa; phylum Arthropoda; class Insecta; order Lepidoptera; family Tortricidae; genus Archips; species Archips xylosteana. The sequence goes on from OX387355.1 coordinate 1,841,741, forward strand.
GTTTTCTGTGGGTATCCTTTGAGCTATCATGAAATTAAGTCCTTTGATTCATAGACAGGGTAAAGCTTCTGAAGATATCGTTATAATTTTACACTATAAACTTTCGTGATTTTCACTCATAAGTATCTGTTACTACATCTGAAACTTTACTCTCAAACGAAACGATTAATATTTACTCAGACGTTTCGGCCACATTGTAGTGGCCGTGGTTACTGTCGTCGTCTTGGTCGAAATGACTTAAATGTGGTGTATCGTGTTTTACGGGATACCCTACACTTCAGTAAACTAGTGACCACAGCCACTACAATTTGGCTGAAGCGTAGAGGTAATTATTTAATCGTTTCGTTGAGTGTGATTTAAGTCCTGGCACACGGCGGACACGACGTACAAATACGCGTTCTTGAATCTACATAAGCACGACGACGTCTGTACACGCGTACGCCTACATACATCGCGCGCGCACTCTTCTGGATTCCGGCGGGGTCCGGCAATCTGCGCCTTGAGGGGTGGGGTAACTCGAATCAGTGCGGGGCGGATCGTGTCCATTCTGTACGTTAGTACTATTATATATTCTGTGGTCCTGGGTAAAAACTAAAATAATAATTTTTTTTTATCATGCTTCTCTGCAGAACACTGTGAACCACAGCCATGGCTGTGCAACACAATATTTTACTTGTAGAAACGTCACACAAACGTAAATGTGGTGCATAATCAATTATTTAAATAAAACAGTTCAAAATCTACTACTTCATGCACATTGGCATTAAAATAATTTTGGATCATATTTAAATTTTTATACTTAGTATATTATTATTATATAGGTACATAGATATAAGTAGCATATTAAGCATTAACTTTACGATGAAGTACGTAAGTGCCTGCAATGGATCAGTACTTTTTGCACATAAATCATCCACATGCATTTTCATTTTATTGGTTATAATATTCAATAACTTTCAGGTGTATTAGTAGGTGTAGTCCCTTTTAAATGTTAATACATTGATTCTTAGCAACATTTATTTTTATTTTATTTTTCTCTTATAGATTTAGTTCGCGACTTTTATATTGGTTCTATATTGGGTATAAGGTACTTGAAGACAACGTAACCTTTATAATGTTATGATTTATTTTTATGCTTGTTCAATGATTCCAAAGATTTCTCTCGACACACAAAAAATCGGCCGAAAACGTATGACAACTTCGATCAACAATAGGTAGGTACAACAAACAAATGACATGATGCAAAATGCATATAGTGAGAACGCTCAGGGTGGGAACTGAGTTGGATTTCCGGTCCCAGCTATACTTTTCTGGATTCCTCGATGCCTCCTAGTTTTACTTATTATAATTTAGGAAAAAATATTTTTTGCGAAAAAACCGTAATAGTCATTACTAAAATTTACAACAAATTTTTTTGAGTTACATAGTGAGATTGAGATTTGTCTATCAAAATTGTAGTAGTTTATGCGCGGGGCTTAGTTACTGTGGAAAACCAAAAAGCTAGCTCTCTGTTCCGTAGCTAATTTCGAAAAATCCCTCCTGACTTCAATTTTATCATCCTCAAAAGAATGTGTGCAAAATTTCAAGTCTCTAGCTACCATGTTTCAAATTTGGCTCTTTGTATTTAAGTATACAATAATATCTATCTACTTCAGTATGTTTATCCGTTGCCTAGAACCCACATAACACATGCTTTGCTTACTTTGGGACTAGGTCAATTGGTATCAATTGTCCCTTGATATTTATTTATTATTATTTATTTTTAACCCCCAACACAAAAAGAGGGGAATTATAACTTTGACCGCTATGTGTGCACTGTACGTCTGTGTCTGCCTGCAGCATCATTCTCTTAAACGGGTAAACCAATTTGGATGCGGTTTTTTATTTGAAAGTAGGTAGGTTTCTTGGCGATAGTTAGTTCTTAGACATGTTTCAGCAAAATTGGTCCAGCCGTTTCAAAGTTATCAGGTCGTCTGTAAACTACGGAAGGGATCTCAGAAGCATAATGGGCATTTACTTCATTTTCAAACACACAAGTGACCTTTAATTGCGTTGGGGGTTTTTATTTTTTTAATTTAAATAGTTATATTTTACTATATGTATGAATTTAGTATACAGATGTGCAATTTGCGGAAAGTTTCAAAAAAGTTGGAAAAGTTCTCGGAAATTTCTGGAAATTTTCACAAGAAATATAGGAAATTTAAATTTAAGAAACGGCAAGTTTCAATCCCGAGAGAAATTATGAGAAGTTTCCGAAATATTCCTATATGAAAAAATCCGCAATTTTGGAAAGTTTCCTTTGGCACATCAGTAATTTAGTAACAGCAATACACACATTCACACATATTACAACCCCCGACACCCGCAAGTTATTGAACATCACGTGCGACGTACGTGCGCTTCTTGTGCGTGCGCGCCGTCGAACAGTAGGTTAGTGACGGCGCCGCCGTGTACCTCTCTCCGCTGGCGGTCCGCGTCGCCGCGCAGCCGGCGCACGAGCCGCTCCGCGTCCGCCAGCCGCGCGCGCAGCTCCGCGCGGGACTCGTGCGCCTCGCACGCGCACGCCGCGCCCGCCCCCGCCCCCGCCCCCGCCGCTCCCGAGAGCGAGAGCGCGCGCAGTTTGCTGCGAAACAAATATTAGTAAAGAACTAACTGGCCTTATACTACGAAGTGCAAAATTCGAACTTCGTATTGTGCCATTCCTCTCACGCTAATAGTATTTAATACAAGAGCGAGCAAGACGACGCGATACGAACTTCGATTTTCGAATTTCGGAGCAGCCCTCCAGAAACAATTACTTTGCTCACCCACGACCTTACGATAGTTACGTTTATGTATGAAATTCGTGTTCCTCTACCTCCACACTGTATGAACACACACAAACCCAACTATAGGTAACGCCATCAGAGTTGAGGCATGCACACAACCACATCTCATGTAATGACAGCGGGATTTTGTTGTTGTGTTGTCGTTAAACGTCAACACAACGTCAAAATCCCGCTGTCATTACATGAGATGTGGTTGTGTGCGTGGCCTCAACTCTGGTGGCGTTACCTATACCACCAAACTACACTGACGCGTTTCGAACTCAACCAGAGCTCATCTTCAGAGTAGGCTGGTACCACAACCGTACGCTATGCTACCAAATGTTAAACTAACATTGTTACTATAGTGAGATCGCGGTTGAGCAAAGTAATCGTTTCAGTTCATTAATATGGACCTCCGCAAAGTAACACCTGATTCAAAAACGTTTTGGTAAAGAGACTTAAGCCTGTGCTTAAGCCCTCCACAGACCGCAGCGCGGAGCGGGCGCACGACGGCGATGAAGCGTGCCCAGCGCGTTGCATAACACTGAATCATGTGCTGTATTGCGCTGCCGGTGTTTGTCACCGTATATTATGATTTAGGCTAAGTTCAGATCACAGAACAGAAAAAAGTTCCGTGGTTCAGATGAACGAGCGACGACGCGCGGTAGGCTCGACGCGCGGTCACAGAATATATAATAGTACTGACGTACAGAATGGAAACGGTCCGCCCCGCACCGGTTCGAATTACCCCACCCCTCAAGGCGCAGATAGCCGGAAACCGCCAGAAACCAGAAGAGTGCGCGCGCGATGTATGTAGGCGTACGCGTGTACAGACGTCGTCGTGCTTATGTAGATTCAAGAACGCGTATTTGTACGTCGTGTCCGCCGCGTGGCGCGGTTTAAGATTATTACTAATCAATGTTGTTGTGTACATGACAACATTGATTAATAACAATCTTAAACCGCGCGTGGAGCCTACCGTGCGTCGTCGCGCGTTCATCTGAAAATAGCCTTAGTGTTATAGACCGCGCTGGGCACGCTCCGTCGGCGTCGCACACACGTCCCGCACTGCGGTCTATGGTGGCCTTCATACGCAGCGTGGCCATTTTTTTTTCAAGCGGGATGTCTGATGCCGTGATGCATAAGCAAAAAAAAGTTATTTTGCATGTTATTAAATTAATTACTAGCAATACGGCAGCACTGTGCAATCACCAAGGATGAGTAGAACTCGCGCACAGAAAGTTGCGTCCAATTTATGAGCATTTATATTTTTTTTGTGAAATACAACCTTTAACTTTCCGGAAATATGAAATCAATTTGAATAGCAAATCCTAAAACTGAATTTTTGAAACCAAGTTTGTTTAGGTCAAAAATTTTTAATGCCACTTCTGGACTGGACCTACTATCATCACCTATTTAATGTACTAAAAGTGGCGCTTAAAATTTGGTAATATAATAAAGTCATTAATTTTTAATACAATTTTATAATTAATTATGAGTTGATCGAACAGCAAGAACCAGAGAGCATCTGGTATGTCAAGACCATCAATGTTCTATTTCATTCATCAATAAGTTCCACAATCTCGGACAGATATCGATACTGTTTTCCCATCTCTATTACATACGCAGTTACGTTTTAGGCCCATACTACACGGGCGGGTTTCCCGCCGCGGGAAACCGCTCGACGGAGCTGCCGCAGACCGTCAAACTACACGGAACGCGGTTTACCGCTGTCTTTTGTTCATTTCAACGTGGATCCGCCAATGATAACTGCGCTTAATTAATAATGTAACAATTTGAAAGGAAATATGTTAATTTGCACGCTTTTGGTTTCATAAAATACCTAGGTATATTCTTTTAAAAGCGTTTTTCTATAAAAAAGACACGTCAAGATTGTTTACCTTATTTCTAATGCTAAAAAAACGAAATACGCACGACGAACGAGCGCCCTTGCGCAAAGCCCCGCGCCGCGCAGAATGACGCAATAGCGGGAAACCGCCCGTGTAGTTTGAAGCGGCGGTTATCAGCGGCGGTTTAACGCTGCATGCGGCGGTCGAATTTCTCCCGCCCGTGAACCGCGGCGGGAAACCGCGCAGTGTAGTATGCAGCATACAACTTCCATATAAAATTGTGTCTAGTGGCGGTTCAGAAGCGGTTTCCCGCGGCGGGAGAACCGCCCGTGTAGTATGGGCCTTAGTGGTAACATATTTCCTACTCCTGTTAATTCTTTACTCACTCGCTCTGAGCGTCGACCAATCGCTGTAACTGTAGAGCGCGCGCCTCCGCCGCCCGCGCTTCACCCCGCGCCGCCGCCGCCTCTCGTTCCAGACGGCTCACCTCACGCTTCAGATTTGCCTCCTTTTCATAAACAAAAAAAAATAGGTATTTCACTGTATTGCAATTTAAACTGATCACGCAAAACGGCAAAAAACCGTAAGCGTCATACCTACATAACCACGAGAGTCTCGGGGCAATACATTTAGCACGTCCATTCAGTAAAAACGTCGCGCGATTTTTAAAAATATAACTAGATACTGGCTGGAATCACAATCGCCTGACGAAAGTACTTCGAAATTAAAAACATGACGTGATTTATGTGTGTTCGTTAAACCAAGGTGCGCGTTTTAGAAGTTTAATAATATATTATACTCGCCAAATTTTTCGATCATTTAAAATTAAACAGAATTTAATTAATTATTTATAGCAATGATTAATATAATAATGAAATACAATAATATTACCTCAGTACTATCAGCATTTTCTTCGGAAACGGGCGAGGTAGTTTTTGGGGATGATTCTTTGTTGAAGATCAGTTGAAACTGAAGATCTGGTGGCAAAAAAGAAAATTCAACGAGAAGTCGAAATTAATTAATATACAATACATGTTTTTATGTAGTAGGTAACGTATAAACAACGTATTGCAAATTACGACGGCCGTGAATTTTTTTTGAATCTGCCTTTAACACTATAAAAGATTAGAAACACAAAATAAATTAAATACCTACGGTTAATCTCGATACAAAAATTGTACGAACATCATAACGACAAAGTAGCATTAGACTTTTACTTAAGCGTAAGAAACCCAACCAACGTAAACTATACCTACCAAAGCAAATTTCAGATCATGAATAATGAAAACAGATGAGTTCAAAGACATGGATCGATATTATCGACCCAACATGTCAATGTACCGCGTGTAACTGACGTATCGTGCGTGGCATTATTCACGTATCTCCATGAACTAAGGGTACCGAATACATAATACCTAACTTTCCTACCTTTACATTATGCAGCTCGCACAGTTTTTGTCAAAGTATTAATGCGTCAACGATGTGAGGCAAAAATTTTCGCTAGGCAATCTGGAGAATCAGACAAGTTTGCATTTAGCCTTTGCCATACTTTTCATAACTGCGACCACGTAGAAGATTTAGGCAATCTGGTGAATATCGAGTTATTACAGTACCACGCTACTGATGCAATATACAATCAAGCAAGGCACACAGTTATTAAGGCATTACAACAGAACTATTATAAATAAGATGAATCGCGTATCAGGGTGGAACCTTTTCACAATATTGATTGTATACTATGAATAATTTGGCAGATGTATGGAATGTGTATATGACCATGGTCCCACTTCTTCTACTGTACAATTAAATCGGATGAAAGAAAACTTAAAATCACTTTTGTAATGTTACTTGTTAGCCAGCGGTGGTTCTGAATGAAAAGAAACATACGAATTCCCTCGCTTTGTGAATTTACGACATTTTCATACTTATAGCCTGTGTAAATTTTAGTACGAAGTTAGCATGTCGTTTTGCCACAGAATTATGACTGTTGTTGTTGTTAGTGTGGAAATAATGACACGCTTATGAGTCAATTGCGTGTTGCAAGTATAATAAGAAGCTCAGTGAAACTCTAACAAAGGGAAACTGTTTCTTTATGCTCAAATTGTTTGAATTTGACAGTGATAATTGTAACTATTACGTTTTACATTCTTACCGCGCTATGCAGTTTCATGCAAAAGAGACGGCATACGACTTCTACATCAAGGAAAAAAGTAACAAATCCACCATCAAAATTTCAAATGTTTGAAAATTATTTTGCAATACTAAACAAGTTTAATATTTTTGCCTCATGGATTTTTCCAGAAAACCGGAAACAGCTAAATAAAATTTGAAATAAGTAGCAAAGTAAATTTTAAAAACAAAAGTACTAAATACAACCAAAAACTGGAGCATTCAACCCCTTAAATTTAATTAAACTCATATTTATATAGTGCGAGAAACAAAATGCGAGTACACTGTCGTCGATGAACAATCACTCCTAAATGCATACCTGCGCGGCCCCAGCAATGTAACAAAACTCACGATAATTCTCGCACCGTCGTAATGAAGCTTATAGGGATAAAATTCATGTATAATTTTTTCATGCCTACCTCTATTTCTTTCTCGCAGCGCTTCTATCTCGTTGTGTAGGCCACCGAGCATCAGTCGGTGCTGTTCTTGGAGGAAGCGCACACTGTGCTCTAGATGAGCGACCCTGGCGACGGCATCTCCGCTGATGACAAAACCACTGCTGCTTGGTTCCGCGGGAGCCTTCTTTACCTGGACCAGTAGGGAAAAGAACTTATGCACCGCAGAGGAATGGAGGTAATCAATTGTTATGCAACTTTAGATCATGCATGACCCATGTTCGTTGCTCTGGACCCTATAGTCATGAATGATCGGTAGACCAGAGCATGGGAAATAGCGATTGTTTAAATTGACGTTCTTTTGTTTTCTCTCTAAGCTAAATGCTATATTTGACTGTATCTTTATTATTTCTGCATCTAGAATCTACACTATAATTTTAGTTGATGAATGTATTTAGACGAGATGATTCAACTAGATACTCTAAATGAAATGAAAACAAAAGATCGCCAGTCTTACGAAATTAAACTAAACAACTTTTATTTCAGAAAATAATGTAGGAATCGCTTCACAAAGCATATTTATTTTACGTGGAAAACTCAGATTTTATCTTGGCATGATTATACTACTAAAAATGTAAAGCAACTATGATCATTGTTTTTGTTAATTGCTAAAATTAAGCAAAGTAAGGTTTAGTATTTATCATTACTTATTTTTACTTGTTAGTAAAATAATTCATATCAGGTGAAATAGGTGGCCGGCCGGTTCAATGAATCTCTTGGTGGGAAATGCCGGGTGGGGAGATAATAGCTTTTCCGATATGTCATTGTCCGCTTACATCTCTTTGTGATGCACTTTTTGAACTAGGCGTATTATATTTAACTGATTTATTATTTAAATAAATAAATGAATATGAATATGTATAATTTCTAGATACTTTTACATATTAATTAGTTGTTTTTTTTTTAAATGTCGCTAACCATTTTATTTCGTTTAATCTTTCAATGGATTGTGTATATATTTCTTTGTTTTATCCACGGAACAGGAAAAATTTACACATTATACATAAATTATGTCAAGAAATGGGGGGAAAAAATAAAAAAAATGTATTAGATCTGTGCAATTAAATTGTAGTCTTAGATTAATTAAATTAGCCATAACATTATTTAACTATTATCATGTCGTGACCTATAGACACTTACTTGTAGTTTGGTAAAAGGTCCAGTAGGCACGAGGACTTTGGAGGCCATCGCTGCAGCACCGGACCGATGTAGCGGAGTAATTAACTTTGTTGTGAACTACCTCGGGGCACGCGCGTGCTTGCACTGACACACCGACATTTGCGTCTGACCTTGCTTGCACGTAATAAATCGCAATATGATGTAGTTTAGGTTGCCGACCGTCCTTGAACCGGACTTGATTATTTTTGGTTATTATCCGGGTTTTTCGTGTTGTTGAGATTGCCCGGGGTCGTAAGGGGCGGGGTGCAGTGTCTATCGATCGCGCCGACGCACTCGGCTCTACCTATCGCTGACTCACTGTCACTGCCTCACTGCTGTGGCCCGGTGCCAACTGTGCTGATGGCTTTGTGGCGTGTCATCTTCAGGTCCGATTATAGCTTTCGGAAATTGGTATTTTAGGGGATTACGGTGGTTTAAGATTAATTGCGTGATTGAATACGTAATGCTCTTAAACAGTCAGTTTTTAATATAATTTTATAGCAAACAAATGTCACGCTATTGCATTAAATTGTTGAAAGATAAAATATCGCTTATTTCATTGATTGACGGCTTACGGGGTCAGGTGTGGAATTATACAATATAGGAAATATTTAATACAACGTTGTCACTTACACTAAGATATACGATATTGGAATGAATGTTTTCTGTATCTACTTATAATAATCAATTTATTCATGTCTAAAGGAGTAACCTATGTATGTATGTATATTGTATGAACAACGTAGGTTGGAGGTACATTATTTGAAACTATTGAGCCACTTTTACAAAAACTTTTACAGATTGAAAGGTAAACTATCTCAGAGCGCTCACTAAAGTTACTCTTTATCCCAGTAAAGTGAAACGTTCCCGCTGGACGAGGACAAAATTGCGGACAGCAGCTTTATTATACAGGGTTATTTTTAATTCACTGACATCCTCTTAACCCTAAATTCCTATCACTCAAACAAATGTTTAATGTTTTACGACTTTTTAAAATGAAGCACTTTTTTTCCCATACAAATACACAGAGTATCGTAAAAATAAGAGGTAATCTCAAATTTTCAAAACGTTATTACACCAAAAATATTAAGTTATGACAAAAGTCGTAAAACAAAAAAACATTTGTTTAAGTGGTAGGAGTTTGGGGTTAAAAGGATGCTAGTGAATTACAAATAACCCTGTATACTTAATTGTTACTTTATTGAAAACTACAAAGGCAATTGACAAGGCAGATTATAGAAGGCAATAGAAGTTTACGTAGTTAAGTAGATTCCGACGATCTTTTCTAATTAAGATCATAGGCATAATAGATCATTAAAAGTTAATGACATAGAAAAATATCTTTTCCATGACCTTTATTAACTTGTATCTACATACATACCTATTTATTATTACCCACCTCTCTTCCTAAAATACTACCATCAGAATAAATCCTATTTCAATTTGTAAGTTAGTATTTAAGTTGTTTTCTTTTGGAATAAAATATGTACATAACTTGAAAATCAATTTCATGAACTTGGATATATAAATACCTACTTATATCATTCAAAACGCCACATATTGGCGAAATTAACCATTTATTTATATCACCAAACGTAACAATGCCCTTTATTGATTTGAAATGTATACATATTACAGTTGGATACGAATATGTACATTATAAAATGTATTAGATCTGGCATTAATATTTACATATAGCGAATTATAATGCGACAAACGTAGGACATAGTAATATTGTTGTAGTATTCGCATTCATAACCCCTTTTTACCCTCATCCAATACCGTTTGATAGAAAGGAATAGTGATTACGATTGCGATTCCAACTGTATTAACAAGGCAATTACGGTCACGGGTTTCGTTCCTTCGTTCAAGAATAATACGTATGAGCGTTTTAAGACACAGTAAAAAGGTAAGAAGGTAAAGTTCTCGAATGGACACCACGGACTGGCAAGCGTAGTGTGGGACGTCCACCAACGAGATAGACGAACGATTTGGTAAAGGCCGGAAGTTCTAAGTGGATCCAAGCCGCTCCCAACCATAATGATTGGGCATCAATGAGGGAGGCCTATGTCCAGCAGTGGACGTCCTACGGCTGAAATGATGATGATGATGATGATGAAAAAGGTAGGTAGTATTTGGTAGTTAGACATTTTTGTACAAGTATCGTCAAATCGTGTTAAACCCTCATGCAGGTAAAACATAAATAAGTTGATAGGAAGTTTATCGAAACCACGTAAAATGGAACAATATTTGAAATTTACATATTTATCTTTTGGCGTCTAAAGCAGTAAAACAGAAAGTAAACTTTCTACGCTATGTAAGGTAGATTATCCTGTGGAGCCTGAACTTAGACACATAAAATGTAACCAGTCTCAGTAATTTAAAAAGCGTAACTGAAACTAAAATACCAATAGAAAATGTAAAAAGTAATGAGTCTGTTTAGAGTGTATGATTGCCTCTTTGGCACGTCCGTACAGCTAAACTAAATAAAATTACTTTCCACGTGTTTTTTATTCGTTTTTATATATTTATAAACTTACTTGAATAATCTGATCTTCTTCTCCTCCATAAGTCAGAAGAGCAGTTCTACTCCATTGCGGAAAATGCCTTGATAATGGTTGAAGAGCCGGTATAGGCGGTGCCCCCATGTCGCCCAAAGGCCGTGCAGTAAATAACATACTGATATTGACACTATGATGATACCAATTAAAAAACAATCTGATACCAAGTTCAAACACGCAACACAAAGCGCGCACTATTTATGAGGGAACGGATTGTACCTACTTAATCGTTCATAGAACACGAATTGCAGACGTAAACCTAAAAACACTTTTTTATTCATATGTTTCAAGATATTCACATTTATTTATAGGTATCCTCTTTATTAAGATAAATAAAAACATATTATTAAATGTGGAGTCTGTGATTTATTTCTATTTAAATGACACACGACACACATTTGATTGCTTTATGTTGACAGTAAACAGTGTGGTTGCCTAGCAACTAAGTGACTTGGAAATGACAAACAAAATTTCGGGTCAACAAAACGACTTCATTATTTGTGAAAAGAAAAGCTCTCACAAACTACATTCGATCTCATAAAATATTAGGATATTAGAGTCTTAATTTAGGACGTAAGTTTTAAAATGGATTGACGTACCAGACGCATCAGACGTAATAAAAAACATGAAATCTCGTGTTTCCGACCGCAACGTCGCGATTATTTGACTTAACTAACTGTCACTGTCACTGAGAGTACTGAGACAGTTTTAAAATTTTGTTTCGATTCTTGTTTTTCGTGAGCGTATCCGTGAAAAGTTTTGATATAATACATAGAAAAACCAGGTTTTTGGAGCAGTACATTAGTACTGCGTTTATTATACGAGTGTTGAATATGGAGACGTGCCTACGAGGTTTTTCCTTCATGCCGGAAAATAAAGTGGAAGTTATGGACTTGCAGGTTCCTAATTTTAATCTATTTAATTATTGGTTCTTCCCTATTGACCGAAAATATTTCTCATAACATGGTTCCAGTGGCGTAGCTACCGTAGGGCAAGCGGGGCAGTGCACCGGGGCCTCCAAGCTCAGGGGGCCCCTAGGACTCTGACTTACAAACTATAAACGCGGACCTATGAGAAACGCGGCTATAAAACGCTACTAGTGAATTTACAAGCGCGCGAGTCTAGTGAATTTAAAGTGCATTCATCCTTACTTGTCTTATCATGTAAACAAACACGGGTTGGGGCCCTAGTTTATTTTTTGCCCCAGGGCCTTTGGTTAACTAGCTACGCCACTGCATGGTTCCTCTCACTATGGAGGATTTGCAGTTTAAATCTATTATATTTTTGTAGTATATTGAAGGCGGTGAACTTTCTCGAGCTTGGAAGATTTCTCGTCGGCAACGGCTAAAAGAACTGGAAACCAAGATCTGGCAGGAGTTTGTCAAGGAGCAGGATATTGTTAGCAGCGTCTGCAGCGGTAAGAATTTTATAGTACAAAAGTATTTTATAGCTAGTTTTTTAGTAGTAGTAGTGTTTATTTGTGTCCAACCAAACCTGAAACTGAATTTTAGTTTGTCTTGTGTGAGGTGCTTCTGTAAGGGATTGGAGTTCTACTGGGCCTTTGCCAACAGGCACATAGATGTAGAAGATTAATATTTTTATTGCTACTAATATATTATTACTAGCTGTTGCCAGCAACTCAGTCTGTGAAAAATTACGGTACGAAAAATAGCCCACAGCCCATTCTCAGATCTACCAAATATATTATTATTATTATTTATATTATCAGACAGGCAGTTGGGAGCAACTGATAGGTGCCTGTATCTAGCTGATCCTTGGTCAAGTAATCTTTGTACTGCTAATGTGTTGGTCCAGCCGGTTTTTAAATTGATTAACATTCAGTGCTGAGTCTACATGTTCTGGTAGTTTGGGTATGTATTACAATACCGAAGTACGAAAGACCAAATGTATTAAAACATCGAATGGGTCAAAAGACCGACACAATTTTTTTCTGAAACCGTAAACTTCTCAAAATTTATTAAAACGGCATCATACAGAACCCATTAGGTTAGGTTAGGTTTGTTTTATAACAATCTTAAAAAGTTAACGGTTTCAGAAAAAAATTGTGTCGGTCTTTTGACCCATTCAATGTTTTAATACATTCGGTCTTTCGTACTTCGGTATTGTAATACATACCCGGTAGTTTGTTCCATGTCTTGACCACTCTGTTACACAAGAAATGACTTTGAGGAAAATTTATAGAGGAAAATTTTCATAAAAATCGGTCAAGCTGTTTCGGTGGAGTTTGATAACAAACACCATGACACAAGATTTTTATATATTAAATTTTGAATTGAATTATGAGGCCTATTAAAAATTAACATCATAGCCACTAAATATTAGCAGACGTGCGGGTGGCGGAACCACTTCAAATCAGGCTTTGATTTTTGTTTCGGCAGACTTTTGGCTGAAACCAAAACTATATTTTACTCCCAAAACTTCCTAGAATTTAAACTGAATCCTTGAATACCACGGGTAGAGGCTACTTAAGATAAATCTTAATTTTCAGATGACCCGTACCAGTTTCTAGAGAAACTACCGGAGGAATGTCTCAAAGAGCTGATGGAAGCTGAACTGAGGAAGATGAGGAAAGAAAATGTCAAGGAGGTGCCTAAAGAAACCGTTAGTATTTCCTAGTGATTGTGTATTATATCAGGTCAAGGAAAAAGTTTCTTCTTATTTTCACTATGAGTGAGTCTCACGGTAGTTTCATGTTTAAAGTTCTTCTTATTTTAAATGAATAGTTATGACATTTTTTTCCCAAAGTTTATTTAAATACATACTTGCTGTTGCCCACGACTCCATCTGCGAAAAATTCGTTTGTCGCTATACCGCGGGAGCTATGCAATTTTACGGGATAAAAACTATCCCATGTCCTTCCTAGGGTCTCAAACTATCTCCATACCAAATTTCCTTTAAATCAGTTCAGCGGTTTAGTTGTGACAAAGTAACAGACAGATAAATAGGCACACTTCTGAATTTAGAATATTAGTATGGACATGTGTGCATCAATAAAGTGAAATTATGACAAATATTTTAAATGCAAAATCTCTGATGTTTTCTATTCTTTCTCTTTAGGAAGCTGTTGACCAAAAAAATATGGTGTATATTGTGGAACACCACTTTACGCTCCTGAACTTGATTAGCCTACGGGTGAGGCCACACGAGCGTAATTTTGTGAGTCGTGAGCGGCAGAATTTCGGTTCGCGCCATACAATATGCAGGCCATCACGTGACACTCACATGACACAATGTATGGCGCAACCGTAATTCTGCCGCTCACAACTCACAAAATTGCGCTCGTGTGGCCTCACCCTACATGGGAACAAAGATAGCCAAACTCAAATGGGATATTGGGCCAGGCATGTGTGCCGGATGCATCTTTGATCAATTATAACTGAAGATACACATTGCCGAACAAAATCCCCTTCAAAAAATGTCCGAACTTTTTTATTTGTTTGCATAACAATTAAAATCATCACCTACACAGAAATTTGAACCTAGTCTTTACTTCATTACAGTCGAATTTCGGTTGACACTTGACAGCTAAACTTGACAATTTCACGCGACGTACTGAGAAAAAAGAAGGCCACTTTTATCAAAGTGGCGCTCATTTGGCTCGGACATTTTCGGGCGCGTGACTGTGGATCTACCGTTATAATTGATCAAAGGGATGCATCCTCAAAGGTGGGCGCACTCAGCCACGTGGTGCCGTACGACGGTTACCGGCAGCGAGGCAGGCACAGGCGTAGGTGGCGAGACGACCTGGACGCGGAATAGGGTTGTTGACGCTATTAAAATATAAATTAGAAGACACAACTCCAGTAAAAAACGCTTTATTTTAGCCCTGAAAACCAGATTAATTTTCGATTAACTGTGAAATTAGATTTTTTGTTGCTTTCACCCTTTCAACGCCACGCCTCGACAAAACGTAAACCTGCTTTGAATCTTATGTCATTGTGTCAAGATCACTTTGACACTGAACTTTGTGACACATATATGTGTCGTTGGCGTTGAAAGGGTTAAAACAAATAAATAGTTAGTTGATTGAGTTAGCGAACAAGTGACGTCATATGTTGCTATTGCCATTCAAACTCTATGGGAGGATTGTGTGATTGGTGGTGTCAGTTGGCCAGATTTAGCTCAGGAGAGGGAGTTGTGGAGGACCAGATGGGCTAGTGAAAAAAAATGACTGTTGTCAGGTGTCCGAGCAGCCCGAGCCAGCTGTGGAGGCGCCGGAGCCCCGGGAGGCGACCGTCACCTTCGCCGAGGACTCCGACCACGAAGACTGCGAGATGATACACATATTTGACGATGAGAAAGACGACAGCTTTTCTGGTAACTAGATGCCTTATTGTCTGACGTGTGGTGTATGGTATCGCCACGTGATAAATTGATAATATCGATAGTTTTATGTCCTGTAGAATCCACAGTATTGATAGTATCCATAGTATTGCAAAATTTTGGAGTAAACACTACTAAATAAAAAAAAAACGGTCAAATGCGAGTAGAACTCGTACATGGAGGGTTCCGTATCCGTACCTCCGTACATTGTTTTAAAAACAGTTCAGTAAAGAGTCGCAGAAGGGCCAATCAACTTTTAAACCGACGTTTTTGGCGTCTCCTGCGTTACCAAAATTGTCTCAGGCGTTACCAAAAAATCGTACTTCCAACAAGATATTTCACGGTTTAATAGGTTAAACTTACGTAGGATGGCATGTATTCATGCTATTCATCTATTAAATTACAGAGAAAACATGTTTACTTACAAAAATCTGCAATTGTTTGAAAAATGTCGCGGACAGATTATAGTCGGTTTAAAAGTTGATTGGCCCAGAAATGTAAGCGCTAAAATCGCAAAGTTATAGGTAGGTGTACGAAAAACATACAAACAGCATAGGGTCGTTCGCGCTTATGCGCGCGGCCATGGCTATGAAGTTTTTTCTCAAAAATTTGTATTTGACATTGACACTGTCAAAATTATTAAGTATTAGTATTTATTTATTTAGTATTTCCAAACCAAGTACAGGGAACCAATAAAATGAGAGGCTCAAAAAAAATGAAATGTCAATTATAAAGCACTATCGATACTGTTATAGTCTTTGATCAATTATAACTGAAGATACACATTGCCGAACAAAATCCCCTTCAAAAAGTGTCCGAAGTTTTTTATTTGTTTGCATAACAATTAAAATCATCACCTACACAGAAATTTGAACCTAGTCTTTACTTCATTAAAATTCATTCACCATTCATTCAATTTTTTCTTTACTTCATTGTGCTCTAAAGTCAAGACATAATTTTAAATTGAAATGTAAAAGTTACTTTCTCGCACTAAGTGCAACCTAGATACAACATGTTTGTACTTACCTCGCTCCAACAAGACTTCAGGCTGAGGTATTCGTAGCACTCATGGGTGACAAGTAAATTGGGCGCATCTGAGATTGGCACATTGACTCTTTGTTTGTTCGTTTTGTTTCTGTTAAAATATATATATATTTTTTTTCTCTTTTTACAGGCAAATGGCGGTAGTTATTTTTAATTTTTTATGAACTTACGGGTTTTCACAAGGTCGGGCTGTGTTCCCACCCAATTAGGTTTTTGTTGCGAACTGTTCGCCGGCGTTCGTGTCGTTACAGTGTGTATGTTTTTTGTGTTTAGTTTTAAATGGGTCCCACTGAAAAACAGCGTTGTGGCTTGCCTCAACATTATGCTGAGTGGGGCCCAATTTATACTATTCGATATTTATTTGTATATTTCCTGTCAAATGTATTTTTTTTTCTGTGTTTGTATCGAATATGTGTAAATAAACATCTCTCTCTCTCTCTCTCTCTCTCTCTCTCTCTCTCTCATTACAGTCGAATTTCGGTTGACACTTGACAGCTAAACTTGACAATTTCACGCAACGTACTGAGAAAAAAGAAGGCCACTTTTATCAAAGTGGCGCTCATTTGGCTCGGACATTTTCGGGCGCGCGACTGTGGATCTACAGTTATAATTGATCAAAGATTATAGTAAATATTCCTGAATGACCAGGTGCTGAACAGGAGGTGACGAACGACTCTACTATAGAGAGTCCCTGCACTGTCCGCGGGAGAGACAGTCCGGTTCCCGACCGCCCGGACAATATCCAAGGTACTGTGAGACTGAGCTCGAGTTTAGATAGATAAAGTACGGGGATACGCGCCGTGATGCTAAACTAATAAATAATATGTTATTAAATTTTCTTCATACGTGGATTTATTCCTTGAGATCAGTATAACTATTACAATATTATGACCAGCACCTTTTGCTGTTCGGAGCAATCTGCCCTGGCTCGTATACCGCTGACAATTCTATTTATTTTAAAATCAAGTTCTAGAATTATTTACAAATTTTATACATAATAAAATTAGACTAACCTGCCAGTTGGACAACATTTACCACTGGCTAGAGCGGTAACACTACCGTCATCTCAGACTATACGTCCCATAGCAGGGGTTGAGAGAGAACACGTCCGTCAGATTCCACTTTCGTCAGAAGCAGTTTTTTTATAATTTCATTTCAGTTTCGTCAGGAATAACGGATGTAGATAACCTATAATGACCGTTTCGTAAGATTATTCCTAGAGTTAATTCACCCAGCCATGATTCAGTCCAGAAAATACGTAGGTCAGTTTTGTTTGGCAGTTTCTTTTGCCCGAATGTTAAATTTGTAGATTTTAAGTGAATTATGGATGAATAAATCCATGGTGAATTAAGCTGATCTGACGAATTCTGACTGACGAGGAATCACGAGAATTGCTGTTTCCTCACCAGTTTCTAAATTCTGACCTATACGGAAAAAAGAAGTGAGCTGACGAAAGTGGAATCTGACGGAAGTTTTCTAAATCATTTCAGGGCACAGGTGTTTCAAAATGGTAGGGCTTGGGCTGTAGTTCCCACGCGGGCCCAGTGCGGACCGAGAACTTCACACACACCATTGAATTTCATCGCAGGCGTGTGCCGATATTCTCACGATGTTTTCCTTCACCATAGAGCTCATGGTGAATTTCAAATGTATTTCGTACATTCCGAAAAACTTAGAGGTGCGAGGCCAGGTATGAACCCACGAGCCTCTGCTTGAGACGCCATGGGTCAAACCAATACGCTACCACGGTTTTTTTTTCTTAAAAAGTACGTCATTCGATTGTGATGGATAATTCAAGACCCGCATTGTATTACTCCTAATGATATTATTACGAATAATTACTATAGCTATACCTTGGCAAGCTCGTGCGTGGCGCTCGGCGGAACCCTGTCGCAGGGAGCCTCTGCTGTCAACAAGATTGTTTTTAATAAGTGCGGCAAATACTCACTGCGACAGGGTTCCGCGGAGGGTCGCGCAAAAGCTTGTCGGACTATACACGGTGTAAAGGAGTCCTCGCTCGCGCGGTACTGGGGCTGGGGGGTATGACGACAAAGGGGGCCGGGAGAGGCGCGGGCGGCGAGCGCGCCTCGTGTGTCTGTCACCCGCACCTCTCCCGGCCCCCTTTGTCGTCTACCCCGCGCCTCTGTACCCCGCGGCGAGGACTCATTTAAACAGTTTAAAATAATAAAATAATAAATAAATATTAGGGGACAATCTTACACAAATCGACCTAGTCCCAAACTAAGCAAAGCTTGTACTATGGGTACTAGACGACGATAAATATACTTATATAGATAAATACATACTTAAATACATAGAAAACATCCATAACTCAGGAACAAATATTCGTGCTCATCACACACATAAATGCCCTTACCGGGATTTGAACCCAGAACCTTTTGCTTCGTAGGCAGGGTCACTACCAACTAGGCTAAAGCGGTCGTTAGCTAATCAGATGCCTTATTGTCTAACGTTTCTGACGCTTGCCTTCGCAATCACTATCTCTTTCTGTCAAACGGTATAAGATGATGACAGAAAGAGACGGTGAAAGCGAAGGGAAGCGTCAGAAGCGTTAGACAATACGGCCTCAGGTCTGACTCTTAACGAGTCTGTCCCTGAGGTACGGGAGCGGTACGGGAGGGGCGACAAGTGACGTGATATAACGCCCGACTGAAGTTATACTAGTGGCCATAATAGGGATGACGACTGTGTTAAAAATTGGTCATTCTAATTAGTCCGTCATTTAGATTATGGGAAAATATGGGACACGTATTTTTTGGTTTATCAAATTATTAAAAAACGACAAAGATATGGATCATCAAACTTCCGGAGTGGGGGCTTGTGACGTCACACTTAGGTAAAAATTGTACCATATAGTGACGTCACTCGAAACTTCTAAGCACTGTATCCTCCTCATTTTTTGTTTGTCAAACAAAAGAAAAAATACGTGTACAATATTTTTTAATAATCTAACTGACGGACTAAACAGTTTTTTTTAGTCGTCTAGCCTATTCGAGAGACAACTTTGACAATTCATTTTGCTCAAATGTTGCCACAGACAGGGTAGTGCTGTTCGTGCCGATATTAAAAAAAACATTACGGCTTTGGCTACCTGTGGTATTTATTCATTACTTGCGGTGATATGATTAAATTAATTTAACAATTTACTTTTCAATGTGTGATATCTTTAAAGGAAGTAAAAAAATCCGTCTTATAGTAAATCATAAAGTCCGGTAGACATAGACATAACTTTATTCGACATCAAAAAAGAAAATACACTGACTAATACACTGAGAAAAATAAAAACAACATAATAACAATAAAAACAAAAAACATAATTGTAGATGTCTTGACTTGTCTTGACTCAGCATTAAGAGGGTTTATACCTGCTGAGCTGGCAACGTTGCATTTTTGTTAGTTTTTGTCGATTATTCCATAAAAATTGAATGAAAATTAAAAATGTTTTGTATACAAATTGTTCTAATATATAAGTTAATGTGTCTACTGCAATAATAATTCGTGATAGACTTTCATTTTCTTTAAAAACAAACAAATTATTACCTAACGGTTTTTAAAGAAAATAAAAGTCTTATCACGAATTATTATTGCAGTAGACACATTAACTTATATATTAGAACAATTTGTATTCAAAACATTTTTAATTTTCATTTAATTTTTATGGAATAATCGAGAAAAAGTAACAAAAATGCAACGTTGTCAGCTCAGCAGGTGTAAACCCTCTTAAGCTGCAGTAGATGCCTGCTACAGCGCTGATTTTCAGTCAAACCCTTCATATCCGTGCATCAATGTTGGACCGGAATCAGCACGAACAATTTCTGTGTAAAAAGTGTGCAACAAATAAACAGATACATATATTATACACTAGCTGTAAGGTTTAAGGTAGAACCTTTACATTGACTTGTTAGGTTAGGTTAGGTCACGGACAGTAACCACTAGGAATTACACGACCGTGAAGGTTAAGTGAGTTTATTTAACTAGTAATTTGTACAAATCAGTGTCATAAGGTAAACTAATTATTTGCAATAGCTGACGCGTGTGAGACGCCGCGTCAGCGCTAAAAGTAGTACGAACTCGTACATGCTGCCAAGTTTAAAGGAAGAGAAAGGGTGAGTTTTATGGGGAGGTAGCTTTATGTGCATGGCTTGGTACTGAGTTAGTACTAGTGGTGTCTTCTTGCGGAGGCGGCACTGCAGCTGATGGCGGCGCGTTGCTCCTTGGAGGGGACTCTTTGGTTGCCGTGTTCACCGTCTGCGAGCTCTTCTTCGATTGAAGTCGTCGCCTGAGGTAGTGGCTAGTCCAGATTATAGCCAGGATGATGCAGATTGCCATAAATGAGTATGAGAAGTAATGGTGCGTGCTATGCGTTGACGTTATGTCGGCCAGTGCGTCTTGTTGCGCCTTCACGTTTTGAATGTTGGTCTTCAAAGTTTCAAGTGCTTCTCTGTGGTCTTCGGGTGTAAAGGTGATGGTCCGATCCTCAAGAACGTTGTTGATCGCAGATTCGGGCGCATATACAAAGTCTTCATTTATAGTTATCTCGCTGCGGAAGTTGTTTGGAGAGTGCAATATTACGTTTGTTCCTTTTAGCATGCATCCCGGTTCTAATGTAATTATTCCAGTCCCGTGTAATGTTACTGACGTTACGCCGCCCGGGCAAAATGCGCGCGTAGCACATTCCTCGCAGCACGCGAACAGCCAGGCGCCTTTGTTATGTAATTGGACCCACCTGTTACTACAGTCTGATGTGAATATTTTGCAGGTTGATATATTGTTATTATTTATTATTTGTGCTTCACATATTGAGTCGTCGACCTTTGTGTCGTAGACAGGTGGGTTTAAGTTGCATAATAATTGATGTTCCTTTACATGTATACACGACGTAATCTCCTCGCTGGTTAGCGGTATGACCATATCCTTTTTGAGATTTATCGCCATGTATTCTGAGGTTGGTATAATTTGCTGTGACTTTCGTTTTGAGACTCGTGGAATCGGTATAATCTTGTTAAGCTCGTACGGTTCGTTGTTTACTAGCGGGAGTTTTACTTCGAAGATAAGGAACGTGCTTGTTAGGTGCACGTGTACTCGTGTCAACTTGTACATTTCTTTGACGCAGTGGCGAGTGTTGACACATGGCAAAGCTAGCTCTCGTGGCTCTCGTGATCTTCTATTGGTAGTTTCGACAGCTTCGTTACGGGTCTTTTCAGTTGACCTGTTTTCGTTTTTAGTGACACGACGCGTACATGTCCATCCTTGCCAGGGTGGGTTTCAGTTATTCTGCCCAACAACCATCTGGCTGGGGGAATGTTATCTTCCTTCACTAGTACCATGTCCCCAATCTGCAGGTCTGGTCTGACAGTGTGCCACTTGTTGCGGGTTTGTAGCGTCTGTAGGTACTCCGAAGACCACTTCTTCCAAAAATCCTTCTGAATTTTTTCCGTCAACTGCCAGCGATCCCTTAGGTTCGTAGGTTCTCTGTCGGGACATAGGGGGCTGGCGAGGACAGGTTCGCCAACAATGAAGTGGCCTGGTGTTAAGCAGTCGAGGTCGTCAATATTCTCTGTTAGAGGGGTGAGGGGCCTCGAGTTGAGACAGGCTTCGATCTGGGTTAACAAGGTTGCAAACTCTTCGTACGTGAGTTTCTGTTCTCCTAGCACTCTGCGCAGGTGATGCTTTGTCGAACGCACAGCCCGTTCCCACAGACCCCCAGCTGATGCCCAGGCCGGTGCGTTGAAGTGCCATTCAATGCCTATGTTGGTCAGGGTTGCCTTCATTTCAGGAGTAGCGTACCACCGAAGGGCCTCCTCTGTCTCTCTTTTTAAGGTTCTAGCAGCTCCTACAAAGTTGGTTCCGTTGTCGCTGTAGAGGTGTTTTGGACACCCTCGTCGCGAGCACAGCCTTCGTAGTGCAGCTAGAAATGTATCGGTGCTGAGGTCCGACACCAATTCCAGATGGATGGCCTTGGTGACCATGCAGATGAATACAGCAATGTAGCCCTTTGTTGTCTTTATTCCCCTTCCTTTGTTAGCCTTCACCTCCACGTGTCCGGTGAAATCCACTCCGGTATGAGTGAATGGGCGTGAAGGAGTCACCCTTGGGCTGGGGAGGCTCGCCATAAGCTGGTTGCTTGAGGTCATCTTGAATCGGTGGCAAGTGACACACCGTCGAAGCTGGCCTTTGACTGTTCTTATTCCCTGTAGAATCCAGTAGCGGTCTCGGAGTACTGCAAGCGTGAGCCCTGGGCCTCCGTGAAGCGTGGTAGCGTGTGCTTGGTTTATCAGAAGCTCCGTCAGTTTGCTTTTGCTAGGTAGTATGATAGGATGTTTCTGAGTCGTTTTCAATGTTGAATGTTGTAGTCGGCCTCCGACGAGTAAGACAGCGTGCTCGTTTAAAATTGGGTTTAGGTTTAAGATTTTACTTTTAGATGAGATAGTTTTATGTTGACGAAGTTGCGCAATTTCATCGCTAAAATGATTGTTTTGCACACATTTAATTATTGTATCGTGCGCGTGACTCAGTTCACTGGTTGTCAAATGCTGCGTTTGCGATCTTTTCTTATTAAGTGCATTGTTTATAAATCGTTGTATCCATGCGAGTATTCGGGTTACACATGTCATAGAGCTGTGATTGTCTAGAAGTTCTTCAATTATTGACGACGAAGTCTGAGTAACGTATGTTTGTTTATTCGATTTTCGCTCTTCAGTAGGCTCTTCATAGGATTCAATTTGGTTTGGCGTTTCGGCGAAATCCTTTAGCCATTGTGGCCCCTGCCACCATAACGGGTGATCCAGTAGCTGCGACGGGAATAGACCTCGGCTTGCGCTGTCTGCTGGATTGTGTTCCGACCGAACATGTCTCCAACAGCTGGGCGGCATGATTTGGGTTATCGCGCCGACCCTATTTGCCACGAAGCTTTTCCAGCGAGAAATGTCTCCTTGTAACCATCCGAGTACTACTGTCGAATCAGTCCAGCCGTAAATGCGCACATTCTGTACGTTTAGTGACTCTATGGTCCTTTTTATCAGTCTGGATAATAGTAATGCGCCGCATAATTCTAATCGCGGTAGGCTAATACATTTTTTGATTGGTGCTAATTTTGTCTTCCCGGCCAGTAGTCTCGTTGTTGATCTTCCTGTTTCGTCTCTGCCCTTGACATATATAACACAGGCGTAACCCTTTTCTGAGGCGTCGCAGAAACCGTATAACTCTGTTAGTTTTTGTTCGCAGCCAATCCATCTTGGAATTTTAAGTTCGGTTATAACATGTATGTCATTTCTAAACGCTTCCCAGTCCCTTTGTATATGTTGTGGAATTGGGTCATCCCAGTTAATCTCCTGCGCCCACACTTGCTGAAAGGTGAGTTTTCCTTTCATCGTGACTGGGGATAGCCATCCAAGGGGATCGTACAGCTTCGACAAGTCAGAAAGTAGTGATCTTTTTGTTGTGACATCATGGTTTTTGTTCATGTCTATGTTTTTAAATGTAAAACAGTCGGTGCGTGGATTCCACGTGATTCCCAAGGTTTTGTTTGTTTCTGTACTTTTCAAATCGAGCATGTTTTGGCTGATTTGATCTTGCTCTAGGTTTTCTAACAACGCCGGGTGATTACTGGCCCACTTTCTTAGGTTAAACCCGCCGCCGTGCAGTAACTTGATAAGTTGATTTTGTGCGGTTTTTCCGTCTTCAATACTGTTACTTCCTCCTAACAGGTCATCCACGTACAGCTGGTTATTCAGAATGGTGGCGGCAAGTGGATACAATGGACCGTCATCCTTAATAAGTTGTTTGATGGTTCGCATAGCTAGGAATGGTGCAGCTTTTGTCCCATATGTGACAGTACATAATTGGTAGGTGTTGATTGGTTCTGCGTCTGTGGCCCGCCACACGATTTTTTGCAAATGTTGGTCTTGCTCTCGTATGCGTATCTGTCTGTAGAACTTCTCAATATCAGCAGTGTAAACGTAGCGGTATGTTCTCCAGCGTAAAATCATAGCCTGAAGGTCTTGTTGAAGGTTAGGACCACATTCCATCAATTGGTTTAAACTGCTCCCTGTACTAGTAGCGTTTGAAGCGTTGAAAACCGTACGTAACTTCGTTGTGAGTGAATCCATCCTGATAACTCCATGGTGGGGTAGGTAACAACTCGGTTCTTGTGGTTTGATGCATTCTTTCATGTGTTCTAGTTCAATATATTCCGCCATGAACTTTTTATAGCTCTCAGACAGTACTTCATCCTTGGCCAAGCGTTTTTCTAGTTGTAAGAATTGTGCAACTGCCTGTGGCCTTGATTTGCCTAGTTCATGGTCAAAGTTTGGCTTCATTGGAATGGTAACTTCGTAGCGCCCGTCCGCCAGTCTCCGCGTGGTATCAACATACAGTTTTTCACAGTAGTTTTCTTCTGTTGGTTTGTCGCTGCTTGACTCCGTGATATCTTCTGATTCCCAAAATTGAGCTATATCGTTTATGTTGTTGAGTACCGCATGGCAGTTAAACGATTTGACGTTACCTAACAAGACCCACCCTAGTCTGGTTTGCTGGGCTATAGGGGCTTGTGAGGAGCCTTTCAGGATACCATCCATAATGATGTCTGCATAAATCCCGGCGTCAAGCAGGATGTCTACTGGTCTGGATACGTTGTAGTCTGGATCAGCCAAGTTGATGCCGTGCAAGTGTGACCATTGTTGCTTTTCAAATGTGTAATTTGGTAGACTATTGAGCATTTTTGTCATAACAATGGCTTCTGTGGTAAGCTCGTGGTCCCCGTATAGTGACCCAATTGTTAACTGTAGCGCCCCCTTGCTCTGACTCGATGAACTACCGATTCCTGATACCGTAGCGCTTTGATTTCGCCTCTTGAGTCCTAATCGCTGAGCCGCAGCTTCTGTTATGAGGTTTATTTGGGACCCTTGGTCCAAAAGGCATCTCAGTTGAATGTAGGTCCCGTCGGCAGCCTTGACCCTGACTTGCAGAGTAGCGAGTAGGATCTCGTTGAAATTCCTTGCTACATGATTGGCGATACGCTGCGTTCCCACAGGATCCTTTTCTGCGGTGACATAGTTTGACGTCGACGGCAATGACCCCATTTTTCCAACTTGAGTTGAGTCATACAATAATTCATGTAGGCCAGTATGATGTTTTGCTTCGCATATTTTACATCTTTTCGCTGAGTAGCATTGAGCGCCGTTGTGCGAGTATAAGCAATTCGAGCAAATATCAAGTTGCGAAATTGTTCTCAATTTAGCTTCCTTAGTCATTTTAGTAAACATACTACAGTAAATTATAATATGTTTTTCCTTGCAAACAGGACATGCGAAGTTTTGTCTCGCTTTAGCGTGATATGCTGGTTTCGGAATGGGACGCTTGAATTTGTATTGATAATGATTTTCTCTCGGTGTCGTTGAAGAGACTTCTTTTTGTGGGCTGCTGGTATGTTTAGACAGTGACGGTTGCTTCTTTTTGTTAACCGCTTCTAAAGCCGTAAACTTGCCCTCTAGGAATTCCACAAATTCATCCCACTCAGGAAGTTCTCGAGGCGCCTTCCGCGTCTCCATGTAGGATGCGTACGTGTCGGAGTCCAATTTATTCACCAAAATGTGTACCAAAATTGGTGCCCAGGTTTTGGTGTCAACTCCCAGGTTGCGTATAGCATATATAGTTTCAAGGCTTGTGTCATGTAGCCTTTTCAACTCGTACGTTGATTGTTGTTGAATGGTTGGTTGGTTCAGAAATGTCTGCATTTGCTTCGTAAATAACACTTGAATGTTATTATATCTATGGGTAAGGAGTTCCCAGCATGTGTCGTAGTTCTCTGCCGACACAGTCAGGTGTTGAACGATGCGCTCAGTCTCGCCTCGAAGCTTGCCTTTGAGGTGTTGCATCTTCTGTGCCTTTGTTATTAGGTTATTATTATGGACCGCTTCGCTGTATAAGTCCATGAATGTAGGCCACTGAGTGTAATTGCCCGCAAATATAGGAATTTCAATTTTTGGAATGGCCTGGTACTGGTGAGCTGATGCGTTTAGTTTTTGGTTGAGTTGAGCCTTGATTGATTCATATAGAACCTCTTGCTCCGAGAATTCTTCTTCATAGTCTAGGTCAGCTCCAGCTAACAGGTTATCCAGCTTCCAATGCGTCTCATCAATCACCCTCCAGCGTTGCTGCAACATCTGTAACTTGTCCTCAAGCTCCCATTTCTCTGACATCTGCGCAATGTGCAGACTGTTGACCATACGTGCGAGGGCCCTAAAATTAGTGCGCTGAAGACTAAGGAGCTCGTCAGTTTTTGATGGCATGTTCTTATCTTCAGTTGTAACCGGCTGGCAATTCTTCAACTCTCCCTGGAGCGCCTCACATTCTCTCTTCATCCTCGCGTAGGTGTCGCTAGTGAAATAAGCGTCACCCCAGATAGAAGCATCTGCAGACTTCAACAAAGTCTCATTGTTTACACGAAACTCGTCCCATAATATTTCAAGACTTTCCAATCGCTTTTCTAGATATTCTGGTGTCTTGCGGCTCGCGGAATCCTTCTTGAAGTTCGTTCTTAGCTGCGTGATTTTATCAGCGATGACTTGCTGTTTCTTTAGAAGTTCCATGGTTGTCATGATGATGATGATTCCGTCGATTGCTTGAACTTGTTGGCTGGTGTAACTGTAGATCAAAGCCGCTGCTTGAAAAGCTCGCAGCGCCTCTTGGTTCGGTTAAGGTTCGCAGGTTCGATGGCTCGAAGGACCAAAAAAATGTAAGGTTTAAGGTAGAACCTTTACATTGACTTGTTAGGTTAGGTTAGGTCACGGACAGTAACCACTAGGAATTACACGACCGTGAAGGTTAAGTGAGTTTATTTAACTAGTAATTTGTACAAATCAGTGTCATAAGGTAAACTAATTATTTGCAATAGCTGACGTGTGTGAGACGCCGCGTCAGCGCTAAAAGTAGTACGAACTCGTACACTAGCTTTTGCCCGCGACTCCGTCCGCGTGGAATTAGTAATTTGGGCAGCTTATTTTTTTTATCCAATTTGCTTTTTCATCAATTATGGCTCTCCTTAGTTCCTCGATATAAAAAAAAATACCCCCCCGCACCTCTCCCACCCCAACCGAAACCCCCCCGCACACCCGCGTTCACATTCACCACCGTACTCCCAGCGTGATGATATATAGCCTATAGCCTTCCTCGATAAATGGGCTATCTAACACTAAAAGTATCGTATCTTTCTTATTTGTCAACCGATTCAAATGAAACAAACACTAAATGTTAATCCAAGAAAATACCAACATATCAGTGAAAACCGCATCCTTCTAGGTTAAGCCGTTTCTGAGATTAGCGCGCACAAACGCACAGACAAACAGACAATAATTCTAAAAATCATTGTTTTGGGTTCTATTGCGCTAGTAAATAGCCCTAGTGACAGTTTTTCTCAAATATCTTCAATGTACAGACTCCGACTTGTTACAGATTTATTATATGTATAGAAAGATAGTGGGAGTTAGTTATTTTTTTTAATTATTATTTATTTCAATTATACATAGTTATACATTATATTATACACATAGGTATTTATACATTTAAGGTAGTCGCATCAGAGGTAAGACGACTTGGCCTTTCCACCTGCGCACAATGTTTGTTGCAAATGAATTAAATATTATTGTAATTTAATCTTAAAATTGCTAATAGTGATTAACGGTCGACACTGATTATCGATATCGGCCACAACGCTATTTAATTTCGTCTAACCCTGGCAACCCTTTAACTGTCAAGCTTGTCTCTCGAATTATGGCCACTAGTATACGCGTCGTTTGACGTTCCGTAAACACACGCCTGCCGTACCGCTCCCATACCTCAGGAATCTCAGCTAAGCAATGATATTTTAAGTGTAGATACGTTATATGCTCACATTATGCCCAAAAAAAATGCTCCGCACGCGGCGGCAGGCACACACACATACACGTTTCATTTTACTTACATTTTATTACATTGACAGACGGTATTAAGACAGATGGCTTCATTAAGACGATATGAAGAAAAAAGAGAAAGATAGTCTATCACTTAGCACGCAAACGTCACAATCCGACTGATTCCAATGGTCACAATTAGGACCATTTCGCGGCACACTTTTGATGCGTTGGTGGCGTATCTACCTCTTTTTTGTATATAATATCATTGCAGCTAAACGTTAGACCTGTCTACCGCAGTTTGCCACATGAATGTGTTTCAATAGTTTCAGAGAAATCATCAGAAAACGTCAGAACTATGATTGAGACCAGCATTTACAGCGCCAAAGTGAAGGAGTTACAGTCGAAGATACACTCGGAACTGTTGAATATCATGTTAGTACTAATAATACCTGACTATTTCTCAAGCATCCAATGAAATATTGATGTTATAATCCTTATAATAGGCCGCAAAGTATCACGTTTCTGGTGCGGTTAGACGAGAGGTCGTTAATGGAATTTCATACAAAATTGAAGGCCTGTAATATGCTCTTTTTATGGTTTCGTACCCAAAGGGTAAAAACCGGCCAAGTGCGAGTCGGACTCGCGCAAAAAAGGGTTCCGTACAATTATCTATAAAAATCACGTTTGTTGTATGGGAGCCCCCCTTAAATATTTTTTTTATTTTAATTTAATGATTTATTTCTAAAGTCAATATATAATTAAATATTCTGTGAATATTTCAAGTGTCTACATGTTGCCGTTATCAATAACGAGCAAAGACGAGCAAAAAAATCACGTTTGTTGTATGGGAGCCCCCTTAAATATTTATTTAATTCCATTTTTTAGTATTTGTTGCTATAGCGGCAACCGAAATACATCATCTGTGAAAATTTCAACTCTCTAGCTATCACGGTTCCCGTGATACAGCCTGGTGACAGACGGACAGACGGACAGACTGACGGACAGCGAAGCCTCAGTAATAGGGTTTCCGTTTTTACCCTTTGGGTACGGAACCCTAATAACGATTCGGAACCCTTCGTACGCGAGTCTGGCTCGCACTTGGCCGGTTTAAAATAAAAACAAATATTTATGAGTTATCTCTGTATTTTATTAAATCCCAGTTGGAAATAGAACGAAATTTATAAATAGTAATAGACGTATTAGTTATATTTTTTATCTAGTTTACATCTAATTTATCTACTAATAAACCTAGTAATTGAAGGTTTTTAACCGACTTCAAAAAAAGGAGGAGGTACAGTCAAGGGCAAAAATATGTATACACTTTAGTACCTTGTCACTTTAACCACTGTGACAGTTCATATATGGCAGTTCAAATACGACGAAAATAGACAAGGTACTAAAGTGTATACATATTTTTGCCCTTGACTGTACTATGTTCGACATTATGTAAACGGCGGGAAATGGGGTTGCAGCCTCATAACTATCCGGCTTCGTTACGCTCGGCCGTCTACATGTATTCGGCCGGCGACCTCTTACTTCCCGGCCTCTGTAGTAATGTACCATTAATATGCACCTGTTTGTCTTAGCACCACGCTCGACGCCCAGGATTTGAATAAGATTGAGCCCCAGGATCTACCGAAACTGCAGCGGCAGTGCTATGAGTTCTGTGCGCGCTTCTCACGCATCTACCTGTACCAGTTGAAACGACAGGTTCGTTCGATTTCACATCCATGGATATCATATAATATCTTGATTTTTTTAAAGAGAATAGGGATGTTGACACCACCAATCAACTGACGTACTTTTGATGGGGTGCGTCCCACGAGATATAACTACAAAATATCTATTTTCATTTTAATAACGTTCAGAAGATATAATGAACGTTAGCTATAACAACAAAAAGTATAATTTTTAAACCTATAACGCTTAAATTATATAACGTTATTTTTATATAACTTCAATTTGTATAAGATTAATATGGACTAATTTCTTTTAACATAACAAACATTAGGTATAACAGTCATGATATATAATAATATGTGTAAATGTAAAATTAAGTGGCGCGAGCGAGCGAAGCGAGCGAGCAAGACTTTTCGGGGCAGAAGCGACTTGGATAGGTTAGGTTCAGAAGGCTAAGGCGGGAGCGAAGCGTAGCGTAGCTCCCGCCTTAGCCTTCGATGTTAGGTTTTTTTTTTGTAACAGAGCGGAAGAAATGAATGGATTGCTTGATTGTTTGCTTGCATTAAAGTTTTTAATGAATTTATACGTTTTAAATCTTAGGTGTTATGAACATTATACGCTTTGATCGTTATATTAATTGATATTATATATAAACAACGTTATACATTACAAAATTAGATATTTTATAATTATACTTTTCGTTCATTATATCCAGTGAACGTTATACTAAACGAGTTTATTTAAAGTGAGCGTATATATTATGAATATTAGATAATAAGTTGTTATATCTCGTATTACACACCCCTTTTGATGAGCTGTCAAAACACAATCCTTCCATAGAGTTTGAATGGCAATAGCAACTTATGTATGACGTCAGTTTTTCGCCAACTCAATCAAGTAACTATTTATTTGTTTTAAAGCAACAAAATTTGACGACCAGATGGCCTAGTGGTTAGAGAACCTGACTACGAAGCTTGAGGCCCCGGGTTCGATTCCCGCGTCGGGGCAGATATTTGTATGAAAAATACGAATGGTTGTTCTCGGGTCTTGGGTGTTTAATATTTATTTAAGTATGTATATATCTGTATAAGTATGTTTATCCGTTGCCTAGTACCCATAACACAAGCCTTCCTTAGCTTACTTTGGGACTAGGTCAAATGGTGTGAATTGCCCCGTGATATATTTTTCTTTTTTTTAAAAAAATCTAATTTTGAAGTTAGTCAAAAAATTAATCTCGTTTTATGGCTTTAATAAAGCGGTTTTTTTACTGGAATCGTGTCTTCGAATTTTTTTTAATGGCGCCAACATCCCTATTCCTACGTCACAAAAGGTTGGGGCTCTGAGGGCCGATTCAGACGGACTGCATTACAACTGCAAAGTGACTGCCAACTGCCGACTGCCCATACATTCCAGTCGCAGCTAGCGTGCAGTTTTACCGACTGCAGTGTCCGACCGAAACTGGTTTTTACGACCGAAACCGAAACTCTTACAAGGATCATGTTTTGAGCGAAAAATAAAGAAAACGTTATTATAATCAGTCAGTCTTTATTTTTTTTTCTTTAAATCTTATTGATAAGATAGGTCCGAGAATAGGTCGTAGGCTATTTTTTGTATACCTACCCCTATTCGCCGCAGAGGGAGCCGCGGGCAGCAGCTAGTCTAATATATAAAAATCTCGTGTCACGGTGTTTGTTATCGAACTCCTCCGAAACGACTTGACCGATTTTTATGATTTTTTTGTCTATATTTGGAAGATCCCTGAACACTACAATTGGCCGTTTTCAAGTCTAGGGTGAATGAGCATTTACTAGGCAAGCGTGCTCCATCGTAGGCTATTTTTCATCGCAGATGGAGTCGCGGGCAAGACCTAATAAATCCTTTGATCAATTATAACTGAAGATACACATTGCCGAACAAAATCCCCTTCAAAAAATGTCCGAACTTTTTTATTTGTTTGCATAACAATTAAAATCATCACCTACACAGAAATTTGAACCTAGTCTTTACATCATTACAGTCGAATTTCGGTTGACACTTGACAGCTAAACTTGACAATTTCACGCAACGTACTGAGAAAAAAGAAGGCCACTTTTATCAAAGTGGCGCTCATTTGGCTCGGACATTTTCGGGCGCGCGACTGTGGATCTACAGTTATAATTGATCAAAGAATAAATCTATAAAATAAAAATGTTTCTGTTTTTGTTTTTCATAATGACGGGCTTGTGTCCGTGCCTTGGGTGTCAAATTTATGTACAGTCAACTTTAATTGTTGAGTAACTTGCCATTTACTTCCAGATCCACGACATAACGCGTCACAACAACTCCGCCCTCCCTTTCGCACGCCACACGTTCCTCCGAACACAGATGACCAGAGCTGTGTCTCTCTGCCAGAACATGTTGCAGTCTTTGCAGGTTTGCTACATTTCACACGAAATACAAACTGAAACTTAGATGCACAGAAAAACTCAGAAAAAGAGACCAGCGCT
This sequence comes from Archips xylosteana, assembly GCA_947563465.1. Classification (NCBI taxonomy): domain Eukaryota; kingdom Metazoa; phylum Arthropoda; class Insecta; order Lepidoptera; family Tortricidae; genus Archips; species Archips xylosteana. The sequence goes on from OX387355.1 coordinate 1,874,207, forward strand.
GGGAATCGGACCCAGGCCCTCAGCATTCCGTGCTGCGTGCTAAACCCCTACACCACCACTGGTCAGGAGTTTAGACACAAATTTCTCCTATAAATGCTGTGGAAATGAGAGCATTAAGGAGTGTGATTGGTGTGAACTTGAGTGACCGAATGAGGAATAGTCTAATAAGGGAACGTTGTGGCATTAAAGATGATGTTGTGACTCGTATAGAGAAAGGGATGTTAAGTTGGTTTGGACATGTGGAGAGGATGGGCGAAGGAAGAATTACGAAAGAGATATATAATGCGAGTGTAATATTGGAAGAGGGAGACCAAGAAGGATATTTCATGATCAGATTGGGGATGTCTTGAAGAAGGGTCAGGTCAAGAGTACCCGAAACCGGCGAGCATGTATGAAAAGACTAATGAGTGTTGCTGAAGCGAAAGATGTATGTCAGGATCGTAGCAGGTGGAAACAAATAGTCTCTGCCTATCCCCTTGCTGGGAAGAAGGCGTGATTGTATGTATGTATGTATGTATTCTCCTATACATCCATCTCAGCTTTTAGTCGCTTAAGCAGCGACACTAGTGACATCTATGTTAGCTCTCATCGAGAGACCTCAACACTTCTTCGGAACTAACCGCTCACCCGGACCAAGAGATGTCGCTTTTTGAGCAATCTAATCAAGATTGGTTTTTTGGAGTGTTGAGGTCTCTCGATGAGAGCTAACATAGATGTCGCTAGCGTCGCTGCTTAAGTGATTAAAAGCTGAGATGGATGTATAGGGGTAATTTGTGTCTAAACTCCTGACCAGCGGTGGTGTAGGAGTTTAGCACGCGGCACGGAATGCTGAGGACCTGGGTTCGATTCCCAGCGCTGGTCTCTTTTTCTGAGTTTTTCTTTGCATACATGTATCAGTTTGTATTTCGTGTAAAATATATGGATTTCACGGGATGACCGAAAACGTAACAAATTTGCTGTTGAAAAATAAAAAATACAAAAAAACTCCAAAAAACCAATCTTCATTTCATCATCTCTGCGTATACACGTCCCACTGCAGTTCACAGGCCTCCACTCATGATAAAAGGGCTTGGGGCGTAGTTCTCACGCGGGTCCGGTGCGGATTGGGAACTTCACCCACACCATTAAATTTCTTCGCAGGTGTTTGCAGGTTGTCCTTCAATGAAAGTTCTTTGTAAATTTCAAATGTGATTTCGCACATAAATTCCGAAAAACTCAAGAGTTACCAGTACGGGTTCGATCCCACGACCCTTTTCTTGAGATACCAAATCACTAGGTTGTCACGACTTTTACATTTAAACAGTTCAAATCAGCTATACTCGACTGCGTCCTCGAGTTTTAGCTTGAGCTCGATCGCCCAGGTATTAGATTTACCTGACCCACCGTCATTAAAAAAATATGTATTATTTGTATGTTTTCCCAGACATAAAGAACGACCGGATAGCCTAGTTGTTAGAGAACCTGACTACGAAGCTGGAGGTCCCGGGTTCGATTCCGATTATGGGGGTAGATAATTGCATGAAAAATAAGAATGTTTGTGCTCGAGTCTTGGGTGTTTAATATTTATTTCAGTATTATCTACATATGTATGTTTATCCGTCGTGTAGTACCCATAGTACAAGCTTTGCTTAGTTCGGGACTAGGTCAATAGGGTTGTTGACACCACCAATCAACTGACGTACGTACGTAGTTGGTAGTGACCCTGCCTACGAAGCAAGGGTCCTGGGTTCGAATCCCGGTAAGGGCATTTATTTGTGTGATGAGCACGAATATTTGTTCCTGAGTTATGGATGTTTTCTATGTATTTAAGTATTTATTTATCTATATAAGTATGATTATCGTCGTCTAGTACCCATAGTACAAGCTTTGCTTAGTTTGGGACTAGGTCGATTTGTGTAAGATTGTCCCCTAATATTTATTTATTTATTTTATTTACCTTTTATGAGCTGTCAAAACACAATCCTCTCATAGAGTTTGAATGGCAATAGCAACTTATGACGTCACTTGTTCCTCAACTCAATCAACTAACTATTTATTTGTTTTAAACGAAAATTAATCCGGTTTTCAGGGCTAAAATAAAGCGTTTTTGTACCGGAGTCGTGTCTTCGAATTATTTTTAGAACACATTCGTCAACATTTCTATTCGTGTCAACATAACTTTGAGTCACGGTAGATATAGTCTACGATAACATGGCCCCCCCTCCACAATTCAAGAAATCTTCAATGTATTGTGAAAGTATCTATTTATAAAGCACACCAAAACTTTCAACGCATGTGTGCGTGTTGAGACAGCCGTCAAACAAAAGCATATACTACTACATAAAAATTCTTTCGTAAATATGTGACTAAACACATTGAAATAGTATTGTGAAGGGGCGGGCCATGTTATCGTAGTTTATCTCTAAATTGACACTCGTGCTGTTTCCAGATATTCCACAAGTGGATCACCCAGAAGGCCCCGCTGCGCGAGTGTGTGGATTGCCTCAAGAGTTTCACTCAGCTAGTGCGGGATGGGGATATCGTGTGTCCCATAGAACTACATAATGAGGTAAGTTGTCATTAAATAATTGTCAATTTTTGACGTGACATCGTCTAATAAATCGATGGACGCCGGCTGCACGCACGAAAAAGATGGTGCAATGTAACGTACATGTATCTACAGAGAAGTGAAGGCCAGTATGTACAAGAGAGCAGCGAACGCCAGCATGTACAATCTTAGTACTAGCGCTCGGGTAATTTTCAATGCGGGGGGTGCGGGGTGCGGGGTTAAGCAACGTCGGGCGCGGTCAGTACTTGGATGGGTGACCGCCTGGTTTCATTTTTGTTTTTTGAATGTTTTGTTATGACGTTGACACGTTAAACTATCGTCAGTAAACCGACTTTACAGACAACCGACCAGACGACGACCAGATGGCCTAGTGGTTAGAGAACCTGACTACGAAGCTTGAGGTCCCGAGTTCGATTCCCGTGTCGGGGCAAATATTTGTATGAAAAATACGAATGTTTGTTCTCGGGTCTTGGGTGTTTAATATGTATTTAAGTATTTATCTATCTATATAAGTATGTTTATCCGTTGTCTAGCACCCATAACACAAGCTTTGCCTAGCTTACTTTGGGACTAGGTCAATTGGTGTGAATTGTCCCGTGATATTTTTTTTTTAATTTATTTATTTTTATTTATTTTTTAACCGGTTTTTTTATTAAAAAAAAGTCATCTTAATTAAAAATTGTTTTCACCCAACTCCTTGTTCCTTGTTTTTCTTGCAGGAACTCCTGCAGACTTGTCAAAACTTGGACATCGCAAGCAGCGAATACTTGCAGCGAGTCATCAACTACATTAATATTGAAAACACAGTAAGTATTGTCTCATCATCAATATCATCATTTCAGCCGATAGTCGTCCACTGCTGAACATGGGTCTCCCCCAAGGTTAGTCAAACACACCAGCTCTGCGCCAGTCGCATCCAACGCGTTCCCGCGACCCCAGCCAGGTCGTCGCTCCATCTTGTTATACTAGTGGCCATAATTCGAGAGACAAGCTTGACAATTAAAGGGTTACCAGGGTTTGACGAAATTAAATAGCGATGTGGCCGATATCGATAATCAGTGTCGACTGGACTATATGATTTACTATATTTTTTTTTACTTCCTTTAATGATATCTTACATTGAAAAGTAAATTGTTGAATTAATTTAATCATATCACCGCAAGTAATGAATAAATACCACAGGTAGCCAAAGCCGTAATGTTTTTTTTTATATCGACACGAACGTCACTACCCTGTACCCTGTGAATCCAATACACTGTATCGCCCCCTTACTGCTAAAACCGACTAACCTCCCTTTTTGGCAAAAATGAGTTATACGTACCGTTAGAATACGCTTTCCAAGCTCTATCTGGTGGTAAAACCCGTTTTTTGATACGCCGCTCCGTTCTTGATTTAGCCTCCAGCTTAAGGTAGGTTATTGGTGATTTTCAGAAATAAATAACAAGCAAAAGCTACCAAGTGTATGTTAATGAATAAAATAGCAATTTTATTTCTGCATAAAGCGACTAAACCATACATAGTCGTTTTTTGCTGTAAACTATAAAACAAATATGGCATTTCACGTCTGAAAAAACCATCAAACCTAACCTTAGTATTTTTTTCCTGTACTAAATTATTGCATCGATTAAAATATTCAACTGCAAAAACAAACTAAACGTAGTATAGTTGGTTTTGAATGTTACGTTTCTCCTATCGGCGGCAGAATTATAGTACAGGAAGTACAGGCAAAACCGCTTAAGAGCGCGTAAGCGGCCCCTCCCCTCCCCGCACTTAGTCGCATTTCAACCTTGATCGAGACTGCACACGCGCGCGCGCATCCCGTTTTGAATTTATTTTCTAATGAGTTCGTGTATTATGTGTACATAATGAGTTCAAGATCATGAAAACTTTTAAATCTAGACTTGGAGGCGATGATACGAATAAAAGTAAGTACAAATTAACTGTTTACTGTTTCTAACCTACCTAAACTTTGAAGAGTGTAGATTATAGTTTTAAGCTACTTAATTATATTTATCTAAATGCAATAAATAGTGAAAATAATTAAAAGTGAGCGTTGAAGTCTCGGGATTCTTTTTTTCTTGCGTTAAATGACAGCAAATCGCACGGCCTTGACCGCACCTTAGCGCACCTCAGCGTACCTTAGTAACAAAATTGTTTTTGTTTCAGATTTTGAAAATAAGCACGAATCGTCAGATGGTGGTGAGGTACTTAGAAAAAGTAACAAAAAAATCAAGCAGGCCATTGAATTACACCGTATTAAGTATTAAATCCACCTACACTTGTGTTTCATCATAAGAATAAATAATAACAGTATTCTTATGGTTTCATATCGACTTGTATCTCATCATTTGAAACTTTTCTTTGTTTGTTTATTTTCTGTACAATAAAGTATTTACTTACTTACTTAAGTACCTATTTGTTTTATTTGTCGCAGCTTGAGGTTAATTTTTTTGTGGTCGCTTTAAGTAGGTAAATAAAAGGATGTAAGAGAACTATTTTATTTATGATTACTGAATGTCTTGCTTTGATAGACATTATTGACAACGTTTAATATTGAATACTTATTTAAGACCATCTGCGAAAAGGGTATTAGGTATACCTGAAGAGTACCATGGCTGGATTCAGTCACTTGTCTGCGAAAATATCGTAGACCGCGTGCCAGATGTGGCCGAAGGCGAGTCAAGTGACGAATAATGACTATGTGGGTTAACGATATACCTATAATATGATTATTTTTGGTGTTTAATAATATTTTATTGTAATGACGTGTATTTCTATCTATAATGTTGAATATTATTAAAGTTATATTTTGAATGTTACCAAATGCAAGGTTTAGATACAGATGAGCTGTTTATTTTCTTTCAACCGTACCAGCCCTCGGATAGTGAACAAAAACTTCCTTGTTGTGGTTATTCGATGACACGTTATTTTTTTTTTAGGTTTTATATTCCTCCCTGTGGTTACAAGGGACTTTATGGGTTAATTTCCATAATATTAATTGTTAAATATTTATTAAAATGGTCATTTTTATCTTGTTTGATGTTCAATGTCGCTCTATAGTCAAATAATAAAGCAAATAATCGTCAGATTTGTAAATATAACTCCATGATAATTTATATACAAATAGAATATAGTCAAAATAACTGCAATCGTTACAAAGGATTTCGCTTCGCCCCATTGGATCTGTGCAGTTTGTAAAATTAGCTAAGTGACAAAACATACTAATTACATTTTAATACTTTAATGGCGCTTAATTTCGAAACGTTACACATCTCCTACAAGCAAAACCGACTATCTGCGCCACTTTTTTTACTCAAAGCGTGATTTTACCTACTTATATTGGGTATAGGCTAAATTTCTTCATACCGTTTTACTTACAGATAACCCATCTAAATAAAAACACAAAACACTTCAATTAACGTTAGGTTTTATTAGAGAACGTACCACTCAAACCTTTAAATGTGTTTTTCTCGAAACTATCATTGATGCAGTTAGTCGGTTTTAGCAGTAAGGGGACGGTATCTTCAGTACGCTGTCTATCGGAGTTACAGTGTATTAATAATAATACGTAATCACTTATTAGGTAATGTTAGTAGTTCTCTATAATAATTTAACTTAGAATAATCATAATAATAATAACAACACAATATAATAAAATCAATTCAATTCAATCAATCACATGTCACGTATTGGATTCACAGGGTACCCCATTTGATCAATTATAACTGAAGATACACATTGCCGAACAAAATCCCCTTCAAAAAGTGTCCGAACTTTTTTATTTGTTTGCATAACAATTAAAATCATCACCTACACAGAAATTTGAACCTAGTCTTTACTTCATTACAGTCGAATTTCGATTGACACTTGACAGCTAAACTTGACAATTTCACGCAACGTACTGAGAAAAAAGAAGGCCACTTTTATCAAAGTGGCGCTCATTTGGCTCGGACATTTTCGGGCGCGCGACTGTGGATCTACAGTTATAATTGATCAAAGGGCACCCCTGTTTGTGGCAACATTTGAGCAAAATGAAATTGTCACAGTTGTCTCTCGAATTATGGCCACTAGTATAGCCACACTGCGTCTTCGGATCCGTGGACGCCACTCGAGGACCTTTTGGCTCCACCGGCCATCAGTTCTACGAGCGATGTGCCCTGCCCACTGCCACTTGAGCCTGGTGATTCTTCGAGCTATGTCGGAATCTAGTTCTTGCGCGGATTTCATCATTTCTAATGCGATCCCGCAGAGAAACTCCGAGCATAGCCCTTTCCATCGCCCTCTGAGTGAGCGTTATCCCGTAGTTTCTCTCGCGTAATCCGTCTGGTAGTTGAATTGAACTTTAACCAGAAATCGGAATTTTCACGGCAAAATATAAGACTGTCGGAATCAAGCTAGTGTTAGAACTAATTTTTTATCGATATCGATAGTTGTGCAATAGAAGAAAAAAACGGCCCACTATATAAAAAAACATATTTAATACAGAATTTTAGGTGAGGTGATAAACGAAACAGGCTACTCCCAGAGAATGTTGAGAAATTAATGATTATCTCTTCTTATTACTATCACAAACCAAATAAAATGTCATGTGCTGCGGACTTCGAAGAAGAAATTCCATCTGTCTCTATATAATTTTATACAAACATGACCTAAAATTCTGTATTAAATATGTTTTTTTTTTATTTAGTTAACCGTTTTTTCTTCTATTGCAGAACTATTGATATCGATAAAAAATTGGTTTTAACACTAGCTTGATTGCGACAGTCTTATATTTTGCCGTGAAAATTCCAATCTCTGTTAATTACCATTAAATTTACATACAATCACGCCTCCTTCCTAGCAAAGGTGTAGGCAGAGACTATTCGTTTCCACCTACAGTAAAATTACATGAAGTTTACCACTGACAGATGGTTTGCCTTCATTTCATATTCAACTTTAACGACGTACAAATAAAGCCAATTTTATAATACTGTTACCCACGTTTGCAGATTTTGTAATATCTACTTTATTTGTATGGTGTTATAGTTGGAAATAAAATGAAGGCAAGTCATCAGTGGTAAACCAAAAGTAAATGTATTGTAGGTACTACAATGCTGACCATGACCATACATGTTCCGCTTCCATAACACTCCTTAGTCTTTTCGGGCGTGCTCGTCGGTTACGGGCAACTTTTGACTTGACCTTCAAGATATCCCTAATTTGATCATGGAATGTCCTTGGTCTCTCCAACATTTCCACCTACACTCCCAAATAAAATGAAAATTAAACACTGAAATTTCCCAGAAATTATAAAATAAATATAGCACCATACGTCAGTATAGTGGCGTATGTTGCCGATCTAGTTTTGGTCAATTCAATGGGGTTTGTCGGGAGTTTATTTTCTCTTTTAAAATTTTGTTTTGTTTCAGTCAGCTTTACGTTTGAAAAAGAAGTCTAGTGTGCGAAACGTCGGTAAGAAGAGACCTATTGGTATGTGGACAAAGCCAGGCTACAGAGCGAGTGAGCAAGCATTAAATAACTTGTAATGTGTTGGTTAATTCGGCAGGCTAATTGTCTAACTCCCTCGCAAGCGCCATCGCGTTCATTTTGACAGTTCTTGTATGGGCTGACAATTGGTATCGGAAACAGCCAGCTGTCACAGCCATACAACAACTGTCATTTCAATCCAATGCCAAGTGTCAAAACAGTTATACAATTACACTGCCGGTCAAATCTTGCAACTGAATTTGATTTTTTAGATCAATTTGCCAGAATCATTATTTCCTATAGTCCGAGAAGCTCGTGCGCGGCTCTCCGCGGAACCCTGTCGCAGTCAGCATTTGCCGCACTTATTAAAAACAATCTCGTTAAGGACAGCAGAGGCTCCCTGCGACAAGGATCCGCCGAGCGCCACGCCGGCAGAATTTTCATTCGCACTTTTTCCCAGATGCTTTTTTTCTCACACTGGTTTTTTACTGATGCTTATTTTCAAAGAAGCGTTTTTTCCCAAAGATTAATATGGTCTTTGATCAATTATAACTGAAGATACACATTGCCGAACAAAATCCCCTTCAAAGAATGTCCGAACTTTTTTATTTGGTTGCGTAACAAATAAAAGCATCACCTACACAGAAATTTGAACCTAGTCTTTACTTCATTACAGTCGAATTTCGGTAGCGGCAAAACTCCACTTGACAGCTAAACTTGACAATTTCACGCAACGTTCTGAGAAAAAAGAAGGCCACTTTTATCAAAGTGGCGCTCATTTGGCTCGGACATTTTCGGGCGCGTGACTGTGGATCTACAGTTATAATTGATCAAAGAATATAGTAAATGTGTCGACGGAGCTCCGCCCATCGGAGCTCCTTCTTCTGTGTGCTTTTGGCCGTTCGGGCCGATGCAAACTTAACATAACCTAAACCTACCTATGTTTCTGTGACGATTACAGTTGGGAAAAAACGCGATTGTGAAAATGGGTACGCTCATTTAGGTCATTATCCAAGCGTTTCAACCGCCTAATTTTGGTGGTCACGTTTTCTACGAATCGGCTGTAGATTTTGATGGCGTTTTCAGTTATTTATTAGAGGACCTGTACTTCTACCACATAGTTAAAAACTGTATCAGAATCTTTTGCCATTACCACAAAAAAGTGTCCACCAAAATTAGACGGTTGAAACGCTCGGATAATGACCCAAATGAGCTTCAGTAAAAAACCAAAGTGAGAAAATAGCATTTGGGAAAAAAAACCGGTTGTCTGTAAAGTCGGTTTACGGACGATAGTTTAACGTGACAACGTCATAACAAAACATTCAAAAAACAAAAATGAAATCAGGCGGTCACCCATCCAAGTACTGACCGCGCCCGACGTTGCTTAACCTCGGCGATCGGACGAGAACCGGTGTTTTGTCAAATATCTTGAAAACGGTGCATCCTACGGCAAAATCAATGAAATTTTCATCCCCTTTAATGCCCCCCCCCCCCCGCTCTCTCGCACTCCCCCCGCATCCCCATCAACCCCCCCCCCCCCCCCCGCCCGGCACAACGCAACCCGAAAAACCCGCATTGAAAATTGTTCATACTGGCCTTCACTGCTCTGTGTACGTACATGTACGTTACATTGCGTTATCCTTTTTCGTGATTGTAGCCGGCGTTCATCGATTTATTAGACGTCACGTCAAAATGCGAATGGAAATTTTGCTACGCGGAACAAATAAGTTTGTGGAACTGATCTAGTTACTTGAAAATGAAAAAATGAAAATGTTTATGTCGTTATAAAATCGTTTAACAAAAAATCAGGGTTGGGGCCTCCTAGTAGGTATTGGACATACCTGTGACAGGAGGTCCCGCTCCTCCATAACTATTACATAATGTTGTTTATAACAAAACAAAGTTATTTTAACTTTACACAAAAATATCTTAAAGAAAAAAGAATAAAAAAATAAAAAGTAGAAAAATAACAATTTTTTTTGTTAATGCGCTCTTGGCACATTGATATCACAATCAAAGACAGAGAAGAAAGCATGTGTGTGTGTGTGTGTGTGTGTGTGTGTGTGTGTGTGTGTGTGTGTGTGTGTGTGTACGAATCTTAATTATGAAAATAATGAATCTAGGTTTTTTATTTACTCATATTTCAGCCATTGTGTTCATTAATTGTATGTAAGCAATGCTTCCGCTTGATCATAGCTGATAGTTTTAAGCCAAATCAGCAAGGCATCTTTGCATTTATATGACTGCATTGGATAGATATTTATTATATATTGAATTTTATTATACAAGTGAACGGCTTGAGCTCTGAATTGTCTTTTTGCAAACAATGTTACTTAAATAAAGATTTAATCTATTCTATTCTAGATACAGAAACTGACGCTACGAGTAAACTGTCTATGTACTCCTTGGACACACTTCGTGTCAATTCTAAACCTTCTAGTTCCAGGGATTCTGGGTAAGTAATTTCATACGCTTATCTTTCCATCGTCTCGGCGTGCCTCTAGTTGCAGTAGTTCGGTTGATTTGTTCGGGGCCGAACTGCTGCCACACTTTTAGTCACATTAATTCGGTTATGACGTCAAACTGAACTACTGAGAATTGAAACGACTCAAAAGCGCGGTTAAAAATATAGCTAAATACACAATCAATGAAAACTAAGAGCTAGTTAATTTTATTTGCAATGTTGCTATTTAATTTCCTTGCAACCGAAGTGGAAAAGAAGAGTGTAAAACTCTAGCATTAAACCCAATTTCCCCTCGACGTAGCTATATGAACGTTTCAGGTAAAATGGCTGTTTTATGTTCTTGTTGTACAGTCAGCATCATATAGATAGTGACAGTCAATGTCTACAAATACAGGGTGTTACATTGAACGTAGTACAAATTAAGTAATTCCGGCTCAGTTAACGATAGAGAACAAAATGCACGAATTGAGTAATTAAAATACTTCGTAATTAACTTTTGCTTATTTGTTAACAGAATAAAGAAATTAAAATCTCCTAGTGTTGTCACCCATCATGACGTCACGTTTACTTGACGTATCTATTCCTCAAGCTTTGTTATCAGTTATCAGTGTGTCAAAACATCAAAACAAATGATAAGGAACAACAAGTGATATCTGTTTTTTTTTTAGAAAGTAAAATTAACTGTTAAGTTCAAACGTACTTCAGCAAGTTTTCGAAATGTCCACCTCCTTCCTGAACACATAGCTCTGCACGTCGTCGAAGATTTCTTTGCACTCTGCCGAGTACGAACTCGTTGGTTTTTACTACCTCAAACGCCTGGATTATTTTTTGGCGGAGCTCCAGAACAGTATCAGACTCTCGTTTGTATACCAGTCTTTTGAGCTCACCCCACAAAAAATAATCCATTGGAGTTAGATCCGGGCTACGAGGCGGCCATTCCACTGGACCACTGCGTCCTATCCAACGTCCAGGGAACTCTTGGTCCAGGTAACTCCGAACCCGCAGGGAAAAATGTGCTGGAGCTCCGTCTTGTTGATAGTGCATGTTTTGCAAATTTTGTTCGGGAATTTGTTGCAGCAGCATTGGCAACTCGTTTCTTAAAAAGGCTTCGTACTTAATTCCATTTAAATTACCTTCAATGAAATAAGGTCCTATGACATAATTATTGAGAATACCCGCCCAAACATTAACTGAGAAGCGTGTTTGAAACGAGTCTCGCCGTGTCACATGAGGATTGACATCACTCCACCAGTGCTCGTTGTGTATGTTAAACAGTCCTACTCTGGTGAAGGTAGCTTCATATGACCATAAAATGTTAAGGTGTTGGTTTTGTAATAGCCAACGACAAAACCGTACTCTCCTGGAATAATCTGCTAAGACAATATCTTGCACCCGTTGAAAGTGAAACGGGTGTAATCCTTCGGCATTCAAAATTCTCCAAATAAAAATGTGGGTTGTACCAAATCGTGCCGCGGCTTCTCTGGTGCTGGCTTCTGGGTGGCGGATAAAATACCTAAGTACTCGTGTTTTAAAAACCCCTGAGTACCTTGGACGCCGGCCTCTACCTTGGGCATGAGCTGGGACCGTAAACTGTCCATAGTCTCTCAAATTCTGTACACTTGTGTTGATCAATTGACGAGTGGGGATTGAACTCTCCGGGTATCGCTCATGAAATAGTTCTTGTGCCCTCATCGTACTCTGCGATGTGAAATAAAGTTCTACCATCACTGATCGCTGAATATTAGTAAACGGATAAGCAGGAGGCATGACTTCTGTTTAAAATTAAACTGCGACAATAAAGAATCAAACGAAATGCTGGTTTGTTATGACAAATAACTTCAGTAATGTGTCAGAATGAATTTTACTCATAAATTATCAACATAGGAAAGCAAAAAGGTAAGTGTTCACTACAAAACTAGATTCAAACTTTTTTCTTTTAACTCTCTAATTAGGGTAACCACGATGAGACCAAAAAATAGGAAAAATTTAAACAGCAATATTAATTAATTAAGATGACTTTAACAACACGAGACCTAGTAGAGGCGTTTAGCATCAGGGAGACGAAATTAAAAAACAAGAGTTGTATTACGTTCAATGTAACACCCTGTATATCGCTACATCCGAAATGTCCATTAATACCGACTCATCCAATGTGATCAAATTGTTCAGGTCATCCACCGTGTTCAAATTCACCGGAGCGCACAAAGCGCCAAATACTTGGTAGCTGTCAAGTCGCCGTTGGTACCGTAACACCCACAACACCATTGGTATCCTAGCATCCAGAGTATCCAAAAATATGGAACACATATCAAGTATGAACTTTATTTTCAATGTTATAGAGCTCAAACATGGTTAATACGGGAATATATAATATATGTTGTAGGTCTAATACCTTCTCGATGTTTGACTTTTGACAATCACTGAGAAGAGTACCGAACTGTCAAGTCATTTTATCCCTTTCATGATCTGAATGACATATACTTGTTTTGTATTATTTACGCCGTCTGCATAAAGTGTAGTATTGCTTGGTCTGATTGACAGATAAGTTGGTTAGTATATTGACGGCAAAATCAAGTTATTTTTTATTTTAAGAATGATTTGTAACAACCTTTTTCATTTGAATTGGAAAGTACTAAAAACACACTTTGAAAAAAGAACAGTTTTAGATTTTCCACCATAGCTGCGTGCACGGTAGTGCTGCTGGCAAGACGAGGCAGAAAATTACCGCTTTACTTAATAGGTAATTTGATTTTATGAATAGAAGAAGTTACTTCATCCCTGAAGTATTATCAACCATCAATGTGGTTTATTTAAGTACCAAGGTCTCATCAAATACCTTGGACATTTTATTGAAAATTGTTTAAAATATAATACCTAGTTGTGCACAAAGCAAAGTCACCTTTTAAATTAGTCGGCCAAAAACAGCAACCTATTTGCAGTGATATTCAAACTCATATTAAAAAAATACGGATAACTCACGTCTAACAAACGAAATAAGACTAAACTCTAGACTGTCGAATAAATAAATATGCTGTACTTATTGACTTCGCAAGATTTCATATCTATATTTTTTCTTAAATAAAACTCTAGACCTTGGCTACATTTTTAACATCAAGCAGTTCTTTCTATAATCATGTAATGACTTCTTTCCACAATTTTATATTTAACAATATTACGTTGTGTTAATATCAAAACATTCTGCTTGAGCTCTATTACGTTTAACATAAAGTTCACAATTGTAGTGTGTTCCATATTTTTGGATACTTTGGATGCTAGGATACCAATGGTGTTGTGGGTGTTACGGTATTAACGGCGAATTGACAGCTACCAAGTATTTGGCGCTTTGTGCGCTCCGGTGAATTTGAGCACGGTGGATGACCTGAACAATTTGATCACTTTGGATGAGTCGGTATTAATGGACATTTCGGATGTAGCGGTATATTTGGAGACATTGACTGTCACTATCTATATGATGCTGACTGTACAATCTAATGTTTATTTAGCTACGTACTTTTGAGTCGTTACAATAGGGATGTTTCCTAGGTAAAAATTAATAATTCTTATTAGTCCGTATTTTACATTATCAAAAAATATTAGACACGTAAGTTTTCTTTTGACAATTTAACGAAAAATGACGAAGATATGGCGCGTTGAAGTTCCGCGTGACGTCACTTGTTCCTAAAACGCTCATACAAAGTGTAGGAACAAGTGACGTCACGCGAGACTTCAACGCGCCATATCTTCGTAATTTTTTGTTTAGTTGACAAAATAAAAAATACGTGTCCAATATTTTTTGATAATCTAAAAGACTGATTAGTTAGGAAAGTAGCCAATTCTCAGTAGTTCGGTTTCATAGTCATTTATAACCGAACTACTGAGACAAAAAGTGTTGCAGCAGTTCGGAACTACTGTAACTAGAGGTATACGTATCGTTGCTGGGCATAAGCCTCCTCTCAGAACGATAGGGCTTGGGCTGTAGTCCCCACTACAGTAAAATTACATAAAGTTTACCACTGACAGATGGTTTGCCTTCATTTCATATTCAACTTTAACGACCTACAAATAAAGCCAATTTTAGAATACTGTTACCCACGTTTGCAGATTTTGTAATAGCTACTTTATTTGTACGGTGTTAAAGTTGAAAATGAAATGAAGGCGAGTTATCTGTCAGTGGTAAACTAAAAGTAAACGACTATTGTACCCCGCTCTCGGATTCAGTAGTTGTAATATTTTGTGATTGAATATGCAGGGAATAGAATTACTTAGCGATTCTCTTTTCTTTGGCAGTTGGTAATCGAAAATGTACAGTCGGCTGCAGAGTGACTTTGGATGTCACGGTCATGTTTCTCTGCAGCTGACCGTACTCTATGACTTCAACTGACACCGTTGGTGACCCGGCTCCTAGGTGAATGTAGGGGCAGTTGAAAGCGAGTTTCGAATCTTTACTTTTTACATGAAAATGACCCGTGATTGACCTCAATCTAACCTGATGAAAAATGCAGATGAGGCGTATTTCACCGGCTCAGTAGCAGGCTATTCACTCTAGCCTTGAAAAGCCCTAATTTGTATCTGTTTTGGATTAAAGGTGCGACCAAACCGCCGCTTAAAAAACGGTGACGGTACAGAATCGCAGTGAGGCACCGTAAACGTCAGAATTGGGAATGTCTAAAAAAAATTACCAGTGGTTTTTATACAGGGTGTTTGGTAGCTACGTGCAAAGCTTTAAGGGGGTGATAGCCAAGGTGTTTTTGAACATTTTTAGCCATATATATCTTAGCCGAAATTTGTTTTTTTTTTTTTTAAATTGAAGACTTGGAAATTTTAGGAAAATACCCAGAATTTGATAGTCACGAGTCAATATTGCCCCAATAAGCGTTAATTTGGAAATTTTAAATATGGCACAGAAAAATGACGCAGACTTGTCTTTTTCACATGCTATTCACTAGTTAAATTTCAAGACTAGTGCATTCTTAGCGAGTGCTCCCTGAGTTTGGTTTTTACTTTTTATCTCAAATTTAGCAAGCAATGTCAATGAGTGATACCTTAAAAGAAAGAACAATAAACAGGCGTGTTTCTAAAAATGTTTGAACATTTCAAGGATTTTTTTTTATTTTTTTTTATGGCACAGAGAAATGACTCTGTTCCAACCTAAGACATTTTTAGTAATTTCGAATGCCTCCATTTTGTTTTTGTGGCAAGAAAGACACTTAAAAATTATTTCATTTGGTCTAATACACATTAAACTATCCGAAATAAAAGATTTGGTTTCTAAATTAACGCTCATTGGGGCAATATTGACTCGTGACTATCAAATTCTGGGTATTTTCCTAAAATTCCTAAGTCTTCAATTTAAAAAAAAAATATCCAATTTCGGCTAAGACATATATGGCTAAAAATGTTCAAAAATACCTCGACTATCACCCCCTTAAAGCTTTGTACTTAGCTACCAAACACCCTGTATATTTTTTTGTATGGAAAAGTCAATTATAAGAAACTATTTTCAATATTTTGTCATTTAGTTCACTACTTTTTTCAAAATTAGTTATTGAAACTATTTTGGTTGATGACGTCAGATTGTAATTGAGGGCTCCAACACAGCCAAATTTCTAAATCTATCTAAATTCGTACGATAAGGCAGCCCCTTTAATTATTTTTTGCGTAGTGGTACACTGCAACTAGTGTCACTTTACTGGCGCTGTCAAAGTGCTAGATGTCAGACAGCGGGTCCAAATCAAACTCCGTTCCGTCAAATTTTAACCACACAGAATAAAGTACCACTTGGACCGGTCACGCAATTTACACCAATGTCAAATGAAGGTCATTGCTTATTTGTTATGTAATAAATTCATTACATAATATTAAAATTAAATAACTACAGAAAACGAGTTAAAAAGCATTTATCTCGAATTGGTTTTCGATTTACTATACATTGCAAAAAAATAGACATCCCCAATTTACCGCATGCTCTCCATAGTAAAGTTTTGACGTTTACGGTGCGTCACTGCGATTCCGTAACGTCACCGTTTTTTAAGCGGCGGTTTGGTCGCACCTTAATTACTTAATCTGTGGTGATAGCGTTCCTGAAAAATAACAGGAAACTTACAGTTTAATTATTTTTTATTCGATAGTTGCCCGTCGAAGGCAAGATTGGGCGATGCAGACACGAACAGCAAGCCGGAGGATGCCGCGCAAAAGAAGAAGACACCCAGGTAAAAAAATCATCATCATCATCGTTCGCCGAAAGACGTCCAGTGTTGGACATAAGGCCTATGGTCGTATGGACTTTGGGCCTTTACAGCGCCATCCGTATCCATCGGGCTCCTACAACCCTCACCAGGTCATCAGTTCTTGTGGAATCGGATCGGCCGAACGTAGAAAATAAGTTTTGATTTCCTCCTTCGAAATGGGATTTTTTCATGATGATGCTATTTTTTGGGGCATGTATACAGGGTTTAAAAAAACGAACGCCACAACCACCAACCTTCCCAACCTTGATCGACACAGACACATAGGTAGGCTTTGGTTATGTTATGTTTGCATCGGCCCGAAGGCCCAAAAGCACACACAAGAGGCGCACTGTTTCTGTGTCAATTCAAATTAGGGAAAAACGCTACTGCTTCAGTAAAAAACTATAGTGAGAAAAAAGCATCCGGGAAAAATGCGAATGGAAATTTTGCTACTACAAAATAACGATTTTGGTAAATTGGTCAGCGTTTGTGAATCGACCAGTAATGTGTCCTTTACGTAGAATGTGCTATTTTAAATATTTAACCCTTTCAACGCCACGCCTCGACAAAACGCAAACCTGCTTTGAATCTTATGTCATTGTGTCAAGATCACTTTGACAATGTACTTTGTGACACCTATATGTGTTGTTGGCGTTGAAAAGGTTAATTAGTTGCCTTCGATGTGGCGTTCGAGCTTTCCACTTTGTATATTTAATTGTATGTCTTTCAGGACACGTCGTCCGCTTATGCGCGCGCCGGGCGGTGTGCAGCGAAAGCGGGAAAAGCCACGCGAAGACAACATACCAACAATGGTCGAGGCCGTCGAAGCTGTAATTATTTTATAATATATAGGCATCGGTAACTCGTGGCAATTAGGTAGCACTAGTGATGAGACACGTTTTTCAAGTGCCTTTTCAGATAAGATAAAATAATTCTTTAAAATTGAAAGGTCACATTTATTACCGGGGCCTCATCCAAAAGGTAAACTTGTTTATCAAAAGCTAAAAATAGCATTATCAAAAAATCCAGGATATCTTACAATAGTAAATTTAAAAAGCTTATTACAAAATAAAGAAGTTGAAATCAAAGAGCTTTTTACAAGCTTTTATTTAACTTTCAATACAGAATGTATGTACGTATGTACGGGTCAAATTTTGGAAGTCGATTTTGACCCACTTCCTGTGGTCGGATTGGCTTGAAATTTGGTAAACTTATGTAGGTTGGATGACAATGCAAGTACAGTCAACAAAAAAGCTTGCAATAAAAATGAAATTTTTAACAAAAACTTTTATTTAACCGACACACTCAAATAGGAGACGTAGGATAACTTCTAAAAATTTTAAACAAATATTTATTGTCTATCACGAAAGTCAAATATTAAATGGTTGAAAAGATTTCTTGTAATGGGTTTCTGTGCTCGATTCGTACAGAGAAACATAGTCACTTCACTAGTCTGTAAGAAATGTCAAATGCTACCTAAATGCCACGAGTTACCGATGTCTAATAATAATATCCCTCTATGAACATTACTGTGTATTTTGAGCGTGAGACGGATTTATGGAATAGAAAAACTAAGAAGAAATGGTATGACAACGAGACGCGCTGATCGTAAATAAGTTCAACTGAGAATATTACGTCAATTTGCTGGCAATTTAAATTTGATGATTCGAATACCTAGCATCGAGTAGTTTTGTTGGCATGTATTACCTACGCATTGAGTTCATTTTACAATGCATGATTTTGGAGACCTGATAGATAGGTGATGAGACTATTTATTGCAATACTGTTTCAAAAAAATAGTAATTATTACCAAGGATGATATAGACTGGATTGGCAGTCGCCATAGTACGGATCGGCCGTGGTTTTTGTAGTTCGATTATTAAATCTAGATGGCGCTGAAATATAGCCAGAGGCTTTGAAGGCAAAACAATAAGACTACAGATATTTCATATCACTGCAAATGTATTATTATGCAATATTTTTGAAAAATAATACATTTGTAGTAATATGAAACATCTGTAGTCTTATTGTTTTGCCTTCAAAGCCTCTGGCTATATTTCAGCGCCATCTAGATTTAATAATCGAACTACAAAAACCGCGGCCGATCCGTACTATGGCGACTGCCAATCCAGTCTATATCATCCTTGGTTCAACTGAGAATATTAGAATATTACGTCAATTTGCTGGCAATTAAAATTTGATGATTCGAATAGCATCCAGTAGTTTTGTGGGCATGTATTACCTACGCATTGAGTTCATTTTACAATGCATGATTTTGGAAACCTGATAGATAGGTGATGACTTGATGGGACTATTTATTGCAAATCAAAAGACTCTTCAAGCTTGTTTACCCGTGTTCTAATGCTAAAATAAAAAAATAAACGAAGCAAGTATCATTACACATGTATAACTACGTGTAAGTGTCCGACTGTCTCTTCTTCGGGAAGGGGAAACGATTAGCGCTAAGTTCGGGAGGGATTTAGGGGTTCACCGTACACACTTAGCACCTCAGAATGTTCCCACTTTTTTTCTCACACGCCCGGAGCCCACTCGGAAGGACCCACAAACCGCGGCACCGTGTGAAGGTTTCTCGTCCAAATTGCCCGAGATTATACCAAATTCTAATAGACAAAACCAAAACGCGCTTTCGCTACGAACCAACCAAGTCATAGTTCAAGTGACAGCTCAACTGACAGCTCAACTGACAGTTGTCTCACACTTTTTTTTTTCTTTTATGAAGCGCGTTCCGATACACGCCTTTCTGGTCCGAACATACTTGTACAATAAATTCAACGTTATGCCATTATCATAAAGTTCTAATTTTGCTTGGTTCAGAAGTTAGTGACAGGTTTACTCTATATCATTATCCACCGACGCAAAAACAACGGGGTGTTATAAGATTGACGCGTTTGTGTGGGTGCGTGTGTGTGTGTCTGTCTGTGGCATCGTAGCTCCCGAACGTATGAACCGATTTCTTTTTGTTTGAAAGGTGAATTAGTCGCGAGTGTTAGCTATGTTTGATAAAATCGGTCCAAGATGGCCGCCGCCACAAAATGGCGGATTACATATTTTTGTACAACTCCCTCAATGTGGGTATCAAATAAAAGGGCTTGACTAGTAAAAAACTATACACTATGATAAATTTGAAATCCAAGATGGCGGTCACCACAAAATGATGAATTATATTTTCAAACATATCAGCTTGTCTTCTTGACTATCGTTGCAGTACACGCCCAGCCATATGAGCCGGGAGGGTACGCCTCGCATCTCGCCACACGGCTCGCCTCGCGCGCCGCCTCGACGTAGCAAGCACAACACGCCGCGCGGTCAGTAGAGAAAATTCATCATCATTATCATCATCATAGATAGATAGATAGATATAATCTTTATTCTTCAAAACAAAGACATGGCTTAGTAACTAAAGAGTAATAAAACTAACAATTCAGCAGTTAAAATTATGCCCCAAACAAGGTACAGTAGTACCACGTTTATAAGTTACGCCGATGTACCAGCGCAGAAAACTTATTATGATGTGGAGCGAAAAATTTCCTGCCAATCATAGCAGACCACGCGTACGTGCGTCACGTGATTGTCCTCTATTGGTTGTTTCCCCGTCATCTATGGTTTTCTAGTGGTTAGCAACCAAGCTTGTTTATGCTGTCATGTCATAACAAAGATCGAGTAAATTCGGTAAAGATTCCATTGATATTTTATTGTGCTATTTCATACAATAAATTCCATGCCTCACGTTAGAAGAACCTACCTATTATACTTATATTACGAGCGAGATAGCATGAGTCCATGTTGTTCTTGTATTTGAAGCCATAAGGTAAAATAATAAGGTGTTAATGTCATTGGTATGATCACGTTCGGTTTCAGTCGGTGTTAGGTTGCACTATTCTGCGCAAACGATTATTGCCGATGTAACTTATATGTATAAGTGGTAATACTGTACTTACGATAGCAAAGAGAAACATAAAATAACAATTAACCAGACCAGACACATGTAGATGAGAAGCCATGTGATGCACTGAAGAATAGGCGCTGGCTCAGCATGATCATCATCATAATCATCTTATTATTAATCATCATCATCATCCCAGCCTATCAGCGTCCCACTGCAGGGCACAGGCTTCCTCTCAGATTAAGAGGGAATGGGCCGTAGTTCCCGCGCGGGTCCAGTGCGGATAGGGAACTTCACACACACCATTGAATTTCTTCGCAGATGTATGCAGGTTTACTCGCGATATTACCCTTCATGGTAAATTTCAAATGTAATTTCGCACATAAATTTCGGCTGGCAAGAGCTGGATGAGAGTGGCCGAGGATCTTGCTCAGTGGCTTGCCATGAGAGAGGCCTATGTCCAGCAGTGGACGAACATAGGCTGATGATGATGATGATGATGATGATGACGACATAAATTCCGAAAAACTCAGAGTTGCGAACGATTTAACTTTTTAATCCTAGACCATGCAACCTGCCCTTAAGCGGACTTGCACTACGTAACTCTGAATTAAGAGCTGACCCAAGGTTAATTAGTGTCAAAATGTGGGTCGTTTAAAATAAACAACGTGCAACGAAAGTTAGTCATACAAGCTATACCTATGGGTAACTTTCTTTACACAAAGGATTCAATAGTTTTGTTCAAACAAAATCCCTTGATTGAGTACAATTTTTTTTAAAGATTCGTGTATTGTCCACCGTATCCCAGGATAAACGACTTATTTTTACGGTCCTAACGAGATCAAAACTTGCCAGGTATCCGCAAAAGCCGCAACACGAGCCCTCGCCTCGCCCGCTCGCCGTCCAGAATGCATCTAAGTCAAAAACTAAACGTGACCTCACAAGAACTAAAACTGGCGCTGAACTCTGTCAAAGTCACGTCCGACATATCGCTGTCACCACCAGTCCCTGACAGGGCGATATCCCCCAAATCGGGACGAGTGAAACCCCAATCCCCCGAGATGCAGTCCGCCGAGTTGAAATCCCCCCAGGAGCCTTCGGATTGGAAAGAAGAGAGCTTCGATACACAGGTCAGTGTTCGTTTCTGTGTTCATACGGGCTCTTTTGAGCTGTGTATACAGATTGATTGAAGAAGCATTGGCTGGGCTGTCACTTGTTTGGTGGGAAAAAACGCAAAAACAGTTGTTTTCGTACTAGTTTTATGGCGACATTTTTTGTTTTCCTGTTTGTACAATAAAGAGTATAAACAAACAAACATTGGCGACAATACAGATTGTGGAGTTTTGAATATGATAAATTACCTATGTAAAACACATCTTGAATTAGAACATGAAGAAGTCGAAATACTCCGTTTTATCTTTTAAAATACATATTAACTATTTCTTGTTATTCTGTCCCGTCAGCGAGGGGACAAAAGTAGTACAGTTTGATTAGAAGAAAATGTGTCACATTAACTAACATGCTAATGCTTATTAGATGACCACTTGTAGAAGGGGTTTATTTAAAACTACCACAAAAATGCATGTTTGGCAAATTTTAATCAGATAAACTTGCGGTTTAAAGAGTTACTCAGGAGACCGTCACTATAGCAACGAGTGACAAAGAAAAGTTGATCGACCCATGTATATAAAAATCTCATGTCATGGTGTTTGTTATCGAACTCCTCCGAAACGGCTTGATGGATTTTTATGAAACTTTTTTCTCTATATTTTGTAGGTCTGCTGAGAATAAGGTCGTAGGCTATTTTTTATACTCCTAATCTTCGCGGACGGAGTCGCGGGCAACAGCTAGTCGTAGCACAAAATTAGGCCTGCTGTTGGTCTTAAAATTATTTTAGGCACATTAGAAAGTCAAATCTCAAGCCGATGTCGCCGAATTCAAAATTGTTTTTTTTTACAAAAAATTAAACATCTCCCAAAAGAAGCCAAATTGACTTGACTTTATGCTACATTTTTTGGATTGAAATAGTTTTGAATCTATCGGGTTACAGTGTGTATAAATAAAAGGAGACATATTAAATGAAAATAATTTATTGAAAAAAATAATCAAGAAAATCCTATTTTAAATTAGCTTTCGTTCAATACAAAAATACATAAGAAATAAATAAATACCTTACAGGTAGCCCCTTTAGGATGACTTAGCCATACAGTATCACTATATAACTTACACCAAATATGTCTTTACGTTTTTTTTAAACTATAACTTTTAAGATTTGTGCATTTTAAGATTATAATAATTTAAGATTACATAATTGTTTGAAAATGTTGCTTACAGCGAATCTCATTTGAAACCCAAGATACAACTTGAAATAACAAGTTGTAATTGGTTTATTAAAATTAATTATTTATTTCAGTAACTTAATGAAATTGGTCGAGTAATGTTTACACGTGAAAGAGTCGCCTATAAATGTCACATATGTTCCTCTCTTTCTTAGCACCTTAAAATTACGAATACAGAATGGTTTGAATTGTGATAGAACTCTCTTACTAACTCTCAGGTATGAGTAGGATAGCTTTATGTCTTGCTTGTTTAACAAGGGACTTATGCTCTTAACAAATACCTACACACTAAAGGTAATAGATACGCATGCTCAAAAATAGCATGATTAATAGTGATGCTCATTTCGAACTTTTCCCTATTTTTAGCACTTGCTGGGGTTTGGCACCGTTTCGTAGCCAATTTTCGTAGCTGGCTACAAAATGGGAATCCGAAATTCCCTGTTTGTAGCTGGCTACGTAATGGGCCTGCGTAGTTTCGTTTGGTAACCAATTGGTAAGCTGGTGAGGTGACCAACCGGCGGTTACAAATCGGTAACGTAAAAGCACAGAATATATAATAGTACTAACGTATAGAATGGACGAGTTACCCCACCCCTCAAGGCGCAGATTGCCGGACACCGCCCGAATCCAGAAGAGTGCGCGCGCGATGTATGTAGGCATACGCGTGTACAGACGTCGTCGTGCTTATGCAGATTCAAGAACGCGTATTTTGTACGTCGTGTCCGCCGTGTGGTAAAAGTCCCATTTTGAAGCGAGTTACGAATTGGGTTTTTTTCTTGTTTCGAAGCTGGTTACGAACTTTTAGCTACGAAACGGTACCAAAGGCTTGCTGGATGTAAGTGCTATTGGAAACCTTTCCTGTAATTTTGCAAGTTTCTGTGCTATTTTTGAGCAACTGGGCTCAGCGTGCTAGCGTTAACGCAGATAACATTTATGCATATAACTTAACCAGAGGCCGTATTGGCTAACGGGCGGGCGGTCGCGACCGTATTCGCCGTCTCTTTTTACCCTCATCCTATACCGTGTGAGAGAAAGAATTGAGTGCGTTAGACATTAAAGCACAGGTCTTCATAAATTGATACCGCATTTTGAGCTTTATCAGACACACAGAGACCTCAAATTACATTACCAATTTACATGAATTTAGGACACTTTAGAATGCGTCGATACACATCGTGCCATTTGGCGTGTGAGATAGGTGCAGAGAACTAATTCGTAGTATTAGTGCAATGGAAGGACCGCAGAAGTAGTCTGTGACGATGGGGAGCAATCTTCTTTGGTCACAGCTTCCTTCTGCGTTCCTCACTTTCCGAGTTGTAATTATCACCTGCACAAGTGGTGATGGAGGGAATCTCTCTGTGAGTGTGGGGAAGAGGAACAGACAGTGGAGCACGTCTTACGACGCTGCTTTGCTACTACTCTAGACCTGCCAATGACCTGGCTGCACTTACGCGTGATGCAGCTGCATGACTTACCACAGAATCAAAAGCAGCTATCGAATACATACCTGACAAAGGACATTTTTAAAGCTAGTCGTATTTTCATTAATTACAATGGAAATTGTGACGTTTAAATCAATAAGGTTGAATTTTCAATTCAATGCATGTGGTCGCTAAATCGCTTCTACCTTATTAAGGGTTAAGTGCTTTACTCATTAGAGTCAGTCAGGCATTAATATTATGCCAAACGATTAAATATAAACCTTTCGAATTTGGGGAGATCATTCACCCCCCTCTACCCTCGCTTCTGCGTCTGCGGTCTCAGGATCTGTTGTTGATCGGCCATGAATGTTTGCGCTTAAAGACTAGTATGCTTGGAGAGTTTGATAGATATGGCGGCTTTTCCGTGCTGTTACTTTTAACTCTGTATTTGGTGGGCTTTACAAATTAGACCTTAATTAGTAAGTGCACTTGTTTTTGGTCCCGGTTTAGGCGCATTTGCCGCAGAGGGGCTTGTTGTCCATCACGGAGAAGGTGGAATCGGTCACGGGGTTCCTGCAGTTCTGTAAAGGGGAAAATAATAACGTCAGAAGTTAGGTGATGGCTGACTCATAAACAAGGGTCGGAAAAACTTTTGTCAAAGTTCTTTACTATATTACAATACGCTCCAATGACATCCGTAGACTATAAACGAACTGTTTCGATTTGACTCATAAATGGGTCAAAAATTGTAAACGTTAAACACTCAAAAGTAAAATGAAGGGCGTTTTGCCGACCTCTGCTCATATGTCGGAATCAGCAAAATATGTGACTAAGTTCTGTATTCAATAAGTGTTTTTCAATGTAGTATACAAACTCTTCGATTATTTTAGCATTTTACTCTTAAATACGACAAACTGATAAGAAAACTCAAACATAATCGAAGAGTTTGTATACTACATTGAAAAACACCAATTGAATACAGAACTTGGTCACACATTTTGCTGATTTTTTGTAGGAAGTACCGTCTGGCAAATTTTATGATTTAGACAAGTAGTAGGCCAATGTATGGTCTATTTTGAGAAAAAAATCTAGAGGTGTCACTAATTCACAACCACATAAAAAAAATGTTTTTTTTTAATTTGGTCTTTTTTTTCTTTTTTTATACGATAACTAGTATTAGTTTTTTGGGTGGCGATGCAAATCTATCTCAAGAACATCATTTCAAAATTTGAAGCAAATCGCTTGAATACCTGCATCCTGAAAAATTAAACATTAAAAAAAAAACTTGAAAAAATCATAAGTCAAAAACTATTACAAGTAGGATGTTTATACTCAGCTGAAATATTCTTCATTACAAGAGGTACTCAGAAAAAAAACCCGAGCCCATTTGATGTACCTAAGGGCTGACTTACTATGAAAACCAAAAATTAATGGGTCCCATTGAAAAACAGCGTTGTGGCTTGCCACAACATTATGCTGAGTGGGGCCCAATTTATACTATTCGATATATTTTTTTAATTTGTAAATTTCCTGTCAAATGTATTTTTTTTTCTGTGTTTGTATCGAATATGTGTAAATAAACATCTCTCTCTCTCTCTCTCTCTCTCTCAAAACCCGACTATAGCCTTCAGCTACTAGGAAATATCGATGTTTGTAAATTGATATAAAATGAAAAGAAAAAGTTTATTTCACATACAATACATATACAATTATTACTATTAACACAATACAATTTTAAAAAATAAAAAACATTAAAAAAAAACAGGCAAACATAAAAATAAAATAAAATACATTAAAAAAGCGTGCGAAAAAGGTCCCGCCTCAGCATAAATGCGGACACCTGGGGGTGGAGCCAGCGCTGGTCTTCTGGCGAGACCATTTTTATCGGTCACAGAAACCCTGCCGTGCAACACGGCCTTACGCGGTATGCTAAACGCAGCCGTTGCGATTGCAACGAGCAGCGCTGTCTGGCGGCGAACAAACGACTTACATTAATAACCTAAAAAGACCAGACTCCGCTCCGCTATGTCTCGCTCCGTTTCTGCGGACAAGCAGCCAAAAAGACAATCTCTTTTATCACTAGTACTTACGTTGCAAGTGAAGCACTCGCGATGCCACTTGGCGTCAAGCGCGATGATAGCCTTGTCGGTGATGGGCTTGGAGCACCCGGCGCAGCGGGCCGCGAACTTGTCAGCGTAGCAAGCCGAGCAGTACGGGCGTCCGGCCTGGAATCAACAGAACATGTCTCTTAAGACAGAGTTGCACGGGCTAGAGTTGACTGGGTGGCAGTGGCGAAGGGCACTAACAACCCGATTCCCCCCAGGTTGACTAAACTTTCGAAGTAATCAGACGCTTCTCTTCCATTACTGCACTGCTTTTGTTTTTAGGTTTTTTTGTTCCGGTTTTACTTGCAATTATTTTTTAAATATAGCTCATGTTGTGATTGACAAAGATATTATTGGTTGGCCGTTGTTCGGTAGATCAAGCGCTAACTCAGAGTTAAATAATGTCTTCAACTTCTCACAAGAATTTGTACATCAACATCACCAAATAAAAAAAAGTTTTTATCTGTGTCTTTATTAGCTGTTTTGGCTAGAACCTAGAGGTTATAGTTGTATATTAAAGAGCCAGCAATTGCGGGATATGCAATCATGTACAAGATGGTAGGAATGCTATACTATTTCTGGCAGGCGTTTATTAATAAATATGTTAATCTTTATCTAACAGACATACGAACAGCACAAATCTCTACGGCAGAGTCCCCAAACTCTTGTCTCGTAGACCAGCCATATTTTTCGGTCTCAGATAAACTGCTGCTTACATGATGATTTTTTGCGAAGTAATCCACCTCGTGCAGCCATGAGCTTTACGGCGAAGGAAAACATCGTGAGGCATTACGCCTACAAAGAAATTGAAAGATGTGAGAATTACGGACCAAACCGTCGGCTCTCGGCCTTCTAATTCTGAGACGGCGCGTGTGACGTATATAGACTAGGATGATGATGAATCGACTTCAAATGAAGGCATGACAAAAACAATATAACTGACTAGACTGGTTGACACTTGTAAAGGAACAATATTACTGACAACAGGTGTCAACCAGTCTATACATAGCTAAACTGTTTAAGTGAGTCCACGCCCGCGCGGTTAAGGGGGGTATGACGACAAAGCTGTCGTCACCGTACCAGTGAATGAACAGTACCCAGTGAATGAACAAAACGATATTTTTTTGAAATAATAAGAATTTGGTACGTTTCTACCACGCCTCGTATTTTTTTTTCGACTAGCACCTTTACTTGTCAGGTTCTGGAAAAATTTGCTTCGACTCCTAAGCAACAGTTTTGAAATGGCGACGATGTAAAGTGGACGTACGTATGTTGTACATTTTTTCTATGGAGCATTATTAAGGAAGAACGAAAGCTACTATACTTCTGATGTGTTACTGCATTTGTCCCCGCCATCTATCATTCATTGAGTATGGTTTTTTTAAGCTTTAAAGACCTGTTAGTGCTATTCATATATAGTTTAATGTAATTTATTTACAAACAATACCTTTTAATCCAGTGTTTTATTACTGGAACCCAAAATCGCCTAAATCCAGTGAATGAACGGGGGTGTTCATTCACTGGGACTGCAGGATTTTCTATTTGTGCAATATCTTTCCTTCTAGTGGTCATATTAAGATTTCGTTTTCAGTGACATTGATCCAAATCTAATATCTACCGAATGGCCAGTATTGGAACAAACGTAAAATATAGGTTCATTAACTGGTTCAAGTTTTCCAGTGAATGAACTATGTCACTTATAGCTAGTTCATTTACTAGTTTCCAAGATCTAGTGAATGAACACTACTCTTATTTTTGTATTTTAATTGTTTTAGAACATGGAATCGACCAAATAAGTATATTGAATGTAGTTGTATTAATATAACTTCGCTTTTGTATATTTATAGTATAACAAAACATCATATTCAAAGTTGTTCATTCACTAGAATTTTGCGTTCATTCACTGGTGATTTTCCATTTTTTCACTTAAATAGTGATATATCTTCAAACTGTGCAGTAATACTGTTGAATAATGATGATGTCAGCCAACTAAAGTAGTTGGTTGTGCTATACAAAAAGTAATATTTTAAGTAAACTGTGCCCAACTGCCTAAAATTAATTTTCAAAGTCGAAAATTTCCTTAAGTGTTCATTCACTGGTACACTTACCCTAGTCAGTTATGTTGCTTTTGTAAACATCCCTTCTCAAATGTGGTCTTTTTCGTATCCCCTCGCAAGTCTTCGTCGTGTCCCAATAGTTCGATGTAGACGAGTTCGGATATCACTGCTCTATGGGTCCGGTTTTTCTAACCAAGGCTAAAGATGAACATATAGGTACCTGCTCCATGAATCCTCCGCCTCCCAGCTCCTTCTTGCAGCCGCCGCAGACGAAGTGGTTGGCGTGCCAGGACACGCCCAGCGCTTGGATCACGCGCTGAAACAAACAAACGCACATCAGTACTGGATTCCAGTTGGGAATTAGGTATAGGTAACGCCATGAGAGTTGAGGTCACGCACACAACAACACGTCATGTAACGACAGCGGGATTATAACATTTATTCGTACCGATAGCAAGTTCAACGGACTCGACATAGAATTACAAGATTGACTAAAAATTTCTCCAACCTATTTCGTTAAGAATAATTTAGGAAAATACATCTAGTTCAAACAAAACAGAAATTAAAATATTTTGATCTATTTTATTTATAAAATACCGATTTTTTGTTGCGAATATTTCTTATCACTTTTAAATTGTTTTATTTCAAAAATAGGTTAAGTATATGAAAAAAGAAAAATTATAATATGCATAGTATTACGTAAGTATTCGGTACGAAATATAGATGTGCAAGGACTTATTCGTAACGGCTACGGAACCCTATCTTGGGCGTGTCGGACACGCTCTTGGTTGGCCGGTTTTTTATACACAAATGAACCGCGCGGATTACTAACGCAATAAATTATTCAACTGTTTTTTCGTCCTTCTACACTAGTTGGAATAGTTAATTTATTGCATATCAAAAAGGGCAAAACATGCGAGAAAGACTCTAAAGGCATTAAGGTCCCTTGACCGAGCAACTAATATTGCCTAATAGGTCTGCTCTGATTGTTGCCTATGTGAACCGTTTACCAGTAGATCAAATCCATCCAGAACAATGACGTAGCTAGGTAACCTATCTATCTAATCTATCTATCTAATACCTTTAAACGAGCAATTCTTGTATATATGTATATATATAATCAGGATCTCGGAAACGGCTCCAACGATTTCGATGAAATTTGGTATATGGGGGTTTTCGGGGATGAAAAACTGATCTAGCTATGTTTCATTTTCAGAAAATCGCTTTTACTCGTGTTTTCCGGCTATTTTTGTTTGCATTAGAATATAAAGCTAAATTTCGCCGACTTCGAGCAGTTCATAATGGCACATTAGAAATCGGGTGGTCGCAGATCCAGCCGACCTCGGTTCGATTCCACGTTTTTTTTCAAGATTTTTAGTTTTTTTTTTAAGTTTTTTTTTTATGAGAAAACGTTAAGTTTCTTCTTTTGTGATAAAAAGTTACTTTTTTGTGAGAAAAAGTATTATAGGGAACGTGCAGTAACTATAGGTGGCAGCACTAATACGACAGAAGAGACACTATGCGGACAGTAAAACAAACTTATCAAGGTAAAACATTCAAATTGATGGCACCCTTATGGCACCAGTTGGCAGCACCGTCTATGTGTCTATGTGCACGTTCCCTATTGGGAGCACAGAACAGGAAAAGCCGGTTGGCTGTAAAGTCGGTTTACGGACGATAGTTTAACGTGACTCACCCTCCCCCCCCCCCCCCCCCACCCCCTCCGGTGTTTTTGTCAAATATATTGAAAACGGTGCATCCTACGGCAAAATCAATGAAATTTTAATTCCCCCTTTGAAACCCCCTCCCCCGCCCCCCCTCCCCCGCACATATATAATCAGGATCTCGGAAACGGCTCCAACGATTTCGATGAAATTTGGTATTTGGGGGTTTTCGGGGATGAAAAATTGATCTAGCTTGGTCTTATCTCTGGGAAAACGCTTGGTACCGACTTTCTGCCCGAGCAGAGCTCGGTCGCCCAGGTATACTTCATTTAATTTAGAATTGAAAACCACAACATCATTATATTGCGGCTCGTCAACTATTTCTTACCTAGCAAATAGTACAGTACAATAGTCTGGGAGCCGCAAAATAAAATTGTTTTAATGTCACTTTATTTGCGTGTCGTCAATTGTTACTCTAGTACAAATTGTAAAGAAAGTACAGTTCACGAGCCGCAATATAATGTTGTTGTGATTTATAATTCTAAATTAAATGGAGTATAGGGAGGTGAAAGAATGAAATTGGGGACCCAAATTTTTAAGGTTTTATCCAGTCGTCATTGTTATCCCAGCCTATATATTACTTGTCTTGGGCCGTAGTTCCCACGCGGGCCCATTGCGTGTTGGGAACTTCATACACACCATTGAATTTCTTCGGAAGTGTGTGCAGATTCCCTCACGATGTTTTCCTTCATCGTTAATGTTCATGGTAAATTTCAATGTAATTTAATTTTGCACATTCGTAAAACTCACGATCTGCTTGAGAGGCCATATATCAAACCACTAGGCTGCCAAAGCTTTTTGTTGTCATTCGCATAGGTCAGAGATTCCCAAAGTTTTGTGTGTCGTTGACCCCTAGCCATATTTTTCAATTTTATGGACAGCCCTTGCTTACTTAATAGGTATTGTTTTATCACAAAGTAATCGACGTCAAATCTGTTTTTGCGTACGTAGACCTTTCTCAGGTCTTCGTCGACCCCTGGGGGTCGATATAGGGGAGTTTTCAATAAAAAGTGCCCCTCACTTTATAAAGACAAGGGAATTTTGGGTCTTTCTTACTAGAATCAAGAGCGCTATCGATTATGATGATTAAAAAAAATATGTCCCTACTTTTCCATATATTTTTTTTTGTCAGTTTTGTAACAACTAACAACTCATATAATCTGTCGAAAAAAACGTCACAACACTGACCAAATAAAAGCACTTTTTTTTCTTTATGAAAATGAATAGTGCTCGTGATTTTGAGTAAAAAAACAGCTAAAAATTCCTCATTTAAAAACATGTTTTGTGCGCCATTTACAATGAAAATGGCCAACCACTTTAACAAAACACAAAGGAAATGTAATATTAATAAATTGTTCCTTCCAAAACTGAAGTTGCAAATCTATACGAGAAATTCCTATAGGGAACGTGCACATAGACGGTGCTGGCAACTGGTGCCATCAATTTGAATGTTTTACCCTGATAAGTTCCTTTTACTGTCCGCATAGTGTCTCTTCTGTCGCATTAGTGCTGCCGCCTATAGTTTCTGCACGTTCCCATATATTATGGCCATCAGAGTTTTAATTAAGCTACACAGAGTCCTTTGTGATCTGTTTTTAAATAAATTCAAAACAGATCTACATGCGTGGCTGTTACGCCGACCCTTCTACTCCATTAGAGTTTTTTCTTAAATTAAGATTTTTCTTCTATGTAAGTGTTTTTACAAAATATTCGCACATCAGGAATATACTGTGAATAAACTATTTTGATTTTGATTTTTGTGTCACTGACATAGGTAAGTAATGAATGCCACAAAATAAACGATTGGCTGATCGAACCCATAGCTCATAGACGCCCGAGACGTCTTGTTTCCTCGATGACATCACCTCCAATGTTTGGAACAATACGCCGTAGACTAAATCCTCATTATTATGACTAATCGTTTGTTGTTGTTTCGGACGGTGTTTCTATGTCGCGTAGGCTCCATCACTTCTACAATTAAGTACCTTTCTCCGCCGCCATTGACATTTAGCCTGTACCGTCTTTGCAATAACGTAAATATTAATTTCTAAAGCGAACTATAAAACTAATAATTATGTCATGGACAGAGATGTTTGGAAATAATTCCGATCCGCATTGGCGATCCCTTGTTTCAAGTATTTACTGTGTTAAAAAAAGTTAATAACGTTAAATACTAGACAGAAATAGTGTTATTTACTCAGTTATTGCTGGACAATATAATGCTCTAACTCATTTGTTAGAGCTCATTTACTAGATTTACTAGATGTATGTAATTTAATAACATTCTAGATCTGTTTGAAAAATATACCTACCTTGTTGAGTTTCTTGCTGGATTATTCTCAACATAGTTGTTCCGAACCGGTGGTAAATTTTTCGACTTTCATAAGTTCTTGTTATAGCCTAAATTGAATAAAATAATTGTAATTTGACTTTTGACAGTTTTCTCACTTCGTTCCAAAGTCTTGTTATCTTGAATTTCGTAATATTTTTTTTTGAAAATAAATGAGGTAAAATTGCCGATTAGACCCGAGATTAACGACCGCTTTAGCCTAGTTGGTAGTGACCCTGCCTACGAAGCAAGAGGTCCTGGGTTCAAATCCCGGTAAGGGCATTTATTTGTGTGATGAGCACAAATATTTGTTCCTGAGTTATGGATGTTTTCTATGTATTTAAGTATTTATTTATCTATATAAGTATGTTTATCGTCGTCTAGTACCCATAGTACAAGCTTTGCTTAGTTTGGGACTAGGTCGATTTGTGTAAGATTGTCCCCTAATATTTTTTTTTTTTTTTTTTTTTTATTCATATAAGTACTTAAAGTGTTCACTTCTGTGGGGGTTAGAAGTCTATTTTATGATCTGGAGCATTTGCCGTACAGTCGACAAAACTGAATCACGTACCAGGGTGGGACCTCTTCACAGTCAATTTTCTGATGATTTCTTTGGTAGATGTAGGGAATGTCGACATGACATTTGCAACAGAAAGGTTCCATCCTGGTACATAAATCATTACCTCGACTGTACCCAGTGGCGTGCCTAGGGTATCAGGCTATGGCAAGCCGAGAGATATGTTTTAGTATTTTTTTATAATTTAATGTAGGTAAATCCATCTTGTTGCCGCTTTACTCAGTTTGGGCAAGCTTACCAAAGCACACTTCATTCTATTACTAGGTAGACAGAATTTTAAATTTTACAGACTCATTCTCACACGCAACGCACTAAAACAAGAATACCTATTTATTTTGTAATTACATAAATTTACGCATTTTAGAACGCCTTGCATGGTATGGCCCACGATTCGATATAAACAATCGTGAAGTTATTCATCTCGCCCGCGCACTCGCGTTCTAAACCAAACGCAGCAAACTTCACACCGTAAGCCAGATTCAAAATTGCAAAGAAAGCGCTATATATGCAGCTATACATAGATATTTGCAAAACTAACGTTTTCCTAAGTATGAAGAGAGCGTTTGGAAGCCCCGTAAAAGCCCACAAGAGCGAGCGAGATGTCATGCTATTTATAACGTCGCTACTATCGCCTATCGCCGCGTCGGCCGCCGTACAGCGCCGCTGGGCCGCGCAGCGGATTTGTTATGCAATTCTTGGTATTTTACGTAAAATAAAGCGCGTTATTATGAAAGTGATTTTATTAAAACTTTTTTCGTTTGGACGAGGTTTGGCTTTTATTTTTAATCTTGATTTGTGATTTATAAGGCAAGCCCGGCTTTTGGGCTTCTATGTAAGGATCGCCACTGACTGTACCTACCCACGGTGTTTTTTTTTGTCACACGATAACTCAACGAGTACACTTAGTACGACCTCTTAAACAGTGATGCAACCATCAAATCAATATTATCAATAAACAGTTATAATAACCATTGATGGATAGCCATTAAACTGTTACGGATGACGGCTTGTATGGTGTGTGAATGCGGTATTTGATAATAGTCGTGTTGTACTAAATGGAAGTGCCAGATGGTCAACAGCATTACTTTTAATTCGTCTCGACACCATTGCTTACGTTCCGCGTGGTCTTTAAAAATGTTGTATGTATTCGGGGAAGAATGTGTGAATGTCCTAGTAAATTGGTAAGTTCGGAAGCACCTTGTTGTCACTATTTAATAAAGGCGGTGAACCATAAGTGGCTGTGACAATTCTGCTAATAATCAATGAAGTTCCCTAAGGCAGAGTTACCCCAAAACTTATGTCGCGTAGACCAGCCATATTTATTTTTTTGGTCTCGGGTAAACTCCTGCTGGACGAATTTTGGCAAAAGTAATAGACACTGTATTGTATCACACTAAATACAAACTAAAACCAGAATCGAACCCAGGTCCTCAGCATCCCGTGCTGCGTGCTAACTCCTACACCACAACTGGTCGGGACATAGACACTATAATTTTTCCTATGCATCACACAGCTTGCTTAATCACTTATTGCAGCGATATTAGCGACATCTATGTTAACACTCTCAACGAGAGACGTCAACACTCCTTCGGAATTATCCACTCACCCAGACCAAGAGATGTCGCTCTTAACTAATCTTGACAGTGTATTGTAACATTAGTACCTAGTATATTGTAAATAGCTGTAAATAGTAAAAATAAATGGTAGATTTTAAATTGAAAACAATAATATATGAAAGAGTGCAACACATTCATATACATAAAGTGTTAAAATCATTACTTTCCTCTGCTCCACAGTAGTCTGTTAAAAAGGTTCAGGTTCGCGGCGACCAAAGAAACGATGACCGCATGCCAAGGTCGCGGTCGCGTAAAATGCACTACTTAATACAGGTGCGTCTGTAGCGGTTTTAGAGGTGACGTAGGTACTTAGAGCGGTTGCCCGGTTTCGTTTTATTTTAAATGTAAAAATAACCGGCCAAGTGCGAGTCGGACTCAAATTACCATCCCATCACACTAATCACACTAATATTAAAAAGGCGAAAGTTTTTGAGTGTGTATGTTTGTTACTTCTTCACGCTATAACGGTTTGACGGATTGTGATGAAATTTGGCACACATATATGTAGTTTATAACCTGGATTAACATATAGGATACTTCTGTCCCGGAAAATTGCATAGTTCCCGCGGGATAGCGATAAACGAATTATTTGCAGACGGAGTCGCGGGCAGTAGCTAGTTATCTATAATAACGGAAAAAAAATCGCGTTTGTTGTATAGGAGATCCCTTAAAATATTTGTTTTATTTCAATTTAATTATTTATTTAAATAAATAAATAAATAAATAATAAATAATATCAGGGGACAATCTCACACAAATCGACCTAGTCCCAAACTAAGCAAAGCTTGTACTATGGGTACTAGACGACGATAAACATACATATATAGATAAATATAAATACTTAAATACATAGAAAACATCCATAACTCAGGAACAAATATTTGTGCTCGTCACACAAATAAATGCCCTTACTGGGATTCGAACCCAGAACCTCTTGCTTCGTAGGCAAGGTCACTACCAACTAGGCTAAAGCGGTCGTTAATTTGAATTTTTAATTTGAGTTTGATTTAAAGTAAGTAAACTAAATATTCTGTGAATATTTCAAGCGTCTACCTGTTGCCGTTATCAATATCGAGCAAAAACGAGCAAAAAAGATCACGTTTGTTGTATGGGAGCCCCCTTAAATATTAATTTTATTCGTTTTTTTTAGTAAGGTAAACGTCCATGTGCTCGACACTGACATGGCACCTTCATGGCATCTTGTCATAGTTGTCATAGTAAGAGAGGTGACAGATGGGTGTCATGTACTGGGCGTTGAGGTGTCGAGCATTAGTACGTTTACCTTATTTTCTAATCGACAATATTACGTATCCAGTTCAAAGATTTATAACTCAACTAATCGTATCCTAAATATTTATCCATTGAATAAATTTGAAGTTAAACGTCAAGTGTCAAATTGGCTACAAAAACTTAGCTATGACGACACTGAATTGTTCTTATCAAACTCGGTATGATTCACAACACACACACACACACATACACACACACACACACACACACACACACACACACACACACACACACACACACACACACACACTCAAACACGCACGCATATGCTCATTCACCTCGTTTACCCACACAAATTTAATGTTTATTATTCTTAGTTTTTGGTCTGTCTGTCGCATAGAAGTGTTATACTGGTACTTATTATAAACTTTCAAGCAGCGGTAACGCGTCGAACGCTGATACTCCAAAACACAGGCTTTTGCTTAGTTTGGAGGTCAGAGTTGTAACGAATTAAATGTGCAAATTGTTTTTATCTTCTTTTTCGTGCTGACAGAAATATGTTTGTCCTTCAATGTTTGTACAACTATATATATGAATAAATGATTATTATTATTATTATTATTATTATTTAATGTTATAGCGGCAACCGAATTATTATCAAACCACCTTTATTCAACAAAAGAGTTTCTGAATATGAAATTTCCTAATAAGTAAGTAAATGTTTATTCACGACTACTATTTTTACCCATTGTTAGACTAAATTGACAGTCTTAGTATTAATAATGTCCTAATTTTTAAGAACCATTCAACAAAATGTACCTGGTCTATCTAAACACTAAAGTTTGCATGCTTAATTAAGTGGAATATGGCTGCGTTTATTATTAATAATGTAACACCCTATGTAACCCATATTCCGCAAATAAAATCATTTCATTTCATTTCATTTTTTTCCACAATCAGAACGGGACTGTCAGAACATATTTTGACGTAAGCATTACTGTCAACTCCAATCCCTTTCTAATCATCTGTGAACATTTCAACTGTCTAGCTATCACGGTTCATGAGATACATCCTGGTGACGGACGGACGGACGGACAGCGAAGTCTAATGAGACAAAAAGAGAGAGAGATATGAGATTAATGAATGGGGTCCCGTTTTTACTCTTTGGGTACGGAATCCTAAAAAACTGGCCAAGTGCGAGTTATATTCCGAATAATTTTTTTTTGTAGGTTATGTCAATATACATATAGGCCGTGAATCAACTTTTGTTTACATAGTCTCCAGTTGTCCAAGTGACATATTAATACTGTTTTATAGAAAAACTAGCTGACCCGGCGAACTTTGTTCCGCCTTAGAGTAGAGGCAATAAATGAGCAGATTTTGGATCCCCCCGCACCCCGCATTGTACATCCTGGCGTTCGCCGCTCTCTTGCAACTGGCCTTCGCGGCTCATGTAGGTACTTACAACGTAAGTTATTGCGTCAGCCTTTTTCGTGTATGCAGCCAGCGTCCATCGATTTATTAGACGTTCACGTCAAAAATTAAGTGGTGATCCACCCATAACATTTAGGGGTATGAAAAATAGATGTCGGCCGATTCTCAGACGTACCCGATATGCACACAAAATTTCATGAGAATCGGTCGAGCCATTTCGGAGGAGTTTGGTAGCAAACACCGCGACACGAGAATTTTATTTATAAGATGCTTAGGTGACTAAATTTGTGTACTTAGTTTAGATTTCAAACTAAATACAAACTGAAATATAGATGCACAGAAAAAACCCCAGAAAAAAGACCAATGCTGGGAATCGAACCCAGGCCCTCAGCGTTCCGTGCTGCGTGCTTACCCCTACACCATCACTGGTCTAGAGGTTAGCGACGAATCTTTCCCATACATCGTACATTTCAGTCTGTTATAATCACTTTATGCAGTGATAAAGCGCTCATCTATGTTATGCCCTCTACCGAGAGACTTTAACACTCCTTCGGAACTAACCGCTCACCTGGAAAAAACCCAAGAAAAAAGACAGAAAAGAGAATTATTTTTTTTTCTGGGGTTTTTTCTGTGCATCTATATTTCAGTTTGTATTTAGTTTGAAATATATGGTTTCACGGGATGACCGTAAAAGTAATAAAAAATGAAGTTGAAAAATAAATAAAAAAGATACTTCATACCTGACTTGTACTTGGCTTAGCCATAGCAACGGGTGGCAAAAAAAAGTTGATTCATTTAATATAACGAGGAAGCCAAAGCCAGTGAGTAACACTTTCCTCTGACCGTATAAGGCCCCTCACCGCACTGAGTCAACAGAGGCGACCTTAAACTATGCTCTTATGGCTACGACCTTAGGTATTTGACAGGTCGATTAAAAAACAGGATTTTCATTAACACTATCACTTTTCACTTTATTCCAGCCTATAGGCTATATGTATGTCCCACTGTAAGACACAGATATCCTCTGGATTGGGAACTTCACACACTCCATTAAATTCTTTCGCAGGCCACACTTTGGGTCACCGACTTATATACCTATGTATTAAATGTTTCAGCTGAATTGATCACATACGGACAAACAGACGCACCAGTAACCCCACAAGGGTTCTGTTTTTCCTTTTCGGGTACGGACCCCTTACAATAACGAAAAAAAGATTAACCAACATTCTCCTAAAGTTGTATTAATGTGTCACACACCTTAGTTGTAAATTAGGTGCTATTGATGTCTTTACCAAGTGGGCGGAACGAACGGTGACGAACGTTGCTTTATTAAGATTCCGACTGCTAATAGGTTATGGACCAAATACGGACCGGGTATTTTTGTATGACTAGCTGATGCCCGCGGTTTTGTTTACGTGGAGGAATAAAAAGCGGCAAAATAAATAATAATAATAAATAGATATCACGGGACAATTCACACCAATTGACCTAGTCCCAAAGTAAGCAAAGCTTGTGTTGTGGGTACTAGGCAACGAATAAACATATTTACATAGATAAATATATACTTAAATACATATTAAACATCCAAGACTCCAGAACAAACATTCGTATTAAATTTATCATTTTTTAACCTGTGGCAACTTTGTTGGTTAATTTTTTAATGTAACTGTTTGTAGTATAAGTTTTATTGTACCGTTTGTGCCCAAAAACATAAATAAATAAATAAATCATAAAAATATCTGCCCCGACGCGGGAATCGAAACCGGGACCTCAAGCTTCAGGTTCTCTAACCACTAGGCCAATGGTCGTCAAAATGAGAGTTAGACTCGCGCTGATGGTACCGTACCAGATTAAGATTCCCGACATCCCACCCCTAGGAATAAAACTGCAGGTCACCCAAAAGCGATCGCTTGAAGCTATTGGCACTGACTGCTCTAAGCATTACGTCTGTGGAGCCGCTTACTCATGGTAGATACGCGTATATAAACTATCCCCGAAGAATATGTTAGATTTATATTCGTATCCGCGTAATTTGATATCAGTAATAAATAATGTATTTGACAAAGTATTCTACACAAAACTACAGTTGGACTCACTCATAGTGAAAATAAACGTAAGTACCTAATGTAACACAAGTTGCGTCGAGTAGCCTCAAGTTTGGCAGCCGCCGTGATGCGTGACTCCGGGAAGAAGGGCTACGGATTAGCCTGTAACATGTCGAGTTAAACTCGTTTTAAGACGTGAGTGATCCGTTTATTTTCACAATTCTACAAAAAATTAAAATCTATAGTTGTATAGAGATAAAAATGATGAATGGTGTATTTGTCAGTCGTTGGCGAAACGAAATTTGCTAAATGACTGGCGATAAAACGGTAGGACACCTTCCAGGTCACATGTTCACATTGCACTAATTAGATGCAATTCTGTTTCCTCTTTTGTTGCATATTGTTGCATTTATGGGTATGATGACGCTCTATGTAAACTCAACGAGCGTTTAATTTAAATCGCTTACCACGACAAATAAATCTTTGTTTAATGTTTAGACGTTTTCCTTGACGACATCTTTATACAGTTGTTATTCTTCCACTTAAAACGCCGTAATTTAAACACAAATACGTCAATACTTGAAGGAAATAGCTTGACTTGGCCAATTGTAATTATTTTTAGGATATTGCATTTACGCTAAGTCAATCTTTTGGCGTGAACTACGCTATTTTATATTTTTGATACAGAAAAATTTAGAGCGCACTCAGAGAGCGGTCTGGAGTTTCGAGTTCAGCGTTCAGAGTTCTGTGTTTTGACTGCTCGAAAGTGCCAGCCGCCTGCTGTGTGCGTTATCGTAAGAGACTCAGTACATTCGAAAGAACGCAGAACTCTGAAAGCGGAACTCGGAACTCCAGACCGCTCTCTGTCTGAGTGCGCTCTTAGAGTTTGTTTGAGCGAAGTGACAGCGCCTCTACGCGCGTATCGACAACAGACCGTTCTCATAAAGGTAGTCCACTATTTAACTTCAGAAATGTACGCACTGGATCTGCGTGGGAACTAAGGGTCCAAACCCTCTCATTAGACTGCCGGATAGCCTAGTAACTAGCCCTAGGCCCTGACAGAACCTGACTACGAAGCTTGAGGTCCTGGGTTCGATTCCCGGTCGGGGCAGATATTTGTGTGAAAAATAAGAATGTTTGTGCTCGAGTCTTGTATGTTTAATATGTGTTTAAGTATGTATTTATTTATAGAGGTATGTTTACCCGTTGTCTAGTACCCATTGTACAAGCTTTGCTTAGTTTGGGACTAGGTCAATTGGTGTGAATTGTCCCGTGATATTTATTTATTTATTATTCTGAGAGTAAGGTACGTGGGAGG
This sequence comes from Archips xylosteana, assembly GCA_947563465.1. Lineage (NCBI taxonomy): Eukaryota > Metazoa > Arthropoda > Insecta > Lepidoptera > Tortricidae > Archips > Archips xylosteana. Next base: position 1,915,011 of record OX387355.1, read on the forward strand.
TTTAGACTGGGATGATGCGCCGGCGCCGCTTCTTTAAGCGAGCAAGAGCCCTACCACTTCACTTATGCTTAGATATTAAGTTGTGGTTTTATTTCAGGAAAATAAATAAATACAACAATGTTACGCAATATTTGAATGATTCACAGACTGCCTCGCCTCAGTTAGGCCCCTCGGTTTCGTACCGTACAACAAGACAGGGAAAACTGCCGCATCACCTTCCATTTAATCAATTATTTCTGCTACGTTATTACATTTTTCTTGTCTATGAAGTCAGCATGTAATGGGATTACTAAACTAATCATTCATCTGGTCATAACTTCTAAAAATCGTTCTATATTTCCATATAAATACAGCCTAGGGCTCTTCTAAGTCTAGAGTGAGCTAATATTGAACCAGTAAGATACACTATTGACCTCATCTGCACTTTTCATCAGGTGAGACAGAGGTAATCACGGGTCAGTTTTATGTAAAACTAGCAACCCGCCCCGGATTCGCACGGGTGCAATTATGCATGTATTAAACATATAAACCTCTTGAATCACTATCTATTAAAAAAAAACCGCATCAAAATCCGTTGCTTAGTTTTAAAGATCTAAGCATACATAGGGACAGACAGACGGGAAGCGTCTTTTGTTTTATATACTACTAGCTGTTGCCCGCGACTCCGTCCGCGAAGAATGGGGGGGAGGGGGGCGGATAAAAAATAGCCTACGACCTATTCTCAGACCTACCGAGTGTAGAGAAAAAAGTTTCATAAAAATCGGCCAAGCCGTTTCGGAAGAGTTCGGTAACAAACACCGTGACACGAGATTTTTATATATTAGATGTAGTGATGAAGAACGCGTGTAAGAAAGAAAGAGCGTTCACCGCATCCATCGAAGTTCTGTGTTCTGTCAATCTAACTTATTGACTAAACTAATAATAGGTTCTAGCTCTAATGTTGAGTTTAGATAAAAATCATCATCATCATCATCATCATCATTTCAGCCGAAAGAATATTGTCTAAAAATATTAATATATTTTTTCCAATTACCTATTGTTATTTCATCGTATCAGTTGCTTGTTAATAGTTACTTAAGTTTAGTCGAGGCCGTTGATTATTTCCACCGTCTATTGCTAAGATTAATAGAATTTATCTAGTTTTGGATTAATACTCGTTTTTAACGGGATTAAGATAACTCTATGATTACAAACCTATTTTCGTCGGTAAACAGGGCAACTGCGTAGAAGCCGATTTAATAGAAATAATTGTTTTTGATTGTGTTCAAAATCATTCCCTTTAGGTATTGTCAGTACAGTAAAGATTGGAATTCCCTGCCTGTGTCTGTTTCCTGGGGGGCTGCTACGAAATTCGATGTTCGTGTCGTGCCAACCCTTTCACCGCCGCGCCTCGACAAAGCGTAAACCTGCTTTGAATCTTATGTCATTGTGTCAAGGTCACTTTGACACTGTACTTTGTGACCTATATATGTGTCGTTGGCGTTGAAAAGGTTAATACGATTAGCGTCAACGAAACGGCACGATACAAAGTTCGACAAAAAACTTTACTACCCGAAAGATTCGTCGACCAAATGCTCTTGTTTGCGGAGCGGAAAGATGAATCGCGACTATTTAATTTACTGTCATCTTCAGAAACCAATAACCACATAAAGGTAAGGTACCAGAGTTGAGGCCACGCACACAACCACAAAATCCCGCTGTCATTACATGAGATGTGGTTGTGTGCGTGGCCTCAACTCTGGTGGCGTTACCTATACTTCTGTAAACTAAAAGCTACAAAGTAACAGCCATTCAAACAATCATCAAACTATGCAGTGAACGAGCGTTATTCCCATACAATTGTCACCTAACAGCCTGGCTAAAGCTATTTCTCTACCGGTGCGGCGGGTTTATTCTCTGTTCATTGCGTAGTGCCCAGAGTTACACATACACACTTATAACTTTATTTATTTCCATAGCCAACAGCGGCCTCAGATGTCGTAATAAGGAAATTCAACTGACAAAAATGTGTCAAACGTGGACTTAAGGCCACCACAAACCGGCGGGGCTCTATAACACTAAATCAGACTGGTGATACAGACTGGCAGAGCGGCACATCGTACTTAGGTCATACTGAAAGTTTCTGGATTCTTATAAATAAGACTACGCATTATCGTTATGACACATTTGTTGTTTTTCAAAGTATATACGCTCCCTATTTACACACTTTTGCATTCGCTGAAACCTTTGTGAAAAGCAGTGGGTCCAGTCTTCCTTAGGGACTTCTTCGATGGCCTCGTGGAAAGCGTTCACTGCCATTTCCGGACTTGTAAACCGTAAACCTCTAAGTTTATCTTTAATCTTCGAGAGCAAAAAGAAATCGCATGGTGCAAGATCAGGGCCGTATGGCGGACGATTCATTAATTCTACATTTGAGGCCTCCAAATACGCATTCGTTGCTTTAGCGGAATGTGTCGACGCGTTGTCGTGATGAAGTACTATTTTGCTACGGGGACGCTTTTCACGAATTTTGTCAAACACTTAGGCAACCACGTGTTCACATACCAATCTACAGTTACTGTCTTTTGGTTTTCAAGTGACACGGTGGTGTAATGTCCCGATTTGCCGAAAAACGAAGCAACCATTTTCTTACCTGTGCTTCGACTTTTTTTTACTTTCGTCGGCAAGTCTTCAAAAGGAAAGACCCATTCAGCCGATTGACTTTTTCTTTCCGGTTCAAAGTAGTATACCCAGGCTTCGTCACCTGTCACGTAGTTATATACAACCATTGATTGTCCTCCATCAATTTTTTTTATCATTTTGCGGCATCACTCTACACGCAGTCGTTTCTGGTCTTCCGATAAATCATGCGGTATCCATCGAGTGCAAAGTTTCCGAACCTTCAGATGCAAATGCAATATCTTTTGCACCTGGCTCATTCCAATTCCTAAGGTAGTACGAATTTGCTGACATATAATTTTTTTGTCAGTTTCAATTAGTTGTCGTACAGTATTAATATTAATATCAGTAACCGCAGTTGCTGGCCGGCCTTCACGTTCATCGTCATAGAGATGGTCACGTCCTCCTCTAAACTCACTAAACCACGAATAGACATAGCTGGGCCAATCAACTTTTAAACCGACTATAATCTGTCCGCGACATTTTTCAAACAATTGCAGATTTTTGTAAGTAAACATGTTTTTTCTGTAATTTAATAGATGAATAGCATGAATACATGCCGTCCTACGTAAGTTTAACCTATTAAACCGTGAAATATCTTGTTGGAAGTACGATGTTTTGGTAACGCCAGAGACAATTTTGGTAACGCAGGAGACGCCAAAAACGTCGGTTTAAAAGTTGATTGGCCCAGCTACGACATGGGGCTTCATCACCAAATGCTAAGAGAAGTCTTTGACAACTCTCTTGCTGACTTAATCCACATCGGAAATCGTAAAAAATCATGGATCGAAAATTTTCACGACTTAAATTCATTGCAACAGCGACACCCAAATTATTGCTTTTTTAATTTTCATTTTATTCCAGAAACTTTCAGTATGCCCCACCTACCTATTTGATTCAGTGTTGTTGACCGCGCTGGGCACGGTCCGTCGGGGCCCCGCGCTCGCGGTTTGTTGTGGCCTTTAGAGGAATTTAAGTCTTTCAACTGTCTGGCTTTCATGGAGGTAGATGCCAGATCAGTTTTTAACTGATAGAACCAAGAAACTTTAAATTAATGAGATACGCAAGGGTTTTTTCGTAACGGCTCCGGAACTCTATCCTGTGCGTGTCCGACACGCTCTTGGCCGGTTTTTTTGTGATCCTCGATATATTCTTATCTTACCACAATAAAGTGACATTGGTGTCCCTTTCTTATGTAAGAGAATCATAATAATACATAGGTAAAGCCACCATTGCTAGGTATGCATTTATCGTTGTTTACGAGTACTGATATGGCTAGGTTAGTACGTATATTGTAGAGATTTAGTTCATCCACGGCCCGCCAGTTGGCGCTTCTTTCCATAAATGCAAGTTTGACCATAGAGTCGCCACTCTTTCTATATAGTAATAATACGCTTCGGTATTGCCGACGCTAACAGCACGGCGGTTATTAGTCAATGCGAGCAATGTATTAGAGGCTTTTGCCGTCGTCGTTTACACGTCGTGGCCTGGCCTTATGGAGTAATAAACGCGCGTTGTAAATCATTTACGAGCGTGGAACACCCTGTCGACATTGAATCACTGTGACAGCGTTATTTTCCAAGTAACCTTAGTCATCACGCAAAAACATAATGAAGGGTTACGATTGGTTAGTCTTTCTTTTTCACTGTGGGTGCGAAGGAAGGAGTTTTAAATTTTAGTCATCTTGCCGTATAGTCTACTTATCTATATACATATAATAAATATGTAACAAGTCGGTGTCTGTACATTGAAGATATTTGAGAAAAAACTGTCACTAGGGCTATTTACTAGCGCAATAGAACCCAAAACAATGTTTTTTAGAATTATTGTCTGTTTGTCTGTTTATCTGTTTGTCTGTTTGTCTGTGCGTTTGTGCGCGCTAATCTCAGAAACGGCTTAACCTAGAAGGATGCGGTTTTCACTGATATGTTGGTATTTTCTTGGATTAACATATAGTGTTTGTTTCATTTGAATCGGTTCACAAATAAGAAAGATACGTCTATTTTAAGAATTTATAGAACAGTTTTTAGAAGTAGTGACTTGGGAGTAGGTACGGTGAATGTGAACGCGGGTGTGCGGGGGGGGTTGCGGGGGGCGGGGTAATTTTTTTTATATCGTTGAACTAAGGAGAGCCATAATTGATGAAAAAGCAAATTGGATAAAAAAAATAAGCTGCCCAAATTACTAATTCCACGCGGACGGAGTCGCGGGCAAAAGCTAGTCTTTAATATGTATGTCTAAAGTGATCGTAAGATAAGCCATGGCGGCCTAGTGGTTTAACCAATGGCCTCTTAAGCAGAGGATTATGGGTTCGGTATCGGAATTTATATGTGAAATTACATTTGAAATTTGCCATGAGCTTTGCGGTGAATGAGAAAATCTGCACACACCTCTAAAGAAATTCAATCGTGTGTGTCTGAGCCCGCTTGGAAACTACGGCACAAGCCCTCTCATTCTGAAAGAAGGCCTGTGCCCTGCAGGTTGACGTATATAGGCTGGGGATGAAAGAGGTCGCACAGCCTGAACAACTAGAGCTAGAGATTGGCAATTTGGCAGACACTCCTCGATGCCAACAGAGTAGAGAGCTAGCCAATGTTTTTATATTAAGAGTAAACGACGCGGAATAAAGCTAGTTTATTTGTATTAGCATCTAAACTAGACCAATAGGCTCGAAATATCATTCGCCATTTCTTTCTACCGTCATCTTCTACTGCGTGACAGAAAGTGATGAAAACGATTGTGAATGCACGCACTCTGCGTTAGACAAATAGTAGACTTCGCTGCAAGCGAGGCGTGGTGGCGAGATTGTGTAGCCGGGGCCATACCTACTCTAAGCAAATGACGGATCTTTCAGTTGTATTCGAGATGATCATCCATCCATCCATCCATCCATCCATACATCCATCCATACATCCATACGACCGCTTTAGCCTAGTTGGTAGTGACCCTGCCTACGAAGCAAGAGGTCCTGGGTTCAAATCCCGGTAAGGGCATTTATTTGTGTGATGAGCACGAATATTTGTTCCTGAGTTATGGATGTTTTCTATGTATTTAAGTATTTATTTATCTATATAAGTATTTCTATCGTCGTCTAGTACCCATAGTACAAGCTTTGCTTAGTTTGGAACTAGGTCGATTTGTGTGAGATTGTCCCCTAATATTATTATTATTATTATTATTATACATCCATCCATACATCCATCCATCCATACATACATCCATCCATACATCCATACATCCATCCATACATCCATACATCCATCCATCCATACATCCATCCATCCATCCATCCATCCATCCATACATCCATCCATACATCCATACATCCATCCATCCATCACCAGTAGTTTAGGCGGTTTTATAGAAATAAAAGAAGATAGATTTTTTTTAATGTCTTAAGTTGGCTGTATGTAATTTTTCCTTTGTCAGTTTAGTGTTAGTAAGCAAATTTAAAAAGTTACAGCAGCGGACAATAATGGTTTTTCATACTTACTTTTATGGCCTAGGCCAAGAAGTAATGTAGGGAGCCATAAACAACAAACTTCATGGCTTCATTTCGTGACATTAACGCATACATTTCAAAGCATGTTTGAGAAAAGATATATTATTTCTGTATATTTTCCTTCCTCTTCTCTCTATAACTGTCAATATATCTTTTAACCCTTTGAACGCTACGCCTCGACAAAACGTAAACCTGCTTTGAATCTTATGTTATTGTGTCAAGATCACTTTGACACTGTATTTCACAACACCTATAGGTATGTGTCGTTGGCGTTGAACGGGTTAAGCATTATGCACCTAGATAAGAACACTGTAATTCGTTTTTGTTTGGAATACCAACTCTTTAGGGCGCCCAGGATACAGGAAGAAGCTGGTTTGGGACCCGCTGACACTGTATTTATGTTTTTGTTTCTGCATCAATAAAAACATTTATTTCATTTCAAAGAAGGGAAGGGACGCGGACGTCGCGTGCCAGTGTTGCCAATGGTAACCGGCGGCCATAGGGATGATGCGTAGACATGGATGTAGTGTGTGCACAGGTGTATGTAATACGTACGTCGGTGATAGGGTCCCCGCAGCCGTGGCACCGCGGGCTGTGGTGCTCGGTGAAGCAGGGGACGCAGTGGACGGCACCATCATGCTGGTGGAACTTGGCGCCGTCGATGGGCTTGCGACAAGTGTGGCACTGGAAGTGCTCCGGGTGCCATTTCTTATTCAGTGCTGTTACGATCTGTAGGAGAAATGGATAGGAGTTAGCAGATTATCACAGGCGTATTAGCTGTTAATGAGGGGTTGACAAGTAACCTTAGTCGCGCCGCTGATTTGGTATTAATGTGCGAAATTACATTTGAAATTTACCACGAGATATAACGTTAAGGAAAACAACCTGAGGGATACACACGTGCGGATAAATTCTATGGTGTGCGTGTGTGTGAATTTTCCAATTTGCACTGGGCCCGCATGGGAACTACTGACAACTTCTATTTGTCGCTTTTGGGACTGGTTTATAATTATAAACTAAATTAACCAATAATGTAAGTACAACAGACTTCACGATACTAACGTCATCTAGTGATAATGTACATGTCAGAAAACCTCCAATGGTCCAATTGTACCTCTCTACAGTGTTCACCTGTGGCTGATATGGGAAGTTGATTCACTCTTGCAACTAATGAGCCAATCGCAAGCTAGATTGTAACGTCAAACAGAGCTCACGATACTAACGCCATCTAGATATTCGGCCTGTCAGAAAAAGTTCATATAACGATTGTAATTGAACCATTTCAATGATTCACGGTTGGCGTATTTTACAACGAGGAAGTCTCGCGTCTGATATGTCATGACTCATGACCGAACGGCGAAAAAGAATAGTCTCTCAATCCTGGGATGTGCACGACACCATTCTAGGATGGACGCTCCCCCCACCCTCTTCACCTAAATAAGCTTATGTTAATTACATTAGGATTTTTTATACGGCGTGTTTTATTAAATACAATATAAGCTTGCGTTTGACCACAATCACGCCTGATAGAAAGCGAAGATGAGGCCTACGTTACGATGGAGCACGCTTCATACTCATACTCATTCACTCTAGACTTCAATTTAGGGGAATAAGCAGAAAGAAGGCAGTTGAGCGCGGTGTTGCGCGTGCCCGCAAGCAGTGCAAACCGTGCAACAAATACGGGGCACTGCACAACTGCTCAGACCCTTCCTCCAGAATGGCTTCTATAGGCAACAGGCCGGAACACGACGAGTCGCTTGGCGGCCTGGCTCAACCTATAGGGTGGTGACCAGCCACGGCCGAAGCCTACCACCGAAGTTGTAACGCTCGTTTAGCACCAGCCAGGGGTCAGAGTCTCGAGGGTAAATCCACGGACGCTAGCGATGAAGTTATTTACCGTTGTCTATTGCGGAAAAATTAGAAAGTAATAACAGTAAACAAATTAAAAGCGTGATTAAAAGATATTTTATGAAAGATATATTTAAGAGGGAAGGGACGGATGCGCACTCAGACTTAGGTTATATGTAAGTTAAAACAAAAAAACTGCATGCATGGGAAGTCATGATTTATAGATTTTCAAGATCCTGTGGCGATTAAACTGCTATTTAACGCCTTAGTGAGAAGTAGGTTGGAAGCTTCTGCCATTGTATGGAACCCGTATGAGTCAACGTACATCCTACTATTGGAAAAGGTACAAAAGGCCTTTTTAAGAATGTTGTACAAAAAATTGCATGGATATTACCCGTATTTATATCCAACAAAGTTTCTTCTTGGCGCTCTAGGCTTTAATTCTTTGGAGGTGAGGCGGAACCTCGGCCTTCTTCTATTTGTGTGTCGTGTTCTGCGAGGGGATGCTGACTGTCCCAAGCTCGTGGAGCAACTAGTCAGGTTGTCCGTCCCGGACGTGCCCAGAATTACCCTAAGACCGCGTATGCGTCCCCTGCTGTGTGTGCCGGCTGCGCGCACCGCGGCGCGTAGGCAATCGCCGCTGCCCCGAGCCCTGGCGCTGCTGAACTCACTCCTGGTGTCGACACCGGAGTGCGACTTGCTGGCGGGGCGGTGGGCGGCAGTGTCTCAGCAAGTACTGATTTTTTGCGAGAAGAGGGATGACAGGCTGACTACGGTTTCTACTTGATATTCCACAGCTTATTTTTGTTTGTTTTTATGGTTATGTTATTTATCTTATTATATACTGTATTTTTCTTGTGTTCTCTTGCTTTATTTTTTTTTTTTGTAAATTTTATAGCGCTTTGGGTAATACTGTTATGCTGTAAAATTGTTTTTTGAAATAAATAAATAAATAAATAATAAATTTAATATCTACTCGTGTTGTATAAGTACTTAGATTAGTTACGCGTGAGCAACTCAGTCTTTCACTAACCGAGGCCACGCAAAATCCTTAAAATTAGGATTAAGGACTCGTTTTGCATGTTTTGTAATGTTCTTTGCTTGAAATAAACAGCTTAAATTTTTTTATTTTTTTTTAAGTGATGTGATAGGATGCCGGTGTAAAATCAACCTCAAGTGCGGGTAGGAATATACGTGATACATTTCAGTCTACTTCTGACCACGACTGTTGCGATGTGGCCGAAACGTCGAAATAATTCAGACAATATTTTGTTACGTGAATAAGTACCGTGAGTGCTACAGTTATAATTTACGCCAATTCTTAATTTAACCTCAATTTATTAGACTATTAGTAGAATGGTCGTTGTAGCGCACGGCACATGTGATTCACGTAAAAATAAAGAATGACATCGAAACTGTTTTAGCAATTTCAGGTCGTGCGTGGCGGTCAAGGTGGTTTAATTTTAGCGTCTAACTCACAGTCATTAGTTGTTCGAAAGTCAAGGAAAAGTGTTGGATAATTTAAAACATTGTTACGCGGACGACAGATGAACTAATTAGCACTAAAGGAAATGCTTCAAACTCGCGTACTTACTGATTTTTTCATTTATAATATATTTTAGGGGAGGTTAATTGGAAGTTAATTCATAAAATATTGTACTTAGTACTAGCTTTATCCCCCAGCTTTATTCCTATCTATTAAAAAAGGTTTCAGTGACATTTTCAAAGCATACCAGTGCCCCTTATTCTTGTTTAAAGTAAAATAATATTATCCCACGAGAACTCTTTACCGGGTTATTTAAACGGGTATGTATTACAATACCGAAGTACGAAAGACCGAATGTATTAAAACATCGAATAAAAGACCGACACGATTTTTTTCTGAAACCGTAAACTTCTCAGAATTTATTAAAACGGCATCATACAGAACCCATTAGGTTAGGTTAGGTTTGTTTTATAACAATCTTAAAAAGTTAACGGTTTCAGAAAAAAATTTTGGCGGTTTTTTGACCCATTCGATATTTTAATACATTCGGTCTTTCGTACTTCGGTATTGTAATACATACCCATTTAAACATCCCATGTCTCAATCGAGATCTTTGTTCATCTGTACGCCAAGTTTCATTTAAATCTGTTTAGCCGTTATTGCGTGGTTGCGATTGACTAACAAACATTCAGATATCCAAACATCTTCATAAACTTTTTTTCTATATTAGTTCTCGTAGTATTATTCGAAAGAAGAGCCCCCAATATATCGCAAATTCAACATGTATATTATGCCAATTTATTTTTATATACAGTCATAAATGGCGCCTCTGATTACGATTGTAGTACAATTAGCATGACGAGGTAAAAGTTCCAAATTTGTCCGCAAGCAAGAGATAATTTTGCGTTACAGGCTATTTGGACATCGCTGAAAATAAACGTGAAAACACTTTGTTCTCTTCGTATTTTTGGCATGTTTTGTTTTAATTAATAGTGCCAGTTTTAGGAGGAAAAATGTCGGGACGATCTATTTTAATAAGGAATCTGCGAGCATTGAGAAGTTACCTACCATTTATTATTTTCCTTGTTCATAAATGAACTGCTCTGACCTTTTCAACTATTACCGTCATCGGCTGGAGCCTATTTACGTCCCACTGCAGAGGGCACAGGCCACATCTTAGAATAAGAGGGCTTGGTCTGTAGTTCCCACGCGGACCAAGTGCGGAATGGGAACTTCACACACCATTGAATTTCTAATCAGGTGTGTGCAAGTTTCTGAGTGCGTATGTGCGGGTGTGCGTGTGTGTCACTTAATCTGACAGCTTTCGGAGTGCTCTGATTTTCCTCGTAATTTTGACGGTCAATTCAAGTACACCCAGTATATCACACAAATACCTAGGTAAAAGGATTAATAATGAATTCATCACATTTATTGACGTCATGTTCATAATAAATTGCACCCGACACTAAACCATACATAAAACAATATTACCTTATCGACATAATTCATTCAAAGGTACAATCGCCAACTTCCATATCTACACCTCACTCGTACAGAACGACGCGAGATTCGTCAGTGATTGTTATGAAAACGTACACTTTCATCGTTGGCCCCCTGTACCGCCGTATCAGTTGATAAATGATATAGAGATTACATTTATCTTTTTGAACTTGATCATTCGTATTTTTGTGTATGATTATTGTCACGTAAACGGAGTAAGGTTCTTTGACCCGGTTTTAGTCGGTTTGAATTTAAACAAAACCAAATTAAATCTCGGAAATGTTTGGTTCGAATTCCAAATCCGCCTTGTCAGCCGGTATGTATGGCTTTGTTTGGCAATGCGTTCAGTTCGTTTGCGGTGTTGGGGTAGGAAAACAAGATTAGTGAAAATTTTCTCAATGCATTTGAGCTCCGAAGCTCCGAGTTCGTCACATAGATCATCCAAAATATTGATTTGTAAAGTACACGTCGTACCCCTCAAGAAATAGCAGAAAAATGTAGTAGGTAATATGAAATTTATACACATTAAAACTAGTTTTCTTGCTACTCACTCTGCCGCTGATGACAGCATTGCAGCTGCTGCAAACTGCGGGCTCGTCTGTACTCGACTGAAACAAAAAAAATAATAATCGGTACCTCTTCTGAATTTCATGCTAGTAATGGATCCTCTAGCCAGAGGCCGTATTGCTAACGCATTTACTGTTTTTTTCTGTCTAACGGTATAAGATGGTGACAGGAAGATATCGTGAAAGCGATGGCGTTGCGCCGCTGTCTCTCCCAATACAGTATCCTCATCATCAGCACCAACTTAGATCAACTCTACCGGCAGTAAAATCTACGTTTGTATAGGTTTTTAAAAGAGATATCAAATAAATAAAATAAATAAATATCACGGGACAATTCACACCAATTGACCTAGTCCCAAAGTAAGCTTAGCAAAGCTTGTGTTATGGGTACTAGGCAACGGATAAACATACTTATATAGATAGATACATACTTAAATACATATTAAACACCCAAGACCCGAGAACAAACATTCGTATTTTTCATACAAATATCTGCCCCGACACGGGAATCGAACCCGGGACCTCAAGCTTCATAGTCAGGGTCTCTAACCACACGAGATCTACATCTATATCTCTCTTTGAATTATTAACTGACTTCTACCTATCATGGATTAGTATGACGGTCAAACGAATCATCGTAAACATATTTTCTATTGAATCAATGGTTGGGTCTCACAAAATTGTTTCACATTTCCGGACTCTCATATTAACTCAAAAAATATGAACAAGTATGGTTGCATATTCCCGGCTGAAGAATATTGGCTAGGCAACAACGTAAATCAAGAAGTTAGTGATGACGTCATAACCAAAAAAATCGACATAAAATTCCAATACAATGAAAGGCAGGACTAATCTAATCGGCGACCTTGGCGCACGGTGCAGAACGCATACGAATGACATGTCCGATAACTCGATAAGCATCAATTTTGTATGACATGAGGACATGACATCACCGTATGCAAATGCTTTCCGGCAGGAAGATGTGGGATGTGTTATGTAAGGACCGTAGTAGCTCTTTCGGGTGTTGTATGTATGTAAATACTTCATTGTCCAAAAGTAAAGAAACTAACACAGTTGACGAACATTGACACGTCGATAACTGATTATACTTTGATTCTATCTATTTCAGGCTTCTATTCTGATGATATTTTGATTATATCTATTCAGTTTGTAAGTTGTATGTACTGACAAGCCAACCCGACTCACTGTGTCAGTGAACCGTTTCACAAAAGAAGTTATAATGGCATCAATTTCTTCACGGGGAAATTTATTATGATTCAAATCAAATGGTTCTGTAGTACTTCCGGAACACAAGTAGACACTGATACTTGAACAATCTCACCTCTCGTTCCTACCTACCCCGTACTACCGTTCTTACCTATTATTTTAGGGTTGATATGTGGGAGTTAGGTTTAAGTGCTTTCGTTTCAACTCTAGTTTTAATGGTGTATAATTAATTATGTTCTTGACCCAGCTATGAAAGGCTACAAGGAAGCATGCAATAATGCAGGCCATAACCCATTTGGATCAAAGAGAGCGCAGTCACGAAAGTATGTCAGCATGGTTATGGGACAATGGGTGCAAGGCATGCTTTGAATGTTAAGGTGGTTCAATTATAAATTGGTACCTACGTTTAGTTTTGTTCTGTTTTTGAGTTGACCTAGCGCTTAATTTTGACGTGACAACGTCTAATAAATCGATGAACGCCGGCTGCACGCACGAAAAAGGATTACGCATTGTAATGTACATGTACGTACATGTCCCGTACAGAGCAATGAAGGCCAGGATGTACAATCTTAGTACTAGCGCTTGGGTAATTTTTAATGGAGGGGGAGGGGTGCGGGGGTATTTAAGGGGGATGAAAATTTCATTGATTTTGCCGTAGGATGCACCGTTTTCAAGATATTAGACAAAACACCGGTTCTCGTCCGATCACCGAGGTTAAGCAACGTCGGGCGCGGTTAGTGCTTGGATGGGTGACTGCCTGGTATCATTTTTGTTTTTTGAATGTTTTGTTATGACGTTGTAACGTTAAACTATCCTCCGTAAACCGACTTTTTTGGAGTTTCCTATATGTAGACAGAAGAGTTTGGCTTTGGACTCATTCTCAAGCAATTTATTTTAATTCAGGGATATGGTTTTAACGTGGTTTCGTGATAAAGGATTTGATTTTATGAGTATAATGATGAAAAAAATGTGTCATCCTTCTAATTCGGATTCTAACAGGAATTTAATTTGCTTACACTCATGTTTTGCGTTTATACTATTAATGTGTACATTAAACTATTCGTGATCAAATTATCATCGTCCAGTTCGTCGTGTCCATCATCAGAGATTGTCACTACTAACTAGTCATAGTCATAACTATAGGTACTTCGGTTTTTTAGCATTAGAAAAAAAAAGAGTAAACAACCTTGACGAGTCTTTTTATGGAAAAGTGCTTTTCCATAAAAAGAAGATGCGTTTTAAGAAGATGCGTCAAGATTCTTTACCTTCTTTCTAATGCTAAAAAAACGAAGTAAAGGCGCAGACATCTAATTTACGTAACATACATTAACATCCATGAAAAGAAGGCGGTTAACGTTGTAATCAATATATAATTGACAACCGCCGTTTATTGTCATTAAAATTAACATAATTTCTTGACTTATATGCATAATAAGACCCGAAAGGCGCGATGTTTACATACCGATATCACTATGAGTAATTAATGGTTCATAAATTTAATTAAAAATGTATTTTTATGTGTGTCGTCTTAGAAATGTTATTTAAAGTTGTGAATTGTAATGTGGGTGATGTGAACAATGACTAATTAATTATTTCGTTGCCATCTGAGGCCACCAAATCTTGAATGAATCAGAGCACTGCCAAATCTTACTGGTAAGATTTAAAGCAAAAAAAAAAAAACAAAAAAAATTATGACAACAAAAAATTGACAGCCTATGCAAAGTAAACATTTATTTACATTGTGATGTCGACTGTAAAACAACATTTCCAAGACGCCTAATCACTTTATCGCCCTAGGGTTTTATTCCATTGCATCATCCAGCCAACCATTAAGTCGAGTGAGCCGATCACAGTAAACAATGTCAATTGGTTGACCACTTAGAGACTGATATATGCATTGTTTGCGGGATAACTTCATTAAATGTAAGTACTTAGTTACGTGATACTTTGCAGGTGGGTGTGGCGATGTTTGTCCCATAGGTACTCGAAGACCTCGATTAATTGAAATGATCGTTACATTAATTAACGACCTTTTGTGCGGCAGTTAATTGATAAAATGTACGAGGAAATGTGTTTATAGGTTGACACGATTTTCTACTATGAGTGTCCCCAAAATTAAATATGATATTCAAAAGCAAGCACCTAATTAAAAAATCGATCTAGTGCGAGTCGCGCACGAGAGTTCCGTACAAATTTGTGGATATCTCAAAGTATACGCTATTAACAGCCGAATTAATAAAAATCCAGTTTTAACATGGCCCTGCTTCTTAGCAAAATATATGCAGCATGGGGCCATTTTATACTTGTGGTAACTGTAGAATTAGGTCAGATAGGGCTACTGCAACTGTAGTGCAATAAAACTGTCTTTAGTTACATCGGTGTTATTAAGGATACTTTGAATTTCCTCGCAGTTACAGTTGCATTAGCCCTTCCCCTACTTTTATATTTATACTCTTAGTGTTTTTCCTCTTGATAACGACCTGGCCACGACCATTGCGACAAGGCATCTGTTCATTGCACGTTTGAAACTTTCGACGCGCACTTAGTTCAGCATGCGATGTATTTGATACACACCTGTGGAGTTGAACTTTCAAGGGCGGTGGAGCAGGCTATGCTCGGAGTTCCCCTACGTGATTGAGTCAGAAATGAGAACCGCAGGGGAACAAAAGTTACTGACCTATCTCGGAGACTCGCTAGACTTAAATGGAATTGTGGAGAGGGTATATTGGTCGCAGAACTGAGGGCTGATGGGGACTAATCACTAGATTAGTGATGTTTTAGAGTGGCGATTGAGAACCGGAAGACGGCGTAGGAAAGGCCCAACAAGATGGACCGGCGATCTGGTAAAGGTCGCAGGAACCAATTGGATTCCGGCAGCGCAGGAACGCTCGTTGTGGAGCTCTTTGGGGGAGGCTTTTGTCTAGCAGGAGATGTCTTTTGGCTAATAGGGTGCGTTTCCACCAGAGATGTGCTTTCATAAATCATAATATTTTATTTGCTAGAATACAGTCAAGCGGATGTTCATAATTATTTAAATTTTTGCACAGTGTATTCTGCCTGCTAATGGGCATGCAAGTATTCAGTTATAATTAGTCTTAACTTTAATAAATATGAGGCTTATAATCTAGATATTCTTTTACAGAGTAAAATGCATTTTGAGTTAAAACCTCCAATAAAAGTTTCTTAAATTCTTGCCCTTCAGTTGCTCTTATAAATTCAGGTAACTTATTATATAATTTAGGTGCCATACCGAATGCACTTTTTGCACATAAGGCTGTTTTTAATCGTTTGTTTACGATTTTGTGTCGTTGCCGTACACTATTAAAAACAGAGAATTGGCTAATATTTGATTTAACATACATAGCTATTTCAAATATATATAAACAGGGAAAAGTCAATATTTTTTTTTTTTTTTAATATGCTTTGCAGCTATGCTGCGAAGATGTGAAACCTACGCCACGAAACCGTGTGACCGTTTCCACCAATGCTAAGCTATGTAGCTGTGCGAGGAAGATGCGCTATGTAGATGAGCAGCCGCGAGGCAGTTGTGCGAAGAAGATGCGCAGCTCGAGCTATGCGATGCATCGACAGGGGCGCGCGGAGCGGCAGCGCGGTGAAGGGGGGACATTGCTACACGACTCGCGACCATCCATAGCACGCATCCGTAGCACGCATCCATAGCACGCATCCAGGGCACGCATCTTTCCATATAAAACCAGTGCTATGCCACCACCAGTGCATGTGCCAGTGGACCAATGAACATGATTGTTGGATATCAGACACATCCATAGCAACGTAGTGTAGCACATCTCTGGTGGAAGGGCACCCATATGATGTATTTGAAAATCGCTCCTAACGCGGTCAGTTAGTGGCTTGATTTTAAAAATTCAAATCCCTAAAAGCTCTGAGGCTTGGTTTGATTCATCATGGCCCTCAAAACTCCGTCACGCTCTGCTAATTAGTTGTGTGCAAACAGTTACTGACACTACAGCCGCTCTTTGTCTTTTTACTGGAATCCTTTAATCAGATCACGACCGTATGTTGAAGAGTAACTTGAGAGTGGGAACGCGGTCAACGTGACGTATGCGAGATCGCATATGTTTACGAACTTGCTCTAGAATTATTTGATGGGTCTATATCGTATCGCCTAATGATTGTTTGTCCTAATGTAACGTTTGTCCAAATGATCGATTGTCCTAATTGTATTTAATAATGAAACTATCTACTTTTCAGGAAATTTATAAAATAAACCTAACCTAACCTAACCCAATCTAAGTAACCAACGCATGAGGTGTTCTTAAATATTTTCAGTTTCAGGTGTTAGGACAATCGATCATTAGGACAAACGATCATTAGGAAGAACAATTTTAGGCGATATGGCGGGCTCCCTCATTTGATTCCTGACCAACGGTCTCACAGTAAGCTGCATAATGCGTTCCCTTGTCAAGCGATTCGATGTCAATATGATTTTTTCTGTTAATACCACAGTCGATCAAGATTCAGTTGCTTCGATATAATTTGTAGAGTTCAAATCATAACAGATCACATTCACTTACAAGTTTAGTGTCAATGTGACAGTCAGCTTTATTATTTTGTTTCTGACGCAGGAACTGTCTTAAAACATGTTAAAGGGTGAATTAACTTTTTAGTGTTGCTTACTTTGTCCCCGGTTGTCAAAGTGACATCTTCATACTGTTTCATAGAAAAATGCTTAGGTTGTCCAAGAGACAAAATTTGTGTAACCGTAGCAACGGGTGGCATTAAAAAGTTGATTCGCCCTAAAGCACTTACTAGGCCGACTATACATGGGGTTGAGATGTTAGATTTAAATGGACTATAAAATTGTAAATATGAGTACAACCGTGTGAAGACGTGTCGGGCAGCTAATAATAATTTAAATAATAAATAAATAACAATTATAAAATGACTCAATGCTGATAAAGTGAGTTCAATAATAAATAACTTGATTTAAACCGCACGCACATTTATAACTATGTACCGACATTATTTTATCATTAATAAGGTATAATATATTATGACTTGAACAGTATTATGAAATTATTAATTACATTTCTGATAGCTAAGGGAAAATTATATGTGGCTTGATAACCGGTTATCAGGCACTTGTGGACGTATCTTTATATGGATTTTTATCAGTAACGTTTTTTTACCTTACGCTGTTTACAGGAAAAGAGTTAGACACATTTTCATTTCAATAAGTCAGTTGTTAGACCCATATATGACAAAATCATCTATAACCCATACTCGTTAGACGTGGTCCTTGACTGTTGTTGGCCGTTTGAACAAGCACAGCACAGTCACTCGACTTGACTTGGTGTGGAAAGCTTTCAGGCAAGCCACATCGCTCGAAAAACGGGTAATTATTGACGGAGAAAGGTCCTAGAATGGCGATCACGAATTAGAAGACGAGCGTTGACAGTCCTTCCACTAGGTGCTACGGAACCGGCACGTAGGTGGACCGGAAGCGTCAATTTGGGCAATGTATGCTGTGACAAGAACTCAAGTCACTGACACAGCTTGGAAAATCGCCAGACCCAAGTGGCAATGGGCAGGGCACATTGCTCGTAGAACTGATGACCGATGGGGCCAAGAGGTACTCGAATAGTGTCCACGGACCGGAAGACGCAGTGATGCAGACGACCTGGTTAAGGTTGGCGAACCTTAAGAGAGGGCTATGTTCAGCGGTGGATGTCTTTCAGCCAGAAATGATAAGGTGGAAAGTGGTCTTTCCGTGTGTCGTTCGTCGTCGTCGTGGGAAGCCTTTATTCAAGAATGGATGTCTTCTGGCTGAAGTTGGTGGTGATGATGACGCAACGGCTATGCGATGCATTGTGGCCTTGCAGTCGTTATCGCGATCTGTTTCGTATGTTCTGGCGGGTTCAGGTAAATAGCGTTTCAGATGAGCGTTACACAGTTGGCCTTCGCTGCAGGAGTGTAGGGTTGTCGCCAGCCATCTTTAGCCTCTAAGAGTAAGGAAGTACAGAAAATTTATTTCTACAGAATCCATAATTGTGAAAACAACCATGATGCTTAGAACGTTGTACTATAATATAAGCATCTTGTTTTTCCTACTAAAGACAAGGCTGATGTAATAATGCAATGAAATTGTATGGGATTGATACAAGCGCGTCGTGAAGTTGCGACTACGCTCAAAATTAGGAGTCGCCTAAATATGGTGGTTAGGTGACATGAGTTTTACCTCTGACTCAATCTGGGAGAGATCCAGTACGAACCAGGCTCATTGGAAGAGAGTCGTAGTAGTCTAGTAGTTTGTCCTATCCTCTCAAGCAGGTTCATTTCTGGGCAGGTTCAGTATAAACAGAAAGAGAGACGAGGAGGTGGTGTAGGGCATGCGGCTGTTCCTAGAAGACTGGTTCGCTGAGAACTTCCGGAAAGTCCGGATAACTACGCGATGCAGCTCTGCTCGCTGTATGAAGGATAGCACTTTGCGTCAGTTGCCAATCCAAAAATTACCAAAGCAGCGTGGTGTGGTCTAAACATTTTAAGTATACAACCTGAAGCAAAAAAGGATACTACCTCAAAACAGCGAGCGCAGAAATGGCGAATGAGAGGTGTTGGCGAGTGGTGAAAATTTAGGCTACGAGGTCAGAAACGAGTTATTACGTGGCCATGTCACTATGAAGCACTTCCTCTTGTCTTTTCAGCATCAGTTTGATTTTGTTTCGGTTGTTTTATATTATAACAGTGCAACCCTGCGCGCCGACCCAAAACTAGGACGAGAATAGTCCGCGCGTGGGCGTTATTGTCGACTCCGCACTCCAGAATCCACTCCAATTCACGCAGATTGATATAAATGGATTCAGGATTGGGTCAAAGTCGCCTGACGAATTGTTCTTTGTCAGTGCTAATGCAAAGGTAAGGTATGGATAGTGCGACGGCTGACGAAATTCAAACGGTCATTCAGTGAGGACGTCTTGTCATCTATACATATAAGAAAAAAGAAAACTAACTTATTGATTGACTAACTCACTCACTCATCAACGCTCGGCCCATATTTTGCTTAGAAATTGTCTTTATGATGTAGGCAAGGAATAAGGTCGGATTTGTGGAAATTTCTACGGGATAGGGAATAAACGGGATTTATAAATTGAATGAAATGTAACCCTATCTCCATTCATAGTGAAAATAAACGGATCACTCACGTCTCAAAACGAGTTTAACTCGACATGTTTCGGGCTAAGGCCGAAGGGCTACGGATTAACCCGAAACCATGTCGAGTTAAACTCGTTTTGAGACGTGAGTGATCCGTTTATTTTCACTATGAGTGAGTCTCACGGTAGTTTCATGTTTAAAAAGGCCTATCTCCATTTTTATGATTACTGGGCTCTTCAAATTTAGCATGCAAGTAGGTAAATAGCAGTAAAAACTAATTTTAGGATTTAAGGGAATTAAAAAAAAACTGGATTTATATTTATATAGAACTCCTGAACCGATTCCCAAAATTGTTTCACGGCTAGAAAGCCACACTATCCCTGATTAATATGGCCTACTTCTTGTAAAGTGCAAAGTTTCCGCAAGGACGCATGCGAAGTACGCAACAACTGTTTTACATAAGCTGGTCAAAAATTGTCAAGGATTACTTATCTTGTCTTTGTAATGTCCAGCTCGGCGGTCCAACAATAAATTCCTGTATTTATCTAAGTGACAAATCGACTAGTGAGAGTGCCAACGATATTAGAAGCTGACTAAGATGTTTGGTTTAGGATTCCAGCGTGCGCCTCGGGAACCCTCTCGGTGTAAAAATATCTCGTCGTAAAACGTTTGTTTAGTATGTAACAGCGGAATGGGCGTGCAACTATGATTTCAGGGAGGGTGTTCAGATAAACTCTGATGAATTATTGATAGCGTGTACCTATCAATAATTCATTCACTTTACTGAGAACAGGTTCAGGTGTAGGAGGAGCATTTCTTTGATTGTCGGTAATTTTATGACGATCGGATAGCTTAGTTGTTGAATCGAAAGAGTTTCGCCTCCTGAACACGGAAAAATATTTATTATAATTTACATCTCAATATTTAAAAAAATACAACAAATTTAAAAAACATATATCGACGGTTAAAAGGCAAAACGCATGAAGCGACACTTTTTGTTAAAATGAGTTATATACATGTACTTACAAATATTGCCACAGAATAGATATGTTTCCTTTACCCTTTTCACTAGAAAAAAGAGCTGTCATAATTTTAAATTTGATAACAACCTTAACGTCAAATTTACGTCATCACTTTTTTTTAAATAGAGACTAGACAAAAGTAATGGATCTATTCTATCGTTACGCTCTTTTAGAATGCTTATTCTAAAAAATTGTAATAAATTAATTAATAATCCTAGTGAAAATTTAAAACTATCAGCGTCTTTCTCTTTCCAAACAGTATACAGAGAACGAATTAAATTATAGTCTTAGAAATATGAAATGTGTTTGGAATATTTCATCACATTATAGGATACAATTAAAAAAATATTTAGGTAACATTTTAATAGTGACAATTAAATGAAGCATGCAAGTTTACTTACATATGTATGGTGCGTGCATTGCAAAGTCCGAAATAGACTTGCTCACTTTTATGTGAGCTAAACTGTATATAAAACAATAAATATTCACTTTGTGACGCCGAGTACGATTTAGCGTCATTGTTTAATAAACTTTAAATAATTTATTGAATCAGGCGTTACTTTGCGGAGGTCCATATTAATGAACTGAAACAATTACTTTGCTCACCAGCGACCTAGCCTAGGTGGCGTGGGTGAGCAAAGTAATTGTTTCAGTTCATTAATACACTTTAGTTTAGACGCAAGTTTTTGTCATTTGGCAAATTAAAAAACGTCTTTTTTGCACTTTGCACTTACAAATTTTCTACAGACTTGCGGCACCTGTGTGTGGCCCCTTTCCTTAATGAAAAGAAAATTTTAAATATGGATAACAGAAGACAATTACATCTGGCATTTACGGTTAGAAAGGTGATAGAACATCAGAAACCTTATTACTTATACGAAAAATTGAAATGGGTCACAGACACACGCGTGAAGACACTGAGAAGATGCACAAAGCTTGCATTCCCTAAACATAAAACTAAATTTTTTAGGGGGGGTTTTAAATTCGCTGCTGCCAAAATTTGGAACGACTTACCACCACCATTACGAGAACCTATGTCATTATTAAAATTCAAACGGTTACACAGAACGCACTTACTCAGCAAACAAAGCGAATTATAACCCCCCAGAAAGGAACGTAACTTTTCACGCTACAGATACACACACACTCACGCACGCGCACATACACACACACACACGCGCACGCACACACACACACACACACACACACACACACACACATACACACACACACACACACACACACACACACACACACACACACACACACACACACACACACACACACACACACACACACACACACACACACATTTACAAATACCTTATGCATACAACACAGTGCAGGTGCAGGTTTAGGATCAGCTAACCTTATTTTTAAGTTTTTAAATATTCGAGTATATATTATTTTTTTTTTTTCGTTCTTTTTCGTTATTTTAAGTTATTTTATTTTAGTACCTACTGTTGCAGTGTGACTTGCTAGGCACAAATAATTCTTTGTTTTTTTTACCCATAATTTGAATGTGAGAGGCGCTGCGACCGACCGTCCTCACAGGGACCAGTCTGAAAATCAGCGCCGGGCAACGAAGCCTAGCACATGCTGAGACTGGGGTCCCATTGTCAATACTTAACTTGAAATGTTTAATAGTTTTTATCAATGTCTAGTTTTTAAGTTATGGCAATAAAGTTTTTTTATTATTATTATTATTATCTCTTTATTTATATTTTTCTCTTAGGTTAGATTTTTACAATAATTATACAAAAAGTAAAATATATTATTATTATTATTATTATTAATGAAATGACGAATGTTCTATGAACATGTTGGCGCACAACAAAGCACTTTCCAAGTATGTGCTTTATAACAGCAATAAGTGATTCCGCTAAAAAAAATGCAGTAGGCGTATACGGAACCCACGTGCTGCGAGTATTTATAATTGTTTCGGCTAACAGTGCCGCGTGCATCGCGGACGGAGTGATTTGTGCGATATAATAATGTTAACATGCTGGTGTTGCTGTTTGTGTAGTGCAAATAGGAGCACTGAATAACTAAGATGATCTGCCGGAGGATGTTCGAAGTTCATAATCATCATTTCAACCGTAGGACGTCCACTGTTGGACATAGTCCTTCCTCATTTTATACCCAATCCAACCATCAACCCTCCACATTGAACCTGCGGCCTTTGCCAAATCGTCCGTCTCGTTGGTGAATGTCCCACGCTGCGTTTGCCAATCCGTGGTCTCTATTCGAGAACTTTTCGGTCCCAACGGCCATCAGAATTCTGTTCTGCGTGCTTTATGTGTGTGTTCGAACTTAATACCGTCAAATTAAAAAGTAATTGAACAATGGAAATACAGGGTCTGGTAGTACAGGAT
This sequence comes from Archips xylosteana, assembly GCA_947563465.1. Classification (NCBI taxonomy): domain Eukaryota; kingdom Metazoa; phylum Arthropoda; class Insecta; order Lepidoptera; family Tortricidae; genus Archips; species Archips xylosteana. The sequence continues at coordinate 1,938,329 of OX387355.1, forward strand.
CCGGAGCCAAGTATTCTTTAGAAGCAATAAACTTTTTCATTTTCAGAATTAACTTTAGAGACATGCAAAATAGGTCCATTTGCGTTAGAAATATACTTTTTCATGCAATATAACCATATCTGATCCATTAGCCAAATTGACAGAAGTGTTTAAATGCTACTATGTCTACGCAAAAACATTTTCTCAAGCCTTGTTCCGCAAATTAAAGTTTAGGCATCAAATACACTATCAGTTCATGCTATGACGAGCTGTTTGACAGTTTCGCAACGTGCAATCCTACTCATTCATGCCAGGTGAATAACAAACCGATACGCTTTAGATTAGCAGGTGTCACTTACTTATCTGTTGTGTCATTCAGCATGAAAATGGCACGCGTTATTTCGATGAGTATGTTAAGTTTTGCAACGTTTCGCTCATTGTTAGAGGTATTTTTAGGGGTATAAAACGATTTTTGCCAGGTGCATTTAGAAATTTTATTTATCACGGTGTTTTAACATAACAGCTACGAACACCTCAGAACTAATGATGAAGGAATCGTATTTTCATTGACACGTGAGCTAAAAAGCCATATACAAGTAAAATTTTAAATGTTATACAAAATTAGCGTCTCCGTTTAAGTTAATGGTATAATGGTTTACAATATAATGCATTTAATGAATTGTATAAGCAGTCTTATTTAATTTGAAGTGTCCATTCATTGAGTTTGTGATTTAACTTCAACAAAGTATGAACATCCAAAATTGTATCAAACCAATTTTAACAATTGAGTCAATGTATCATTATTGTACAACATTAACTGAGCTAGCAACACTAATTTTGCATCACGTTCAAAATTTCACTTTGTTTTTATTTTAATCGGCCCACAACATAACTGAAGATCCCTTTAAGGGACAAGTTCGCCTTTCTACATCTCATCATCTTGTTAATTGTTACTTCATATTTTTTGGTACATACAAAACTACTTAACTCACCACGCTTCAAACAGCAACAGTAGCGCGAATGCCTAACTTATGTTCTGCATAATCTGCATTTGATAGGTTGATACCTCTTCGGACCCGTATCTCCCCTTGCTGGGGGAGACATCGCTACTAGCTTTTGAATTATATTTGAAGTACTCGTGTATCCCCTGTCATGGTCATATATACTGGGTTTATAATGGATACTTAATAACGAATTAAGTATTTATTACGCTATCAGTATCTCAGCTAAGTCTAGATGTCTATTTTATCTCTCAATGTAATTTGTCATCGATTCGTAATAACTTTAATTGCTCCTAATGGAAATAATCATTTTCTTGCTGTTATAAAAAAAAATACCTAACATCGAAGGCTAAGGCGGGAGCTACGTTACGCTTCGCTCCCGCCTTGCCTTCTGAACCTAACCTATCTGAGTCGCTCTGCCCTGAAAGGTCTTGCTCGCTCGCTTTGCTCGCTTGCTGCTAGCGAGGTACCGGTGAGGGAACTTACTGACACTGTAAAACATTAAATAACTTCAAAAAACGGTTTTATATTTTTAAGGTGTAAGTCATATCTAATAGGGCATACACGAGTACCTACTTCAAATATAATTCAAAACCTAGTAGCGATGTCTCCCCCAGCAAGGGGAGACACCGGTACTAAAGATTCCTGATGTCTCCCCCAGGGGGTTGACCAGGGGAGGCACGGGTCCGAAGGGATTGACACTACGCAATACAAACTATATGAACCAAAGTACGTTCTAAGGATCGTATTTTTGGAAAAACAAAGACTTCATCATTGACACGAACGAAGACATTTGAATGTTAAGATTTTTCGTTATAAATAATCGAAGCTGCTAAATGGCCATATTTAAAAAGGTATCAATGCAACCAACGAACGGTCGCTAAACTCGAACACCATAACACAAAAAGTAGATTATTCAAACGCATTGTTTACTGTTCAGATGGAGTTTAAAAGCAATACAACTAAATGGACAAGAGATGCAACGGCGCAGCTCACCTTACCTTGACATTGGCATTCGCCGATGTTACTATGTTAATTTATAAAGTACCTGGGCGACCGAGCTCTGCTCGGGCAGAAACTCGGTACCAAGCGTTTTCCCAGAGATAAGACCAAGCTAGATCAATTTTTCATCCCCGAAAACCACCAAATACCAAATTTCATCGAAATCGTTGGAACCGTTTCCGAGATCCTGATTATATACACCGGAGGGGTGGGGGGGGGGGGGGTGAGAGGGGGGAGGGGATGCGGGGGAGGGAGCGCGGGGTTATTAAAGGGGGGATGAAAATTTCATTGATTTTGCCGTAGGATGCACCGTTTTCAAGATATTTGACAAAAACACCGGAGGGGTGGGGGGGGGGGGGTGAGTCACGTTAAACTATCGTCCGTAAACCGACTTTACAGACAACCGGCTTTTCCTGTTCTGTGCTCCCAATAGGGAACGTGCACATAGACGGTGCTGCCAACTGGTGCCATAAGGGTGCCATCAATTTGAATGTTTTACCTTGATAAGTTTGTTTTACTGTCCGCATAGTGTCTCTTCTGTCGCATTAGTGCTGCCGCCTATAGTTACTGCACGTTCCCTATAATACTTTTTCTAACAAAAAAGTAACTTTTTCTCACAAAAAAGTAACTTTTTCTCACAAAAGAAGAAACTTGACGTTTTCTCATAAAAAAAAAACTTAAAAAAAAAACTAAAAATGTTGAAAAAAACGTAGAATCGAACCGAGGTCGGCTGGATCCGCGACCACCCGATTTCTAATGTGCCATTATGATCTGCTCGAAGTCGGCGAAATTTAGCTTTATATTCTAATGCAAACAAAAATAGCCGGAAAACACGAGTAAAAGCGATTTTCTGAAAATGAAACAGCTAGATCAGTTTTTCATCCCCGAAAACCCCCACATACCAAATTTCATCGAAATCGTTGGAGCCGTTTCCGAGACCCTGATTATATATATACATACATATATACAAGAATTGCTCATTTAAAGGTATTAGATATGGATACAGTCAGGGTAAGAAAAGGTTCGTCACCTTAAAGTCTATATTTGCTTGCACTAAGGCAATTGTCAGTCCTGTCGACATTTTTCAAACGAAACAGAATATCGCATCGACGTTTCCCATTTTTCAAAAGGTACTAAGAGATTCATAATCAAAATCAAAAAAATATTTTTGTAAGTAGGCCGTAAAGGGCTCTTTTGCATGTCTATTTTGAGTCTACCAGCGCTTTCGGAAAGACCGTGATTGCCAAGAAGAATGTGGCGCAAGTAGGGTTCATGATTTCTCGAGCTTATCAATTTCTCGGGTCTCGAGAATTCTCGAGTCTAATTTCGCGGGTCTTCTCGGGTTGTCGAGAAATTTATATTTACGTACGGATTTGCATATTCTTCGGTTCCAATAAAGTGATTAATCAACAAATTCAGTGGTTTCCTCTCAAATAAAAGTATCAAAATAATTATAAGACTTTTATTGACAGTCTTCAACATAATTAGCTTCTTTTTCTTAAAGAAAATTTTAAAAATAAGCTATTCTGACATTTGTGACCTGTATATTGTATAGGTACAATCACAGCACAAGCACAGCTAAAAAAGAAAAAAAAATCAACTTAAAACTTCTAGCTTCTTTCTTTTTAACAAAACAAAAAATAAACAAAAATTGCGTGAGTCGAAACACGAATGAACGTGTGTGTACTGTGATTTGTTCGACAAGTTTCACAAAAGCATTTTTTCATAGTAGCGAATTTTCACATCGCGTTCCTTCATGATCGCAAATTTTACTATTCGTTTTTTTTCATGTAGCGATTTTTCACAAAGGGTTTTATAATGTTTGCGTTTATTTTTTTCGCTTATTTTAACAGTAGATTAATTTATCAGTCGCAAATTTTTTCAGTAGAATTAGGCAACCCATCACGCCTTATGTTCGACGGAGCCCCACTTGGCGGGGCTCCTTTTTCTGGGCAGTTTGCCCTTCGGGCATCTGAAGATAACTAACGTAACGAACCTAACCTACCTATTAATACGTAATAATATGGACGCTAAGAAGGTTACGGTAGAGGGTGAACTATAGATTTATTAGAATAATGATTTCGAGTAAAATGTCTAACAAACCGCACTAAATTATATTGAAAAAATTTGCGACTAATAATAAATAAATCTACTGGTAAAATAAGCGAAAAAAATAAACGCGAACATTATAAAACGCTTTATGAAAAATCGCTACATGGAAAAAGACGAATAATTAAATTTGCGATCATGAAAGAACGCGATGTGAAAATTCGCTACTATGAAAAAATGCTTTTGTGAAACTTGTCGAACAAACCCCCCACTGCGCTTTGGCCCGTGCCGCCCCGCCGCCGCGCGTTTAAAACAAACGGCAAACGCAAATAGTTTTATTTTATAATTTTATAGACGCAAATATGATTTCTCGAGTTCTCGAATTTTCTCGAGCTTGATTTCCCGGGAACAAAGCCCAAGGATTTCCCGGGAATTCTCAGCTCGAGAATTCCCGGGAATGAACCCTAGGCGCAAGATACTTGGCACTAAGTTTTACATTATAGAATATATTTCATGCATTATAGAAAGAAAATACACTAAACAATTACAAGACAGCATTTGATAAAATAATCAATCTAATAATTGAGAAGATCCGTAGAAGAACCGGGGTCACCAACATAGCCAAAGGGATTAGCTCGTTGAAATGGCAATGGGCAGGCCATATAGCACGCAGAACAGATGGCCGTTGGGGCCCAAAAGTTCTGGAATGGAGACCACGGACTGGCAAACGCAGCGTGGGACGTCCACCAACGAGATGGACGGACGATTTGGTGAAGGCTGCGATTCAGGATGGATGCAAGTCGCTTCCAACCGTAATGACTGGACGTCAATGAGGGAGGCCATGTCCGGCAGTGGAGGTCCTACGGCTGAAATGATAAATGAATATTTGACGTAGATTTTCGTACCCTAACTGTACAGTTGGCGCGCAAGAAGTATAATGTTACGAAACAACGTCTAAAAGATTCACGGTTAATTAGGTACATTAAACAGCCAAAAGATCATAGCCACTAGGGTTGACCTATGGCCTCAGCATGAGATCGTGGGAGCCAAAAAGCCGTGTTCTAGTGTTTGACCTGTGAGGCCTTTCAAGCTGAGGCTCGTAGCAAAAAGCCTAAAAGCTGTGGTAGCCACCTGACCAACTGCAACTTGACCTATGGATCGTGGGCTCCCAGCTCGCACTTCCGGAGTTTTTTAGCATCCATATGCGAAATTACATTTGAAATTTACGACGAGCTTTACCGTGAAGGAAAAACACTAGTGAAGAAATTCTATGAGTGCTTGAAGTTGCCGATAGTGCCCGATACGCACTGAGACCGCGTGGGAATTACAGACCAAGCTCTCTCATTCTGAAGATGATGATGAAACTAGACATTTTCAACAGGATGCAGACTGCGATGAACTTTCATAAGATCCCGGTGGTTTTTGTGATACTCCAGTTGGTGCTAGTATCGTGAGGTCAGTTTGACAACTTTGAGACTTGTGTTACTTTTGGGATTGGATTGGTTTATGAATGACCCGTGATAAGACCCTCGTTTAAACAATCCTTAGTAGGTATATATCCTTAAAACTTGGGTTTTTAGAGAGTACTGATTGGCTTACCAATGCCCAGCCTGAACAGTTGAATCAAAAAGATAGCATTTTCACAAAATTTCCTTTTATGATGTTAGCAATGAACAAAAATGGATCTTGCAAACTGTCAACAGAGGATAGTGAGTTCTGTAAAGGGACGACGCCACGGGAGCTAGCTATGCTTCATTTATTTTAGCATTAGAAAAAGGTTAAACTACCTTGACGAGTCTTTTTATTGAAAAACAATTGAAATATAAGTCGCTGCAAATAGCAACGACATAATGGTCATTAAATTTATATTATTTTGCTATACTTAGTAGGTAATAGTGACTATTTTTTTTATAAGTGTTTTTGAATAAAAGGACTTTTCAAGATTGTTTATCCTTTTTCTAATGCTAAAATAAACGAAATGTAATAAAAAATAAGTTAAGTTTTGTTTTTGTCATATATATTTATCTGTGCATCATTTTAATGAAGCGGTACTTCAAAAAAACTTGATCAGTATAAAACAAACAGCGAGATAAATTGATAGATAACTTTTTGCAACATTAATCTTTTTAGTTTGTATTAAATTTGTTATTCGTGGACGTGGGCGTCTGTCTGTCAGAATTAGCCGGTGAAGCTCATGAACTATGATGTTTGATTAAAAGCATTTGCCTTATTTAGACATCACGTAGGTTTAATAGATATTGTAATTTCCCAAATGTAAACAGTTACTGGATGTTACCGTTGTTTTTAATTAGCTTTTCCCACGGCTTCGCACGTTTTGCACTTTTAGATCTGGAAATTTAATCGAGACTCACGGGAATTCCCAAAAACGACATGGTGTTCTCCATTTACGGTATGCAAAGAATTAACGGTTAAGATTTTGGGATTTTGAATATGAAAAATCGTGATCCTAACCTCGTAAGTCTCAGTGTACTTTACAACGTACAAATGGAGTACAATTTTTTTAATGAAATAACTACTTTGAATAAGTGGAAATAAACTCCAAAATCACAAAACAGGGAATTCTCTGAATCTGAAATACTATGTCTGTTATAAAAAGTTAGGCCTTACGAGGCTATGATAATATCGGGATAAAAAGTAGCCTGTCTGCTATTTCAGAGGTTCAGCTTGCATACCAAATTTCACCCAAATCTGTCAACATATTTTTGAACAACAAACACGCATACACTGAGAAATTAAAGAAAGAAAGAAAGAGGAAGAAAGAGAGGGAGAGAGGGAGGGAGGGAGAGAGAGAGAGAGAGAGAGAGGGGGGGGAGAGAGAGAGAGAGGGAGAGAGAGAGAGAGAGAGAGAGAGAGAGAGGGAGAGAGACGTCAATATTTTGAGTGTGTCATTGCGGTGAATTAGTTAGTGAAGCTAATGAACCACGTTTGATTAATTACATTTGCTATATTTAGACATCACGTAGGTTTAATAGAAATTGTGGATTCCTAATTGTAAACAGTAAGATGATACCGTTATTTTGGATGTGTCACTGCATGGAAACGACTTAGCGATAGATTAACTTGGTGGTGACTAATTTAACAAGTTTGATATGAAGTATCTTTTTGTATTTTTATTTTTCAACTTCATTTTTTTATTACTTTTACGGTCATCCCGTGAAAACCATATAGTTCATACTAAATAAATACAAACTGAAATATGGATGCACAGAAAAAAAAAACCAGAAAAAAGACCAGCGCTGGGAATCGAACCCAGGTCCTCAGTATTCCTTACACCACCACTAGTCAGTGGTCATGTCAAAATGCCATACGAAACGAATGGTACAGAGAACTCTCTATAGTAGTTAAAATAAACCTTGCTGTAATGAACTGAAACAATTACTTTGCTCCTGTGAAGATGAGCTCTTTTTGAGTTCGAAACGCGTCAGTGTAGATTGGTGGTGGTGATAGTTGAGTTTGTGTGTGTTCGTACAGTGCGTAGGTGGAGGGACTGCATGAACACGCATTTCTTACATAAACGTAACTATCGTAAGGTCGCGGGTGAGCAAAGTAATTGTTTCAGTTATTTTTTTAATTTATTGTTATTTCTAGTACTGATATAACTTGAATTCACGCGGTACTCGATTATCGTTGAGTTTTGAGACACTATATCTATGTCTTTAAGGATCCCAGTATACATATAATCCTCAAAGTTTATTCACCCATTATCTACTAAAGTATGTCACGAGAGCGATGTAAAGCTATTATTACATTGATTTATATGTTTTCACTCCGAAACTTGCAATTTCTCTCAAAACTGAAATTCTGCCAGAGCACGAGAATAAGCGTTATAGTTGTGGAGAATTCACAGGAATATAGGTTGACGTGTTACGGTTCAAGAATTGAAATGAAAGCATCTTTAGCAGTGTCGTTAAAAAGTTTTTTGGATCGAAAATTAATAGACGCTAAGTGCGCTTGCATCGTTTTAATGTGTACGAAATCTTGATAAAAATATATTTTATGCCCGTGTGACACCCGCTACGTCCTCGGCAGAGTAAAAGTATTTGATGAATATTTCATTTTACACTACAGATCTTATTGTCCAACTAATATACTCGGAATCACAATTTTTGTATCTGTTATTTGTGTCACACGGAATAGAGAATAGATTAAATTAGACTTTAATGATTAGATCCATACTAACAGATTAAATTAAATAAACCTTTTAAGAAAATGACAGTGCTCGACGCGAGTCTTAGAAAAATATGATGTATCAAAATCAAATTCAACGTCAAAATACCTATTTTATGTAATTTAGGCTATAAGAAGCACTTATGAAAGCCAAAGAATCCACACCGCTTCGGAAAAACTCTGTTGAGAAAAATCCGCCAAGAAACTCAACAAGGTATATATTTTTCAAACAGATCTACAGTTTATCTAGATAAGTTGTAAAGTTTGTCATTATTTTGTTAATATAAAATTACCTAATTCACATCGTTCACGTCATCACGTCAAACTCACTTTTTAGATAGGTATTGCATCAAATTATGTTGTGGTGAAGATTTTAAAAATAGTAGGTACCTACAGCTTCAACATTAACCTTGTATTGCACAGCAATATACATACAGTAATAACAACCAAAAAATAATATGTTCCTTAAGTTAACTATTAAAATATTAACAATAATGACACTTTCTTCAAATTTGCCCAGGAACAATGTAAATTTTTGCAAAGGCGTGATGAAAATTTGAAAAGACACATATAATCAAGTTGACATTAAAAAATATAGTTGTAACAAAAAAACAAGAATAAAACATAGTACTTATTTAGTAATTTTAGATGATCTATTTCATTTAAAAACTCACGTAGAGAGTTGTTACTGAAGTTAGTGTGTAAAGTCTTGTTAGAATTTCTGATGATGGGCCAATCAACTTTTAAACCGACTATAATCTGTCCGCGACATTTTTCAAACAATTGCAGATTTTTGTAAGTAAACATGTTTTTTTCTGTAATTTAATAGATGAATAGCATGAATACATGCCATCCTACGTAAGTTTAACCTATTAAACCGTGAAATATCTTGTTGGAAGTACGATTTTTTGGTAACGCCAGAGACAATTTTGGTAACGCAGGAGACGCCAAAAACGTCGGTTTAAAAGTTGATTGGCCCTGATATGTTGTTTTAAATTTGTTTATATTGATTTCATCTTGTAATTACTTTGGGATGTCATTCATTATATTATTGCAACGCCCATTGTCGATTAGATACAAAAAATTTTTTTATTTTTATTTTAATCATGCTAATATTGATAATTCGATAACTAATTTTGCATATGTCATCGGAAGAAAAACTACTTTTTGCGTTGTCGAGTTCCCAAAAACAGATCTGTTCTCGCTGTTGACACTATAAGTAGTATTGTATCGACACGTTGTTTGCTTTAAATGACTATTAAATTAACATATTTAATTCACAAACGCGCGATTAAATATGAGTTATTACTTATTGCATAACAATATAGAATAGAAAATTTAATATGATATAAGAAAAACGTCTTTACGTTACTTTTTTTTTTAAATATTACTTTACCAGTCAGTGAATTGATATAGGTACCATTTAATTACAGTGCATCCAACTTTAAGGCAGTACCGCAATAAAATAAAAACAACACTGGCATCCTATAAAATTAGAAAGAAAAAAAACAACAATGGAATTCGTTCAAATCGCGCAAAGAGCTCAAGCGAAAAGTTTACAAACACTCACCATGCTGTATGGGTAATCAAACTGATCGGTCGACTAGTGGGGGTATCACTCGCGTGCGTTTGTCGCGGTTTCGCGTCCAAGACTGCTGGGGAAGGCGCCGCGAGGCACTCAGCTGCGATGTTGTAGTCGTATGAGATGCAGTAGGGAGGGACTGTAAAGATTCCAGTTCCTGGAAATTATTTGTATTGCGGTAGCGTTTTAAGATTAGGCAAGTAGTTACGTTAAGTTTGTGGGTTTATAAATAAGCGATTATTTGAATTTTATACGATTAAAGTGAAGATTTATTTGCATACATCGTTATCGCGGGAGCAAAAACGATTTGACAGTTCTGAAAGATTATGACAAATAAGCAATAACAGAAGTGACACTTATATCGAGCAACATTTATGTCTAAGAGTTAAAAATTTATCAACTTTATTTCTAATATCAGACCTCCATGCTTGACTTGATTACTATTACATACTTAAAAAGATTAACTACGCAATCGCAACGACAAACTCTTAGGTCACATTTTCTGCTTAACGTTGGCATTTATTAATTATTCGTGAAAATAACCATGTTCATAACATAATTATCATGTGGTTTTAAAAATGCCGCGAAGGAAAAAATGTGCGATGAATTTGTGGAGTTGTGGATAATGTATTATCCTGAGTTACAGGCTCGCGATACAAAATTATTTTGCTCAAAGTGCAACGTTAGTCTCTGTCAAACAAAATCTTCTGTGAAACGACATTTCAACTCAGTAAGGCATTATTCAAGTAGACACATTGATTTCTAGAACGTTTGAACAGTGTAAGACAAATTTGATTGACCTTTTCCAGCGAAAAATTCGTGCTAGACCAGATATCAAAAACTTCATAATGCTTCAAGCTTGTAGGCAGAATACTTACTTTATACTAAACAGACATTCTGTTATACCTATGTGTTCTTTAACTGATTTGTTCTTACTCCCGCGATAACGATGTATGTTTATTTGTATTGACAATCTTGTAGTTAATGTGTTTAAACTTGCCAATTATTTTGGTCGTTTGTTTCTCGAATATAAAGATTAATTAAATTACAAAGGTGTGCAAATACCTACGTAATCTGCTTATGATTTTGGTCGCTGCTTAGGGGCCATCCATAAATTACGTCACACCACGATCAATTTGGACCCCTCCCCCCCCCCCCTTGTCACACTTATTACTATGAAAATCGTCATTATTTTGTTCTAGTGTCACAGATCGCTTGACCCCCCCCCCCCTCCCCCTAAATGTGTGACGTAATTTATGGATGGCCCCTTATTCGGGACAATTTTTCCGTATTCGATGATGGCTCAACTACTCTAATAAAAAAGGTTTCTAATTCAGTCAGCATAATATTCCTACAATTATGTCGGAATGATAAGAAAATGATAGAATTCCTTTAAAATCTTACGAGTGTGCCACTTTCCTTACATCTGTCACATTTTTGATGATAAAAAATACTTGATACCACAATATTCTAATATATAAAAATCTCGTGTCACGGTGTTTGTTATCGAACTCCTCCGAAACGGCTTGACCGATTCTTATAAAAACTTTTCTCCATACTCGGTAGGTCTGAGAATAGGTCGTACGCTATTTTTTATACCCCTATTCTCCGCAGACGGAGTCGCGGGCAACAGCTAGTTTTTATATAAAAAATACAGTTTCTCCGATCCAGACCTTTTTTTTGTCGTCTTTCGACATGAACGTTTTTTTTTATTTTTCAAAATTTTAAGTAAAATTAAATAAACTACACACGTGAATACTGTCTTGCATACCTGTACCTATTTACTTATTTATAGGTATATGTTGTTGTACCTATAACAAAAAAATCTAATAACTGGCGTTGGCATTTTCCTCCGGCGCCTTATCGTGCCGCGCACTTCGCATACTGGGACGCCACGGCTCTATACGGCCTCAAAGGCCTTAATTGTCTAATGCTTTCGAAATCTCAATAGAAATAGAGAGAGATGACGAATGCGCCCGCGCGTTAGAAAATGCCGCCTCGGGCTGTGATACTGTTTCTCAACTGTCCGCTGCGGTGTTATCGCTGCATGACGTAATGTTCGCGTTTACGGGCGCGACGGGAGATGTTTACCCGCGCTTTGGGTTTGGGATCGGGTCCCGGCGCCCGCGCAGTGATGTCACGGTGGAACACATTGATGAGATAAGAATTCGCCTGATTAATTTTATCAGATTTTTTATCACATTGGATTGGATTTGGGATATACTCAGCTATACTCAACCTGCGGCCCGCGGGACACACGCGACTCTCCGAGCTTAGGTACATACATACATATATACTTACATACAATCACGTAGGCAGAGACTATTAAAATTTCTTTCTACCTGATACGATCCTGAGATACATCTTTCGCTTCCACAACAATCTTCTTTTCATACGTGCTTGGCGGTTTCGGGTAGGTTACTCCTGACCTGGGCCCAATTGCATAACAAATTACAACTAATATTACAAGCGGAACTCTCGCTTCAGTTATATTAACTAGAAAGGGAGTTCCACTTGTAATATAAGTTGTACTTTGTTATGCAATTGGGCCCTGACCTTCCTTTAAGACATCCTCAATCTGATCATGGAATGTCCTTTTTGGTTTCCATCAACTAACATTTGCACGTACACTCGCTTTATACAGGGTGTAAAGATCGAATACCACAATCCCCCCCCCCCCCCACACATGGAGGACAACTACCTTAAATATTGGAAATAGCACATTCTATACAAAGGAGACATTCCCTTATTTATTAAAACAAAAAATACTTCATTGATGGATTTTTGAAAAATTGCTTGTCTTACTCGGTACTCGAACCCGGTCAAATGCGACAAAAATAAAATGCCGTATTTTATGGTATGGTGCAGTTCGATAGGGTAACATAGATAAGGTTCATTTATCTCTAAATAACATACGTACACAGTCAAAATAACGCAAAGCCATGAAAACTAACGAGACCATACGAGATGGTAAAAGTAGGATAATTTGTAACAACAAAAATTCTTCGCAGCTAGTTAATTCTATGAATTATAATCTTGTTCCCAGAGCGCGATCGATGATGAGGAAGTGTCGCCGTGCGAGGTGTCGCGGCTGCTGCGGCGGCTGTGCGCCGGCGCAAGTGCCTCGAACGGGTGAGTCATCATCATCATCATCACACCTATTAAACTTCCCATAGCTGGGATCATACAATGAAAGGGGTTGCACTGTGGTTAATACGCTCAATTGCCGATTGGAAACCAGTAAATCGCTTCGCAGGTTACGTACAGGTTTTCCTCGTGATTTTTCCTTTACCGTAAAGCTTGACACAAAAAAGTCGGTTTACGGACGATAGTTTAACGTGACAACGTCATAACAAAACTGAAACCAGGCGGTCACCCATCCAAGTACTGACCGCGCCCGACGTTGCTTAACCTCGGTGATCGGACGAGAACCGGTGTTTTGTCAAATATCTTGAAAACGGTGCATTCCTACGGCAAAATCAATGAAATTTTCATCCCCTTTAATTAGGTTGGCAAATAAAAAAATGGATTATTATAATTCGGGAATTTGAATTTGTTGGCAAATAAAACTGTGATTAAATGAATCCGTGGCATTGTGAAGTTGTGGAAAAACAAAACATATGGATTTTAAAAAGTCGGAGAACCGTTTTCGGATAAATGAAAGTCGAGTAAAGGAGTTTCTAAACATCGATTGGTTCCCTGAGAAGCCATAGATCAAGCCAGGCTACTACGAGTTCCAGTGATTAATCCTATATACATAAACCAAACAAAATATACAGATTTTACCTGTATTGATGTGTAAGAACTGCTCTAAACTGGAGTCATACCTACTAATAACAACACTACAAATACGAAACACTCACACAATTGAACATTTTAATAAAACAAGGTAGGTAGGTACGGCGAAATTTCCACATCACTTTGTAATTTAAATTTAATATACCGTTGTCATTCTTTACATCAAAAAATAATCTTCATAAGCCTTTATAAAGACTTCAAAATTCATTTATCCTAACCGTTTCACGCGAAATGCTCTCTCTCACTTAACTAATGAGCAATAGAGACGCAAGATTCGAGTCACTCCCACGCGTACGCCTTATTAGTCCGTCTGAGTAATTAATTGTGAATCGCCAGGTGCTAAATTTGGTGGAGAATTAAGGATTAGTCACCGAGTATGGCTGACATGAGAATGTTATGGTGAAAACTCAAACATGTTTTTTTTATACAATATAGGCTTGCGTTTGACCACAATCACGCCTGATGGAAAGCGTAGATGAGACCTACGATGGAGCACGCTTACCTAGTAAATGCTCATTCAACCTAAACTTGAATATAGGGGAATAAGCAGAAAGAAGGCAGTTGAGCGAGGTGCTGCGCGCGCCCCTAAGCAGTGCAAACCGTATCGCAACAGCGTAACAAATACGAGGCACTGTAACCGGTACGCGTGCGCTGCACAACTGCTCATACCCTTCCTCCAGAAAGGCTTCTATAGGCAACAGGCCGGAACACGACGAGTCGCTTGGCGGCCTGGCTCAACCTATAGGGAGGTGATCAGCCACGGCCGAAGCCTACCACCGGAGTTGTATCGCTCGTTTAGCACCACCCAGGGGTCACGTGCAGGGACTCGAGGGTAAACTTACGGACGCGAGCGATTTCGACCCCCAAAAAACGATGTTGTTGACAAAAAAGGTTGGGACAAGTCAAAGTAAGCAAACGTGATGCAGTCTTCTGTCTGCTTGTGACTATGGCCACTGCATTATGTTTATGTCTGAAATGTCTAGGTAATTTTAGCAATATAAATAAATAAATAAATAAATATCACGGGACAATTCACACCAATTGACTTAGTCCCAAAGTAAGCTAAGGAGTAAGTGTTATGGGTACTAGGCAACGGATAAACATACTTATATAGATAGATACATACTTAAATACATATTAAACACCCAAGACCCGAGAACAAACATTCGTATTTTTCATACAAATATCTGCCACGACGCGGGAATCGAACCCGGGACCTCAAGCTTCGTAGTCAGGTTCTCTAACCACTAGGCCATCTGGTCGTCTAAATATAATAGATGAAAAAGGCTGTGTTTAATTGTGGGTACCGAAATCGCTACACTTAAGGCTAGCCACACAGAAGAGACGTGGGGCGGGAGCGCCTGGCAGTCGCGGCGCTCCCTGAATCAGTTTTCATACTAAATGTATGGAAGCGTCGCGATGCAAAGCAGACAGAAGTGACGGGGCGGAGACGCGGCCTGCGAACAAACGACGCGGACTACGACGCGCCCCCGTCCCACGCCTCTTATTTGTGGCTTGCGCCTAAATGGGACTGATCTAGTCATATCTGCTGAATATACTCACAACGATGGGCCCAAATGGCTTCTCATTGGGTTCCTATAATGTTTGTTACTTTGACTTTCGTTTGACACGTGTCTTATACTTCCTGTAGAAGCCATCTGAGTGTTCACCAATCTGAGTCAGTTTGGTAGGTTCTGATTCCCTACGAGGCAACGGACCCTCGAAGGGAACGGTTCCGTGGAATAGCCATTGAAGCTAATGCCATAAACTCATTATTATCATCTCAGCCTATAGACGCCCCACTGCTGGGCACAGTCCTCCTCTTAGAATGAGAAGGCTTTGGGTTGTAATTCCCACTCGAGCCCAGTGCGGATCGAAACTTCACACTCACCATTGAATTGCTTCGCGAGTGTGCAGGTTTCCGCGCGATGTTTTCCTACACCGTAAAGCTCAGGGATATTTTCAAATGTAATTTCGCACACGAATTCTGAAAAACTCAATAGGTGCGAGCCCGTGATTTGAACCCACGATCCTCTGCGTAAGAGGCAATAGGTCAAATTAAAATCGCTGTCAATTGAAATTGCGAACAATGTAAATAAACCATTTAATGAAATATCCATATTCTAGCACTTGTTTATTGTTTTAATGGTTCAGGATAGTGTTGTGGTAAGTATTGATAAAATTACACACGGATTTAGCAGTATTTGATGAGGGAAAATGGAAATTAAAGACATTTTAAATACAAAGTTTGTTTACATTGTTTGCAATTTCAATTGACTGACAGTTTACTAGGTTACCACAAATTTCAAAAAGAGGGCTTCATAGCTGGGGTGATCGAAAAAGATGGCGGCATGATCTTGACAAAGACGAGTGGCGGAAAGAAGGCCTCCCGACTTTTCCCACAAACGGGATATTTGAAAGGCTATAGAAATAAATTTACTTATTATGTTCTGACGTAGGTATTTTTCGCAGATAGAAACTTACAAAAATGCCATATCTTGAACTATTGCATTGTTATTTGTATTTTATAATTTATTCGTGGTATTTGTTTCGTAAACCGATGATTGGAACGTTTTTATCGACTTTATCTAAAGAACATAATCCAGCGATGCCTTTGCTAAGTATAGGTACATACATACCGTTTAACATGGAGATTAGTTTTTCATTGATAAAATAATTACATTGACACTATTTGAAACCAACGACAGCCTATCTGTCATGGTCAGGACTTCTTTGCTGCTGACCGTCATTGAGTTATTTAGGTTTTTTTTTATCTCTCACTTATGCCATTTTCGTTAGGCTATGCTCCTGTAATATTGCTTCTGAATTTTCACATTTCTTAGTAAAGACATCTTCAGTTATGAAGAATTAAAGTTTCCATTTTAGATATCTCAGATCTCATACTTTGACGTTTTATTCATTTCCTCCTCCTAGCTTCGTAATCCTCATTGCTGAAGGTCAGGAAGTTCAGGAACTCCCCGTGAAATCAGAAGTATTTTTTCTTAATGTTTGTTAATAAAATAACCAATCAAAATTCTGTAACGGTAATGCAACTAGGAAAAGTGAATTGAACAAACAAAAAAATTACTTTTAGAATAGTTTCTTCAGTTACGATAAAAGTTATGCTAGTTCAAACATGAGCAAACCTGAAATCCAATCACATTTTTGTGGCTCAGTGCTATTTGAAACGTGGGTATGATAACAAGTGCTTTAAAATGGTGTTTTGGAGCATTAGCAATTGCGGAAACTCGTCCACACTGTGTAATTACACTAATAAGGGGATTACATTTCATTGGTATGTATTAATTTAATGTAATAATGCGGTTTATATTAAAATACAACTTGAGAAAATATTTCATTATGAAATATTGGTATACACGTTATTAACACGAAACTTCATGTACCATTGCTGCTCATATCCTTAAAAACACAGATTGCTTTGAAGTATACGCAGCAATGTAATGTAATTTTTGATAAACCTTCTGCCTCGCACAAATGTTCATGGTACGAACACAAGACAGGTTACGACTACACCGGTGTACACTACAACCATATTGCCGACGCGGCCAATGAAGAACGCCGTTGTGTAAGTGTGGGTATGACTTACGGTGAGTGTTATTCAACGCTGTCTCTAAGTGGTTAGGTTTATAATTGTTTGTAAGCAAAAATTATTAGTAATTGTGTGCGTGATTGCGTAGTACGATTCCGGTCTTTTGCGTGTGTGCATTAATAGTAAGTAGAGGGGACAAACTAGCGCCACTGGTCCCGGAACAAAATAGGAACTAAGGCATTTCTATCCTCTTTATTATTATTTCTGTGTGCGGACCCATACATCACTGTACTCACCTAGATTTAGATAACACATGAAAGTTATCAATGACTTTGATTCCTAGAAAGAGTTGCGTGAGCGATATCTGTATCTACGCCATACTTATCTGCATATCCGTAAAAAGAACTGATAGACTTCCAATTATGGTAATAATATAATATCGATCAAGTTTCAGGAAAATTCGCTTTTATAATTAGTAATTTTAGTTTTGGAAGATCGTCATCTTGTATTCTTTTCAGAATTCAATAGAAGTAGAAGAACGCTTATTCGTAATTATGATTCTAGACTTTCTTTCTAGTGGATTCGGTACTGGAGGTCTTACTTGCATTTAGCCATGGCGAGCAGAGCACCTTAGTTGTATTATTGTCCGGGTAGCAAAATGTCTTGGTCTGTAAAACGCCCTCATTGCTGTAAGCCATAGTAGACGGAATGATTTGGCTGTAAAACGACTTATGGCCCATTGTTTGATCAATAGTTAAACAAACTAATAGTCAAATTGCCTTTGAAATGCGTTAACTATTGAGATGTTTGCCATATATTTTAACTATTAGTTTGTTTAACTATTTATCAAAAACATCTTCTAATAAGTGTGATTTGGATTTGCAATGAAATAAATGAAATGAAAAAACGGGCTCCTAATGTCATAATATTTTTTAATAGGTAAGTGGTCTGGATAACTTTCATGGCCAATATAATACAATCATAATCAAGACCTTATACAATATTGAGTCATTCTGCCTACTTGTGCATTTCACGACCTAGACGTTTTTCAAAGTAAGTCTTCCCATTCCGGGAATGGGTAGTCAACGTGACAAAATGTTCAACGGTTGGAATGAGCAGAGGTCAAAATGTCTACCTATGCGGACCGGCTGTCTGAATGGCAAAAAGTACAAACGTCAAAATGTGCAGCAATAAAATGGACAGGAGTTAAAATGTGTTCGGGTCCCATCGAACGATTCCGGTTCATTCCAACCAAATATCATAATAACGTGTTCCTAGAATATCAAAATGTCAAAACAGATTATTCTCATAAACTCATACATAATATCTAAAGCTCGAAATGACCCACGCCTATTTCTTAAATTACCGTATTCTTAATATGACTATAATTCATTTAGACTCTATCGCGTTTGGATAAATTTTCAATTCTACCATTTCCCAAAATGTCTATAACTTGACTTATTTATTTATTTATTTATTTATTTATTTGGAGAACAAACAGAAATAAGTGTACAGAAGATAATACAGATAAATAACTACTAATTAACATGCACTTACTCCCTTAGCAGGTCTCACTAAGACACATGTATGATAATTTTAACCACATTACGTGACACTAAAAAAAATAAACTAAACCGGTCATAGTTCCCGGTAAGCAACCCAGACGAAGCGAAACAGAGTAGCAAAAAAAAAAAAAAAAAGGTATCCGCCCACTCACAACAACAACTCACCTATTGAGCACATTAGCACATTAGCTTAATTTTTTTTTTTTTTTTACAGGAGCATAGCCTAACGAAAATGGCATTACTTGATCATGTTATGATGAATTTTCAATTATACCATTTCCCAAAATGTCTAAAACTCAAATTAACTAGATACAAAAACGTCACATTGTCAAATCAAGTCATGTTGAAATTGCACGCTTGTAAAGTTTGTGCCCCTGCTCATAAGGACAGTTTTTGTTTGATCGTTTACAAAAGCATAGTAGTTAAAACTTGCTAAATCAATTCTGATAGACTGAACATTCACATTTATACATACGTAACACTAAAATACTGCGTGGTTAAAATTTTAGGTCTTATGAGACAGTGTCATTTTGATCTTTGGGCCTGTCAACAAAAGGCATTTTTGAATTTTGGTACATATGAAACTAATGCATTATCATTATCACTTTCAGTCTTAATATTAATTCGGTATTTGAAGTTATTGTTCATTTTACCAACTATACATTTTGGATATCGGATGTAATGTGTAAATGTTATTACGACATTTTATTGTATTGAAAATAAGTCAATTTGGGAATTTAGGCATTTTGGAACTAAGACAATTTGAGATTTAGTAAAATATGGAAAAGGCCATTATGATATTTGGTAGGAATGAACCGGAATCGATAAACTCAACTATCGACGCTTTTCCTATATTATACTAGTGATCGCCCCCAGCTTTGTTTGTAAGTTTGTATTATTTTGTAAGTCTTATTTCGGAGACAAATATGATAAAGTTGGGTAATGAATACCATTGCACTATAAAATATTTACAATACTTATCCTCGTAAGGCCCAACATGCTAAATTTAATACTATATAATTTAATACTAAATAATTATATCAAAGCAAATGTCAACTTTTCTTGATTGACAATAAGTTTCAAATTATGATAGTCAAAATTTGACGTGGGCTTTACGAGGATAAAGAAGACTAGAATAGATTTATTATTTTGTTTAATTTTTTACTTTCTATAAAATTTCATTTTTACAAAAAAACTTCGAGCGATAGTACCTATATGGGAAAAGCGTCGATAGGTTGAGTTTATCGATAAAGGGATTCCCTACTTGTCATTAAATTTTGCCCCCTTAATTCCTATAACAAAGTACAATATTACAAGCGGAAATCTCACTTCACTTATATTAACTAGAAAGGGAGTTCCGCTTGTAATATAAGTTGTACTTTGTTATGCAACAGGCCCCTGGTCACAACGTAATGTATAATGGCTAACGTGAACACGCTTTTAAACGTATCAAGGTAGAAACGTACAAGAGTCGAAAGGTATTAGCGCCACCATGTGCAAGTGTCAAAATGTCCAGCAGTGTTAAATATAAGTAAGCATGTGTGTACATTTTGACACTGGGGCTTTTTGACGTTTGTACTTATTGCCAAGTAGACAGCCGGTCCGTATAAACCTTTTTGTCATTCTTGCATTTTAAGATGTGTATCAAATTACACTAAAACATTGTGACCATGATGATGTGTATACATTTTGACACTGGGGCATTTTGACGTTTGTACTTTTTGGCATGTAGAAAGCCGGTCTGCATAGACATTTTGACCCCTGCACATTCCAACCGTTGAACATTTTGTCACGTTGACTACCCATTCCCGGAATTGGCTAACGATGGGCCTCATAAGAAAGCTCAAAGTCACTCAGAGGACGATGGAAAGGGTTATGCTCGGAGTTTCTCTGCGGGATCGCATTAGAAATTATGACTTCACATAACTGTAAATAAGTAAGTTAAGTGCCCATTAGCTTGCTATATTAGGGCAGCATAAAAACCAGTCTAGGACACGCGTGCGTTTAGGTCACGCTAGCTTGTTGATGCACCAGATTTTGTTACCGATATACTATTGGCATATTGATTTGATTGCCTACGTGACTGCACTCAGTTGGTTGACAATTAAGCGGTACCTACTGTAGTATATTTATTTAGTGTAGGTAGTTTGCTATGTTTCTAATTGAGGGTATCTTTTAAATAAACTGGTGTCTAACCAACTTGCGTGTGTTTCACTTCACCTACATAATACAAAATATCAATGGAAAAATGTCAAAAGGCCGCATGAAAAGGATTTAAAAAGGAAATTAAATAAACAATATAAACAAAAAACAAAAAGAATAGAGAAGGGTCAAAGACCGAGGATTACGTTAGTGACAAATAGTGAGCCTTTAGAAGGTTTTTAAAAATGGGAAGGTATTTCGCTTACCTTAACGCCAAAGGAAGAGAATTCCAAAGACGAATGGGGTGGTCATAAAAAAGGAGTTATGATAGAATTTGGAGGAAGAAGGAGGAACGGTAAGAAGAAAATTTTGTGCAGAGCGAATAGAGGACATGAACATAAAACGCTCTTGAAGATATTGAGGAGTTGCAGGATTGAAGAGTATGCTGTATAAAAGAGAAACAATGTGAATATTACGGCGAAAACGGATGGGGAGCCACTTGAGATGGGTGCGATAGTAGGAAACGTGGTCATATTTCTGCAAACCAAATATGAACCGAATACAGACATTTTGGATACGCTCAAGCTTATTCAATTGCTCCTCTGTAAGATCTAAATAGGAAACATCGGCGTAATCTAAAATAGGAAGAAGGAGAGAATTAGCCAACGCAATCTTGGTAGCGAGCGGGAAAAAGTTACGAAGCCGTCTCAGAGACCCCACAGCAGCAAACATCTTCCTGCTAACCTCATTAACTTGGGGCGCCCACGCCAATGACAGGTCCATGAAAACACCCAAGTTTTTTACTTTAACCGAGAAAGGTATCGGGAAATATAGGAAATATATATTGAAAAATATAGGCGGTAGATTAATAAAATTTACTCTGGATATAAAATGTGAACTGCCGATTATAATAACCTGAGTTTTTGCTGGGTTAACGCTAAGACCATAGCGTCCACTCCTGTTGGCTATTTTGGCCAAATCGAGATTCACGGCATCAATAACATCCGGGAGATCATCAAGTACACCCTGAGAATATATCTAAGATATATCTGGAGATCGTCGGCATAAAGGTGATAAGAAGAGACAAGATTATGAGAAATGGAGTTTATAAATATGGAAAATAATAGGGGCGACAGCTTAGTACACCACCCTGCGGCACTCCCGCTGACAAAACCAAGAAGAACGAGAAGCTTCCACCTTTATGAGTTGCCGATGCCCAACCAACCAATCAATTACCGCAGGAGACATGTTAAGAGAACCCAAGATCCCCAGCAGAACATCAAAGTCAACAGCATTAAACGCGTTGCTAAAATCAAGCAGCGCCAGAACCGTTAACTTTTTGCTGTCCATGCCCAACCGTATGACATATGTAATTTTGACGAGAGCAACTAATAATAACTGCCAATAAATAATAATTGGCAACTGGCGCAATTGGTGTAATTGAATCGATCAACTTTTTTTTGCCACTCGTTGCTATAGTGACGGTCTCCTAGGTCACCCTTAAAACCGTAAGTTTATCTGATTAAAATTTGCCAAACATGCATTTTTGTGGTAGTTTTAAACCCCTTCTACAATTGGTCATCTAATAATTAGTTAATGTGACACAATATTTCTTCTAATTAAAGTGTACTACTTTTGTCCCCTCGCTGACGGGACAGAATAACAACAAGAAATAGTTGATCCACCCAATTAATGTTTTATTGTCTTAAATATAAAATTAAAATTTTAAAAACCCTCAACGCAGTTAAGTCTAAGATCCCTTTCGCAGCATACAAAAGAGCTGATAACTTTGATGAAACATGTCTAAGAACCATCGCCAAGAAACCTGCTTTCAAATAAAAAAAACCGCATCCAAATCGGTTCGTTTAAAAGTTATGATGCCACAGACAGACACACAGACACACACACACACACACACATAGCGGTCAAACTTATAACACCCGTCTTTTTGTGTCGGGGGTTAAAAATAGGTACAACGTGTAAATTTGACATTGGTATCGTGTCGGACGAATTCTCATAAAAAGCTGAAACTGGCGTTATAAGATAATAGTCCCAATGCATTTTAGATTGAGACGGCCTTGATCTTTATACTGTTGATGTCATTCTTTCAGTTCCGTCGTTCCTTGGTTTTATTACTGCTGTGGAGTTCAGATTTTTGAACGGTATTTTTATGCTGTGCTTTGTTATGTCATCTGTTGACTAGTTTCAAACTTTTTCTAGATGGCTAGTTCTTCTGGCGTTTCAACCGCTCGCTGTCCGTATCCTGACGCGTATATCGAAGAAATGTGCCATACCGATCCAAAGGTTGCTGTACAATTTCAATTTGTTAACCGCAGCTTATTTCGGTATTCTAATTTTTATATGAAAACTAGCTGTTTCCCGCGACGCCGTCTCAGACCTGCCAAATATAGACGAATAAGTTTCATGAAAATCGGTCAAGCCGTTTCGGAGCAGTTCGATAACAAACACCGTGACACGAGATTTTTATATATTTGAAGATATTTTTCCCAACAGTTTCATCTTCCAACTGTTTTTTTTTTCTGAAACTTTAAGTACTAGAGGGTCAGGATTATTATAATGTCCTTCGCCGTAAAGCTCATGGTATATTTGAAATGTAATACTGCACATAAATTCCGAAAAACTCTGATGTGCGAACCCGGGCTTGAACCCACGAGCCCACGTCCCTCTGCGTGAAAGGCTATATGTGACAATCA
The DNA here is from genome assembly GCA_947563465.1 of Archips xylosteana. Lineage (NCBI taxonomy): Eukaryota > Metazoa > Arthropoda > Insecta > Lepidoptera > Tortricidae > Archips > Archips xylosteana. Next base: position 1,961,899 of record OX387355.1, read on the forward strand.
ACTAAGCAAAATCTAAGCTACTTAATCCTTTTCGTACGTAAGAAACACAAGAACAGTGCTACTCCCGAAGAAATAAAAAAAATCTCGATTGCGAACTCTTCAGAAAACGGCTCCTGCCGTTTCACAAGTTGGACAAAGTAAGCTTAGCTTAGTGTTGCCAGATGCCGGAATACAAAAAGCGGGAGCTGCGCTTTTAGAACGCGGATTTTTAAATGAAAATGCGGATTTTTCCAGCAGTGGCACATATTACGGGGTAAAAAACCAGTTGTCTGTAAAGTCGGCTTACGGACGATAGTTTAACGTGACAACGTCATAGCAAAACATTCAAAAATTAAACCAGGCGGTCACCCATCCAAGTATTGACCGCGCCCGACGTTGCTTAACCTCTATGATCGGACGAGAACCGGTGTTTTGTCAAATATCTTGAAAACGGTGCATCCTACGGCAAAATCAATGAAATTTTCATCCCCCCTTTAATGCCCCCCGCAACCCCCCCCCCCCCCCATACGCTAGTAAGAAGATTGTACATCCTGGCGCGCGCTGTTCTCTTGTACATCCTGGCCTTCACTGCGTTGTACGAGACATGTACGTTACATTGCGTCATCCTTTTTCGTGCGTGCAGCCGGCGTTCATCGATTTATTTGTGAGCCATTACTACTGTGTGAGTGAAATGGCATATTTTAAGAAAGCGGATCCGCGTTACCTTAACGCGGATAGCGGGGCCAGTGGCCAAAACGCGGGGTCAAAAGCGGGAAATGGTGTCTGGCAACACTTAGCTATACCAACATTACAGAACTTATAAAATACATCATCAAAAGCGTCCGTTGATAAACAGTGGTGTGTCACGACATCATGCCGATTCCCTCAACCTTGACCTTCTTAAATAAGGAACAGGGGAGATGTTTGCCAGAGACAAGGCTTGCGAGGGTGGCACGGCTGGTACCATCGCGGTAGTAAACTGCATATTCGTTTAATAGTACAAGTTTATCTGTGTTCGGTCGATTGTGTGATCGGATACTGAAGTGAACAATATGGAACAATGTTCTCATTTGATTTAAAATATAAAAGAAAGAAAAAAGTAAGACATTTATTGACTTTCACAAAAAAACACACAAATATACCTACCTAAGTTTTAGCTGACTGCCCACGTTTTTACAAAATAGTAAATATTTATTTCTCGTACAAAAAAATACAAATATGACAAGCTTACGGGCTAGACGTTATTATGGGTAAAATTTTTGTAATACCTGAACTAGGAAAAAATCCCGTTTTACAGGTGTGAAATAGGGATTACATATATAACCAAGTCTAAAATATTTAATCACATGTAAAGCATTTATAGAGGTAATATAGATTTACTAGCTGTTGCCCGCGACTCCGTCCGCGAAGAATAGTAGCCTACGACCTATTCTCAGACCTACCGAATATAGAGAAAAAAGTTTCATTCAGTTTCTGAACACGCATGTACGTGATTGACAATACGGCCGCGTTCAGATATTTTTGACCACCTTGAATGCTCCCATGTGTATGATGGCGGCTGTACCGTTTCACGGAAATATCGGAACGTATATTTTACTTGTTATTAACTAGGAAGACTTAGTTATAACCAACCTTTGATTCGGCATTATCTCTAATGCCTATTTCCTGCTCGAAAAACGTACCGCGACTATCTTAACCTTCATTAAACATGCTTACAGGAAAAATCATATGTATAGCATCACATAGCGGCGTTTCATCGACTATTAATAACTCATTGCTTTCTGGCGCCGCAATGGAATGATACTCTTCATTCTCTGTCATGACTTTTGCAAAGGAAAAGTGCGTCAACGCGGTATCGATTCGGTGACATCAGCCCACTATGAATTATCTAGGCACCTAACTATTAACTGCATAAACAAACCTATCGTGATATACGTGAAGGGAATTGAAAACAAAGTAGGTGTGTGTGTTATGTATCTAGTTTCAGTTTTATTATTTTTTTAAGTTTAAACTTTACCAATGTTGAAGTGAAATATCGTTAACATCTTGCTTGGTGATCAATCGTACTAAATTTGTGTGTATTGCTTTATAAAATTTTCAAGCTATAGTTAGGTGGGTTTTTGCGTGATGATGATGATGATGAGGATGAGGACGATGTCCTCCTTGAGGTATCCATCAATGAGTATACCTTGTTTAATCTGGAGGTGAGAACGGAGATGGCTGACAAAAGCAAACATTTTTTCTTAATCATAATTTAACTAGAACACATTGAAAAAACTAGAAAAGATAAACTGGGGCCGGGAATAGAACCATTGTTCCCATCATTCCGCGATGCGTGCTTACCATAACCATACATGGTGATTTTTAATCGGTGATCAGGAATAACAAAAAGCGATAAAGTCGGCCATACTGAATAACTTTTCTCATGGGACCAATACGAAAATCGGGAAGAAAAATCCATGGTTCTATTCATGGAGGCTGGTGAGGCCCTGAAGTTCTTAGTTCTATGAAATAGCTGATTTTTTCACCCTGACTTTCGTATTGGTTCCATGGGAAAAGTTATTCAGTATGATCGTCTTTACTCGTCGTTACTCCTGATCACCAATTAAAAATCATCGTGTATAAAGGGTGTTTCAAAAATCCCGTACGATCCGAAACCCAGTGACAGTAGGTACTCATGAAACTGAACAACTTTCCCCAAGGAACATGGGTCGGAATATGAAATAAAATTTTGGTCTCTTCATACTAACTCTGTCAGCTGATCGGATGTTTTGTATGGACAGTCCAATTTTTTTTTTTGTATTTCGACCCCTGTTCCTTAGGGAAAGTTGTTCAGTTTCATGAGTACTGTCACTGGTTTCCGGATCGTACGGGATTTTTGAAACATCCTGTAGAGATATTTTACGGTACGGTTTGGTACGGACCATGTATCAGATTTGCTTCTTTTCCATTTTTGATAATCTGTTTTACCTTTGCAAGTTCTTTAACAAAGAATATTGAGGATTTCCAACGATTCATATCCGAATGTCGCCGATCAAAGAACTTTTTAATGTTACTGTTTACGTTTATGGGCTTTTATGCGGTTTGTCTAGACTGTTGACATTAGGGCTGATTAGGGGTCGAGCATAGTCACACCCTCTTGGTACAATGCCAACTTTAATGCGTAGCTATCAGATTTTGTAACAACTATCTGTGAACCGCTTAGCATCCAATGTGTTGTCTCGTTGCTTTAGTTGAAGGCGTACTGGACTTGTAACTCGTAAACTATTAATTATTTTGTGTTAAACATGGTCTTATGTCGTAGGTACACTATCTGGGATATGAAACTCATTAGGCAACATTATTTTATGCTCGGCTCGGTAAAAGCGAACGGGGTGTGGAACATCGTAATTACATTAGCTGGAGTCCAAATCTCTAGCGACAAACATTTGAATTAATTATCAAGTTTAAATTATAACTTATGCGTTTAAGTTCGCACTGCTAATTAGTTAATTTGATGATTAAAGCTAGAAGTAAGGTACATACATATGTTTTAATTTGTAGGTAAGTTAGAAATAAAGTCCTTCTAATTTGTTGACATTCAGCCCTAATGGCTTAAGATAATTGGCTATCTTAGGGTGTTTACTTTGCGGAGGTCCAAATCAATGAACTGAAACAACTGAACTTTGCTCACCCGTACCCCCGTACGTACGATTACGTAGCTATCATAAGGTCGCGGGTGAGTAAAGTAATTGTTTCAGTTCATGAATACACTTTTTTTTTAAAAACGCCCATTATAAGAGTCGTTTTCAAAAAATTTGTACGTAGTTAAGTGCTTAATCAAAACGAAATCACGATCACTTCCGTTGTGTTACGAAAGTTAGTCATACAAAATATATGGGTAACTTTTGTCACACAAAGGAATCAATTAAGTTTTGTTTTTATTAAATCCCTTAATTGAGTACTTACACTTTATTTTAGCCTATCGCGGTCATTACTAATTTTATGGGTTAAAATCGGGTTTTGTTCCGCGTACCTTGATTTTCGAGTCGTCTCGTGATTGATCATGGCGCATGCAACTGTGCCGAAATATCGGGCTTCTTCAAAATCAAGGTACGCGGAACAAAACCCGATTTTAACTCATAAAATGAGTACACTTTTTTTGAAAACGACTCATAAGACACATTACACCGGTCGGCACATCTGTCGCATCGTGACCAGTGTCAACTAGGATTAAGATATTCCTCGTTTGCCTGCAGAAGTAAGAACGAACGGGTGTCAGGTGCAAAGAATGCCCAGCTGTTGTGTATCAACGGCGGCAGTCCCCGCCAGCCCAGCACGCCGCAGCTGTTACGGGTAAGAGTACCTATTCCAAAATACGTTCAGTAGGTCTTTGAAATAAAGCTACCGAGAGACATAGATATAATATAATTACCAAAATAAACGCGGGTCACTTACGTATTAGTAGGTAGTCGAGGTATGCCTGACATGCTTCGAATGAATCCGTGGTTCTTTTTCGAGGTTGATTCGAAGGGAAAGCCAACAGTTAACAACAACAAAACAAAAGTACCTACTACGGATTGGTTCGAAATATGCCGGGAATACCTCGGCTACTAATAAGTCAGTCATCTTGCTAGTAATTGGGTCATTCTAAAATTTTGCGCAGGTAATCTTGTCCCACCCTAAAAAAAGTTGTTTCCGGTTACACTGTCTATTTTCTGCGGTTATTTAAGTGAAATGATTGATGATTGCAATCAGCAATATATCACAGATAATTATTGACTATCGGAATCAAAAAAAGATGCTTAGTATTTCTGTAATATATATAATAATGCGTGGTAACAGAGTGGTAGCTCCATACAAATAGTAACAGAGTGTTCTGCCTAAAATTTTAGAATGACCCAATTATATCCAAAAAGGTTCCATATTTAGTGTCTCACCTCTTAAATCTAGCTGGAAGATTCTTCCCCCAGAGTCTATCAACGTTCGTATTTGTTAACTTGTGTGTGAGCGGTTATTTCAAAATTTGCAAACTATAGCTAAACCGTTTAAATGAGTCCTCGCCCGCGCGCTAGAGGGGCTGGGGGGTATGACGACAAAGGGGGCGCCGGTGAGGACTCTGTTACGGTCTAGCTATGTTTTCGACGCTCTCTGGAATCCGATGGATCTGAAATTTGGCATACTGATGTAAGTCCGGTGCCAATGTAATAATCAGCTAATGAATCTCTTCGAAGGTTTTATAGCATCGATTTGAAATTTGCAACAGTTTCGTAGTTTGAATGTTACGTAGTTAGTAACAAATTAGTCCTATCCCCAGATTCTGGAAGAGACCATCCAAAAGAAGATCCCCAAGCCCCAGTATTCCCCTAAACCCAAGCTCAAAGACGTGGACCGTTACCGCCTCACCTTCAACGTGACGGCCAAAGCGGCTGAATCCATGTTCCAGTACAGGACCAAATTCGTGCAGCATATGCTCTCCAGCCCCATGTACGCTAACAGTGCTGTTGGGAAGCCCTGGGAGATGATTGGCAGGTAAGAGACACTCAGCGAAAAAATTGACCAATGAGATCCGCTTCGTTGTGCCGCGTAGCGATCTCATTGGTCAAAGTTTCTCCTCTTATGCTGCGTTGTTAGGATGCCCAAAGTGGCTGAAGCTTTGTGGCACTACAGCACCAAGTTCGTGCAGAGTATGTTCTCCAGCTCCCTATCTTCTTATAGAGCTATTGGAAAATCCTGGGCTGTAATTTGCAGGTGAGTATTTCCCAAATAAGATATACCGTAAAGATGGGGTAATTTGACCCAATGGAGGATAACTCTGGCTATTGAAATCCACATATAGAAAGGTCTAATAAAATGCAATTATAAAACTTGAGGCCTTATTGTCTGACGCAATCACAATCACAATTAAATATCACCACATCTTTCTGTCATATGGTATAGCATAGTGGTAGATAGAGAGAGATGGTGAACGTGATCGTGAGTGCCAGTGCGTTAGACAATACGGCTCTGGACCGAGTTGATCCTAATGACCAAAGTTACCTTTCAGGGCCAATGTCCTGACCTTAGGGTACGCACATGAATTTTGAGAACTTTCTCAGATAAGCGTGGACATTACCCATTGGCATAGTTCCATCATCACTTTTAGGGTTCCGTACCCAAAGGGTAAAAACGGGACCCTATTACTGAGGCTCCGCTGTCCGTCCGTCTGTCCGTCTGCCACCAGGCTGTATCTCATGAACCGTGTTAGCTAGACAGTTGAAATTTTCACAGATGATGTATTTCGGTTGCCGCTATAACAACAAATACTAAAAAGCAGAAAAAAATATATTTAAGGGGCTCCCATACAACAAACGTGATTTTTTTGCTCGTTTTTGCTCGATATTGATAACGGCAACAGTTAGACGCTTGAAATATTCTCAGAATATTTAATTATATATTCACTTTAAAAATAAATTTAAAAAAAAATAAAACAGATATTTAAGGGGGGCTCCCATACAACAAACGTGATTTTTTGCCGTTTTTATAGATAATGGTACGGAACCCTTCGTGCGCGAGTCCGACTCACACTTGATTTTTCATTTTGACGACCGGATAGCCTAATTTTTAGAGCTCCTGACTACGAAAGCTTGAGGTCCCGAGTTCGATTGGTCAGGGCAGATATTTGTGTGAAAAATACGAATGTTTGTGCTCGAGTCATTTATCTATATAAGTATGTTTATACGTTGCCTATTACCCATAGGGCTATATCTCACCGGAACACCACGGCGGCGCAACCAAACTAGCTATAGTCATTTTGTTGGTGGCAGAGACTGGTTGCGCCGCCGTGGTGTCCCGGTGCGATATAGCCCTAAATTAGTGGTGGCGCAACCAACACGGCGGCACGGCCAGTAATGTTGCATGCACGCGTCTATGCTGGTTGCGCCGCCAAATCCGTTGCGCATCCGTTACATTTTGTTGGTGGCAGAGACTGATTTGGTTGCGCCGCCGTGGTGTCCGTGTCCCGGTCTCCCGGTGAGATATAGCCCATAGTACATGCTTTGGTTAGCTTGGGACTATAGCTAGACCGTTTAAACGAGTCTCCGCCCACGCGGTACAGGCGCTGGGGGTATGACGACAAAGGGGGTCGGGAGAGGTGCGGGCGGCAGACACACGAGGCGCGCTCGCCGCCCGCACCTCTCTCGGCCCCTTTGTTGTCATACCCTCAGCCCCTGTACCGCGCGGGCAAGACTACTTTAAACGGTTTAGCTATAGGTCAATTGGTGTCAACAGTCCCACGATTGATTTATTTGCTCTCGCACGATCTGACGATCTCATTGGTTGAAACAGTTAACTTTGAATTGACTCTGTGATTGACTATGGTATCAGCAGGTAAGCTAGAACATATAGGACATACTTGGAACGGATATTTAAATTGCAGCTTGTATTACTTATGATTAATTGTACCTAATCAACTAAAGCTTCGTTATGAAGATGATTACTGTGGCCTTTTTAATCATTGTAAAGTAATCGACGTTTTTAACAAGTATAATATATCCGTTTTAGCTGAGGAATGCGAAGTGATAAACACCTTGGAGCAAAAAGCTCGTCTAAGTAATCTGCGCCGATTGGAGTATTTGCCAGCATATAATTTGCCTAGTACGAATAATATCTATGGAAGGAGAACGAACTGTTATCTAATCCCTAAAATACTGAATACCCTTCCAAAAGATTTTTCAAGTGATGTGTTGAGTGCTGCCACTGACTCTAAACAGTGTAAAATAACTTTAAAAAAATACTACCTAGCCTGTGATAAGTTGATAACCAGGTTTGATCTTATGTAGGTACCTATAGCCAAGGATGATATAGACTGGATTGGCAGTCGCCATAGTACGGATCGGCCGCGGTTTTTGTAGTTTGATTATTAAATCTAGGTGGCGCTGAAATATAGCCAGAGGCTTTGAAGGCAAAACAATATGACTACAGATATTTCATATCACTGCAAATGTATTATTATGCAATATTTTTGAAAAATAATACATTTGTACCTAGTAATATGAAAAATCTGTAGTCTTATTGTTTTGCCTTCAAAGCCTCTGGCTATATTTTAGCGACATCTAGATTTAATAATCGAAGTACAAATACCGCGGCCGATCCGTACTATGGCGACTGCCAATCGAGTCTATATTATCATGCTTGCTATAGCTATAGCTTAAGTTTGTACGCGAATTGAAACGCGATGACTCGCCAGCTATTACATAAACCCCTTAGGGGTTTTCAATAGTGGCTCGTAATTTTTCAATCATTTGTACCACTTGTTTATATTAAATAAAAAAAAAACATGAAAGCGTGCTAAGAGTTTTTGTCAATTATTTTTACATTAAGCCTATTTTCTGATTGTTCGCAGTGTGTCCGAACAAATTATAGACGACATGCTGTTGGCTTGCGCGAAAGAGATGCAGCTACAAGACTTTATTGATGAGTTATACAAGAGCGAGACACAGTGATTAAGTGTTTTTTTATACTTTGTTGTGAATTTAAAAATTAATAAAAATGTTTGGCTTTCATTCTTCTTTTTGTTAGAAACTTCATTTAATTGTCACCTTCATGCTAAAGTCGCGAATCTGCTATTTTGGCTAAAATTAGGTTTTGAAGCCATGAAGTTCCAAGTGGCAGGCAACCATACCAGGTATAGTATAAATCTTCCCAGGTGAATTTTTCGCTTCGAGCCATTTACATTAAATTTGAACCTTAATACTATGACGATACCGTTTGTTTTGAAAGATAAGGGCTCGAAGCGAAAAATTCACCTTGGAAGATTTATACTATACCTTTTCTCTGCAGCTGACCGTACAATTCTCAAATTTTTGTATCTGTCTGAACCTTACAAACTTACAGTACCTATTTACTGACAAATGCTTCCTTGAATGGCAGATTCTTGAAATGGCATATTATTTAAACGGCAGATTCTGGTAATGGCAGATTCTTAAACAGACAGATGTACAGTTAAGTAATATAATAATTAATTGAATTCGGCTCAAATTTTTTGACAGTTTATTTTGAATAAATAAATTAATATAACTAAGTACAAACCAGTGGCGAAGCGTGAAATTTTTTTCAAGTAAAGCCGTAGCGAAAACCAGTGGCGGCGCAGGACCTAAATTTGGTGTGGGCAAGACAAAACACATTTTGTGAGGCCCTGTGATGGCGCGCCACACATTAGATTACGGATGTAATGAGCAAAAAACGGGAAACTTTCGAGGCGCGAGGACCCTCAGACCGCGAGGCCGAGGACGGTGGCCCACGTCGCCCTTACCCAGCGCCGCCTCTGGCGAAAACTACTAACCTTTATTTATTCTCTTCTTGAAAATTAGGACATAACTTCTAAAATCGTCACTCAACAAATTCGCATCCACAATCAGTTTTAATTAAAGGAGTCTTTTGTACTTTTATTAAGCCTAGTAAATACAAAATAATTTATCTAGCGAGTCCGACCGAAGATAAAATATAAATTAAACTGACCACTTGACACTATAAGTTTGCACAATCCGATATTACGTAATTTCACTGGTTTCGAGCATCAACACTAATCTGGCTATGTATTTTTTTATTAAATTAAAACAATATATTCACTACTAACAAACAATAATAATGCTTCACAACAATAAACGAAATATGAAGTTTGTAATCAATGGCAGATCAATCGTAATGTTGCCATTACAATTATTTTATTTTAATAAGTGACGGTGTTATTTTATAAAATTCTAATCTAATATTAATTTCGCCAGTTTATAAACCTTAATAATAAAAGCAGATAAAATATAATTGTTTTTGTTTTACACTAAATCATCGATATTTTACGTTCCATTTCGCTGCAGTAATTTTGTATAAGTAGGCGATCGTAGCGCCAAAAATGTTCCAAGAAGCCGCTCACGGCTCGCGGCTCGCGGCTTCGGCAGGCAAAGTGAAAGTGAGCCTTACGCACAACACACAAAGTCTTTTTTTAAATGTAATAAGCCGCTTAATCCCGGGTTATCTAAGTAGTATAAACACGCGATGTTTCCTGGAGTGGTGTGGGTGTTTGTCAATGACTTATTTGAATGTCTGAGTGTACAATTTCTAATATTTCCGACCGGCATTTACTATTAGAGATCGTGAATGAATCGTTTTTGTGAGAGTATTACGTTGCGTTTTGATTCTGCATCGTGTTGAAAAAAAGTTAAGTTTATTAGGGAAGAGTATGCCTGTATTACAAACAACGGGTTATTAATAGAAGCGTTTGATTACTTCAAAATTTTAGGCAACCCGGAAGGAATCGGGTTGTTAGCACCCTTCGCCACTGGTACAAACATACAACAAACTCAACTTTCTTGTTTTAACAAAACTTCAGTTGTTTGAAGACTGTTTCAGATTTTTCTAATTATTCTATTTGGTTATTTAAGTACCTATCTACTTTGGTTACACGCCATAGGGGTACGGGCGGGGATATGGTGGGTCTGGCACGAAAAAAAACACCTACAAACAAAAAAACATTCCGACACTAACTACAATTTATTGTATAAACAAACCGCGATTTTCGCGTATTTTGGCTGAGGGGAACTCAATCGTATGGCACCTCCATAGTTATACTAAGTTCGCCGCTGTTGATCTTGGTACCTACCAATTTCAATCTACGTATTTTGTAGGAAACTGTACAATATCTGCCGTTTTAAGAATCTGCCATTACCAGAATCTGCCATTTCAAGAATCTGCCATTCAGGGAAAAAGGGAAATGCTTATGGTAAAAATAAAAACAAGTTATCACTTTCAAAACGCTTTCTTAAAAATGTGATTTTTGCAGATAGGTGAGTTTGGCGTGGAGGTGACGATATTATTAGTCAATTTTCGCAACACACGGAATAAGACTGTTGAAACACTTCAGAGCACCACGCAGTTTACATCTTATATTTATTACGTTTATTGGGATACTAATTAGAAAATAAAATAAATAAATATCCTAAAATTCGTCTTTTTATATTATAACACTTAACTAGTCAAAATAACATAAATAAGGCACTTAAAAATACGACTAGGTTTATAATACCCGAGTTCAGTAATAAACCATTTGGTAGGAATTACATTTAACTGTAAGATAAGACAGACAGCTTTTATGTTTATATTTAGTTGTAAAATCAACACATTCACTGCACATTTTTGAACACAAGAACACCCTAAAATGAAAAATCGATATAGAAAGTCTTTGCAAGTTTACAGTTATCATTTTATTTACCTTTTCATCGTTCTGTCAAATACAACAGCTTTCACTCCGCCCGTGCCTAAAATACTACCTACGTTCCCAAAATACCACATTTTTCAAAATACTACATTACTTATTTTTTTACATTCCCATTATATCAGATGCCCAAAACAAGACATTCCACCAAAAAAAAATCACTAACTTGAGTAATTTTCAATTTTGTAATTATTAATGAGGTGCAACGAGAATCTGGTAAGCTAGAGATGTGGTAAATAGGTAATCATAAAAACTGTCCCTCTCTTTTTCTCATGTTAGAGGAAAACTTAGCTATGGCCTCAACAGAAACCTACTAATCGTCCAAGAAGACTTGTGATTTGTTTTGAAAAACTCTAAATATTCTGCATGGTTTTACCATGAGCGTATCTCGCTCTTACTTATAAGTTAAAAAAAGAGGGATGCTTTGAACCCTGCAATAAACCCCTTCCTAGCCACATTTTTTGACACTAACCTTTCCCACGCACCTGGAACTAAAGTCACTCATACTTGATCATCTTTGTTTAAGCTCAATCGAAAAGAGTTCAGAACTTCACCAAATTTCGCCCTCTGTCTCCCTAAAGTATCATTCTTCTCCATTTTAGGCAATCTCGCTATACTCTCTGTGCTAGAAGTATCTGTTTGATAAGATTCTTCAGGAGTGGGTGGATTCGACTTCATTAGTCTTGGCTTCGCGAGAAGCTTAGGGCCACCCGTAGCAAATATATTTTCTAGTTTGCTCTTCAAATCTTCTCTAGTCATACTTACTTCTTCTTCCTCGCTGTCAGATTTTTCTACTTCTTGTTCTTTTTCTTCTTTGTTTACTGTTCGTAGATTTTGTGCGTCTCGTGCTAGTAATTCTTTCTTCAATTCTAAGAATAATGGTGGACGTTCGCGATTAACATCATAATCGGTATTTTCTACTACATTACCCGTGGATTGCGATCGTCTGCCTGGTTTGATAGTACTTGGTTCATCTTCTTGGTCTGCTATTTTGGTTTGATATATATTGTTTAGTTTAGACATGAAATGTAACTGTCTATCGCTACCAAATTTAATATTACTGTCGTCCTGAGATCCGTTTGACTGAATGCTCTCTCTAGGTTTATTTTCTACCTCTTCTATAGACCTTGCTTTGCTAGGTCTTGCTGAAATTGTGTAAGATTTCTTAAAATTAGGACTTTTAAAGTAGTTTTCGTCAAACGGTGGAGGCACTGGAATATAAGGCACATCCTCTTTAATTTCCTCAACAGACTCTGTTAACGCTGTTCTGTCGATAGTATCTGAATACCCAGACTCGTCTGTTTGAGAAGTGGTTTCACTGTCATTAAAAGCAGTTACTTGCTCATCTTCTTGATTTTCAACTTCATTTTTATTTTGCTCATCTTCGTTTTGGTCATCTTCTTCGCTCACTTTTGGTAGATCTTCTCTATGTACTTGCGCTATTACATCATATTTAGATAACACTTGATTACCCAACGATGCGTCGGATCCAGCATCAGACAATTCACTCAGACTCTTCCTATGTGGTAAAAACTCAGGTGATGTTGACACTATAACATCGTCTTCTTTCTCCATCGCCATTTCTCCATACGCATCTTCTTTCGCACTATATGCGTCTTCTTCAGCTTGTATTACTTGATCGAGTAGATCGATTATATTTGCTTCTTTTTCTTCGTTATTTTCTATAACAGCTGCTTGCTGTACTATTATTTTTTCTTCAACCACATTCCTTACAACTCTCTCTTGTAACTCAACAGGCTTTTCTACAATCAATTCTTTGTTGCCTCCATTGTTACTAGTTCGAGTGATAGTACCAGGAGGGGTGGGGGATTCGATTATGATCTGGACGGGGGGTTTGCCGTTTTTCTGGGCGTGCGTACTATCATTCCTTCCATTGAGCTGTTTGTAGCAGAACACGCAGATTATATAAATTGGTATACCTGGGAAGTAAGAAATGTCATGTTATTTGTTGTAACTTTTTTGTTTCTTAATTATAACATAAGTTAAAATAAGAACTTGTGAATATTGATTCAAGGAGCCATGTCATGTTTTTTCTTATGTCGTTCGGTTAAGGTGAACAACTAGGTACTAACTACTGTCCATATTTTCGTTTTTATTTATTTAATATTTTTATAGTTTCTTCTTAGCAATAGGAATTATTCTCGTTTCAAAATTGAACTTAATGCTAAAAGAACAAACAGGTTTACTTTTGAAATGAGAATAATTCCTATTGGGTCAGTATCGTCCTGAAGGTGCGATAGTATGTCCAAAACTGTTAGTAGCTAGGCTAAAAAAAGAAACGTCAAAGAGCCTACTGCACCCTGTTAGCAAAATGAACTTCTGATTCTTACCAATAAGAATCCAGATAGCGATGCGGATCCAAGTCTGCACGTTGATCATGACCATCAGGCAGATGTTAATGTAAATACTGAGGCAAGGAATCAGAGGTACTAGAGGCGTCTGAAAAAAAAACAAAAACTTAAAGAGCTACACTGGCTGAAAGATACTGACGTTTAAAAAATAAATGAAGAATAAGAGCAATTAGATGTTTATTCATTTCAAAGGGTAACAAATTATAGTTAACCTTGAAGGGCACGTCTTCATCGACCTTTGGCTGCAGCATCAGCACCACAAATAGAAATAGCACAACCGCATGCAACACTAGCGATGGCGCCAGGCTTCGCTCGACGTGAACAGTCACCAATGTTGCTATCAAGCACATCAGAACTGAAACAATTATAAAAAAAGTTAAAATTTGCGTCAAATAGACAAGTTTTAGCATAGGACCGTTGCGTCAAAGATTGTTGAATGATATTTATTATAACATAGAAACATGCCTTACACGTGCCAAATACATTATGATTCAAGTTTAGAGCCATATCAATCAATCATCATCGTTAATTAATGTGATAACTTTCAATAAAATTCATATCGGCCAATTCATTGTCCATCAATTCATAGTAACACTTTAAACATGAAACTACCGTGAGACTCACTCATAGTGAAAATAAACGGATCACACAACACTGTCACTGTTAGAACGGTACTATTTGTATTTACGTACTAGATCATATTTACAATTACGTTATCGGGTTTCTCTATGATCTAGTGCGTAAACTACCATATAAATATGTTAGATAGTATTTTCACGGATTCGGATTGGACGCAGTAGGAAGAACCACTCTTAAGTAAAAAAATAAATCGACGACGACGGAAGAGCAAGATGTCATTATTATTCAATATCTACCCCATGCTCCATATATCCAAGGGATACCTTTCGAACCCAAGTGAGTATGAAAAGTGTTACAATAATGGACCTTGTGAAATTAATAATATTATCTTTAAATTTGGAATCCCCAAAATGATGTAAAGTTCAAATTTAATTGCCATTAAACGTCACAATTGTATCAATTGGGTTCGAAAGGGGTACTGTATGTCTGCTATTTCAACAATCGCATAAACTTACTGTACAAGGAGATCGTGATGTTAGCTATCCACGTGGTGGATCGACTAGCCGTTCTACTCCCACAGCCAAACATCTGTTTCATGTACCCTTTTGATTCTTCTGCGGCCTTAGAACGGTATCTAGAATAATAAATACGCATAATTACAATATCAACAAGTTTGTATATTCAACTAAGGATATAGAGCTTAGCCCTTAGAATGCCACTGTACCATACAGAAGTCATCACCTCCACGCCATGTCATTGTAATGCCAAAGGCGAATTTGAACTTTGAGCAAACACACGTATGTAGGTCGCCATTGCCCGTAGCGGGTATATGGGTCTGGCGTTGTAGGTACGACTGTTCTTGATAACTTTAGGCGTTGCTGGCGTTCAAAAGGTTTAATGAAGCTTTTTTGACAAGTGGAATATCGCTAGATGGCGTTAATATAGTTATCTATTTGACATTTGTGTCAGGTTTAGGATTGATTTATAACTGTAACGTCGAATGGCCCTCGTCAATCGCTGTTTTACTTTATCAATATTTTATTTTATTTTAAACCTAAATTATTCCCTGATAAATATAACGCAACTAATTACTATGGAGAACGCACATTTGAGTACATGACTCCTAAAATTTATAACGCCTTACCGCAGAAGTTGTTTGATGAGAAAGTTAGAATAAATAATTTTATGAATAATGTCAAAAAATTCTTTATAGATAACTATAGGATAGGTATTCAAGGGCAGTGAGAATGGATAACTCGTATTCAATCGGTACCCACTTTTCACTGCTTTTAGTCCTCACTAAAATTAAAATGTCAAATTGCATGCTTAGTATTTTTGTATACCTAGTAAATAATAATGCATGAATATAACTAATTAGATGTAAGACACAAGGTGTATCAAGAGCATTTGAACTGCCAACAAACTGCTACGCAGTTTGGCAGTACAATTAATTTATGTAAAAATGAATGTGTCAATAATTCTGAAATAAACGATAATATAATATATATATATTTGTCAGAAAACCCTCATCCTCATTTATTTTCTATACGTTCAACTGATTCGAGGATGTTTATGTTGGGTACCTGAGTATCACAACGCAGACTGCGACGATGGTGTACGATAGAAGAGTTCCGACGCACATCATGAGTACCAACTGCTCGAGCCCCAAAAAGCCGGCCAACAGGGCTAGAACCAAACGCCACAGTTAAAATGGAGACAATCAGGTGAGACAACCCAAGCACATATTATCATCCATCAGAGTTGAACCATTTCCTTTCGCTTTAATTTCTTTCAATGTGACTTAAATTGGTAACTTCGGAGAAATTAATATTCTTGTGAACGTTGGCGCTTTTAAAAGAAGATATGAAAACATTCCCTGTGAGCTTTGAAGGGTTTCATTTCAGGGAGGCAGTGGTAGTAGAACGCTCAGAGAAAAAAATATTTAATTTAATAAGTAAAATAAGACGTTGAGCTTTAGGAAAATATTTAAAGGGGACAGGGGGCAGAATAAGGTTGAAAGCTATGCTGAACAGTATAACAGAAAATTTTAGGGACCTGACCAGAACACTAATGATCCTATAGTCTTCTAGAACCTTACCAATGAGAGCAGAAGGTAGGAGTGTCCCAATGACGGGGGACTTGCGACCCTCACTGACTCTGGCGAACCAGTGGAAGAACAGCCCGTCTGATGCCATCGCGTACAGCAGTCGAGGAAGAGGGAACATGGCACCAAACAAGCTGAAATATTAAACAAGCCAGTTTAAAAAATTCTGCAGGTACTCACGCGGAAAAGACCAGGGACCCAAATTACATAATGATCTTTCCATCGCCACCTTTATACCGTCTGATAGATAGAAATGGTGATTGCGAGAAAAGCGCGCGCGCGTTAAATGCCAGATGGCCGTATAAGTTAGTCCGTGTACTTGTAGGTAGGCTAGCTCTTTTGCTCGTGTGTTGTTCGGGCAGATTCGTGAACAGAAAGTACGCGAACTTGTTCGTACCGTCAAATGAAGAGAAAAGGTATCCCCTTTGTAACGGCGGTAACCTCTACAGACGAAACCTTTCTATCTACGTATATCTGGCCTGGCCCTTTAGACATAAACAAGTAAAATTTATAAGATTTTTCGATTACAGATTGTTTTTTGTGTCGTATTTAACGCGGTTGAAATTTCCGAACCTAAATTGTGACCAAACCGAAACTGAATTTTTGGCCAGTCAGTAATCAGGTTGATGCACTTATAGAAAAAAAAAATTGAACTGACTCCTTTTGACGACCAGATGGCCTAGTGGTTAGAGAACCTGACTATGAAGCTTGAGGTCCCGGGTTCGATTCCCGTATCGGGGCAGATATTTGTATGTAAAATACGAATGTTTGTTCTCGGGTCTTGGGTGTTTAATATGTATTTAAGTATGTATCTATCTATATAAGTATGTTTATCCGTTGCCTAGTACCCATAACACAAGTTTGCCTAGCTTACTTTGGGACTAGGTCAATTGGTGTGAATTGCCCCGTGATATTTATTTATTTATTTACTCCAAAAAACCACGAAAATAGACTACACACTTTAATTCTACTGTTCTGTTTGAAGCTGTTGCCTCTTCACGAGCCAGCAAGAGTGAACCTAGTTATCTCCCTTACCTACATACTGTCTACTGGCCTTCTGGGAAAAATTACACCCGAATTCATAACCTCCTCCTCTTTTTGAAGTCGATTGGAAAAGAAGACCTTTAACATACCTCGCTGATATACCAAAGACCGCGCCGATGGAAACCACCCACTGCGCCCATTCCCAGCCCACGTAGGAGAAGGCTGTCGCCACTGACGCCACTGTGTCCTGGACAAAGATTTTAATGTCAGCCTAACTTTAACGTTACAGTCTAACTTGCGATTGGCTCATTTATAAACCAATCCCGAACGTGAGGCAAATGTCGAAGTTGTCAAATGGGCCACACAATACTACCGCAAACTTTACTAGCCTGTCACTGAAATCCTCATTGACGAAGTTACCTGTGACCGATAGATAAAAATAGTTGGAAGAATATTTCTTACCTGATGATAATAAGGCACCATCATAGTAACTACAGTTGCGACGCTGGCGTACGCGAGGAACACGATCAGCAGAACTATCAGGATCGCTTGGGGGATCGAGCGACGGGGTTCCTTCACCTGAAATGAGACAAGACTACTTTTAGACAGACCACGCGTATTTTTACGTCTTAAACTAAATAGTTGATTGATCAGGCGTTACTTTCCTCAAGTCCATATCAATCCACTAGTTGGCTTGTATAGTACACGTATTAAGTACTGAAAAGAATTGGATCTTGACACTACTATAATGAACTATACCCATCTCTTTTCTGCTCCTAGTACATGTAGTACAATATCTCGAGAGTGAGAAATCGAACTGAACTGTTCCTAAGTACTCCGAATAGCTCCGATCGACCGACCAGCTAAGCGCCAACCGAATCAAACTGAACGGTGTGCAAACCATCCATACCCTCAGTTACGTATACGTACACTAAAAGAACTACTAGTTGTAGTAGATTTGCACGATTGTACTAGTTGGGAGCGATCCGTTTAATGAATGAGCAAGCACAACTCTTATGAACTGCAACTATTGCCTTGCTACTCCGTGACCATTGCTCTAATCTGGTATTATTTTAAGCAATTTGGTCTTACAATGGTAGCGTTCGAAAATATTTTTAGTGGTTTTTTTTGTGTCAGTCTAAGTTTCCAAACACTCACTTCCTCGCTAGTAGAGCTGATACTGTCAAACCCAACGAAGCCGTAGAAGCAGACTGCGGCACCTTTTAGCGTGCCCCACACGCCGAACGGGAAGAAACCCCCTACGCCGTATGAGGGGGGAACAGACGACTCGGGGATACTCCAGTTGCTGGGGTCAGCTGGAAAGGAAAAGATTTGACTATAGTATTTGTACAAGGATAGAAATGAACTTGCAGGAAGTAGAGGCAAAACTGTATCATCCATCAGCAAAGGGCTCCCCCTTAGAACGCCACAGCGAATAACTTACCAGCTGCTGCATATAACCATTGCCCATCGCGATGTCGTCGGCCAATCTAATAGGAGCCCTGCTAATGCTGTGTCTTCCGGTCCGTGGTCGCCACTTGGGAACCATTCTTAATTATCTGTTGTAGCTGCTTAGAAGAATACAAGAGGTAGCTCATACTTAGTACCACGTTGTTTTATTATTAGTGTTCCGAAAGGAATTAATGGAAAATGCTAGTATTTAAGGGGCAGTGGGCAGGGCACATTGCTCATAGAACTGATGGCCGATGGGGCAGGATGGTTCTAGAATAGCGCCCGCAAACGGAAGAGTGGCGCGGGAAGGCCCCCAACAAGGTAGACAGATAATCTGGCAAAAGTAGCAGGAACCACTTGCAGGACCAATCGTTGTGGAACTCTTTGGGAGGCCTTTGCCCAGCAGTGGACGTCTGCTAGCTGATATAGAAAGAAAGAAAGAAAGAAAGAAGACATTTATTCACTTTTACAAGACACACATACACAAGAAAGTACACAAAAAAAAACCAAAGATAACAAACAATGGAGAAATAAACATGTACAATACACAGCTCAGCATGTATGTCCTCGCAAAAGTGAAACGGTCGCTGACTCAGCATTATGCTGAGGCGTTAGACGCCTGCTTGCAGCACTGATTTTCTGTCAGAACCGTCTGTGACTCACGGAACGATACACAAATATACTATAATGAACCACTTACCTATATAGAAATAAATTAATAAAATGATAAAGAATTGATAAATAGTATAGATTTATTATAGAGTAGCATAATAAGTTAATAAGTAAATAAATAAATTAAAATAACGAAAAAGTAAACGGAGAAGATATGTTTAAAAACAACAGGTTGGCATATCAATGTGTAGGTGCTGGTTTTTACGGATAGGATTTTTGGAGCGTTAAGAAGTGATCCTTCAGCTTGCGCTTGAAGGTGTACTTACTTGACGCTCCTTGGATAGGGGGAGGAGTATCATTCCAGCACTTGGACGCCGCGAACTTAAAACTTCCACGGAATGCCGCTGTCTGGTGTTTAGGCACAAGAACCATAGCACTCCTGCGCTCGCTCTTCGACCAAACAATTTTATTGAAGAGGTACAATGGTGTCCTATAGCGTCTCATACCGAACAGCAAAGTGGCGAGGTGCATGCGCCTGCGTGCAGGCATGTTCAGCATGTTAGCGGCGTTCAGGTACGGAGTGATGTGGGACCGGGGAGGGACACGGAAACAAAAGCGAGCGCATGCGTTTTGCACTCGCTGTAGAAGCCTCTTGGAACGACCAACAATGCTAGTATTGATAGATGATGATGCTAGTATTTTATGTCCAATAATAGTGTACCGAACTGAAACAATTACTTTGCTCACCCGCGACCTTACGATAGTTACGTTTATGTAAGAAATGCGTGTTCATGGAGTTCCTCCACCTCCACACTGTACGAACACACACAAACCATACAAACCCAACCATCACCACCACTACACTAACGCGTTTCGAACTCAACCAGAGCTCATCTTCAGAGTTGGTACCACAACCGTACGCTATGATATGCTACCAAATGTTAGACCCATAGACCCAAATAATAATTGTTTCAGTTAAAAAATGGACCTCCGCAAAGAAACGCCTGATTCAATAAATTATTCAATATTAGTGTTTTACGTTAAGCTGTAGTGGCCTGGTAGTCATATAACCTATGCTCTCTCAGGCAGAAGGTCGTGATTTCGAACTCGAAACTATACATATTACAACAGTGCCATTAAACATTAACTCACCTGTAAAAGATCCGGCGATGACTATGAATAGGATGATTATCATGTTGAATATAGCGAAGACGTTGTTCACCATCGCAGATTCACGGACACCGAATGCCAGTAGAACTGGAAAAATATAAATAAGTATTTATAGTGTGTGACAGGGATGATAACATGGTTTCTGCCAGGCTCTAAAGACAAACCGTGGTAGACCCCCGGGTCGCTTCGCAACGGACAGAGCCGCAGGTCTACAATGGTTGGTGGTTGCGCGCACGCCATGTTGACAGGCTGCGTGCAGATGACAGTCAACGAGCAGAAGAAAGGACATATATTATATTTTATTCCAAACTCAGACAATGGTTACAAGAAGAATGCTATTACTCGGTGAATGAATTTTTCGAACAAAATAAAAAATTACTAATTTATCCGTTAATTTATTGTCATTAGACTTTATTATTATTAGATGTATTCATTTGACAAATTATATTCGATTACTTTAATTTAAATAGTTATAAGTACTAATATTTGTATGCCACCAAAGACTGAGCGGCTGTACTGTATGAAAAATAAGATCTTGACTTGTAACCCGTTGAATGCAAATAAATTATTTCATTTCATTTCAATTCAATTCACGCCTTTCCCATTACACCTTTACTAAGAGCCCGTTGTTTGATCAATAGTTAAACAAACTAATAGTTAAAATATTTGGCAAACAACGCATAGTTAACGCATTTTAAAGGCAATTTGAATATTAGTATCTTTAACTACTGATCAAACAACAAGTACTTAGAGACCTTACTCTTACTTGATGAACCTGTGCGCAGAACATTTTTCAAAATAATCAGAAAAATCCAAAAAATCTCGAAAATTCATCATGATCAGCCTATATACGTCCCACTGCAGGGCACAAACCTCCTCTCAGAATAAAAGGGCTTGGGCCGTAGTTCCCACGCGGGCCCAGTGCGGATTGGGAACATCACACACAGCATTAAATTTCTTCGCAGGTTTAAGCAAGTTTCCTTACGTACTGTTTTCCTTCACCGTAAACTTCAAATGTAATTTCGCACATAAATTACGAAAAACTCAAAGGTGCGAAAAAACTTGGTGAGCGAGCCAGGATTTGAACCCACGATCCTCTGCTTGAGAGGCCATTGGTCAAACCTTTAGGCCACCACGGCAGCGTCGAAAATTATGACACTTTTACTAAGACTTTAAATTACCTAAGTCTGGTCTGGTGACCTCCTGGTAGGCTTTTTCGTGCCTATTATGGGACAATCTGTATCTCTACAATGGTTACTTTTGTTCCGAGCGTAAGATGATGATTATTTACTGAAGGTCGCTCACCCCCAAGAACAAGAACGATCCCGAAGGCGAAGAAGTCGAAGTGCGAAGCCAGAATGGACGCGTCGAGGGATGCGAAGGAGGCGAACCAGGCCGACATCCTGCGGCCCGCCATTAAGTCTATGTACAAGCTGAGACCGCGGGCAACGCTCGCTGCTCCTGTAAGTAAACAATCAGATTATCCATCCACCAACTCACTTTAAAAACCACATCCAAATCGGTTCACCTGTTTAAGAGCTATGATGCCGCAGACAGACACACACACACACGCATAGACACAAATAGCGGTCAAACTTATATCACCCTTCTTTATGTATCGGGGGTTAACGTGCCGTGCTAAGTGACAATTAATCATCGATAGTCGATAAAACACAATGGTCAATTCCTCTTGACGTTTGATTTTTGCTATTAAAATTCCATCCCTTAGCTCAGGGGTCGGCAAATGGCGACCCCTGAGCTAAGACCGACCGACCGCCGACCCATTTTGTGCGGACCGCGAGAACACAGCAACTTAATTGCACTACAGAGTACCTACGTAATATAATAAAAATGTATCTCCCGGATTATATTTCTTGACGTCAATTCGAAAACGGCCGGGCGAAGTAACGAGCTAACAAGCGAGAAAGACTTCAAACTTCAGACAGTTACTTAGTCCGCAACAACAAATGACTTTTTTCTCATTGATGTGTAAAAAAATACCTTTGTTATTTCCGTAATTACATTTGTTTAATAAATGTTTTTTCTATAAAATTTTGTGCGGACCGTGGTGGTCATTTCATTTCTTAAAACGGACCCCGAGCGTAACTACTTAATTGGTGACCCCTGCCTTAGCTTATAACGTACTGCTTACCGAAAAGCGACTCCAGTATCATGTTCCAGGCTATGACGAACGCAGCCAGCTGGCCGACGGTCACGTAGGTGTAAATGTACGCGGAGCCCGCACGGGGCACGCGGGACCCGAACTCCGCGTAGCACAGCCCTGCAAAAGGCGAGGAGTGACGTCACAATTAAGGCAACGTTCACACCACGCGACAACGTGGGACGCTGATTCCTATGAGGCAAAGTTTTTAGGTAGGTGGGGAATTTCAGAAATAGGGGTGGATACAACTTGAAATTTTTGATCGTGGTGGGTGTGGTGGTGAAGAGCGTCTTGCCCTCGTAAGGCCCAGCCTACTAAATTTAGATAACATAGAGATAAGATGAGGTTTTATTTGCCAACATGCATTATATTATGAGGTAGGTACACAAAATACAATGAAACAATAAAACTTAAAATTAGGTACTTTTACTGACAAAAGAAGTAGGCTTAGTTTAGCAGAAGCTGCCAGCGCTGGTTTCCAGCCTGTCCTTTTTGAGGCATGCTAGACCAGAGATGGGCAAAATTTATTCAAATGACATATTATTATAACGAAGAAGAATAACCAAATTATTCGCGAATGAGGAATATAATTTACCTTTTGTCGAATCGACGTAAAAAGAGAGACGTTTTTTTCGGAATATTTCTGACTTTCGGGGCCCTCGTGTGATGGGCACAGTTCAGAGTATTGAAAGTTAATATTATATCGAATGTATTTTAATTTTTTTTTCTGAAGCCATAAACCTCTCAGCATTTATTAAAACAGCATCGTATAAAATCTATTAGGTTAGGTTAGGTTAGTAAGTATTATAACAATCTTTAAAAGTTATGGTCACAAAAAAAAAACCATATTGTAACCATTCGATATATTAATTTCCGATATTCAGAAACGTACCCCATCAGATTCGGGGCCTGGGCATGCATCCCGCCCCGTGTGATCTTATGGGAGACACGTTTGTGAACGCTGCCTAATAGCAACGCGTGTGTCACCGGTTAAATGTACGAACTAAGTTTATAATCAATCTAGCGAAATTGTAAACTGACGGTAGATTGTTTGTAAACTGCCCTTAATCATCATCATTAGCTGGGAGAACCAATGTTTTTTTTTATACAATATAGGCTTGCGTTTGACCACAATCACGCCTGATGCAAAGCGAAGATGAGTCCTACGATGAAGCACGCTTGCCTAGTAAATGCTTATTCACTCTAGACTTGAATTCAGAGGAATAAGCAGGAAGAAGACAGGAGCGCGGTGTCGCGCGCGCCCCCAAGCAGTGCAAACCGTACAACAAATACGGGGCACTGCTTTGATCAATTATAACTAAAGATACACATTGCCGAACAAAATCCCCTTCAAAGAATGTCCGAACTTTTTTATTTGGTTGCGTAACAAATAAAATCATCACCTACACAGAAATTTGAACCTTACTTCATTACAGTCGAATTTCGGTAGCGGCAAAACTCCACTTGACAGCTAAACTTGACAATTTCACGCAACGTTCTGAGAAAAAAGAAGGCCACTTTTATCAAAGTGGCGCTCATTTGGCTCGGACATTTTCGGGCGCGCGACTGTGGATCTACAGTTATAATTGATCAAAGGGGCACTGCAACCGGTACACGCGCGCTGCACAACTGCTCAGACCCGACTCCAGAATGGCTTCTATAGGCAATAGGCGGGAACACGACGAGAGTCGCTCGGCGGCCTGGCTCAACCTATAGGATGGTGACTATAGCGAAACTATTTAAATTAATACGCGCCTCGTGTGCCTGCCGCCCGCACCTCTCCCGGCCCCTTTGTCGTCATACCCCCCCAGTCCCTGCACCGCTCGAACGAGGACTCATTTAACCTTTTCTACGCCAACGACACATTTATAGGTCACAAAGTACAGTGTCAAAGTGACCTTGACACAATGATATAAGATTCAAAGCAGGTTTACATTTTCCCTGTATACGTGCAGCTTATGGGCGCATTATACGCAACGGGCCTACGGGGCCCTCCGGGTCCAATACAACAACGCGTTCCGGGTGCTGATGGGGCTGCCCCGCTTCTGTAGCGCATCAGGGATGTTTGCTGAAGCGCGCATATATTGCTTTTATACAATTATGCGCAAGCGATGCACATCCTTGCTGCGCCGGGTGCGGGCCAGCCCCAACCCCGTCCTGCGTTCGATAGCCGAAAGGTTAGACTGCCCATATTTGAGGCATTGTGATGATATGCATGTTTCTAAAAGCACCTATTATGTATAACCGGTGCTGGGGTGCTTCTAGAAACATAACTATTAAAAACATCTCTGTAAAATTTATTATTTCTTGTACCATAGGTATAAGTAGTTTAACACATTAATCATAAGTATGAGTCTGTAAAGTTACTCGAAATAAATGATTTATTATTATTATTTTGTCGAGGCGCGGCGGTGAAAGGGTTAAACGGTTTAGCTATTTATTTATTTATTTATTCAATTCAATACAAAGTCAGGCTTACAGTTTGCACCAAAACGCCTAACTCGTTAATATAAAAAAAAAAAAAAAAAACATTACTAAAATTATTAAGTATTATAATTATGCTAAAAATAACATTATTTTGGACAAAAGTATTCCCCAACTATCGGCAAACACGTCAGCGTCCTGGATTTCGGACAGAAATTCATTTAACAGCGCAATTGCCCTGGCCGTTGGACAGTTCCTAGCTCTACGAGTCCTCAGCCCCGCCAACGCCGCGAATAAGTGGTGGCGGCGGCGCACTCCCGCCCGTACATACTGTTGCGGGACGAATAGTGTCATTTGCCGCAGTGCCAAGGGATTATTGACTCTATTCTGTAATAAAGAACAGTAATGTACGAGTAGATGCAACTTCCGCCTGTGGTTTAGGGTATCCAGTCCAACCATACCTGACACGAAAAGCGACGGAAACAAATACGGATAATAACCATATAACCTCTTATACAGGTGCCGAGCAAACTTACGCTGAACTCTCTCTATGAGCATATTATACTTTGATTCTCGAGGATCCCAAACAATGCAATTATATTCCAACTTACTACGTACAAAAGCATTATACAGGACAATAGAGACAGTGCCACTCTGAAATTGTGAGCTTGCACGCATTATAGCTATAGTTCTTTGGCGACTTTCCAACATAAAGAAAACCTTGGATTATAAATTGGTCATGAGTTCAGAATGATCGATCACTTGTCTTTACCTATGAGTCTTTTTGCACAAGTTTTTTGAAACTGGTAGGATAGATCTAACATGTGATTTTGCGTGAGAAACTCAGAGGCGAGCCTGGGTGTGAAAGGCCAGGTCAAACCGCTAGGCTGCCGCGGTTTTTTATACGTAATGTTTTTTTTCCATTGGTGCCGGCTCTTTCTTGCCCATCTTATCGTGAGTATTTATTTTCATTTCATTGCAAATTGGGCACTTCACGCACCATTGACTTTCTATGCACGTGTGCACGATTCTTGTCTTCACCGTAAAGCTCATGGGCTCATGGTAAGTCATTTCCAAAATTACAAAACTTCATCATCATCATCATCATTTCAGCCGAAAGACGTACGTCCACTGCTGAACATAGGCCTCCCCCAAGGCTCGCCAAACAGATAGGTCCCGTGCCATCTGCATCCAACGCGATTCCGCAACCTTCGCTCCATCTTTTAACTACCGTTTGAGGTGCGTGATTGGAGTCCAGTAAATGGGCCAATCAACTTTTAAACCGACGTTTTTGGCGTCTCCTGCGTTACCAAAATTGTCTCTGGGGTTACCAAAAAATCGTACTTCCAACAAGATATTTCACGGTTTAATAGGTTAAACTTACGTAGGATGGCATGTATTCATGCTATTCATCTATTAAATTACAGAAAAAACATGTTTACTTACAAAAATCTGTAATTGTTTGAAAAATGTCGCGGACAGATTAATGTCGGTTTAAAAATTGATTTGGTAGATACGCGTTTGGTAGTCACACACACACACAAACGCGCACTCACACGCATTGTTAGACATGCACTCAAAATTTGATTGTGAACTTGCTATATAACGTGTTATGTGATTTCTTTTGTTTTTAGTTTTAGTTTTATATAATTTTCTAAGATAAGTCTGGATGTTCTTAACAACCTAACGCTGTACATTATTATAAGGGCAACCACTGGGGTCTGCAACACAGTGAAAACTAACGCAGTCTCCAGGGCTTCAAGTGTATTTACTTAAGGTTTTTATTGAACAATAAAGATTTATTATTGTTATTATTATTATTATTATCAATTAATATTTAATGTATCACACAACACGTAAGTATATGAAATACACAGAGAGATAACCAGGCAGGCGGAGTCGGGTGCGCGGGATAGTCGCGTGGTTGGTACCGAGGCTAGTAACCGACTGCCGGCCATGTGCCCGCGTCCGCCTGGCTTGGTAGGAAATGCTGACACTGTATAATGAAATAGGGCCACAATCTTGTAGAAGCTACAATGAACCTACAATGCGTCTTCCGGTCCGTGGACGTCAATCGAGACCTTTTTGCCCCATCGGCCATCAGTTCGAGTAGGTACGAGTGATGTGCGCTGCCCACTGCCACTTGAGTCTGGCGATTCTTCGAGGACTCTCATCTGGGCCAATCAACTTTTAAACCGACACTAATCTGTCCGCGACATTTTTCAAACAATTGCAGATTTTTGTAGGTAAACATGTTTTTTCTGTAATTTAATAGATGGTGTACATGAATACATACCATCCTACGTAAGTTTAACCTATTAAACCGTGAAATATCTTGTTGGAAGTACGATTTTTTGGTAACGCCAGAGACAATTTTGGTAACGCAGGAGACGCCAAAAACGTCGGTTTAAAAGTTGATTGGCCCATCTAGGTCTAAAACAGTGTTCCGCAAACTTTTTGTGTTCAAGGTACGTACACCTAGCCAAACGAAATTTTTGGAGGTACACCATAAATGAAAAATCATGTGAAGTGAATCAGCGTGATATACATCTGTTTAAGTATTTTTCTTCCGTCCGTCTATTTAGGTTCATGAGATATTATTTTTCCGAGGCACACCAACTAATGACCACGGTACACGTGTGCCGCGGCACACCCTTTGCAGAAAACACTGGTCTAAAACCAAGCATTATATAGACTGGTTTGGCAGTCGCCATAGTACGGATCGGCCGCGGTTTTTGTAGTTCGATTATTAACCTTTCATATGCTTAGTAGCAGATCTGCACCAGATTTTAAGGCTATCTTTTTGTATTTTTTTTTAAATCTGTATCTTTGGATTTATATGAAACAGTTGTTGAGACTAGAATGCACAATTTTTTTCACTTCCCGCATACGAAAGGTTAAATCTAGATGGCGCTGAAATATAGCCAGAGGCTTTGAAGGCAAAACAATAAGAATACAGATATTTCATATCACTGCAAATGTATTATTATGCAATATTTTTCAAAAATAATACATTTGTAGTAATATAAAACATCTGTAGTCTTATTGTTTTGCCTTCAAAGCCTCTGGCTATATTTCAGCGCCATCTAGATTTAATAATCGAACTACAAAAACCGCGGCTGATCCGTACTATGGCGACTGCCAATCCAGTCTATATATCATCCTTGTCTAAAACACTACTTCAAGTAAGGAAAAGTCGGAACTAAGGAGGGTTTTCAACTCACCTGCGAACAGTGATGCTATGGCAGCTATGAGGAATGAGAGCACCACGGAAGGCCCCGCTATCTTCAGCGCCACCGCCCCCACCAGCACGTAGACCCCGACGCCCAGGGTGCTGCCCAGGCCAAGCGCCGTCAGGTCCCAGCGGTTCAGACATCTGGAAGGGTGTTACCGTCACTCATACCTCACAATGTCCATTTAAAATTATATAGACTCTTTACATAAGGATGAATTAATTTGTTCATCTTAAATTTAACCTTTTCAACGCCACGCCTCGACAAAACGTAAACCTGCTTTGAACTTTATGTCATTGTGTCAAGATCACTTTGACATTGTACTTTGTGACACCTATATGTGTCGTTGGCGTTGAAAGGGTTAAGAGCTATGCTCTTGTCGGTGGATTAACCGCCACTCCGCGCGGTCTTCGGCCAGCCGTTTGACTTCCTGATACGACACGACACCCACTTTCCCCTTCACCTGGTTAAAATAGGTCAATCTTGGCCTTCCTCTGCCTCCTCTTAATTTATGAACTTAATATTCTTGGTGTTTCCTCAGGCGATAACGTATTAACTACTGATTTCCTACGAAAGCAGATTCGAATAATTATAATTATGCCAGTCTTTTTAGTAGGATATACAATCATGACGAGAGTTTTTAATAAAAAATGCTTTTAAAAAAGTCATCATCATCATCATCACCATCCCAGCCTATATACGTCCCACTGCAGGGCACAGGCCTCCTCTCAGAATGAGAGGACTTGGGGCCGTAGTTCCCACGCGGGCCCAGTGCGGATTGGGAACTTCACATACACCATTGAATTTCTTCTTAGGCGTATGCAGGTTTCCTCACGATGTTTTCCTTCACCGTAAAGCTCATGGTGAATTTCAAATGTAAACACATAAATTCCGAAAAACTCAGATTTTTTTATTTGATTTGATTATTGCAGATATATCTGCTGGAAATTGTGGTAGCCGACAAACCTTCTCAAGTTGCTTGTGTCAAACTGTTCTAGCTGGAACTTCTTCTTCTGCGTTAGTTGCCAGAAGGCCTGCTTGCCTGCCATTGGTCAGTGCGCCCCAACTGCCCGCATCGGGATTGGCTAATACACCATCTGAAAACAAACGCACTTATATATATAATCATATCAGCTAAAAAAACTGTTAGACAAAGGTCTCCAAAGAGTTGTACAACGGTCAGTCCTACACTGCCTGCAGTGGTTCCAAGAACCAATTAGGGACATTTTTTCCGTAAACCCAAATTTTAAGAAACGGCCACACAACATTTTTAAACTATCAACACTAAGCTCAGATTGGTGATTATAACTGGCAAAGTCCATGAATGATGGGCTATAAGGCATTGAATCTTTGGTGTCCATTACTGGGTAACTACTGTGCTTACAATGTCCACGATTGGTGCCGTCACCTTACGACGTTTACTAGATCGTCGGTCCATCTTGTTCCACTGTGTATTCCATTTATCATTTTAGACTAGCTTAGACTATTTGTCCGCGACTTGTTAGCGCAGAATTCAAATTCGTGGCAAAGCTTCTTCTTTCATTGAATAAAGTAAAGCAACATCCATATTTGCAAAGCCATCATCATCGGTATTAGTTAGTGAATATTATCAATCCCGTATTCCCCATCCCATGGGAATTTCAAAAAATCCTTCCTTATTCCTTGTCTACAGCCTTTGATCAATTATAACTGAAGATACACATCGCCGAACAAAATCCCCTTCAAAGAATGTCCGAACTTTTTTATTTGTTTGCGTAACAATTAAAATCATCACCTACACAGAAATTTGAACCTAGTCTTTACTTCATTACAGTCGAATTTCGGTTGACACTTGACAGCTAAACTTGACAATTTCACGCAACGTACCTACTGAGAAAAAAGAAGGCCACTTTTATCAAAATGGCGCTCATTTGGCTCGGACATTTTCGGGCGCGCGACTGTGGATCTACAGTTATAATTGATCAACGTCTACAGCATAAACCTCCTCCTCTTACCTCTACTTATGCAAAATTTCAGCGTTCTAAATAGTCAGTCAATCAGTCAGGACCCTATTACTAAGACTCCACTGTCTATCTGTCTGTCTGTCACCAGGCTGCATCTCATGAACCGTGAGAGATAGATAGTTGAAATTTTCTCAGATGGTGTATTTCTTATGTTCTTTTTATTTCAACTTTTTTCCAGAACTGGTATAAGTATTTTGGTATCGTTGAGTTTTGGGACAATATTGCTAGACGGGTTGGAATATACGTTGTGTGAAAACCCAGCGCTAAGGATATATCAATTTATATGAGTCAAATCATTTCAGCCGAAAGATGCCCACTGCTGAACATAGGCCTCCCCCAAAGCTCGCCAAACAGATCGGTCCCGTACCATACGCATCTAATGCGCAACCTTAACCTTATGTCCGTGGACGTCACTCGAGAACATTTTGGCCCCATCGGCCTTCAGTTCTACGAGCGATGTGCCCTGCCCACTGCCACTTGTGAGTCTGGCGATTCTTCGAGCTATGTCTGTGACTTTTAGTTCTTGCGCGGATTTACCATCATTTCCAATGCGATCCCGCAGAGAAACTCCAAGCATAGCCCTCTCCATCGCCCATATGAGTAATATTAAGTAAATATCCGCGCAGTATTAACTGCTACTTAAACTAGATTTTTAATCATTCATTATGTTGTTGCGTGGACCGAAACAGGTGGTTGTTTACGGTTTATTATTCTTTTCAATTTTAATTTCATTGCTAGAGGTAGGTAAGCACAGCACAAACTATGGAAAACAAAGTATCTTACTAACATTATAAAAGAGAAAGTTTGTGAAGATGTTTGGATGTTTGGTTATTATGATATTTTTTACTCAACGACTGAACTAATTTAAATCACATCAAACTTGGCGTACAGTTAAGGTCAATATTATATGTACGGTCAAACAAGTGCAAAAATAAGTATCGATTTAATCCTCCCATCGTTATATACCAATATACCTGTACCTTCATTCGACGACATAAAGAGCTATGGGACATATTTATAAGCAAGTTGTGTGCACCAATATTTTTACACTTGACTGTACACCTCAAACCATAAGGTTGGTGTTTATATATATTTTAGGCAACGAGTGTATGGATATGTATGCCCTCGACTTACTATACATTATATCCTGGTAGTGAATTCCCGTGGGATAGTAAAGTATATGTCCCTGTACTCGTCACTGACCCAATACATGGCACCTTAATCTTATGCCATCTTGTCATCTTACTTCATAGTAAGAGAGGTGACAGATGAGTGTCATCTACTAATATGGGCGTTGAGGTGTCGAGCATTGGCAATTGTACCTTATTTTAACAGACAAGGAAAGAGAGTACTGTCCAAAAACGTTGAATTACCTCAGGTCTCAAAATGACGTGCTAACTTCGTCTGCAATCAATAGGTGGCGTTGTCCGAGCGATCGTGCTAAAAAAAAAATATTACTGTAAATTTTATTCATGTGATTCTACACACAGGGGAAGCCGCGGGCTACAGCTAATCATAATAATAAAAATCATGCGATGGGAGGGGGAGGTGGAGGGACGACCTAAATACTTATCACGTGGGATGGCGGGAGATCGCGTTGGATTGGCAAGAGTGGAGCAAGTGAGCGCTCGTTCCCTAAATATCAGAATTGCAAAATACTAAATTGTCGACTTAGTACCCTATTTCTAAAATACCAAATTCCCAGAGTACCAGACTTTCCTGTCACCGTGTTTTTCTCTATATCGGATTGCCAAAAAAGCTTGTTTTCAATACACCATGTTCCATTCAAAACCGAATTCCCATAATACCAGATAGTGAAAATCACCAGGCTCGTAAAACACGACCCCCTGGCCTCCCCACGACGACCACAACCTGCTGACCTGCATTACTGGTATTACGGGAATTCGGTTTTGAATGGAACATGGTGTATTGAAAACAAGCTTTTTTGGCAATCCGATATAGAGAAAAACACGGTGACAGGAAAGTCTGGTACTCTGGGAATTTGGTATTTTAGAAATAGGGTAAGTCAATCTAGTATTTTGCAATTCTGATATTTAGGGAACGAGCGCAAGAGAGAGAGAGAGGTCTTTGTCAAGCGGTGAGACTCCCAAACAAGCCCAATTCCACTAATAATTATAGATAAATTACCTATTGAGAGTGTGGAGTTGCATTTATGTCCTAGTGAAATTGTGTGTTTATAGGCATTGGAGAGAGAGAGCGATCTCTATATTGTTGTCTCTCTCTCACTAAAGTGGAATGCCTATAAACACATAATACCATTAAATATGCAATTCCACGCTCTCGGTAATTTATTTATATAAACGTGAAACTTTGTATGGATGGATGGATGTGTGGGTGTGGAGTAACAAACCTCCTTCACGCTAAAACGGTTTGACGGATTCTGGTGAAATTTGGCACATAGATGGTTAGTGTCGCTAACTCTGGCAACATTAAATTTAATTTTAGAATTGTATTTTTTTAAATATATTTTGTCCTATTGACAACTTCAGTCATTAAAAAGATTTAACTGAGAAACATCGTTTCATTACATTTTTGGTGT
Organism: Archips xylosteana; assembly: GCA_947563465.1. Lineage (NCBI taxonomy): Eukaryota > Metazoa > Arthropoda > Insecta > Lepidoptera > Tortricidae > Archips > Archips xylosteana. The sequence continues at coordinate 1,994,759 of OX387355.1, forward strand.
CAGAAGTGAAGAATTTTAAAATGTTTACAAGAAGTAAGGCTAAGAAGCAGTGCAGTGAACCAAGTGATAAAAAAAATGAATCTACGAATTCGTCATCGTCTACAATCCAAGCTCGCATCCTCGCCGCAGAGGCAGAGCATCTGCGACGCGTCACAGATTTGGAGAATGCCGGACGTGAGCGAGCTCTTGTCGCGGAGCGCGAGGAACGCGAGCGCGCGCTCGTCGCAGAGCGAGCCGTAGCGGAGGCAGAGCACCGCGCCAGAATTGCTGCATTAGAGGCAGAGGCCAGTGGCAGCCGGCGTTCTAGTTTCCGGTCAGTTGTCGGTGAGTGGTTAGATCGTAACGAACGTACCATCGCTAATCAGATTCCCTTCCATGCCACAACGTCGCAAGACCAAACGACGTCGCACGCATCCGTCACCTTACCCGTGCCTTCAGAGCCTTACACGGACGTGACGGTTGCGGCGCCCTTAGACGTCGCCTTGTCTGCGCTACAGCAACGCGAACTGGAATTTCACCTGCATCAGACTCACAACCTATGTGACAGCACTTCACTGCCCTACGTAAGCACAGCCTTGCCTCAATCGTTACCTACAGTTATTAATTGTTTGCCTTATGTGTACAGTGCACCCAAAGTAACGACGGCGCCCAGAGGTGGCACACTCCCTGTCACCGCGCCAGCCTTGACCGCTGGAGGCGCGTGTGTGCATTCACATGCCAACGGCGCTGGCATGCACCCTGCCACCGTGCCACATTCAGCCCCCGGAGGGCTGCGTACGGAAGTGCATGACCGCGAGCGGATGCCTACCAACCCAGCTGCTCAAGATACACTTAACAATCACTGTCAGTTAGGTACACAACCACACATGTTCAAATGTTGTAACATTAATAAGAATAATAGTCCTAATTTAGACACTATACGCCTTGCTGAAGCGATCGCCGAGGTTGCGGCCTCCGGAGCGTCGCGGGCCCCTAGGGTGAGTGTCCCTTTACCTTTCTTCGACGGTCAGGCGACGGATTGGCTTATTTTTAAAAGAATGTATCAAAATACCAGTTCGTCGTACTCGCCAACGGAGAACTTAATTAGAATTGGTTCAGCTTTAAGAGGAGCGGCACGCAACGCTGTAGCAGTTCTATTAGCAGCCGCTTGCGATCCTCTTGAAGTTATGCGAGCCCTAGAGGTTGAGTTTGCCAGGCCGGAACGCATTATTTTAGCAGAACTATCTGCTGTCCGTGCTTTGCCTAAGATATCCAACCTCGAGAGCTCGACAGAAATTAACGCCTTCGCGTGTAGAGTTCGTCATTGCGTCGAGGTAGTTCGGTTGCTCAATGTACCAGAGTACATGGCCTCACCCGAACTAACAAACGAAATCGTAGGGAAACTAACTATTTCGTTACGATCTCGTTGGACGGACTTTGCATACGTTAGAGAGCCATTAAAAGTTTTCAGATTAGAGTTGTTGTCGGAATTCCTTGTGCATGAGGCCAATTTGAAATCAAAATATGATTTTGTGCACGAGCCTGCCAAACGTGACATGAATGTCAAATCCGTTAGGTGTCATGTCACTACGGAATTCAAACCGGCCAACTCTCGTACAACCATAGAGTCACCGTTGCCTATAAAAAAGGTTTGCCTATTCTGTAGTAAAATAGGCCATTTAGTAGTCGATTGCAAAGACTTTCAAACTATTTCCATAGATGACAGATGGGAGTGGGTAACTTCAAAAAAGGTATGCCATAAATGTCTTACTAAAGGCACTCACTTTTATCGCAAATGTAAGAAGTTTAGTTGCGAAAACGAAAATTGTCGTAACAAGGGAAGTCATCATTCATTACTTCATAAGGAACCAACGCAAACTGTCAACGCACTTCATCATGCGGACGTAGTTAGCGCTGAGGCTGCCAATAACGACCTTACTGCCATCGTTACCCACAGCGTTACTCCATCCGTGTCACGACGTCCACTTCTAAAAGTGCTGCCAGTTAGTGTCTCCGGTCCCAAAGGGACGGTAAAGACTTACGCCTTACTGGATGATGGTTCCACAGTTACCCTGGTTGACTCTTCTGTGGCAAACGCCGTTGGTGCCACCGGAAAGCGAACTTTACTTCGAGTAAACGGGGTTGGAGGTATGTCTCAAGAATCCGAGGCAACCTTTGTATCCCTTGAGATCCAAGGTCGTCGTAACTCATCCATTTTCACGTTGCAGAACGTTCGTTCAATTCCAAATCTTAATCTGTCTAGTCAGACAATTAAATCAGATGATTTGCGTTCTTTCGATTATTTAACCGACTTAGTTGATGAGGTGAGCTATGATGACGCAAAGCCAATGCTGTTGATAGGGATTGACAACTGGCATCTAACAGTGCCCTGTTCCGTTAGACGAGGTAGTCAATCCCAACCCGTGGCAGCATTGACTTCGCTTGGTTGGGTCCTTTTTGGATATACGAAGTCTAAGTCTTCTCCGGTAGAATTTGTCAATCACTGCAGTGTCATTAATGAGACTGATTCATTAGACCACCAATTGAAAGAGTATTTTCGTGTGGACTCTATCGGCATTTCTAAAAAAGAATATATGTCCGAGAATGATAAGCGAGCAGTTGCTATTTTGGACAAAACAACTTCCCGACTACCTTCCGGAAGATTTGAAACTGGGTTATTATGGCGCGCTAATATTAATAACGTGCCTGAGAGCCGCAATCTTGCTCACTCTCGCTTTATCAGTCTCGAGAATAAAATGAAAAAGGACAAGGTTTATGCTGACGCTTACCGTGACTACATCAATTCCATAATCCAAAAGGGATACGCAGAACCATGTTACGAGCAGTCAAAGTCCAGCATAATATGGTACCTTCCTCATTTTGGAGTTTTCCATCCCCAGAAGCGCAAACTTAGAGTAGTGCACGATGCCGCAGCAACGTCATCGAACGTGAGTTTAAATTCACTGCTTCTTTCTGGGCCAGATTTGTTACAGCCACTTCTCGCGGTCTTAATGAGATTCAGAGAGGGAGCAGTGGGTCTTAATGGTGACATTCGTGAAATGTTCCCTCAGACTAAAATCAGGCTGGAAGATCGTGATGCGCAAAGATTCCTATGGCGCGACGATCCTTCCCTCCCGCTCAAGGAGTTTCGAATGTCCTCGATGATTTTCGGGGCCACTTCCAGCCCGTTTACCGCGATTTACTTGAAAAATCGCAACGCTGAGGAACATAGATCGACCTACCCTGCTGCAGCAGATGCCATAGTCAACGACCATTATATGGACGATTATTTAGGCAGCGTTGATTCGGTTGAAGAAGCGGCCCAATTAGTCTCCGACATCGTGACTGTTCATGCTAAAGCGTGTCTGGAAATGAGGTCCTGGATCTCAAACCGGCCCGAAGCGCTTGCATCGATACCGTCAGACTTGTGCATGCCCAACGCGTCCTCTGTAGTTGTCCGTATATTGGGTGTCTCTTGGTCTCCAGGTGATGACCAGCTTCGTTTTTTACGCTCATCGTTTGGGGACCGGCCGACTACATTAACCAAGCGTTCCATATTAGCCTTTTTAATGCGTATATTTGACCCCCTAGGGTTCCTCACGCCGATAGTGCTCAAGGGTAGGGTAATTTTCCAAGAAACTTGGAAATCAAAAACAACCTGGGACCAAGAACTACCCTGGACGGTGACGACCAAGTGGAACGCTTGGTTCCAAGAGCTAATTAATTTATCGTCGGGATCTATTCCGCGTCACTACCTAGCCCAGCGACAGGCCGAATCAGCGCAGCTCCATGTTTTCGCAGACGCTAGCGAACTAGCATATGCCTGTGTCGCATATTGGCGCTTTAGCTGCGTTGGCGGAGGTGTGCTGCTGAGCTTGGTAGGTGGCAAATCCCGCCTTGCGCCAACAAAACTTATATCTATTCCAAGGCTTGAATTACAAGCCGCATTATTGGCAGCACGTTTCGCTTCGTATGTTGTAGAGGCGCATAATCGAAAACCATCTAAGATTTATCTTTGGTCAGACAGTTTAACGGTGTTAAAGTGGTTACGTAGCGATGTCCGTTCATTTAAGGCTTTTGTGGGCCATAGACTCGGTGAAATTTTAGAGTTGACCAACGCAAAAGACTGGCACTACGTACCAACTGCCCTGAACGTGGCGGACGACGCTACGCGAGTCAACCGTCCGTTTGATATGTCCTCAAGATGGTTCTCTGGGCCATCGTTTCTAACTGACCCTCCGTCTCAATGGCCCAAAGAACCATCAAGTAACAACCTGCGTGATACGTTTAGTTCAGATGAAACTAAATTTGTAAAATGCCAAACTGAACAATTAGACTTACAACTAGTAAGTCATACTAATGTTCACAATTTGAAATGGCCACTAGTTGCTAAGCCCGACCACTTCAGTGAATGGCTACGTTTGTTACGCGCTACTGCTCGTGTGATACAATGCGCGAAACAATTCCGGGCAGTCTTAAATCATTCCAATCCGACTTTTCGGTATAGTGGGCAATCTGTGTCTGTGTCCCCTCCAGAATTCCCGTTAATTGAAGTAGGCACCCTAGAGCAGGCTGAACGAAATCTCTTCATTTATTCCCAAATAGAGTCCTTTGAAGAAGAGTACACTGCTTTGATGGGAGGAAACCCACTCCATAAAACGAGTAAAATAAGAAAGTTCACGATATATCTCGACAATGGCTTACTTCGACTCAGAGGCAGAATAACTGCTGCTCAAGATGTCAACATAGAAAAAGACTCTATCATCCTACATGGCAAGAACTACATCACAAAGCTTATAATATTCTTTCATCACAAGAAAACAGCGCATTCAGGTGAAGGCATTGTCATCAGTGAGTTGCGGCAGCGATTTTACATTGTTGGGCTCCGATTGGCTGTGAAATCCGTGCTTAAGGCGTGCCTACAATGCAGGCTAAGAAAAGACGCACCATCATGTCCCTCAGTCGGAGATCTCCCACCAGAACGCCTTGCTCATCATGTCCGACCCTTCACTCACACGGGACTGGACTACTTCGGCCCAGTTACTGTCGCCGTCGGAAGACGATCAGAGAAACGTTATGTGGCACTTTTCACTTGCCTGTCAGTCCGAGCTGTTCATCTCGAGGTCGTTGGAAGTTTAAGCACAGATTCTGCCATCATGGGTTTAAGAAGATTCATTGCAAGACGAGGTACCCCGCAAACCATTTATTCCGACAACGGGACAGCATTTGTTGGAGCCAACCGTGAACTACGCAAGCTATATGAGGAGCCAGTCCACGAGTTTGCTACAAACCATTTGATTCGGTGGAAGTTTATACCGCCTGCTTCCCCATTTATGGGAGGATGCTGGGAACGTCTTGTCAAAAGCGTGAAGACCGCGTTGTTTACGACTCTTAAAACACGTACTCCTACTGAAGAGACGTTCACTACCTTTCTGTTAGAAGTAGAAGCTATTCTTAACTCTCGGCCGTTAACGCATGTAGACACAGACCCAGATTCCGATTTGCCCATAACGCCATACCATTTCATTTTGGGTTCACCTTCAACCTATTCCCCCCTTGCTCAGGTTAACGAAGCTGATCTGCTCCGCCGTATACGTTGGCGTAAAGGCTTACGATTAGCAGATCACTTCTGGGCTCGTTGGCTTAAAGAATATTTACCAGCTCTTATTCCTAGGACAGCAACGCCAGCTAGTAAGAATCTGAGCATTGGGGACCTTGTGCTCATCGCAGATGGGAATCTTCCACGAGGAGTGTGGCCCCGAGGTCGCATCCTAAGAGTACTACCAGGCTCAGACGGTGTAGTCCGAATTGCCGACGTGAGCACTGCTCATGGGGTTCTACGTCGACCTACAAAAAAGCTAGTCCGACTACACGTAGATCCTCAGGAGCTTCCCATCAGCGTGATGTCACCTTGAATATAGATGTGTTTGCACACGAGGGGGGAGGATGTCGCTAACTCTGGCAACATTAAATTTAATTTTAGAATTGTATTTTTTTAAATATATTTTGTCCTATTGACAACTTCAGTCATTAAAAAGATTTAACTGAGAAACATCGTTTCATTACAGTTAGCTTGGATTAAGGGCCTAAGCACACGGCGTTTTTTTAACGCGCCGTCGACGCGCGTTTACTGCAGCGCGTTTTTCATTCCATTAGAACAGCCTTAAGGCCCCTAGCACACGGCGTTTTTTAAATAACGCGTTGTCTACGCGCGTTTCTATGGCTAAAAACGCGCGTCGACGGCGCGTTAAAAATACGCCGTGTGCTTAGGCCCTAAGATAGTGTACATACTTTTTATCCCGGAAAATGACATAGTTCCCGCGGGATAGTGATAAAAGAATTCTTCACAGATGGAGTCGCGGGCAACAGCTAGTATATAATAAGCAGTGATCGGTTATTTGGATTCTCCCTAGCGGGATATCAAGTAGAAAAGTTAATAGATACGACAGTTTCCCGCGATACCGAACAAACCGTATCAAAAATAAAACAACAATTTAAATTATCTCTAAGGAATTTTAACTAAGTATCTATATTAACTTTTCTACTTGATATCCCGCGAGGGAGAATCCAAATAACCGGTCACTGATAATAAGTAAATTACGAGATAATAAAAACCAATTGACGTCCCAAAGTAGGTTTTTAAGTCCTCAAAAAATGTAGTCTAAAGTATTAAACATTATTTACCTTAAAATTTAATTCCATTGAACAATTATAACTAAGGATTCTGTGTAGGATTATGTTGCACTTAAAATATATTAATAACATTTAGATTGTTTACAAAATTTCAATCTCCGTTCACTTTTCAGACTGTCAATTTCTACCGTCTTTGTGGCAGATGTCATAACATACTATTTTATTGGGTTAGAAGGCAGAGCATAGATAAATGTAATATTTATTTTGCTCCTCCGCGAAGTACCTACTGAGGTGAACGATGGCCCTCATAAGAAAGCTCAAAGTCACTCAGAGGGCGATGGAGAGGGCTATGCTTGGAGTTTCTCTGCGGGATCGCATTAGAAATGATGAAATCCGCGCAAGAACATACTAAAGTCACGGACAATAGCTCGAAGAATCGCTAGACTTAAGTGGCAGTGGGCAGGGCACATCGCTCGTAGAGCTGACGGCCGATGGGGCCGAAAGGTTCTCGAGTAGCGTCCGTGGACCGGAAGACGCAGTGTATGTAGGCCTCCAACAAGATGGAGCGACGACCTGGTGAAGATGGCGGCAACGCATTGGATGCGGATGGCGCAGGGCCGATCTGTTTGGCGAGCCTGGGGAGGGGGCATGTTCAGCAGTGGACGTCTTTCGGCTGAAATGATGAACTTCTGAGGTTAAATCTTGCAAAATAGCTGCTTTAGTTTGAAAATAACGTGCAATTTCCCTGTTTTCACTCCGCACAAAAAATAAAAAACCGGCCAAGTGCGAGTTGGACTCGCGTACGAAGGGTTCCGTACCATTATCATAAAAACGGCAAAAAAAAAACGTTTTGATAGTCTGTAAAAACTTGCTCGTTTTTGCTCGATATTGATAACGGCAGCAGGTAGACGCTTGAAATAGATATTCACAGATTATTTATTTAAATAAATAATTAAATTAATATTTAAGGGGGCCTCCCATACAACAATCGTGATTTTTTTGCCGTTTTTTAAAGTTTTTTTTTATTGTAAGGCTTGAAAAAGTGCGTGACTAATTTTAACTCCCTATCAACCATTTCTTAATTGGTTACGAGGAAAAATAGAAATGCCCGGGTATGTCTGTTACTCTTTCACGTTTATACCCAATCATTACAGTTGGAAGCAGCTTGCTTCCACCTTGAACCTGCGGCCTTCACCAAATCGTCCGTCCATCTCGTTACAGTTACACAAAAAATAATATTTGTTTTACTAACTCGAGCGACCCACTTTATTTTAAGAAAGAAAGAAAGAATATACATTTATTTACAACAACACAAGAACATCATCATCAATATTTTACAAAACAAATAGATATTTAACACAAAAGCTATAGATAGAATGCGTCATTGCGGTTGCAAATCGGACACTGGCTCAGCATAATGCTGAGGCGTTTAAAACACCCCAGCGCTGATTTTCAGCCAGCACCGTTGGTGACACCCGGATCGCTGTTTAGATAGATAAATAAATAAATAAACTGCACACTAATAGCTACATAAGACTGCAATGCGTAAATAAATAATTTTTAGATTATAAAAAGCAAATAATAATAACAAAATTACTTTAACATAATTACTATATATTATCTCACTTGCCAAGTATACCTACAACCCTACGCAGACTTAATTAATTTTTCACATTATTTTATGAATAAAATTCAGAAGTTGCTCCCAATGTTCGTATTCGAACCTTGTTATTTGAATCATTTATCTACACGGTTTTTGGAATCAGAAGTTAATCTCAACAGCCGTAATCTGGCAGTTAAATCTTATCGCCCAGTTAACCTTTCATTGCGCTACTATGGCGCAAATAGATACTGTGGTTAGATGTAAACAGAATTATAGATTCGTTGGTTAGTGTGTAAAACCGAAGTCTATCTTCTAATATATAAAAATCTCGTGTCACGGTGTTTGTTATCGAACTCCTCCGAAACGGCTTGACCGATTTTTATCAATTTTTTTCTCTACTTATACTTATTTGGTAGGTCCGAAAATAGGTCGTAGGCTATCTTTTAAACCTACCTACCCCTATTCTTCGCAGAACGAGTCGCGGGCAACAGCTATTCTAATATATTAAATTCTCGTGTCACGGTGTTTGTTATCGATCCCAGTGCGGATTGGGAACTTCACACACACCATTGAATTTCGTCGATGGTGTGTATGAAAGTCGTGGTCTTGTGGTCTTGAGGGTCGTAGGTTGGAGGCCGGGCTCGCACTTCGAAATTACACTACACCAATTACATTTGATAGGCTTAAAGTTGAAGGAAAACATCGTGAGGAAACCTGCGCACACTCGCGAAGAAATTCGATAGTGCGTGCTAAGTTCCTAATCTGCACTAGGCCCGCATGGGAACTACGGCTCAAGCCCTCTCATCTACGTATATAGCTTTGAATGATGATGATGACCGATTTTATCATAAATATTAATTATGCTGAAATCATGACAAATTGGATATGACTAATTTAAATAACAAGTGTCATAACAGAGATGGTATTTTATTGACAGCTTTAAATTCCTTTGTAACAATCAATACGATAAGAAGTAGGAATTTTATCTTTGATACGAATTGCTTATAATAATATACACATTTAGCATCCTGTGTGAGTCCTACTAATATTATAAACTAGTGTTTACTCGCGTTTGTAAGCCATTATATTTTTTTTCATAAAACTTTAGCAACTACTAGCGCCATCTAGTTGTCACTTAAGAAACTAATCACTACAATCTTGCATCGCACTATCGAAGTTTCTCAACTCAGCTGCATAAATACAACTTCCAACTTTCATCCATTGGACTTCGGTCCCCAGGCATAACATCCGCCTGGAGAGAGATCTCTCTATTGCATTGCAACTACCTCCAAAAGACTGTTCCTTGACTGACCACTATCTTACGTCAATGATCTTTCGTGATGAAAGTTCAGATGAGGCTAAAGGGGTATCTCACTGGTTCAGTAATAGCCTATGATCACTTAAGCCTTGAAGAATCCTAGTATACCTAACTATCTGGTAATACAGACGATGGGAGTAAATTCCATTTGTGGTCGCACAAACTTGTCTAAAATTTATGAGTGTGAATTGATGCAGTGTAATTGAATTAATGTTTGTATTTATATAATAAATAAATAATCTATATGAATCTGATCTGGGAGGTCTGGCAGTTGAATTTAAATACTGGGAATTTCCAAAACTTATATCGTACCTACCTACCATTCAAAATTTCATGTGTCTTGACTTAGTGGATAAGACTTTTTTTTATTGTGAGAGGGAGGAAAACGAGCAAGCGGGTCATCTGATAGAAAATGATCAGTGATCACCACCGCCCATAAATATTAACAACTCAAAGAGAGTCACCAATCTGTTGCCGGCCTTTAAAGTAAGTATAACTACGTAGTTCAACGACCGTTTTAGCTTAGTTGGTAGTGACCCTGCCTACGAAGCAAGAGGTCCTGGGTTCAAATCCCGGTAAGGGCATTTATTTGTGTGATGAGCATGAATATTTGTTCCTGAGTTATGGATGTTTTCTATGTATTTAAGTATTTATTTATCTATATAAGTATGTTTATCGTCGTCTAGTACCCATAGTACAAGCTTTGCTTAGTTTGTGTTCCGTACCGGAACAGTATATTATTTAATTTTATTTTAATATTATAGTTTGTGTTAACAAGGTGACGCAATTTGTTAAATATTGGTGGTTTTCTGTTTATTTAAAAGTATTTATTTTGACTGGGTTTGCGATAAGCTGCCGACATCGGAACGCACCACCCACCAATGGGAAACGGCCTTTCGGGCGATACTAGCGCCACCAACGGCCGCCACCTACGCCGCTAACGCGGCTTGAGAAAACAGTTGCCAATCGCGGACGCTTCCGAAATGCAGCAAAAATAACGCTCCGTTGCAACTCACGTGTATATATTCGTCTGACTTGTGTTATTGTGTTAAATTTACGATACAAACTTGGAAGATAGTGTTAGTGACCTATTGGATTTACATATGTAAGGATTAAACCAGCTGGAGCTTCTTGTGTGGTGTGCCGACGAACCCCAATTGTACCAGGACCCGTACCTACGGCGTGGTTGTGGGAAGATTGAAGCGGTAAGTCGCTGGACCCAGTTAGTTATCCTACATAATTGTTTGTTCCTACGAACCGGATTAATATCTTCCAATTTGCGTCATCTTGTGTTAGTGCAATTAAGCAGTATTACGTACTCATTTTCAATTGCATTTGCGTGCCTCCGCGCCATCTTGTAACACAATGTCGGACGATGAAGCGTCGCCTTGCGACCAAGATATTTTTGAAAGAGACTTAATATTAGACGAGTTAAAGCGTATCATTTTACTCGCTAAATCAAACGAGCAACAATTTCGCTCGCGAACTACAGATTTAATAGCTCACCAAAGAAAGTTCACCAAAGTTCAGGCTAAAATTGAAAAGACGCTAATTAAATCCAAATCGTTCAACAAAGACGAAAACATCAAAATTCGTAATGATTTTAACGACTTGTACTACGACATAGTCGGCCACTTGAACGCGTTGAAAGCATCCGATGAGCGCCAACGCCGTTCAAATCGGTCTAGTAACAATGTGTCTTTCGATATGATTAGTAACGACAGAAGGAATTTACCTACTTTACCCTTACCAGAGTTCAAAGGTGATCCTACGGATTGGCCATCGTTCTATGATTTATTCACATCGCTAGTGCATAGCAACAGTGCCTATACGAACGCGGAGAAACTTAGATACCTACTTCTTGTAGTTAAAAACGAGCCGTTTAACCTCATAAAATCCATACCTATCACGGACGATAACTACACGATTGCCTTAGACATTTTGCAAACTCGCTACGAAAACAAACGAGTAATCGCATCAAAACATTTAGATCGGATTTTAGATATCGAACAGTGTACCGAAAAATCTTCGTATAGTGTGCGAAAGTTACTAAACGCCTATCAGGAAAACATTCGCGCATTAGAAGTCATGAGATTTCCGACTGATCAGTGGAGCTTCGTTCTCTTACACATTTTACTACGTAAAATACCTAACAGTTTGAGAAAAGGGTTCGAACGTTCGCTAAATAATCCATCCGAAATTCCCGATGTAAATACGTTGATTTCATATTTGCAACGCGAAATAACCGCGGAAGAAATTGCATCGAGTTCCGTTGTTATATCTTCGCCGCACGCTAATAAGCAAGCTTTTTTTCGGGTAGGTACCACGAATCAGCTGTTCAACCGCGACCGTAGCAACAGCGCACCGAATAACATTGCGGCAGCTAAACGTTCTTTCGCTGCCAAAGTTCAAGCGTCGTCAGACCAAAATCGACCTACGGTCGATAGTAATAAGGTGCGATCTTGCTCGCAGTGTAACGGGTCACACTTCTTGACAAAATGTTCCGAGTTTTTAAATCTTTCTCCGCAAGATAGGTATAACCTTGTGCAAAACAAAAATGTGTGTTTCAATTGTTTGAACGTCGGGCACGACGTAAAAAACTGCAAATCGAATTTTGTATGTAGAACGTGTCACAAAAGACACCATAGTTTGATTCATTTTTCGACGCAAGCCTTCCCGGTTGTAAACGAAGCCGAGCCACCTGTAGCTGTCCCGCTCACTCCTACGGAGGAGCGATCTATTCCCGTCGCGGTGCATGGAAATTGCGCATCTAACATGCCCGTCGCTCGCGCGGGAACAGTGTTGTTGTCAACTGCGCTGATCGATGTATGCGTAGGTGACGCGAAAGTATCGTCGGTGCGATGTATGGTAGACACTGGTAGCCAAGCATCGTTCATTACAGAGGCTTGTGTTCAGCGCTTAGGCTTAGTGCGTAGGCATAGTGATGTACCAGTGTTCGGTATTGGTGACACCGAACCAGTGCATCCAAAAGGTTTAATTTCGTGTTCAATTACACCGAAAGGCAAACAACAGCCCGTCATTCCGGTAAATGCCTTAATTTTGCCCGAATTAATTTCAAAAATGCCAAGTGTACCATTACCTTATACAGGGTGGTCACATTTGAAAAACTTAACCTTAGCTGATCCGGAATTTCATACGCCTCAGCCGGTTGAGATGTTACTAGGAGCGGATATACTATCCCACGTGTTACTAGGCAACACTATTACTGGCCCGCCGGGCACTCCGATCGCGATGAATAGTGTGTTAGGTTATTTACTTCTAGGAAAAATAAATTGCGATAGTGTTGGGACGCCTCCACTCCAAGTGTGTTTTAGCTCGTTTGACAACGACAATCTTCAAAGGTTCTGGGAGCTGGAGTCCGTTCCAGAGAAGCGGAGATACACTCCCGAAGAGGAAATATGCGAATCCTTTTTTCAAAAGACGCATACTCGTGATGCGGACGGGCGATATGTGGTCGCTCTCCCGTTTAAGCCCGATGCACCGCCTCTCGGCGAGTCGCGGCCTATTGCGCTAGCGCGGTTCCGTAAACTCAAATACCGGCTAGAGCGTAACCCTACGCTGAAGGATGACTATCACGCGTGTCTCCAGGAGTACGTGGATCTCAACCACATGGAACCCGTCGATGATCAACCTTTAGCTGAAAAAAGCTATTACATTCCGCACCACTGCGTGGTCAAAGAATCGAGTACGACGCCGACGCGCGTAGTGTACGACGCCGGGTGTCGTTCGACGAGTGGGTACTCACTCAATGACGTCTTGCTAACGGGTCCTAAGCTTCACCTGGACATAGTCGACGTACTTTTAAAATTTCGTGTTCATTCCGTGGCTCTTACAGCCGACATAAAACAAATGTATCGCAACATACTTATTCGTGAATCTGATAGGGATTTTCAGCGTATCGTGTGGCGTCAATCACCCGACGATCCTCTACGTGACTACCGCTTACGTACAGTCACATTCGGTGTAAATTCATCGCCCTATCTCGCTTTGCGAACTATCAAACAGCTAGCTCACGATGAGGCTGACCGGTTCAAACTCGCCTCGCCTGTTTTATTGAACGATGTCTTCGTCGATGACGTCGTCTCCGGCGAAGACTCAGTAGCCAGAGCACTCGCTCTGCAACAAGAGTTAGTAGGTATTTGTAGGACGGCTGGGTTTGAACTGCGTAAGTGGCACAGCAACTCGCCAGCGTTACTCGCTGCGGTGCTGCCGCCAGAGTCTCATGGTGAGCGGCCGGAGAACGTTCCGTTTGCTGAAATGGAAAATGATAAAAAGGTCAAAGTCCTTGGTCTACAGTGGAATCCTAAATCCGATTCATTCAATTTCAAAGTCCAAATTTCATCTCAAAAATGTACAAAACGTGTCATTCTTTCTGAGATAGCCAAAATTTACGACCCTCTTGGTTTACTATCACCGGTCACATTGTTTGCCAAACATTTGATCCAACTTTTGTGGATAGCCAAGGTAGACTGGGACGAGGCACCGCCTGTGGACATAGTTAATTCGTGGACTTCATTCGTTAACGAGCTACCACTCATATCCGAGATTTCGTTTCCGCGACACATATTTAAAAATAATAATTTAGAGCCAGTACAAATTCATGGTTTCGCTGACGCATCTAGTAAAGCTTTTGGAGCATGTGTTTACATTCGCTATCTGGATAATGATGGTAACATCCAAACTCACCTGATTATGGCAAAAACCCGCGTAGCGCCGTTGAGTGTGTGTCTTACCATCCCGCGCCTCGAACTAATGGCCGCCGTTCTTCTATCTAAACTTCTCGAAAAGGTAATACTTACCTACGGAGATCGTGTCCGCCTCGGCCGGGTATACGCTTGGTCCGATGCCTCCATCGTGCTTGCCTGGCTCCGTTCAAGTCCGCACGAATGGAAGACGTTTGTTTCAAACCGTGTCAGTGATGTCGTCTCCCGCCTGCCCGCGGACCGTTGGCACCACGTCCCGTCGGCCGACAACCCCGCCGATGCTGCGTCTCGTGGCCTACTGCCCGCTGAGCTGGTGAACCACGATTTGTGGTACCATGGTCCCTCATGGTTACGTCAAGATACCGACTCATGGCCTGTTCAAACTTTGGTAGAAGATACGTGCGAAGAAAAACGAAACTTAACGGTTTGCTCCAGCGCGTCTACGACGCCGCCTATACAGGATGTTGATTTTATTACGCGATTTTCGTCGCTAGGTAAACTTGTTCGCGTAACCGCACTTATTTTTCGTTTTCTTAACAAGTGCAAGAAAACAAAACAAGAGTTTCCGCAGTATATTACTGTGCCGGAATATAACTTCGCTTTAACGCGACTTATTAAAATAACCCAACGATCCGTCTTTAACGAAGACATAACCAACATAGCACAGGGTAAATTACCGTCCACGCGTTTACGACGTTTAACGCCATTTCTGGATAATTCGGACGAACTATTTAAAGTTGGTGGTCGAATCCACAAATCATTTTTACCATTTGCGTCTAAACACCAACTGATTTTACCTAAAAAACACCCTTTAACTCATCTGATCATTGATGATGCACATTTATCTACTTTGCATGCCGGGCCGCAGTCTGTGCGCCACACGCTCTTACAGCGATATTGGATCTTGTCTAGTCGTGACATCGTTCGTCAACGCATTCATCGCTGCGTGCCGTGCTTCCGCGCGCGACCCACTCGCAACCAACCGCGCATGGGACCGCTCCCCGCCGTGCGACTCCGTCCCGCGCGACCGTTCATAAAAACCGCAGTAGATTTTGCCGGTCCATTTTACGTACGCGCAAATAAAGTGCGTAACGCGAAAATTATTAAATGTTATGTGTCAGTTTTCGTATGTATGAGTGTTAAGGCTATACATCTCGAATTAGTTTCGGAACTGTCTACAGAAGCCTTCGTGGCAGCCCTGCGACGTTTCACGTCCCGTCGTGGCTTATGTACAGACATTTATTCAGATTGTGGAACTAATTTTATCGGTTGTGATAATTACTTAAAGGAACTTTACACGTTTTTACGTAACGATTCGGTGCAGAGTGCGCTTAACCAACAAACCCTTAAACAGGGGATCACGTGGCACTTTCAACCTCCGTATGCGAGCCATTTCGGAGGCCTCCATGAATCGGGGGTCCGTATTTTTAAGCACCATTTTCATCGTGTGATCGGTACTCGCACTCAAACTTATGACGAGATGCATACATTCTTATGTCAGGTCGAAGCAGTTTTAAACTCACGTCCACTTTGCGTATTAAGTGCGGATTCTTCGGATCCTCTTCCTTTAACACCGTCTCACTTTTTAATCGGAGAACCCATGACTGCTTTACCCGATATTTCCTTAATCGATGAGACGCCGAGTCGTCTCACTCGTTGGCGTTGGATTCAACAAACGGTCCAACACTTTTGGAAAAGATGGAGCAAAGAATATCTCCACGAGCTCCAACAAAGTAGCAAGTGGCTTCAATACAGAGGCACCGCTCTTCGTGAAGGCACTGTTGTAGTGATATGCGATGACCACTTACCTCCGTTACAATGGAAGTTGGCACGCATCCATGCTCTTCACCCCGGTTCCGATAATGTCACGCGCGTAGTGACTTTTAAAAGGGGAAATTCCCTCTTTAAACGACCCGTCGTTAAGGTCTGTCCTCTACCTTTAGAGTAATTAGAGTCCTTACGAATCTTAGTGTAAATACTTCAGTTCTACTTCATTTTAATATTAGTTTTAACTTTTGTGTTAAAAGCAGCTACGTGCTTTTAAGGTGAGCGGCATGTTCCGTACCGGAACAGTATATTATTTAATTTTATTTTAATATTATAGTTTGTGTTAACAAGGTGACGCAATTTGTTAAATATTGGTGGTTTTCTGTTTATTTAAAAGTATTTATTTTGACTGGGTTTGCGATAAGCTGCCGACATCGGAACGCACCACCCACCAATGGGAAACGGCCTTTCGGGCGATACTAGCGCCACCAACGGCCGCCACCTACGCCGCTAACGCGGCTTGAGAAAACAGTTGCCAATCGCGGACGCTTCCGAAATGCAGCAAAAATAACGCTCCGTTGCAACTCACGTGTATATATTCGTCTGACTTGTGTTATTGTGTTAAATTTACGATACAAACTTGGAAGATAGTGTTAGTGACCTATTGGATTTACATATGTAAGGATTAAACCAGCTGGAGCTTCTTGTGTGGTGTGCCGACGAACCCCAATTGTACCAGGACCCGTACCTACGGCGTGGTTGTGGGAAGATTGAAGCGGTAAGTCGCTGGACCCAGTTAGTTATCCTACAGTTTGGGACTAGGTCGATTTGTGTAAGATTGTCCCCTAATATTTATTTATTTATTTTTATTTATAAACCCTTTTATTGAAAGCCCCGATTTGAAAAATTGGGATTTTTTAAATTTATTTTTTAATTTTATTTGTAAAGGAAAACACCCAGCATACACATATAATACAAGTAGTTAGCTTACAAAGTTAACACTTAAGCCACAACAGTTTCCGCCAACAGTTTGAACAGTTTTGCTTGCTCAGGAAAAACAACATCCGATCATTAGTTATTAAATTCTAATTAAGATACACATAAAAAACTATCGTACAATAATTAAAAGAACTAAGCTAAGAATATAAAAAGATGTAAGCGAAGCATATAAAAAAGACTATTGAATTTAGAAGATCTTATCTGACCCCACACAACAAATCAGAACTAATTAAACATTGCAAGTACCTACCTTAAATCTGTGTACAATTAATGAAACCATCGTGAGTATTATACCTCAAAACTTCATTTTCAACAAGGTCACGTTAAGCGTTTAACGCTACCATGGAGGAAGGGGTAAAAGTATAAAAGTTTTAGTATATGTACTGCCGAAGCAAGTAATCTCGCATTGTATATATACTAACGGATGTTAAAAACTTCGACAGTGCGATGCAGAACTCATACTGTCTGTGCAGATTTGCATGAGACTTGATAAAAGCGCCATCTAGTGAGTAATTTAAACACATAGATGCATAAGTAAATTTAGTTCTTTAAGTTATTGCAATAAGGTTCATATTGATGTATAAGTGCCTTTTTCATTTCCACATTACGAAGTTTCACTTCTTCCGCGCGGAGGAGCTGCACACGCGATTTTTTTTTAAATTTTTATTGACATTTTTTACTTTTCTCTTTTTCATTTAAGATGGATGCGTAGGAATTTCGGGATAAAAAGAAACGAGTGACAAACACGCTGGCACAAATGTTCGCATTTATTTATAGGTATTATTTAAATATTGTGTACACTAATATATAAAAACACGTACAAACACCCACACATTACACACACACATCCACACATTCACACACACACACACACACACACCCAGATCTACATCCTTTCGCACAAGCAAACAAACCTTCCAAATATTAAATTTAGACTAAATTATTATTATTGTTTTTTTGTTTTATTTTGTAAAACTAATGATAACAGTAGTTATAGAGGAGCGGGTCTTCCTGACACAGGTATCCCTCCCTATACTTAATAGGAAGTCCCAACCTTGTCTCTGTATTGTTAATCTTTTTAAAGAAATAAACATTTTCATTTCATTTTTCATTATTTGTAATATTTATGTGTGTACGTTTGGCACTCTTTCTCGCTAAAACTGCTGAAAGAATTTGGATGAATTTTGGTATGTAGATAGTCGGATCAAGGGAAAAATAAATAGGCTACTTTTATCCTGATGTTCCCACGGGATCCTTCTAAAATCCCAAAATATTAACCGCTTAGTGTATTTTGCATGGTACGGTGTAATTTTTGGGAATTCCCATGGAAACTTCGTAAAATCCCGAATTTCCAAATACAAATTTTACCCTTAATGATTTAAGCGAGTGAAACCGAGTGTGAAGACTAATGGAGTTATGTTTGTGCAAAAATCTGCAAGTAACGTATCTAATAAAATAACAGTAAATACATCAACGAGTTCTGAAAACAAACAGTGTAGGACTAGATGTGCATTATGTGATCGTGTTTAAGAGGATACGATGCGCACCATTTCTCCATACAAACGTAATCCTCTGTTTCCTCCCTGGATAATGGCTTAAGAGCCAATTTTTTTTACTGTGTAATCTGTATCTACCACAGCTATGCCCCTAGGTTTCGTTTTTTTCCATATTTCAATTAACATAAGAAATATGAGCTTTCAAAAACTGAAAAAAATTGCCCAATTTCAACGTCATTTTCAGACACTCATCAGAAAAGAATCCCTCATATAAACAAAAAAAGGAAAACATAGGGGCATAGCTAAATCTATCCTCTAATTATATTTGAAAAAAATAATTTTATTGGTCCAGTTTTCGAGAAGAAAACAGGGGATTACTAAATGCTGTTTTGATCAATTTTACGCGCCTATTAACGGTCTGAGCTGCAGTTGTCCCGCTCTCGCTGTACTGACACGGAGGGGTTCGGGCGAGACAGCGACATTTCATTAAAATACCTATTTCTCAAAAGTCTCTCAGCCATCGTACCCTCTTAACACGTTCACTACGGCATCGGGTCGAATGTATCCGATGTAGAACTTTCCTCCGGTGCGGGGATTAAATTACTGCTGAACGCTGGAGCGGGATAGATATCTCTGTATTTTTAGTAAGTAAAAAAGGGACAGTGAGTGTCTTGTCAATGTTTATTCAAATATAGGCAATTTACGCAAAAAACCACCCATCGGATATTTTCGGCCCCATGTCGACCAGTGCGAAAGTATTTTCATCTGGTGCGTTTACCGGGTCTTAAAGATCCGATGCCCGGTGACCCGATAGCCGCACTAGATAACAGCTAGTTCAGCTAGTGCAGTCTAAGTGTGTACGTGGATTGATTTATCGATCATGAAGCGGTCGAGGAAAATATTGTTTATGTGTGATAAAGATAAGAACGAACCATAAAAAAGAAAAAGGAGGATTTACCTGTCAGAATAAATCATAATTGGTAGGCAAAATATTACTACAAATAATATTTACACTAACTGGCAAAATGTTTAAATGTATCACATAAGTTCAACGTGACGTCACAAATAACATTAAAATTAACTAAAAACATTTAGTGCTGATTATACATGCTACATTTTGTATCTTGTTATAATATAAAAACTAATTACTTTCGATATCGACATTTCATTTCTACCCGCAACACTAAAGAAATATCGATATTGCAAACAGTCAGTGCGGACATGGGGTCTAAAAGATCCGACAGATTGTTCTTTGTTTTCCCATCAAATCATACAGTGAATCTACCTGCGTTTTGAAGATAGAGTAGGTTGACTATGTAAGAATATGTTGTTTTAAATATATATGCATGAATCATCATAACTATGTAGATAATCTCTTTGACCCGTTAACGCAATAAAGTATACCTAGTTATGCATCGGATCTAAAAGACCCCATGTCGTACCCAAATAAAGTCATTGAAATTCTTTGCCGTAGTGAACGCGTTAATCTGTTTCGTAGAGCTAAGTTTCTTCATTAGTAATAGTTCAGGGTGGATGCAAGTCGCTTCCAACCGTAATGATTGGGCGTCAATGAGGGAGGCTTATGTCCAGCAGTGGACGTCCTACGGCTGAAATGATGATGATGATGATGAAAAGTAGGCACTATTAAGGGCGGCTTAAAAACAAATCTAATGACATACTGTTTTAAACTTTCGTGATTTTTACTCATAATTACTAAACTAAACGGGACTTGTCACGCAATAAATAAATATTTATTGCGTGATAACTAGTGTATAAGTCCCGTTTAGTTTAGTAAATTTTAATGACCTTCCTAGGCATCGATTACGACTTTGTCCCATTCCATGTCGAGACCTTTGGTCCTTGCGCTACGAGGTTTTACAAGGAAATAGCAAAGAGGTTAAGACGTCACAAGAGACCGAAGAGCTGGCAGCTGCCTCGGACAAATAATTAGCAAAGCTATTCAAAGGGAGAGTGCTGCCAGAATCTTCGGAACCTTTCATACGGGGATTCTTCATTATGTTTCAGTTATGATTTTTTTTTAATGTACCTACTTTTAGTTAGAAAGTTGTATATATGTATAATAATGTAACATAATAATATTAATAATTAATTATCATTGCCAAGAAGATTGCGAAGTTTCTTGCATTAGGATTCCCTCTAATGCTGAACATGATCTTATTTTTATTATTCGTTGTTATAGCCGCCATTTTAATATACACACGCACGTACACACGCACACTGTAAGCATTTAAACTATTTAAAGTGCCTACATATTAAGGTTCGAAAGTATCCTATGACAAAGTGACAGACAGACGGATCAACGAACGAGGGAGGGTAATAATTTTCCTTTTTTTAAGTAGCTACCTACCTACGGAATCCTAAAAATAGAATTAATGCCTGTAATCAAAGAATGCAAATAATTATTAATCAACATTGTGTATTATTGTTTTTTTATTTTAATCTAATTTATTAAATAATTTATTGAATCAGGCGTTACTTTGCGGAGGTCCATATTGATGAACTAAAACAATTACTTTGCTCACCCGCAAAGGTCGCGGGTGAGCAAAGTAATTGTTTTAGTTCACTAATTTATTAATTTAATTAATTGTAATTGTAATTCAACATAATGAGATCATTGCCTAAATAAACAAGTTATTATTAATGCAAGAAAGGTAAGGTCCTTACATATAGTGTGACATTAATAGATTGACAAGGATCAATCAGATGATACTGAACCTCTTAATTCAATGTTTAAAATATTTCGCAGGTATTTGATTGTCCGCAGACCAATTTGGGAACCACTGAGTCTCTGGTAAATTTGCCATGAGCTTTATGGTGATGAATAATAATATGATGATGAATCGTATATAATATTTGTTTTAAGGCAACATAAAATATAATGTTGCAGCTAATCAAAAATTAATCTGGTTTTCAGTGCTAAAATAAAGCGTTTTTTTAATGGAGACGCGTCTTCGAATTATTTTTTTAATGGCGTCAACATCCCTATTGGAACGAGTCTGGGCCTTGCACTAACCGCACTTATCTTGATCAAAATCTGACGTGGTCCTTACGACTTTGAAACATTAAACTAGGATAAACTTACAAATATTATCTCAAGCACTAACTCCCATATCTCCGAGAGTTTAAAACACCACAGCCGTTTCACTCGCCGGTCGAGATACTGGCGATAACAACTGATAACAGTCGAGATCAGTTGCAGAAGATATTCTAACCTGGATCGACACGTGATTGCGAAACTGTAGCTTCATTGAGGAAGGTTATTTGTGTAAAAAGAAACTTATATTATATCATCAATCATTATTTCAGCCGTAGGACGTCCACTACCTGGACATAGGCCTATCATTGACGCCCAATTATTACGGTTGGCAGCGGCCTTCACCAAATCATCCATCCATCTCGTTGGTGGACGTCCCACGCTGCGCTTACCAGTCCGTGGTCTTCATTCAAGAACACATTATACCTGATTTTAACTCATTAATACCTTAATTACCTACAGAAGCCCATATCAATGAACTGAAACAATTAGGTACTTTGCTAACCCGCGACCTTATGATAGCTACGTTTATGCAAGAAATATGTGTTCATGCAGTTCCTCCACCTCCACACTGTATGATTACAAATCACAAAAACCCTACTATCACCACCTCCTAACTACACTGACGCGTTTCGAACTCAACCAGAGCTCATCCTCAGAGGATTGCAACCTGTTCAAGCTACCAGGTGTTAGACTCTAACGGCCAAAGGTATTAGAAACCATTTGTGTTTTGTACTTATTAGGTATTATAGATTCATCAGGTGTTTGGTTTGGTGTGACTGAACACTCGAGTAAAATGTTTTCCAATATTTTTTAATTATGGTAGACTAATTCCTTTCATAGGTCGATGTACAAAGTATCAATCTTCAAAGTCACAACCACGACTAAACTTTGAATCAAAACTTCCTTTGAAAAACTTTTACATGTTTTAAACTAACCTGAAACACTCTTACACTCTCACAACTTGCTAAAATATTCCTGGTTAAACACTTTTTTTAAAATCCAATATTTCTCTAAAGCCATCGAGAGCTTGTACGGCAAAATCACAGCTTAGACACTCTAAAATCAGTCCTTACCTTTAAATGCCTTTAAACAATCTTTCCAAATTTCGAGTTCGGTAGCTACGTCACTAATCTCAAACAAACACAGCACGAACACACAGATTAAACGAGTCAACGTAACATTTGCTTAGTCCAACACAGTAATTTTCTAACTCGCGCTTCATTGGAAAAGGCACAAATGGCACCAAAACGCGAAGGTTTACGTTACATCAGCACCGCGAAACACTTTAGCTACAGCTCGTAACTGGAACGCTCAAATTTTGTGTTACACTAACGTGGAAATAAACGTTTTGTCTCCCGTAGTAATTACCTCCACAGAGACACAGAACATTGTATTAAAGCAGCGCTGAAACGTTATCTGATAGTGGAATTGAGCTGTATTTACTTATTATCTTCAACTATTGTATCTTTTTGTACTTAAGTACGTTGAAACTGCTATCACGAAGAGTGATAACAAGCGACTTTGAGCTCTAGGGTAGAATTTTAAAGTATATTACTACGGATAGTATTTAAGCTTGTAGTTAGGAACTGAAATGAAATCCCATTAAAATACTATTATTTAATTTGATGTTTGTAAATTGAGAACGAAAGACGTAACGTGGGAACGCCCTCATCAAGATGTACCGACGATCTGGCAAAGATCTCAGGATCTTGATTGTGGGTAGCTCAGAACCGATCGTTATGAAACTCTTCGGGAAGGCCTTTATCGATAGAATTAACTTAATAAAGTCAAGCTCAATGAGTGTGAAGTCACATCTATTAGCATCGAATCGCATTTTGTAATACAAAAACGCAATATTGTATGAAGATGCGTCCGCATCAATTCACCCTTCCGCATCGATTCAGCTTCAGCATTAAATGCGTATAAGTGTAGCTATCCATCTAACATACTGAAGAATGCTTATTCAAGATAAAGCGTGAAAACGTGAGACGTGAGACTAGATGCTTGCGAATGAGAATAGTTGATTACGCGTGAGAAATAACGCTTGCGATTG
Organism: Archips xylosteana; assembly: GCA_947563465.1. NCBI lineage: Eukaryota > Metazoa > Arthropoda > Insecta > Lepidoptera > Tortricidae > Archips > Archips xylosteana. Next base: position 2,018,389 of record OX387355.1, read on the forward strand.
ATAACGACTGCTTAAGCGTGAGCCGGGATGCTTGCGAATCTATCCTATGCGTTCCCGCCACCTACACTGCATCTTCCGGTCCGCGGACACCACTCGAGAACCTTTCGGCCCCATCGGCCGTCAGTTCTACGAGCGATGTGCCCTGCCCACTGCCACTTAAGTCTAGCGATTGCTAGCGATTTTTCGGGCTATGACCGTGACTTTAGTTCTTGCGCGGATTTCATCATTTCTAATGCGATCCCACAGAGAAACTCCAAGCATAACCCTCTTCATCGCCCTCTGAGTGACTTTGAGCTTTCTTATGAGCTTTCTTTCTTATACGTCTCAGTAACATAAGTCATCACGACAACTCACACTGGTCAATGACTTTTGACTTGAGACACTGCGGTAATATTGGATGACAAGATATTGCGGAGTTTCCCGAACGCTGCCCAGCCGAGATCCTAGAATGATCCTGGAAATACGCAATAATTTTTCTATTCCTCCAATTATTTCTTCTAATATTGTTAATAGTGATGTTCACTGATCATAAAATTACTCAGGACGATTTTATTATTTCAATTGATTACAAAATAATCTGATAAAATTCTTCATCTATGATTTCACAATTGGCGTCGGTGTTCTTATCATTACGAGTATAATATGTATATTAGTGTCTATTAATTATCGTACTATAGAACTGATTCCGGGTCAGGTGCAGTGCAGTAAGAACCCGTATTTATCGACCTTGAATGTACGACAATAATGCACGACCTAATTGTCTGAAATACAAGATAAGTATTTTGAACATAGTTTTTAAGTTAAAATACTTAATGAACTAAAACAATTACTTTGCTCACCCGCGACCTTACAATAGTTACGTTTATGCAAGAAATGTGTGTTCATGCAGTTCCTCCACCTCCACACTGTACGAACACACACAAATCACATAAACACAACCATCACCACCACCAAGCTACACTGACGCGTTTCGAACTCAACCAGAGCTCATCTTAACATAGCATACGGTTATGGTTACTCTGAAGATGAGCTCTGGTTGAGTTCGAAACGCGTCAGTGTAGCTTGGTGGTGGTGATGGTTGTGTTTATGTGATTTGTGTGTGTTCGTACAGTGTGGAGGTGGAGGAACTGCATGAACACACATTTCTTGCATAAACGTAACTATTGTAAGGTCGCGGGTGAGAAAAGTAATTGTTTTAGTTCATTAATATGGACCTCCGCAAAGTAACGCCTGATTCAATAAATTAAAATACTTATTCAAAGTAAACACCTTTTTATTTCTTTTAAGGTTTTACGTTAGTAAGTTGGTATTGGTATGGTTTTTTCTTGAATCTCAATTTCAAATTATGACAATCCAATTTTTCAAATATCGTTCTCGATACGACGTTAAACTGTCGATTCACCGTGTGTTTCTGATAAAAACTATCCTGTCGTTTTCAAGGTCTTAAACTATTTCTAGGTATACCACACTACATCTTAATCAGTTTAGCGGTTTCACCTTTTCAACACCAAACCTAGCCAAGACGTAAAGCTACTTTGAACTGCACCCCCGAAACGTTAGCAGTTGCCTGAAGTAAATAAATAGCAATTGCACTGAAACGGGTGTTATATTAATTACATACAATACATTTCTTCTTCTTCAGCTCGTTTTTGCCCACCGTTGGGCATACGCCTCTCCTGCCTTTCTCCATCCAGATTGACTATCCGTCTCTCTCTTCCAGACCGGTCCTGCTGTCTCCACAATGTCATCGCACCATCGGGCAGGCGGTCTGCCCACATTTCTTTTGCCTGTTCGGGGTCTCCACTCCAAAACGCGCTTACTCCACCGTTCGTCGTGTCCTCGACACACGCGGCCGGCCCAAGCCCATTTCAGCTTCGCGACTCTATGTCGCACTTCGACCATTCTCGTGCGTTTCCTAATAAGCTAGTTCCGGACTCGATCGCGTAGCGTTATGCCGAGCATGACTCGCTCCATGTTACGCTGCGTCATTTTCAGCGCGTGGATTATCCCAGCAGTCAACGTCCATGTCTCACAAGCATATGTCATAGCCGGTAGCACGCATTGATCAAATAGGTACCTTCGTTTTCAATGATTGGGGAATTTTGGACTTCAACACATAGCTCAGCTTTCGGAAGGCTGCCCATCCTAAATAAATTATTTAACACATTCATTCCCAAAGTGGTCCAGGTGGACCTCCAGGGGTCCACAGGCTGGAGACTCGAGGGGGGTCTACGTTGGCGAGACAAAATGGGGGATTTGGGAATAATGGTAGAAATCAAGCAGACAGCAGGGCTGCAGGGGGTCCACCGAAACCAGCTAAATTTTGAAAGTGGTCTATGTGAAAAAAAAGTTTGGGGACCTCTGATTAACACAACAAAATTTTTTTAACATTGTATAGTAGGTAGATCCGCTAGCACAGTAGGACCAGAAGTAGTTCGCGGTTGACTTTCCGTTCAAACCAACCTTGAATTAAAAAAAAATCTTTTTAAAAATATGATTTTATTAAGAAGATATATATTAATATATTATATTATATATTAATAATAAAAAGTTAAAAATAATTCAATTCGGTAACCGTCGTGCGGCACCCACCATGTGGCTGAGTGCGCCCATTGCTATATTTAAAAAAAGGCGTTGGCAAATCAATTCTTCGTAGAACATCGTCATCATCATTTCAACCGAAAGACATCCATTGCTAAACATAGCCCCCCCCCCCCCCCCCCCCAAGGTTCACGAAACAGACCGATCCTGCACGATCTTCATCGAACGTGTTCCCGCAACCTTAACCAGGTCGTCGCTCCATCTTGTTGGAGGCTCACCCACACTTCGTCTTCCGGTCTGTGGACTCCATTCGAGAAGATTTTGACTCCATCGGCCAATCAGTTCTATGAAAACGGAACAATGTGCCCTGCCCATTGGCACTTGAGTCTGGCGATTCTTCGAGCTATGTCGGTATTCGCATTCGGTGCATTTTACCAAACATACCTACAGAGTAAATTAACTAATTACCTACTTTTACAATTATCTCTTTCCTACCTTATTTAATCTTTATTGCCATGGCCGCTCGGCTGTAGCATATCAGGAAATAATAAAAATAAATACAGCGAAAAATTGAAGCGAAACCGTGCTTTGTCAGCATGCTCATACGGAACCCGTAGTAGACAAATCCGACTCGCGTTTTGCCGGTTTTTTAAACTCACTAACTCACATTTTATCAAGGCAAAACGTACCTATAATTATGGTAGAAACGTCAACTAGATGGAGGATAATTGACCGCACAAATATAAACGTAAACTACTTTACTATTCAAGTTGATATGATAACACGTAATTTTCTCATTGTACTCGTAACATGACATAATAACAAAATGAGCAAAACATCAGTGTTCCGTGCTGCTGTCTCCAGGGCCAGCATGGCTACGATTGCCGATCTTCGACAATAAAGATGTTGACGCCATTAAAATAATTCGAAGACACGACTCCATTAAAAAAAAACTTTATTTTAGCCTTGAAAAACAGATTAATTTTCGATTAACTGCAAAATTAGACTTTTTGTAGCTTTAAATAAATAAACAGTTGATTGAGTTGGGGAACAAGTGACGTCATAAGTTGCTATTGCCATTCAAACTCTATGGGAGAATTGTGTTTTGACAGCTCATAAAAAGTACGTCAGTTTACTGGTGGTGTCAACATCGCTATTGGAGATGGCACTGCAAGAAAGAAAGTACATACTTACAACATAAGACGTAATAATTAAAACGGGCGTGCTTAGTTCTTAGTCTGTTAAGTGACCGGTAACAAGGTGAAGGACTCAGAATCGCTCACACAGTCGTCACGCAATGTTATCAACTTCTATCATACTTTAGTATTTTTTATTCTATCGATGGATAACAATTTCGTGTAAACTATGCTTCTTGAATGCAGCATGTTATAGTTTTTTTACATAAAACTAACCCGTGCTTAACCGCAGCGCAGATGAGGCCAAAGGTATCTCACCGGTTCACCTACAGGCCTCTACCTACAGCGACTTAAGTCCCGAAACCCCCCGTGTGTCGCTGCCCAAAGCTAAGGCTTTGACAAGTTCAACACGGCAGGAGGAAGTGCTCAGTACCTCTACCATGAGTTACACTAGTTTACAGTGACCGTACTCGCTAGCGACGGCGTAAATGATTTGTATAGAGAATTGTGTACAGCGCCTCTAGCGGTCACTTACGGAAGTACAATTCTCCATACAAATCATTATGGTACGTATGGTATGTATGTATGGTCACTGTAAACTAGTGTAAGTCATGGTAGAGGTACAGGCCATTGATCCAACAGCCAAACCAAAAAGATTCGACCTTCCCTGAAATCTCTGGTGCTGCCTTAAGATGTTGTACTTAGATGGTACTTGAGTTGAGGTCTCAACCCATTAAACTGTATCATACTAGCATCGTTACCATCCACACAATTGCTATCTACATTGACCGGTTCATACGTATTTACAATGCAATGCAATGCAACGCAATACTACATAATACAATGGCTCTTTTGAATACCAGATAGTACCTACAGAATTCAGAGAATATACGATAAGAAAAATTAAAAGGTAAGCAATGGGTGACGTTATCGCTACAGAACGATCTCTTCTAACGTTTGGAAACGGGAGAAAAGGAACATATTAAAGCAGGTGGTTCAATTATCAAAATAAAGAATTTGTCGTTGAGACCCCGTTTTCGCGTCTGCATAAAGTTGTAGGACAGTTGACACCACCTATCAATGGGTAGTTGACACCACTCGTCAATAAGGTAGTTAACACCACCTATCCATAGGGTAGTTGACACCACATGTCAATAAGGTAGTTAACACCCCCTATCCATAGGGTAGTTAACACCACTCGTCAATAAGGTAGTTAACAACACCTATCCATAGGGTAGTTGACACCACTCGTCAATAAGGTAGTTAACACAACCTATCCATAGGGTAGTTGACACCACATGTCAATAAGGTAGTTAACACCACCTATCCATAGGGTAGTTGACACCACTCGTCAATAAGGTAGTTAACACCACCTATCCAAAGGGTAGTTAACACAACTCGTCAATAAGGCAGTTAACAACACCTATCAATAGGGTAGTTGACACCACTCGTCAATAAGGTAGTTAACACCACCTATCCATAGGGTAGTTGACACCACATGTCAATAAGGAAGTTGACACTATCTGTCAATAAGGTAGTTGCCACTACCTATCAATAGAGTAGTTGACACCACCTGTCGATAAGGTAATTGGCACTACCTGTCAATAAGGTAGTTGACACCTCCTATCAATAAGGTAGTTGGCACTACCTGTCAATAGAGTAGTTGACACCACCTGTCGATAAGGTAATTGGCACTACCTGTCAATAAGGTAGTTGACACCTCCTATCAATAAGGTAGTTGGCACTACCTGTCCTGACCTGTTCTGTAGTTGATACCACTTATTAATAGAGTAGTTGACACCACCAGTTAATAATAAGGTGGTTGACTCTAGGTATCTGTCCATAGGGTAGTTGACACCACCTGTCGATAATGTAATTGGCACTACCTGTCAATAAGGTAGTTGACACCACCTATTCAGTAGGGCAGTCAACACCATAATAGACTCGGAGTGCTTCTGGGTGCCGCTGGTATGCGGTGTGACTCGGGACGTGTATCGGGTACCTCGTGTGCCCAAGAGCTGCGCTTCTCTTCTGGATCCGTCCGGGACGAGCAGTGCTTGGCCCGGTGCACCCTGGGCATCGGTCAATTCGGTTTTCTGACCAACTATTAATTTATGGACCGATGGCTAATAGTAATAACCCGACACGGGAGCGGTGTATACAATTATTTTACCGAACAACGTTCTATACTTCTACGTGGGTAACACTGAAAGTTTCGGGAATACAAAAAATGGACCAGCGTAAAGAGTTAAATGTATGTTTACTGTTTTTTAAAGTATTCTCCAAGCATATTTATACATACATTTTTTCATTCGCTTAGACCAATTATTGAAACAGTTAATCCACTCCAAAGATGTAGTCCCCGAAATGGCACTTATGAAGGTGTCCACTGCTGCTTCGAGTGACAGGAATCGTTGAACGCGTAAGCTATCTTTAATTTTAGGGTATGTATAGAAATCACTAAGACTCAAGTCGCGGCTGTATGATGGATGGGTCATTAATTCGTCGTTATAATAGTCCAAATACTCATTTGTTTGACGAGCAGTGTAGTCGCTGGCGTTGTCGTGATGAGAATGATGCTTCGGTTGTAGTTTTCTATTTTGAGTATGTCAACGATTTCAGGCAGACTAATTGTAGTATATCAGTCTGCATTAACCGTTCTGTGATCCTCAAGTGCAATAATCACAACTTGCCCTGATTTCGAGACAAAAGTGGCGACCATCTTTTTCGCCGTGCTTCGGGAGCGAACAATCTTGGTCGGTCGCAGTTCGTTTTTGAACACCCAAACTCGTGATTGGTTTTTATTTTCAAGTTCGTAAGCATGTATCCACGTTTCATCACCCAACACGATTTTATATACTGCGTTGGAAGTTCCTATGTTAAACCTTTCTAAATTTATTGGGCACCAATTGACCCAGGCCCCCTTTTGTTCATCAGAAAGTTGGTGTGGGACCCAACGGGAAAATAGCTTTCTCACGACCTGTTCTGTTTGCAAGATTGTTTGGATTTGACTCATTGCAATCCCTAAACATGACTGAATTTCACGATATGTGACATGACGATCTTTGTTGATCAGGTCCCGCACTGCATCGACGTTTTCTTGAGGAACCCCAGATTTGGGCCGCCCTTCACGAAAATCATCACTGAGTTTCACACGATTGCGGTAAAATTCGGAAAACCAGCGATACACAGTCGTCTTTCATGCAACTCCCTCCCCAAATGCATAAGTCGTTCGATCAAGGCATTATTTTTGAGATAAACCACTCTTAAAATCATAAAAATTCATAGCTCTTAAAATTTCTCGCGTTATTTCAATTTTGGCGGCAACGACTCCATTTTAAAAAATAATTACTAAATAGTGTCTACTTTTTTTATCAAACTGCCTGCTGTAATGAGTTGACAAGACCTCTATGGTTATAAAAAGGTTAAATTTGAAACACTATTGTACCATTAAATAATCGATTCCCGAAACTTTCAGTGCAGCCTAGTATCAACAGTACAGAATTGTTGATTGAAGGTTCTATATGTTTTAAAACAGCGGACAGAGCCACATTTAAAAAACTAACTAACCAAGGCGCGACAGTTTATTTTAGCTCTGAAAACTAAGGTGACTTTCAATTAACTGCAAAATTAGATTATCAGCAATTGCTTTGCAAATAAATAGGTAGTCAGTCGATTAAGTCGGTAAATAGTATACTACTATACTGAGATTTAAAATCAGTAAAAATGAAATACCTACATACGTGCTACGTGTTACGTAGAGTCAACGTCATAAATAAAAGTGATCACTTCTGTAGCTTGTCACTATGTTTGAAAAGCCATACGAAATTATGCAACAACTGAAAGCGACAAGGTACAAAAGTAATCACTTATTTTTATTTATGACGTCGACTGTACCTACTAATACTAAACTGCGTGATGCGTTGTTACGAAAATGACTACCCCTCTCATAGTGCTGGGCCTATCCTATATTTCCTACGTACTTTCCTGTTTCTGACGTCAGATTTTTGATGAATAGTAGAGCGTGTGACATGCGGTTCTTTGGGAAGTCTCTGGTTTTACCTCGTTCCATTGTGTCTGTTGATTCACTCTTGTGTTAAATCAGCATCATACCAGCCTATATACGTCCAACTGCAGGGCACAGGCCTCCTCTCAGAATGAGAGAGCTTGGGCAATAGTTTGGGTAACTTCATACACACCATTGAATTTTTTCGCTGGTGTATGAAGATTTCCTCACGATGTTTTCATTCACCGTAAAGCTCATGGTAAATTAAAGAATTAGTTTAGCTATTCAAAGGGGGAACGCTGCCAGTATCTTCGGAACGTTTCCTAAAAGGACTCCTTTTATTATTAATATATTTTAGTTATTATTATTATATTTTTTAAGGTTTTTAGTTTAAGAAAGAAAGAAAGAAAAAACAATTTATTGCCACAAAAACAAATTAAACAATTAAATCCTACATATTAAACATAAAACATAGTCGTAGAAGTTTGTGACAATAGGTGTCGGCGTCAGCGTAAGCTGCTTGCGCCGTTCCCGGGGGGCGACGCTCAGCAGCGCTGGTTTTCGGCCGAAAAGGTTTTTAGGTTAATTGTTCTTGTATATATTTTTTTGTTTGTGTATTATTAGTTACTCATTAAATATATACAATCGTTATTGAATGTTACTAACACTAACCCATATCTTACACGACAAGAAAATTTAAAACACAAGAACACTAATCTTACTAATTACAGCTACAGAAATGCTAGCCTGTAATAGAATTGGTTTGGGTTGGTCTGTCACGCCTTCAGATTCCGCGTGTATACGTAGATATACGTACGATAAGTAGCTATTTGCATTAAATTTACTTACAGTGACAATGTACGGATCACTCACGTTTTACTCGACATTTTTCGGGCTAATCCGTATAGACCTTCTTCCCGGGGAGCCACAAAACGCCCTACCAGTTACTACGAAGCTACGGATTAGCCCAAAACATGTCGAGTTAAACTCGTTTTAGAACGATTGATCCGTTATTTTCACTATGAGTGAGTCTCACGGTAGTTTCATGTTTAAAATTTACTTACTTCGGTTCTTCATCGTCATTGAAAATTGAGAGAGCGCAGAGAGCTGTTCTGAAAGTCATGTACCGCAAAGAGAAAAAATTTCCAACTAAAGAACTTTATATGACTGCAAAAGTACTGACAGTGAGACAGCTGTTTGTGCTCCGCCTGATCCTTCGAAAGCATTCTCAGGTACCACCCATTGACCCCGCAAAAAGATACACTAGTAGGGTATGCTCCATAGTTCCACATAAAACTAAATTTTCTAATCGACAATATTACGTATCCAGTTCAAAGATTTATAACTCAACTAATCGTATCCTAAATATTTATCCATTGAATAAATTTGAAGTTAAACGTCAAGTGTCAAATTGGCTACAAAAACTTAGCTATGACGACACTGAATTGTTCTTATCAAACTCGGTATGATTCACAACACACACACACACACACATACACACACACACACACACACACACACACACACACACACACACACACACACACACACACACACACACACACACACACACACACACACACACACACACACACACACACACACATACACACACACACACACAAACAAACACGCACGCATATGCTCATTCACCTCGTTTACCCACACAAATTTAATGTTTATTATTCTTAGTTTTTGGTCTGTCTGTCGCATAGAAGTGTTATATTGGTACATATTATAAACTTTCAAGCAGCGGTAACGCGTCGAACGCTGATACTCCAAAACACAGGCTTTTGCTTAGTTTGGAGGTCAGAGTTATAACAAATTAAATGTGCAAATTGTTTTTATCTTCTTTTTCGTGCTGACAGAAATATGTTTGTCCTTCATTGTTTGTACAACTATATATGAATAAATGATTATTATTATTATATTATTATTATTATTATTATACCCATCAGCTAAAAGACGTCTACTACTGGACAAAGGTGCATACTGTAAACCGAGGTGACTTTGATCTGCGCTGCGGGGCGACTTTAAAAAGTAGTTTCCCGTTGCAATTGTTGGGGGTTTAAATCGCTTGCGTCCGTAGGTTTGCCCTCGAGCCCCAACACGGTGCTAAACGAGCGATACAACTCCGGTGGTGGGCTTCGGCCGCGGCTGGTCACCACTCTATAGGTTAAGCCAGGCCGCCAAGCGACTCGTCGTGTTCTGTCCTGTTGCCTATTGAAGCCATTCTGGATTAAGGGTCTGAGCAGTACAGCGCCCGCCTACCGCTTACAGTGGCCCGTATTTGTTGTAAGGTTTTCACTGCTTGGGGGCGCGTCCAACATCGCGCTCAACTGCCTTCTTCCTGCTTATTCTCTTAAATTCAAGTCTAGGGTGAATGAGAATTTGACTAGGCAAGCGTGCTCATCATCTCATCTTCGCTTTCCATCAGGCGTGATTTTGGTCAAACGCAAGCCTACCTATATTGAATAAATAAAAAGTCATCACACTGGCAATGAATTATTTGACAGCTTTTTAAAATAATCGTATTATCACTATATTGTATACTGAATGACCACTGCATCTCATTACTTGGTTGCGATACATCACAATGGCAAAATTCATGCCACTTAAAAGCAAATGGACCGTTAGATGAAAACAATTGAAAGGCATCATTTAATAATTTTCAAAAACGATTGTCATTACCATTATCACACCGTATGCTTATTGTTGAAACAGGTGAACGACCTTACCCGCCACGCTCTCAATGTACAATAAGACAGTGTGAGCTGAATTTTAATGGCTTTTCATTAGGAAATACAGCATGAAATACGGTTGCCATGTAGGCAGATTTTCTGATTGAAGTCACCTTGCTTCGACGTCATTACCAGTTTATATATACTTACTGTAGTTTCCAATCTGTAGACATATCATCAAAGTCAAAGTCAGAATATAGTTATTTAGTTTAGGCTTCAATTCAAGCACTTATGAAGGTAGAAGAATGCACCATCTGTTCGAAAAACATAACAAGATAACATCATCCGCATCATCCCAGCCTTTATCCGTTGCACTGAAGGGCACAGGCCTCCTCTCAGTATGAGAGGGCTTGGACCGTAGTTCCCACGCGAGCCCACCATAATGCTCATAGTAAATTATGAATTCTTTTAATACTGGAACCTTCCTGGAGCCTGAAACCTTGCGAATTGCAGTTGGGCTGAGGTTGGGCGCTGCTTTGTGTTCTCCACACCGCTGCCCCTGTGGTGCCAATGTCGACCAAATGGGCCACCATGGGCTTTCCTGCCAAAAAAGTGCTGGCCGCTTTTTTTCGCTTTTCGCTGAATGATATTATCCGCCGGTCTCTTGCCACCATAAACGTGCCGTCAATATTAGAACCAAATGGCATTGCGCGGGATGATGGCAAAAGGCCGAACGGTATGTCTCTGATTCCCTGGAGGATGGGTCGGGTTTTAGTTTGGGACGCAACCTGCGTGGATACCCTAGCCCCTTCACACCTTCAGGGTACAACAAAAAAAGCTGGCGCAGCGGCTGAAGCGGCCGAGAGCAGGAAAGTATTAAAATACCAGGGTCTCGGTTCATCTTACAATTTTGTTGCTGTCGGTTTTGAGACCCTGGGTCTTTGGGGTCCTGGCGCACACAACTTAATTAAAGAAATACAAAAGCGTCTGGTCGACACCACTGGAGACCAAAGGGCCGGCAGCTATCTCTCTCAACGAATCGCCATCGCCATTCAACGAGGGAATGCTGCCAGCCTTTTGGGTACGATGCCACGTGGGCCTTTTATAGACTTAGTCTAGTAGTTTTTAAGTTAGATATTTAGTTTATAGTTTTAATTATTGTTATGTATTGTTTCTTAATATTTGTCTTCTATGAATAAATGTATATTATTATGAATATAATTTCATACGTAAATTCTGAAAAACTCAGAGTTGCTGGCCCGGGTCACCACGGCTCGGTATGTATTTATATTTCCTTGTTTTTATGAAGGTATACGTCATCACCATCATTTCAGTCGAAAGACGTCCACTGCTGAACATAGGCCTCCCCAAGGCTCGCCAAACAGACCGGCCCCGCGCCATCCGCATCCAACGCGGTCCAGCAACCTCAACCAGGTAATACCGGAGGAAGGGCAGCTGCGTCCTCGATATTTTCGGTATCCCACTGCGGTCGCCAACCCGCCTGACAAGCGTGGTGACTATGGCAAATACAAATGGTTGAGTCCAAAAGGTATACGTGCTTTAAGATAAATTTATTTAATATCCAAACAGATGTCCTTGATGTAGTAGTAGGAGGTATAAGTTACCGTGTATGCGACCTTTTGGTTGTAGCAGCTGTTTAATTACAATAATTCCTAATTTAATAACTACCTACCTGGTAAAACGGGGCCAAGTTCTGTAAAAACTTAGTTTTTTTGGATTTGTACATCAGCGGTCAATAATTTTGCCAGTACTTATCTAGTGTGAGTTACGATTATTTATTATTACGCAATAAAAAATGTCGTATAGTTAATAGTTTCACCAAATACTTATTATAATCTTCTAATATATAAAAATCTCGTGTCGTGACACGAAACGCCGTGGTGTTTGTTATCGAACTCCTCCAGAATGGCTTAACCGATTTTTATGAAACTTTTTTCTCCATATTCGGTAGGTCTGAGAATAGGTCGTAGGCTATTTTTATACCCCTATTGTTCGCAGACGGAGTCGCGGGCAACAGCTAGTATAACATAATAATATCAAATGACTATTATGTGTTTTTTATGTATTTATGTATTTTGACGCATTGACGACCGGATAGCCCAGATAGGGAACCTGACTACGATGCTCGAGGTTCCGAGTTCGATTCCCGGTCGGGGCAGATATTTGTGTGAAAAATACGAATGTTTGAGCTCGAGTCTTGGATATTTAATATGTATTTATCTATATAAGTATGTTTATCCGTTGACTAGTACCCATAGTACAAGCTTTGCTTAGTTTGGGACTAGGTCAATTGGTGTGAATTGTCCCGTGATATTTATTTATTTATTCCCTATTGAAGGGTTTCGTTTACAAGCATACATGAACTCGATTTTGTTACTAGATTAACATTTATCAAGCAACATGTAACGAAAATTATACAAGTACTTTTGATTAAAATGCACATTTTGATTATTGTGGTATAAATAAAATCTAGGTCAGTTCATTAGGCGCGCGTCGTTATGATGCGTAGACCAACATTTAAACACGCAATAGGTATTTATCTAACAAAGATCATATTATATCATACTATTTACGAAATTAATGTCAAAAAAATATGTATAATATATTTAGCCAGTCATAGGATCCCGCTGCCAAAAAAAGCCGTGACCAAACCTAGTGGTTTGACCTATGGCCCCTCAAGCACAGTGTAGTAGGTTCGACCCCGGGTTGAAACCTCTGAGTTATTCGAAATTTACGTGCGACATTATTATTTGAAGGTTACCATGAGCTTGATGGTGAAGGTATAAACGTCGTGGGGAAACCAGCACACACCAAAAAAGAAAATCAACGGTGCATGTGGAGTTCCTAATCTGCACCGGGCCAGGGTGGGAACTGCGGCCCAAACCCCCTCATTCTGAGAGGAGGCCTGTGCCCTGTAGTGCGACGTATACAGCCTGTTGATGATGTTAATGATGATGTTTCTCGTAATTCGAAAACAACAAGATTTTTTTTTGTAAACTTGGCCGGCTCACTGCCATACTCCTTAAAATTCAAAACAAATAGCGTTCGCATCAAAATTGAACCTACTTCCATCGACATAAACTTCATTTTAATGCGACATTGGTTAAGCGAAAGTTTACTTGGTTTTCTCGAGTGCAACCTTCATCACGTTAGTGCGTCTATAGCAAGCGCGAGCGCATGTCGTGCGTTTAATATGGCGGACTTCTAAATTGGCGGGAACTCGTGACCATTGGACAACTCGTAAATAAAAAGTGCATTTTTAAGTGTTTTGTTTGTGATTTTTGGCGTGATATTTTTTCAAGGTAAGTTTTTTTATAATTATAAACATTTATTTCGGAAATCATGGTTCCATAAAAATGCAAAGAAAATTCAATACAAAAAAAATACAAAAAAACTACAAAAATGTATCAATTTGAGTTCGTTAGTTTTCGTAGTTTTCTTTTGCGGCGGTTGTAAAGTAATTTTCAATTTTTTTTACAATTATAAAATATGCATTTCACGGGACAATTCACACCAATTGACCTAGCCACAATCGTAGCAAAGCCTGTGTTATGGGTACTAGGCAACGGACAAACATTCTTAAAAATGTAATAAACTTCCAAGACTCCAGCACAAACATTCGTATTTTTCACACAAATATCTGTCCCAACCGGGAATCGAACCCGGTACCTTAAGCTTCGTAGTCAGGTTCTCTAACCATTCGGCAGACTGATCGTCAATTTTGTGGTATTGGTTTTGACATGGACGTCAGTATCGGCCCTTTGGTCTTAGATTAATCTTGGAAGTGTTATTAATAAATAAATATTAGTTTAGGTGAAATTAATAAATGGTTCCCCCCGCGGCAAGGACCCAAAGGTATTTAGGTAGGTAGCATTACCTCGCTGTACAGCAATGCTGATAAGTTTTATTTTATTTAGTTTTTAGTTTAGTTAGTTTTACTTTATTTTTAATTATACTGTTAATTTATTTAAAATTAATTTAATTTTTGTTTAAATATAATTTTCTAAAATGGACACAAACTTCAAAAAAAAAGTTTAGGTGAATAACTGAATTGCCTTATGGAGGTTATGTCAAAGATAAAATATCTTATTCTAACAAGCACTTATGATGCCAAAAAGTCTACCACCGGTTCGAAAAAACCCTGTACAGAAAAATCCGGCACGATACTGTTTTAAGTTACATAAGCTACATAGTAGATATGTTATTTTGAGCCTAGGGATCTCCTTTGCGGATCGGAATTATTTCCAAACATCCCTGTCCCTGTCCTGTCTGGCGGCTGGCAAGAGGTGGACGAGAGTGGCCGAGGATCGTGCTCAGTGGCGTGCCATGGGAGAGGCCTATGTCCAACAGTGGACGAACATAGGCTGATGATGAAGATCCCTGTCCATGACATAATCATTAATTTTAATAATAAACGATAACGTTATTTACAGGCTGGTATTAAAAGCAACAAAATGGTGTAGCTAATTCCTTATAGAAGGTGATGAAGTGGCAAAGTGTTAGTTGACACCATAAAATATAACATAGTATCGTAACTGTGAGCAATTTTCGAGTATAATTAATAGATACTTGTAGATAACGTATAAATGTAATCAAATCAAAGTTTTTTTTTTGTTGCTGGGTAAAAGCCTCCCATCTTGGTCTCCACAACTCCCGGTCTGGCGCAACGTCAGGCCAGTCCTTTGAGTACACGTCCAAATCATCCTGCCATCTCCTTGGTCTGTTTCTTCGCTGGCCATTCTCCGGCACCCAATAAGTGACTCGTAAGCCCTCTGTAGGTCATCATCATCATCATTTCAGCCATAGGACGTCCACTGCTGGACATAGGCCTCCCCTCATTGACGCCCAATCATTACGGTTGGAAGCGACTTGCATCCACCCTGAATCTGCGGCCTTCACCAAATCGTCCATCCATCTCGTTAGTGGACGTCCCACTCTGCGCTTGCCAGTCCGTGGTCTCCATTCGTAAACTTTTGGGCCCAAACGGCCATCTGTTCTGCGTGCTATATGCCTGCCCATTGGCATTTCAACGAGCTAGTCCGTTTGGCTATGTCAGTGACCCCTGTTCTTCTACGGATCTTCTCTGTAGGTGCATGCGACAGATGTGTCCGTCCAGCCAACATCCATTTTAGCTTAGCAGTCTTTTTTTCAGCGTAGGCTATGGGTGTTTTCGAACGCAGCGTGGTGTTCCCATTTCTATCTATAACTACTTACCTGTCTATATAGTTACCTAATCGTAACATGACTGACACAGACAGACAGCGCACAGCCTAAACCTCTATCGCTGGAGACTTGAAAGGTAAACATTTTGCTTGATGATCAGATCATAGAGGTGCACTCAGAAGAGTTTATTCTAATTTCTTGTGGAAGAACTAAGTAGTCAGTTTTTTATTCTTCCACGGAAGCGAAACTGGGACAAAGCTAGTTCAAGTTCCATGCGTCAAAAAAAGTTGTATTATAATTCGCGTGCTATTTAAATAATTAGATCTTGCCGGATAATTCTCAAAAGTTTTTCCAAACCGGTGGTTTTTCGATATTCATTAAGTGCTTGTTCTAGCCTAAATTGAATAAAGATATAAATTAATAAATAAATCATGGGATGATTCACACCAATTGATTAAACCAAGCAAAGCTTGTACTATGGGTACTCGACAACGGATAAACATACTTAAATACCTACAAAACATCCAAGACTCGAGCCAAAACTTCCTATTTTTCACGCAAATATCTGCCCGATCGGGAATCGAACCCGGTACCTCAAGCTTCGTAGTCAGAACCACTGGGCCATCCGGTCGTCCAATATAATATTTTGACTTGTTACGGATCCACGCTTCTCCCAGTTGACTAATAAACGACGTTGCCTGCAAAAAACAACAGCATTGACGTTTGAGTTTCAACCATCAACATTCTTATCGTTTCACGAGTAGCATTAAGTACGTGATGTGTGGTACTTCGCTAGTTCACCGTGTAATTACTAACTAATAGACACTCGACTAATAGTTGCATCCATTTTGCCGCAATATCTTGTCACACGTTATGTAACTTTCCTCCTTTGCAAACGCAACATTTTTAAAGTGATAACTACTGATTGTCTAATGACTGTTACGTTATACGATAATAAATACATTTTTGGTAATAGTGAAGTTAGGCGTCTGTAGATTTGCTAGTTAACAATTTTATTGCCGTAGTGTCACCGACATAACTAGAAGAATATTATGTAAGTGCGAGTAGCAATGGACAGGCCACATCACTCGAAGAACAGATAGCCGTTGGAGCAGAGTTCACAGCATGTGCTCCAAATTCCAAGCTAAAACCACCATCATTCAGCAACTCGGAGGAATCAAAAATAGAATGAATGAAGTGAAAATGAATAGAATTTTTCGAACACAGAGGTGGGTTATATACACATTTTTTTTTTATGTTAGAAAGGCCAGACAAACGAACTAGTGGGTCACCTGATGTTAAATGATCACCACTGTCCATAGACACCTGCAGCGCTTTACGCGATGCCAGTGCGTTGTCGGCCCTTAAGGAGAGGGAATAGGGGAAGGGGGAGAGGGAGGGGGAGAGGGGAGGGGTGAGGTATTGGGCCCCCGGCACTCTCACTGACCGTACGAAACGCAAGCAGGATTACTGCTGCTTCACGCCGGTTTTCTGTGAGAGGGTGGTACTGCCCCGGACTAGCCGGACTTTTTGTTGTTCGTGTCTCTCTATCATTGCGAATAAGCTCCGCTGCTGTTTTATTTAAGATCATTAGGATTTAAAGATCAATGACTGAACGATGACTCTAAGTATCTATGGGCAAGATAACTTTTGTTCTTTTAGGGCATCTTGCAGGATAATTAATTACAATCTCTATAGTCACTGGCTCCAAAAAGCATCTACTCGTACATACAGTCGTTAAATGTGTAGTGTCAAAACAATACACAATTTCAACTGTTTTTATCAGCAAGGTAGTCAAGCACTATTATTCTGTTCCCTCTATCTCCTCTATCCCATTGACCGCAAGTCAGTTACGGTGACTAAAGTCACATGGGATGAAGCAAGTATAGTTTCTCCTTGGTAGAAATCAGGGCAAGTTCGGAACTCGTTGGCATGCCGGTCATGCGCACGCGTCGTTCCTTCCGTTCGGACGACGCTGTGCGTACTGCCATATTATTACTTAACTGTGTTGACGTAGAAAATTTAACAGTATTTCGTGGTACTTATGGCCGGTTCATCATCACAGGCCTCCTCTCAGAATGAGAGGGCTTGGGCCGTAGTTCCTGCGCGGGCCCAGTGCGAAGAAGCCTGCCTACCTGCGAACAAATCCAATGGTGTGTGTGAAGTTCCCAATCCGTATTGCCGGATGCTAAAAAATAAATCTACATTTATTAGTTAAACTTAGAACAAGCTTGCCAGCGGATACGTATCAAGTTATATAATGTTTAAGATGAATAATGGACAAAATAGAACATAATGCTCATTGAATCTATATGTATAAAAATGGGATTCATTTTCATGTTTCATCAAAATTGGTTCAGCCGTTTCAAAGTTATCAACTCTTTTGTTAGCTGAAAAAAGAATCTTAGACGCATAATGATGGGCATTTACTTTAATTTCAAACATATTTGTGACCTAATTGCGTTAGAGGTATTTAAAACTTTTAATTATAGCTAGACTTTAGGGGGTGGGTCATACCCCCCAGCCCCTGTACTGCGCGGGCGAGGGCTCATTTAAACGGTTTAGCTATAATAGTTATTCTCTTCCGTGGTCCTTCCCATTTTAAAACCGGACACACAGCATGGCAAATAAGCTGATATTAAGAGCTCATTTCAGCGGAATTGTATGCATTATGATCACAAATAGATTGATTAAGTATGAAAGGTAGGTAAGTAGTAAAAGTTGTCTTCTTTCCGTGGAAAATGTGGACTAATTATTTCAACTAGCCGTGAAGCATAGGTCCTAAATAATCTGCTTGAAAAAACTATCGTGAGTTTACGACGCTTGCTTTTGAG
This sequence comes from Archips xylosteana, assembly GCA_947563465.1. NCBI lineage: Eukaryota > Metazoa > Arthropoda > Insecta > Lepidoptera > Tortricidae > Archips > Archips xylosteana. The sequence goes on from OX387355.1 coordinate 2,036,771, forward strand.
ACAATGGGACCATGGTCAGAGACACCAAACATTTTAACTAAGACTTGACATTGCGTTTGGTTCTGGCCTCAAGTGACCCCAGGCACTTACCTGTCTCGTAGATTAGGAATAGCAATTCAAAGAGGTTATGTCAATGTCCTCCTCTGCAATTTCCCGGGATAAAAAGTACAGACCTTTTTTGTCTCAAGGAAGTACTTTATTAACCCGAACTTTTAATGAACTGAAACAATTACTTTGCTCGCTTAAGATTGTTACGTTTATGCAAGAAATATGTGTTCAGGCAGTTCCTCCACCTCCACACTGTACGAACACACACAAACCCATCTATCACCATCACCAAACTACAATGACGCGTATTGAACTCAACCATAGCTCATCCTCACTCAGAGTATCGCAACCGTTCACTATGCTACCAAAAGTTAGACTAAACTTTTAATGTTTTGAGAGGTACAGCTGACATTGATTTAGGGTGCTAAAGGAATTTCTTGGTAGACCGTATTTATGCTATAACCGCATGATCCTTGTAATAGTGCGGTGGATCACATCACAAACTCGTGACCTTGTACACGACACAATGCCCGTTCTGATCACTGAACACTGACACTGAAATTAACTTAACTCTTGTACAGTCACCAGTAAAAGTATGCTGTAACTCATATTCAACACATGACTCTACTTTATGGACTCTATCTAGATTTGTGTTGATAAACAATATCCTTGTATTTCTTGCCGGATTTATCTTCATCGCGCCCCGAATACCTATTGCCAAAATTATTATTTGTAAAAAGTTTAGATTTTGATAGTAGGCTTCACTACATATACTCCATTTAATTTAGAATTATAAACCACAACAACATTATATTGCGGCTCGTGAACTGTAATCTCTTTACAATTTGTACTAGAGTAACAATTGACGACACGCAAATAAAGTGACATTAAAACAATTTTATTTTGCGGCTCCCAAACTATTGTACTGTACTATTTGCTAGGTAAGAAATAGTTGACGAGCCGCAATATAATGATGTTGTGGTTTTCAATTCTAAATTAAATGAAGTATATATCTATACTAATATTATAAAGAGGAAAGATTTGATTGTTTGTTTGTATGTTTGTTTGTTTGTTTGCATTGAATAGGCTCCGAAACTACCTACCGGACCGATTTCAAAAATTCTTTTGCCGTTAGAAAGCTACATCACTCTGTGGTGAGTGAGATAGGCTACTTTCTATCGCGGGAAAATACCTTTTCCTACGGGAAAATTAATATTATCGCGGGCGAAGCTGCGGACGGAAGCCACGGAAGGCTAGTATAGTATAAAACAAAGTCGCTTCCCGCTGTCTGTCTGTCCCTATGTATGCTTAGATCTTTAAAACTACGCAACGGATTTTAATGCGGTTTTTTTTAATAGATAGAGTGATTGAAGATGAAGGTTTATATGTATAATACATGCATAATGTAACTATATGCGAAGCCGGGGCGGGTCGCTAGTTAGTAAATAAATCCATAAGCATAATAATATTATTCTCTTATTTATTTTGAATAACTTTTTTCCGCGGCTTCGGTTACGCGGGTCAAACAATATCCAACGAAAACTACATTTTTGATGGAGATAAATAGTAGTTTGTGCTTGTAACCTTACAACAAACTATCCCTCTACAAAAAAACCAGATGCTTCTGGCTTTCTGTCACGTACGACGTACAAACCCCCTTACGTTTCGAATTTACAATATAATTATGGATTCGATTTCGGTTCGATTCGATCGATTCAAATCAAATCAAATCAAATAAGTTTATTTGGTAGAATACTGTTATTAAGGTGTTACAAGAAAGTGTACAGTGTATTCAGCCTGCATGCAAGCGTGCAAATATTTGTTGAATTTAAATAATGAAACATGTCAATTTATAATTAAATTAATTAATACAAGTATATTTTTGATAAATGCAAATAATAATTAATAATCATTCGTTTCCGTTATAATACATTGTCAGTAATAATAATAATAAATTTATAGCGTGTGACAGGGACGACACGGTTTCTCTGCCAGGCTCCCTCCTAGGGCAAACCGAGGTAGACCTCCGGCTCGGTTCTTGACGGACTGAGCCGCAGGTCTACAATGGCTGGTCACTTGCGCGCGCGCCATGTTGGCGGTCCGCGCGTAGATGGCCGGCAGCAAAGAGTATTGTAATATTATATGAACAAGAGTGGCAACTCTATGGTCAAAAATGCATGTATGGAAGGTGCTGCCGCCCTACGGCAGCTCAAGAACTAATGTGACGTATCTATAGATATATACCTATCTATATTTATATGTTGGTAGTGATGTACAGCTATAGATACGCGTACCTATAGCAATGTACAGTCAAGGATTTTAATTGATAGGCTAATTGCCACTATTCGTATTTTAGCCGTCTAATTCAAATCAGCATATACGAAGTATAAGCGGCTAAACCCGATTTGCATTATACGGCTAAAATACGAACATTGGCAAGTGGCCTATCAATTAAAGTCCTTGACCGTACAATTTGGTACGCCATGGCCATGGCCGATGAATGACAACTGACAAGTTTGACAAGTCAACCAAGATGGCCGCTAATTTAGTTCTTCGGCAATCACCAGAGATCGCTGTAGTCGCATGAAAAGTGATGATATTATGTAAGTGTGCCCCCCTGGCCGGCAGTCGGCTTTAGCGCGAGCAGGCGAACGGACACGCTTTTGATTCTATTTTTGTTTAACGCTTACGACTTACTAACTTACTTACGCACCTTACCCCTGCCTGTCGCTACAAATTATAATTGATTTATCTTAAATTCTAAATAATCCCTAACACTATAAAAACATTTATCCAGAAGCCAGTCAGTCAATTTGCGCTTAAAAAGGTTCCCTTGAAGCAGCTTTATGTCATCCGGTAGATGGTTATAAATGTCTATGCACATGTTATACACATTCCTACGATATATCGCCTTGTTACAACGAGGCCTATACATTAGGCACATCATTTTCTTCCTTGTTGACCTTTTAGGAATATTATTGCGTTATTTGAAATGCGTCTGGTGAGAGCTGACAAACAGACAAATGCTCCTAATGTACAAGCATGTCAGTGGTAGAACGCGCAACCTTTTAAACAACGGGACACAAGTATCATCAAGCCTCACACCGCACATCACCCGAACACACTTTTTTTGAATTTTAAAAACTCTGTCTACGTCTACAGCAAAAGAGGCACCCCTACATCGCGCCCTATGTCCGTTTCACTGCCCTGCAGGATTATTGTCTAACGCTTCTGACGCTTGCCTTTGCAATCACTATTTCTTTCTGTCAAACAGTATAAGACGGTGACAGAAAGAGATGGTGAAAGCGAAGGCAAGCGCCCGAGCGTTAGACACACGTTAGTTAGACAATACGCCCTCTGGCCTCTCAGAATAAAAGCGCTTGGGCCCTAGATCCCTGTGCCCAGTGCGGATTGGGAACTTCACACACACCATTGAATCTCTTCGCAGGTGCGAGCAGTTTTCCTTCACCGGAAAACGCATAAATTTTAAATTTGCCATTGGTAAGAAACTTGCTTTCAAATAAAAAAAAACCGCATCAAAATTGGTACACCCGTTTAAGATCTATGATTACACACAGACACACACATACATAGCGGTAAAACTTATAACATTATTTTGTGTCGAGGGTTAAATAGGGCACGTTATAAGTCCGATTTTGTACTGAAACCAGTGTCGCTAGAAATGCTCACTCACTTCAAAATCTTGGCAATTATGATCGTAGCTTCTCTTCGGAAAAAGTAATAATTTCTGAACTGGCAACGTAACAAACGAACCACGTATAGGTATGAAGCACGATGATGCCAGTGCCAGCTGAGCTAAGTAATTGCCTGTGACTGATCATATTTATTTAATACCATTGTCAACTATTGTGCATTTCGAGGTATGTAATATATCATCTACATTACATCTTATTATTGCTTTGGCAGGTAAACAAGTGACAATGGTTTTTACTTGGAATAATTGAGGTTTCGCTTGACGTTACGGTTGACGAAAGTTATGACTAATATCTTATATTTAGATATTACACGATCGAAGAAACATCACGCGCGCATTGTGTTTTCATAGATTTTATTAAATTACGTTGAAGTAACCTTATCCATGGATACAATATTCTAAATGCGATAGTAACTCAATCCGTCTGTTACCTCTTCATGCTTAAAAAAGAACAGATTTCGATAAAATTTGATATACGAGAGAAGTATTTTGAGGCACTGAAAAGGACATGGGGTAGGTTTGGCCCGGAAATCAGCCCTTAAGTAGGTGAAGGGTCTTTTACAAAAAAAATGTACATGCATACATAACTTGATTCATTTGATTACACAATAAAAATATCAGTATACTGCATTTAAAATATATTATTTAACTCAATACAATTATCCTATCATCGAAATAAACATGAATGTCAATCATCGATTAGATACAATACTATAAAATTTAACTTTATCATAAAATTCTAATACCTTTAAACGAGCAATTCTTCTTAATCAGGATCTCGGAAACGGCTCCAACGATTTCGATGAAATTTGGTATGTGGGGGTTTTGGGGATGAAAAACTGATCTAGCTATGTTTCATTTTCAGAAAATCGCTTTTACTCGTGTTTTCCGGCTATTTTTGTTTGCATTAGAATATAGAGCTAAATTTTGCCGACTTCGAGCAGATCATAATGGCACATTAGAAATCGGGTGGTCGACCTCGGTTCGATTACACGTTTTTTTTCAAGATTTTTAGTTTTTTTTTAAGTTTATTTTTCATGAGAAAACGTCAAGTTTCTTCTTTTGTGAGAAAAAGTTACTTTTTTGTGAGAAAAAGTTACTTTTTTGTTAGAAAAAGTATTATAGGGAACGTGCAGGAACTATAGGCGGTAGCACTAATGCGACAGAAGAGACACTATGCGGACAGTAAAACAAACTTATCAAGGTAAAACATTCAAATTAATGGCACCCTTATGGCACCATTTGGCAGCACCGTCTATGTGCACGTTCCCTATTGGGAGCACATAACAGGAAAGCCGGTTGTCTGTAAAGTCGGTTTACGGACGATAGTTTAACGTGACTCACCCCCCCCCTCCACCCCCTCCGGTGTTTTTGTCAAATATCTTGAAAACGGTGCATCCTACGGCAAAATCAATGAAATTTTCATCCCCCCTTTGAAACCCCCTGAACACCCTCCCCCGCCCCCCCTCCCCAGCACATATATAATCAGGATCTCGGAAACGGCTCCAACGATTTCGATGAAATTTGGTATTTGGGGGTTTTCGGGGATGAAAAATTGATCTAGCTTGGTCTTATCTCTGCAAAAACGCTTGGTACCGTGTTTCTGCCTGAGCAGAGCTCGGTCGCCCAGGTACTTAACTTTATCAAAAAAAATCATGTGATTAGTTTTCTGCAGCGAACAATATACGAATATGCAAATGCAAGTACCTATGTGTTTTTGTGGACATGCTCTCAGTGATTCTTGTTTATCTAAATCCATAACGAACCATGATTGACTGTTTCGCTAATCCGATAATGCTTTGAAACCAGACGAATAGGAAAATCGATTCGCGTGGCTTTTCAGTCGGTTACAGTTGAAAAATTATCAAATTGACTGACACACAATGGATTCGTTCCGCTAAAGTAAGCTTGAATCGAATCAAATTACAATTTATCTCCCAATTACAACAGTAGGAATGCAAAAATTTTCTCATAATTTCGTGTCTCCGTAACAGGGCCGTATCATGGCCGTATCTCAAGAACCATAATATTGATTGATAGAGTCAATCATAAGGATCAAATCTCTCTAACAAACTTTGTAAATTAAAAGAAAGGAACTCTCTCAATAATTTCTAAACCATAGAAGATGTCGAAAAACTGGTTACTGATCTTTAAAGTGCTTCACGAGCTCAATCAAACGGTATCAATCTTGTATCAATAAATAGGTTAAAGAATAAACTGAATCTTTCCGAAAATTCAATGTTTCCAGCTTCTATACATTTAGTACAACCAGATGGCACTCATCTCTTGATAATACCATGGCAAGTAAAGCCTAAAAACAATGTTTTCGATTGAATTTTCGGATCCATCCATAAGTACCTACTTGGCCGGTTCTTTGAATGGTACACTGGCGAGATTTCAAAAATCGGTCCCAGTTTGTTGTGGGAAACAAAATAACCACCGTCGAGTTTTGACAACAAACTAGCGGTGGTTTTCAAACACATTTCTTGTTGCCCTCTTCGCACGCTTCCGCTTTCATAATCAAAGAGCAAGCAAGTGCGAGTCGGTAAGAAACATTCTATACTTATGCGTGCGGAATTATAATTGAATTTTACCATGAGCTTTACGGCGAAGGAAAACATTGTGAAGACAGGGCCGAATTTAGAGGTCTGGAGGCCTCGGGCCATAAAAGGAAGTGGAGGCCTTGTTCCAAAGAAAATTACCATTTTTTTGACCATTTCAGTATCCGTCAAAATAGGCGTGATTAGTAGATGTATACCAGGTTCATTTTCAAACACCCTGTATAATTCGACCTCCGAAAGGTGTTAAGAACATACAAAAATATATAAGATGTTGCTAAAAAAACTTGTAAGAAGCTAAGACAAGTATTACAAACAAGGGCACTCAAAAAATCCCCTTTCCATAACTACGAATCACAGTGCCAACCATTCTTAGTCAGGTACCTATCAGTATATCACAGATTGATTGTACCTAAATGCAGCAATTAAGTTTTATTAATTATTGTATTGCCAAGAATATAATTCAGTATAATCTTAGCAGATTATCTCTTTTGTTATTTTTTATTTATGTTACAAGACTTGTTTCTACCCAGTGTAATAAAACGCGAATATTCTACGACATTGAGAAGGTTATATCACTTATATCTATTATTTATCACTATACACTATACGCCGTACTGTTTTTAACAGACTTCAAAAAAGGAGGAGGTTATTTCCTTTAACTTTGAGGAAACATTCAATAGGTCAAATAAAGTTATATTTTCTAAGATACTAGTGTCCCAACTCTTATTAAGACAGTGTAAAAGGTTTTTAATTTATCACGTACAAGTTAAAACACATATTTGACAATAATTTTGTGAGAAATTAAACGACCTTTTAGGTACAATCAATCAATCACAATCAATCACTGTGATGAAAAAAACGATTTAGCCAAAAAGTGATTAAGTAGTTTCTATGGATGTATAGTCGGTCAAGGAATTCCTTTACCACCTTAAGATTCAATGTCGGTTGAATTTACAACTGACTGAACCGAGTATGGCTTATATTATAACTAACATCCAAGGCTATTTTCACTGGTTAAAATATGTCAATCAGCCTTATTTTTTTTTATTTTAATGTAAGAACTGTCATTAAACATTACAAGCACTTACTTGGTCTTCAATACTAAGACATTTCTCAAAGTTTATTCCACAGAACTGCGAAATCAGCGATTTAGGTACCATGTTTTCTCAGTCCATTTCCACACGCACAAAATCAATAATTACGCCACACGGCGGACACGACGCACAAAACACGCGTTCCTGAATCCACACAAGCACGACGACGTCTGTACACGCGTCAATGTGTGCGTAAGATGCACAGGGCTGACTATCGCAAAAAGATATAGAAAGAGATAGCTGCGGAAAGTGAATGCCGCGCCGTTCGTTGAGCGCGAGCAACGTTGTAATGTAAAATAAAATGAGTAGGTAATCTAATTATCGTAGTACTTATAATTAAACTTATCGTTTGTCTAAATTAAGTGTTTAAAAATAAGTGAATGAGTGTATACCTAATTCATTTTGTAAAGACAATCAGAGAATGTAATTGTAGATATTGATAGGAAATAATTAACAAATTAATTTTACTAATACCTACCTACTAATATAAGACGTCTATTTATACATTATAGGTAACAAACTTTTAAACCTACTTTCCATAGTTACTAATGTTACATGTTGCTAATTAAAGTTGGTTATCTAACTTCTTTCGTCCTTCGGAAATCGAAAAATACTCCTTTCCTTGTCTTTGGTTGATGCCAAACACCCATACAATGCACAATATATTCCAATTTCGCAAAAGTTTAGTGCCGTGCGGCCACGGACCAGTTGGTCCGTGCGTGCGGCCGACATGCATCGCGTCGCGCACCCGACTGGTGAACAGCAGCGAAAAGCAATCGGCGCCTTGGGGGGAGGGGTAACTCGAATCGGTGCGGGGCGGAGCGTTTCCATTCTGTACGTTAGTACTATTATATATTCTGTGATTACGCACGGATTTACATACTTAATAACATTAGCCTTCTAGCTGGCAACATTCAAACCTCTGGCGATACGATGCTGGTGTATATTTAGCATCAGCTGATCCCACAGAAATGTTTCACGTATAGATATCTCCTTCCGCGATAGAGTACACATTTTTGGGGTTCCGCACCCAAAGGGTGCCAACGGGACCTATAACTGAGTTTCCGCTGCCTGTCCGTCTGCCCGTCCGTCTGTCACAGTCACAGGGCTCTATCACTTGAACCGTAATTTACGGTGAAGGAAAACATCGCGAATTCGCGAGGAAATTTGCACACACCTGCGAAAAATTCAATGGTGTGTGTGAAACTCCCAATCCGCACTGAGTCCGCGTGAGAATTCTAAAAGGAGGCCTGTGCCCCGCAGTGGAACGTATGTAGGCTCCCATGATGGAGATAGTTAGAACCTGGGATGGATTTTATCCCATAAAATAAAGTTCCGTAGTTCCTGAGGGATAGAGATAAACGAATCCTTCGCAGACGGAGTGTGAGCAACAGCTAGTTCTAAGTCGATTTGTAGCACTTGTAATTTTTATGGTCTACGATATTTACTTTTCTTGTGTTTAATTCAATTGTTAGGTGCGAGCGGATGTTCTGTGGGAACCATTCAGTTTCTTGATGAATAGATCTAACGCCTGCCAATTGTCCAGTTGTATGAAGGTTGCATATTATTAAAATAAACGTATCTTTCAGACTGCGCCTTAGAGCCTATTTTAGCTCTAACACACGATAGGCCATTAAACGATCGGTGCAAGGGCCCAGCGATGGCTGGAACGCATCTACAAGATGGCGACGATAAGGCCCCACCGAGCTTTTGGCGCTAATCGATTTTAGGTATTCTATGCACTCGTGTATGTGTGCAGAGCGGCTAGAATCAAAGCCGTACGTAAGCGCAAGTGACACAAGTTCCCCGTCCGATGACTGAAGGAGAACTAACGCAACTAACTATCGGACAAGGGGGAAGCACGATGGCTCAAGATAGGTTGGTTTGACTGCGCGTGTATTTAAGTATTTTCATCGTATTATTAAAACAAAATACATATTATAAAAATGTAGCAACACTAGGCCTTAGATAACATCTTATTTTTATCAACATTCAAAAAGTCATGACCATGATGATACTAACGCATACGCGGCAGTATAAATCGGCTAAAAGCTGGGTTGTACTGTTTACAAAAGCAATTGCTCTTTTACAGGATTTGCATATACCATGTAAAAAAATACATTCATCCGACGAATACACTTTGACATCTGCCGCGTATGCACAGGTCCACTGTTTGAAATGCGGGAAATCATGATGCGGGTTAAAAATATGCATTTTGTAGCCTATTTTATTATTCTCAAATATAATTTTGTTCGGTTAATCTAACTCGAATAGTTTACACAATATGCCACTTTCAATGATACGCTGATTATTTTACATTATCTTGAATAACTCGAAAACAAAAGAAGATCGAGGACTGATATTAAGCATAGAGTGTTCTTAGGACTTGCCAGTACACCACTTAAAAGAATGACCAAATCCGTCGTTGGGGGCACTTCTTGTTCGCTTAGCCTGCTAGACCCTTTTAGTTGATATTGATTGATATTTGTGTAAATTAGCATGCCAGATACTGATGAAATATGTGACGAAGTTCTCTCATTTCGAGAGGAAGCCTGTGCCCAACAGTGGGATGTATACAGGCCGAAACGATTATTAACCCTAGGTGAGCGAGTCCAACTCGTACTGAGACCACTTTCAACCGACTTAAAAAAAACTTAAGTAGTGGTAGTGGTAGAGCCATGTTGTAGCTAGCCGCTGCATCACGAATGGGCCGGCTCGTCCGGGGTAGTACCACCCTCTCACTGAACACCGGCGTGAAGCAGCAGTAATCCTGCTTGCGTTTCGTACGGTCAGTGAGAGTGCCGGGGGCCCAATACCTCACCCCTTCCCTCTCCCCCTTCCCCTATTCCCTCTCCTTTAGGGCCGACAACGCACTGGCATCGTGTAAAGCGCTGCGGGTGTCTATGGACAGTGGTGTTCATTTAACATCAGGTGACCCACTAGTTCGTTTGTCTGGCCTAACTAACATAAAAAAAAAACAAAAAAAAAACTAGATTTCAATTCGACTTTTTCTTTTATCAAGCTTGTAAATCCGTTGTGTCCTTCGATATTTCCGGCACTTGCTAATTGATTTCGACGATTCTTTTTTTATTCTAAATGTTAAGCTACTAATATGTATACGTATTATATTTTAGCATTTCAAATCAAACATAATCAAATAATTCCAATAAATTAATCATAATTAAATGTCAAGCTCATAAAATAACCGTAATAAAACAAAATAACCAAACATTTAATAATTAAATAATAATAAAAATAAAACTTAACATTGAAATTTATTTGACTAGGTTTTGGCTTGAGCTGGATGAGCTGGCAAGAGCTGGATGAGAGTGGCCGAGGATCGTGCTCAGTGGCGTGCCATGGGAGAGGCCTATGTCCAGCAGTGGACGAGCATAGGCTGATGATGATGATGATGAGGTTTTGGCTTAACTTATTTAATATCAAAAATGACCGGTCTGTCACCTAAGTGCACAAAATTCCAGTGCCGCACAACTGGACAACCAAACCTATCAAGCACACCGCTCAGGAGGCTGTCGGTATTGTCACGCACTCAGGTCATCACTCATCAGGGAGGCCACACGTTTACGCACTATTGTCTTAAAATCATCCGTGTTGGCTTCTAGAAACATCTACGAAGCACTGCACTAGCGAGGCAGTCCCAGCAGCATCCTGAGAGCATTGTTGTACTGTACACGCAAGCATTTAGCGACTTATGAGTATAACTGGTCCACAGGCTTCAAGTGTAAAAGCTTTGGCAGTAAGCCTTAAAGAGAGTGATTTTGTTTTGACATCACGTGAGCTCCCTGTAACCAGCGGACCAACATATTTGCTCTTATAGCAAGGGCCCTTCGCTCACGCTCAATGTCCAGGTTATTGGATAGGTCCTCAGTGACCCAATGACCAAGGTATTTAGATTCCGACACTTTTTAGGGTTCCGTACCTCAAAAGGAAAAAACGGAAACCTTATAGGATCACATTGTTGTCCGTCCGTCCGTCCGTCTGTCAAGACCCTTTTGCTCAGGAACGCGTGGAGGTATCAAGCTGAAATTTATATCAAATACTCAAGTCTGCTGTTCCTTGGAGCTGTGAAAAAAACAAACTTCTAAGCCAACGCAATCGAATGATACAGCCGTTTATACCGCAAATTTCTGCAAATTTTCGAAACTCGCAAGGGAATCAAAACCTACAGGGTACTTCCCGTGAACTCAGAATCTTGAAATTTGGTACGAAGCAATGTATTATAGCACAGATATAGGAAAAATTGCGAAAAGCATCAATTTTTAACGCAATCAAAAGATAAAGCCTTTTACGCCGCAAATTTCCGCAAATTGTCGACACTTGCAAGGGAATCTTTAGGAGTCGTAGGTATTACAAATGTTAACCTCTAGCCTCTTGCTAACAAGCAATTTGTACGCGAACCTACTGCGTCAAGTGCGATTCGTAACATTATTAACATAACTACTTTCTAGATTACTAGATGTTTCTGGAACCAAACATTCTAGGACATACAACTCGTACTTAAACTGGTCGCTGCTCCAATCAAACCTAGTTTTAGTACCAGTATGAACAGGTAAAGGCTTACAGAATTAATTTTATTAAGGCAATCACTTAAAATTATTAGCATTAGTAACATTGTAGCTCAGTTTTGAAATAAAATATACCTACGTTGTTGAGTTTCTTGCCGGATTTTCTTAACTAGTAGTAGAGATAAACTACGATAACATGGCCCGCCCCTCCACATTACTATTTCATCATCATCATCATTTATTTATTTGTAAAACATAGGTATAAAGGTGTTACAACTTTTTAGATCGCTATATTTTGCCGTGAGGCGTACAAATATATAAATAAACTTAAAATTAAAAAACATGCAACATTCATTAAGACAAAATATCAAATTAAATCAGATTACGTAAATCAAATTAAATTATAATAGGTACTTACATTAAATTAAATTAAATAAAATTACATCAAATTAAATCAAGTTAAATTAAATGAAATCAAACTAAATCAATGTGTTTTGTCACATATTTACGAAAGAATTTTTATGTATTACTTCATAGTTGCGACCTGGGTGCCTTTAAGAGGCGAGTGTACAATTTTCTGCAGGGCCGACAACGCACTGGTATCGCGTAAAGCGCTGCGAGTGTCTATGGACAGTGGTGTTCATTTAACATCAGGTGTCCTACTAGTTCGTTTGTCTGGCCTCTCTAACATAAAAAAAAACAATTAAATAAATATTTAAGGGGCCTGTTTGCCGTTTTTATAGATAATGGTACGGAACCCTTCGTGCGTGAGTCCGACTCGCACTTGGCGGGTTTTTAATAAATTAAATTCCTAACTACACTACTAACTTCGTCGGTGCGAATGACAAAATCGCTATGTAATTTTGACTTACTTTACAGGAGACCAAAAAAACTATACTACTTATACAACTTTTGTTAGATCTGACTTTTTTAAATAATACCTAGTGTTAAGATTTACATGATTTTCACGAAAAAATAAACAATTCTTTCTCGTAGATTTTTATGATATTAACAAAAAAAACAGAATTTAGCTACATAGCGACTTTGATTTGGCTTACTTTAAATCGCCATGTGCCAAATGTACACATAGCGTAGTTTTTACAACGTGGAAGGCGACACATAGCGGGTTATAAAATGTTTAAATTTGGTAATGTAAGTCGACTTTTACTATTATAAATATTGAAAATATGAATAACATGAATCTTTATTGTTATCTGCTCACAAGTCACTTTATTAGTTAAACCTAATCATTAATAAATCAAGCAAGTGTAATAAAGAAGAAAACTGTAAGTACATTTTCGATAACACTAATTGATTTGCATAAACTTTTTGAAAACATTTGAGGTCGGCTGGATCCGCGACCACTCGATTTCTAATGCGCCATTATGATCTGCTCGAAGTCGGCGAAATTTAGCTTTATATTTTAATGCAAACAAAAATAGCCGGAAAACACGAGTAAAAGCGATTTTCTGAAAATGAAACATAGCTAGATCAGTTTATCATCCCCGAAAACCCCCACATACCAAATTTCATCGAAATCGTTGGAGCCGTTTCCGAGATCCTGATTATATATATACATATATACAAGAATTGCTCGTATAAAGGTATTAGATAGATAGATAGATAGATAGATAGATAGATTAGATAGATATTATTATTCATCGTACATGTGGCACGAGGTTAAAAAGTACTCAAAGCACGGCATCCTAAACAGGTAATTCGAAAAAATAAATAACTGTTACTTTGTTATGTGATTTCGAGCGCCGCGCGGTTTAGTATGCGCGTGCGACCATATCGAAAGGAAAAGGCATTGACGCGGCCTTCGATGTGAATCGTTTCCGTAACGCCGGCGACACAGTGGGAGCAGACATTAGCTAAGAAAATTCAAATTCAAATTCAAATTCAAATAATTTATTTTCAAGTAACAAGACTCATTGTATTAGTGGACAGACTTATTCCTAGAGTTAGTAAAATAATAAAAAATAAAAAAATAAAATGAATAACAGCTAAATTAATAATAAAATTAATATTCTACTAAGAAGTGTGGAGTTTCATCCACTTCTTCAAAAGCGGAGAATCGCACCGGTCAGTCAATGCGCTTAGGATTCTATTAGGGCTGACGCGGTTACGGGCATGGAGCGAAGCGCACCAATTATACAGGCTGATTCAAGAGACGTGATTGGAATGAAGCTTACAAAACATACAAAATTTTTTATAGGTACAGTCGACAAAAGCGAGGCCTGTCCAGTTTCAAAACAAATTTGTTTGCAGCCGTTGAAGTTCATTGGTATGGATTGGTATGGACTGATGTCTAGCCACTGCAAGCAAAATGGGCATTGAAGGTGTCAAGGCGATGTTTTGTTCGACTGTACCTACTAGGTATAGGAGTACTAGGAGCCCTGGTGGCCTAGTGGTTTGTCCTATGGTCTCTCAAGCAGAGGGTCGTGGATTCAAATCCCGGCTCGCACCTCTGCGTTTTTCAGAATTTATATGCGAAATTACATGTGCAGGGACAGGACTTAGGCGAATTGGGGTTGTCTATTTTTTTGTAATGTATAGTAAATCGAAAACTATTTCGAGATAAATGAGTCGTTTTCAAAAAATTTATACACAATTAAGGGATTGATTAAAAACAAAATTTAATTAATTATTTTTGTGTGACGGAGTTACCCATTACTTTGTATGACTAACTTTCGTTACACAAAAATAGCGATCGTGATTTTTGTTTTGATTAAGCCGCTATGTACAATTTTTTTTGAAAACTATCCAAATGCTGTTTAAATCGTTTTCTGTAGTTATTTAATTTTGATATAATGTAAATGCGTTTTTACATATCAAATAAGCAATGACCTTCATTTGACATTGAAGTAAATGTCGTAGACTGTCCAAGTTGTACTTTAATCGGTGTGGAATAGCATTATTTAGAATTCTTCACAATTTACGCGTGGATTAAACTACGGAGTTTGATTTGGACCCGCTGTCTGACATCTAGCACTTTGACAGCACCAGTAAAGTGACACTAGTTACAGTAGGTATACCAATACACAAAAAATAATTAAAGGGGTTGCCTTATCGTAAGCATTTAGATAGATTTTGAAATTTGGCTGTGTGGAAGCCCTCAATTATAATCTGACGTCATCAACCAAAATAGTTTCAATAATGAATTTTGAAATAAGTAGTGAACTAAATGAAAAAAATATTGAAATTAGCTTCTTATTGTTGACTTTTCTATACTTACAAAAAAAAACCATTGGTATTTTATTTTAGACATTACCAATCGTACTTATTAGTAGGTTATTTTTAGGAATGCCTTTATACAAATCGTACCCTTAGAATATCCTTAGTAAAAATAACTATAAACGTAGGTAGTACTTGTATTGGGAAAATGAATCGTTCAATATTTCTTAAAAATACAGTTTTGCGACTTGTTTTATTTGTGTTACACTCTTATTGAACTGGCATTAGATTGAATTTATCGTCATTGCATTAAGCAATACATGGCAATACTGTGTAGCGGTGAAATTCTAATCAAAAATAACTATTGCTTTTAAATGTAAAAATATAAACGTATAAAACTTTTGTAATACAAAATAGTGAGCACAAAGCAACCGAATTTGCTTTCATCATTTCAATCAACTTTTAAAGACACACTGCACTGTACACACTGCACTTGTGACATATAATAACGACCGCTTAGCCTAGTTGGTAGTGACCCTGCCTACGAAGCAAGAGGTCCTGGGTTCAAATCCCGGTAAGGGCATCTATTTGTGTGATGAGCACGAATATTCGTTCCTGAGTTATGGATGTTTTCTATGTATTTAAGTATTTATTTATCTATATAAGTATGTTTATCGTCGTCTAGTACCCATAGTACAAGCTTTGCTTAGTTTGGGACTAGATCGATTTGTGTAAGATTGTCCCCTAATATTTATTTATTTATTTTATGCATATGCCCATGGGTGGCTTAGCTACGGCATCATCTTGTGGGGAAATAGCACAGATGCATAAACACTTTTTACTGCACAAAAAAAACTTATCCGGATTCTAGTCAACATCACCAACACTGAGAGCTGCAAGCCCCACTTCCAAGCACAAAAAATACTAACAGTACCTTGCTTGTATATTTTAGAAATATGTAAGTTTGTCCGCAAATACCCTGATTACTTTACACAGCGAGACGATAACCAAAGTACATACTCACTACGCCACAGAAATAAATTAAATTTGCCACCATCCCTCCTCAAACTACACTCTCACGGAACCTACGCTATGTCAGTAAATAGTATATTGTTCAACAAGGGACTAAAACAAGCCATAATGACACAAGATATTACCCGATAAATTAAGATATTAAGATATTATTAGATACCCGAGCAAAGCGAGGGTGGCTATAATTCGCGTGTCATTATGGTAGTTTAGTCTCGCGTTAAACACTCTACTTTTCACTTTGAATGCGAGGAAAAAAAAACGATGTTTTATACAAATCTATAATATTACTTTTAAACAACGTACGCTGTATACGAGCAATGGACGTCTGTTTATTTTTTTTTTATTATATTATTATTATTTTCTTTCTCTCTGTATTTTCTCTGTATTATCTCTGTAGTATCTTTCTGTGTATTATCTTTATTTTCGACTCCATTTACTTTTACGGCCATCCCGTGAAATCCATATCATCATCATCATCATCATCAGCCTATGTTCGTCCACTGCTGGACATAGGCCTCTCCCATGGCACGCCACTGAGCACGATCCTCGGCCACTCTCATCCAGCTCTTGCCCAGCCGCCTTGCGAAGATCATCGCTCCACCGAGTCTGAGGACGTCCCACGCTACGTTTGCCGATCCGTGGTCTCCACTCAAGAACTCGTCTACCCCAACGGTTATCGGTTCTTCGGGTTATATGGCCTGCCCATTGCCACATCAGCGTGCTAATGCGGTGGGCTATGTCGATAACTTTGTCGTTAACGATAAATCCATAATATATTTCACACTAAATACAAACTGAAACATGGATGCACAGAAAAACCCAGAAAAAGGACCAGCGCTGGGAATCGAACCCAGGTCCTCAGCATTCCCTGCTGCGTGCTAAACCCCTACCTACACCCACCAGTGGTCCCAGTGACCAGTCACTAGTTACCAGTGGTGGTGGTCACCAGTGGTGGTGTAGAGGTTTAGCACAGTTTAGCACGCAACACGGAATGCTGAGGGCCTTGGTTCGATTCCCAGCGCTGGTCTTTTTTCTGGGTTTTTCTGTGCATCCATGTTTCAGTTTGTATTTAGTATAAAATATCTGTAGCTATCTATCTGTCTAACGTTTTTGAAGCTTGCCTCCGCAATCATTATTTTTTTCTGTCAAATCTACCTGTAAATCTATCTGTTATCTTATGATGATGACAGAAAGAGACAGTGAAAGCGAAGGCAAGCGTCAGAAGCGTTAGACAACACGGCCTTTGTAGTTGAAGATCATTAAAGCAGTCAAGTTTCAGGAAGTTGACTTTAACTTCGAGCTCCTTAAACAGCCTTAGAACGCTGAAATCTTGATAAAAGGTTCCTTTTGTGATGTACCTAGGCTAGAAATAAAGAGAGATTTGTTGAAGTTCCTACGGGATAGGGAATAAACGAGGTGAGATTGACACGATCGATTCAACGCGGATAACTATCTGATGCCCGCGGCTTCACCCCCGCTGAAGTAGATTAAAATGTATTTTCCCGTGAGAAAGGTAGCCTATGTCACTCTCCAGCCCTTCAACTTTGTCCATACAAAATATCACGACAATCTGTCGCTCAATACGACGTGAAAAAAGGACAAACAAAGAAACAAACACGCTTTCACATTTATAATATTAATGGTAGTGATGATGATGATGATAGATTTTCGAAGGACTATAACAGCCAAAACATAAAGCTTACCGAAAGCTATTTCAAAAGAAACAGGCATATTTATGCGATATAATAATTACCTACGTGACTGTTTTAAATTATGTGTTATTAACCTTTTGCATTGAATATTTTTTTATTATATTTTATAACCCATTGTCAGATTTATAATAAGGGTATCGTGCGACATTATTTTAACAGCGGAGTACCTACAGTCGACTACAAAAATATGTATACAGAATACAGACCTTGACGTCAAGTCAATGAAAAATGAAAATTATGGAAAAATACAAATTCGGGCAAACGATATAGAACCACCTAAACACACCCGAGGTATTGTTACTTTATGGTGATATTCTTTGCTGACCCTCCACGTTTCACTAAATCAAATCATCATCATCAGCCTATGTTCATACACTGCTGGACATAGGCCTCTCCCATGGCACGCCACTGAGCACGATCCCCGGCCACTCTCATCCAGCTCTTGCCAGCCGCCTTGCGAAGATCATCGCTCCACCGAGTCTGAGGACGTCCCACTAAATCAAATAATAGTAGATATTTTTAACGGACTGTACTCGCCTTAATCCACGCCCCTCGCCAGTCATGAAGACGTATGAGTAATAAAATGGTGCGTCTTAGAACTAAATCCGTCTCGGGAAGTTGCCGACTTCCTCTCACCTACAGGATCTGTTATTGTTTACTAGCTATCTGTTGGGAGCAACGAAGATTTTCCGAGATAAAAAGTATCCTAAGTCCTACCCAGGATCTTGAACTATTTCATTTAAATCCATTAAGCTGTTTATGCATGAAAACTGTCTTTGTCTGTCTTTTTCTCTCTTGCTGGCCATTATTCGCTCGCATTTGCTCCGAACCACTTTTGTGCCCATAGTTTTGTAGAAGTCTCAGAAAATTCTGATACAGATCAGGTATCTGGCAGAAGTTTACCTCTAATAAATAAATAAATATTTTGATATTTTACTTTTGTCAGTCAAACGAGAAATTACAAAAATAAAGCGAGTAAAATTTGGAAATGGGCCCGTAATGTTACGCCTAAGTAAACAGAGTAGGTACTCTAAAGTCTTCAATATTTTTTGTTATAATTGACACAAGAAAAAATCTAACAGAGGCTATTATTTTTAGTATGTCGCCTGTGGCGTGCATTATTATTATTAGGTCTTTCATTTTCATTACATTACGGGGGATTACTTAGGTACTGTGACATTAACTGCGACCTCGAGAGGCTCGAGATCTGTGTACATACATATGAAAGAAAGAAAGAAATATTTTATTTGTGACAATAAATGGTTAACATAGATAAAATAAGTTTTGTTAAAAATTTCATTTTTAAAGCAAGCTTTTTAGCTGACTGTACTTTTTGTTGACTGTACTTGCATTGTCATCCAACCTACAAAAGTATACCAATTTTCAGGTGAATCCAACCACTGGAAGTGGGTCAAATTCGACTTCTAAGATTTGACCCAAGAATAAAACAAACGGGGTGAGCTAAATAAAAGCTTGTAAAAAACAATAAAAGCAAAAATAAAACAATGAAAAAATAACATGCGTGTGTCACAAAATGGTCCTAAATCAGCAAAAGATTTGCCAATCTTGCGAACGGCTGCTCTTCCTTTGGGACCAAACCATATTATAATGGATATACGTTCCTGACTACTACTATCATTAAATTGTAAACTCCTCAATTGCTATTAAATCACATAACGATCTATGCTATTTTTAGACACGTTGCTGTAACAGTAGCTGCATTTTTTGCGAAGTCCGGCGCGAACGATGATTGCTTCATAACTAGTTATCTAATTCCTTGTATGTATTGATGTAATGTAACTTGTGACGACGTATCTGCATTGTTATATAACATCTCTTTAAATAAAATCACTAAAGCAGATATTTGTGATAAGCTAATTTAATGTAATTTAAATTACATACATATATCACGCCTCCTTCCCAGCAAAGGGATAGGCAGAGATACTATTTGTTTCCGCCTGCTACGATCCCGACATACATCTTTCGCTTCCACGACACTCATTAGTCTTTTCGTAATGAATTAATGTAGGTATCATAATAGCATATTGTATTTGCATTAGAGATGTAACGGTTAGTTGTTTGGCCGGATACCGGATACCGATTATCCGGCGAAACCTGTGGCCGGATAGCCGGATATCCGGCCTCCGTATATTCGGCCAAGTTTTACCTACAATAAAATTGTGCTAATTGGGGATGTCTATTTTTTTGCAATGTATAGTAAATCGAAAACCATTTCGAGATAAACGCTTTTTAACTCGTTTTCTGTAGTTATTTAATTTTAATATTATGTAATGAATTTATTACATTACAAATAAGCAATGAACTTCATTGGACATTGGTGTAAATTGCGTGACCGGTCCAAGTCGTACTTTATTCTGTGTGGTTAGAATTACTCACAATTTACACGTGGATTATACTACGGAGTTTGATTTGGACCCGCTGTCTGACATCTAGCACTTTGACAGCGCCAGTAAAGTGACACTAGTTACAGTGTACCACTACACAAATTTAATTAAAGGGGTTGCCTTATCGTACGCATTTAGATAGATTTAGAAAAATGACAGTGTGGGAGCCCTCAATTATAATCTGACGTCATCAACCAAAATAATTTCAATAATTAATTTTGAAAAAAGTAGTGAACTAAATGACAAAATATTGAAATTAGTTTCTTATAATTGACTTTTCTATACAAAAAAAAATATAAAACCACTGGTTATTTTTTTTACACATTCCCAATTCGAGCGCGCGCACGACACTTCTTCTTTTATCTTCAGTATGGTCAATCTACTACAAAAAAAATTATATGTCCTTTTATGAATTATACGCACTATGTGAATTATAAACTGATTTTAATGATCGACAAATATACAAATAAATACCCATTTTTAACCATAACTAATAAGTTATTTCACTATCCGGTATTCGGCCGAATAGTAAAATTGTGGCCGGATAGGCCGGATACCGAATGCTGGCCGGATATCCGTTACATCTCTAATTTGCATTAAGTTCCTGAACAGCAAGAAAAGCAGAACACTTGATTATAAAATTTTAATGTAATATTCTCACGCTCTTTTTCTAGCAAATAAACAGATAGATTGATTAATAAAATTGAATATACGAGTAAAGTGAGTGTAGATGGAAATATTGGAAGAGGGAGACCAAGAAGGACATTTCATGATCAGATTGGGGATGTCTTGAAGAAGGGTCAGGTCAGGTTAATATAAAGCGACGAATACACTAGAGCAGAGTTTCCTAAACTATGGGTCGCGAGCGAATAATGAGTGGGCCCTACCTGTAGAACGAGAGACACCAACCAACCGCGCCAACGGCCGGGTGGCGGGCAACTGGCTGGCGCCATTGAAATAACTTTTTCATCACACTTGCTCGTCAATGGTGTTATTCCATGTCTGTATACTAAACGTCAAAGGCCTAAATTGTTCTTAAGGGAGTTATGGATTTACGTACAATTTTTCTACCCAAGGGAGTTCTAACTTTAGTTTTAAAATTTGCAAACAAGTAATTTCAGACTAAGGAGGTTTCAAGTCAGCCAACGTTTTATTAATTATCTTTAAAACTTAGCTATAACCCAAATTTTACAACACAAAACTTATCTACGCTTCATAAAAATTCGTTATTTTTATATTTTAAATTTATAACAAATAGTTTTGCAATAATTTTAGTAATATTTTTTTAAAATGTTGGTAGAATCTGGCCGTATGACCTTTCGAATTCTAAACTAAACACAGTTTACATTATCTATGGTAGATGACTCGAAAAAGTGACAATCTTTATTGGCGGGTAGCCATTATTTTGTTCAATTTAAGTGTTTAGAGACAAAATAATTTTATTTTTGGATTTTTTTTTCTCGCAATGTGATGAAAATCATTGTGTGTATCACGGGCAGTAAGGGGATTACAAACTCGAGTCATTAAAAGCCCTCCGCCTTCGGCGTCGGGCTTCTAATAGACCCTCGTTAGTAATCCCCTACTTACGGCCCTAGATGCACAATGTACTATTTTAATGCGCCTAGTTATTTTAATAAGTACTTAGTAAAAAGTTCAATTAAAACTTTGTTTGTTATTTGAAAAGTCCTTTATTCATATTGATAACGGTTAAATTTCCTAGAGATGGGTCCCGAGTTTCCACCTAACATTACAAAATAACATTTAATACATAAATCTAAAAGACAAGTTCACTATGTCAGTGACACCAATTATCAATTTATCACCGAAAAAGGGTCTCCACTCAGCATGTGTTGCTAGGTACACATAATACAGCAACGCTGGTTTTCAGTAAAGCCCAATTACGATGAAATTTGGTACTTATAGAAAGAGTTTGAGCCCCGGGAAAGTACATAGGTTAGTTTTTATCTCGGGAAATTGAATAGTTCCCGCGGGATTGCGATTCAATTCAATTCAAATCAATTTTTTTATTTCGTCATCACAGGTAGATTTTGTACAGATGATAGGCATTACAAAATGGTTCGTCTATGATGTACCTTTTGGCATACGATAATTTAAAAAGAAAATACATAAAATTCAGTGCAAATGTCAAAAACTTAAGGCTTAATTATTTATACAATATTATGGATTTCATCTAGAATTATCATTATCATGATGAACGAATTCTTCACAGACGGTGTTGCGGGTAACAGCTAGTAAAAAATAAATTATCAAATCTTTCGAGTGGTACAGTCGAAAGCATAAATCAGACATCGCGTCAAAATATGTAAACATCAACCTTATTGTTAAAGATATAGAGTTGGAGTGGCGGAGCGTGAAAATTTTTGCAAGTAAATCCGGAGCAAAATAAATAAATAAATATCACGAGACAATTCACACCAATTGACCTAGTCCCAAAGTAAGCTAAGCATAGCTTGTGTTATGGGTACAAGGCAACGGATAAACATACTTATATAGATAGATACATACTTAAATACATATTAAACACCCAAGACCCGAGAACAAATCTTCGTATTATTCATACAAATATCTGCGCCGACGCGGGAATCGAACCCGGGACCTCAAGCTTCGTAGTCAGGTTCTCTACCTACTAGGCCATCTGGTCGTCAACCTAAAAATCCCATTTAACCTCTTCTTGAAAGTGCAGTACCTAATGGAAGAGAAGCGTTTGGTAACTTCGAAAGTTCAGTAAACCCAGGGGGAATAGAGTTGTTGGTTCCGTTTGCCACTGTAGAGCTACAAAGGCCCCTAACGCGTGTAAGCAAAAATTAGTAAAATGTTATTCACAATGTCACATAATCTTGGAAAGCCCCCCAATTAACTTTGATACAGGGCCCCTCCAAGGCACGCTACGCCACTGGTTGTATAGATATTTTTGACACCTTGTTAACGTAGGTAATATATATTTTTGGACTTGACCGCACCTGTAGCCTCGTAGCATATCACAGTTTATTGACAATTTCGAGTGACATTTCCAGTATTAATGCGATGTAAAAAATAGTTGCCTTGAACCCACTAAAAATCGTTCACATTCAACTACTCGTATTCTTCGACGTATCAGAATGAACTAAAACTTGCTACCTATTTTAAGTGCTTGCATTTTAAAATGGCTGTGTTCTCAATGCAGATTCGAACTAGCTAGATGGCCTTGGTTGCAGCTGCTTGTTAAGTTGGATTCAACGTGTATTTGTCCTGTTCACCTCAAACCCTGACTTCGATTCGAAATTACCCTGATAATTCTAAATTAGTAACAAGTTATACTTGAAATACTACTGACTTCTGCCCACGACTGACCGTGCAGAAATAAGCTCGTATCCCAAATCAATATTTATACCAATCTGAACCTTGATGACCATATCGTCACTACTTTGAAAAAAGCTCGTATCTCAAAATCGATAATCTGGCTAATTGAACTTTACTGAGTGTGCAATAAAGTTCAGTTTGGTTTACATATTGATTTGAGATACGAGATTTTTTCAAAGTATCGAAAGTGACGATATGTTAAACCACAAGGAACTTAGAATAAAGACAGAATATAGACGAAGAATACAGACTTAGAATTACAGACAAAGTTAACACTTCATCTTGATAGCTGAGGCAGCTACCGCAACGTTATTGAATAGGCCACATTCTTGTTAAGGACATTGAGGGTGTAGACGACGCAATGTTCAATATATATATATATGTTTGTTACCTTTATAATTTTACTAGATTAAGTTTGTTTTTAAAAGTATATTGTAGAACGATACATAATTTTGTTGCCTGTAACGCCATCTTGGCGGGTGTGACCAGGACTTGCGCATAAAAACGACACAATGTCGGTAGTTGTATCTTGACGATTTCGCGAACGCTATAGCTGCTCACACGCATCAACGTTTTTCCCATTTTTTTGTGTAATTTTGGTTTTATTCGGCCCATCATCTACAGAGGGGTTAGGCTCAAAAACTCACTTTCCCGAAATGTGCACTTTTTCTAAAGGTACCTACACTTGTTTAGATGGATCACTTTCTCGGAAGGTGCACTGTCTCAAAAATTTCACTTCCCAATTGGTACACTTTCTAAGGTAGAGCACTAGATTTGGAAAAGTACGTACTAAATACCTATAGACGTCTATAGACGTTTAGACGACCAGATGGCCTAGTGGTTAGAAACCCTGACTATGAAGCTTGAGGTGCCGGGTTCGATTCCCGTGTCGGGGCAGATATTTGTATGAAAAATACGAATGTTTGTTCTCGGGTCTTGGGTGTTTAATATGTATTTAAGTATGTATCTATCTATATAAATATGTTTATCCGTTGCCTAGTACCCATAACACAAGCTTTGCTAAGCTTACTTTGGGACTAGGTCAATTGGTGTGAATTGTCCCGTGATATTTATTTCATTTATTTATTTATTTATACATATAGACTATTCGATAAACGGTAAAAATGCACGAGCACGAAGGATTTATCTAGGTACATGGGTAAAGATGTTATCATCGCCATCATAGCTTAGGAACTTCATCTAAGGAAAACTTTGGGGTGAAGATGACATTTTTGACTAGTGTACATTTTGGGAAAGTGTGCGTTTTGAGAAAATGTACTTTTTGGGAAAATGCACTTACGGGGAAAGTGCCTTTAATGGGCAAGTGTACATTTTGCGGAAAGTGCATTTTTAGATAAAGTGCACATTTCGGGAAAGTGAGTTTTTTGAGCCTAAACCACATTGAGTATCCTATATGTCTCGATCCAGATGTTTGTCAATCTGTGCCCCAAGGTTCACCAAAATCCGTTATGCCGTTAGTCTTAACATCTTCAAGACTTTTCTCATTTATGATGATGATGATGAAGCTAAGCCTCGGACGAACCATGGCGAAACTATTGGGGATCCCTGTACAGTCGAAGAAACTGAATCACGTATCAGGGTGAACCCTTTTCATTGCAAATGTCATGTTGACATTCCATACATGTGCCATAGAAATCATCGTGAAGTTGGTTGTGAAAAGGTTCCACCCTGGTAGGTACGCGATTCAGTTTCCTTGACTGTACGACTTCGGAACCCTAAATACGGTAAAGTCCTTACTTTGCCGACTATCCATATCGATACTTCCATATCCATCATCATCATCATTTCAGCCGTACTACGTCCACTGCTGGACATAGGCCTCCCTCATTGATCCATATCCATACTAATATTATAAATGTGAAAGTGTGTTTGTTTGTTTGTCCTTCTTTCACGTCGGAACTCGTCGGAACGGAAGGGCTGGAAAGTGACATAGGCTACTTTTTACCACGGGAAAATATCGCATTCCCTCGGGAAAACACGTTTTTATCTACTTCAGCGGGGACGAAGCCGCGGGCATCAGCTGTACTTAATAATAATTCGCAGCAGACTTCTCCACAGGTCGATGCTCTTATCAGTTCAACACAAACTTGCAACAGCCGATGGTAAAAATCTGAACTAATTTTTTTACACACTATTTCTATGTTTAACTCGACAACAGCGCCACAGTTACTAACTCAGATAACTTTGCCGTAGTATTTGCCTCTTGGATCATGTTAAAATAATCAAACAATGAAAAACCTATCCACTTTCTTTATGTTAAGTTTTTATTGGCATTTGAGTTTGTTTGCTTGTGATAAATGTGATAATGTACTTTTGTAATACTATCATGTCCTTTGGCATCGTTTGTATAAGAAACATTAATGTTGCTAGTTTGATAATATGGAGTGGAAGTACTCGTAATTATGTGAATAACATCATAGACCTGTTAAAAAAAACAGACTGCGTAAAAATATTTTCTTATTTACCCCCAAAAGTGGACCCATGTTCAAAATTACACTTCTATCTTTGGGTTACCGACTTACATACGAGTAGGTACCAAATTTCAACTCAAACTCAATAGGAAGTTTTGAAATACTATCGGTAATCCGTGTTTCGTGTGTGATTCCCGTTCCCACAGAAATTCCAGAAACATAATGGGGCTCCAGTGAAAAAGGAGTTAAGTCTGCAGAAATTAAACAGCTATTTTGTGTGTAAAGGGGGTTAAGTCGAAATCAGCTGTTCAACTTCTGCAGAATTAGCCCCTTTTTCACTAGAGCCCGTAGAGCCCCAGTATATGCCCTATGTTACTCTCGCAACTGAGAAGAATCTAAATCTAAGGGCATCTCACACTTCAAAATACATCGACCCGTTTAGGTTGCAGGGCGTGCTAAAGAATGATACATACATACATACATAAATACATACGCTCGCAAAGTAAAACCCTTCTTCGGTAGTCACGTAATAGAGACTCTACTTTTTTTTGCACTGTTACATTTTTTATATTTTATCATCATCATGTCAATCATAGAACGTCCACTGCTGGACATAGGCCTCCCTCATTGATGCCCAATCACTACAGTTGGAAGCGGCTTGCATCCATTTTGAACCTGCGACCTTTGCCAAATCTTCCGTCCACGTCGTTGGTGGACGTCCCACGCTGCGCTTGCCAGTCCGTGGTCTCTATTCGTGAACTTTTCGACCCCAATGGCTTCAGTTCTGCCTGCTATATGGCCTGCCCATTGCCATTTCAGTGAGCTAATCCGTTTGGCTGTGTCGGTGACCCTAGTTCTTATACGGATCTCCTCATTCTTGATTCGATTTAGAAATTTAAGAATTTTGAATTGATTGTGGTAATATTTCTATATTAGTTTATTTAAACATGGATCTCCCGTGAAACTCACTCATAGTGAAAATATTAAATATTTTTTTTTATTTAGGTAAATATTGTTTGCGTGATAAGTCCCGTTTAGTACCTATAATAATTGTGTCTCTTTGCCTGTTCTCCAAGTGATCAATTCCACTCTTTTTCTTTTTTCTTTACCGTGTATTTTCTAAACATCTAGCGTAGGAACTCGCCTTGTTTCAGCTTGCCATACTGGAGTTCAGAAAAGAAGATGCATTCTCTAAGTCATTGTATTGTACCTTTTGAAAACTCCTAATCCGTTAAGTTTTGCTTTCACGGAACTAAAATCTAGGATAGCAAAACACCTGCTTACTTCCAAAGTGTAGTAAGTCGTAAGTTTATCCATACTAATGTCAACCTTGGTTCTATTTTAATACGGTCTCAAAGAGTATTAACGGATTCTCATTCATACGTATTGATGTCGTTAAAACGAAAATGATCTCTTAACCCACTAATTTGACAATAATGTCAGATGCACTCATTCTCTAGGTCATGATCCGATACCGTTAAAGAATTGTCTTAATGGTAAACTTTCCTATGAGATATAAAACACTTACCTTTATCATAATCATCAACATCCCAGCCTGTATCTCAGAAAGAGAGAGCTTGGGCCGTAATTCCCACGCGGACCAACCGCCGGTTGGAAACTTCACTCACACCATTACAATTCTTCGCAGGTGCGTCCTGGCTTCCTGACGATGTATACCTTCATCATAAAGCCCATTATAAATTTCAAATGTAATTTCGCCCGCATTTTCAGCAACACTGTTTTCAATTCAAAACGGGGCTTGTAACGCTTTTTACAACCTACATACAAAAACCTGCATGTTATCATCACTCATGCATGACCACCTCAAAACAAATTTGATCTATCACTCAATGTCACCCGCTAATCGAAAACTATCAAAATGAGCTGTGAAGAAAACGGCTTCCAAGCCTTCATGAGCGCTTTATACAACCTCATCGACGCTCCTGTAACTGCTTTTAGGGAAAACTTCGTATGTCCCAACCAGCAGAAGTACCCTTGGTACCACCGACAATACAAAAGGGTACCCACAATAGACCAATGCTTCGCCGATGACGTAGTATGCGACTTCGAGGCTAACTCCCAATTTAAAAGAGACCGTGCTGTGGACTCGGAAATCTTGAGCATTTTGAGACAACGGTTCGAAGATTGCATGATGTTCGAAGCGCCTGATATAAACGTGTGCAAGCCTCTATATGAGAAGTATAAGGATGGTGAAGAAGCGTGGTTTATTAAGTATGGGGATCTCGGGGCGTATGGTGATGCGAGGAAGGCATTTATGAAGCAGAAGCACAGGATGGCTTGGGAAAAGAAATTTGGACCGCTTTCGGATAAGAAATGAAATTTTTCATATTGTTTTTAGACGGTTTTCTTTTCGCTTCTCTATGACTTGCCTGAATTTCGTTGCCATAATGTATCGTTTTCCATGATTTTCATTTGTCATAAAGTTATTTATTTCTGAAACCGTATTTTCTTCAGAACTGTTATTGAACTAACCTAACACAAGTACTGCATTCTATAAGATGACTTTTAAGATAAATTAAAAATTTTAAAAACCCCCAACGCAACTCAATCTAATCTTAGATCCTTCCTTCCGCAGCATACAAAAGAGCTGATAATTTTGAAACGGCTGGACCAATTTTGATGAAACATGTCTAAGGCCAAGAAACCTGCATCAAATAAAAAAACCGCATCCAAATCGGTTCACCCATTCAAGAGTTATAATGCCACAGACAGACAGACAGACACACACACACAATACATAGTGGCCAAACTTATAATAACAACCCTCTTTTTGTGTCGGTGGTTAAAAAATGTGAAAACAGTATACGCTTCTATACAACGTGTCCCCAGCCCATGGACACAGAATGAACACCCTCGTAATACTACTTCTCACAAATGCTGTGAAACAGTTTTTGTTTTAATTAGAAGTAACTAGCGACCCGCCCCGGCTTTGCACGGGTGCAATTATGTATGTATTATACAATATAAACCTTCCTCTTGAATATTCTATCTATTTAAAAAACCGCACCAAAATCCGTTGCGTTGTTTTAAAGATCGAAGCATACATAGGGACAGACAGACAGACAGCGGGAAGCGACTTTGTTTTATACTAGGTATGTAGAGATATCAAAAATCAAAAAATTTCTAACAAATTTAATTCAAGATAATTGATAGAAAAAAAGTAGCATCCTTCACTATTGACACGAATAAGATGAATAGAGATGCCTGTGTGAGTGACACACTTGTTAAAGTCAAAGGCAGGAATATGTGTGCGTGTCTACTCTACAGGCACAGGCAACAAACATGATCGGAAAAGGTGAATTGAATGTCTGATTTGCCAGCAAATATTAGGCCTATTATTTGATATTATTTAGCTGATCGGACTAATCGAAATTAAGTAAACTAATCGAAATTGCAACTTTAAGATTAAAATAATTAATGACGCCAAATTTACATAAACATAGCATTTAATAAAGTAAACAAATGTAAAAACTTAGAATTGTAAATATTCGAAGTGACTACCATTTCTTAGTATGCACATTTCTAATCGCCGCCTCATATTGTTCTGGACTTTTTGTAACAAATCACTACCTTGTCTTTAACTTATCGAATGCCAACTGTATCCTATCCCGCAAATCTTCTAGGGTGTCCACATCACTTGCGTAAACTTCGTCCTTTACAAAACCCCACAAAAAAAAATCAAGGGGTCAGATCTGGAGATCTTAGCGGCCATCTTCGAGGTCCATAGCGTCCAATCTATCTCTCATCAAACATCTGATTGAGGCGGTCTTTGGCCTCTACCACGGAATGTGCCGGTGCTCCATCTAACCGGAACCATGCCCGCTGGTAGCTTGCGAGACTGATATTGTCTAGGTAATCAGAAACTGGCCTGAAGTCTAGAAATCGTCCACGATTTAGTGTGCCGTCAATGAATACCGGACCAATGATATTATCGCCGTGGATACCAGCCCAAACATTTAAGGAAAACCGGTACCGATGGGCAGATTCGCGACATACGTGTGGGTTCAGCAAACTCCAATAATGATAATTGTGGCGATTCCACATGCCATTTCGTGTAACGGTACTTTCATCCGTCCAAAATATGTCTGATAAAAAACAAGGAGTTTCTGCTATCTTATCTGCAACCACTGACAATATTCCACTCTCACTAATCTACCGCGAGACAAAAGCGCTTGCACCTTGCGAAATTTTTAAGGGTGCCATTTTTCACGTTCCAATATTCTATGAACAGCGTTACGGTGAACATGAAAACGCCGAGCCGCTCGCCGCAAGCTAGATTTTGGCGTGCGGCGAAAGTATTCAAGAATACGTTGTTCTTGCCAGCTACGCCACTGCGTCTGAGAATGAGTAGACTTGAAATGTTAGTTCCCAAGTGGGCCGAGTACACACACACCATTGAATTTTTCGCAGGTGTTTTACTTGTTTTATTTCACACAGAAGACAATACGGACATTTCTGATGTAATGTATCTACAGATGCTTTATTATTTGTGCAAGGATGAGGAGTAATAAAGATAGTATCTGAGCAAATACGACGTATGACGCGCAGTTTTCCATTTGTCTTTGTCACTGTTTGGTACCTTGTCACGCCGTGATTTGATAGTTTTCACTATTTATTTATATTAATTTTTAAAGTAAATTATAATAATTTATGCGTTGTTTCTGTTGAAGTGATTATTGTGTTGAAACGTGGTTAAACGTAAGTGAATGAATGACTTTTCATCGGACTGTCGAAGGAGGGTTATGTTTTTCGAGCGTATGTATTTACGTATGTATGTATGTACAGGTCGATTCACAAGAGTTGGCACGAATGAATTGAATGAAAGTAATGTCAGTTTGACATTTTTGTAGGAAAATGAATGACTGATGCATGCCATTTTCATATTTGTGTGAAGTGTATTCAAATAGGTAACACATAGATACTTTCATTCGCTCATTTGATCCATTCGTTCCAGCTCTTGTGAATCGACTTGTATGTATCATTCTTTGGCACGCCCTGCAGCCTAGACGGCTCAATGGATTTTGAAGTGTGAGGTGTCATTAGATTCGTCTCAGTTCCGCGAGTGGCATAGTATATATATTTTCCCGGAATTCTCATGAGAACGGGAATTGTACAGGCGGAATTTTTTTCATTTATTATTTTGGCGAATAAGTAAACGAGACAAAAAAGAGGGGGAAGAACGACGAACGAGTCCAAGGAAGACAGTGACGAAAAACGAATAAGTACCTAAGACGTATTAAGAGATAGACAAGTTGCAGAATTTAACCAAATAAGATAGTGACGGATAACGAACAAAACGAAGACGAATACAGAATGAGATGAAATAAGAATTAAACGAAAAACGAATGAGGCGAGATAATAAGATACCGGTATTTCTAAGTAATGCGAGCAAAGCTAGTGATATATAAAACATGATGCAAAAGACACAGTCTCGCCTTAGGTCATGTCTACCACAATCAAGTGTCTAGCTCCAGTTTAGGCTGCCTGTAGTCTTTCAATAAGTTAGTCACGTTATTTTTTATAGGTTCAGATTTTAGCACAAGTAACATCCAGCGTCAGTGGTCGCTAATTTTCCCAATTGCGTGCAAAATCAGTCGTGCGTGCTCGCCCCGTATCGTTGATGAATGGAGCAGGGAAGGGCAAAATATATCGACATATCGATACATCGATAATTTTCCAGAAAATAATCGATACCGTTGACATTTTTTTAAGAGCTTTATATTTTATACTAACTATGTATTCCATTTATCATTGTAATATTTGCGCGTTTCATAATTACTAAATTAATTAATATAACCTTCTGAATCCCGATTTTTTCTAACTATCGAAGTGCTTAAGACCCAGATGAGAATCATAACATTTGTAATTTTGGAAATTATTTTAGCATATTTAAGGTTATTTATTCACTGAGCAATTTATACAGTACATTCAGCAGTCATTTTTACATTGATTTGTGATTTATAAAGTACGGTAGGACTCACGAGGACAAACCAAAACGCGAGAGCTTTTGATAAAAATATTAGCTAGAATTACTGAACCGGTGAGATACCTACCACCTTTGGCCTCATCTGCACTATCATCAAGTAAGATAGAAGTCAATTACGGGTAAGTTTTATGTAAAAAAAACTTAAAAACATGTTTTTTTTATAGAAAATAAAACTAATAAAACTGTCATTTGGTGTTAACTTTTTTCACGTTCGAATATTTTGTAAATTTTTTTAGGTAGGTACCCAATTGCATTGGGGTAATAATATCGATATGTCGATATTTATGGAGTATATACTGAATGATACACTATACCAATGCCGTGACCTTGACCGGCACGCTACAGACTGTGCTGATTGAGCCACAGATAAGGCAGATCAAAGTGACATCATTGGGAAAAACTGAATCATTATCATCATCATCGTTTCAGACGAAAGACGTCTGCTGAACACAGGCTTCTCCAAAGTTCGCCAAACAGATGGCCTTGCACCATTTATGAACTGAAACAATTACTTTGCTCACCTTCATGCAGTCTAACATTTCACATTTAACATTTTTGCTGTCTTACATTTGGTAGCATAGCATACGGTTGTGGTACCGACTCTGAAGATGAGCTCTGGTTGAGTTCAAAACGCGTCAGTATAGTATGGTGGTGGTGATAGTTGGGTTTGTGTGATTTGC
Source organism: Archips xylosteana (assembly GCA_947563465.1). NCBI lineage: Eukaryota > Metazoa > Arthropoda > Insecta > Lepidoptera > Tortricidae > Archips > Archips xylosteana. Next base: position 2,069,520 of record OX387355.1, read on the forward strand.
GTGTGTTCATACAGTGTGGAGGTGGAGGAACTGCATGAACACGCATTTCTTACATAAACGTAACTATCGTAAGGTCGCGGGTGAGCAAAGTAATTGTTTCAGTTCATGAACTTTAAAGACAGTGCTTCATTTTGGACACTATGCGTTAAAGCGTTAAATACTTCGATGTTTATGATGGCGACTGTACTGTACCTGCATAATTTATTACTATAAAAGGAATACAAGATGCTACCTTTGTAGCTACATTGAAATTAATAGGCACTTCAGATAATAACTATCATCACTTTACCTAGAACATGCTTGGTGTGATGAGCTGATGAGTGTAGGTGTACCGTGGCACGTGTAGTACGTGCTGGTACGTGAGACGTTCATAAAACAATTGACAATAATACCTGATGTCTTCAAACAATCATAGTATTTTTATGGTTCCGCACCTAAGAAAGGAAAAAGCGGAACCCTTATAGGATCACTTTGTTGTCCGTCCGTCCGTCTGTCAAGACCCTTTTTCTCAGGAACGCGTGGAGGTATCAAACTGAAATTTATATCAAATACTCAGGTCTACTGTCCCTTGGAGCTGTGAAAAAAATCAAACTAGGTACTAAGCCAACGCAATCAAAAGATACAGCCGTTTATGCCGCATATTTTCGACACTCGCAAGGGAATCAAAACCTACAGGGTACTTCCCGTGAACTCACAATCTTGAAATTTGGTACAAAGCAAGGTCTTATACCTAGCACAGATAAAGGAGAAATTGCGAAAAGCATAATTTTTTTTGTCAGTCTGTCTATTCCACACTGCGCACATTTTGCTTAGGAGCAGGGGCATGCTAAGACTGGATGTTCATAGATACATATAAATTTGTACGGAACCCTCGGTGCGCGAGTCCGACTCGCACTTGGCCGGTTTTTTATCATCTGTTATATTTACAAGTGGCGGCCGTGAACCGGGAGACATGGCGTGTGAAGGTCCCAACAAGATGGAACGACAATCTGGTAGGTTAAGCGGGGTTTACACGGGTGACTAAAGCCGCACGATTTTTGCCACGCGGCTAAAATCGACCGTCTAAATGACAATTCGGCTAGACCAGCCATACTCTACGCCATACTCTACGGTTACGGTACGGTTCCGCGATACCCCTGTATGGGTTCCGCAAGAATTGAAAAAAAAAATTCAAAACACCTACGTACATGGCACTTTTATTATGCCTATTAATAAAGAATACACTTTTAAAAACTATTGTTTTATTGTAGGGTTCCGTCAAGTATTTCGCTTTCCAAAAGGGTTCCGTCACCAAAAAAGATGGAGAACCGCTGGGCTACACTAAAGCCGCAAGCCCCAAAGTTGGGTAGCATCCGACTTTGGCCGCGCGACTAGCCGCACGGCGAAAATCGCGGTGTCATTAGATTTGGATGCCATGGGACCGATCTGTTTGGCGAGCCTTCGGGGAGGCCTAAGTTCAGTGGACGTCTTTCGGCTGAAATGATGATGAATCACAAATTATAAATTATTTATCTTTCTGAACATAGGCCTCCCCCAAGGCTCGCCGAAGAGATCGGTCCCGTGCCATCCGCATCCAACGCGATCCCGCAACCTTAAGGTCGTCGCTCCATCTTGTTGGAGGCCTACCTGCACTGCGTTTTCCGGTCCGTGGACGCCACTCGAGAAGTTTTACGAGCGATGTGCCCTGCCCACTGCTACTTGAGTCTGGCGATTCTTCGAGCTATATTATGTTCGTGACTTTAGTTTTTGCGCGGATTTCATCATTTCATTTCATTAATAGATAATAGACAGATATATAAAACTGGTATTAGGGAGGGGTATGAGGGGGAGGGTTATGAACTGTTGTGAAAGGATAACGTTAGGAATTTTGTTTTTTTTTATAAAGGGGGGGGTAGTCCATAGAAGGTTGGGAACCTATCATCATGCTAGCCTATATACTGCCATACTGCAGGGCACAAGCCTGGGCCGTAGGTCCCACGAGGCCCAATGCGGATTGGGAACTTCACTCACACACACCAATAACTATTAGTATACCCGGGACTTATCACGCATTCATATTTTTACATCAACGTTTCAACCACATTGCAGTGGCCGTGATCACGAGTTCACTGAAGTGTAGACGTCACGTTCGTTTAGCCGCGCGAGACTTTCGAACTACGATTAGAATCAGCACCCGTATCTCGAACTACTTGTCCTTGATCGCGATTTCCACCCCATCACACCGACACACAACACTAAAAACATCCGACGATCTTTCCAAACATTCATCCCGACAATTTATCATTCACACACACCAGTGAATTTTTTCTCAGGCGTGTGCAGGTTTCCTCACGACGTTTTCCTTCACTGTAACGCACATGGAACCTATGATCTAGTCTATTTAAAAAAATATAACTAACACCATGAAAAATAAAATCACCAGTTTTGCAACAAAAATCTCACCAGCATTTCTTCTTCTTTAGATGAGCTGCGCTCGTATCCTCCACGTACTCCGTCGTTGCAAGCGGCTCGACGACTCAGAAGAGATCGGCTCCACCCCCCTCTCCCGATGCCTGGGTCTGTTTGACCTGACGGCCCTCGGGGTGGGAAGTACCCTGGGTCTTGGAGTCTACGTGCTGGCTGGGGCTGTAGCCAAGACTGTCGCAGGTCCAGCCGTGACCCTGAGCTTCTTGGTCGCAGCTATTGCATCAGCTTTCGCTGGTAAGGAATCAAATTTAAACTCAAAACTTTTCATAAAGATCCTAATAAGTAATTGTTTTGGGAATAGTTGTGTTGTTCTCTTGTTTCATCGTCATCCTCATTTCAGTCGATAGACGTCCACTGCTGAACATAGTCCTCCCCTAAATAGCGACCGCTTAACGACCGCTTTAGCCTAGTTGGTAGTGACCCTGCCTACGAAGCAAGAGGTCCTGGGTTCAAATCCCGGTAAGGGCATTTATTTGTGTGATGAGCACGAATATTTGTTCCTGAGTTATGGATGTTTTCTATGTATTTAAGTATTTATTTATCTATATAAGTATGTTTATCGTCGTCTAGTACCCATAGTACAAGTTTTGCTTAGTTTGGGACTAGGTCGATTTGTGTAAGATTGTCCCCTAATATTTATTTATTTATTTATATTTAAATTTCGCCAAATAGACCGGAGTTTACAAGATTGAAAAATGGAGTAATATTTTTCAACCGCCTTCAAAACAAAGGAGGAGGTTCTCAATTAGACTGTATGTTTGTACCTACTCAGTTATGTTCTGTACTATGTAGACGACTCTTTCTTCAGCCAAAATTAAGGGGCTACTGCAGTTAGTACGATTTTTTGGCTTTGGTTCATGATCTCTAGGACTGTCGACCCTAAATCCGAGCTCATTAGAAATCCCACCAAGCAAATAACAAATTGTCTTATCCTAACGTGAATTTTGTTGAAAATACACTGTAATAAGTAATACTACTTAGTTAAGAACCCAAAGATAATAATGCTGGTAAAAACTGGCTGGTATTCTGTAGCGAATGATTTTTGGGAATGAGTTTAATCTCATATTATTATCATTACCCGGAACTTTATTTTGTTTTCATATTAAGTAATGTAATTTGACGCAGTTTTTCTCTGCTAAAACTTCCGTTATCTCACCAACTCTCTGCCTATCTCATTTGAAAAGGAGCCACGGTTTAAAAGGCTTATAACAATAAAGTTTGTGTTATGTTATGACTGAATCAGTCATGATGTTAATGAATGGTGCAATAGTATTTTTAATGTCTTTCATTATACTTATTCCGTGTTTGAAATTACCAGGAAATCTGTTTTTTTTACTGTCAAACCAATGGTAATTAATTATATTACTACTAGCTTTTGCCCGCGGCTTCGCTCGCGTGTACCATGAGAATTCCAAAGAACCAAGATATCAAGCAAGCAAGCATGCAATCAAGATTGCTTGCGTGACAATGGGACCATCTCAGGAGTATATTATATTCTTTCGAATAAAGAAATAATTTTTAAAATCGGTCCACAATTGACCGAGAAATCGGTGAACATACCTACATAAAAAAATACATAAAATGGAATGCATAACCTCCTCCTTTTTTTGAAGTCGGTTAAAGAGCCCTTTGCGGCCTACTTACAGTATAAACTTATGAATTTTGAAATTTTAGCTTACAACCAGTAAAACGCAAAATCCCGTTTTTTCCCGTTCCCGTAAGAATTTCGGAAAATACTTTCTTAATACTGGGAAAGTTCTCTCTCAATGCTCCTCTACACTCCCCAAGCAACTCATGCCGAATTTCAGCTTTCTACGACCAGTAAAACGAAAAATCCCGTTTTTTCCCATTTCCGTGAGAATTTTGGAAAGTCCTCTCTCAATGCTCCTCTGCACTCCCCAAGCAACCTACATGCCGAATTTCAGCTTTCTACGACCAGTAAAACGAAAAATTCCGTTTTTTCCCGTTCCCGTGGGAATTTTGGAAAGTTCTCTTTCAATGTTCCTTTACACTTCCCAAGTAAGTCAAGTAACCTACATGCCGAATTTCAGCTTTCTACGACCAGTAAAATGAAAAATCCCGTTTTTCCTTATCCCGTGGGAATTTCCGAAAATCCTTAAAACTGTTTTTTACTATTATAATTACCTACTTCTATGCCAAGTTTGAAGAGTCTAGTAATTATTGTTCATAGGATCCCGTTGAAGTTAATATATAAATCCCGTTTTTTCCTTATCCCGTGGGAATTTTGAAAAATCCTGAAATTAATGTTTTAAATAATGCAATACCTACTTGTGTATCAAATTTGAAGAGTCTAGTTATTATAGTTACTGAGATAGGGTCACTCGGAATCGAATTTATAAATCCCGTTTTTTCCAGTTCCCGTGGGAATTCCCAAAAATCCTTCCTTAATGGATGCCTACATTGTATAAGGTATCTAAGTGCAAAATTTCAAGTCTCTAGGTCCAGTGGTTTGGGCTGTGCGTTGATATATCAACAGTAATTTAGACATTTCAACCCCATCGTACCCCATCCAGGGAGATGGTATTTTACGTCCGCCACATCGGATTTTAAAACTGTTGTTGTTTTCGTAACCAGCGACCCGATAAACCACAGAAACAATACTTATGTTGATTTTCAGACTTTGTCACCCTATTTCCCCCTTTTAGGGGTTGAATTCCCAAAAAACCTGAAACACATGTTTAATAATTTATCGTTAGGAGTACTTCTGTGAAGTTTCGAATAAAATAGTCAAACTAATCTTGTTTCCCCATACAAACTTTGGACCCCCGTTTCACCCCCTTAGGGAGTGAATTTTGAAAAATCCTTTCTTAGTGCACCCCTAGACCTTATAAGGAACCTACGTGCCAAATTTGGAATCTCTAGGCCCAGCGGTTTGGGCTGTGCGTTGATATGTCAGTCAGTCAGTCAGTCAGTTTCTTCTTTTATATATATAGATAAATTCTTCTGTATCATTTATGCCATCCCAGAAAAATCATGTCCCATGATATTTCAAATTAAACGTGGTTGTGTTTAATTAAACATTCAATTTGTCGATTCCTCATCATAATCGTCATCCTATCTGGAGTTAACTTTTGGGTCTTTTCCGTGATTGGTTTTAAATCGATTGGAATCAATGTTTTGAAAAAAGCTATCACTCAAATTCGGAACTTTGTCAATGATATCCAAAGACTGGCATTCCTCATCTTTAGTACTCTCCATTCTGAAGCTCAGCAGTAAATTTCTAAATCTTTCCTTGTCCAAAACTCTTAAGTACTGGCCTGAACAGTTATGTTCTGTTGTTCTCTCTGTTATTTCGAATTCATCCCAAATGTAACTAGCCTACTGATTTTCTTGTTGCTAAAATTTGTATAGTATAAATCTTCCCAGGTGAACTTTTCGCTTCGAGCCCTTATCTTTAAAAACAAACGGTATCGTCATAGTATTAATGTTCAAATTTAATGTAATGGCTCGAAGCGAAAAATTCACCTGGGATGATTTATACTATATGCTTGAATTTGTTACTCTTTAACGCTTTAACATCTTGATGAAATTTAGCATTAGGTTTCTGGACTTCTGGAATCACACATAAGCTACTTTTTATCCCAATATTTCCATGGGATACATTTAAAGATTCAAAATCTTAATTGCTAAGCTAGAGAACACTAAATTTTGCATGGGCATCTTTCATACAACGTAACTTTTGGGAATTTGTTTAGGAATTTACTAAAATTCCGTAATATCAGTTAGACTGCCAGCCCTAATTGCTAATCAAATTAAAGGACAAAATATCTTTAATTAGGCTATAAAAAGCACTTATGAATATCGAAGAATCTACCACCGGTTCGGAGAACCGTGGTGAGAAAAACCGGCAAGAAACTCAACAACTTAATTTTTATTATCTTTTTTCAGGTCTTTGTTACGCAGAGTTTGCTTCCCGTGTCCCCAAAGCCGGTTCCGCTTATGTCTACAGCTACGTCAGCGTCGGCGAGTTCATCGCATTTACCATCGGATGGAACCTCATCCTCGAATACGTCATCGGCACCGCCAGCGTAGCCAAGGGGATGGCCAACTACATCGATAGCCTCTGCAACAACACCATGGCGAAGACCATGACGGATTGGGCGCCGATGAATATTTCGTTTATGGCTGACTACCCCGACTTCTTCGCGTTCGTGCTGGTTTTACTGATAACAAGTAAGTTTTGGTGTAGGTGGATTTTTTTGAGTTAAAAAGCTGTGGTAGTGTAGCAGGGCCAGCCTGAGCATTCCTGGTGCTCTAGGCAAAAAATTGAAACGGCGCCCTCTTGATAGAATTTGTGACGAAATAATACAACAGTGTAACAATTCAACTCAAGTTATAATTCCTCTTGATGTACCATCCATGCCTGCTAACACCAGCAGATGTTCCTCCATTTTATATAATTTAAATGATAGGGACCAAACGAGATTCTCTGAAATTTGACTGAGATCTTTTGATTTGATAGATAATTTAAATACTATACTCGAAAAATACTTAGATATTGATTCCTATTCTCTGATTCCAGTGCTCCTAGCGTTTGGTGTGAAGGAGTCTACAAAGTTGAACAACGTGTTCACCGCACTCAACATGATCACGGTCATCATCGTGATTATCGCTGGGGCCGTTAAGAGTGAGTACAAATGCTGTTCTATTTCGAAGTTAGGGAGCACATTATTAGATATTGTAAATTACAATTGTACCTTTTTCCTTTGGCATTATTAATAATATTTATGAGAATAGAATGGAACAGAATTTTTTTTTTGAAACTTAGCATTAGTGTAATTCTTTAAGCTGAATTGAACTGTATATTGTATTGCATGGAATTCTTTAAAGCAATAAATGACTGAATACTGACTGAATACTGAATATATTATCTGTCTATTGATCAACAATTTTGCCGCTGTCAAGAAGAAGACAGTAGTGTTGCCTATCGTATCGATAGTCTGTCGATATTATCGCCACGTGCGATACTATTGATAATGGCAATACAATCGATACTTTCGATATGTAGTTTTATGTCCAATAGAAACGATAGTATTGCATAATCAGTCAATAGTGACCAAAAACAATTGATACTATCGATAGTACTGAAAATTCGACACTATCGATGGTATAAAACTATCGATACTAACGATAGTATCGATTATTTTTGGTCACTATTGGCTGATTTTGCAATACTACCGATATATCCGATGCTACTGGACATATCGTTACTGATACTATCGACAATTGGCGATGCTATCGTTAGTTCTATCGATATCCTGAATAGTTTTGAATGTTGGAGATGTATAGTCTTCCAAAGTCTAAAGTCTAAACTATTAATATAGGTAATAAAAGTATTTATCTCATAGTATTAACTCTCTGCAGGTAACCCAGCAAACTGGTTCATAAAGCTTGAAGAGATCCCACCGGAGTACCAAAGCCAAGCCGGGAACGGTGGCTTCATGCCCTGGGGCGTTGCCGGAGTCATGGCTGGTGCAGCCAAGTGCTTCTTCGGCTTCGTCGGCTTTGATTGCGTGGCCACCACGGGGGAAGAGGCAAAGAACCCGAAGAGGGACATACCTCTGTCGATTGTGTTGTCGCTGGTGGTGATATTCGTGTCGTACTTCAGTATTGCGACTGTGCTGACGATGATGTGGCCGTATTATTTGCAGGTCAGTATTAGTTGAACACTAGGCTATTCCCTGGGATTTGCTTACGTGAAACATTAGGAACCAATTGAATAAAAGTTCTGACAAGAATACGAGACTGCACTAATAGCCTCTTGAAAACAATAGCCGTACAAAACAAGTGCTCCAGCATCATTTAAAAATACAATGTCTCTTGATGACTATGAATACAGGTTTTAAGTAAGCTACTAGAAGTAACAGACAGAGAACCAAAGTTATCGACATAGCCCACCGCATTAGCACGCTGATGTGGCAATGGGCAGGCCATATAACCCGAAGAACTGATAACCGTTGGGGTAGACGAGTTCTTGAGTGGAGACCACGGATCGGCAAACGTAGCGTGGGACGTCCTCAGACTCGGTGGAGCGATGATCTCCGCAAGGCGGCTGGCAAGAGCTGGATGAGAGTGGCCGAGGATCGTGCTCAGTGGCGTGCCATGGGAGAGGCCTACGTCTAGCAGTGGACGAACATAGGCTGATGATGATGATGATGACTAACAGTAAACGGATATTTGTATTCTGAATAGCAAAATTTATTATTATTACTAACTTTATCGGGGATTTACCCGTGTTAGTAACAGGTCCATATCGGGTTGCATACAATTTAAAGTCCAAATTCATCATTTCGCGGAACTCTTTTTTTTAACCCTGACACAAAAAGAGGGGTGTTATAAGTTTGACCGCTCTGTGTGTGTGTGTGTCTGTCTGTGGCATCATAGCTCTTTTTTAAACGGGTAAACCGATTTGGATGCAGTTGTTTTTATTTGAAAGCAGGTTTCTTGGCGATGGTTTCAAAGCCGTTCGCATAAAGTGTAGTATTGCTTGGTCTGGTTCACGAATAAGTTGGTTACCTATAGTTTGTACAATAAGTCGTCAGACAAGAAACGAGATGATTTAAAAACTTGGAAGAGTTTCGACCTTGGACTTCGAAGATAAAAACCTATTTGCAGTCGTGACCGACAAATCGGTTTGCTTGTCACTCTTTTTTATGTACTGATGTTAAAAAGTAGTCGCCAAGGTCTTCCCACGAAACTAATCTAGAGCACTGCTTTGTTAATTAAATTCCATAGTACTTAAGTCGGATGCATCGTTGAAATCACGTAACAGCCATTACCCATGGACTTTACCCGCTGTATTCCGCTACAGTAACTACTTCCTTAAAAAACAAACTTTTTTGTTGAGTTTCTTGCCAGTTTCTTAGCATCAGAGGATTTTTCCGCACCGGTGGTAGATTTTTCGACGTTCATAAGCGCATGTGATAGCCTAAATGTTATGATAGTAAGGTAGTATTATACTTACAAAGTATTATTCAAAGTATTATCAGGAAACGTTGGCTGTACTGAAATGATCAAACACATTAGCTTTCGCATCCCTAGAGCTCCCCTTAGGAATAATTATCGGCCTTTATCGCTGCCTCGGGCTAAGACTAGATACCGTCAGAACTCTTATTTCTATCGTGCTGCAAAGTCGACGAATGAATTTTGTCAACAGAATGAGGACCTAGATTTGTTTTTATTGAAACCCACTGCAGTTAGGAAGCGAATAGCGTCCGTTTTCTTTGCTCCCCAATCCGATTGTACTAGGTTATTAACTTATTAAGATTCTAAATGGTTTTTCTCTTTCTTTTGTGTAATTTTTTTTTTTTCTTTTTTTTGCAATCAGGTATGTAGGTACCACCTACTAAGTAGGTACAAGTGAGTATCCATTAATAATTATTAGCCAAAAGTATTTAAAAAAAACGCAAACCGAAAAAAAGGCCACTCAATATACTGTTAGCTGTAAGCTCTAAGTAAGAATGGGCTCGGTACAGATTCGCAATAACGATTCATACAAACCAGTGGTGTCGCGTGCAGTCTGCGGTTGTACTTTGCGGTCTGCAGCCCGCCTCGGACTTGTACCTACCTTTACAGAATAATTTATATAAAGTTGAACGTTGAATAAAACCTTGTAAAACCTTTTAGGACGCTGACGCCCCGTTCCCCCATGTCTTCACCGAAGCTGGTCTCCCAGTCATCAAGTGGATAGTGACTATTGGGGCCATCTTCGCTCTCTGCACCAGCCTGCTCGGAGCCATGTTCCCGCTGCCTCGGGTCCTGTATGCCATGGGCAGCGACGGAGTACTCTTCAAACCCTTTGCAGCCATCAATGGGTGGACCAGAACGCCTTTGTTGGGCACGTTCTTGAGCGGATTACTATCAGGTCTTGGATAAATTTTGAAATGATTTTGAAGTGGATATGGTTTAACTAATAATACAAGTCACATTTGCTTTTTCTTTCTACCAAAGTTCAGTTTATTACTTTTATTTATTTCAAAATAACTAAAATATATTATTATTAAGGGGAGTCCCTTTAGGCAAGTTTCCAAAGATACTGGCAGCGTTCCCCTTTTGAATAGCTAAACTAATTCTTTGTTCGAGGTAGCTGCCAGCTCTTCGGTCTCCTGTGACGTCAACTAATATCTTTTGAAATAAATAAAAGTAAAAGCTTGTTTAGCACAAGCTTTGTTTAGTTTGGGGCTAAGTCAAGTATTGTAAATTGGTGACGGTTTTTTTTTATTTCAGCTATCATGGCGGCGATGTTCAACTTGAACCAGTTGATTGACATGATGTCTATTGGTACTCTTCTCGCTTACACCATCGTCGCAACCAGCGTCCTCATCCTCAGGTAACATGCCTACACCTGAAAATATTAATAAAAATCAGTCAAGCCGTTTCGGAGGAGTTCTATAACAAACACCGTGATAAGCTTGTGATAAGATAAGAAGATAGTAATGCACTTAATAGTAATTATAGTAATATACTTACAACTAGTATAGTATGGATGCCAAACGTGTCTCAAATGTAACGTGAAATCTAATACATAAAAATTTCGTGTCACGGTGTATGTTATCGAACTCCTCCGAAACGGTTTGACCGATTTTTATGAAACTTTTTTCTCCATATTCGGTAGGTCTGAGAATAGGTCGTAGGCTATTTTTTATAACGCTATTCTTCGCAGACGGACTCGCGGGCAACAGCTAGTAAAATATAAAAACGTAAGGTATATCAACTTTCATCATCATTTCCTAGCAGGCCATAACTTAACAGAATAAAACTATTGATTTTTTTACATTTGAATGTAAAATACGATTTCCAGCGACCGTTCTTTAGGCAATATTATTATGGCTTCTGGTCTTCCGGTTCATGGTAGCCAATCAAAAACCTTTCTCACCTTGTAGTTATGGGCTTTTCTAGGAATGTATCTTGCCCATTGGCACTTCAACAACTACCAACCGGAAGACGCAGGGAGGCCTACGAAATTCGAAGTTCGTACCGTGTCAGGAACTCTTCTGTTTAAGAGGCTGACAACGCCTAATTTTGTTGAAATTGATGTCATTTAAACAGTTTTTTAAGAAAAACTGCTTGTTCTAGCACATCAAAAAAATTATATGTTAATATTCATCATATTTCAAAGACCGTGGACGGACTCGATACATAATTTGACGAAATCGGCTCGATAGAAAATAATTGCAAAGATAGGTCTTAAAATCATCATTAAACGGTTCTATGTCTTTATTTTTTTGGCGTATGCGTCTGCAATTAAAAACATAAAGTCAACATATTCATACCTAAACCGCTAACTAGTCATATTTCACAAATAATCCACAGTTTTTTTTTAATTAAATATTTGCCCGATAAATTTCAATATACCCGGCTGCCCAGTAATAGCGGCATCTCGTTTACTCCGATACAAATAGACAGTGTGCGCCGACGTTAGTGTTGACAGCGTCTTAATACTGCTACCATAAACAGAACGGCAGGATACAATGTTCGAAGATCGAATTTCGTAGCCCCCTTTGGCTTGCTAGCTAGCGTACTCTTTCCCGTACGCGTTGCAATAGGCGAGAATGAGATAGGTATATCGCGGCGGTTATTTTTCGCGCTTATAAATGATCATATGACGGCGTCCCATTTTGGCCCGCGTGCCAGGTGAGGGGTTAACGAATACAGGTACAGCATCGTTCAAAGGGTTGTTTCTTATGATGTCCAGATACGAGCAGGAATCAGATCTCTCCATCAACGGTATGAAGCCGATTCCTGATACTCCGTACTCCGTAGCCAAGCAGAGCTTCAACCTGCTTGGGCTGAAGCGGCCGACCAATCTGTCCTCGTCCATCGCCAAGTCATCCATAGTTATATTGTGTAAGTATCTGTTTACGATTCTTACTTACTGGCTGCTGGAGGAGGGTTATGTTTTTCGAGCGTATGTATTTATGTATATATCACTCTTATTAGGTCATCATCATCATCCCAGCCTACTGCAAGGCATAGGCCGCCTCTCAGAATGAAAGGTCTTGGGCCGTTGTTCCCACGCGGGCCCAGTGCGGATTGGGAACTTCACACATACCATTGAATTTCATCTCAGGAGTGTGCAGGTTTCCTTCACCTTAAAAGCTCATGGTAAATTTCAAATATAATTTCGCACATAGATTTCTAAAACCCAGAGGTGCGAGCCCGGATTCGAACCCACGGCCCTCTGCTGGAGAGCCAATAGGTCAATTCGTAACTATGCAATTTTTCCGGGATAAAAAGTATGATTTAGAAAACGTCCGTCAGATTCCACTTTCGTCAGATCACTCTTTTTTCCGTATAGATCAGAATTTTGAAACTGGTGACGGAACAGCAATTATCGTGATTCCTCGTCCGTCAGATTCCGCTTTCGTCAGATCAGACTTAATTCACCCAGGATTTATTCATCCATAATTCAGTTAAAACCTAAAAATTCAACGGAGCTCCTATTTCTGAGCGGTTTGCCCTTCGGACAGAAAAATCTACCTGACTAACCTAACATACCTATTTTCTGGACTGAATTATGGCTGGGTGAGTTAGGTAACTCTAGGAATATTCTGACGATAGGGTCATTATAGTTTATCCACATCCGTCAGTCCTGACGAAACTGAACTGAAATTATAAAAAAAAACTGCTTCTGACGAAAGTGGAATCTGATCTGACAGACGTGTTCTCAACCAAAAGTATCCTATATCCTTTGCAGGGTTACTTTCGCATTAACATTAATGTCCTTATATTTGTAAGGAAGTAAAGTTATAAGCAAGGATAAGTTCTGTAAGGAGGCCTTCCACCGAGCCTACCTTCACCAGCATGGAACTTCTGCTTCCAGTCGTCCTGGCGCTGATCACATGCGCTCTGCTAACGTACGAGCGAAGCGTCGCCGGCGACGCAGCCCTGGGAGCCCTGGGAGCTGCCCTGCTGGTGCTGCTGGTCATCCTGTGCCGACAACCGAGGCAGAGCACAGCGCATCTTAGTTTTACTGTGAGTACAACTATTATTACTAGTAAGGGCGCTTGTGCACTACAAGGAATTTTACTGTCCGGAATGCCGCACCATGAAAAAACGGATGATTGGTTTGTGCACTTGTCCGTCTTTTCTCGGAAGTGCGGCGCAGTTAGGGGTTAGCTCTCTTTAAAAACTACACGCCACGCCCGCGTAATTACGCTAGGAATTATGAGCTTCCTGGAACGTCGGCAGTTGCTTGCTTATTACTCTACGTGCGAAGAAAAAGAATTTTGGATTCATCCCCTTATAAGTGAAAGGTACCTGATAAGGTCATTTTACATAAACCACAATAAATTGAGGCAGGACGAAAGCTTATTTTCTAACTAAGTACTATCGGATGTCTAGTACAACTACCTAACTACTTATTTATTTATGATTTTTTGCTATACCCCTTAAGTTTTCATCCTTGTTATCTCGATGCGGAAAAAAACGGTCCGGAATGCGGAAAAGTAAAATGTCGGACGGTAAAATTACGTGTGCACGAGCTAGTATTTAAATTTAAAGCATGACATATCGGACCGTAAAAAATCGGATGACGGACAGTAAAATCTCTTGTAGTGCACAAGCGCCCTAAGAGTTCTGAAAGGGGGCTGTTGAAGCTCGCTCCAATGTAGGATCTCGGATCCTATTTAGTTTGGTTGGGGTGTGGGAAACGGAGGAAAGAAAATTGGTGCGTGTTTACCCGTCCGTGGTTTTATTGGAAGATTTTGACAATCGCCATTTTGGCTATCGTAAAGCGTCGTAGGTGACGCCGTCTAACGTGTTTTAACTTAACTTCTAAGATGCCCAATCATCGAACTAGAGATTGGCATATGACACGAAATGCGTAAAGGATCTAATCGATGGCGTCTCCTGTGACGGGCATAAAATTGCATTGCCCAGGGGCCACGACGTTGTTGAACCGGTCCTGAGTGCAGACGAGCCTAAAGTGTATCTCACTGGTTTAGTAACAGCATTCACTGACCTGAAGACCCTAGATATCTGTCTAGAAATACAGAAGCGATTTAGCTGTGTCCCACTGCTGAGCAGGCTTGCCCTGATATTCATCACTAACACCCACCTCCCCGCAGGTCCCCCTGGTCCCGCTGGTCCCGTACCTGAGCGTGTGCATGAACGTGTATCTGATGGTGCAGTTGGACTACCAGACCTGGGTGCGGTTCATCGTGTGGCTCGCCATCGGTAAGTTTTATATTATAACCCTCTCCACGCACCAACAAACAACTCATTCACTTCCTGTATCGGCCACATTTTGACGATCGGATTGTTCCGTGGTTAGACAACCTGACTACGAAGCTTGAGGTCCCGGGTTCGAATCCCGGTCGGGGCAGGGCAGATATTTGTGTTTTCAAACGAATTTTCGTGCTCGAGTCTTGGATGTTTAATTTGTATTTAAGTATGTATTTATTTATATCGGGTGGATGACGACGGGAGCCCTTCCCGAAAACAGGTGATAGGTGTTGCTTAAACTGAACAACCTTCTCCAAGGAATATAGGTCAAAAAACGAATTCTTTTTCACCTTTCCATAGTAAGTCGGTCAGCTAACCAATACATTTTGTATGGGAGTCTGATTCTTTTTTTTTTCGTTTTTCGACCTATCTTCCTTGGAGAAAGTTGTTCAGTTTAAGCAACACTATCACTTAGCTTGGGACTAGGTTCTATTATTATATTGTTTTTCTAATACACTCATTTTACCATCACGGCTGTGTTAATTAATAATTATACTGTCTCTAAGTATTTACCTGCTTCCTCCAAACTAGTGCAATATAAACAACAGTTCACCTACGTAAATGGTCCTTCAAGCCGGATGTAATAAATGGTCCTTCGAGCCGGATCTCATTTATGTAGGTGAACTGTTGTTTATATTGCACTAGATTGGAGGAGGCAGGTAAAAACAAATAGAAAATAAAATAATCTATCAACTTGCAGATTATTTTACGTAGTCATTGATAATACACTTAAGTGCGCCTGTGTTACGAGTAGGCGTCTACTTACTTACTACCTTTTAGTATTTAATTACCAGAGGGAACTTGTTGTGGATGGAAAGCAATTTATTATTTTTATGCGATTTTTTTGTTGTGTGTTTGGTTTTTTTATTTGTAATTTTCTTAAGTGCGTAACTATTGATAATGTGCCGAAAAGTCAAACGTATCTATACACTAAATCTGCTAAAAAAAGCTTTCCATTTTGTGTAACTACCCTGTGTCCGCCGTTCCCTCTTTATATGTAATCCACTATCCCGTGGGAATTTCAATTTTACCTATTCTTTTATTTCAGGATACTCGATTTATTTGTTTTACGGCGTCAGAAACAGTGCCTTAAACGAACCTAAAGAAGTGACCATGACAACAAGCAACGGGAAAAGTGAGGACAAACATCAAGTGACCACAAAATTCTGACCAATCACAGGAAAAAACAGGATGCAACTTTATACTTCCGCCACCTAAACTTTGTCCGTTACTGCAAACGTTAAGCAACCGTTGAACGTGTGTTTAACAGGCATGTCTAAGACAAGTTTAAGTTTTTTGTGGTATGGCAATGTGTGTAAGTCAAAACTATATTTTTTTTTTTTTTAAAGATTGCCCACAATCTGTGTATAGATAGATGTATTTAAGACAAAACTGCGTATAGTATCGTTTTAATTTAAATATACGTAGGCAACATAAAACTTTTTGAGTGAGAAAACTAATATACATATAAAAATCTCGTGTCACGGTGTTTGTCGAACTGCTCCGAAACGGCTTGACCGATTTTTATGAAACTTTTTTCTCTGTACTCGGTAGGTCTAAGAATAGGTCGTACCTAGGCTATTTTTTGTATACCTACCCCTATTCTTCGCGGACGGAGTCGCCGGCAACAGCTAGTATATATGTAAAATAATAAAAATATTGTGGGAATTCTGTTATTTCTTATATGTTATGAAGGACTAATAAATGTAGGTAAGTAGATAAAGTAATTTTTTAGTCAAAAATTGGACAAAATTTCCCAATAACAGCTTTCATGGAAAAAGGATGCAAGTTGACTTACGCCTTTTTCACGTATGGTGCGAATTTTAGCTACAATTTTTGTCTAATGCTGGCACATCACTTGGCGTATTTGACGAAATAGTTGCGTGTGCGAGAGAGGAGCACTATGCCGATTCTAGCGTGAAAGACGGAGATGGCAATAGCGCAACGCGAACACGCAACGCCAAGTGAAGTGCCACCATTAAAAATAGACTATCAGTCCCAGTTTTGTCAAGTAAATAAAACAGTGTATGTATGTATCTTTAAAATTTGCAGGAGAATAGTGTTTTAGCGATTGGACTTAGGTCGTCTTGATATTTAAAAGTGATTAAGACTTTGTTAGACGAAAAATTCACAACCAAATTTTTATTTCTCACGTCTCAACTAAATAGTGTTTTGTACTTATCATCTTATCATGTATTTTTGTAAGATCTAATATTGCAAATGTATCAGAATACCATAGTTATTTCGTCATTCTTGCCATTCTGACTGTACAATGCGCAAGAAGATTACAAAAGCATTTAATACATAAGTATCAGATGATTTTACAAAGACTTATTTTCCTGTGATTTAATTTGCCTTTGAGACTTCGAAGTCTTAGAAAAAGATTGGCGGTTTCATTAATATGGACCTTACGACGGTTTAATTGATTTTCGAATATCGTATCGAGCTTTTGTTCACGCTTATAGTAACGAACGAACGGTAGAAACGAACAGTTGAACGGTAGAATAAAAGCGAAGGCCGATACGGACTTCGAATTTTGTAGGAGCCCCCCCTAAATCAATCGAAGGTTAATAAGTCTGAGTAAATTCATTATCTAAGTCGTTTTAAAACAGCCATTCTGTAAAAAGGCGTTAAGTGGAGTTACGCCTTTTAAAATTTTAAGTTGTATGAATAATATATGTAGGTATGTAGACTTAGTTAACTCCTAAATGGAAGATGAAAGTCTGTATTTTAACTGACATACGTAAAATAAGTTAGTTATACGATAAAATATATGTATATATCTGAATTTAAATAATATTGATATTTACAAATCGTAAAATCGGGGTACTATACCCAATAGAAGTTAACTTCAGCCCACATGAAAACCGCTCTATTCCCATTAGTTCTATTATCAGTTCCATTGATGGAACTAGTAAGATTTTCTTGTCCCAGTACCTAATTTTAATAAAACTCGGAGTTTACTTTACTTTGTTACTAAATGTAGCTTGAAAAAAGTCAAAATTCGATGGATTGAAACTTTTTTTACTTGTTTTGCTGATTCATTTAAAATAGCCTGTTTGTTTACACTTCCATAATATGATTGTGATAGCATGCCCGTGATAATAAATGATAGGGTTTATGTGATTATTGGGCATTTCTATTTTTCGTTGTACCCACCCAATTAAGAAAATGTTAACACGGAGTTAAAATTAGTCCGTTTGGTTACGCACTTTTTCAAGCCTTTACAATAAAATAAAGTACAAATCGGAAAAGTTTAACATTGTACAAGAAGTGAAGAATGGTCCGGTTTGTTAAGTTTTTTTTTATTGTAGACTTGAAAAAGTGCGTAACCAAACGGACTAATTTTAATTCTTTGTTAACAATTTTTTAATTGGGTACAACGAAAAATAGAAATGCTCTATTAACTTATATTGATGTAAATAGTTATAAGTAAATTAGTGTAAATTAACAAACTGTGATTTGATAAAGTCGAAAATGTAATAAAATTTATTTGAACTGATAATGTCTTTTGTCTTGTATTGAAACTCTGATGGACTATAGCTAGACCGTTTACCTGAGTCCTCGCCTGCGGGGTACAGAGGCGCGAGGGTAGACGACAAAGGGGGGCGAGAGGTGCGGGCACCTCTCCCGGCCCCCTTTGTCGTCATACCCCCCCCAGCCCCTGTACCGCGCGGGCGAGGACTCGGTTAAACGGTTTAGCTATAGTGGTTTGAGCTATGGAATCTCAAGCAGAGGGTCGTAGGTTTAAACCCGGGCACCTCTGAGTTTTCAGAATTTGTGTTATCATGTTATCACGAGCTTTACGGTGGAGAAAACATAAAACTTGCAGATTCAATCGTGTATGTGAAGTTCCCAATCTGCAGCAGGCCCTTGTGAGAACTACGGCCCAAGCCCTCTCAGTCTGAGAGGAGGCCTGTTCCCTGTAGTGAGACGTATATAGGCTGGGTTGATGATGATGTTGATGTATTGTGTATTAATAAGAAACTCAAATTTTGTCAAATATTATATTCTCTGCAATATTGAACTACAATAAGTACTTATAAATAGAAAAAAAAATACATAAATAAGTTAAAAAATAAGGGTTTGATAGCATTAAGGATTTGCCACACTGGATGCGTTCTGCGGTCGCGGTCAGGTAAATTTGAACGCAGCCCGCATTATGTATGAATAACACTATCGGTCTCTATCTTATATATAAAATTCTCATGTCGCGGTGTTTGTTACCAAACTCCTCCGAAATGGCTCGACCGATTCTCATGAAATTTTGTGTTTGTTTCGGGTAGGTCTGAGAATCGGCCAACATATATTTTTCATACCTAATAAATCGATGAACGCCGGCTGCATACACGAAAAAGGATGACGCAATGTAAGTACATGAGCCGCGAAGGCCAGTTGCAAGAGAGCGGCGAACGCCAGGATGTACAATGCGGGGTGCGGGGGGATCCAAAATCTGCTCATTTATTGCCTCTACTCTAAGGCGAAACAAAGTTCGCCGGGTCAGCTAGTATATTTTGTATAGATATGCGATCTTACCGTGCGGACCGCGACCGTAGAACGCATCCAGTGTGGCAAATCCTTTACGGCCGAGCTACGAATATGCGCGACGCATAGCGCGGAGAGCGTTTCCTCTATTCATTGCGTGTGTTGAGAGGTAACCACTGCGCGGCGAGCGTCTCGGCCGCGCAATGAACAGTGAGCACACTCGCCGCGCCGCCCATGTCCCTCAGGGCACAGGAGGGCCGCAAAAATATCATCTTAAACAACATCTTATTTCTAGTAACATAATTGACAACATTTCACATTTCTAAGACTATAATTTGATTCGTTCTCTGTATTCTGTTTGGAAAGAGAAAGACGCTGATAGTTTTAAATTTTCACTAGGATTATTAATTAATTTGTTACAATTTTTTAAAGATGTGCTTATTCTAAAAGAGCGCAACGATAGAATAGATCCATTACTTTTGTCTAGTCTCTATTAAAAAAAAGTGATGACGTAAATTTGACATTAAGGTTGTTATCTAATTTAAAATTATGACAGCTCTTTTTTCTAGTGAAAAGTGTAAAGGAAACATATCTATTCTGTGGATGTATTTGTAAGTACATATAATTGGGATTGTTCATTTTTTCTAACCCCCCCTTTTTATTTTTTTTATCAAAAATATAAAGCATTTTAAGAAACTACTTTGAATATTTCAGCAATTCATCACTCCAATATTTTTTTATAATTTATTGAAAATTTGAGATACGACTTCTCGTAAATTACATGCCGCGGCAGAATCTGTGTATAAACCACAGACATAATGACAAAAAAAGTGTCGCAATCGATGGTTAGTTGTCATCTGACAATGTCACTTTACATTACAATAACAATAACACTAAAGTTGCAGATTCTTCCAAGAGAATAGGTAAAAAAAAACGATTTACGGCTATAGTATTTTTCTACGTATAAAATAAAATGGTCAGAAGTGTTCGCTTGAAAGTTCTTTGGCGGATTTAATCCATACTTACATTAAAATGATCCTCGGATAAATAAGTACATCTTGTAAACTTTGAATTAACTTTGCGGCACCACTTCTCTTGTAAATCTTCTCTAATGCGAACAATTAATTTGTTTGGGCTTTTGACAGAATCATTTCCACAAGGTAGGAATGAAACACTTCCTGTATAAATCCATTATTAAAATATAAAAAACGCGAAGAATGTTTTTCAAAATAGTATCCTTAA
The DNA here is from genome assembly GCA_947563465.1 of Archips xylosteana. Taxonomy (NCBI): domain Eukaryota; kingdom Metazoa; phylum Arthropoda; class Insecta; order Lepidoptera; family Tortricidae; genus Archips; species Archips xylosteana. Next base: position 2,089,959 of record OX387355.1, read on the forward strand.
ACTGACAGATGATAACTACGTCGAAGTGACAGAGAATAGTATAGAGAAACTAGACGGACGGCTTTTTTTTTCTTGTTGCAAAGAATTTCAAAGTTAATGCCCGCAGAAAGGTCAAACAAAGGTCAAATATTATTTTGCAAAAATACACACTATCATTTAATATTTTTTTACTACAATGTTATAAAATGATTTAATTAACCTATTTCTCGAAATGGTTTTGGAATTAGACCACATTGTAAAAAAGTGATCAATGCCAATTATGTTTTTAAATTTGTGTATTTTTTAAATATGGAGAAATAAATTATAATAAATATTTTTCCGTGTTCAGGAGGCGAAACTCTTTCCATTCCTGCAGTAATTTTCACGTGTTAAAAAAATGAAAGGTTGTCAATTAATTAGATAATCAGACATCGGAACTAAGGAGGCAAAATTTCATGACAGGTAGGGAGTTCCTATTTCGATGAACTCAACTGCCAATGCTTTTCTCATATACTATGATCACTCTAAGTTTTGTTTGTAAAAATAAAATTTTATTGAAAGTATAAAAATAAAACAAAATAATTCGATTCTCTTCTTTATTGTAACTATTTTACTGCACATCTGTATTCATTATCCAGCTATCATTTAAAATTTGCTCCTTAATAATACACTCACGGTCAAAAAATTCGCCCCACAGTTCACCTTTCATACAAACGAGGTCACTTTGATGTCTTGGTTCTCCACTAGGCGGTGCTTTGGCTGTGATCTGATGATGGCTACTCCGAGCATTGATAAAGGACATTCAGAGTTCCTAAACTACCCATCTGATTGAATCTGCGTTTAACACGGAAATTATACACGTTCAGAAAAACATCTAAAATGGTAATAAAATGAATGAAAATCTAAGCGCTGATACAAATTCTCTCGCTGTGGTGTGAACTGCTTGTTGAATCAGTTGGGTATATTGGGAACTCTGGATCTCCATTATCGATGCTCTGGATATCCATCATCAGATCTCAACCGGGGCGCCGCCCTGGTGGAGAACTAAGGCATCAAAGTGGCCTCGTTTGTATGAAGGGTGGAAGCGTACTTACAAAAAAAAACACTAACAAAGCTGGGGGCGATCAATAATAAATGGCATAAACGCCGAAAGTTGAACTAGTCGATAAAGGAACTCCCTACCTGTTATTAAATTTCGCCCCCTAAATCCCGACGTCTGCTCATAATACTAATTGAATAATATTTATTTTTAATAGGAATTGTCAAATAAATGATGAAGCCAGTTACTTGACCGACATGCACTAAACCAAGTGGGTGAATCAACTTTTGTGTGTTGTTTACTTTTTCCCCGGTTGTCCAATGTCCAAGTGACACTTCATACTGTTTCATAGAAAAATACTTAGGTTGTCCAAGGGACAAAATTTGTGTAACCATAGCAATGGGAGGCACTAAAAAGTTATTCCACCCAAGTCTACTTCGACGGTGGAAAGGTAAAATCGCTAAAGCGCCACATATCATTCGACGGTTAAAAGGCAAAACGCATCAAGCGACATTTTTGAACTTTACAGGAAACCCGGCTCAAACGACGGAGAAAAATTCGCTGATTTCAAATATGTATAATATAATATAACTCATTTTGACAAAAAGTGTCGCTTCATGCGTTTTGCCTTTTAACCGTCGATTATATGGGCGCTTTAGTGTTTTTAAATCTTACCACCGTCGACTTAATAAAAGTTAGCAAAAATTAAGTACTATGTCTGCTATAAATATATAATATACCGCTGTTTCACAGCCAAGCTTCTAATTAATACTGGAATCACTCGTCTTTTCCTAAACTCTAATAAGTACTACATTTAGTTAGTGGGTAATACACAGTGTAAGAAACAAAATTTGTCTCCTCTGTGGACATAATAATAATATATTTATTTCTTAGAACACAGTACAAAGGATGGTCGAATTATAATTAGTGCGTCACATCCTGCCTCTATTGGCGTAGAAATATAATATGGCGTAATAATATACAGGTTAATTTTTTAGTCAGTGCACAAATATTGATATTTATTTATTATTTATTTATTTATGTATTAAGTAAAACAAAATTTACACAGTATTACAGCTGTAAGCCAATTCACTGGAAAATTCAATTTAAACATTTGAAATAAGGAAATAAAAGCATAATATTATACATTTAAGAAGATAACAATCCACTTCCATCCATCGCCTCGGAGAACCTCAGACATGAGCGACAGACTTCGGCCCATCGACTTGCAAAGAGGTCAGATTCGGGTGCTGATGACAGAAGCGAGTTGAGGCACGTTAGTGCACGAATTACAGGGGAATTACGGTGTGATACAGTACGAGTCCTTGGTACCGCCAGCAAACTATTGTTACGCGGTCTGAGAAAATTTTTTGGGGAGAATGGGACTGCCAACCTTACGATCATTGCTACTAGATCAGGAAAATCTGAATTGCCTCGCAAGATGTCACACACCGTCGTTAACAGAGTGCAGTTACGTCTCGCTTCCAGAGAATTGAAGCCAATGTGACCAAGAAGAAATTTTGTAGGGTACATCAGAAGATAGTATCCATACATTTTTTTATATATGATTCAGTACCTATCGTTGATAGATCACGATTTTCTGTTCGAGAATTTATTTTTTTACATTTTGTAATTTGGGTTGGATATAGTAATTCATCCAATAATTGTACGAGTTACTATGAAAACCAAAAAAATTAAATAATAAATATTATAATGAAAACCATCGCAACTATTAGAAGCTACGACTCCTACGTTCCAAATTACATTGGAAATGCGTAAGAAATGATGTACCACATCTATTTATTCAAATATTATTTATTTTATTAGCAGTACGGCTGCTCACCGAATCTAAGATTATTTAAAAGCGAAAAAGTTTTTCGGGTGCGCCGGTGGGATTCGAACCCACGTCTCCTGGGTATGCGCCCCAACGGGTGTTCTACCAATTGAACCACGTCGCATCCAACCGACTCCCCCGAAATTCTTAATCGCTTACATACGCCAACAGTGGCGTGTGGTGGTGGTCGTAGCTTCTAATAGTTGCGATGGATGTTACCACACGCCACTGTTGGCGTATGTAAGCGATTAAGAATTTCGGGGGAGTCGGTAGGATGCGACGTGGTTCAATTGGTAGAACACCCGTTAGGGCGCATACCCAGGAGACGTGGGTTCGAATCCCACCGGCGCACCCGAAAAACTTTTTCGCTTTTAAATAATCTTAGATTCGGTGAGCAGCCGTACTGCTAATAAAATAAATAATATTATAATGAAAAATTCTGAAATTTATTTTAACAATACTGAATGACATATTAAGAGGGTTTATACCTGCTGAGCTGGCAACGTTGCATTTTTGATAGTTTTTACAATAATAATTCGTGATAAGACTTTTATTTTCTTTGAAAACCGTTAGGTAATAATTTGTTCGTTTTTAAAGAAAATAAAAGTCTATCACGAATTATTATTGCAGTAGACACATTAACTTATATATTAGAACAATTTGTATACAAAACATTTTTAATTTTCATTCATTTTTTATGGAATAATCGAGAAAAACTAACAAAAATGCAACGTTGCCAGCTCAGCAGGTATAAGCCCTCTTAAAATTTGTGCACTTATTAAAATATTACCCTGTATGTAAATTAGCGATTCTGAGTCAGCATACCGAAGATTCATTTAAATGGGCCGTAATATGGGCAGGCGTCTCACACGCCAATGTAGACTTGACTAAAATATTGGCAATAGACCGTTAACTTACAATGTCCACAGGGGAGACGCGAACAAAAAATGTACAGTCGAGGAAACTTAATCGCGTATCAGGATGGAACCTTTTTGTTGCAACACAATCACTGCCGTCAAAAAACGCTCTGCTCTCAAAAGGAATTCTTGGAATGTCACCTGAACTATACAGGGCTATTTTTAATTCACTGACATCCTCTTAACCCTGTATAACTATCACTCATACAAATGATTTTTGTGTTACGACTTTTTAAAATGAAGCACTTTTTTCCCATACAAATACACAGAGTATCGTAAAAATAAGAGGAAATCTCAAATTTTCAAAACGTTATTATTACACCAAAAATATTAAGTTATGACAAAAGCCGTAAAACAAAAAACATTTGTTCAAGTGGTAGGAGTTTAGGGTTAAAAGGATGCTAGTGAATTACAATTAACCCTGTATAATAAAATCCCTAAAGCAATAAGAGACATTGAAAATATTAAAATATTTAAGGCCCGTTTGAAGGACATGTTAATTAGAAAAGCTTACTATGCGGTAAAAGACTTTGTTTTAGATGAATTGTGACATGATTTAATTGTATAAAATTATAATAATAATATTAATTCGGATATTCTCCGTAATTATGTTTAATTTATTTTATTTTATTACTCACTTCCTTGCAATAAACGTATTTGAATTTGTAATGTCATGTTGACATTGCCTACATCTGCTAAAGAAATCATCGGGAAATTGATCGTGAAAAGGTTCCACTCTGGTACGCGATTCAGTTTCCTCGACTGTATATAAGCCTAATATAAGGTCATTTATGCCCTGCAGAATCTAAAACGCAGTAAGAGGGTTTTTACAAAGTTTTATGCAGAGTGGCAGATTATCATACATTTACTATCAGTGTCACGCTGGAGTGTCAAATTATCAAAATCTGACGCGCTGGAGTATTTCAAAGAATCTTTTTTTTTAATAAGTGTTTTGACGGGGTGCCCCAGGCAAACCCCCCCACATGAAGTGCTCATATTCAATGGGGATACTCTAGAGGGTATAAGGTACAATACGTTTACTTTTAGTTTACCACTGACAGATGGCTTGCCTTCATTTCATTTCCAACTTTAACACCATACAAACAAAGTAACTATTACAAAATCTGCGAACGTGGGTAACAGTATTCTAAAATTGGCTTTATTTGTAGGTGGTTAAAGTTGAATATGAAATGAAGGTAAACCATCTGTCAGTGGTAAAGTTTATGTAATTTTACTGTATCCCCCCGTATATTAATCTGCCGCGTTTGAGTGACTCCCCAAACTTCTCTTGGGCTCCCCTACTATTAAATGGGTGAATCAACTTTCTTCGTGTCGTTTATTTGGTCCTCAATTGGGATGCACCAAAAAAAATAACCTATAGTTTTTATATTTTTTTTGGAAAGAATAGGATATTTTAAGACACCATTTTCATCGATTTTGAATTTGGTAGAGTATTTAATTTTATATATTTTTTTTTAGAAATACGTTGGATGACGTCACAGTGAGAGAGCCACGTTCCATAGCCTAGAAAAATTCAAGTCGTACATAACATAATCTGTGGCACTACCACGGCGCTACTGAGACCCTACTACGAAGTGCTTAATTCGAACTTTGTTTCATGCCGTCCCGCTCACGCTAATATGATTTGACACGAGAGTGAGAGGGATGATACGATACGAACTTCGAATTTTGTAGTAGTGCCCCTGATTTGTCTTGTCACTGTCAATATTACAAGCACGGCTTAGGGTCCTAAATGAACCATGACAAAATAGTTTTATTTATTTCTCTTCTTTTGCTTCGATTATTCCTGTTTGTTTAATGGTGTGATAGTAAATAGATATTTTTTATTAAAATCTGATATTTAAATTCTTTCATATTTACTTGTAACGTAGTAATTTAATAATTAAATTTGTAAAAATACATTGCGAGTATTGTATACATTTCGGACTTTATGATAAATGACAACTGTTTAAAGCCAGGTGTGCATCATGTGATTAAAGTTCTGTCTTTGTCACTCTTTGCTATTATAAGCAGGACAGCAACATTTCAAACTGTCAATTTGCTTTAGAGTGTAGACCTGCTTTATATCTGCCTTTGTGACGATTCACTGCAGGGGTCAAATGAAGGTCATTACTTAAATTTTCTTTATTTAATTCAGATTATCATATTTTTGGAATCTGATTTCTGAAAACGCTTCACAAAGCCTATTTCTCCAAACGGTTTTCGATTTATTATACGTTGCCAAAAATTGGGACATCCCAATTGTCCAAGGGACATCTTCATGCTGTTTCATATAAAAATGCTTAAGTTGTCCAGGAGACAACATTTTTGTAACCATAGCAACGGGTGGCAAGAAAAAGTTTTTCAACCCAAAAAAAACTTAGAATAATAATTAAATATAAAATAAAATACTTTGGCTGCTAGTTTTAGGAACAGATACATTTCGAGATTTTTATGAGATTAAATGGTTAACTTCACAAGACACAAATATAAATATTACTTACTTATATATTTCATTTAATTTAGAATTGAAAACCACATCATTATTATAGCGGCTCGTCAACTATTTCTTACCTAGCAAATAGTACAGTACAATAGTCTGGGAGCCGCAAAATAAAATTGTTTTAATGTCACGTTATTTGCGTGTCGTCAATTGTTACTCTAGTACAAATTGTAAAGAGATTACAGTTCACGAGCCGCAATATAATGTTGTTGTGGTTTATAATTCTAAATTAAATGGAGTATAGAAACAATTGGGTGTGGCTTTGGAGCGTTTCAGCCGCCGTATCCCGTGTGTTACCAAAATCCAAGGATATAAATAAATAAATAAATAAATATCACGGGACAATTCACACCAATTGACCTAGTCCCAAAGTAAGCTAAGCAAAGCTTGTGTTATGGGTACTAGGCAATGGATAAACATACTTATATATTTAGATATATACTTAAATACATATTAAACACCCAAGACCCGAGAACAAACATTCGTATTTTTGATACAAATATCTGCCCCGACACGGGAATCGAACCCGGGACCTCAAGCTTCGTAGTCAGGTTCTCTAACCACTCTAGGTCATCTGGTCGTCTGGTCGGATAATGTCCATGAACTAAAACCAATTGCAATGGGGATGTTGACACCACCAATCTAGTGACGAGTCCCTCACTCGTGAGGTACCTCGTTTGAGTTCCTCACCGCGACAAAATGAGGGAGTACTCGAATTGCAACTTTGAACTACCTCATTTAGCTCCTCATTTTCTATCACGAGGCGCGAGCACAGAGTACGAGGCGCGAGGTGCGAGCACAGATAACTCACTATACGAAGCGGCAACGATGCGCGCGCCTCGCTGCTCACTTACTCATTCAACTCATTGCGAATTGCGATCGTTTTAATTCCTCACACCTCACCTCACCTCAAATGAGGGGTACCTCGCGAGTACCTCGTGAAGCAAAACGAGTTACTCCCTCATCCTCATTTAAAAAGCAAGAGTTACACAACGCTACACCAATCAACTGACGTTGTTTTTATGAGCTGTCAAAACACAATCCTCCCATAGAGTTTGAATGGCAATAGCAACTTATGACGTCACTTGTTCGGCAACTCAATCAACTGTTTATTTGTTTTAAAGCAACAAAAAACTAATTTTTCAGTTAATCGAAAATTAATCCGGTTTTCAGGGCTAAAATAAAACGTTTTTTTACGGGAGTCGTGTCTTCGAATTACTTTTTAATGGCGTTATAATCCCCATTCTGCGACCACACTACGCGTGGTGGCCATTGAATTGGGAATGTCTAAAAAAAATTACCAGTGGTTTTTATATTTTTTTTTTGTATAGAAAAGTCAATTATAAGAAACTAATTTCAATATTTTGTCATTTAGTTCTCTACTTTTTTCAAAATTAATTATTGAAACTATTTTAGTTGATGACGTCAGATTATAATTGAGGGCTCCCACAATGCCAAATTTCTAAATCTATCTAAATGCTTACGATAAGGCAACCCCTTTAATTATTTTTTGCATAGTGGTACACTATACACTATGTCACTTTACTGGCACTGACAAAGTGCTAGATGTCAGACAGCGGGTCCAAATCAAACTCCGTAGTATAATCCACGCGTAAATTGTGAAGAATTCTAACCACACAGAATAAAGTACGACTTGAACCGGTCACGCAATTTACACCAATGTCAAATGAAGTTCATTGCTTATTTGTTATATAATAAATTCATTACATAATATTAAATTTAAATAACTACAGAAAACGATTTAAAAAGCATTTATCTCGAAATGGTTTTCGATTTTCTATACATTGCAAAAAAATAGACATCCCCAATTGTTAGTTGACGGCTATATTAGTCGATATTTAGTGGGATACGGCGGTTCAAACGCTACAAAGCTCCACTCTAATACTGCCGTGCTAAGCCAAAAGGCCCTATGTCCGAAAATGACCAAAACCTGTTTTTTTGCGTTGGATTCCTTAGCTTATAAGGAATAAAGTTCTGTTAACGAAAAAGTCGTATTTTTATTAGAAGTGTCTTAAAAATAGCTAAGAAAGGCTTATTTTTCACTCAAATAACACATAGTGGTAGAGCCATGTTGTAGCTAGCCGCTGCATCACGAATGGGCCGGCTCGTCCGGGGCAGTACCACCCTCTCACAGAACACCGGCGTGAAGCAGCAGTAATCCTGCTTGCGTTTCGTACGGTCAGTGAGAGTGCCGGGGGCCCAATACCTCACCCCTTCCCTCTCCCCCTTCCCCTATTCCCTCTCCTTTAGGGCCGACAACGCACTGGCATCGTGTAAAGCGCTGCGGGTGTCTATGGACAGTGGTGTTCATTTAACATCAGGTGACACACTAGTTCGTTTGTCTGACATATCTAACATAAAAAAAAAAAAAAACAAATACATAAAAAAACGTTTTTTTCGAAACCGTTAAAACGGACATAGTCCCTTTTGGCTTAGCACAGCAGAATATTGGGCATGTATCTAATATCGAAATACGAAAGACCGAATGTACGAATATAGAATATCGAAAAGTTTCTGAAACCGTAAACTTCTCGTACGCTTCGCATCGCTTCATGAAGAGCTCTACGGTGACTGTCCTGTCCTTGTCTTAAATGCTGGATATGAAAGAGACGACGGTACCGGTGGGGCTGGTTGGCTGTCAGCCGAGCGCGTTGTGGGCGAGCAAAGCCGTGTGGCTGTCGTTGTGCAGAACGGATAGCTGTACGTCTGGGTTGCGCCGGCGCTCGGAACTGTGCCATGCGCCGTATGTTGCGTAGATTAAGAGGCCTGCGAATAGTTATTTCGTTACACACCGGGTTACTAATAATAATAATAATAACTTTATTTCACCAACAACAACAAACACTTTACAATCCACAGTAAACATTTTTTATACTTAATACTAAAGGTGGTGGGTAAGTTGAAGGTTTATACTTCTATAATACACGCGCCCATGCAAACACTAACACACACACACGCACACGCGCACACGCGCACGCGCACGCGCACACACACACACACACACACACTCCTTACACTAATTTATATTAAGATAAATCTTTTCTTTTTATAGCTTTTGTACTCCACATGTATTTACTGGAACTGGTGGAGTTAATAAATGCTTTTTATTATGCTATTTTATTATTAGTAATTCATGATGAATTTTACTCCCCGTACTAGTATAAACTGTATCACGGTGAAGTAATGGTATTTGAAAGAGAGAGACAGAAAGAGAGGGAGAGGGAAAGAGAGAGAGGGTTGGAGAGAGAGAGATTTACACGTTTTTTCCTTTTTTTGTGACGGTGGAAGCATTCGTTTAGGTTCATTTCGTCCACATTCCCACTTCGCCAGCAATCCCATTTCGTCCACATTCCCACTTCGTCAACATTCCCATATCGTCCACATTCCCATTTCGTCCGCATTCCCATTTCGTAACAAAATAGTAACGAAATTGGTAGTATATCTGATTAGTATTGACCCGCACCGTGCTTAGCAAGTATTTTTCTTAATATAAATACCTTAATCACAAAAATCATTAAAATCTTCCCTGAGAATTAAGCTAAGTGATAACGAAAACCGCATTAAAATCGGCTAGGAATGTTGACCAAGTGGGAATGTGGACGAAATGAGAATGTTGACTAAGTGGGAATGTGGACGAAGTGGGAAAAGGACGAAATGGGAATGTGGACGAAGTGGGAATGTGGACGAAATTAACCTAAACGGAAGCATTCCACGCTTCCACTGAATGAACGTAGATAATATATAGTTAAGATGTTTAGTTTTAGTTTCTTAACTAATAGACCCCATACATCCCCGTTGACTGACCTGCGGCAATCCAGACGGCGAACCGGACCCAAGTCATGTAGTCCAAGTTAAGCATCAGGTACACGTTGATGAGGATGCTGAGACCTGGCAGCCAGGGGACCAGCGGGACCTGGGGACCAAGGGCAGGGGTGTTAGCAAAGTGTGGCCGGACTCGCGCACTGAGGGTTCTTTAAATTTATGCCAGCAAAAATATGTTTGTCCTTTAACGGGTGTTGAATAATAGCAAGGATGATATAGACTGGATTGGCAGTCGCCATAGTACGCATCGGCCGCGGTTTTTGTAGTTCGATTATTAAATCTAGATGGCGCTGAAATATAGCCAGAGGCTTTGAAGGCAAAACAATAAGACTACAGATGTTTCATATCACTGCATATTATGCAATATTTTTGAAAAAAACAACTGTAGTCTTATTGTTTTGCCTTCAAAGCCTCTGGCTATATTTCAGCGCCATCTAGATTTAATGGTTGAATCAACTGTTTTGTGTTGTTTACTCTGTCCCCGTTGTCCAAGTGACACTTCATACTGTTTCATAGAAAATTCTAGGTTGTCCAAGGGACGTAACCATAGCAACGGGTGTCGCTAAAAAGTCGATTCACCCTAATAATCGAACTACAAAAACCGCGGCCGATGCGTACTATGGCGACTGCCAATCCAGTCTATATCATCCTTGATAATAGTAATATTGATATTGATATCTGTTCCTGAGAAAAGGGGTTTTGGCAGACAGATGGACAACAAAGTGATCCTATAAAAGTTCCGTTCTTCCTTTAGAGTTACGGAACTATAACTGTAAATTAAAAATTTTAAAAACCTCCAACGCAATTATGTCATACGTATGTTTGAAGATAAAGTAAATGCCCATTATCCCTTCCGCAGCTAACAAAAGAGCTGATAACTTTGGAACGGCTGAACCGATTTTATGAAACACATCCAAGAACCATCTCCAAGAAACCTCCAAGAAATCGGTTCACCCGCCAAGAGCTATAATGCCACAGTGTGGCAGACACACACACATAGCGGTCAAACTTATACCCCTCTTTTTCAGTCGGGGGTTAAAAAGAGACTCACCGAGAAAGCCAGCTTCTTCTCAGAGACGGGCTGCCGCGATATAGCGCACAGTGTGGCCACCACGAGCAGCGAGCCGCCCCCGAACAAAGCCAGCGGGCCCGGCTGCGACCACAAAGCGGAGCCGTAGTGGTTCACGCTTGACATCATCACGAAGCACCAGATGCCTGTGGATTATAAACCTTTTGAACACTCGATTGCTATTTAACGCTTGTGCAGTCGACGATAATAGCTATTTATGCAACTGTATCGTAATAGGGGTCCTTAAAACACGAATGTGGTTTCATGAAACGAGGCGTAGCCGAGTTTCATAAAGGGTCACATGAGTGTTTTAAGGCCTAATTACGTACAGTTGCATACAATATTTTATCTTCTCTCACACATTTTTCCAAAACCGAAGTAGCCTTTTTGCATTTTCCATGCCATAAAATCTTGATAGCATTTATCGTATAATTTTCTGGGCTTTGCTAGTAATAAATTATGAGTCATTTCCTTCGCCGCATTTTAAATATCGCATTCACTGATATCAGAAAATTCGTACAACAAAACGACAATTATGAATGGAATGGCCTTTGGGAATGGCGCTAAAACCCAGTACATCACCGCGCATGTGCGCGCATGCGCTAAAGCGGGCGCTGCCACAGACAAGTGAAAATTGGAATCAAAACTTGGTGATTTAAACTTTTTGGATTTGCCCTGTACCGTAATGGTAAAAAAAATGTATTATAACATTATTTCGTTAGAAGAAAAGTGTTATAATATGTTTTTTTTTTAAATATTTCGGTATTGTGTTTAAAAAGTATGTCAATATAAACTCGTTTTGAATTTTTTAATTCGAATTTTACGATATGAGAGTAGATAAAGAAACTGATCACATCCTGATTACCGATTAAAAATCAACATGTACGCGACCTTCATGTTAAGTGAGGATAAAAAATAAGATAAGATATTTTTGAAGTGAAAACTTCTTTAGCGGCGTTGTGCACTTTTTGGGATGGGTAAAAAATGCTAAACTCGCGTCCGGGGGGGTGAGGGGGGTTTATAAGATGGCACAACGTTAATGTTCAAGTTTTCACTTCTGCCGGCACTCCCGGAGTGCAACCCGTTGTTTATCTAATACCTTTAAACGAGCAATAGGGTAGTGTCCTGGGTAAAAAAAACACTATTACAATTAGTCCGACATTTAAATTATCAAAAAATATTGAACACATTTTTTTTCTTTTGTCAATTGAACAAAAAACGACAAAGATAAAGCGCGACAAAGTTCGGGAGTGGGGGCTCGTGACGTCACGGTTCGCTAAAAAGTGTAGCGAATTGTGACGTCACGCGGAACTTCAACATACAATATCTCCGTCATTTTTTGTTCAATTGACAAAAGAAAAAATACGTGTCCAATATTTTTTGATAATTTAAATGACGAACTAATTAGATTTTTTTAGGAAACTAGCCTATTCTTGTATATATGTATATATATATATACAGTTGTGGCCATATAATTAAGAACGATTATTTATTGAGATGATTTTTTCAAAGTAACAAGTATAACTAATTGCCCGTATTTTTTTTATTTCTCTCGGTATTGCAAAACTTTTCCGTACTACCGGTACATTCATTTATGCAACATTGTTGGCTAAAAAATTAATAGAGAAACTTTATACATTCGATCTGAACCTAGTATTAGTACTTACTGGCTGGTCACGTAATTAAGAACGCTGAATAGTTTATTGTTTTTTCAAATTTAAATAGAGAACACTGTGTGGCTCTGTGGTTGTAGATTATTATTCGTATAATTTTGGCGCCATTTCGTGCTGTTAAAGTCTTAAAAGTGATTACTTCGTATAAAAACAATGGGGAAAAATAAAAGTTGTGATAAATCTACAAGAGAAGTAATAATAAAACTTCGCGAGAAGAATTGGTCGTATAAAATGATAGCCGACCATCTGCAATGTTCAAAAACAATGGTTTTCCATGCCGTAAAGCATTTTTCCACGTATCAAACTACTTCAAACGTTCCGCGTGGACCTAGACAGAGAAAGTCATCTCGTCGAGATGATCGAAATATCGTTCGTTTGGCAAAACAAAATCCTTTTAAAGGGTCTAATGAGTTGAGAAAAGAATATTTTGGCGAAAACAACCCTTCAGCAATCTCTGCACGCACTATTCGAAGGCGTTTGGTAGAAAATAAGTTGAACGGAAGGATAGCAAGGAAGGTGCCTATGTTGAAACGATGTCATAGGCAAGCCCGACTTGCATTTGCAAGAAGGTATGAAAACTGGACAGTCAGACAGTGGAAAAACGTTCTTTTTTTCTGACGAGACAAAAATAAATAGGGTATGTTCTGATGGAAAACGATATGTACGACGCCCTCCGAATAAAGCATTCGACCCAAAGTACACAAAAGTGACATTAAAGCATGGCGGGGGAAATGTGAAAATTTGGGGGTGCTTTTCTGGACATGGCGTTGGACCTGTTAGGCTGATAGAAGGAAACATGGATCAATTCCAATACAAAAATATACTGCAAGAAACAATGTTACCATATGCCGAAGACGTGCTTCCGGTTATTTGGACATTCCAGCACGACAATGATCCAAAGCATACTGCACGCACCGTTAAGGAATTCCTCACATCACAATCAGTTTCAGTCTTAGATTGGCCAGCCAACAGCCCAGATCTTAACCCAATAGAGCATCTTTGGTGCGAAGTCAAGAAAAAGGTTTCAAATCGACAGTGTGGCAATTTGAGAGAGCTGTACGACGTTTTCTTAGAAGAATGGAACTCTTATTTCTCTTGCGAAATGTCAAAAATTGATAGATTCAATGCCTCGCCGGTGTAAAGCCGTAATTAAAAGCCGTGGACATGCAACTAACTATTAATTTTAGTTCAAATGTATTAATTTGCTTTTTTTTCTATACCAACTTCACATTAATATGATTTATTTAATCTAAGTTTCATATAAAACAACTCTCGAGCAGTTTAATAAATCGTTCTTAATTATTTGTCCAGCTACATTACTATTTGAATTTATTAGTATAGAGAACAAATAAAATTTGTAAAAAAAAATGTTAGCAATTATACACTATTATTATTAATCCCGTTTGCTCTATCCATGTGGCTATTTTATAACATAACTTGTTACTTCTAAGAAGGAACACAACTAGACATATGACATGATGTAGATAAAAAAAAATCGGAAACTTCAAATCGTTCTTAATTGTATGACCACCACTGTATATAATCAGGATCTCGGAAACGGCTCCAACGATTTCGATGAAATTTGGTATGTGGGGGTTTTCGGGGATGAAAAACTGATCTAGCTATGTTTCATTTTCAGAAAATCGCTTTTACTCGTGTTTTCCGGCTATTTTTGTTTGCATTAGAATATAAAGCTAAATTTCGCCGACTTCGAGCAGATCATAATGGCACATTAGAAATCGGGTGGTCGCAGATCCAGCCGACCTCGGTTCGATACCACGTTTTTTTTCAAGATTTTTAGTTTTTTTTTTAAGTTTATTTTTTATGAGAAAACGTCAAGTTTCTTCTTTTGTGAGAAAAAGTTACTTTTTTGTGAGAAAAAGTTATTTTTTTGCAAGAAAAAGTTACTTTTTTGTTAGAAAAAGTATTATAGGGAACGTGCAGTAACTATAGGCGGCAGCACTAATGCGACAGAAGAGACACTATGCGGACAGTAAAACAAACTTATCAAGGTAAAACATTCAAATTGATGGCACCCTTATGGCACCAGTTGGCAGCACTGTCTATGTGCACGTTCCCTATTGGGAGCACACAGAACAGGAAAAGCCGGTTGTCTGTAAAGTCGGTTTACGGACGATAGTTTAACGTGACTCACCGCTCCACCCCCTCCGGTGTTTTTGTCAAATATCTTGAAAACGGTGCATCCTACGGCAAAATCAATGAAATTTTCATCCCCCCTATAATACCCCCGCGCTCCCTCTCCCGCATCCCCTCCCCCCCTCTCAACCCCCCCCCCCCCCCCCCACCACCCACCCCTCCGGTGTATATAATCAGGATCTCGGAAACGGTTCCAACGATTTCGATGAAATTTGGTATTTGGGGGTTTTCGGGGATGAAAAATTGATCTAGCTTGGTCTTATCTCTGGGAAAACGCTTGGTACCGAGTTTCTGCCCGAGCAGAGCTCGGTCGCCCAGGTACTTTCTGTTAATCTGGAAGGTTATACCTTAAAAAATTTATCAATTTTCTTTGGAATTTTAAAATTGTCATGCTATATGCCATTCCCACGGGATAGGGAGTGATATCGTGATAGGATAAGGTGGATGAAGCTTACCGTATAGCGTGACTAATGCAGAAACAGTGGCTGCGCTCAGGCGCGTGGGCGCGGCGAGGCGGTCGGCGTTCACGAGCTGCCGCAGCACGCCGCGCACAGACAGATGCAGCGGCTCCACCGCCTTGTGGCCCGACTGAGAGCGCTCGTACCTGGAATAATAGCACAGAATAACTAATAGTACTAACGTACAGAATGATCACTCTCGAACAAAAGTCAACTTTCGAGCGTTCATATTCCGTTGGGCACCGCTGATCCGAAACCAAGCACACAGGGCACAGGGTTCCTACTCGCCGTTGTTTGGTAGGTATAAAAATCAGAAAGATAACAGTGTGTATTAATTCAGTAAACTACCTTTAGTAAGTAACTAAGTAAGTTATTTATAAGATCGTTTAGAAGTGATTATTTGTTGTAAAAATCACAGAACAAAAGATGCTTAATTGGCAATGTCTAAAAAAAAATACCACTGGTTTTTATCTTTTTTTTGTATAGAAAAGTCAATTATAAGAAACTAATTTCAATATTTTGTCATTTAGTTCACTACTTTTTTCAAAATTAATTACTGAAACTATTTTGGTTGATGACGTCAGATTGTAATTGAGAGCTCCCACACTGCCAAATTTCTAAATGTATCTAAATGCGTACGATAAGGCAACCCCTTTAATTATTTTTTGCGTAGTGGTACACTTTCACTTCTGTCACTTTACTGGCGCTGTCAAAGTGCTAGATGTCAGACAGCAGGTCCAAATCAAACTCCGTAGTATAATCCACGCGTAAAATTTTGAAGAATTCTAACCGCACAGAATAAAGTACGACTTGGACCAGTCACGCAATTTACACCAATGTCAATTGAAGGTCATTTCTTATTTGGTATGTAATAAAGTCATAACATAATATTAAAATTAAATAACTACAGAAAACGGGTTAGAAAGCATTTATCTCGAAATGGTTTTCGATTTACTACACATTGCAAAAAAATAGACATCCCCAATTACGCGCGACGCGGCTAGCGTGCGAACTGAAGGCCGACTGACAACCTACTGCCATACGCCTCCCCGGGAGGCGCGCCGGCCGAACATACCTAAACTGCGGAGTGAAACCCCCCTGATAATAAGTGCATTACTGCAGCGGCCGCGAAATAGGGGTTCGCCGGCCGAGTAGTTATTGATGGCCGAGTGTTAACGAGGCCATCTAGAGATACGAGGCCGACAATCCCTGTTCGTGGTTATGCTTGTATAGAGCTTTTCTCAAACATGCGTCTTAACTTATCTTATCTTAAATAAGCGTAGTGGCAGAATGTCATAATGAACTAAAAAGCAAATATTGCCAGCAATGTTGTATGAAATTCCGTTATTGACCTCTCATCTAGCCGCACCTGCAACGTGACACTTCGTGGCGTATTATAAGGAACATAACGTCGATAATTATTTGATAGCATGTTTGAGAAAAAGTACTTTTGTCATCATCATCATTTCAGCCGACGTCCACTGCTAAACAAAGGCATCATCAAAAGGTTATCCAGACCGGTGCGCCATTCGCATTCAACGCATTTTCCGAACCTTACTTAGGCTGCTGCTCCACTGAGTCGGAGACGAGCGGAGCTGAGTGGAACTAATATGACTGGTCGATCCCTATACGTCTCCTCTCCGCTTGACTGTTTCCATTGAAGCGAAGCGGAGACGAGATGTGGATTTCAAGTAATATGATTGGTCGATTCCTACACGTCTTCTCTCCGAAACACCTCTCTTTTTGAAAAATTGCTTGTCTTAGCCGATACACGAACCCGAATTTTATTTTCACCCGTCACGAGAAATGGACTACAGGTACCTTAAATATTGTAAATAGAAAATTTTACGCAATGGAGACTTACTTATATTTTATTTTCATTTATTTTTTAAAACAAAATGCAGTATTCTTTATTTAAATATTAAACGAATGTCTCCTTTGTACGTATAATGTGCTTTTTCCAATAATTAAACCCTTAATAAGGTAGAGGCGATTTAGCGACCACTTGCATTGACTTGGAAATTCAACCTTATTGTTTTAGTAATAAGTTAGATTATCCATTGTAATTATTGAACATACTAATAGCAAAATATCTTTTGTCAGGTATGTATTCGATAGCTGTTTTTGATTCTGTGGTAGTATGCTCCAGTAAATGGTGCCTTATCGAGGGTTTAAGTAGTTGCCCTTTATGTGGCGTTGGATCTTTCCACCCTGTAGATGTATGAACGGTTGGCTGTACAGATATTGGTGAGCTCGTACTAGTTACCTCAGCAGCAGCACGCATGACGCGACCATGGAATAGGCGAGCAGTGTCCCGATGGACATCATGTGGATCAGCTGCTCCAGTTCGAAGATCATCGCCAGGGTACCTGCACCACGACAAACAATCATTTATTTGCTTAAACAAGGTACAATAAGATGATTTACAGACAAGTTAAATAGCATATTATTTCAACTAAATACAAACTGAAATATAGATGCACAGAAAACCCCCAGAAAAATTCGTTCGTTCTTTTTTTTTTTTTTCTTCTGTGCATCTATATTTCAGTTTGTATTTAGTTGAAATATATGGTTTTCACGGGATGACCGTAAAAGTAATAAAAAATGAAGTTGAAAAATAAAATACAAAAAGATACTTCGTATCAAATTTGTCAAGTTAAATAGCTTCACATGTTTTATCACAAGGACATGCAAGCCACACGTCATAAACGATGAGTTAAAGCATTGTGTTTCGCGACCGGATAACCTGTTGGTTAGCAGTGTGGGGTTAAGGCCGCGCCGAGCTTTTGGCGCATTTATTGCATTCAGTACCTGGGCGACCGAGCTCTGCTCGGGCAGAAACTCGGTACCAAGCGTTTTCCCAGAGATAAGACCAAGCTAGATCAATTTTTCATCCCCGAAAACCCCCAAATACCAAATTTCATCGAAATCGTTGGAGCCGTTTCCGAGATCAAAACACCGGAGGGGTGGGGGGGTGAGAGGGGGGGGAGGGGATGCGGGGGAGGGAGCGCGAGGGTATTAAAGGGGGGATGAAAATTTCATTGATTTTTCCGTAGGATGCACCGTTTTCAAGATATTTGACAAAAACACCGGAGGTTGGGGGTGAGTCACGTTAAACTATCGTCCGTAAACCGACTTTACAGACAACCGGCTTTCCTGTTCTGTGCTCCCAATAGGGAACGTGCACATAGACGGTGCTGCCAACTGGTGCCATAAGGGTGCCATCAATTTGAATGTTTTACCTTGATAAGTTTGTTTTACTGTCCGCATAGTGTCTCTTCTGTCGCATTAGTGCTGCCGCCTATAGTTACTGCACGTTCCCTATAATACTTTTTCTAATAAAAAAGTAACTTTTTCTCACAAAAAAGTAACTTTTTCTCACAAAAGAAGAAACTTGACGTTTTCTCATGAAAAATAAACTTAAAATAAAAACTAAAAATGTTGAAAAAAAACGTGTAATCGAACCGAGGTCGGCTGGATCCGCGACCACCCGATTTCCAATGTGCCATTATGATCTGCTCGAAGTTGGCGAAATTTAGCTTTATATTCTAATGCAAACAAAAATAGCCGGAAAACACGAGTAAAAGCGATTCTCTGAAAATGAAACATAGCTAGACCAGTTTTTCATCCCCGAAAACCCCCACATACCAAATTTCATCGAAATCGTTGGAGCCGTTTCCGAGATCCTGATTATATATATATATATATATATATATACATATATACAAGAATTGCTCGTTTAAAGGTATTAGATTTAATCCCTTGCCGTTGATACTCTATATACTAGGTTTCCTCATGAATGTAATTTAAGGGGTCGAATAGGGGTTAATAGTATATTACTACAGAGGCCGGGAAGTAAGGGGTTACCGGTTGAATATTTATATCGGATAGTTTATGAGGCTGGCAACTCCATTTCCCACCGAGGTATGTATGGTGTTCTTCTCAAATTTTCACTCCAAAAAAATCAAAGGTTTATTTCTAGAGAAATACAAGTAAACTAGATAAAAATATTTATAACTATTTATTTCGTTCTATTTCCAATTCGGATTTAATAGAAAACAGAGATCATTCGTAAATATTTATTTTTAATAACCGTAGTGGCAGAATGTCATAATGAACCAAAAAGCAAATATTACTTGTAGTTTTTTTTTTAATGGCTGAAGCTGCCGAGTTTCAAATTTATGTGAAATGGAAATTAAAAAAGAGAACTTTGCAGGCCTAGACCTAGACCTCTCGTCTAACCGCGCCTGAAACTTGATACTTTAGGAAACATAACGACAATAATATTTCATTGCATGTTTGAGAAAAGTTAGTTTTCCTTTGGCATGAGCTTTTTGGCATGAGCAACATGGGCTTACCTTGGGAAAACGATCGACAGCCCGCCTGACTCAGCAAGGCGTCCCCATACATCATCAACATGGGCTTACCGGTGAAGAGTCCAGCGACGATGGTCCCCACCAGCGGCGTCTGGAACCGCTCGCTGACGCGGCCCATGCAGCGGTACAGGAGCCCGTCGGCGGACATGGCGTAGATGATGCGCGGGAGGGGGAACACCGCGCCCAGGAGGCTGGGGGGGGGGGGGGGGGATAAATACAACGTATAGGTAACGTAACGCCATCAGAGTTGGGGTCACGCACACAATAACATCTCATGTAATGACAGCGGGATTTTGACGTTTATTCGTACCGATAGCAAGTTCAACAGACTTCAGAGTGAATTACAAGATTGACTAAAAATTTCTCCAACCTATTTCGTTAGGAATTATTTAAGAAAATACATCTAGTTCAAACAAAACAGAAAATAAAATATTTTGATGTATTTAATTTAAATCAGATAAGCATATTTTTCGCTTTTTATAAAATACCGATTTTGTTCGTTGCGAATATTTCTTATCAGTTTCAAATTGTTTTATTTCAAAAATAGGTTATATGATAAAAGAAAAATTATTACATGCTTAGTATCATATACAGTTGTGGCCATATAATTAAGAACGATTATTTATTGAGATGATTTTTTCAAAGTAACAAGTATAACTAATTGCCCGTATTTTTTTTATTTCTCTCGGTATTGCAAAACTTTTCCGTACTACCGGTACATTCATTTATGCAACATTGTTGGCTAAAAAATTAATAGAGAAACTTTATACATTCGATCTGAACCTAGTATTAGTACTTACTGGCTGGTCACGTAATTAAGAACGCTGAATAGTTTATTATTTTTTCAAATTTAAATAGAGAACACTGTGTGGCTCTGTGGTTGTAGATTATTATTCGTATAATTTTGGCGCCATTTCGTGCTGTTAAAGTCTTAAAAGTGATTACTTCGTATAAAAACAATGGGGAAAAATAAAAGTTGTGATAAATCTACAAGAGAAGTAATAATAAAACTTCGCGAGAAGAATTGGTCGTATAAAATGATAGCCGACCATCTGCAATGTTCAAAAACAATGGTTTTCCATGCTGTAAAGCATTTTTCCACGTATCAAACTACTTCAAACGTTCCGCGTGGACCTAGACAGAGAAAGTCATCTCGTCGAGATGATCGAAATATCGTTCGTTTGGCAAAACAAAATCCTTTTAAAGGGTCTAATGAGTTGAGAAAAGAATATTTTGGCGAAAACAACCCTTCAGCAATCTCTGCACGCACTATTCGAAGGCGTTTGGTAGAAAATAAGTTGAACGGAAGGATAGCAAGGAAGGTGCCTATGTTGAAACGATGTCATAGGCAAGCCCGACTTGCATTTGCAAGAAGGTATGAAAACTGGACAGTCAGACAGTGGAAAAACGTTCTTTTTTCTGACGAGACAAAAATAAATAGGGTATGTTCTGATGGAAAACGATATGTACGACGCCCTCCGAATAAAGCATTCGACCCAAAGTACACAAAAGTGGCATTAAAGCATGGCGGGGGAAATGTGAAAATTTGGGGGTGCTTTTCTGGACATGGCGTTGGACCTGTTAGGCTGATAGAAGGAAACATGGATCAATTCCAATACAAAAATATACTGCAAGAAACAATGTTACCATATGCCGAAGACGTGCTTCCGGTTATTTGGACATTCCAGCACGACAATGATCCAAAGCATACTGCACGCACCGTTAAGGAATTCCTCACATCACAATCAGTTTCAGTCTTAGATTGGCCAGCCAACAGCCCAGATCTTAACCCAATAGAGCATCTTTGGTGCGAAGTCAAGAAAAAGGTTTCAAATCGACAGTGTGGCAATTTGAGAGAGCTGTACGACGTTTTCTTAGAAGAATGGAACTCTTATTTCTCTTGCGAAATGTCAAAAAATGATAGATTCAATGCCTCGCCGGTGTAAAGCCGTAATTAAAAGCCGTGGACATGCTACTAACTATTAATTTTAGTTCAAATGTATTAATTTGCTTTTTTTTCTATACCAACTTCACATTAATATGATTTATTTAATCTAAGTTTCATATAAAACAACTCTCGAGCAGTTTAATAAATCGTTCTTAATTATTTGTCCAGCTTCATTACTATTTGAATTTATTAGTATAGAGAACAAATAAAATTTGTAAAAAAAAATGTTAGCAATTATACACTATTATTATTAATCCCGTTTGCTCTATCCATGTGGCTATTTTATAACATAACTTGTTACTTCTAAGAAGGAACACAACTAGACATATGACATGATGTAGATAAAAAAAATCGGAAACTTCAAATCGTTCTTAATTGTATGACCACCACTGTAATTCACATTTTCATTCACTCACTCATTTCATTCATTCACTACTTTTTTTGCAATCAGTACTTTATAAAGCTGTGTGTGTAATCATTCACCCCAACTCTCATGGCGTTACCTATATAAAACCGGTCAAGTCCGCCTCGGACTCGCCCACCGAGGGTCCCGTACAAATTTGTGGGTAGGTACGATGGGCTGCAAAAGTGCATGGACATCTCGGGGCGATAATCGCGTGCGCAGTGTTTGATCGTTTGATGTTATTAACATACCCGCGCGTGCGCGCGCTCACGCGATTATCGCCCCGATATGTCCATGCACTTTTGCAGCCCACCGTACATATTATAAGTTCAGGAATTAAGTCTCACAGTTATTTCGGAACTTTTCCAGAAATTCAGTTTCTTAATATATAGTTTTCCAAATTTTTCCCTATTAGTAGGGTAAATCACCAATAACTGGCCACCCTCTAATAACTAACCCCGTCATACCGAAAACACCTTATACAAAAAATGAATACTATTATGGGTAAATAGAGCTCATTTTTAGCGTGAGGTGGCCAGTTATTGGTGATTTACTTGAAATTCGGTATACTTATGAAGGTTGGATGACAATGCGAGTACAGTCAACAAAAAGTACAGTCAGCGAAAAAGCATGCATTAAAAATGAAATTTTTAACAAAAACTTATTTAGCATAAGGTGTTAAATTTTCAGTAGGCCAGTTATTGAAGGGTGGCTAGTTATTGGCGCTTTACCCTACAACGCGATAAAGCGAGTAATCGCGTTCTCGCGATGCGTGTGGCCATACCATAATGGCCATATGGTAGTTACCTGGAGCAGAGAGCGCATATGGCCCCGACGCTGACTGCGTACTTGGCCCACGGCCATCCCAGCTGGTCGTATACGAATGGAAAAGGCGCCTTTTCGTCCTGTTATAAAACATTACTTATTATAGTATTTTATATGTAGCTTAAAACAAGTTAGGTATCGTCAATACTTTGAAAAAAGCTCGTATCTCAAAATCGATAATCTGGCAAAGTGAACTTTATTACGCGCGTATCAAGGTTCAGTTTTGTTTACATGCTGATTTGAGATACGAGTTTTCCAAAGTAGTGACGGTATGTTTTATACCTTAGGCTACTGTTTACTCTTAAACTACAAATAATTCCCAAGCAATCTTAGTCGCTGTAATTTTCCTTGTAAATTTAATATATTTACTACCATTTTGAATTTTTTCAAATTTTTCCACCCAACAGTTTAGATTTTAGAGGGGGGGGGGACGGTCGATTTACATGAAATTTTTCACTTTAAAGTTGAATATTTCGCAAACAAATCACAGAATACAAAAATCATGTTAGCAACCCCGCAATGGTTTTAAAAGACCTATCCAACGATACCCCACACTATGGGGTTAGTCGAGAAAAAAAAATCACCCCCACTTTACGTATATGGGAGGTACCCTAAAAAAAATTTTTTTAGTTTTTTTTTATATGTATAATCACTTTGTCGGCGTGACTGATATATATATTCATGTCAAATTACAGCTTTCTACTACTAACAGTCTCTGAGCTTAGCCGCGGACAGAAAGACAGACAGACAGACGGATAGACATGGCGAAACTATAAGGGTTCCTAGTTGACTACGGAACCCTAAAAAAGGTACTTAACGACCGGTATTTAACGTACGATCCGGAGGCGAGGGTGATGAACAGGCGGTGTTTGTCATGTCCGTTTCTAAATACTTGACTGGGATTTGTTTAGCAGACAGTAAAAGCCATTTACGGCTCGAAGTGACGTATTTTTTTCTAAAAACTAATTAAACTAAAACTAAGGTAAAATTAAACTTAACTAAAACGTACCTAACTTAATTTAATAATAATCTGTTTATTAAAACAAATATGGTATTTTATTTGCCTTCATAACGTAATGTATATGCTTACAGTCTGACATTATTTTGCGTAGTAACAAAAGCTAAAAGACTAACAAAACCTAGAGACCATGAACCGGAACCTTCAAACCTAGTGATGTTAAACTTTAACACAATCAAATAAATCCTACTTACTACGAACAATACATCTAGAGAGTATTCGCATTGTTACATTATTGTAACTTAAACGACCACTAAACTAAACTAAAACTAAACTAAACTAACACCAAAATAAACTAAAACTAGACTAAATCAAAGTAACGCTAACGTTACCTGCATGTAATAGGGCATCATGAGGGTGAGTACTGAAGATACACCGCAGTAAGCCAGGAACACTACAAGTAAAAAACTAAACTAAAATTGAACTAAACTAGACTAAATCAAATTAACATTAACGGTACCTGCATGTAATAGGGCATCACGAGGGTGAGTACTGAAGATACACCGCAGTAAGCCAGGAACACTACAAGTAAAAAACTAAACTAAACTAAAACTTAACTAAACTAAAACTAAACTATAACCAAACTAAACTAAACCAAAACTAGACTAAATCAAACTAACACCAACGGTACCTGCATGTAATACGGCATCATAAGTGTCAGTACTGAAGATACACCGCAGTACGCCAGGAACACCACAAGCAGCGACGCGACGACGGCGAACGGAATGGTCTTCTGCGGCCGACGGGCCTCCTCGCCCGCCGTCGCCACGCAGTCGAAACCTTAACAAGAACAAGAACGTGTATTTAGGTATTTTTATCGTATTACTAAAACAAATACCAACGAGATGGACGGACGATTTGGTGAAGGCCGCAGGTTCAGGGTGGATGCAAGTCGCTTCCAACCGTAATGATTGGGCGTCAATGAGGGAGGCCTATGCCCTGCAGTGGACGTCCTACGGCTGAAATGATGATGATGAAAACAAATACATATTTTAAAAATGTAGCAACACTAGGCGCTAGAAAACATCTTGTTTTATTAACATTCAAAAAGTCATGACCGGCCGTGCAGTATTTACGCCGTACTAAGTTCGTACTACTTTGGATTTTTTTTTCTGTCGAGAAAACTACCAGCAATCACTGGTCTTTAGAGTGAATCCTCAACTATCTTATAAATAATACGTTTACTTTTAGTTTACCACTGACAGATGGCTTGCCTTCATTTCATTTCCAACTTTAACACCATACAAATAAAGTAGCTATTACATAATCTGCAAACGTGGTAACAGTATTCTAAAATTGGCTTTATTTAATTTATTGAATCAGGCGTTACTTTGCGGAGGTCCATATTAATGAACTAAAACAATTACTTTGCTCACCCGCGACCTTACAATAGTTACGTTTATGCAAGAAATGTGTGTTCATGCAGTTCCTCCACCTCCACACTGTACGAACACACACAAATCACATAAACACAACTATCACCACCACCAAGCTACACTGACGCGTTTCGAACTCAACCAGAGCTCATCCTCGGAGTTACCACAACCGTATGCTATGCTACCAAATGTTAAACAACACACACAACACATAACACAACACATTTAACAACACGTTTAACATTTGGTAGCATAGCATACGGTTGTGGTAACTCCGAGGATGAGCTCTGGTTGAGTTCGAAACGCGTCAGTGTAGCTTGGTGGTGTTGATAGTTGTGTTTATGTGATTTGTGTGTGTTCGTACAGTGTGAAGGTGGAGGAACTGCATGAACACACATTTCTTGCATAAACGTAACTATTGTAAGGTCGCGGGTGAGCAAAGTAATTGTTTTAGTTCATTGGCTTTATTTGTAGGTCGTTAAAGTTGAATATGAAATGAAGGCAAACCATCTGTCAGTGGTAAACTCTATGTAATTTTACTGTACACATGAATTTCTAGAACTAAAGCTTTACTAATAATGATACTGCAAGAGATTAAATGAATGCAATAAATGCGCCAAAAGCTCGATGCGGCCTTACATACGTACTAATCAATCGCAGTACTGTGTTTTGACTCACCAATGAATCCGTAGAAGCAGACGGCAGCCCCCTTGATGATTCCAGCGACCCCGTAGGGCGCGAAGCCCCCGCTGCCGAAATCCTTGCTGGCAGACTTAGGGACCTCCGAAGCTGGTATACGCCAGTTCTTGGTATCCGCTGTGCGATAGGGATAAAACATTAGAAAGAAAGAAATATTTTATTTGTGACACCTAAGTAAAAAAATATTTAAAAAAAAACAATAACAGTAAAAATAACTCAATGAAAAAATAGCATGCTTGTGTCACAAAATGGTCCCGAATCAGCAAAGGATTGCCAGTCTTGCGAACGGCGCTGATCTTCCTTTGGGACCATCAAGCCATCAACGTTAAACAAATAAAACACAAAAAATCAAAGTGAGACCAACAAGTTGAGAGTCAGAAAAATAAAACAAAATGCAACACTATAGGCCGGTCCTTTACCCCTTTGGGTCATAGTAAAAACATAAAATGTCCACCCTGTAAAGATTCCACCCTAGCTAACTAAGTGTTTCAGATTGTATGTGCAAAATTACATTTTAGGGTGAATCAACTTTTTCTCGCAACCCGAGCTATGGGTACACAAATTTTGTCTCTTGGACAACCTAAGCATTTTTCTGTGAAACCGGGGACAGAGTAAACAACACAAAAAAGTTGATTCACCCTTGAAAATTAGCATGGGCTTTGAGTAGGGCTTCGCTAAAGGGTCCCACGCGCGCAAGAAAGAAATTAAAAATGTTGCAGAGTGAAAATTTAACTGGAAAATTTGTATTCTCGATGACAATAAGTATTCTACTTAAATTTTTAGTTGATTTGATTGAGCTTACCTGGGCGACCCAATAATGGCGCCCTGGTTTTGTGTGAAGGAAGAACATCGCGAAGAAATCTACAAACGCCTGCGATGAAGGTCAATGTCTGCCATTTGTTATCTAGACTAAAGCTCAAGCTTTCCCTCTCTGAGAGGAGGCCTGTGCCCTGCAGTGGGACATATACAGGCTGGGATGATGATGATGACCAAAAAATTACATTACCAATTAATTGGTAGAATCAAATCTTCTAATATATAAAAATCTCGTGTCACGGTGTTTGTTATCGAACTCCTCCAAGACGGCTTGACCGATTGAAATGAACCTATTTTGCCGATTTTAGAATAGGTCGTAGGTTATTTTAGACCCATATTCTTCGCGGACCATATTAGTAGCTCAATAATATTCACCTTTGAAGCATCCAGATATGATGACGAACAGCACCACGCACAAATTGACCCCGGTACAGAAGTTGTTGAACTTTGTCGACTCCTTCACGCCAAACGCGAGACCCACTGAAACGAAAAAAAAGTAACACACTAATCATTATTTTGTTTGATTGACAAATACAAAAATACCATGTCCAATATTTTTTATAATCTAACTGACGGACTAATTACATTTTTTTTTTACCGCGGACATTACAAATTGCATCTTCATTTCTGTGATCGTTTTTTTTATTATTGTGAGAGGGAGACAAACGAGCAAGCGGATCATCTGATGGAAAATGATCGCCACCGCCCATAAATATCAACAACTCAAAGAATGAACTAAAACAATTACTTTGCTCACCCGCGACCTTACAATAGTTACGTTAATGCAAGAAATGTGTGTTCATGCAGTTCCTCCACCTCCACACTGTACGAACACACACAAATCACATAAACACAACTATCACCACCACCAAGCTACACTGACGCGTTTCGAACTCAACCAGTGATAGTTGTGTTTATGTGATTTGTGTGTGTTCGTACAGTGTGGAGGTGGAGGAACTGCATGAACACACATTTCTTGCATAAACGTAACTATTGTAAGGTCGCGGGTGAGCAAAGTAATTGTTTTAGTTCATTAATATGGACCTCCGCAAAGTAACGCCTGATTCAATAAATTATTTAAACTCAAAGAAAGTCACCAATGTGTTTCCGACCTTTAAAGTAAGTATAAACCCTTTTCTTGAAAGCCCCAATGTCATAGTTGTCTGGAAACACTGCTGCCGGAAGCTGGTTCCACAGTTTCACCGTACGTACAGTGGTAGACTACCATTCATCGAGATGACCTAATGTAGAGGTTGTTACACTCACAGTTCGGTCATACAAAAATATTATTAATGTTATAGAGTTCATATTAATCAAGGAACAATCAAAACTTATTGGCTCGCAATAGCGTTCGTTCTTACGTTATTTTATGACACCGATTTAAATGGAGCTAATGACGAAGTAATTTAAAATACATTTCAATTAGTTCTCGCAAATTAGAGGTCGTTGAAGGTTCGCAAAGTAATTTGCTACTGTAATTGGGTCATTGGAAAATTACGCTTTGAATGGGGCAAAATGCACAAAAACCAAAATGTACACTACTGTAGACCACCGAAAAAAATGTAAATGTACACTACTGGTCACCGAGACCGAGTCGCTGTTTCGTTAATTTAAATTTGGGCCTTCTAGAATTTGAATCAAGCAGACGGTCTGGGCAGTCATTCTTGGATAGGCCTTGCTAGTGCGATGTTGTAATTTACAGTTCTTGAAATATAGGAATCATGTCACACACACACACACACACACCCACACTCGCACGCGTAACTATAAATATAAATTGTACCTACTGTAAATCTAGTTTAGTAAGTAATTTAGTTGTTGTTTTCTATTATTTTTTGCTTCATTGTTCTTTTTATTTTATTTTTATATATATTTTCTCTCTAGTCCTCTGGTAAGCTTTCTAAGTAAACTATATGTATAGTGCACTCCAAGGCCCCAAGATACAGTCTCTGCCTAGTTTGGGGTCTGCCAGATATTCCCTTGTATTATGCTGATGTATGTTTTTGGAAAAATAAATTATTATTATTATTATTATGTTAAAAAAATACAAGTTTTCATTGAATAGTCAGTCAGTTATTTTTAGCCAAGCCACTTGTTAGTTCTTTTCAGCCACACCCCACCGCACTACACTACGTAACCAATACAATACATAAATTTACAATACGCAAAATGTACACAACGCGTATTGTGAAACACATGGAACGCACAAAAAGAAAAAGTAAAGGTTTTCATTTGAGGTGCATAAGGAAGATCCGTGCATACTATTATGTTTCTACGTTTAGCTAAGATTTTACGATTTTATCCCGTGGGAATATCAGGATATAAAGCTGCCTATGTGTTAATCTTGAGATCCCGTTATCTGCATACACAACAAACACATACAGCTCGCGCGATAAGAGTTTGGCTTTGACCTTCGGGTGGAGGGGATTACTGCGCATGGGCTGCGCATACCCCGCACCCCCGTTGATACCCAATTTTTGATTTCTGCGCAATAACGGTCAAAGCCAAACTCTTATCGCGCGAGCTGTACAAACGTGCACGCGTTTTCACAAAGGATTTATAATCACTTACCTGAAAACAGCATGATAACTGAGAAAGCGAACAGGTCCGGGTAGCGAGCCAAGTGCGGCGAATCGAGGGGCATTATGGCTTCCAGGTTGGTGGATATGGCCTTATCAAGCAGCGAGTCTAAGTACTCGCTTAGGGCTTTGACCACCGAAGCCGCACCTGAGGAATAAATAAAATAATAATAATTTTTTTATGGTTTATAGTGGGGCAAACGAGCAAACGGATCGCCTGATGGTAAACGATTACCGTCGCCCATGCGACACCAGAAGAGTCACAAGTGCGTTGCCGGCCTTTTAGGTAGGAGTGCGCTCTTTTTTCGAAAGCTGGAAGGTCATATCGGTCCGGGAATACCGCAGCAGATACTTCATTCCAGAGCTTTGCTGTGCGAGGCCGGAAATTTCTGGAAAAACGCACAGTAGAAGACATGCCAACCATCCTGATGGTGAGGATGGAAGTGTTGTCGCGTAGGGCGGTGGCGGAAGGATGCGGCAGGGATCAGCCCAAATAACTCCTCGGAGCACTCTCCGTTGTACATGCGATAGAAGATGCACAGTGAAGCTACATCTCTACGCAGCGCCAAGGAGTCAAGTCGATCAGAAACACGTTTCAAACACACCAATCAATCGTCACGTTTCTTGTAAATATGACCCCCACTTGAGTATTAAATACTTGTTATAGCGAGCATAGTAATACATAATCGGTGAAAATTTCAAGTGTCTAGACAATACAGTTGAAGAGAAAGTGACCTGCGACAGAAGGACAGACGGACAGACAGCGAAGTCTTAATAATAGTGTCCCATTGGCACTCTTTGGTTACGGAACCCCAAAAATGTTGTTATTTTTCATGAGTCCTCTACTGTTGTATGTCGTCTATGTACATCTCCTTACCTATAATATACTCCAGTATGAGATTCCATCCGATAATGAAGGCTATGAATTCGCCGACGCATACGTAGCTGTAGACGTAGGCCGAACCGGCTTTCGGCACGCGAGCGCCGAATTCGGCGTAACACAATCCTGAAAAAACAAATAGTGCCGGTGTGTATACGCTGTGATAGCCCAGTGGTTTGACCATGGACTTACCTATACTTATACCTAACCTGGACTGAGTACTGCGACAAAAAAGTGAGGC
Source organism: Archips xylosteana (assembly GCA_947563465.1). Lineage (NCBI taxonomy): Eukaryota > Metazoa > Arthropoda > Insecta > Lepidoptera > Tortricidae > Archips > Archips xylosteana. Next base: position 2,120,592 of record OX387355.1, read on the forward strand.
CGAAAAAAAAACAAACCAGAGAGTTGCATCTCGTTCTAATTAGGGTGATCAAATACTGGGACACAATTCTCTAGTTTCTCTAGTTTGTTGTTATCTCTCGGACCGCTGTCTCTAGTTGCCATTATAAAACTGTATGGCTTGGTAATATGGGTCACTTTTGATTGACTAATAAAAGTTAGTAGTCCAGGGGGGTTACTACGAAATTCGAAGTTCGAAGTTCGGATCGTGCGGTCCCTCTCACTCTCGTAATAAATACCATTAGCGTGAGCGGAACGGCATGAAACGAAGTTCGAATTTCGCGCTTCGTAGTATAGGGCCAGGTTATATAAGTCCATGGGTTTGACCAATGGTCTCTCAAGCAGAGTCGTGACCGCACGGTCAGATCGCATATCTATACAAAATATATAGAGACCGACAATGTTGTTCATACATAATGCGGGCTGCGGTCAATTTGACCTGGCCGCGACCGCAGAACGCATCGAGTGTGGCAAATCCTTAAAAGTTCATTAATTTTTGTGGGGTAGTTTGTTTGAGAAAAATAAAGTGGCTACATGAGAAGTTACAGTGACAAATTAAAACATTTGTGGCTTGTTAGTCTAACATTTGGTAGCATAGGGAACGATTGTGGTACCTACTCTGAAGATGAGCTCTGGTTGAGTTCGAAACTCGTCAGTGTAGTTTGGTGGTGGTGATAGTGATAGTTGGGTTTGTGTGTAGTTGTTGCGTAAAAAAAAAAAAAAAAAAAAAAATGAGGGGACAATCTTACACAAATCGACCTAGTCCCAAACTAAGCAAAGCTTGTACTATGGGTACTAGACGACGATAAACATACTTATATAGATAAATAAATACTTAAATACATAGAAAACATCCATAACTCAGGAACAAATATTCGTGCTCATCACACAAATAAATGCCCTTACCGGGATTTGAACCCAGGACCTCTTGCTTCGTAGGCAGGGTCACTACCAACTAGGCTAAAGCGGTCGTGTTGGGTTTGGGTTAGTGTGGAGGAGGAACTGCATCACGCTTTTCTTACATAAAGGAAACAATCGTAAGGTCGCGGGAGAGCAAAGTAATTTGTTACAGTTCATTATAGAAATTGGAGAAAAAAAACAATTTTGGACAAATGATCTATCCAACCAGTCTCTAACTCATCGTTATACAAAAAACCTATAGTATAAATCTTCCCAGTTGAATTTTTCGCTTCAAGCCATTACATTAAATTTGAACCTTAATACTATGGCGATTTATACTACGCAATTTTACGAGTTAAAGTTAGAATATAGCACAATATGAAACCAGAAATCAATCAAAGGCAAAAACATCGTTAGCAACATCGACGATGTACGTCATATTTTTCGCATAGTTTCATTTTTAACGCGTAAAAAGTGTTGATAAAACTGTTGATTGTAACTACAGTCATAGGTCTCTACCTATGCGGTTTTACTATCAACCTCAAAATATTGTTCGTGAAACGATCCTCGTGAGTTTTTCGGAATTTATGTGCGAAAATACATTTGAAATTGACCACGAGCTTTTCGGTGAAGGAAAACATCGTGAGGAAGCCTTAATACACCCGTGAAGAAATTCAATGGTGTGTGTGAAGTTCCCAATCCGCATTTGGACTTATGTGGGAACTACGGCCCAAGACCTCTCATTCTAAGAGGATGCCGGTGCCCTGCATTGGGATGCATAACTAATACTAAACTAAACCGTATATCTTTGACCTCGACTACACACCTACACTTTTGTCAATATTTTCAAATACTTTATAATATACAAGACCTTTCTTCAGTCTGAGGTTTAAGAATAACAATCAAACAAAACTAACATTTGCCGCAGCGACAAAAAACAACATAACAACCACACAATAAAGAGTGAAAGCCAGTCAGCTGCGACAAAAACTGAATAGCCACGTTCTTGCACCGAAAAAATAGAAAATTCTAGGAAATGAACATTTTCTAGATTGCTATCTCTGTTGACAGGCTTAATTGGAAATTATAAGAATCACCAGAAACTGTGAGCACAGCTGTTTTCAAATACGACGTCCGTTGGTTTCATTACAAACATAACCAACAACGCCGTAAATATACGTGAGAAGTAGGCTAGTTGAAATGGATTAAAAATATTTTGAATGCGATTAATCGCCTATTTTAATCTTAAGACGCTAATGATCTACGAGGACACCATGGGTGACAGTGTGACAGAACCCATTTATGTCTATTAAGTTACAGGAAGGAAGAAATAAACTACCTACATTGACAACAACACAAGACATCTATATTATTACAAATAGACAACACGAAGGATAAAGGAGGAGGAAGAATAAAGACGAGTGTGTCATTGCGGTTGCAAATCGGATACTGGCTCAGCATAATGCTGAAGCGCTTATACTTAGCTATAGCTAAACCGTTTAGCCGAGTTCTCGCCCGCACGGTACAGGGGCTGGGGGGTATGACGACAAAGGGGGCCGGGAGAGGTGCGGTCGGCAGGCACACGAGGCGCGTTCGCCGCCCGCACCTCTCCCGGCCCCCTTTGTCGTCACCCCCCAGCCCCTGTACCGCGCAGGCGAGGACTCAGTTAAGCGGTCTAGCTATAGCTGCCGCAGCACTGCTTTTCAGCCAGCACCGTCGGTAGTCATTCTAAGATAAATCCAGACTTTGCTTCTGGAGCGTTCTGCGTTCATGTCTGTTTAGTAATTAAGTCATTCTAATGTACAAATGTTTCGCTACCGGACTATTGAGTATTTTATTCATTTGTATTCTAAAGTAAGAAGGATGAGCGCGAGCGATAGTTCATTTGAACCTCTAAAGACAGGTTAGATCAATTTACCAAAATGGTTATTTCACTATGGTTTTTACTGAAGCTTATTTTTACAATCGCGTTTTTTCCCTTCTTTAATCGACACAGAAACATAGTAGGTTTAGGTTATGTTAAGCTTGCATCGGCCCGAAGGTCCAAAAGCGCACAGAAGAAGCTCCGCGTTAGCGGAGCTCCGTCGACACTGTTTCTGTGTCAATACAAATTGGGAAAAAACGCTACTGCTAAAATAAGCTTCAGTAAAAAACTATAGTGAAAAAGAAAGTATTTGGGAAAAAATGCGAATAAATAAATAAATAAATAAATATTAGGGGACAATCTTACACAAATCGACCTAGTTCCAAACTAAGCAAAGCTTTTACTATGGGTACTAGACAACGATAAACATACTTATATAGATAAATACATACTTAAATACATAGAAAATATCCATAACTCAGGAACAAATATTCGTGCTCATCACACAAATAAATGCCCTTACCGGGATTCGAACCCAGGACCTCTTGCTTCGTAGGCAGGGTCACTACCAACTAGGCTAAAGCGGCGGTCGGAATGGAAATTTTGCTACTAGGAAACAACGATTTTGGTTAAATTGTTCTAACCAGTCCCTTCAAAAGCGATTATCATTAGCTTTTAACTAAATTATTCTCAAAGCATCAGCTTACCAGCAAAAACGCTAGCCACAGCGGCGAGCAGAAACGACAGTATCACAGCCGGCCCCGCGTAGTTCTTGGCCACGTCTCCAGCCAGCACGTAGACCCCGACGCCTAGGGTGCTCCCGACCCCCAGGGCGGTCAGGTCCAGAGCCGATAGGACCCTGGCAAGCCTGGCCGCGCCTTCCTCCGCTGCTTTTCTTCGGGATAGCACCCCGTAGGCGAGGCGAAACGCCCTGTCTGCGCCAGCTTTGATACCGCCTGATGGAAAAATAAATTCAAATGAGGGTTTAACCCTTTCAACGCCACGCCTCGACAAAACGTAAACCTGCTTTGAATCTTACGTCATTGTGTCAAGATCACTTTGACACTGTACTTTGTGACACCTATATGTGTCGTTGGCGTTGAAAAGGTTAACGGATAGGTGGCAACCATCTCAAAATGTACACTTTCCCAAAAAATTCACTTTCTCAGAGCATTTTCTCACATGCTAGTTTCCCAGAAGGTATAGTCGAGGAAACTGAATTGCGTACCAGGGTGGAACCTCTTAACAGTCAATTTTCCGACGGTTTCTTTGGCAGATGTAGGGAATGTCAAGTCACTTCGATACTAAACACATATTAGTAAAGATGGGACAACAGGACAATGAAGATTGTAGAATATGTGGTGTACCTCGGGGTACCGAGGAATGCCGATAGCCTACAACATCTTAAAACTGATGCACGGATTGCGCTCTGATGGTGCTCGATTGGTTTTCCAATGGATACCATCATTTAGTATCAAAAACAAAAGGTATCTGGTACAACACAATTCAGAACAAAATTTTCCGGGTGCCCTGGTTTGATAATGCCAGCCTCTCCAGGGATTTACTTGTGTGGGCGTTTCGAGTGCGGTCAGGTCATGTACCATTAAACAAATTTTTAAATATGATGAAAGTTGTCCAATCCCCAATGTGCATGGATTGTAATAGGATTGAGGACTTGATACATTTTTTGGTGGAATGTATACACACCAAGGATAACCGTAAGACATATTTGACTGATTTAGACCTTTTTAATGGGGCAGTGAATATTGTTTTGAGTTGTCCTGTATCGGAAGATGCAGTACGAATATACAGGTTCATCAAACATTCCTTTGCTTTGGACATAGCGGGAGAAGTGTTTGATGAATTTGGCCATTGAGTCTCCCAATGAGGCTGGCATAGTCACACAGGTGCACTTAAGCCTCGGAAAAAAAAGAGGAAAAAAAAAAAAAGAATATGTGGTGAGGAAGACGAAACAATGGAACACATTATGTGTGAATGTGACGCCCTCGCCAGATTAAGAATGTGACTCTTTGGCGACGAATACGCCGCACCAGGAAACTTTAAGGCAATACCGCTACGTCAAATCATCCAATTTATGGACGAGGTGATAAAAGCAATGGAGTAAGTGCGAAGGAGGGGTAATTTAATTACACAAAAGATCCCTACGGGTCGAAGTGTATCCGCAAGGACACCTAATACTAAGATAAGGGAATGCCAACATGACATTTGCAACAAAAAGGTTCCATCTTGGTACACGATTCAGTTTCCTCGACTGTACACTAATGTACTTTTTCCAAAGACCCGTACTTCCCACTATCCCACTAATATTACAAACGTGAAAGTTTTTCGTAACTATTTCGAGGTAAAACGGTTTGAAAAATTATGATTTAGCACACAGATAGTTTAACCTGGATAACATAATATAGGATGCTTTTATCCCGGACAAATGCATAGTTCCCACGAGATAGCGATAAACGAATTCTTCGTAGACGGAGTCGCGGGCAACAGCAGTCAATAAACGTATACATTTAAGAAATGTGTGCATTATGGAAAAGTGTAGGTACTTTTGACAATATGCACTTATCGAGCAAGTGCAAAGTAAAGTTCGAGTAAAGTATGCATTTCGAGAAAATGCCCTAATTGAGAAAGTGTACATTTTGCGGAAAGTGCACTTTTAGAGTAAGTACACGTTTTGGGAAAGTGGGATTTACTAGCCTAAGCCCACGTGACGCACAGACTGCACTGCAATCCACACCGGCAACCGGTCTTAAAAGGGGGCTGATATACCATCTACGACCTATAGCGCCATCTAGTCAGAGAAACAGCCACATTCCACATCGCACTATCGAAGTTTCTCACCTCGGATGCATAAAAGTCGGTTTATATCTACACTACAGACATTGGTCGTGGCAGACAAAATAATATTCTTCTATACAGTGTGTTTATCAACGAGTTTATATCTATCGCAACACGCCCGCGCAGACGCCAACAGACACGAGCCGTACCCGGCCAGTACGCGCGGAATAGTTATTTGTTATACAAGGGGGGAAAGTTGTATTTTACCAGCGAGTGTTCATTTGAAACAAGAGCCATCGAAAGTATTCTATGATTGACCACGAGCGAAGCGAGTGGTTCAAAAATAGAATCCTTTCGATAGTGAGTGTTTCAACACACGAGACGTAAAATAACTTTTCACCCGTGTATAACACAAAACTTTTCACCTCACTACAGCGAGGAAAATAATTAGAAAAACATGCGAATTTAATTGAAAAGTTTTGACTTAAGTTTTTTTTTTATTATTTCGGATGCGTTTTGTTCGCACATCGACTTACTTGGACTGTCATAACATTTTATCCGTTTTTACAACAAGAATGAAGGTTAATGTTGAATGCTGATATTTATGAATTAAAATAAAGTTGTAAGACTGTATTTAGTGTTATTTACTCGATGCAATTCATTAATTGTGATTTTAAAAATTCAGCACTTTTAACGTTTTACGTTTTGTTAGCTGTCAAATATCACTTAAGCTGCCCTCAAATGTCAAAACTCTTTCTTCACATGTGGATAAAAAGCGATTTTCTCAATAGATGTCAAACAAACAAAAAGGGCTTTCCGAGCTAGTGAGGTGAAATAGTTATTTGTTATACAAGGGGGGAAAGTTGTATTTTACCAGCGAGTGTTCATTTGAAACAAGAGCTATCGAAAGGATTCTATGATTGACCACGAGCGAAGCGAGTGGTTCAAAAATAGAATCCTTTCGATAGTGAGTGTTTCAACACACGAGACGTAAAATAACTTTTCACCCGTGTATAACACAAAACTTTTCACCTCACTACAGCGAGGAAAATAATTAGAAAAACATGCGAATATTTAATTGAAAAGTTTTGACTTAAGTTTTTTTTTATTATTTCGGATGCGTTTTGTTCGCACATCGACTTACTTGGACTCTCATAACATTTTATCCGTTTTTACAACAAGAATGAAGGTTAATGTTTAATGCTGATATTTATGAATTAAAATAAAGTTGTAAGACTGTATTTAGTGTTTTTTACTCGATGCAATTCATTAATTGTGATTTTAAAAATTCAGCACTTTTAACGTTTTACGTTTTGTTAGTTGTCAAATATCACTTAAGCTGCCCTCAAATGTCAAAACTCTTTCTTCACATGTGGATAAAAAGCGATTTTCTCAATAGATGTCAAACAAACAAAAAGGGCTTTCCGAGCTAGTGAGGTGAAAAGAATATTTTGTCTGCGCGGTTCATGCCTGTAGGTACAGTCGAGGAAACTGAATCACGTACCAGGGTGGAACCTTTTCGTAACCAATTTCGCTATGATTTGTTTGGCAGATGTATGGGATGTCAACATGACATTAGTAAAACAAAGGCATAAGAATAAATAATAACAGAGTAGAAGGGAATCTCTTTTGACCGCGTCCAAAACGCCGCCATTTATATACCTACTTCCCCCTTCACGTCGTTACACCCCGCTGTCGTCCAAGCGTGTTGCTAGGGTTGCTTACTGTTACTTACGTCTAAAGATAATATCGCTAAAATATAAGTTTTTGTTTACTTTGAAATCATTATTTTATTCTAGTTTTACAAAATATGAGAATTATAATTATTCTCTCTCTCTCTCTCTCTACTACATTTGCTAACAAGTCAATTTCAATGAAATACATATAATACTGTGCCGGGTAAATACTGTGTTCATCGACACAGGCCCTTAGGCCTGCTCTAGTTTACCTGTAACCTGTACCTACATAGATATAGGTACTTAGGTACAGTTACCGTTACCATCGAATTTTACGTCTTTTCAGTAGCGAGTAAAGTTAGCCCCACCACGTCCCATTTTGTTCAAGATGTTTGTCGGAAACTATAGGTACGTATACGTAGTGTGGGTTTTAATAACTGAATTTGCGCCACTGGCCATTGCGCTGCGCGATCGCGTCGCGAGGCGAGGCGAGCGAGAAAAGGTCAACGACCGATGGCGGGGCTATTGAAGATTTGACGAAAAGCAATAAAATGCTGTAGGTACCTAGGGTAAGCGTACCAGTGAATGAACAGTACCCAGTGAATGAACAAAACGATAATTTTTTGAAATAATAAGAATTTGGTACGTTTCTACCACGCCTCATATTTTTTTTTCGACTAGCACCTTTACTTGTCAGGTTCTGGTAAATTTGCTTCGACTCCTAAGCAACAGTTTTGAAATGGCGACGACGTAAAGTGGACGTACGTATGTCGTACATTTTTTCTATGGTGCAGTATTAAGGAAGAACGAAAGCTACTATACTTCTGATGTGTTACTGCATTTGTCCCCGCCATCTATCATTCATTGGGTATGGTTTTTTTAAGCTTTAAAGACCTGTTAGTGCTATTCATACATAGTTTAATGTAATTTATTTACAAACAATACCTTTTAATCCAGTGTTTTTTTACTGGAACCCAAAATCGCCTAAATCCAGTGAATGAACGGGGGTGTTCATTCACTGGGACTGCAGGATTTTCTATTTGTGCAATATCTTTCCTTCTAGTGGTCATATTAAGATTTCGTTTTCAGTGACATTGATCCAAATACATTATCTACCGAAAGGCCAGTATTGGAACAAACGTAAAATACAGGGTTATTTTTAGTTCACTGACATCCTCTTAACTCTGAATTACTATCACTCAAACAAATGTTTTTTGTTTTACGACTTTTTAAAATGAAGCACTTTTTTTCCTATACAAATACACAGAGTATCGTAAAAATAAGAGGAAATTTCAAATTTTCAAAACGTTATTACACCATAAATATTAAGTTATGACAAAAGCCGTAAAACAAAAAACATTTTTTTAAGTGGTAGGAGTTTAGGGTTAAAAGGATGCTAGTGAATTACAAATAACCCTGTATAGGTTCATTAACTGGTTCAAGTTTTCCAGTGAATGAACTATGTCACTTATAGCTAGTTCATTTACTGGTTTCCAAGATCTAGTGAATGAACAATACTCTTATTTTTGTATTTTAATTGTTTTAGAACATGGAATCGACCAAATAAGTATATTGAATGTATTTGTGTTAACATAACTTCGCTTTTGTATATTTATAGTATAACAAAACATCATATTCAAAGTTGTTCATTCACTGGTTTCATTTGTTCATTCACTAGAATTTTGCGTTCATTCACTGGTGATTTTCCATTTTTTCACTTAAATAGTGATATATCTTCAAACTGTGCAATAATATTGTTGAATAATGATGATGTTAGCCAACTAGAGTAGTTGGTTGTGCTATACAAAAAGTAATATTTTAAATAAACTGTGCCCAACTGCCTAAAATTAATTTTCAAAGTCGAAAATTTCCTTAAGTGTTCATGCACTGGTACACTTACCCTACTCTAAAGTAAATTTTACCATTGGGTGAAACAATTGGCTTCACAAAAAGAACTGCTCATGTCTTTTTGATTAATTAGGAACGAAAACGAAATAATATTTAGAAAATATTACTTACCGCTCATCATCTTTGGGAAAACTAAAAAAACTTAAGTGTGGCATCGTTTTTCCATTATTTACACACCCAAATACACCACAATAACTTGACGCCATTGTTATTTGTTTCCAATAAAACGAACGCGCAAACAGTAAACAGCCAAACGCGCGTGCGGCGACGCCGGCCGTGACACCCTGACTGAGTTCTCTCTTAGATAGTACTCTAATATCGTGACCTTGAGTCCGCCCGGAGCGAGAGTTTCCCTTCTACTCTGTTATTATTTATTCTTATGACAAAGGTTCCACCCTGGTACGTGATTCAGTTTCCTTGACTGTACAGGTACGTGTCTGTGGCTCTCTGCCGGTCGTGTGAATAGGGTACCGGGACTGTGCAGATGACTCTTGACACCGACGACGGTGTCTGTCGATGTAAGCCACAAAAGATAAATATTTCTCAAGGCAGATGTGAATAACAAGGAGTCTGTCTCGGGAATGTCTGGTGCGCTTAATGTCTGTTGATAGAAATAAACGGTGTCTGCGACGCTCAATGTACCATCGCCCCCGACGTCAGATACCCATTTTCAAAACAAATTTGCTTGCAGCCGTTGATGTTTATTGCTATGGATTGTTATGGACAGATGTCTAGCCACTGCACGCAAACTGGGCCTTTAAGGTGGTTATCTGGCGCTTGGGGCGATAGTATGTAGATATAAGCCGACCTTAAATACGAAATCCAACTTTCTTCCTTACTTTAAATCTACATGGATAAAGACTTCTCTATTGTACCACGTACCACTCAAAAAAAACATTTAACGTATAAACACTTCACTTACTAATCAAACCCATCGCGAACGACATCGCAGCCCCAATCGGTGTCGCCGACTGTAGCAATATCGGTAGTTCATTAAATCAACAGTCGGCTTTTTAACTACTTTTAAACAGTGGCTTCCTTAATTGGCACTTTAGATCAAAATGGTTCCATCCTGGTACGCAATTCAGTTTCCTTGACTGTGCTAATGAAGGTAATGAAGAGACAGATAAATTAAAATGATTCCTAGTCAAATTCCGTTTGCACTGTAAAATAGACACTGGTCCAAATATGACTAACAAGTAGTTTTAATGACTAGACTAAAATAAACAAATCTCAAATACCACTTCCTAGTTTCGCTGACGCTGGTAAGAACTAGTTTCGCAAGTAGACATTTCATCATCATCATCATCATTTCAGCCGAAAGACGTCCACTGCTGAACATAGGCCTCCCCCAAGGCTCGCCAAACAGATCGGCCCTGCGCCATCCGCATCCAATGCGTTCCCGCTACCTTCACCAGGTCGTCGCTCCATCTTTTTTGCATATTTTTTGGCGACGTTGTTGTTTATACTGGCGACGTTGCAGTTTTGTTAGTTTTTCTCAATTATTCCATAAAAATTGAATGAAAATTAAAAATGTTTTGTATACAAATTGTTCTAATATATAATTTAATGTGTCTACTGCAATAATAATTTGTGATAAGACTTTTATTTTCTTTAAAAACCGTTTAATTTGTTTGTTTTTAAAGAAAATAATAGTCTATCACGAATTATTATTATTATTGCAGTAGACACATTAACTTATATATTAGAACAATTTGTATACAAAACATTTTTAATTTTCATTCAATTTTTATGGAATAATCGAGAAAAACTAACAAAAATGCAACGTTGGCAGCTCAGCAGGTATAAACCCTTAAGCAACTATGCAATTACACGTAATCCGGTCTCTACTTATAATTTATGACTTATTTTAAAAGATTTAGTACTACAGACTGAGCTGACAGTACCTACCCAATTTTGTGATTTTGGAAATTAACTATAGCCCAACAAGCTCATGCGCGACCCTCCGCGGAACCCTGTCGCAGTCAGCATTTGCTGCACTTATTAAAAACAGTCTTGTTAAGGACAGCAGAGGCTCCCTGCGACAGAGTTTCGCCGAGCGCCGCGCACGGGCTTGTCAATGTATAACTCTACAAATTTAAAGTTCTCATTGCATTGAAAAATTTGTACTCCACACTGCACATTTGGGTGTTATTCTTATGATAGATTTGTACTTTGTAAATGACGCGAGGACCTATAAGGTTAAAAAACTAATTGGGTCTCTCAGTCACAATATAAATGACTGTCATGTGAAATGACTGAAAGTGCCAAATTAATAAGGAAATATCATAAAAGAAAGATGAATAATGTTTTAATTTAGGAATTGTACATTTATACAAAACACTGCCTTCAATTATTTCTTGGCATGACTTACGGCACTTTCACACGGGCAACTTCCCGTTTTTTACGGGTTCGGTTTTTTGCAGGACGTTGCCCGTGTGAAAGTGCCGTTACCAGTAACCATAAAGACCTTGAAACTCATCACATGGACATCGTTAGTCTTAAGTGATTTTGTGAATAAAGGGTGAATAAAACTTACCATTTTCATACGCCTGCCGCACCCCACAGTTCTGCTCTGCCCTCGGCTGCATAGTCTCATGGCCAACAAGCCCATTGCCTTCGGGAAAAGTCATTTTTGTAACTGACACCGACGCACCTAACCTAATTTAGTAATACTTAGGGAAAACACGCGCGGCATAAATAGATTTGATATATTCTTGAAGTAAATACACTGTTGCGACGTCGTTTGTATAGTTCAAAATGATTGACACTGCGTATTTCATTTATTATTTATGCATTTTCACGATACGGCAACAATTGCGGTAAAGAATTTGACACTTCTTGCACTAGTGATGTCGGAAGCTATGGATAATTCAAAATCGACATTTATATAGTTTGACTTTTCACTGTGTTACTAAATCAGCTTCATTAATATTGATTGTTTGAGCATCTACGTTGTGTACTTACTCAAAACGCTGCTATAATAATTACGGTTACATTTACGCAATTTCGCATAAGCTTATGAAGCAAAATACTGCTAAAAGTACCTTAACGTTTCGACCAAATTACAGGTCACGTCACGTGGTTACGAGTAGACTAAGTACGAGCAGGCTGAAGTAAATGGCAGAGTGAAATTCTTTCTTTACTTAAGATGTTTTACAAATCTTAATTTTTTAGGAAGCTCAAAATATTGAGATTTTTTTAATAATAATAATAATTTATTCGATGCATGTACTTAGCATATTTTATACTTAGCATGTTTTTTTTAATGTTAGAGGGGCCAGAAAAACGAACTAGTGGGTCACTTGATGTTAAATGAACACCACTGTCCATAGACACTCGCAGCGCTTTACGCTATACCAGTGCGTTGTCGGCCCTAAAATGACATTAGACCCTATGTCATTAGAAACATGAGATTATTTTCAAACAAAATAAATAATATATCCAGTGCTGCCTAAATCTCTTTTCTGACTGTTGAACAAAACGATTAATGATAATAATAAAAAGGCTACATTTTCACATGGCATAAATTAAACCAAGAAATTATCGACATTCATCTATAGTACAATTGCGCAGCTCTACAGCTGTCAACTGTCAGACGTAACAAGAAGCTGACGTTGCATCATACGCTGCATTCAAAACTTCGCAATTTTAGATTATTGATGCATTCAATAATTATTTAGAAGTTCGATTATATAAAATATAAATTTTAGAAATGCGGTTTTGCTTCTGAATTATTTTAGTTCTAGCAGAGTAAAAAAAATGTTAAAGCTGTCTAACCAAGTCAAACAATTATCATAATTATAGGTAACGCCACCAGAGTTGAGGCCACGCACACAACCACATCTCATGTAATGACAGCGGGATTTTGACGTTGTGTTGACGTTAAACGACAACACAACGTCAAAATCCCGCTGTCATTACATGAGATATGGTTGTGTGCGTGGCCTCAACTCTGGTGGCGTTACCTATACATGGGGAGAAATTACAAATTGTTGCAAAAAATTATTATACTTACAACTACTTTAGTGTTCTGTCTGTTCTTGTTCTGTTAGTGTGGCACTGTCTGAACAGTGTCTACCTACGGCAATTAGGAGGATCCCACAGTCGCCAATTTCAACAGCAGGAAACAAATAAGCTTTTGTTTTAAAAAAATCTACCTACAAGCTTTTTTGCTAGCGTCTTTTCGTTTGCCTGTAGGTAATCGTATTGTTATTCAACTTACATTAAGGCCAAAACAAACCGGGAGCACGGGGCGAAGACGGAGAGTGCCCAGCGCACTGAATCAAATACGGTGTGCCACGCTGTCAGAGTGTGTCACCGTATATTTGATTCAGTGTTATTGAGCGCGCTAGGCACTCTCCGTACATTAACCCCACCAAATCCGACCACCGGAAGCTGGAAGTGGGTTAAGTAAATTAAATACTTACGACTTCATTGCGACTTTTTGGTCCATACTATAGGTAACGCCACCAGAGTTGAGGCCACGCACACAACCACATCTCATGTAATGACTATTGACTAGGGATGTCACGAATGTCAAAATTTACACATTCGCGAATGCGAATGCGAATGTTTGGAAAAAAAATTGAAATACCACAGATAAATAGTACCTAATTTTAAATGAAATCAAACATAAAAAAGTTATTGTTACAAAATCAACATTGTAATTGAATACAAAAAGTATTTTTTAATGAAATCTAACATAAAAGAATTATTGTTACAAAATCAACATTGTAATGTTTCGCATGCGCGAGCCGACGACAAGTTACCGTCGCGCGCCGCGCGAGCGAGCCAAGACGCAATTTGCACACATTCGCATTCGCAAAACATTCGCATCATTTGATGCGAATGCGAATGTTAATAATGATACGAATACGAATATTCGTGACATCCCTAGTAATGACAGCGGGATTTAACGACAACACAACGTCAAAATCCCGCTGTCATTACATGAGATGTGGTTGTGTGCGTGGCCTCAACCACACGGCGGACACGACGTACTAAATACGCGTTCTTGAATCTACAAAAGCACGACGACGTCTGTACACGCGTACGCCTACATACATCGCGCGCGCACTCTTCTGGATTCCGGCGGGGTCCGGCAATCTGCGCCTTGAGGGGTGGGGTAACTCGAATCGGTGCGGGGCGGAGCATGGCCATTCTGTACGTTAGTACTATTATATATAAAAATAAATTTAAATTTTAATCTGTTTATTGCAAATTAATTACAAAAAAAAAAATATATATTCTTAAACTTAGTTACAATCTTTAAATATTTAAGATTATTAACTAAAGAATGCGAACGGGACACCCCTACGTTTGTAAATGAACGAGGAGCAAGGCCAACACCAGATCAGTGACCAAGCTGAACGCCTCGGAATGTCACACCCCCCGCCAACCCCTAGCACCTCCACTCCCGCCTAGTCCATTCAAAATAGTCTAAATCTAAATGGACCAGTCGAGAGGAAGGCGCCAAAGCTAGCAGGAAGCATGCCACCCCTCAGCACTCCACTCCGCCACCAACCCGATGCCAGCCCCGCCCCCCGCTCATTCACAGACTCAATATAAAAAAGGAAATAAAAATAAAACTATTACTATTACTAGTACGGTCAGCGCCACAAACACGCGACCACCCCTGCACCCCGCCACCTTAATATCATGTTTAAATAGCCAAATAAAACCATGTAGTCAAACAACTGAAAGCGACAAGGTACCAAGGCACTCGCCCGTTCATGGCGCAGACCGTACATTTATGTACTTAGATCCAAGTAGCCATATGAAATAATAATAATAAATAAATAAATAAATCTTTATTAACTTTTACATCGTATTTGACAAATATAACTAAAAGGATAAACAAACAGTAAAAAACGTAAATAATACACACCCTGAACTAGGATAAAATAAAATCCTGTGTTTCAGGTATAAAAGGACTTAAAATGCTAACATAAATAATCAAATGCAAAATACCTACACACCTAATGTTTTTAAGTAGATTTTGAATAAAAGACAAGTAGTAAAACATTTTTGGTTCTAAAATAAGCACTTAAAATAACCTTAACACTATTTAATCCTATTTATTTTAAGACAGCCAATAACTTTTCTGAATCCTCATAAGACATTTTTAGAAGATCTTCTTGGAGAATTTTTTTGGTTTTATTATAATTACAAGAGTATATGCCTAATTTAGCGTGTAATCTATTGTACAGTAGTGGTGCCAGGAAAACAAAAAATCTGGAGGAGAAGGCATGTTTTTTATTAATATTAGGAGGGCAAACTAAATCCTTACGCCTTTTTTTTGTAGCCTCATTGTTAAAGGGAAGTGCAGCGTGCTGTTTAAGAACTGTGCTCATTATAAATAATTGTCTAACTGTTAGTACATTACAAGATTTATATAGAAGGTCAGTAGGGTAAAGATAAGTGCGATTTGTAGAAACCTTTAGAATTGCTCGCTGTGCTCTCTCAATGGTTAGTAAAACCGATTTATACGTGCCACCCCATGACGTAATACAGTAAGTTAATATAGATTGACATAGGGCAAAATAAACTTGTCTTATTGTTGTCGAATCCATGACTGTACGTAATTTTTTGAAAACATATATTAACTTACGGACTCTGCCACTTAAAGCTTCAATATGAGGCCTAAAAGAAAGAGTTTCATCCAATATTACACCTAAATACTTAATATTATTAGCCATTGCAATGTTTGGGCAATTACACGGGTTAGTACGGGAGACATCACATTGGTGGGCAATTACTGTTGGACTAGTTAACTTCGATTTGCGCATTGAAAATTGTACACAATTAGTTTTTCCCGCATTTAGTGTTAATATGTGGTTCCGAAGCCAATTATTCACTACATTGAAACCTTGTTGAGCAAGTATATAAACCTCTCTTTCGGTGCCTGCTGAAAATAACAAGGCAGTATCATCAGCATATGAAATAATTTTACCACCATCCAATTTTAGATTACAAAGGTCATTTATATAAATTAAAAATAAAGTGGGGCCTAAAATACTTCCCTGTGGCACGCCAAAAGATGTATTTTCCAAATCAGAACTAAACGTTTTGCCAATTTTTACACATTGAGTGCGCTCATCTAGATAATTTTCAAATAATTTTAGTTGGGTCCCTCTAATACCTAAAGATTCAAGTTTCTGCAATAGAATAGGTATAGAAACTGAATCAAATGCTTTTGCGAGGTCCAGGAAAATTCCCACTGTCCGATTACCCTTGTCCAGTTCCCGCACTACGTAGTCCGTGAGTTCATGCACGGCATCCGCAGTCGATAATTTGGATCTAAAGCCAAACTGTGTTTTCGACAGTACGGATTTTTCCTCCAAGAATTTTACTAGTCTAATATTAATAATTTTTTCTAATATTTTTGATATTGCCGGTAGAATTGAGATAGGCCTGTAATTTGTTATTTGCTCTTTACTGCCACCTTTATGTACGGGAACAACAACGGCTTTTTTTAAACATTTAGGAAAACATCCTTTAGCCAAGCATTTATTAAAAATATTACTTAATATAGGGACAAATAAGTGCTTAAATCGTTTCAGTATAATATTAGATATGTTATCCCAACCAACTGCGGAGTCTTCCTTTAGGTTCATAATGATTCTGTGGACCTCAGCTTCGTCAGTATCTAACAGCACAAAAGAGTTTAGTGAACTGTGATTTGTTGATTGGAAGCACGGAGATGAATCTGCTGTAAACGATTGATTTTGGAATTGTTGTGCCAGATTTATTCCTACGTTAACGAAATATTCATTTACGCTATTAGCAGACGTCAGCTGCGATGAGTGCAATTGTAATAACCTTGAAGATGATTCATGCTGTTTTGTTGAATGTGTTACGTATTTAATAAACTGCCAGACTTTTTTGCTGTTTTTTCCAGCTTTTTCTAATTGCTTTTTATCGTAACTATTTTTAACTTTTTTAAGAAGATTATTACAAAAATTTCTATATCGTTTGTACGATAATTGTAAAATCATGTTGTCTGGATTTAATTTTGCCTTTTTATGTAATTTGTCTCTATGTCTCATAGACCGAATAAGCCCCGGCGTTATCCATGGCTTAATGTTGTATTTTTTACTACTCAGACGAACTATCTCAGAATTTTTTATAATTAATTGCTGCACACATTTTATAAGACTCAACATGCACGTCTCCGCGTTATCAGAAAGGTAAAGCGGGTCAAAGTCTACGTTGCATAAATCTTCTTCAAGTTTATTAAAATTAATTTTAGTAATTACTTTTGTGCACGTTGCTTTAGGTAATTTGCAGTTTAAGGTTAGTAGGGCAGCGTTGTGATCGGTTATTGACGAGTTAGTTACTAGTGTTATTGATGGGAGATAGGTTTTAAGCATGATATGATCCAAACAGGAGCCGCTTTGATGAGTAGGTAGCGTGTGCGCGGGAAGTAAGCCATGAAAAGAGCATGCATTCAGGTAGTCCTGAGCAGCGGAATCGTTGCTATCAGGAAGGATGTTAATGTTTATGTCTCCTATAATTATAATATTTTTAAAATTAGATAGTTGTTGTAATGTTGAATTGAGTGACTCGATAAAGGTATTACTATTTCTAAAAGATGGCGGTCTGTACAAAGCTAGTATCGCAAAATCAGACCCAATTTCAATTAGCAGCCGATTACAATCTGATATATTTGGCTCCTCGATGGTCACACTTAAATAATCCCTAGTATAAACCACTATACCGTCGTTTTGGTTGAAGTTTACATTAGTGTTGTGCATGTTATAGCCAGGCAACAGTGGCAAGTGCTTGTGTTTACCTAACCAGCACTCTGTTAAAACGATAATGTCACAATTAATGTTCAACCTATGCTGAAAAGTACAGTAATTGTCGAAATTCTTAAAAATACTGCGTATGTTTTGTGTAACTATTGTAAGCGGCTCAATGAAACTGGATAGATATTGCTTGCACTCTTCAACTTCACAAGTTGAGGACTCGGATACAGAAAAATTATCTAGGTCGGATATCAAACTATCAGTCATAGGCGTAAATTTAAATTATATAAAAAGAGCAGAAAAATACAGTAAGCGAGGCGCTCTTAGACGCCTTCATAATCAATTGAGTTTAAATACCGTTTTTCGGCCATTTTTTTTGCGGGACAATCAGGATTTCCAGTGCTGTGGTTGTGAGGCTTCTTGTAACGCCAACAAGTAGCACACTTCGCTGGCTCAGCTTTCTTTGTGCAATCTTTAATGCTGTGACCCAAATCACCGCAGTGGCCGCAGGTGTTGACCTCCTCCCGGCATGTCTTGGCTGCGTGGCCATACTGT
The DNA here is from genome assembly GCA_947563465.1 of Archips xylosteana. NCBI lineage: Eukaryota > Metazoa > Arthropoda > Insecta > Lepidoptera > Tortricidae > Archips > Archips xylosteana. The sequence continues at coordinate 2,139,061 of OX387355.1, forward strand.
TGGCACTTGAAGCACCGTGTAACTAGAGTAAAATCCCTAACCGGGCACGACGACCAGTTGATAAATAATCTTTCCTTTATTATTAAGGCCTTTCGGATATGCGCTGGGACTTCTATGACGTAATTACAGGTCTCCGCTTCCCTCTTACCAGACTTATGGCTAAGTTTAATTGAGGTCAAAAAGTTCTCGATAGTCATACCTTGGAGTTTGCCGGCTAGATTTTGTTGATAAATGCAAGTAAAAACCTCTGTTTCCTGCATGGACGTGGGCACACCGATGACTGCAATCCTTGGCTTGCGCTTGAGCGGGTCATCCACAGTGAGCCCGGAGGTCGCCAGTTGTGTCGACTTCTTCAGTTTCTCGATATCGTCCTTTGTGTCGGTGCTGATGATGACACCGCCGTTTTTGGTCTTATGAAGACTTCTCACTTGAAGCTTCATTTGTTCCGGACGGATGATTTTCTGAACAAGGGCTTTGGTGTCATTGCTGGACTTATTTTTGTCAGAGGGGTATATGGCTACAGAGTTTACATTAGACGCCTGAATATAATTTTTAGGACCTTTTTTTATTATGTCGGCGAAGGAAACAGTTGCTGGGGCAGGTATCGGGGACTTTTGTATACTAAGTTCAAGGTCTTTAATTTGCTGCGATAGACTTTGTTTTTCTTCTAGGGCTTGATGGGCAGCATGGAGCTGGATGGTCGTGTGTGATAGGGACTGATATTCCAACGCCACTTGCGATGTAGCATGGTACACATTTCGGCACAAAGTTTGTATCCTTATTTTCTGTTCTGAGTTAAGTTTCCCTTCGCAGGAGATGGTACCTATCTCATTTAGGCACTGCTCTACATTATTCAACCAGCTGCGAATCTCTGCTGTTTGTACTATTTTAGGTAAATCGGCGACCCGTTTGTCGGGGAGCGTCGCGCTTGAGGTACGGGGAGGCGGCTCGGGGGTTGGCGGCGGGCTACGTTGCGTCAATGCGCTTCGGTTAAAAGGGCTTTCAGACATTTTTATCAATAAAGTTAACACTCTCAACACTCCATTACGGAAACACACTTAACACGAATTGACCCAGATAAGTCGCGTACGCGTGATGTAGTGCTAGGTCACGATTTTGCAAGTGATTAATTTTTAAATTTAAAGTTAAATGGACACGTCTGATCACAACGACAAGCGAAGAATCCAAAATATATCTTCATGACGCTGACCGTATTGTCAAGTTCACCAATACCCGCACCGCCAACACCCCACAAATATCTATACATAGACCCTATTATGGTAACATAAGGTCTACGTACAGACATCCATGAAAGGCCGGCGATACATATACCGGCGAACCAGACTGTACATTTATTTACCTAGATCTAAGTACATAATAAGTAAATACAACATATGACAGACATTACATTGTCTGTGTTTATACTTGGAAGGCCTAGGCAACTAACCAAATGCAAACAAAAACAATGCCAAATGATGTCCTAAATACTGTAATTCTTCCATTAAAACTATCCAAACATTTACATTACTGTATTCAAAAACGTTAGCCTAGTTTGTATTACAATGATAGATTAATAAAAATGTTTTGAACCCTTGAATGTGCCAAATTTGAAAACTGAAGTTTGTCTACATCCAACCAACCACCCAAACCCCTCAATCATAGTTGTTTTATTACATGTCATTCATATCATTACATACTGATATGTATATAATGCTCATCTGCTTTATCTAGATTTATACACAACAACATTATATTACTAGTATTCTATTTACCATTTTTCCTTAACTTATGCTATGCCAATATTTAGTGCTTTCTTAATTAAATTTTTAATACTTTTAGGTTTTTCTAATACTTTATCTATGACATGCCTGGGGAGGCTGTTCAGCGTGATAGGAAGACAGACAGTCCATGTCCGCTTGCCATACACATTTTTTGTTTTTGGTATTTTGAAGTAGGGCTCATTGGGCAAGCTTCTCAGACTGCAAGGTCTCCTATATCTATCCAGCCTCCCCATCATATCTTTGTATTCTAGTATCACAGCAAGCTTTATCTTATCATACACATCCATTACCCTACAATACTGAAACAATTTAGAGTAGTTATGTTTATATCGGTGCTTTATTTTCAGAGGGACTATTGCTTTTAGTAGCCTTATTTGAATATTATAAATCAGTTCCAGGTAAGTTTTATAAGTGCGGCCATAGCTAGACAAGCCATAACTGATAATAGAGTCTGCAAGCGCCATGTATAGCAGCCGGAGTGTGTTATATGGCATTTTGTGTTTAAGTATAGTAAGGTTGCTGAGAATTGCTCTTAATCTTTTACATACATGTTCAACATGAGGTTTCCAATTAAATTTATCATCAATTTTTAATCCTAGGTAAGTATGTTGTTTAACAACTTCCAATGACTCACAACTACAGTATGTCTGTCCGTCATGCATACATGCGTGACTATGGGCCACAATGTTAGGGATAGTGCTACTATTAATATATGGTGAGTGTATATGAACCACTTTAGTCTTATTATAGTTTAGAGAAAGTCCCAAGTCATGTGCCCATTTACACAAGGTATTAAATTCACTCTGCATTTGACATTCTGCCATCTTTACATTACTGTTAGCAGTTATCAAGCATGTATCATCAGCAAATTGGTATACAGAGGCATTTTGGAAAATGTTGCACATGTCATTTACATATATCAGATATTCAGTTGGACCGATTATTGAACCCTGCGCTGTGCCAAAGGTGGATTGTAGCAGTTCGCTTTTTTCTCCGGCTATGCTTACTGAGTTATATCTATTATAATGATAATTTTTGAACCAGTCTAGGGTTGGTCCCTGTATACCATTTTGCTGAAGCTTTTTATAAAGTATTTCATGATTTAGGGTATCAAATGCTTTACTGAAGTCTATGAACGTCACTATGACATGTTTCCTATCATTTAGGTGGGCATTTACCTCATCTGTAAATTTAGCTAATAGTTGTGAAGTATTTTTACCTCTTTGAAAACCAAATTGTCTTTCATGTATTATGCCGTTGCTTGCCAGAAAGTTGTTAATTTTTTCTCCTAGATATTTTTCAATTATTTTGTCTATTGTTGATAATAAAGTTATAGGTCTATAGTTATTAGTGTCTACATAGCTGCCTTTTTTGTGAATAGGACGGATGATTCCTATTTTCAATTTGTCAGGATATGAAGAGGTAGATAAGCATTGATTAGTTAAATGTGTAAGCACAGGTGTCATGGCTTCTGTTATATATTTTATGTCTCTTGCTCTCAAACCGTCAAAGCCTGCACTTTTGTTAATATTGATATTTTTAATTATTTTATTCATACTGTCAACTTTGATTTTATTGATTTTTATTGACACCTTGGGCGTGTTAGAATAGGTTTTTTCTTCAAGCAGCGGCACATCACATGAGGTGAGCACAGAAAGTACATTATTTTCAAATTCATGGGCAAACTTATCTGATAGTTCTCTAGCTTTCATTTTGAAAGACTTGAGCAGTAAGTCATCTATGGCTCTAGTGATTCTGCCAGTTAGTTTGTTGATTATTTCCCACATTTTTTTCGGATTTTTATAATTAGTACAAATTTCTCTTTTTGTGAAATTATTCCTAGCTTTGTTCATTTGCCTATTGGTTTTATTTCTATACCTTCTATACAACAGCTCATTTTCTTTATTATTTGTATCTTTTAGGTATATTTGTAATAATTTGTTTTTAGTGGTAGACATTTCTACAAGTTTATCTGTTATCCAGGTGCAATTATGTCTAGTGTTGTTTACAACTGGTTTTTGAGTTGTGCATAGTTCATAGACTTCAGTAAATCTATTGATTATGAAGTTATATATATCATTAGGGTGTTGAAGCTCAAATACTGGAGTCCAGTCAATTTTAACAAGCTCCTGCCTCACAAGGTGGTTGTCTATTTTTCTGTACATTTTATCATTGCCTACTACTTCTTTACCACAAAGAGAGATTCCAGTCATAAAATGATCAGCGGGAGAGTCTCTTATTACTGCAGCATTAACTGAATGTTGATAATCTCCCTGCTTGGCTATATCCCTTATGAATATGTGATCAATGCACGACTTGGATGTGCATCTCTCTGTGGTATCAATTCTAGTGTACTGTGTAATGCAGCAAGAAAAACCAAGTGACGCCATAGTGTTTTGATAGGAGCCTGTTACCCGACTGTTAATTTTTAGATCAAGGTTCATGTCACCACAGGTAATGAAGTTACAATTCAATGGATATCTAGACAACAGTTGAGTTAACTCACTATTAAAGTCACTTACATTTAGATGCGGCGGCCGGTATATAGCACACACAAAAGTCTTGTACCCACTGGGCAATATTACTTGCCCCAGCAGGCATTCAAAACTTGTTGTTATAGTTTTTTCACTTAGAAATGCTACACTTTTATGAGTATAAACAATAATGCCACCTCCTCTTTTATTTTCACGCAGTTGTGTGTTCATTGTGTAGTTGTCGATATTAAATAAGTTTTTAGTTTTGTCATTCACATTTACTTCGGAGACCACAATTACATGGATAATTAAAGGGCACTCACTTATTATTTGTTCTAGATAAGCATGATTCTTTATTAGCGATCTGATATTGACGTGGAGCAGAAGCAGTTTATTATGTTGAGGGGCTCGGTCCTGCACAAAATGATTCCAGGAGTTATGGCTGCTTTCTATTATCCCATTGTGTAGATGGTCCATTATTAGTAGAAAGGAGTTGAACTGAGATGGCAAGTTTGACAGGTTCAGGTGGCGCTGAGCTTCGTTTTTATCACTTCAATGTCACTTTCAGCGCGTATATAGTGAATTTTTTTATCACCTTCCTCCGTGCGCGCCATTATGATGCCACCGCGACTCCACACAAACTTACAAATGGCTTTGTCCCTAAGTTCGGTCTTTGCCTTCCACAGGAGATAAGCTGTAGCTGGGGTTAGTGCCTCTCTCACATATATTTTCATGTTTCCGCCGTTGGTACCTCTTACACACAAAAAGTCAGTGGTAATGTTATGTTTCTTTGCAGCATCAAGCCAAGCGCCTCGGCGTCCTTCTTTTAATGTCACTCTAATTGGTGCGTCCTTGTCCATGCGGGCTTTTTGCGCCGCGCCTGTGCGGGCAGGTTTCCTTACCCTGAAGGCCTTGATGATGTCTTCAGACTTTTGCTCAAGCTTTTGTCCCAATTTTGAGGTTATTTCTTTGATGTCTTCGTCCTTTTCCTCGGCGATGCCACAAATCTCAATTTCATTAAAGATATGCGCCTGCTCGAACTTTTGGAACTTCTGTTCAAGAACCTCATTCTTGAGTTGGATGTTTTTACATATATTGCTGACATTTCTGACCTGGTTTTCCATAAGTTTCGCTTTCGTTTCATACTCATGAATCTTCTCTTCGTACTCATCGATTTTGTCCGAATAGAACTTAAGAGAGCTCTGTAGTTCGTCCCTGATTATGTCTCTGACTGTTATTCTCATTTCCCTCAGTTCGTTTCGTATTTCAAACAGCGTGACCTTGACCTGCGTCGAAGTCCCTGCCTCTGTGTCGTCGTCGTCTGGGTCCGGCAGGATTACCGAAATTCGTTTGGGTTTTCCCCCTATCGAACAGGATTTACATTTCCAATCTACAGACTCCATAGTCGACTGTGAAATGAGTTGTTCGGCGGTCATAGACGAACACGTTGCATGGAACCATTTATTACACTTGCCGCACAGAGCGCCGGGCGTTTTTTTCCCTACGGTCTTCGAGCACTTTTCGCATTTCACCATTTTAACTATTCGTTAGTTTACATAAAATGGTCGAGTTAGTGAAAGAAATGCGCTTGCGATACAATCTCGAAGCTTCGTAGAACACGTTACGTTACGGGTGAATGCACCTGTCCCGCTCTTGCAACTCTGTGCCTCAACTCTGGTGGCGTTACCTATAACAGGATAAAGAAGGAAGTCGTGGTGGATTAGTGATTAGACCTATGGCCTCTTGAGTAAGGGGCCGCGGATTCGAGTCCGAGCTCTTACCTTAGTTTTTCGGAATTTATGGGCGAAATTACATTTGAAATTTACTATGAGCTTTACGGTGAATGAAAAAATCGTGAGGAAGCCAGCACACATGTGCGAAGAAATTCAACTACGGCCCAAGCGCTCTCATCTTGAGAGGAGGCCTGTACCTTGCAGACGTATACACATATATAGGCTGGGATGATGAGAGATGATGAACATGGCAAGTCAAATTTACAAAAATTAAGGCTAAAGGTACAGTCTTTTAATCTCTTTGACGAACGGATAACCTAGTTGTTAGAGAACCTGACTATGAAGCTTGAAGTCCCGGGTTCGATTCCCGGTCGGCACAGATATTTGTGTGAAAAATACGAATGTTTGTGCTCGAGTGTTGGATGTTTAATATGTACTTAAATATGTATTTATCTATATAAGTATGTTTATCCGTTGTCCAATACCCATAGTAACAAGCTTTGCTTAGTTTGGGATTAGGTCAATTGGTGTGAATTGTCCCATGATGTATTATTAAGTATGTCTTTGACCAAACAGAAGTTTTGTTAAGAATTTCATTTTTAAAGCAAGCTTTTTAGTTGACTGTACTTTTTGTTGACTGTACTTGCATTGTCATCCAACCTACATAAGTATACCAAATTTCAGGTAAATCCAACCACTGGAAGTGGGTCAATTTCGACTTTTAAGATTTGACCCAAGAATAAAACAAACAGGGTGAGCTAAATAAAGCTTGTAAAAAAACCGGCCAAGAGCGTGTCGGACACACCCAAGGTAGGGTTTCGTAGCCATTACGAAAAAATCAAATAATATTTTTCTAAGGTTTTCGTATGTGTATTGAATCGTCTAAGTTTAGGTATGTTTTATACCTTAGGCTACTATTTACTCTTAAACTACAAATAATTTCCAAGCAATCTTAGCCGCTATAATTTTCCTAGTAAATTTGATATATTTACTACCATTCTGAATTTTGTCAAATTTTTTCACCCAACAGTTTAGATTTTAGAGGGGGGGGACGGTCGATTTTAACAAAAATTTTCAATTTAAAGTTGAATATTTCGCAAACAGATCACTGAATAGAAAAATCATGTTAGCAACCCAGCAATGGTTTTAAAAGACCTATCCAACGATACCCCACACCATAGGGTTAGTCGACAAAAAAAATCACCCCCCTTTACGTCTATGGGAGGTACCCTAAAAAAAATTATTTGTTATTTTACCACTTTGTTGGCGTGACTGATATGTATATTCATGCCAAATTACAGCTTTCTAGTACTAACGATCTCTGAGCTTAGCCGCGGACGGACAGACAGACAGACAGACATGGCGAAACTATAAGGGTTCCTAGTTGACTACGGAACCCTAAAAACAGCACTCTACGTCACGCGAATGTTTTTTTGTTGCCATGACGTCAATTCCAATTTGACACTGTCACAGACAATGTGACACATTAACTTCACCTACCCTAGACACAATTACTGCAAAACAACAGCTATTAACAGGTTGTTGGTTGGTTTGTTGCTTGTTAGCAACAGGTGGGCAGAAAGTGATTGCCATGTCATTGGGCGCGTATCGGGCAAAAAATCGCAAGCAAATTGACAATAAGGTTGGAGAATACTTAGCGCAATTTTATTGTTAAGTATTTAGGGTATTTAGGTTGAGGAAATCCGAGACGTGGTGCTTCAGAGGGTTTATACCTGCTGAGCTGGCAACGTTGCATTTTTGTTAGTTTTTCTCGATTATTCCATAAAAATTGAATGAAAATTAAAAATGTTTTGAATTCAAATTGTTCTAATATATAAGTTAATGTGTCTACTGCAATAATAATTCGTGATAAGACTTTTATTTTAAAGAAAATAAAACCCTCTTCACTATGGGCCTGATAAATAGGCTCAGCGAGTCACTCAACGAGGTACGCTCGGAGTTTCTCTACCTATGGGATCGAATCAGAAACGAGGAGATCCGTAGAAGAACCAGGGTTACCGACATAGCAAAACGGATTACTTAGCTACTTAGCGAAAATAAACGGATCACTCGCATCTTAAAACGAGTTTAACTCGACATGTTTCGGGCTAATCCGTAGCCCTTCCTCTGAATTCGCACGTCACGGCGGCTGCCAAACGCGCACTTGTGCGATGAGTGAGTCTCACGGTAAAAATTTGGTAAATTTGGTTGAAATGGTAATGGGCAGCCCATATAGCACGCAGAACAGGTGGCCGTTGGGGGCCAAAAGTTCTGGAATGGAGACCACGGACTGGCAAGCGCAGCGTGGGACGTCCACCAACGAGATGGGCGGACGATTTGGTGAAGGTCGCAGGTTCAGGGTGGATGCAAGTCGCTTCCAACCGTACTTAATGATTGGACATCAATGAGGGAGGCCTATGTCCAGTAGTGGACGTCCTACGGCTGAAATTATGATGATGATGATTAAGGTTAAGGATACACTGAGAGCAAACAGATTTACGGTGTAGTTGAAATTCAGTCTGCATTGCAATTATTTATTGGCAACATTTTTGATGGTATTTACTTGATTTTGCCACCAAATTTCAAGTGCATTAGGAATGAAAGAAAAAGTAAAGATTCAATTCGGTGGAGTCCTGAGTAAGAAAATATTTAAAATCCAACTGACGAACTAATTAATAATTATATTAAATTATTAGTAAAAACGATTGTAATTCATACTGCGTTAGACAACAAGTCATAATTTAGTAAAGACCAAGGTATGTATGTATGTGTGCTTTGACCCGATGCCCACTGGGCCCGCGTGGGAGCTACGACCCAAGCCCTCGCATTCTGAGAGGAGGCCTGTGCCCTGCAGTGGGGCATATATCTGCCCTCCTAATGAAGAATGCAGTAATCGACAAAAAAAACGATTTTGACTTTTTACGCAAAATGGCACCGGTGAATTAGTCCGGTGCCCATTTTGCATAAAAAATCAAAACCAATTTTTTTGTTGATTACTGCATTCTTCATTAGGAGGGCAGATATGGGCTGGGATGATGATGATGTACTTTGAACACGAAACTACCACAGGAAAGTCCAAGTAGTCAGCACAATGCCACCTGTCAATTGTCACGCACGTTTATGAAATAGGGGCTTGTCTTTTTTGGGTTTCCAATGAAAAAAAAATTCTTGAACTATTTATTTTAATAACGCACAAGAAAAATATTTATTCTTATATTTTAAATAAAGTCTAATAAATAAGTACTTACCTAAGTAATGTTAATATGACGTTGTATTATAAAAAGCATTTTATGTAAGTAGTCACTACTGAGTTTAGTAAATAAAGTGATCTTTTTGTAAATGTCCAACATATTTTACATTTCAATTGACTATATTATTTACTTTTACTCTACTTTTACTTCATTTTTAGATTTAATACTTAAATAAATAAAATAAAATATAAAATATAAATATCACGGGACAATTCACACCAATTGACCTAGTCCCAAAGTAAGCTAAGCAAAGCTTGTGTTATGGGTACTAGGCAACGGATAAACATACTTATATAGATAGATACATACTTAAATAAATATTAAACACCCAAGACCCGAGAACAAACATTCGTATTTTTCATACAAATATCTGCCCCGACGCGGGAATCGAACCCGGGACCTCAAGCTTCGTAGTCAGGTTCTCTAACCACTAGGCCATCTGGTCGTCTAAATACTTGCTTACATAAAAATACTTTTATCTTAATGTCGTTTAAATTTCACATACCAAGATAACGATATCAGTAAAGTGAACTTGCATGGACCAGAGTTAAGTTAACTATTACAACCTCGAGTTAATTGCTAACCCAGAGTTAAGTAGTATCAAAATTTATGAAACTGTCATCTATAACCCAGGTTTACAAATTTATTTTTTTAACCCTGGACCATGCGGCCCTTATTCATATACCCGTGCTAACTATTTATATTCATGTTGTTTGTCAAGCACAGCCAAACCATACATTTTGCTTTAATTGATTAGTAAGACGGTCATTTTAGCAAAGAAGCCAGGAGACCAAGATCTGAAGCCATATTATAAAACGTGCGGGCGCCCGCAGTCGCATTTACCATCTCTTTTTTCTCATCCTATACCGTTTGACAGAAAGAAATGGCGCATGTGATTGTGATTCCAAGTACTTTCGATCAGTTGTATTGTTGATCGAAGCCAAGTACAAATACGTTTACTTTTAGTTTACCACTGACAGATGGCTTGCCTTCATTTCATTCCCAACTTTAACACCATACAAATAAAGTAGATATTACAAAATCTGCAAACGTGGGTAACAGTATTCTAAAATTGGCTTTATTTGTAGGTCGTTAAAGTTGAATATGAAATGAAGGCAAACCATGTGTCAGTGGTAAACTTTATGTAATTTTACTGTACGTTAAACTTGGCTTGACACGCTGCCGCGTGTCTAGATTCTTCTTGGCAATAATGGTCCTTCCGAAAGCGCTGGTACTTAGTTTAAAAAAAAGTGGCATGTCTGAGCCCTTTGCGGCCTTTGCAGAATAAACGTTTTGATTTTGATTACACAATGCCATAGGTGCTGCTAGTTTGCTTTCGTGACATAAAAACGTCCCAAATTCGATTATTTACTTCAATGTAAGTTCTTAAAAGCGGCAATTAAAATGATTCTCACTCAGTGTATATTAGCTTAATCTCTCTCGACTGAAAACATTTGAGGCCGTTTGATTTATAATGCATACGTATTGACCTATCATTTAATATCTAATCATATAAAGCAAATTGAAACGTCTCCAGTTTTACAAAGCTTAGTAAGTTAGGTATACATTTATAATGTTCTTTAATCCAAAGCTCTAATTATTCGGATGAACCACTTTATACATATTTAATGATCTTAAAACGTTCGAGTTTCCGAGAAGGTGGTATTCAAGTGTATTATAAATGATCTAGTTTATTAAAAGCCTTGGGACTCAAATAGAAAATTGACAAAATGTAGAGTGCCAAATTTAAGAGATCAATCACTGGATGGGCCATAACTGTAGTTTACCCTAACTAATATCAGATTTTTTTCCAAAACGACAATCATACTTACGTAGGTAGGGCAACGTCATAAATAAGTGATCACTTTTGTACCTTGTCACTTCAACGTCGTGTTTGAAAAGCCATACGAAATTATTTAACGACTGAACGCGACGAGGTACAAAAGTGATCACTTATTTATGACGTTGACACAATATTTCTAGTTTCTTATTGCAGTTCTTTTTTATTTGATATTAAAATCATAGCGCGTAGTAATATCCTGGATGTAAGATGCAGGTGTAGTAATGACTTATGCTGGGTTGCGGAACGCGCACAACTTGAAGTAGCAAACCATTTGAGGACCTGTGAACAAAGAAGAGTTAAAGGTATAAGAATAAAAAATTATTTATATAGTCGGGGTAAAAAAAGGCTCGTCACTATTCGACCTTAATTCGTTGACATAGAGTCGAAAAGTAAGGAACCTTTTCTTATCCCGACTATGCCTATGTTTTACGCATTCTACTATAGCTGTTGCCCGCGACTCCATCCACGAAGAATACTAGCCTACGACCTATTCTCAGGCCTACCGAATGTAGAGAGAAAAGTTCATAAAAATCGGTCAAGCCATTTCGGAGGAGTTCGATAACAAACACCGTGACACGAGATTTTTATGTATTAGATTAGATAATAAACACCTAAAGTTCGAGAACTCATATCTGAGATTGAACCCGGGTCCTCAAGCTTTGTAATCAAGTCCTCTTAACCACTTTGCTAACTGGTCGTCAAACAGTTTTTGCAAATTTTTTTTCATTTCTTCACACAGGGGCTCAATTCAGGAATGTCCCGACACCGTTTGCGGGCGGTAATTCGATCGTTTGCGAGAGGATAGGGATAAACTGCTATTCAGGAACGCCAAAAATCACTGGTTTGCGAGAGGATTGGGCTGAGCTTGGGATGAGCCTTATTTTTTTCTTTCTAGAAAAATAAGGCTCATTTAAAGAAGAATTTAGCCCCAGATCATGTTACGAACATCGAAACTAGTTGTAAACATCATAATCCATCATTCTCGGGCATCCTTACCCCTATTATTACACATCAGCGCACTACCTAAAGGGACTTATTTTTCTCCGACTGCCGACGCCGACTTATTTTCTCAATCATCCTACTCATTAAATCCTTATTAGCTCGGTATCATTTCTGCGGTTACATAGATAGGCTTTGAAGCGTTTCAATCGCGTATCACGTCTGTTACGAAAATCTAAGAATAATGTCCATGAACTAAAACTAATTGGGAATGTCTAAAAAAAATACCCATGATTTTTTTTTATAGATAAGTCAATCATAAGAAACTAATTTCATTATTTTTTCATTTAGATCACGTCAAAATTAAATTAAATTCACCATCATCATCATCTTCAGCCGTAGGACGTCCACTGCTGGATTTAGGGCTCCCTCATTTCTACTCAATCATTACGGTTGGAAGCGACTTGCATTCTAAATAATTCTATTCTACACAGAATAAAGTATAGTCGGGGTAAGAAAAGGTTCGTCACTTTTCGACTCTATGTCAACGAATTAAGGTCGAAAAGTGACGAACCTTTTTTTACCCCGACTATACAACTTATATTTCACAACATAATTATATTTCAATGTCAAATGAGGATCATTTCTTTTTTGATATGAAATATGAACACACAAATCAAATCAGTCAGTCAGTGTGGAGGTGGAGGAACTGCATGAACATGCATTTCTAACATAAACGTAACTATCGTAACGTCGCGGGTGAGCAAAGTAGTTGTTTCAGTTCATCAAAAAAATTTTAATAACCCGGACTTTTAATGTTAAGTTGGGTCCCTGAATTATAAACATGGATTACTTTTTATCTGAATATTCCAATTGAATAGGAATAAAATCTCGGAATTTTGAACCGCAAATTTTGAAACATGAAAATTGGCACGGGCGATTTTTTATGCAACCACGATATAGAATTTAGGAATTAGTGGGGATCAGATCTAATGATCAACCCGAGCGAAGCCGCGTGAAAGGGCTAGTTTTAAATAAAACCAGCCAAGATACCCTAAAAATCAATATCTATATGTGTTTATGTAACACTAGTATTTTTCAGATAAAAACAAAAATGTCGACTAAAACTGAACGACTCCACGCATGTTCTTGTTCTCATGATAAAAATCAAAGTTCTATATTTAGCCATTTCAATTTTCTACGCGACTGCTGACTATCTTAGCCTATCTCAATTTTACTTAGCTATCGAATAACCTATTGGTCTATTGAGTTGCTCAACGTGCTATGGAAAGGGCTATGCTCGGAGTTTCTCTAAAAGATCGAATTCGTAACGAAGTGATCCAACAGAGAACCAAAGTTATCGACATAGACCGCATTAGCACGCTGAAGTGGCAATGGGCAGGCCATATAACCCGAAGAACCGATAACCGTTGGGGTAGACGAGTTCTTGAGTGGAGACCACGGATCGGCAAACGTAGCGTGGGACGTCCTCAGACTCGGTGGAGCGATGATCTTCGCAAGGCGGCTGGCAAGAGCTGGATGAGAGTGGCCGAGGATCGTGCTCAGTGGCGTGCCATGGGAGAGGCCTATGTCCAGCAGTGGACGAACATAGGCTGATGATGATGATGATGATGATCGAATAACCTGCCTGACCTTTTTGTGTTATTAGGAAATAAATTTAGGTAAGTACAAAGTTATAACATTTTTCAAACACCACGTGCGATTGTGTGCGTGCGTTCGTGCGTGTGTGTGTGTGTATGTGCTCGTTGAGCAACTCTGAGCTTATTCATTCTGGTCGAGATTACCCTTACAGGTTTACCTAGCCAGGGTATGATGATGGTACGTACCCATACGGCCCTTCTTGGTCTTCCAGCGCTGCTGCTGGCGGGTGCCCCTGTCCGATGGCGGGATCCTCTTCACGAGGCTGTTGACATCGGGAAGGTCCATCTCTTGAACATCTTGACTTGCTCTGAAAAATACCACTTCACTGTCCCATACAATGGTTTTTTAGGGTTCCGTACCCAATGGTTTTCCAATGGGACCTATTACTAAGACTCCGCTGTCTGTTCGTTCATGTCACAGAGCTCTAGTCTCGAAACATAATAGTCTAGACACTTGAAATTTTCACCGATTATGTATACAACAACAATACTTCAACAATAAATAACAAAAATATAGTCAAAGTTAAATATTAAACGGATCCCGACTAATCAATATAAAATGATCCCCTGCGTACAGTCGGCCAAAAAGAAGCAGGCCTCTGCTAACACTGGATCATTATAGTTACGCCTGTTTACGGCGTATATTTTATCATACAGTCCAACTCACACATAGCCGGTTTCTTTTAAATAAATTTTACCCCCAGTTGTTTAGTAAAAATATTCACCCCACGCCACTGTTGTGCTCACCTGAGTTCCGTGGCCTGTATCTCCTCCCGAAGCAGCGACTTGACGAGCCGGTAGATCATCAGCAAGTCCTGGAGACGGCCCCCCTCCCCCGCTTTGTTGGGGGCGCTGGGTACGGCGTTCATGTCCTGCATAAAACAAAATTTTAGCGTAACCTTTCATGGGCAAAGGCGCAGGTAATGTCTCAAGTCAAAAGTCTTTGACCAGTGTGTGTTGCCAGTGATGACTTATGGCACTGAGACGTGGCCGCTAACGACGGGCCTCATAAGAAAGCTCAAAGTCACTCAGATGGCGATGGAGAGGGCTATGCTCGGAGTTTCTCTGCGGGATCGCATTTCTGTACAACACAACGACTTTCTGTCTGTAAAACAGCCTTTAACTCTAAAAATCGAGCATTAAACCCATTTTCCCCTCGACGTGTCTATCCACCCTCGTTGTACCGGCTAGGGTGGCTACATGAACGTCTCGGGTAAAATGGCTCGTTTTATGCTCACTTTGTACAAGATACTATTTATTATCACGTCTCTGATTACACTAACAGAATAAAAATAGGTATTAGGTACTTAGTCATATTATGTTCACACAATAACGTAAGACATAGAGGTCGATGAAACATTATCTTTCTTTCCTTCCATAATAATATAAATAAAACTTCGAGATAAAAGGAATTAGATAATAAGGGATAAAAGGTAACCATATAAGATTTGGGTATCTGAAGAACGTGTACTTAATATTCGTTTCAATAAAGTTTGATTCTTGATATTATAATCCCATCAAAAACAAAATGTGAAAATGGTAGCCAAGTTCGATATGAATCATAATCTAATATGATATTGTTTGGTTGATATAAATATCAAATTTGTTTGTGTTAAAAAAATGTTGTATTAAAAATACAAGAACTTTATTGTCAGACTATAGGTAAAAAAATATAAGGTGGTAGGATCAACGTCATAAACAAGTGATAATTTTTGTCATGTTTGAAAATCCATATGAGAATTATGGAACGACTGAAAGCGACATCCGAGCTTAGCCCTCTCCATCGCCCTCTGAGCACAGGAGTACGGAATGTTACAAGAATAGAGTTACAGACACACAATAAAACTAAATGGTGCTACTTGTTTACCATATAGCCTAATTTTTCGTTAGTCACCCGCAAGGCATCCACATGGCACCTGAAATGATGGGCCACTCGACAGTATTACGTAACACAAAGCTCCCTATTTTTCCTAACCTACTCCAGTACTTGTAAACGTGTAATAATGTCACGTTCGTACTTATATTAATAACTCATAAGTTTTATCCTGTTCAAACGGGGAACTGGGAGAACTTTTGATGTCCTTTTTCTGTACGAGTATGATACATTACATTATATTTATAACGGTGTAACTTCGTTTCTCATAATTTCATTGGTCATAATTTTACGCCTGATGTTAAGTAATCACTACCGCCTATAAACACCTACAGTACCATTGGAACTGCTGGTGCGCCGCCTGCCTCGTAAAATGTGGTACCTCTACATTTACCTTTAAACGTGTATTTTTTTCGAAATTTCAATTAAAAGAAGTCTAAGAGATTCAGAGAAAATTTGCTGTTCTATATAAATGAGCATTTTTCATTTAAAGTGTAGGTAAATGAAAAGAATTGGGGTTTTTATATTAATTTTCATAAATTGAGTCGGTTTTGTGGCATTTAGTAATACAGTTTAAATATGGCTCGTCTCAAAGCTGACGCAAACATTGTGTGGAAAATTATGGAAATTTTTAAGGGTTCCCTTGGTTTCGCATAATTCAATAAGTCATAATGCATCATTCTTCAAAACATAATCAACGTAGTCATATAGTTTTTCTGAAACAGTATTTTTTTCAGAACTTTTTAAATGCCATCTTATAGATTGCAGGTTAGGTTAGGTTTGACAATTCCGGAAAAAAAACTGTTTCAGAAACAAATCACTTTATGACTAACGTTGATTGTGAAGAATGGATACATTATGACTTCTTAAATTATACGAAACCAAAGAGACCCCATCTTTTAATCCTCAAAATCAATAGCGCTAATAAAAACTCCAAACTAATTCTGAAGCAAAAAGTAGAGGGTACATTTCAAATTAAAAATTCCCAAATGCACAGATGCTAGAAGGGTTCCGTTTTTTATCCGGACGTACGAAAGCCCAAAACCACATCACAACTCGGTTCGCGTATGCAACCCAAAAGCAATTTATGTGAACTGTAGAAAATGCAACGCGAGCAAATTAACACAATTAATATTCTGTGTACGCGGGGTAAGGTCATCGTAAACCAATTAAAATTAAACGAAAAAAATCAGCAGCTTGCGAAAAATAACCATACGAGAGTAAATACGCACGTTAACAGTGCAATTTCGCTGAAAAAACGAAAAGGTGTAAAATGCACGTAAATTAATTTCAATACTGAATGAAAAACCCGCCTGTATAATTCTCGTTCCCATGGGAATTACATGAGAATAATATACCCGTCACTCTCGAAACTGAGACGATTCTAATGACACCTCACAGTTCAAAATCCATTGAGCCGTTCAGGCTGCAGGGCGTGCCAAAGAATGATACATACATACGTAAAAATACATACGCTCGAAAAACATAACCCTCCTTCTGCAGTCGGGTGAAAACTAACGACACAAATAACTTCGGCGACGTTTGAGTCGAACTGGAGCGCCGAGGGTTCCGCACAAATTATTTTGTACAAACCTAATTTACGTAAATAATTCAATCATCCACATAAGCTTTAGGGTCGGAATATGGGCCACAAGCGACAGCGTTTCATACATTTCATATTATTATGGACTCGCCACACACGGTTGACGCCAATGGTCGCCACTCGCTACAAATCGTTGCTTCTCACTTCTTCTGGCAGAAGACCGTTAAGCGCCGACACACGCTCGATGTGTCTGGAGGTTTGTGAAGTGAGTTTGTTTGGTTAGGAGGGAAGTGTTTAGAGTTGCCAACCGTCCCGCTATATGCGTGACGTCCCGGTTCTGGAGCCCTAGAGCTAAAGTATACTTACGTTCCGCAAAAAGTCCGCGCGTGACGCCGATTGTCCCGTTTTCAGGCTAGACTGGATTATACGCACTATAGCTAGACCGTTATGAGTCCTCACCTCTCCTGGTCCCCTTTGTCGTCGTACCCCCAGCCCCTGTACCACGCAGGCGAGGACTCATTTAAGCGGTCTAGCTATAAAAGTCTCCCCGTCCCTCTAATCTCCCTCTAATCGTACCTGGTTTATGGTGTCATTATCAACGTCTGCAGGCGGCACTTCGTCATACAACTCGACCGCCGCCGCAGCAGCCAGCAGCAACCACGCGGCGCTGAGTAGCTTGTGGTACACCATTCTGGAAGAAAAGAGCAAGTTCAGTGAAGTACTATCAAACTTTCTTTTCTTTTGTAGTGGTAGAGCCATGTTGTAGCTAGCCGCTGCATCACGAATGGGCCGGCTCGTCCGGGGCAGTGCCACCCTCTCACAGAACACCGGCGTGAAGCAGCAGTAATCCTGCTTGCGTTTCGTACGGTCAGTGAGAGTGCCGGGGGCCCAATACCTCACACCTTCCCTCTCCCCCTTCCCCTATTCCCTCTCCTTTAGGGCCGACAACGCACTGGCATCGTGTAAAGCGCTGCGGGTGTCTATGGACAGTGGTGTTCATTTAACATCAGGTGACCCACTAGTTCGTTTGTCTGGCCTATCTAACATAAAAAAAAAACATAGACCACTATTAGATCTCAATTGCACTATTGCCACTTTTTTTGGAAATTCCGTATTGCTTTTCCCGATTCTGAGACTTTGACTGTTGAGTCCTCTTGACAACCTGTCCCTTTGTGAAGTTGCATAATAAAGGGGCACACTAAAAACCGCTGGCAAGCGCAGCGTGGGACGTCCACAAACAAGATGGACGGACGATTTGATGAAGGCCTCAGGTTCAAGTTGGATGTAAGTCGCTTCCAACCGTAACGATTGGGTATCAATGAGGGAGGCCTATATGTACAGCAGTGGACGTATTGCGGCTGAAATGATGATAATGATGATGATTACTAAAAATTGGGAATGTCTAAAAAAAATTACCAGTGGTTTTTATATTTTTTTTGTATAGAAAAGTCAATTATAAGAAACTAATTTCAATATTTTGTTATTTAGTTCTCTACTTTTTTCAAAATTAATTATTGAAAGTATTTTAGTTGATGACGTCAGATTATAATTGAGGGCTCCCACAATGCCAAATTTCTAAATCTATCTAAATGCTTACGATAAGGCAACCCCTTTAATTATTTTTTGCGCAGTGGTACACTATACACTATGTCACTTTACTGGCACTGACAAAGTGCTAGATGTCAGACAGCGGGTCCAAATCAAACTCCGTAGTATAATCCACGCGTAAATTGTGAAGAATTCTAACCACGCAGAATAAAGTACGACTTGAACCGGTCACGCAATTTACACCAATGTCAAATGAAGTTCATTGCTTATTTGTTATATAATAAATTCATTACATAATATTAAAATTAAATAACTACAGAAAACGATTTAAAAAGCATTTATCTCGAAATGGTTTTCGATTTTCTATACATTGCAAAAAAATAGACATCCCCAATTGGGTCTGCAACTCTGCAGCTTAGATACCGCAGCGTCATACAGAGTGTGGCCCTTTGTTGCACTTTTCGGCACTTCATATTCATAACAGCATACCTATTACTTATTTTTTTCTTACATTGGATTAAGATGTTTTATAATACAGTAGGTATGTTTATAATTATGAGTCAATTTTGGCGTAGATAAAAAATCTTTTAGTGATGTTGTTAGTGTTGTTTGCTTTGACAATGACAATAAAAGTGACGATGAAACCGGGAGTAGTTGTGTGTCGCTGTCAGTTGCGTCGAGCAGCGCGAGTAGAGCGGTAGCAACGTGTGGCTCTAAGAAGAAAGGCTACGGATTACCCCGAAACATGTCGAGCTAAACTCGATGATAGACGTGAGGGATCCGTATTTTTTTACTATAAGTGAGTCTCACGGTAGTTTTATGTTAAAAAATTGTTTCTTTAAGTGAGGTGTATGAATTGTAGGGTTATAATTTTAGGGTTAATCTAGGTATGTTTCTCAGGAGCATGTTGCATGCAAATTGGGGGACACGACGTGACAGCCTTTGGGGCAGCCACGATATTGGCACGAGGGCCGCCACAGTACGTGACATAAGATTTGTTTTAAAACATACTCCAATGAGATTCAGTGATGTAACGAAACTATGAACGTACTACCCTTAAAAAATACTGTTTAAATAAAAGAAAGATACTTACAATTAGATCTGTTTTGAAAAAAAAACCTGACTCGTAAGAATAGAATTTAGTAGTGGTAGAGCCATGTTGTAGCTAGCCGCTGCATCACGAGTGGGCCGGCTCGTCCGGGGCAGTACCACCCTCTCACAGAAAACCGGCGTGAAGCAGCAGTAATCCTGCTTGCGTTTCGTACGGTCAGTGAGAGTGCCGGGGGCCCAATACCTCACCCCTCCCCTCTCCCCCTCCCTCTCCCCCTCCCTCTCCCCCTTCCCCTATTCCCTCTCCTTAAGGGCCGACAACGCACTGGCATCGCGTAAAGCGCTGCAGGTGTCTATGGACAGTGGTGATCATTTAACATTAGGTGACCCACTAGTTCGTTTGTCTGGCCTTTCTAACAAAAAAAAAAAAAATGTGTATATAACCCACCTCTGTGTTCGAAAAGCCAGCCAGCAATCACCTTCTTCCAGGCCCAAGCAATAATGTACTATTGTATCCATTGCAACCCTTCAAAGCCATTTTACAAATTTACACTAGATGCACATTTCTGGGAAACTCTACAAAGAAACTCGTGTTATACAATTCGTAGGATACAATGGCGGTTATTTTCCTTGTTTTAATAAATGTAAACCACGTTGCTTGTTTATTTTTAGAATGACATCTCGTTCTTATTTTTCTAAAAGTAACACAAAGGATTTTAACTTTAACTTCATTAATTTGTGAGGCTCTGAAGCGTCCAACTCTCATATGCCGTGTGTTAAGAATCGTTTAAAAAAAAATAATTTAATTAGTTTTTTTTAATCCTTAATTCTTATTTATTTATTAAAATTATATACAGTCAAATAATCTACTTACATAAAAGCTACTTAAACGTAGCTAGTACAATAATTATAAAAAAAAAGGTTTAAATTGTATGCAATGAATATAAGCCTCACTACGTTAAATGGAGTGCTTCTATGTATTAAGATTTTTACTATAGCAACATCGCATGTTTCAATTTTTACTTATCATTCTTGTCAACGTATCGATTCAACAAATCCAACGACTGTAACGTTCTTACAACTGATTCCGATTATACCAGCAAAAATCTACAGTCCGTTTTATTCAAACCACATCCCGAAGAAACTGAAGACAAGTTTAGGGATTTTTACACCGTGTGTCACGAAAATCGACTAAACCCACTTTGTGCTATTATTTACTCTGTGCTATCAGCATGTTAAAATATTCCTGTACTTAGTATACTAACTCCAAGGTGCTTATGGGTATCAAGTAAAGAAAACATACACATATTTTAATAAAATAGCATATATTAAAATGAAAGTAAAAAATAAATAATCCTAACCGATTAAAAAAATTGGGAATCCTCTGCCTACGGCCATTTTGATTTTTCCCCACCCAGACACCCATTCCATTCATGTTAGCTGCTGCGTCAATTAAAAGTCCCAATGATCTACGCAGTGGGACGTTGGGATGACGATCTAATTATACTTAACACTCAATTTTTTACGTAGTAGATACGCTATTAGAAACTATAGGGAGCGCCAATGCGGATTGGAATCATTTCCAAACATCTCTGTCCATCTCCCTCCTGTGTCACACATCTACTTTTCACTCATACATACAACTTCATAAACTTAACCGGGTATGTATTACAATACCGAAGTACGAAAGACCGAATGTATTAAAACATCGAATGTGTCAAAAGACCGACACGATTTTTTTCTGAAACCGTTAACTTTTTAAGATTGTTATAAAACAAACCTAACCTGACCTAATGGGTTATGTATGATGCCGTTTTAATAAATTCTGAGAAGTTTACGGTTTCAGAATAAAATCGTGTCGGTCTTTTGACCCATTCGATGTTTTAATACATTCGGTCTTTCGTACTTCGGTATTGTAAAACATACCCACTTAACCAAAGAACACGAGCGAAAAAGCTCGCCGAGCCAATATTCCGCGAACATATTATTATCAAACCGCAATCAGAATGGGACTGTCAGAACTGTCATTTCATACATATTTTGACGTAAGCATATAGAATTACTGTCAACTCCAATCCCTTTCTAAACTCGCCCTGATTATAATTACAAGTTGTGGAAACACTAAGGCGTAATCCCATCTAAAGATAATCACTCCAGAGTTAATTGTTCGTGAAACGCTGCCACAATCTGGCTTATATTTATTGTTTTGTTGCTTTTATGGGCCAGATGACATCTGTAGCGATAAGGCCATCATTCTTTTGGGTTTTATCGGGTTCCGAAAGCAGACAAAACGGGTGGACTGGACGCAAATGTAATAAAAAAAAAGTAATCTAATTTATAAAAATCTCGTGTCACGGTGTTTGTTATCGAACTCCTCCGCAACGGCTTGGCCGATTTTTATGAAATTTTTTCTCTATATTTGGTAGGTCTGCGAATAGGTCGTAGGCTATTTTTTATACCCCTTGGTGATAATTATGGCAAAACAACGTTTGCGGGGTCAGCTAGTTATAATTGATCAAAGGGTCAGCTAGTATAATTTATAAAAATGTTTGTTATCGAACTCCTCTGAGACGGCTTGACCGATTTTTGTGAAACTTTTTTGCCTATATTCGTTAGATCTGAGAATAGGTCGTAGGCTCTTTTTTATACCTACCCCTATTCTTCGCGGACGGAGTCGCGGGCATCAGCTAGTCTAATATACAGGGTTATTTGTAATTCACTGACATCCTCTTAACCCTGAATTCCTATCAGTCAAACAAATGTTTTTTGTTTTACGACTTTTTAAAATGAAGTGCTTTTTTCCCATACAAATACACAGAGTATCGTAAAAATAAGAGGAAATCTCAAATTTTCAAAACGTTATTACACCAAAAATATTAAGTTATGACAAAAGCCGTAAAACAAAAAACGTTTGTTTAAGTGGTTGGAGTTTAGGGTTAAAAGGATGCTAGTGAATTACAAATAACCCTGTATAAAAATTTCGTGTCACGGTGTTTGTTATCGCACTCCTCCGAAACGGCTTGTCCGATTTTTATCAAACTTCGATAGGTCTGAGAATAGGTCGTAGGCTATTTTTTATACGCCTATTTTTCACAGACGGCGTCGCGGGCAACAGCTAGTAGTATGTTAAATTGAATCATGCCTTTTGAAACATTATGAATAGCTAAACAAATACCCTTTGGCGTGTTGTCTAACACGTCAATTTAATAAATTAATAATAAACAAGCAGCAAGCGAGTATTGGATTTCCTGGCTGTTGTAATTATAAAAATATCGCATATGAACCTTTTCCAGGATCCAACGTTCCGCTCGAAATAGCTGCGTAATTTGATCTGCATAACCACCTAGCCACGACTTCGCGCGTTTAGCGGCGCGGCGAGCGTTTTATCAGTTCATTGCGTGTTCCGCCAGGTAACCACTGTACGGCGAGCGTTTCGGCCGCGCTATGAACACAAAAGCGCTCGCCGCGCCGCTAAACGCGCGAAGTCGTGGCCGGGCGATCAGAACCGCGAAATAATGACGCGGCGTATTTGACGTAATCACAACGCCAGGCGTCAAAAACGTGACGCATAGTTACGTAGTTTACAAGTTATAGAAGTGTTAAAAATTGCATTGTTTGTTTGTCAAAATCAAATATTCAAATCTCAGATCTTTAGAGAATTATTTTAGTTAAGTTATTAGTTAAGTCATCATCATCATTTCAGCCGAAAGACGTCCACTGCTAAACATAGGCCTCCCCAAAGCTCGCCAAACAGATCGGTCCTCGCTCCATCTTGTTGGAGGCCTACCGACACTGCGTCTTCCGATCCGTGGGCGCCGCTCGAGAACCTATCGGGAACTTTTCGAGATTAGTTAGTAATTTTATTTTATTTTTACACCCTTTTAGTGTGAAAACAAACTCGATTCTAGTTTGAAACTCGTTAGCGTGTATTGTGGTGTTTTTTTGTGTGATATCGTTTTGAATTATGCGGAAGTGGCGGAGGGCGAGTTTCTGCATGAAAGCACATACGTGACGGACACCCACAGCTGTCTTGCACGTGTGTGTAAAAAGTTGTATTACCCCCTGTTTCACCATCCATTGATCAAATTTATTTGACGGATAAATGTGATGCCGTCTCTGTTTGTTTTGTTCGAATAGTCTGAGAATGCATCACATTTATCAGTCAGTTAAAATTAATCAATGGGTGGTGAAACAGCGCCTTAATCTCTCATCTCGTACCTTATGAGTAAAATATTCATATTCAATATAAAAACGTATTACGACCTCATACGTTAAGTAATATAACACATTGCAAGAGAGTTTTTACAAAAGAGCTGCGCATCTAAACGATCTTCTTAAACATTCATGAATTTTCCCCTCTCACTCTGTAATTGGAACTTGGTATATTGGTATAGTATTTTTAAATTGATTGGTCAAACAATTACACAGTATAACTAAAGCACAATAGTTTATTAAATCAGGCGTTACTTTGCGGAGGTTTATATTAATGAACTGAAACCATTAAAAAAAAAAAAAAAAAAAAAAATTTAAACTGTTTATTACTTTCAAGGAATACAAATAAATTATTAATATTATTAGTACAATCTTTTAAATTTTAAGATTATATACTAACAACTTACTTTCATTAACACTACATTAACTTATTATAATTAGTTAATATTAGTTAATAGGTACTTTTTCACAATACTCTTAGTCTGCTGTGTAGGCTTATTAAGTATACAATTTATGGTATTGTTAGGGAAGCTGTTTAGGATATGTGGCAAATAATTTGACCACACTCTTTTGCCATATTGATTTATGCTCTTAGGTATCTTGAAATAGGATTGATTGGTTAAGTGCCGGAGGTTGGCCGGTCTAGTATACCTATCAAGTTTCTCTATTTGGTTCTTATACTCTAATATCACAGCTAATTTTACCTTATCAAATACACTCAGGACTCGACAATATTGGAACAATTTATTATAGTTATTTCTGTGTAGGTATTTAACTTTGAGTGGAACTATTGTTTTCAATATTCTTATTTGCAAGTTATAACTAACATTACTTTGCTCACCCGCGACCTTACGATAGTTACGTTTATGTAAGAAATGCGTGTTCATGCAGTTCCTCCGTTTCCACACTGTACGAAATCACATACACCCAACTATCACCACCACCAAACTACACTGACGCGTTTCGAACTCAACCAGAGCTCATCTTCAGAGTAGGTACCACAACCGTATGCTATGCTTCCAAATGTTAGACCCATACATACATACACACATGTATAAACGTAAATATCGTAAGGTCGCGGGTAAGCAAAGTAATTGGCTAAGTAAAGTTTTTTTAAGAGGTGCTAATTATATTTTTTTTCGACAGCCGGCGTTCTGAAGATCGGGAAACTGCAGCTGTTTTATTTTTATCTCCTATTGTTTACTGGAAATATTTTTTTAAGTGTTCGAGTTGACATTTGTGAGATTTAATGGCTGACAAGCGGTTCGTGCTCAGTACTTAGTAGAAACAGAAAAAAAAACTAAGTCATCTGTCACTTTTGTCCATGTCAAACCGTTTGCGTTTCGTTTGCTTTGCGTTTTGGTGTGATTTTTGGACTATTTTTAACAACCTCCGCACAAAATCCGGATTTACAATTTTACCGCATATCTCCACGACTTATGCACGATAATTGAATCACGATTGAATATTTTTGATCATTATTTTGGAACTGCTTTTTGGACAATGCAAAGTAAACGAAACGCAAACGGTTAGATTTCATTTGACATTTACAATTGACTTCGTTTTTTTTTCTATTTCTGCTAAGTACTGAGCACGAACCGCTTGTCAGCCATTAAATCTCACAAATGTCATCTCGAACACTTAAAAAAATATTTCCAGTAAACAATAGGAGATAAAAATAAAACAGCTGCAGTTTCTCGGTCTAGAAGAAGACTACTGTCGAAAAAAAATATATTTAGCACCTCTTCAAAAAACTTTACTTAGCCAATTGTTTCAGTTCATTAAAGCAAATCTATGCACTTGCTTTAATGAACTGAAACACTAACAATTAAACATGTCTGCACTGTATAGAGCTTTAGTGAGACTGACTGACATTCAAAACATAGAAAACAAGATAACTAGAATTCTAAAACAAAAATCTTTAAAATTATATATGATCTATCTAGAGGTAGACTAAAAATAAGTACAATAAGAAAAAAGAAAACAAAAATAACTAAAACATGAAAATGAAAATGAAAAATTAAAATTAAAATTTTTATTACACATAAAGCAATATTACATTTTTAGCAGTAGGTATACAGTACGAGGAGATCCGTTGAAGAACCGGGGTAACCGACATAGCCAAACGGATTAGCTCGTTGAAATGGCAATGGGCAGGCCATATAGCACGTAGAACAGATGGCCGTTGGGGGCCAAAAGTTCTGGAATGGAGACCACGGACTGGCAAGCGCAGCGTGGGACGTCCACCAACGAGATGGACGGACGATTTGGTGAAGGCCGCAGGTTCAGGGTGGATGCAAATCGCTTCCAATCGTAATGATTGGGCGTCAATGAGGGAGGCCTATGTCCAGCAGTGGACGTCCTATGGCTGAAATGATGATGATGATGATGATGATACAGTGGCCCCCAAACTAGGCTGAGCCTGTATCTTGGGGCCCAGTGAGTTGGTTTACATCTTAGTTTACAGTTGCGTGTTTTTAGGAAAGCCTACGATAGTTAGTCTATACAGGCAAATAACTAAAGTAGTAGGTACAATACAGAAATGTCAATGGTTAAGATGTGAGCGCATATTGTAGTGTGTGTGTATGTGTGTGTGTGTGTGTGTGTGTGTGTGTGTGTGTGTGTGTGTGTGAGTGTGAGTGTTTGTCTATGAGTGTGTGGATGTATGTATCCTGAGACCTAAGAACAAATATTGAGCATGTTTTACATATTATGAAAGGTGGTCCCGTTGTTCGGCAAGGTGCCGAAGATGCTGGCAGCGTTTCCTCTTTGAATAGCTAAGCTAATTCTTTGTCCGAGGAAGCTACCAGTTCTAGCCCCTGTGACGTCGAAATGTTGTAATGAGTGGGTTTACAGTCAGACAATTTGATAGTATAATTAACACATTGATGGACAGTACCTTCAATTAAGCGTTGTTAAGCTACATATTCGGACGCCTATTGGCTACGTGCACGATGGTGGCGCCGCGTAGCGTTGACAACATTTCCTCCGAATTTACTTCCTATTTTTGCCATGTTGTGCGCTGCGATCGTTTTCTGTACCCCCACCACCACCCGCTTCGCACATAGCCAATAGGCATAGTGTCCTTCAATGTGTTAAACTGATTGTATAATAGTTTAAACTATCCTTCGTAACTATACTTATACAGAATCAAAAAGCTCAGTGGTTCGACCTAATGGCCTCTCATGCAGAGCGTTTTTGAGCCCGGACTCACACCTCTGAGTTTTTCGGATTTAACGTGTGAAATTGTATTTTAAAATCATGAGCTTCAGTGAAAGAAATCGTGAAGTTTCCAATCCGCACTGGGCCCGTGTGGGAACTACGGCACATCTCATTCAGATGTAGCCTGTGGTATGCGTGGGACGTATGTATAGGCTGGAATGATGATGATGATGATGATGATGATGTTAAGATCCAATAAAAAATAATGGCTAGAAAAACCTTACACGAAAATATCCCGCTTTCCCATCAAACGTCACGCATGAGTGACGTCATGGCTTTATCGCGATAAAAAAAGACGTTGCATTATTTTTCTTATGCCTTTGTCTTTACATTATTAACAGCAAATGTATACAGTTCATCCACGTACCATTATCACAAAAGACTATATACTTCCAAACAAATATTCCAAAGCATGAACCTATATCCATCCTGCCCTAAGGCAACTCGGTTAACCACCTAATTAAGAATAATTAAGAATTTACAAACATTAATTAATCGCCTTTGATGTGTACGACATTATTGTTAAAATAAATTAACGAGTTGGTAAAGGAAATGGTCGTGGATGTGAGTAAGTACCTAATTTGCTTCAGAATTTGGAGTCTTTTGTTGTGTTTTTGTAGTGGTAGAGCCATGTTGTAGCTAGCCGCTGCATCACGAATGGGCCGGCTCGTCCGGGGCAGTGCCACCCTCTCACAGAACACCGGCGTGAAGCAGCAGTAATCCTGCTTGCGTTTCGTACGGTCAGTGAGAGTGCCGGGGGCCCAATACCTCACCCCTTCCCTCTCCCACTCCCTCTCCCCCTTCCCCTATTCCCTCTCCTTTAGGGCCGACAACGCACTGGCATCGTGTAAAGCGCTGCGGGTGTCTATGGACAGTGGTGTTCATTTAACAGCAGGTGACCCACTAGTTCGTTTGTCTGGCCTATCAAACATAAAAAAAAAAAAAAAGACTTGAGTCCTGCCAAAAAGAACTCAAAGACGGAGTCTTTTTAAAAGAACTCATGATTAGGTTATTTGCGTTTAATGCAATTAAATTGTTACTAATTTTTACTGTGCGATTTATTTCAATCAGATTAGTAAATAAATATGGTTTATGTTTATGACACGGTGCCGTTGAATTTCAACGGAACGTTATGTGTTTGACAGATTTTTACGTCAAACTTTTTGACGATCCTTGTATAGTCGGGGTAAGAAAAGGTTCGTCACTTTTCGACTCTATGTCAACGAGTTAAGGTCGAAAAGTGACGAACCTTTTCTTACCCCGACTATTCGTTCCCTTTGTGTAAACAACATGGTAAACAAACGTTTTATTAAAAGCTGTTACTTTACTAGACGCTTTGAAATTAACAATTACGTTACGCTAAGAGAATTTTAATAAGGTGATTACTCCAACTCCATCCTCACCACTGTAGTGGGTACTGGGCATGCAGCAATACGAGTACGTGGTGACCGCAGTGAGATAGACGTAACTATTACCTAAGTACCTAGGTACTCATTTCTAACTTTAACTTTTAGTAAATCAAAATCAAAACGTTTAATTCTGCAAGTAGGCCGCAAAGGGCTCTTTATATGTCACTTTTTAGGGTTCCGTACCCAAAGGGTAAAAACGGGACCCTATTACTAAGACTTCGCTGTATGTCTGTCCGTCTGTCACCAGGCTGTATCTCACGAACCATGATAGCTAGACATTTGAAATTTTCACAGATGATGTATTTCGGTTGCTGCTATAACAACAAATACTAAATTAAATAAATATTAGGGGCTCCCATACAACAAACGTGATTTTTTTGCTCGTTTTAGCTCGTTATTGATAACGGCAACAGGTAGACGCTTGAAATATTCACAGAATATCTAGTTATATATTCACTTTAAAAATAAATAATTAAATCGACGTGGGAAAGCGGAACTGCTGTAAGTAGGGATAACGCAACTTTTCACTAGAGCCAAAAAACTTTTCAAATTTTTGAAAAAAATTCATAGCTTCTAAACTACACGTGATAAAATTGCGCATTTTGGAACATCTGTATTTTTAACTAACTGCTACAATTTGCAACAGAAACATTTTACCTGAAGTTACTACAAGTGCATGATTGGCTACTTACAGCAAAACAGTTTTTCAATCACTGACCTTTAAAATGCTGTAAGTGAAGAAACAGGATGTATGTGACAAGAGTAACGCTATAAATACACAGTCTACTGAATTTCTGTATGTTACTTAATTTATGTAATCGGTATTGTAGACTGAGCTGTAAGTTGAGATTTTTATTGATGTTAGGATTTAGAAATGCTGTGGGTAGACAAGTAATGTAACTATTTGTCGAAGTATGTAATAAAGAAATAATTTTACTGTACTTTTAAATTGTTTAACTATGTTATATCAACCAAAAACAAGAAAAATAAAAATATATTCACACTCGAAAATTTAAGGTTATAACAAAAATACATTTTACCTTCTCAAAAATAAGAAAAATAATTAAAAAATTAATTGCATGTATGCAATTTATTTGCAAGTGTGCAAACGGGGCACGAAAGCTATCATCGAAATTAGTAATACCACCTGGAAAATTGGAAAATGGCCAAAGGACTGAACAGAGTCGGTGTTTACACCTCTACTTAAAAAAGATTCTTTAAAAGACTGTGACAATTATAGGGCTATAGCGTTAATATCTCATGGGAGTAAAATCCTCCTGCATGTAATTAATAGAAGTCTTAGCTAGTTTCTGAGCCGACTAATTCCCGAAGAACAGGCAGGCTTCATGAAGGGCAGAGGAACGCGGGAACAAATACTAAACGTCGGCCAAATCATCGAGAAGAGCAGAGAATTCAACAGCCCCGTGGTGCTTTATCGATTACACAAAAGCCTTTGACTGCGTACAATGGGATAAATTGTGGAATGTGCTGCTGGAGATGGGAGTTCCTGAGCATCTTGTTGCTTTAATCCAGAGTCTTTACACCGAAAATCGTTCTTTTGTCAGGTTGGGTATTGAATGCTCCAATACGTTCCAAACTAGAAAAGGAGTGAGACAGGCATCACTCGAAAAACCTTCGAAAAATGCGACAAAGGCTTCCCTATAGGTGGGAAAAGACTATCGAACTTCCGATATGGAGGATACACCATTCTTTTGGCAACATTAATGGAAGATATGAGTGAGGCTCGAATTGGAGAGTGGCAACATACGTCTCGCTGTGAAAAGAGCAAAAACTAAAGAGATGATAGTAGATCGAGGCGGAAAGCTAACAAATGTCACCTACAACATTCCCGGCATAGATATCGTCGACCGCTACATATATTTGGGCTCTCAAATCAGTAATGACGGCAAGTGTTGTTTCTGAGATAAAAAGGCGAATCTCGTTAGCGAAAGACTCTAATTAACAACATCTGGAAGAAAAGAGGAATTGGTATCAGAACAAAGATCAGGTTGATACAGGCCCTGGTGTTCCCTATCTTCCTGTATGGAGTAGAAACGTAGACGTAGGATTGACTCATTCGAGATGTGGTGCTGGAGACGAATGCTAAGAATATTTTGCACTGTGAAACGCACCAATGCATCGATTTTGGTCAGGCTCCAAATAAAAACTCGTTTGTCGACTATATGTCAGCAGCGCATTCTTTCATATTTCAGACATACAGTGCATAAAGGCGATGAAAGTCTAGAGAAACTGACTGTGATTGGGAACACCAAAGGCAGAAGACCGCGCTGTCGTTCACCAACTAGATGGACCGATCAAATAAAAGACTCGTCGTCCGCCAAATTCTACACGGTAGTAAGAGATGCGCTGAACAACAACCGTTGGACGCAGATTTTCCACTCCAGATGCAACCCTGATACTGACCACGATCCTCAGAGATGAGAGACCGACCTGGAAGGAAGGGTGCAATTTTATAAACTAAATAAATAAAAAATAATGTTCCTACAACACTTACAGAACAAGATATTTTTAACTAGGTAGTTCTATTATGTTTTAGTCTATCATCTATCTATCATAATTCAAACAAACATACATACGTACATTGCAAGTTAAATAAAAGCTGACTGTACACCGCCTTGCGTGTTGCTTAGGAACTTATTTAGGTACCTATAAATATCTTAAGGGAATTTAGTAAACAAGAAGTATACAGAACAGACAGACAGGAAAACTCACATTAAAAGAAAAAAATATTGATAATAAGTTTTGCTGACTGTACTTTTATCCCTGATTACCAATCTATCTAGGATCAAAGTACTCGCCAAGGCGAATCAAACGAGCCCAAACTCGATGGCGTTACTTATGTCGTTTTATTACGGAGTATCTATGGCCACCTTCCAGCTCCATCGTCAGATCAGATACATGTCATAATAACATTGCATTGTCATCCAATATACATTATGTATGCAAAATTTCAGATCTATTAAAAATCGGGAAGTGGGGCAAATTTAGCATCCAAGATTTGACCCACACTTACATATAGCTACCTTACCTTAACATTATTCATACGAACAAGCATTAGCTACCTAATTATTCTTTGATAATACACCAAAACATCACAGACAATTATTCACACTGCACAAACAACGTCACCAATCCACTCCCTTGTGCCAATGAGCCGCGATTCAAAATGTCGTAATTTAGTAGGCGATTTAAAATTATCATCGTATTAAAACGCTGTAAGCGGTATTTTGTTCTTTATTTTTTTAAATTTTTAATGTCTTATCTTAGAATTATGACAAATAAGAAATCCTTTAAAGTGTATTAAGTACTATATAGGTTATTGGATCAGATGCGTAACCTTTGTTGTAAATAGTAGGAACTAAAAAAGTACAGACCACATTATGCTGTAAGTAAACTGGAGTCAAGAAACACAAGCCGCAGATTTGCTGTAACTAGTCTTGGCTATTAAAGTTCAGAAGAAGTAAGTTTATGAGCAAAACAAAACGCAATCTTTCTTTTGCTCTAAGTAAAATTGTATCCAAATGACACGATTTTGGCCTATTTACAGCATTTTATTTCGCAGAGCAATATTAAAAAACAGACATTTTCAACGGCGTAAGTAATTTTTTTTTTGTCGTAGAGACGCGAGGCCCGGACTGATCGATGCGGTTTTTTTTCTGATTCCAATGGTCATAATAACTCATTTTCGGTGATTTTTTTGCCGTTTTTATAGACCCTTCGTGCGCGAGTCCGACTCGCACTTGGCCGGTTTTTAAAACTACCAGCGCTGCATACCATTGCAGCAGCCGTGGCCACGAGTTAACTACTTAAAAAAAGTCAAACCATACAACATACATACTATAAACATACTATAAATAAACTGGACCTTATCACTAGATTTAGGTTTAAAGAAATTTTTACTATCAACAGAGACATAATCGTCACTTGTGTGATAACATAATTTTAACTTTATAGCTATTTGATGGATTACTATACTAAACGGGACTTATCACGCAATAAATATTTAGTTATTTACCTCGACGCTTCGGCCACATTGCAGCAGCCGTGGTCACGAGTTAATAAGTGACGATTATGTCTTTGTTGATAGTAAAAATTTCTTTAAACTTAAAGCTAGTGATTAGGGCCAATGTTGTATAGTTTGACTTTTATTTATTTGGAAAATTTTATGTGATTTCTGCTCAGAATCACGAGCTTTATCGATTCTAATTTTTTTTCCGTTGACTTACCATTTTTCATAGACTTTAAATGACCGTAACTAAATGGAAGAATCGAAAATAAGCTAAACAGCTTTGATGATGGTGCTGCCCTACCACACTCCGACTGACAGACTGTCTTGACAATTTTTTCATAGTTTATTAATTTATTAGTTTTCCATTTTTATTTTTTCTTGCCTTCTAATTTATTTTTCTGCGTATAGTGTATACCTAGAATATGTGTAAATAAATTATATTTATTAAATAATGGAAGAATCTAAAATTATAATGGAAGTTTTGGAACACTTTTTTCTCCTAGTACGATCGAAAAGCTCGTGATTCTGAGCAAAAATCACATATGATATTCCAAATTAAAAAGAAGACAAAACACACAACAGAATAAAATTAAAAATTGGTCCATGAATGAATTCTTCGCAGACGGAGTCGCGGGCAACAGCTAGTCAAAAATAAAAGTATAATAAAACTAATCACCAATAAACCATACTAAAAAAGTACATTTCTATCGACACGAAAGTATTCCATTACTCGTAAACTTACCCGATAAAACGCCGTGCCGTTCGCCCGTCCGGCAGAACCGATCGTGCCGTGCAGACTGCCGGGAACCGGCATCCACACTGCTTTTATACGGGGTAAAATGCGTGGGGTAATTTTACCCTATGTGGAAATATAAATAAATACATTTATTGACACATTTACAAGCAATAATTAAAAATAATGGATTTCTGCCTTTTCGCCGAAACTATTTTTTCCAATTAACTACTTATTCAGAATATATGTCGCAGGGAAATGGCCAAAACATAAATTTGAACAAATCTCTAAGGGATATGATCAAATCGCGCAGGATGTTAAAATGGGGAATTCATTTTATCATTTCCCTAGAAAAAAACAGTCACTCGATCAAAAACCTCAACTGTTTAGTGAAATGACAAAGTCAGATAAAACGGCAATTCGTTTTTAGGGTTCCGCACCTCGAAAGGAAAAAGCGGAACCCTTAAATAGGTACGATCACTTTGTTGTCCGTCCGTCTGTCAAGACCGTTTTTCTCAGGAACGCGTGGAGGTATCAAGCTGAAGTTTATATCAAATTTAATACTCAGGTTTACTGTCCCTTGGAGCTGTGAAAAAATCAAACTTAGAAGCTAACCCAATCAAAAGATACAGCCGTTTATGCCGCAGATTTTCGACACTCGCAAGGGAATCAAACCTACAGGGTACCTACTTCCCGTTCCTGTTCGTTAAGTTCCTGAAAAATTCACGGTTTCCGAGAAAAAAAGTGTTAGGACAAACGATCATTAGGACAAACATTACATTAGGACAAACGATGTTAGGGATTTAGAATGAGACCCACCTACAAAGCAGTGAGCATGTACAAAAGAGCAGCGAACGCCAGTATGTACAAGAGAGCAGCGAATGCCAGCATGTACAATCCTAGTACTAGCGCTCGGGTAATTTTCAATGCGGGGGGGTTGGGGGAGAGGGTGTAGGGGGAGTGCGGGAGAGGGGTATGGGGGTATTAAAGGGTTCACCCGTTTAAGAGCCATGATGCCACAGACATACACACACACATAGCGGTCAAACTTATAACACCCCTCTTTTTGTGTCGGGGGGGGGGGGGGTAAAAAGAAAGAACATTCGCTTGATTTCACGATTCTCGGGCTGGAGACCAAGTGTTTTTTTGCTTCTAATCATGTTTTATACCTTTTACCTACGCGACTCCAAGTACTCCAAGGAAGCACCCATTAGCTATTAACGTGGCTTTTAAATCGCAACCACCGTAATTTGATTTGGTTGTTTTCTGGAAATGGAGCTTGTGTTTCGCGGAATCGTGCCGCGTGGCGTGAGATGCGTAGGTGTTTATACGCACTGGTACATCATAAGTTTGATAACAATGATAAAATAAAAACCTTCCAAGTGCGAGTCGCACTCGCACACGAAGGGTTCCGTAAACGGTAAAACAATCATGTTTGTTGTATGGGAGCCCCCCTTAAATATTTGTTTTATTTTAATTTAATTATTTATTTTTAAAGTAAATTATATAACTAAATATTCTATGAATATTTCAAACGTCTACCTGTTGCCGTATCGAGCAAAAACGAGCAAAAGAAATCACGTTTGTTGTATGGGAGCCCCCTTAAATATTTATTTTATTCTAGTATTTGATTTGTTGTTGTAGCGGCAGCCGAAATACATCATCTGTGAAAATTTCAACTGTCTAGCTATCACGGTTCATGAGATACAGCTTGGTGACGGACGGACAGCGAAGTCTCAGTAATAGGGTCCCAATTTGGGTACGGAACCCTAAAAAGGAAAAGCAAACTTAAACAAACTGTACGACATTCAGCTGTATTAAATACGATAATAAACGTGAGTGTGTACAATATTTCTTTGTGTGGAAAGAACTTATGAAGTTACTTACGTTAATCCGCTAAATTAAGAAACTGCGCGTGAACAAAAATAACTTTTATCCTTATTTTTGCGAATAACTTCGGGTACGAAATGAATGTAATAATTGAATGGAATGTTCATAACGACCGCTTTAGCCTAGTTGGTAGTGACCCTGCCTACGAAGCAAGAGGTCCTGGGTTCGAATCCCGGTAAGGGCATTTATTTGTGTGATGAGCACGAATATTTGTTCCTGAGTTATGGATGTTTTCTATGTATTTAAGTATGTATTTATCTATATAAGTATGTTTATCGTCGTCTAGTACCCATAGTACAAGCTTTGCTTAGTTTGGGACTAGGTCGATTTGTGTAAAATTGTTGCCTAATATTTATTTATTTATTTTATTTTATTTATTTATGTGGCATGGAATCAAAATGGCCGGTCCTATGTAGTACTAGGTACTTAGTAGCTAGGTAGTAGTGTATAAAAGATAACATGACTTAACGGTAGACAACGTAGAGCCTAAACCGCCATAGCAATGGATTTCTGACATATTCCTTGATAAACATAAAGGTATATTATAAAGGATTTTTCGAAATTATCACGGAATAAGTAACCGGGCATTTTAATTTAAAAATAATGTCTCCAATTTTCCATATAATTTTTGGTGTCAGTTTTGTGACGAGTCATATCTTCACGCTTAAAGGCGTTTGCAATAAAAAGTGTAGGTAGGTACCTACTTAGTTTGTCCTGACTCCTTAGTCCTCAGAAACACGTGAAGCTATCACGTTGATATATATATATATATATCAATTGAAATATATATCATATTTATTTATAAATTATAAAATACTCCGCCCGCTCGGCAATCCTTTGGATCTGTAAAACAATTAAGCTAAGATTACTCGATCAAAAGATATAACCCTTAGAAAATACTTTCGCACAAAAACCGTGGGAAGTGAAACCTGCAGGGGACTTCCTCTTGACATAGCATAGCATTATGAAATTTGTCAGAAAGCTTCACAGCACAAGTGATGGTAAAAATTTAAGTCAATACGCTGTAATAATATTGCCGGAGGAATATTGCATACGCCTTAGCGAAATTCCTAAAACAACTTTACCAAATCGAACTCTGGCTCGAATAACAATAGAAGTTTATTTATGGCGCTAGAGGAAGAGCCGCGTAAAGACTAAAAAAAGACTAAACTGCACTCCGTTATAAGAAGCAAACGTCCTAGTGTTTGGCATGCTGTAATACCTAGTAGATGACCTACTGTCACCTCTATTGCTCATCATATTTATTTATTAAGGAGAACCAACTGCTTATAACATAATATAGGTATTATCAATAGTAACACAGAGCCAATTACAGGATCTCACAGATAGTGACTGATTATATGTTTAAGCTTAAACTTAATAAACGAGGTGTCGTGCACCAAGCGCGCACTAAAACAATCGACACATCGCATCATGCAAAACAAAACACCACAAAATCTCAAATGGAATTCTCGCATTTCAAGATACACATTGAACAATTTTGCAAGTAATATATCTGATTAAATTAGGTAGACACTGCACTACCCAGAAAAAAACCGGAGTAGGGCCTACAGCAAACTAGTACATACAAACTTGTAACTGTAACGCAGTAATGCAACGGCACGCTCATCAAAGCACCTCATCGCCAAACCTCGCCTCACTGACGGGATGCTACAGTTGAATATGTCAATATCCATCTCCTTCACCAGGTTGTTTAGATTACCACTAGCACGCCTGAGAAAGCTGTAAGTATTCATATCAGTCAAAAGACGTTCACAGCTGGGCAAAGGCCTCCCGCAAAGGCGCAAGCCACACGGAAGAGACGTGGGACGGGGGCACGTTGCAGTCGCGGCGACGCCCCCTGAATAATTTATAATAGTAATAAATAATAAATCGTGGGACAATAGACACCAATTGACCTAGTCCCAAACTAAGCAAAACTTGTACTATGGGTACTAGACAACGGATAAACATACTTATTGTATAGTTCTCATGAAAATTGACCACACTTCTTTATATACAATCATCCTCGTCGATTTCGATGATGGCAACCCTGACTACTGTAGGAGTCCAATTATGACTTAAGGCCTATTCAGACATAAGCGATATCGCTTTCGCGCGCGGTAGCGACATCGCGTACCGATTCGGTATTGCTGCCGAGCGTGACAACGATATCGCTTATGTCTGAATAGCCTTTAAGATCAGGCCTTATACCTACTACGAAGTGCAAAATTCGAACTTCGTATCGTGCCATTCCTCTCACGCTAATAGTATTTAATACAAGAGCGAGCAAGACGATGCGATACGAACTTCGATTTTCGAATTTCGGAGGAGCCCCGCAGGTGACCTGCATACCCGTTAGTCAGCTTCCATATAACAAAAACCATCAACCGAAATAAAATAAACCCAAATCTGTTTAGAAAGAAAGCTGCTTCAAATAAATTCTTCGCAATAACTAAGTACCTACTTACAAAGCGACGAAAAGACGTTATTATTCGCGCTAAGGGCTTAACGGCGGAATTTCAAGAATCCATTCTAAATCTGAAGTAGTTTATCTCTTTTTTCTTTCAGAGGTTTATAAATACGCTGAACTGGTTAAAACGTTTTCCATTTTATTGATTCATGCATCAAATTCAAATAAAGACCACAATAAAAATAAAAAAATGTTTATTTAAGACAACCTTGATCCAATATTGGTTAGTAAAAATCGTTACGACTATGTTAGTACCTTATTTCTAAAAGAGATTTAGGGGCTGTTTCACCACCCATTGATTAATTTTAACCGACGGATAAATGTGATGCCGTCTTCATCTATTCGAACAAAACAAACAGAGACGGCAACACATTTATCCGTCAAATAAATTTGATCAATGGATGGTGAAACAGGGGTTAGTAATTTTAATCATATGTCGGATCACTGGACCATCCCCACCAGTGATCCCCACAGTCGGCTATGACTTTTAGTACGCTATTGCTGCTGGTGCGTACCCTACGCAATAGAGAGGCGGCTTTCTTGCGTATCAAAGCTATCTACGTCCGCTAGCGCAAACATTGTGGACGCACTGCAAAAACACACAATGTACTTATGTACAGTCAGGCTACGAAAACCTTCGTCAGATTAAACTAATTTCTTTATCAAGTCATAGACTCTAGTACCTTTTGAAAAATAGGAAACGTCAATGCGGTATTGTTACGTTTAAAATAAAATGTTGACAGAACAGACAATGCCTTGGTGCAAGCAAATATGTCAACTTTAAGGTAACGAACCTTTTTTACCCCGATGGGTTACTGCAGTGATATTTCATAAGACCTAGGTTTCCCTTCGCTCTGTTTCCATGGAAACTCAGCCTAGACTCGTCTGCTCCTATGCCGTCATCGATTTCTAATTTCTTTACACAAACAGGTACAGGAAAACAAAATTACAGCCGTAATGGAACCTTTGGATAACAGACTTACTCGTAACTTTACGAGATTTTGCACTTTTACTTACAAAGTATTAGCACATAATAAACGAGATTTACTCATAGAAAAAGGAACGAGGTGGAAGTGAAGAAAAACAGAAGTAATCAAATAGTTATTGGAAATATCGAAAACTAGTTAGTGGGAGATTGGGGGTGGAGAGAGTGGGCGATTGTTCGGAGTTTCTCTGCGGGATCGCATTAGAAATGATGAAATCCGCGCAAGAACCAAAGTCACCGACTAGCTCGAAGAATCGCCAGACTCAAGTGGCAGTGGGCAGGGCATGTCGCTCGTAGAACTGATGGCCGATGGGGTAAAAAGGTTCACGAGTGGCGTCCACGGACCGGAAGACGCAGTGTAAGGCTTCGACAAGATAGAGCGACGAGCTGGTTAAGGTTGCCGGATCAGCAGTTGCAGTAGTGGACGTCTTTCAGCTGAAATGATAATGATGATGGATGAGTAAGTGGGAACGGCATCGTCGAAAAAACGGTTATAACCTACTTACTTGGTGCGGCCCGTGCCTAGAAGGTGACGAAGGCAGGTGGACTTGCTTGGTCTTGCTAGATGCACGACCTGATAATATGAAAAAATAAAACTATGGTAGTAACCGTTATCACCGTTTGTAAAAACCGTGTTTTTTTTTTTAATTTTAACACGCTTTTATATTAGCTTGGGTTGTAACTAACTATGTATGTATGTATGTATGTAACGGAATCTTTGAGCATAATTTTCACCAATTTCCCGAAGTCTGATTAATTTGAAACTTTGCATACGTATCAAGGACCGATGACAATGCAATAATTTGATAACAGTTTCCCATTATCCTTATTAGGACCCCCAGGATTAATAAATTCTTTTATAGATCCTCTGTAGTAGAGCAAGAGAGACAGAGCGAGAGCGCGATCTGCGCATGCCTGCACTTTCGGACTTGCTTTTTCGCTCGGGCACTTGGTACTTTGGAGTGTAGAGACTCAGTACACGCCATTTTTACACGCTTTATATTAGCTTCACCTGTATGTTTGTATGTATGTTTGTATGTATGTTTGTATGTTTGTAACCGACTCCTTTGGGCGCGATTTTGACCCACTTCCCAGTTTCCGATTGAGCTGAAATTTTGCACATATGTGTAAATTGGATGACAATACAATATTATTGTAACATGGAGCTGGATGGTGGCCATAGGAACTATGTAATAAAACAACACAATCCCGTCGAGTTTGGGCTCGTTTGATTCGTCTTGACGAGCACTTTGATCTCAGATGGTAACCAGGGTCTGATGATGGAGCTGGAAGATGGCCAAAGGCACTCCACAATAAAACGACACGAGCCCGTCGAGTTTGGGCTCGTTTGATTCGTTTTGACGAGCACTTTGATCCCATATGGTAACCAGGGTCTGATGATGGAGCTGGAAGATGGCCAAAGGCACTCCACAATAAAACGAAACAACCCCATCGAGTTTGGGCTCGTTTGATTCCTTTTGACGAGTACTTTGGTCCTAAATGGTAACAAGGGTCTGATGATGGAGCTGGAAGGGGGGTAGGTGGCGGGGGGGGGATGGGGTGGGGGTAAGGGGATCGGGGGTTTAGAGGGTTGGGGGTAAGGGTGTGGCGGTTAGGGTTAGGGGGTGGGGGGGGAAATAGGGTGGGGGTGTTGGGGGGTTCGGGGGTTAGGGATTTTGGGGGGTTGTGGGAAATGGGGAGGGGGTAAGAGGCCTAAATGGTAACAAGGGTTTGATGATGGTGCTGGAAGGGGGGGTAGGTGGAGGGGTGAGGGGGGGTTGGGGGGAAATGGGAGGGGAAGGGGGTTTAGGGGGTTGGGGTTAAGGGTGTGGGGTGTTGGGGGGGTTCGGGGGTTAGGGAGGTTGGGGGGGTTGTGGGAAATGGGGAGGGGTAAGGGGGTTCGGGGCTGGGGTTTAAGGGGGTTGGGGTTGGGGGGTAAGGGGGGTTGGGGTTTGGGGTTTGGGGGAAGTTTGAGGAAATGGGGTGGGGGTCCGGGTTTAGAGGGTTAGGTTTAGGTGGTTGGGGGTTTGGAAAATGAGGAGGGGGTTAAGGGGGGTAGAGAGGGTTGGGGGTAAGGTTGTGGGAGTTGGGGTTAGGTGTTTGGAGGGGTTGGGTTGGGGGGGTTAGGTTTAGGGGGTTGAGGGGGTCTTTTTTTAGCACATGGAAACTCTCACTGTGAAAAAAATGCAACTAAAAAATAGAAAATAAATAATAGTTTAAAAAAACTAAAAAACACGCTTTAAAAAAATAAAAAATAAAAAAAAAATAATAAATTTCAATTCACTATTCTTATAGTGCAGTAAAAAATTTTAATAAGCAATTATTATATTGTTATATCCAGATCAAAATTTGTAAACAATTCTAAAAATTGATAAAATAAATAATAATAGTTTAAAATATTTTATTGTAAAAAAAGCGTGGGGTGCTTTTTAAGATGTTATCAAAATGATAATCCTTGACAATTGACACCATGCAGCCCACGCTTTTTTTACAATAAAATATTTTAAACTATTATTATTTATTTTATCAATATTAAGAATTGTTTACAAATTTTGATCTGGATATAACAATATAATAATTGCTTATTAAGATTTTTTACTGCACTATAAGAATAGTGAATTGAAATTTATTATTTTTTTTTTATTTTTTATTTTTTTAATTTATTTCCGTTCTCTTTAATGGAAGATTATTAAATAGAGTTAATTTCTTGAAGAAATTAGTGTCTTAACTCTTACTATGTTTGAGATAGTCAGAAATTAAATTTAATGGCTGAACCCTTTGATCAATTATAACTGTAGATCCACAGTCGCGCGCCCGAAAATGTCCGAGCCAAATGAGCGCCACTTTGATAAAAGTGGCCTTCTTTTTCTCAGTACGTTGCGTGAAATTGTCAAGTTTAGCTGTCAAGTGTCAACCGAAATTCGACTGTAATGAAGTAAAGACTAGGTTCAAATTTCTGTGTAGGTGATGATTTTAATTGTTATGCAAACAAATAAAAAAGTTCGGACATTCTTTGAAGGGGATTTTGTTCGGCAATGTGTATCTTCAGTTAGGTATAATTGATCAAAGGCTGAACCAGTGTAAAAGGTCCTCCATTACGTCCTATTATTATTTATCTTTTAAATTTCGTCAGTAGTGTTTTCCATTCATAGCTGTTCGCTACAAGGAGATTATTGAGGCGAGTTCGTTCGACATTACATTTTTGTCTTTTATTTTGTGTCACATTAATGTCATAATCGTAAACATTGGTATTGTATCAATAATCGTGTTTATCTCATGTTTATCTTAACGAAAAATGCCGCGATTTAATTTTTTTTTTCTATTTTAACTAAAATTAATGCCTATACCAGGTAGTTTCTGTTAATGTACCGAGCATCGTGTAGAATTTAACGGAAATTAAAAAAAAAACATGGTATATACACTTAAGAGGCTGACAACACCTAATTTTGTTGAAATTGATGTCATTTAAACAGTTTTTTAAGAAAAACTGCTTGTTCTAGCACATCAAAAAAATTATATGTTAATATTCATCATATTTCAAAGACCGTGGACAGACTCGATACATAATTGGACGAAATCGGCTCGATAGAAAATAATTGCAAAGATAGGTCTTAAAATCATCATTAAACGGTTCTATGTCTTTATTTTTTTGGCGTATGCGTCTGCAATTAAAAACATGAAGTCAACATATTCATACCTAAACCGCTAACGAGTCATATTTCACAAATAATCCACAGTTTTTTTTTAATTAAATATTTGCCCGATAAATTTCAATATACCTACCCGGCTGCCCAGTAATAGCGGCATCTCGTTTACTCCGATACAAATAGACAGTGTGCGCCGACGTTAGTGTTGACAGCGTCTTAAGTTAACGGCTTCAGAATTCCAATCTCGAGGTGAACTCTTCAACAATATAATAATTTAATTAATCGTTAAATTTACCTGTTTGTTCCACTTGTGGTGGGAACGGATGGGCGTTGGGCAGTGTTGGGGCTTTGGCCGGGGCCATATTGTCTAACGCTTCTGACGCTTGCCTTCGCTTTCACCGTCTCTTTCTATCATCATCTTATATCGTTTGACAGAAAGAGATAGTGATTGCGAAGGCAAGCGTCAGAAGCATTAGACAATAAGCCTGCCGGCTTATTTTTGGGGAGCTGGGGCAACATTTGCGTAAGCGTAGTTTGGACTCCCGGTCTGGCAATGAAAGGCACCTTTGCGCTAGGAATGATGCGAAGTATGTTATTAAATTAAGTTTTTATTTTCAGTTAGTATTATTTTTTGTACAGGGTGACACCGAAATTTAATCAGAAACAAGTCCTTAAACGAAATAACAACTGATTTTTTTTTTGTTAATATTTTAGTGACGAAATGTGGTGATGATCATTGCATTTGAAAAGATATACCACACTGCTAGCACTAAATTATCTAATTATGGACATTATTATAACTAAGCATAATTACTGCAATGCTTAATAAGTTGCATTACTTCTGATTACGTATCTGATGTCATCCTGTTTATTTACCTTTATATTTGCCTTACGTAAAATGTGCTGTATAACTATGTATAATAATTAATTCGATTATTTTTTTAACTATCAGCTTGTACGTAAGGTAAAGGTCAAGCTCAAGGTCACGGCTAAGCGGTTCTTTTTATGGTGATAGCCTCTAAAAGCCTGTAAAACTTGCTTGTTTATTGTTAGGAGAAACATGAGGCACATCAAGTTCTGTATTTATTCTCATACACATCCAGGATCACCCAGCAACCGAGACGTTAATAATTAGCTAATAAGTTTTCTTAATTTTTTTTGAGGTTACAATTGAAATAAAAACTATTCTAAAATAACCTAACAGTACAGTAGGAGCGGTAGAAGCGTAGCCCAACAGATAGTATAGGTAGCAGAGATAGCAAAACTAGGTCCACTATTTTGATGGCTCGTGCAGAAGCACCAACTTAAAACAGATCTGAAGAAAATTATTTTCCTTTGTTTTTTACTTCCATACTAATATTATAAATGGAACGTGTGTTTGTTTGTTTGTTTATTTATCCTGCTGTTTGCGTCGTATTAAGCTGCTAACGCCATCTAGTCTCAAAACATTAAAATTGTATCCTAGGGACCGGGAAATCATTCAATAAAAATTAGTCAAAACCATTACTTTCACCTACGCACACTTTTCTTCCTGTTTCCCTATCCCTTTCCTTCATACGAAGTGTTTGTGCGCGCGACAAGGATAGAACAAGTGGCGCTGTGATCACTTCACCTCGACTCACCTGTGATTGGCTGAACGCTGGAAGACCGGGAGCAGAGACGCGCGAATATTTCCGGAATGGTGGCAGTTCCGTTTTCGCAAGTGTCATGTCGCTGCGACGCTCGCAACGCTCCGCCCGCTACTTCTTCTTAATTTAATTATTGTGACCTTATTTTTGATGTTAGAACTGATAAACACTATTAGTGAGTGAAGGCCTGGCCAGTGCTGTTTATGTGATCTACAAGTGTTACTACCGAACGATATTTGGATCGCAATTCGTCTATCACCGTCACCACACCACCCAACCCAACCGACGCCATACTGCCGCATAAGTCCAGGACTCCAGGTACCAAACCTTCGTTTTGCTTTCCTACTCTCATTCCTCGTTTTCCTATGTGTGCGTAGTGTTGTAACTTAATGCAAAAATTATTATATAATTATCCTAAACCGCACGGTCCTT
Source organism: Archips xylosteana (assembly GCA_947563465.1). NCBI lineage: Eukaryota > Metazoa > Arthropoda > Insecta > Lepidoptera > Tortricidae > Archips > Archips xylosteana. The sequence goes on from OX387355.1 coordinate 2,183,418, forward strand.
CGATAAATTAAAATTCTAGATTTAGGCACTTAAGGACGTCTAGGCCTTACGCTTAGCCTAGCGCCACCATTAAATGGTCCCTAATCGAGCCGGATGTTACTTAATCATAATATAGCCGTGGTACTTAACACAAACTGATACAATTCGTACGATATATTTAGCTATTCATTTGTTTACATCGCGTAGATTTCATTTGTTCCAAACAAACAATCCTGTAGATAGCTAGGAAACCGCATAGTTAGGTAGGTAGGTATTTTGTCGCTTCGCTTCGCTCGCAACCAAGTAGGTAAGTAGGTTGGTACTTTAAGTTCGTTGGTGTATCTATATAGTTACGTATAACTAATTTAATAATAATAAGTTTATGTCACTTACGCGTTCGCAAACCAAAATGGCTGAACAAAAACTTAAAAATTTGGAATCAAGACGAGCCGCGTATTTTGTGCGTTTGCAGTCGATTTATACCATTTCAAATAAATTAGACAGTGAAGATTCCGTCGAAATGTTTCTTGCTAATGTCCAGACCTTGGATTCTATTCGGGATAAATACCTTCAAACTCTCGAGGAGATAAACGAAATACAAATGACATTGAAACCCGATGCAGAACCGAGTCATAGTACGTGGTTGGCTTTTGAAGATATTTATTGCCGTATAAAGCGTCAACATACTAAGTTGACCCCGCCGCCGCCGAGCGATGTAAAACCGTGTAACCAATCGCATACCGCGTTTGATCAAAGCCGACTCGGCCCTAAGTTGCCGCCAATGGAGTTGCCCGAATTTAATGGAGATCCACGAGTTTGGCCATTATTCTTCGCGAGTTTTAAGACGACTGTGCACGAAAATGCTAATCTCAGTGACACGGAAAAATTATATTATTTAATAGGTAAATTAACGGGCAAAGCGCAATCCGTCTGTACTGGTTTGACCCCATGCGCTGAGAATTACGATTTAATTTACAAGAGTTTAGTTCGCAAGTATGAAGACAAGCGCTTACAGGCTACAACATATTTTGATCAAGTTTTAAATTTGAAACTAGGTACAGTCAACGCCGAAAACTTAGAAAATTTTGTAGACAAGTTATCATCGTCGGTGGCCGCTCTTGATAACTTAAAAGTGCCTAATTTGTATGATTTCGTTTTATTGCACATAATCTCGAAAAAATTAGATCCCGAAATAATTCGCTTATTCGAAATGGACGTGACGTCGAAATACCTACTTTCAGTAGCCTAATTACGTTTCTTCGTAAACATATCAAGGTATTGCAACACTCAACTACTTTTAAACCCATACAAGCTACTAGGAAGATTTTAGATCATATAGACTTTTCAAGGTCATCGAGAAATACACATTCGTACTTAAATGTGGACGAACATGAAAGTTTCATGCCGCCGCAAGCCGCGTCGCGCCCGCCCGCGCCTAGCAACAGCGCCGGCTGTTCGTTGTGCGGCGCGGCCGCTTCACACGATCAACTTTATAGGTGTTCGGGATTTCAAAGACTGTCACCCAACGATAGATATAAATATGTTAAGTCATTTAATTACTGCCTAAACTGTTTGAGTCAGAAGCACAGAGTGATCGATTGCAACTCCAATAGTTCTTGTCGTAAATGTAATAATAAACATCACACAATGTTACATTTTGAAAATAGCGTGGCGGTTCCCGCTCTCTCAAGTGACGCCTCGTACTATGAGTGGTCAGCTCCCAGTGCGTCGTTTGATGCGGTGCCGCCGCCGCCTAATAATTGGTATACTCCGCCTCGCGCCAACCCCGCGCCGCTCACGCCGGTTTCGCAATCTTACGTTTATTCTGCAACTTCGCTCGCTCATTCGCACCCCGCCCCGGCGCCGTTTATCCCGTCGCCGGCGTTATCGTCCGCCTCGCACTCGCACCCCGCCCCGGCGCCGTTCGCCTCGTCGCCGGCGTTATCTTCCGCCTCGCACTCTCACTCCGCCCCGGCGCCGTTCGCCCCGTCGTCGGCGTTATCGCCCGCTTCGCACTCGCACCCCGCCCCGGCGCCGTTCGCCCCGTCGTCGGCGTTATCGCCCGCCTCGCACTCGCACCCCGCCCCGGCGCCGTTCGCCCCGTCGCCGGCGCTTTCTTCAGGTTTGCAAACGCGGCAGCAGCCGCACGGCCCGCTACTGCCTTCCGCGCCCTTACCCACTCACGCTGAGTCTGGTAACGCCTTAACGTCTGCTCATAATTTTTCGGTTAGTAACTGCAGCAGTACAAATGCGAACCGAAATTTACCTACCACAGTGTTGCTAGCGACAGCTCGTGTTATAGTTCACGATTGTAATGGTCAAGAGCGCTTAGTACGTTGCTTATTAGATAGTGCCTCGCAAAGTAGTTTTATAACGCGTGATTGTTGTAACCGACTAGGTTTAAATGCTTATGAGAAAAACATCACAATCAGAGGAATAGCTGGGTCAAGTAAGGTTGTTAACTCGCTTGTAAATGTGAAATTCTTTTCCCGCTTCGATCGTAAAGTCAGTTATGATCTGGAAACTTTGGTCGTAGACAAGGTGACTGACCAATTACCTAACGTCGAAGTAGATCGGTCCATGCTGGCTTGTTTTGACTCGCTACCGCTAGCCGACGATACGTATACGGTCACGGGTGACATTGACATGTTGATTGGCGCGTCATTGTTTCCGCGACTTTTGTTAAACGACAGAATTATTAGTAGATACGGCTCGCCGTACGCTTTAGAAACAGTTCTTGGTTACGTAGTTATAGGTTGTGCGCCCGCGAATCTTTTCAACACCTCGTCAGTTTCTTGCTGTTGTGTCATTCCTCAATCGATTGATAACATGGTTCAAAAATTTTGGGAACTAGAAGAGGTCAATGTACCTCGAGTTCAGCATCCAGATGACTCAGTCTGTGAGAAAATGTATACCGAAACTACCGCTCGAGATTCTACGAATGGGCGTTATATTGTTGCTTTACCCTTTAAGGAAGATCCTTCGTCACTCGGTGATTCGTACAGCTACGCGAAGAAACGATTTTTGTGTTTGGAACGCAAAATGAACGCGGATCCTGATTTTAGACAAGCTTACGACGACGTAATTAGGGACTACATTGCCAAAGATTATTTAGCCCCAGCACTGGTACAGACTGAGGAGCCTCTGCCATCGTATATAATTCCGCACCACGGAGTAGTTCGCAAAGATAAGGCAACTACGAAGTTGCGTATAGTCTTAGACGCTAGCGCCAAAACTAGTACCTCCATTTCTCTTAACGACATTCTTTACAGTGGCGAGAACCTTCAGGGTAATTTGTTCGAAATCATTTTGAATTTTCGTTTATTCAAAGTAGCATTGTGCGCTGACATTAGACAGATGTTTCTTTGCATTGGGATTCAAGAAAAGGATCGTCGTTTCCAACGCATTTTATACAGGTTTGACCAAAATGATCCAATAACTGTGTTCGAATTCAATCGAGTTTGTTTCGGACTTAAATCCAGTCCATTTCATGCATTACGTACAATTAAACAGCTAATAGAAGACGAAGGAGATCAGTTTCCTCTTGCAAAAAAGGCACTGATAAACTCGTTATATATGGACGATTATGTGTGTAGCTTAAACACGGAATCTGACGCTGTTCAAACAGCTGAGCAGGTCATTGCCCTCTTCAAAAGGGGACAGTTTGATCTTATAAAATGGAATAGCAATTCGGCAACGGTATTAAACACCATTCCACCTTCTCACCGTTTATCAGCGGTTTTAGAATTTGACAAGGATGAAAATCAAAAGGTTCTAGGACTTACTTGGTCCCCGACGTCAGATAGTTTTTCGCTAGATGTCTTACAACCTGGTAATAAATGCACTAAGCGTGCTATACTTTCATGTGTGGCCCGTCTGTGGGATTTAATGGGTTTCATTGGGCCTGTAATTCTATACGCCAAACTTCTAATTAAGGAACTCTGGCTTTTGAAATGTGACTGGGATGATAGCCCTCCCGATGCGATCGTCAAGCTTTGGAATCAATTCAGCAGAGAACTCTGCCTGTTGAAACAACTTCAAATACCGCGTCATGTTAGTGTTGTTGCTGACAGTGTCGTATCAATTGTTGGTTTCGGAGATGCAAGTGCACGGGCATATGGGGCTGTAGTATATCTGCATGTCAACAATAACGGTGTTATCAATACACATCTCCTCTGTTCTAAGTCACGAGTTTCCCCAACTAAAACGGTTTCACTGGCTCGTCTTGAACTGTGTGCTGCACTTGTCTTGGCAAAATTAATTAGCATCGTGGTAGACACTTTGGGTAGCCGCATCGCAATTGATAATGTTTATGCATTTTCTGACTCTACCGTCGCTTTATGCTGGATACATTCCTCGCCTCACCGCTGGGGTACGTTTGTGGCGAATCGCGTATCCAAAATACACTCTTCTCTAGCAGCTAACCGCTTTTATCACGTCTCGGGTTCTGAAAACCCCGCCGATTGCTTGTCGCGCGGCTTAACGCCTGAGCAAATTTTACATCATCCACTCTGGTTTTGCGGACCGACTTGGATTCAACGAGAACCAGTCTATTGGCCTTTGATACCATTTGATCCGCTATCCATATCGAAACCTCCTGAAGAGAAGACAAATTCATTTATCGCTGTAACGTCAACGGACGTGCCACTGTTGCTTTCAGTAGCCGCACGTATGTCATCGTGGTCTAAATTGTTGCGTTGCGTTGTTTACATTTTTCGTTTAGGAAGAGTGCTGCCTCGTCGTGAATACATTTCAGCTTCAGACTTAGAGTTTGCTGAGGGTAGGATTTTGCAGACTCTACAACAGCATTGTTTTGCTAAGGAATTTGAAAACCTGCAGATGGAGAAGGTGTGTTCGCGCGCTTTTCAGCGTTTAAAACCGTTTCTACAGAATGGTACAATTCGCGTAGGTGGTCGTCTAGGGGCTGCAGATTTAAAATTTCAACAGAAACACCCCATTGTGTTACCGGGAAAACATCATGTGGTCAATTTAATTGTAGATTATTTCCACAGATTATATTGTCATGCTGGAGAAGACGAGCTGTTTTCTGTGTTACGCCATAATTATTGGATATTTTCTGCTCGTAGTATAGTGCGTAGCAGGATATTTTTATGTCTTCGATGCTTTCGCTTGCGACCTAGGTCAAATTGCCCCGAGATGTCCGATCACAAGGCGTGTCGTGTTGTACGTTCCGTGAAGGCTTTTACGCATACAGGTGTTGATTTCTCTGGACCACTACGTGTCACAGCTACTAGGAGTAGGGGTGTCCGTACTCAAAAGGCATACATTTGTATTTTTGTTTGTATGACCACGCGTTCTGTACATATAGAACTAGCGTCTGACCTTAGTACATCCTGCTTCTTGTCTGCGTTTAAAAGGTTTTTGGCTCGCCGAGGCCCTGTTTCTCGGTTGTATTCTGATAATGGTACTAATTTTATTGGAGCTAAAAGACACCTTAGTGAACTGCATTCGTTCCTAGTTTCAAAACATTTTAACACGGATTTTGCTCGCATATTAGCTGAAAATCGCATAGATTGGCATATGAACCCCCCAGCAGCTCCGCATTTCGGTGGAAATTGGGAAGCTAATTTGAAAAGCTTGAAGACGCATCTATTCAGGGTTATAGGCGATCAGATTTTGTCTATTGAAGAAATGAATACAGTTCTCACGCAAGTAGAAGCTGTGATGAACTCCAGGCCCCTTTGTAGAACTCTTTCATCTGATCCCTCAGAACCACTAGCTTTGACGCCAGCACATTTTTTAACTATGACTCCTCTGAAATATTTACCTGCTCGTGAGATTGAAGGTGTTAGGCTTAACCTGTTAGAGCGCTATTCACTTTTAGACAAATTAGTTCAGTCATTTTGGCATCGTTGGCAACAAGAATATCTCCACACGTTGCAAACCCGGATGAAATGGAATACACCCGCGTTCCCTGTTTCAGTCGGTACTGTTGTGATCGTGCGGAGTGACAATATGCCTACACTTCATTGGCCGCTAGGTATAATAGAAGAGGTTTTCCCGTCAAAAGATGGTGTAATTAGAGTCGCAAGGGTTAGAACGTCATCTGGAACGTATTTACGTCCGGTCATTCGTTTGTGTCCTTTACCAAATCAGTAGGTTGTGTAAACACCTCAAGATTTTTAGTTTAGTTAAGTTTATTTTGTTTGTTTTTGAAGGTAACCCTTCAAGCGGGGGGGAATGTTTGCGTCGTATTAAGCTGCTAACGCCATCTAGTCTCAAAACATTAAAATTGTATCCTAGGGACCGGGAAATCATTCAATAAAAATTAGTCAAAACCATTACTTTCACCTACGCACACTTTTCTTCCTGTTTCCCTATCCCTTTCCTTCATACGAAGTGTTTGTGCGCGCGACAAGGATAGAACAAGTGGCGCTGTGATCACTTCACCTCGACTCACCTGTGATTGGCTGAACGCTGGAAGACCGGGAGCAGAGACGCGCGAATATTTCCGGAATGGTGGCAGTTCCGTTTTCGCAAGTGTCATGTCGCTGCGACGCTCGCAACGCTCCGCCCGCTACTTCTTCTTAATTTAATTATTGTGACCTTATTTTTGATGTTAGAACTGATAAACACTATTAGTGAGTGAAGGCCTGGCCAGTGCTGTTTATGTGATCTACAAGTGTTACTACCGAACGATATTTGGATCGCAATTCGTCTATCACCGTCACCACACCACCCAACCCAACCGACGCCATACTGCCGCATAAGTCCAGGACTCCAGGTACCAAACCTTCGTTTTGCTTTCCTACTCTCATTCCTCGTTTTCCTATGTGTGCGTAGTGTTGTAACTTAATGCAAAAATTATTATATAATTATCCTAAACCGCACGGTCCTTCGATAAATTAAAATTCTAGATTTAGGCACTTAAGGACGTCTAGGCCTTACGCTTAGCCTAGCGCCACCACCTGCTTTTACGTCGAAAATGATCGACGGATTGCCTTGATTTGTTGTATGGACATAATTGAAGGGCTGGAGAGTGACATAGGCTACTTTTTACTACGGGAAAATATCTCATTCTCACGGGAAAACACGTTTTAATCTACTTCAGCGGGGGCGAAGCTGCGGGCATTAAATAGTTAAATATCTTCTAATTAGAAAAATCTCGTGTCACAGTTGTTGCTATCAAACTCCTCCGAAACGAAACTCAATTTTTTTCTCTATATTTTGTAGGTCTGAAAATAGGTCGTAGGCTATTATACCCCTATTCTTCGCAGACGGAGTCGCGGGCAACAGCTAGTAAGCTTATAATACAAACTAGACGCTTCGTCTTAGTAGTATTTCATACAACCGTTGCATAATGAGGGGTCTTAATTTCGAGTACCGCGTTTAGGCCACGAGGCTTTGCCGAGTGACTTAATTAAGGAACGAGATTTTTAAGGCATAATTATCATTCGGTGCCGAGACCCGTGGTAGTGGGGTTTAAATACCTAGCGCTATGAAGCTCTATACAGAAATGCGCACGCCTATGCGTCTGTTGAAGACGAATTATGGTGTATTGCCTGTGCACTATGCCTTAGTTAGGGCGCTTGTGCACTACAAGAAGTTTTACCTACTGTTGTCCGTCACCCGATTTTTATGGTTCCGTAGTCAACTAGGAACCCTTATAGTTTCGCCATGTCTGTCCGTCTGTCTGTCTGTCTGTCCGCGGCTAGAAAACTGTAATTTGGCATGACATGAATATATATATTAGTCACGCCGACAAAGTGGTTAAATAAAAAAAACTAAAAAAACTAGACGTAAAGTGGGGGTGATTTTTTTTTTCTCGACTAACCCTATAGTGTGGGGTATCGTTGGATAGGTCTTTTAAAACCATTGGGGGGAGTTGCTTACATGATTTTTGTATTCAGTGATTTGTTTGCGAAATATTCAACATTAAAGTGAAAATTTTCATTAAAATCGACCGTCCCCCCCCCCCCCTCTAAAATCTAAACTGTTGAGTGGAAAAATTTGAAAAAATTCAAAATGGTAGTAAATATATTAAATTTACAAGGAAAATTATAGCGGCTAAGATTGCTTGGGAATTGGCTAAGTAAAGTTTTTTGAAGAGGTGCTAATTATATTTTTTTTCGACAGTCGGCGTTCTGGAGATCGAGAAACTGCAGCTGTTTTATTTTTATCTCCTGTTGTTTACTGGAAATATTTTTTTAAGTGTTCGAGATGACATTTGTGAGATTTTACGGCTGACAAGCGGTTCGTGCTCAGTACTAAGAAGAAATAGAAAAAAAACGAAGTCAACTGTCAGTTCTATCAATGTCAAATCGTTTGCGTTTCGTTTGATTTGCGTTTTGGTGTGCTCAGTGTGATTTTTGGACTATTTTTATCGACCTCCGCATAAAATCCGGACTTTCAATTTTACCGCATTTCTCCACGACCTATGCGGGTTAATTGGATTACGACTGAATACTTTCGATCACTATTTTAGAACTGCTTCTTGGACAACGCAAAGCAAACAAAACGCAAACGGTTATATTTCATTTGACATTGACAGAAGCGACAGTTGACTTCGTATTTTTTTCTATTTCTTCTTAGTACTGTGCACGAACCGCTTGTCAGCCGTAAAATCTCACAAATGTCATCTCGAACACTTAAAAAAATATTTCCAATAAATAAAAGGAGATGAAAATAAAACACCTGCAGTTTCTTAGTGTTGAAGTCGACCACTGTCGAAAAAAAATATAATTAGCACCTCTTCATAAAACTTTACTTAGCCAATTATTTGTAGTTTAAGAGTAAATAGTAGCCTAAGGTATTAAACATACCGTCACTACTTTGAAAAACTCGTATCTCAAATCAGCATGTAAACAAAACTGAACCTTGATACGCGCGTAATAAAGTTCACTTTGCCAGATTAACGATTTTGAGATACGAGCTTTTTTCAAAGTATTGACGATACCTAACTTGGAAGATTCCGTACACATACGAAAACCTTAGAAAAATATTACTTGATTTTTTCGTAATGGCTTCGGAACCCTATCTTGGGCGTGTCCGACACGCTCTTGGCCGGTTTTTTACAGTCCCATAGTCCGACAGTCCGATATGTCACGCCTTCAATTTAAATACTACTAGCTTGTGCACTACACGCAATTTTACCGTCCAACATCTTACTTTTCCGCATTCCTATACATTTTGCTTAGTGTTTGTCCAAATAAGTTGCATATTTCTGGTAGGTAATTAGTTTTCAAATTCCCGTAAATAAATTATTTGAGCGAGTTTAAGAGGGTTTATACCTGCTGAGCTGGCAACGTTGCATTTTTGTTAGTTTTTCTCGATTATTCCATAAAAATTGAATGGAAATTAAAAATGTTTTGAATACAAATTGTTCTAATATATAAGTTAATGTGTCTACTGCAATAATAATTCGTGATAAGACTTTTATTTTCTTTAAAAACCGTTAGGTAGTAAGTTGTTCGTTTTTAAAGAAAATAAAAGTCTATCACGAATTATTATTGCAGTAGACACATTATCTTATATATTAGAACAATTCGTATTCAAAACATTTTTAATTTTCATTCAATTTTTATGGATTAACCGAGAAAAACTAACAAAAATGCAACGTTGGCGCTCAGCAGGTATAAACCCTCTTAACAACATCCTGAGAATTACTGGATAAAATATCGTTTTCTAATCAATTTCACTACAAATTTGTCAAGAAACGCAATAAAAAACTGGAGAAAGGGCGTTTGCCCATTTACTAAGTTTGTTAGAGAGATTTGATCCTTATGATTGACTCTCGATGTTATTTTTTCAGATTTTAGCCGGTTAGATTTCCGGGTGAGGCAAGCGAATTCTCGACAATCTTTGAATACAGTTTTCATTCTTTTCCAAAATAAAGGAATGTTTTCTTTGAGTAAATTTGCCTTTTTTCAGTATTTAGAGTAGGTACTATCGCCCCAAGCGCCAGATAACCACCTTAAAGGCCCAGTTTGCGTGCAGTGGCTAGACATCTGTCCATAACAATCCATAGCAATAAACATCAACGGCTGCAAGCAAATTTGTTTTGAAAATGGGTATCTGACGTCTGGGGCGATGGTACTTTCCCTGAAGGTGGCATTACAAAATTCACCCTGTACCTATACCTTGCAAATAAATTCTAGAACGACGCAAAAAAGGTCATTGATTGGGAAGTTTAACGACCGCTTTAGCCTAGTTGGTAGTGACCCTGCCTACGAAGCAAGAGGTCCTGGGTTCAAATCCCGGTAAGGGCATTTATTTGTGTGATGAGCACGAATATTTGTTCCTGAGTTATGGATGTTTTCTATGTATTTAAGTATTTATTTATTTATATAAGTATGTTTATCGTCGTCTAGTACCCATAGTACAAGCTTTGCTTAGTTTGGGACTAGGTCGATTTCTGTGAGATTGTCTCTAAATATTTTTTTTTTTTTTTTTAAGTAAATGACAGTGCTAGAAGTTTCTAGGCTCCTTGCAGGTTTAATCAAAGTGATATCGATTTGTTTAAATATCTAAAGAGAGCAATTAACTCACTTCGGTGTTTACTAGAGCGGTATAGCTCGGAGCTATAAAACGAACGCAGAAGGTTTGGAAGAGATGGATAATAGTAGATTGTTCAACAAGGGACTAAAACAAGCCATAATGACACCAGATATTTAGCCACCCGAGCGATAGCGAGGGAGGCTATAATTCGAGTTGTCATTATGGTAGTTTAGTCCCGCGTTAAACACTCTACTTTTCACTTTGAATGCGAGGAAAAAAACGACGTACAAAATTACTTTTTTACAACGTATGCTCAATACGATCAATGGACGTCTGTTCAAAATTCAAATAGCAAAAAAAATACCGCTGTCTTTTCTTTTCTTTTATATTTTTTTGTAAAGTGACGCTTTAAATCCTTGCATAATTAGCCAACAGATACTAACTTAAAGACTATGTTAAAACTAATTGGACTATGCATGTAAGAATGATAATTGTTCATTCATTAGAATCGGCAAATAAATTAACCTAATTGATCTAAGTTCACACACAAAATATATTGTTAACTGAAACACTTACCCGTGAATAAAGTAACGACTTTTTAAGTTTATTTTCTATATGCCAATTCTTTGTTAAATTATATCTAATTATACTTTCTATTTACTATTAAATGCAACTGACATCGCATTATTTTGAAGTCACGCCATATTAACATTCAAACTTACATTCAAACGTAACTGCTCTATCTACCGTACACTCCAGCACTGCTTTGCCGACAGTGCGGATTGCTATTTTATCGACAGAGCAGGGAACTGCTTTGCCGACAGCGTTTTTAAAAAAAAAACAAATTAGAAACACCTAAGCTAAAGGAAATCTTTCTTTACGTGCAAAATAAAATGAATTCATCTTTAATATTTTATAATTAAATAGATTAATATTCGTAATTATTCAATGTGTTTCACGAAATTATTATTTTTTAAATATTTTTATACAGTTGTCATTTTGAGGTTATTTCCATGCCCTAAAGGCTTCCACAGACCGAAGCGCAGGGCGCTACAGTGCGTCCGCAGCGCGCTTCGGTCTGTGGAAAGCTTTAAAATGGTCTATGTCCCAGTTACTGAAAATGGCGATAATCCTCCATTCACAAACACCGTGATTGGCAGTTTAGGGGTTTTCATAGTCAATTAAAAAAATTTTACTTTAATCCCTTGAGATCAAAAAAGAGCTTTAGTCCCGATATGCAGAGACTAAAGTAACATTTTAAGAGCATGAGAAGTGAAAAGTTTTTAAATTAATATCACCCGGCATTTAATCCCGACTATCCATATTTATAAAATCACCTCAACGTTTCGACCACTTTACAGCGTGGCCATAGTCACGAGTTGACTAGAGTATAGGATATCACGTCCATTTTTCATCTGTCCCGGTCATCACATTATGTTAAAGAAGGGCACAGTGTGGCTTTTCGGATTAAAATCAGTTTATACGTAGGTAGTGTAACGCTTTAGTTTTTTTGTGTGAGTGATAGAAACAACCAGAATGATTGTACAATATTTATTCTGAATTTAAGTAACTAATTGCACATTAATTGCCAAACGTTATCTTTAGAAGATCTCAGGGGGTGGATTCTAGATATTCACTAATTTAGATTAATTACAATTAAAAGAGAGAGTGAGAATGAGCCGTGAACACTTAACACCGTCCTATTGGACAGCCACTTCCCTGTAGTGCGACGGCGGCGTGTAGTTGCGCGCGTCCAGTGACGTCACGGGTAGATCCGGGACGTAAGCAGGTCAGCAGAAGTGGTGAGACGGGTCACAGCACACGATAACGCAGCTAGTACCAAAAACCCTGAAATATCCATTTTTGGCCATTTAGTGGAAAGTCTGATTCCACGTTACTGACTGCAACATCCGGCGGAAGGTGAAGATGGAAGCACTACTTGCAGGATGAATACCAAAAGCATTAAATAGTGATCAATGATGTTGCAGCAGCATAAAACAAAAATACAAAATCAGCTTAGTAGGTAAGAAGTACTTTGTCACAATAAAATTTGTAAATGAAGTGCTATAATCATTACCGAAATTGGTAAAAATGGATACAGTAAATTAAAAGCAACTGGGGTTTGATATTATTGAACGATTAAGTTCATAATTACAATTAAAAACCAAATTATAATAATTATTTTTTGACAAGTGGGTAGAAAAATACTCAGCTAATATTAACTCAGGTATTTAGTTTCCTCAAATATTTGTCTGCGACGATTGCTATAATAACAAAGAAATTAAACAAGCCAAACACATGATAATTAAGTAAAATTAGGCATGAAAGTAACTATCTACTAATTCATATTAGTAATAAATTGCAACACTCACTCGGTCGGGGCAAACTCGATTCACTTTTATTTTATTACGCAGCGATGCACATAATAAGTATTTTACTGTTTTAATTAGATGTAGTTTCATGTAAAATAAACGAATTAAAAAATAGTGACAAGAATTAAGTCCAGAGGTGTCTAGTTCGCTCGCCACGTCGGTAAAGAAATGAGTGACCTCTTCCCTCTGCCGTGCGAGACACTCTCCGTGACAGCGCTTGACCTCCGTGCGCCTGCTACTTTCTATTAGCCAAATTTTAAAGCAATGTTTGTTGATGTTTGTTGGTTGTTGTCTGATCCATCGTTGAATAAGCTCACTGACGCCACAAATGTTGATGGTTCTGATATTGTTTCGAGAAGGGTGAAAAGGAAAACTGATGATCTTTCAGTGGACAATGATTCTAGTTTGGATGAGATTAAGTCGTTAATCTTGGCTTGCAATAATAAACAGGATGCGAAATTTGAGTCCCTAACTGTGGCCATGGCCTCTCTTATAACACAGAACAACGAAATTCAAAAATCTGTTGAATTTATGTCGCAGAGATATGATGAGGTTTTAAGTAAGCTCGACTCAATACAAAATGAAAATGTTGTACAAAAAAACAAGATTGCTTTTCTGGAATCTAAGCTCGAGCTCCTTGAGAGAAACTCAAAAGCATCTTGTCTAGAAATTAGGAACATCCCAATGTCTGATACGGAAAAAAAGGAGACCTTGCACAATTTGATTAAGACGGTGGGCAACGTCCTTGAGCAAGATATTCAAGACTCTGACTTGCGGGATATTTACCGTGTCAAAACAAGAGAGGGGACGGTCGGCTCAATAGTCGCTGAATTCACTACCATCTCTAAAAAAGAAAATTTATTAAAAGCCTGTAGGACTTTTAATAAAAATAACAAGGAACAACCCTTAAATACAAAACATATACAATATGCAGGCCCGGTTAGGCCTATCTATATTGCTGAAAGTCTGACGAAGAAAGCCCAGAATCTTCATTACCTAGCCAGGCAGTTTAAGAGGACACACTTGTACCATGGATGCTGGACCTCGCATGGAAAGATTTATTTACGTAAAGAGGAGCGTTCGAAACCTATTTATATCGAATCCGAGGCTGATCTTGCTAAATTAAAATGACTAGCCCTAGTTTTTGTGCTCATGATGAAAATAGCTCTCTTTTGTTTTTTGGTGGTTAAAGATCATTGGCTTGTTTTTGCTTCTGTTAATTTTAATAATGTTAAGTCTCGATTTGTTTTTGCATCTATTTTATTTCTGTCTAAATTACATGTCTACAAAATACTACACAATCTAATTACTATAACAAATTACTACTCGCATAAATACAAATACCCACACATACTCAGAAGCTCATTAAACACATCGAACTCGTATATAACTAACATACAAAACACACGCAATTTAATTTTTGTACAGCATACTTCGTCTCTTTCCTACATTGTACATAACTTAAAAATCATATTAAATAAATGTCTTCAGGTAAAAAATAATAGTGGCAGCTTGGCTTTCAACGTTGCTTATATGTATATATTTAGACAACCTATCTGCAATTTCAATTTTAATTATTTTAATAATGAGTAATCAACTTGACATAATTAATGATATTGATGAAACGGAGGTTGCGTTTTCGACTAGTTGTGACATCCAGGACCTCAAGAGACATGTGCCCATTACGTCTAATGACCTTACTTTTGTTTCGCAGAATATTAGGAGTATTTACAGTAACTTGAATGATTTTATGGCAACTTTGACGCTTTTAGACTTTGATGTGGACATTATGATTTTAACAGAGTGTCGTCTTGTTCCTCATAAACCTATTCCGCAACTTATCAATTACTCTTCTCTAGCTACCGTCAATAATTTTAACCAAAATGACGGTGTTGTAGTCTTTGTTAACAACCGTTTAAAAGCTGATTTTAAGGAGATAAAAATTAAACACGCTTCCTGCATTCAGGTTATAGTCAATTCCACCTTAATTCTTGGCATCTATCGCTCCCCCTCAAATAATGATGCCTCAGATTTCATTGATTCCCTTAATAATCATCTTGCTTCTATTAAATCATATAACAACATAATAATAACTGGGGATATCAATATTAATCTCATTTCTCGTCTACAAGAACCCTCACATGAAACCCGTAATAGAAGTTATTATTTGGATATGCTCTGCACTCATGGTATCCTACCTGGTCACTCCTTACCTACTAGAGGAAATAATTGTTTGGATCACTATATGTTAAAAATAGAACGAAGTTTAAGATCTGCACATATTGCCGTATTAAACACATCGATTACTGACCATCTCACCATTTTTCTATGCCTCACTAATCAGAGAGTAAATGTAACTTGTCCTAAAAAATGCAGTAGAATAGATTATAATGTGGCAGCACTTAAGCTTGCTAGTAAAAACATTGTTTCTCTTCTTCTTAGTCAGGACCCTAATTTTGTTGCGGAAGGTTTGATTTGTAGGCTGCAGCAGTCTCTGGAGGAGAGCTTAACTATCAAGTCTATTCCTAAGTGTATACGTAGTATTAAGCCCTGGATGACTCCTGGTATTCTGCGATGCATTAGGAACAGGAACAAAATGCAGTTGAGGGTTCGCTCTGAACCGCATAATGAGATCCTGAAGGTCACTTATGGGAGATACCGCAATTTCTGCAATAAATTAATAAAAAAACTCAAACGTAAATATGATAGGGAGCAGGTAGAAAAATCAGTTAAAAATCCCAGAGCCCTGTGGAAAACCATTAAAAGAATAACTAACTATAAGTCTACCAAAACTCAAAATCTTGCCTTGCTTAATGTAAAAGAAACTCCTTCTGAGTCTGTTAATCATGTTAATGACTTTTTTGTTGGCGTTGGGAGGACACTGGCAGAGAACATACTTGCAAATAGTGTTACTAACTCGATCTCTCAAGCCAGCAATAATATTAGTGATTCAGTATTGTCATCATTTGTTTTATTAGATACTGAGCCACAGGAGATTATTGATATCATTTTGGAACTTAAACCTGATAGCGCACCCGGCTGGGACAATATCCCTACCCTCTTTCTCAGGCTAGTTAGGAATGAGATCGCCCCTGTTGTGAGTCACTTGGCGAATCTATGCTTTGGTACGGGTGTCTTTCCTTCCCTGCTTAAACAATCCTTGGTAACGCCTGTGCACAAGAGTGGGGACAGTGACGCTGCAAACAACTATAGACCCATATCTGTGCTACCTGCCATGTCCAAAATACTTGAAAAATTAATAAATAATAGACTCACTTCCTATTTAGATAAATTTCATTTACTTTCTGATTCACAATTTGGCTTTAGACATGGTAGATCCACTGAAGATGCTACTTTGGCTGTCACTAATTTAATTGCTGGTATTGTAGATAAGTCAAATAAATGTCTGGCAGTATTCCTGGATTTACAGAAGGCGTTTGATACCGTTTCTCTCCCCATTCTTGTGCGTAAGCTGGAACAAATTGGAATCAGAGGCATAGCATTGGATTTGCTAAGTGACTACCTTCATGGTCGAACTCAAAGAGTAAAGATAGGTGATGTGGTGAGTCGTGAAGCAGCTATCACTTTCGGTGTCCCGCAGGGAAGCGTGCTTGGCCCCACCCTATTCCTTATTTATATTAATGACCTGACTGGCCTGCAACTGGGGAGTGGCAGCGTTTTCTCCTATGCTGATGATACTGCTTTAGTCTTTGAGGGTAAAACTTGGGAGAGTACGTTCGAATCTGCAGAATTGGGACTCAGGGCGGTGTCATCTTGGCTCAGGGATAACCTCCTTACTCTTAATATAAGTAAAACTAACTACATATGTTTTTCTAAATATGTAAGTTCACAGCCTTGTAGTGGTTTTAAATTAAGGATACATAACTGTAACCAGTCTTGTTCTTCTCGGTGCAGTTGTATGGAAATTGAGAGGGTTGCTTCCACAAGATACCTTGGCCTAATGCTTGATCAGCGTCTCTCCTGGCACACGCATGTTGAACATCTTAATGGTCGAATTAGGAAGCTTGTCTGGTTATTTAAAAAGCTGAGGCATGTAACCACTAAAGTGCTACTTAACCAACTTTACATTTCCCTCGCACAGTCCATTATGACCTACTGCATTTGTGTCTGGGGAGGTGCAATAAAGACCAAATTCCTTGAAATAGAAAGGGGCCAGCGCTGCATTGTGAAGGTCATGTATTTTAAGCCATTTAGATTCTCTACCAGTGAATTGTATCGCATCAGTGGCCTCTTAACGATGAGAAAGTTGTACATTCTATCCACAGTTCTAAAACTACACAAGACCCTAGTATTTAACCCATCTCTCTTGAATCGTAGGCGTATTGATGTTGTTGCCCCATCATCAATTTGCAGATCCGTTTTCGCTCGTAGACAATTCTTATCGCAATCTGCGTACCTGTATAATAAAATTAATAAAATGATTAATATTTACCCGCTAACCTGGTATGACTGTAAATGGTTGAGAGACCTGAGCTATGACGATACAGAAGCACTTTTTCACCGCGTAGCTTAATCATCACACACACACACACACACGCACACACACACACACACACACACACACACACACACACACACACACACACACACACACACACACACACACACACACACACACACACACACACACACACAAACAAAAAGGGTATAAAATTAAATTATAATTGTAATGTATCGAATGTGGAATTTTATGAAATTGTAGTTAACTAATAATTGTTATTTTTGCATGATATTATAATTAATGCATGAAGTTAAAATTTATTCAAAAAAAAAAAAAATCAAAACGTTTATTCTGCAAGTAGGCCGCAAAGGGCTCTTTTACATGTCATTTTTTTAAACTACCAGCGCTTTCGTAAGGACCATCATTGCCAAGAAGAATGCGCCGCAAGAAACTTATTATTTATTGCTTACATAAAATTATAATCGTTATCTTTATTGTATAATATTGCTGTGATTGTTTTATATAATTATAAGTGAATTATCTAATGTTACTGCTTTTAGTCATGTCATTGTAGTTACATTTTATTCTAGAGGAGCGGGATCTCCTGTCACAGGTATTCTCACATACCTACTAGGAGGTCTCTAACCTTCTTGTATGTTCTATGGCTATTGAAATAAATACATTTTCATTTTCATTTTTTTTTCATTGTCGTAGTTATAGGATCCTTTGTTAAGTATTGTACATAGTTTTTGTTAGTTTAAGTTATTTTTAAGTTATAAATAATTAGATCGTAGTATAAAATTGTTTACTTAGAGGACTGTGTAACGATTACGTTACAGTAGCTTATATTTTTGAGAAAAAAAATGTTGCATACATTGACATGTTGACTGTAAAGTAAAAATCATATTTCAGAGGCAATAGCTATTTGAATAAGTTTTTGTTAAAAATTTCATTTTCAATGCAAGATTTTTCGCTGATTGTACTTGCATTGTCATCCAACCTACATAAGTATACCAAATTTTAAGTAAATCCGACCACTAGAAGTGGGTCTAACTCAACTTCCAAGATTTCACCCGTAATACATACTTACATACATTATAAGCTAATAAAAAGCTTATAAAATGGAGCCAATGGCATCGCCAGAGATGATGGCAAGTGAGCGGATGGAATTTCACTGATTCCGTGGAAATTGGAACATGACTGACAGGGTGAGGGACGCTACTTGCGTACTTAGACATACTAGTTCCATCTCACCTCCGCGAAACAGCTAATCAAGCTGGTGCAGCAGCAGAGGCGGCTGAAAAGAAAACCTAAAACAAATATCGGCTCCGAATACAACTTTGTACCATTCGGGGTTGAGGCCCCGACACCCAAATTATTTTTAAAACAACTGACGAATACTACAGAGAACTGAAGAGCTAGTAGCTTCCCCGCATAATGTAAATAATCAGCAAAAGCTATACAGCGAGGAACAGCTGCCAGCACCTTTGGGTCCATACCGCGGAACCTTTTGTATTATTTTCTACTTTTGGTTTAGTTTTTACTTAGATACTTCTAAGTCTAATTTCTATTTGTGTGTGTGTGTGTGTGTTAAGTTTATACATATATTACAAGAAAAATTTTTCGATTTAGATAATAATAATATTTCCCTACCCATTTTTAAAAACCTCCTCAAAGCTCACTATTTGTCACTAACTTAATCCTCAATCGTCGGTCCTTCCCTGTTCATTTGTTTACATTGTGTCTTTAAATCCGAGTTCCTTTTCTCACGTGCGGCCTTTTGACATTTTCACATTGATATTCTGTATATGTAGTGTACAAGTATTATATTTAATGTATATGTTTATTTATGTAGGTATATAAATATTGTATATTTGTATTGTTTTTAATATTTTATTGATTAATATCTCTTCATTTCTCCTGTCTGTAGTTTCCGCCACCTACATAAACCTGTTCATATTTGTACATGTATCCAGTATTGGTTGTCTGGACCTGCCGTGTCTCGCCTAAGTAACGTAACTTGAGATACGTTAGTTACGCTTAACAGTGCTAAATCGACATTTTTGACGCTATACTATCTGATACATATCGAAGATTTTCATTTTTTGCCATAATTCAATAAAAACACCGATAGCCGAACTAACGTATCTGGGAATTTTGTACGCACTTGTAATGGATATCTCCCGTATTTCAAATACGTTAGATAGGTCATACAGAACTCGCCCGCAGAATTGAAATTGAAAAATCTTTTGGTGCAGTTTAATTCAAATCAGGTTGTTGTTATATGTTATAAAAGGCATTTTAATTATATTTCATAAACTTTCTGAAACGGGAACGTATCAAAATATATAAAGTTTTAAACGAATAATGGACGAAATACATAATGGTCATAATACATACTAAAATTTTCTATGAAACTATTAATAAAACGAACTTTTTTAATCGTGTAATCTACAGGAACGTATCAAAATATATAAAGTTTAAAACGAATAAGGGACGAAATACATAATGGTCATAATACATACTAAAATTTTCTATGAAACTATTAATAAAACGAACTTTTTTAATCATGTAATCTACAGATTGGTTTAGGTTAGGTTAGGTTTATTTTATGAAAATCCTGTAAAGTTGAGAATTTCCAAGAAAATTGCATTATATCAAATGCATTATTTAGTAAAAAAAGATACCTAAAAGTTAAGAATTAATAGAAATCCTGTTGCTGTGATAAAATTCAATTAAGTAAAAGTTTTCAAGCTTCCACTTTACTTATTATTAACCTTCTTACCTATTTGTATATCTATAAAATAAAATAACGGGACTAGGTAAAAGAGTCAACCCACTTTTAATTTACTTAAATGTTCTGTTTCTTGGTTCCAAAAAGTAATGTAAGTAAAGATACAGGTCATAGCCATTACACAGTTTTGGGTAATAAAAAGAGCATGGTCACGCTTAACTAACGTATATGCAGATACGCAACTTTGCGTTACAGAATTTTGTATGAAAAATAAGGCCGCGAAAACTTTAAAAACCGTCTTTTTCAAAATTGATTCGTAGCACAGTGTTAAAATTAAAAATACATCGTCACAATAATATTTCTAACCTACTGTATAAATTTCAAATTTTAAACTTCATTGGTAAACAAGCAATGAGATGTGAATAAACAAAATCTTTGATCGCGTTTTTCTCTAATCGTCGTTTTTGGAGATACGTTACTTAGGCGAGACACGGCAGGGAAGAGATCGCTTTTGAGCGATAAGACCGCCTATTGTCTGCCTGATTTTTTATTGTTATTATTATTTTTTCTGTACTTTTTTTGGTGCTCAATAAAGAATATTTGTATTGTATTGTATTGTATTGTATTGTATTGTATTGAATATTTGATGAGGTATCTTGTGCCCCGAATTGGAGCGCTAATATTAAAGTACCGCTGTTATAAATTTCTCGATCAACTTTCAATTATCAACCATTATTTGTCTGGTTCGAGTAATTTGTATTTAAGAAGCCCCTTTAAATGTTAACGCCAAGGTCTCATAAACATAAAATAACTAGGTACTTTGTTTGAAAAATAGCTAGCTGTTGCCTGAGACTCCGTTTGCGAAGAGTTCGTTCGTTGCTATCGTACAGGAGCTATGGAATATTTTGTGATAAAATCTATCTTTTGTCCTTCCTAAATTATCTCCAAACCAAATTTCATCTAAATTGGGTCAGTGGTTGAAGCGTGTTATAGATAATAGTACGGAACCCTTCGTGCGCGAGTCCGACTCGCGCCAGGCCCGTTTTTTTAATCAATCTCTTGCCGTCATGTTATAATCTTCAAGCTAATATCAGGATAACCTCAAGCGTGGAGTTTTATTTCCAAACTTGTAATAATCTTAATCCAGGAGTTAGGGTGTTCCAGAGATGTGCTATGCAGCTATGCTGCGAGGATATGGAAGATTCGCTACATAAGTATATGATCCTATGAAGCCGCTCGCTTTCCATATAAAGAATGTATGTACAATAAAATTACTTCCACTTTGGCACTCGGGATGTCTCGGTTTTAATCGTAAAGGTTTGTGTAGACTAGAGCATACAAAAAACCAGAACTTAAATTAAATGTTCATTTTATTTAAAATAACTATTTATTCGAATAAACAGTATTTATTATCGAGTGATTTCAAACAATTATGCTCTAGCACTTGAGCATAAAAAGCCATTTTATGCAGCATTCTCTCGACATAAAAAACCGGTTGTCTCTAAAGTCGGTTTACGGACGATAGTTTAACGTGACAACGTCATAACAAAACATTCAAAAAACGTTCATCGATTTCTTAGACGTTGTCACGTCAAAATAACTATACGAGCATAAAATGTGAAAAAGCTTTTTCGTCTCAAGTCTTAAGCTTCTAGGGGCTTTATATAGCCTTCTTCTCAAGTCGGAGCTGCATTTGCAGTGTGCTGATGACTTGGATGGGACGGTTTTTAAGTTCAGGGAAGGTGGTCTCAGCTGAGTGCACCGCTGTGTATACGTCGTCGAGGAAATCATCACTGCCAAGCTGCTCGCAGAGGATCTTCAGTGGGTGACTGCAAACATAGACATATCATCATCGAATCATCATCAACATATAATTTCTTTTCAGGTGTGTGCAGGCTCCTCACGATGTTCGCCTTCACCGTAAAGCTTAAGGTGAATTTCAAACGTAATTCGCAATTCGCACATAAATTTCGAAAACTCAGAGGTGCGAGCCCGGGGTCGAACCTACGACCTTCTGCTTGAGAGGCCTTAGGTCAAACCAATAGGTTACCACGGCGTATATCTATTTACAGTGTGGTGATGAAATTTGGTACAGAAATACATAGCTACCCTGGGAAGGACATAGGATACTTTTTATCTCAGACAATTGAATAGTTCCCGCGGGATAGCAACGAATTCTTCACAATGAACTAAAACAATTACTTACTTTGCTCACCCGCGACCTTACAATAGTTACGTTTATGCAAGAAATGTGTGTTCATGCAGTTCCTCCACCTCCACACTGTACGAACACACACAAATCACATAAACCCAATCATCACCACCGCCAAGCTACACTGACGCGTTTCGAACTCAACCAGAGCTCATCTTCAGAATTACCACAACCGTATGCTACCAAATGTTAAACGTTAATGCCAAATGTTAATGTGTGTGTGTGTGTTAATGTGTTGTGTTGTGTGTGTTTGTGTGTTGTGTTATGTTTGTGTTGGAATTCTTCACAAAATGGAGTCGCAGACAACAGCTAGTATCTTATAAGCCTTTTGTATTGTCCCGTGGGAACTTTGCACGTTCCCGCGATTAATATAGCCTGAGAATATAGCATGCTATAAGTGAAAGTTTTAAAATGGTTAATTAATTTTTGGATTTAACCATTAAAAGGGCATTTCTATTTTTCCTTGGAACCAATTAAGTAAGAAATTTTTAACAGTTTGTTGAAATTAGTCCGTTTCGTTACGCACTTTTTCAAGCCTTACAAAATAAAAGTAACAAATTGGACAAGTTTAACAAGAACTGAAGAATTATCCGGTTTGTTTTTTTTTATTGTAAAGGCTTGAAAAGTGCGTACCTAACTCAACGGACTTATTTTAACTCCCTATTAAAAATTTCTTAATTGGTTACAAAGAAAAATAGAAATGCCCACAAACGAACTAAGTAATAAACAGTTAGAATTTAAATAATTACCTCGACTCGACGTTTAGACCATATTGCAGTGGCCGTGGTCACTCTAATCGTCACCACGGCCGTCAACATGGTCGAAACGTCGAGGTAAATTAGTAAATAAGTAGCGTGATCAAATAAATCATAAAAAAGTCATGGTAGCCTGGTTCAACCTCTCAAGCACGGGTCGTGGGTTCGAGCTCGACCTAGCGCTTAGTTTTTCGGAATTTCTATGAGAATAGTTATTTGTTATACAAGGGGGGAAAGTTGTATTTTCCAGTTGTCCAGTTGTAGTTGTTGTGTCCATTTGAAACACAAGCTATAGAAAGTATTCTATGATTGACCACGAGCGAAGCGAGTGGTTCAAAAATAGAATCCTTTCGATAGCGAGTGTTTTAACACACGAGACGTAAAATAACTTTTCACCCGTGTATAACACAAAACTTTTCACCTCACTACAGCGAGGAAAATAAGAAAAAGGGTTTGTACTATCAATTATTATTTATTTATTCACTCAAAATGATTAATTGAAAAGTGTTGACTTAAGTTTTTTTATTATTTCGGATGCGTTTTGTTCGCACATCGACTTACTTGGACTGTCAGAACATTTTATCCGTTTTTGCAACAAGAATGAAGGTTAATGATGAATGCTGATATTTATGAATTAAAATAAAGTTGTAAGACTGTATTTAGTGTTTTTTATTCGATGCAATTCATTAATTGTGATGTTAAAAATTCAGCACTTTTAACGTTTTACGTTTTGTTAGCTGTCAAATAAATATCACGTAAGCTGCCTTCAAATGTCAAAACTCTTTCTTCACATGTGGATAAAAAGCGATTTTCTCAATAGATGTCAAACAAGCAAAAAGGGCTTTCCGAGCTAGTGAGGTGAAAATTATATTTCAAATTTAATTTACCATGAGCTTTACAGTGAAGAAAGACATCCTAAAGAAATACATACACCTGCGAAGAAATTCAATGGTGTGTGGTAGGTACCCTGTGAATCCAATACACTGTATCTTCAGTACACTGCCTGTGTATTGGATTGACAGGGTACCACACACCAAGATAAGAAGAGAAGTTCCACCCGCACTGGGCCCTCGTGGGAACAATTCTGAGAGGGAGACCCTATAATGAGACGTATATATATATATAGGCTGTGATGATGATGATGAATAAATTGTACTTACGATTCTCCGTTTATAAGTACTGGAATGTGGATAGAGAGCACGTCGAGATCACGGTACTTGTTTAGAGGCAGAGAGTAGCAGCCATTATCCGCCGCCGCACCCGTTCGATGCGCCTAAAAATATTTTGAATATTAATTATCAAGAGTAATGCTTTTGCGCGCCGTGACGTGTGACTCCAAGAAGAAGGGCTACGGATTTGCCCGAAACATTAAATAAAATAAATAAATAAATATTAGGGGACAATCTTACACAAATCGACCTAGTCCCAAACTAAGCAAAGCTTGTATGTACTATGGGTACTAGACGTCGATAAACATACTTATATAGATAAATAAATACTTAAATACATAGAAAACATCCATAACTCAGGAACAAATATTCGTGCTCATCACACAAATAAATGCCCTTACCGGGATTTGAACCCAGGACCTCTTGCTTCGTTGGGCAGGGTCACTCACTACCAACTAGGCTAAAGTGGTCGTAAAGATTAATTTCGAGTTATACTCGTTTTAAGATGTGAGTGATCCGTTTATTTTCACTATGAGTGAGTCTCACGGTAGTTTCATGTTTATGTTTTTATATGGAAAGATGCGTGCCTTGGATGCGTGCTATGGATGCGTGCTACGGATGCGTGCTACGGATGCGTGCTATCGATGGTCGCGAGCGTCTCCCCCTCACCGCGCTGCTGCTCCGCGCGCCCCTGTCGATTCGATACATCGCATAGCTCGAGCTGCGCATCTTCTTCGCACAGCTGCCTCGCGGCTGCTCATCTACATAGCGCATCTTCCTCGCACAGCTACATAGATTAGCATATTGGTGGAAACGGTCACACAGTTTCGTAGCGTAGCTTTCACATTTTCGCAGCATAAGCTACATAGCACAACACTGGTGGAAAAACACCCTTAAAGTTAAAATATGTTCCCAGCTCTAGTGTTTGTTGTTACCTCAGTGATGTATATCTTAGGTTTACCCCTCAGCGCGGCGGGCTGGTCGTCGGTTAGCCAGCGTAGCAGCGCGGACTCGTGGCAGCGCTGCGCCCGCGCCGCTAGCAGCCCAGCTTCGCCCGTCCGAGCAAGCATCACCACCGCCACCGCTCCCACACTGCTGAAGTCTCTACTGAAAACTGTCCGTCACATTGAAGCTGTATAAATGTAATCATCATTATCACCCCAGCGCACATACGTCCCAGTGCAGAACGCAGGCCCAATCTCATTAATTTAACGACCGCTTTAGCCTAGTTGGTAGTGACCTTTCCTACGAAGCAAGAGATCCTGGGTTCAAATCCCGGTAAGGGCATTTATTTGTGTGATGAGCACGAATATTTGTTCCCGAGTTATGGATGTTTTCTATGTATTTAAGTATTTATTTATCTATATAAGTATGTCTATCGTCGTCTAGTACCCATAGTACAAGCTTTGCTTAGTTTGGGACTAGGTCGATTTGTGTGAAATTGTCAAAAAAAAAAAATGAACTGAAACAATTACTTTGCTCACCCACGACCTTACGATAGTTACGTTTATGTAAGAAATGCGTGTTCATGCAATTCCTCCACCTCCACACTGTACGAACACACACAAATCACACAAACCCAACTATCACCTCTACCAAACTACACTGACGCGTTTCGAACTTAACCAGAGCTTAGGTATCTTCAGAGTAGGTACCACAAACCGTACGCTATAATTGGGATGTCCCAATTTTTGACAACGTATAATAAATCGAAAACCGTTTGGAGAAATAGGCTCTGTGAAGCGTTCTCAGAAATCAGATTCCAAAAATATGATAAACTGAATTAAATAAAGAAAATTTAAGTAATGACCTTCATTTGACCCCTGCAGTGAATCGTCACAAAGGCAGATATAAAGCAGGTCTACACTCTAAAGCAAATTGACAGTTTGAAATGTTGCTGTCCTGCTTATAATAGCAAAGAGTGACAAAGACAGAACTTTAATCACATGATGCGCACCTGGCTTTAAACAGTTGTCATTTATCGTAAAGTCCGAAATGTATACGAGTATTTCCAATGTATTTTAACAAATTTAATTATTAAATTACTACGTTACAAGTAAATATAAAATAATTTAAATATCAGATTTTAATAAAAAATATCTATTTACTATCACACCATTTAACAAACAGGAATAATCGAAGCTAAAAGAAGAGAAATAAATAAAACTACATTTTGTCATGGTTCATTTAGGACCCTGAGCCGTACTTGTATTATTGACAGTGACAAGACAAATCAGAGGCCCTACCACGAAGTGCATAATTCGAGCTTCGTTTCGTGCCGTCCCGCTCACGCTAATATGATTTGACACGAGAGTGAGAGGGATAATACGATACAAAACTTCGATTTTCGAATTTCGTAGTAGCCCCTCAGCAGTGCCACAGATTATGTTATGTACGACTTGAATTTTTCTAGGTAATGGAACGTGGCTCTCTCACTGTGACGTCACCCAACGTATTTCTTAAAAAAATTATAAAAAATTAAATACTCAACCAAATTCAAAATCGATGAAAATAGTATCTTAAAATATCCTATTCTTTCCAAAAAAAATATAAAAACTATAGGTTATTTTTTTTGGTGCATCCCAATTGGGGATGTCTATTTTTTTGCAATGTATAGTAAATCAAAAACCATTACGAGATAAATGCTTTTTAATTCGTTTTCTGTAGTTATTTCATTTTAATATTATGTAATGAATTTATTATATAACAAATAAACAATGACCTTCATTTGGCATTGGTGTAAATTGCGTGACCGGTCCAAATCGTACTTTATTCTGTGTGGTTAGAATTCTTCACAATTTATGCGTGGACTATACTACGAAGTTTGATTTGGACCGGCTGCCTGACATCTAGCACTTTGACAACACCAGTAAAGTGACACTAGTTACAGTGTACCACTACGCAAAAAATAATTAAAGGGGTTGCCTTATCGTGCGCATTTAGATAGATTTAGAAATTTCGCAGTGTTGGGAGCCCTCAATTATAATCTGACGTCATCAACCAAAATAGTTTCAATAATTAATTTTGAAAAAAGTAGAGACCTAAATGACAAAATATCGAAATTAGTTTCTTATAATTGACTTTTCTATACAAAAAAAAATATAAAAACCACTGGTAATTTTTTTTAGACATTTCCAATTATGCTACCAAAATGTTAGACTGACATTTGGTAGCATAGCGTACGGTTGTGGTATGTACCTACTCTGAAGATGAGCTCTGGTTAAGTTCCCAGAACCGCTATTTTTAACCGACTTCAAAAAGTTAAGTGAAGGAGTGTTAAGTGTTAAGTCTCTCGATAGAGGGCATAACATAGATGCGCGCTTTATCACTGCATAAGGTGATTATAACAGACTGAAATGTACGATGTAAGGGAAAAATTCGTCGCTAACCTCTAGACCAGTGATGGTGTAGGGGTAAGCACGCAGCACGGAATGCTGTGGACCTGGGTTCGATTCCCAGCATTGGTCATTTTTCTGGTTTTTTTTCTGTGCATCTATATTTCAGTTTATATTTAGTTTGAAATATATCTCGCATAAATTTTACCATTATTAAATGTACGAAACTGACAGCGCTCTGACGTGTCACGCCACGCCACGTCAGACATAAACTCACATTCCTCCAGTGCGCTATCCATCTCTTTGACACTCTTGTCGATGTGCACGTCGGTTTCGAAGCGATAGTCCCCGAACTTCGACTTGAGCATGTCGATCCTCTCGCTTACATGGCGTTCTCTTTCATCCGACTGAGCAAATATAACCATCGCATTCTTTTCAAACCTGTAAGAGATGACGCTGTCTCACTTATTTTGAAATTCATCATCATCATTGTCTCGACCTGTACACGTCGCACTGAAGAGCACGGACCTCTCATACCTGGTTTACACTCTCGTACGAGTGGCGAGACGAACTGCGGGACGAGCCACGAGACGAGAGTGTGAACAGGCGCGCGTCGCGCCTCGTCTCGTGATTTGCCTTGATTTTGACGCTTGCGTCCGGAGCGAGACGACGAGGCGAGGCGCGAGGCGAGGTGACGAGGCGAGAGTGTAAATCAGGTATCAAAGTGAGAGGGTATGCGCTCGTAGTTCCTACGCAGGCCCAGTGCAGTTTCGGAACTTCACATACTCCATTGAATTTTGTGCAGGTTTCCTCAGGATGTCATCCTTCACCCCAAAGCTCATGGTAAATTTGAAACACACATACTTTGATCAATTATAACTGTAGATCCACAGTCGCGCGCCCGAAAATGTCCGAGCCAAATGAGCGCCACTTTGATAAAAGTGGCCTTCTTTTTTCTCAGAACGTTGCGTGAAATTGTCAAGTTTAGCTGTCAAGTGGAGTTTTGCCGCTACCGAAATGCGACTGTAATGAAGTAAAGACTAGGTTCAAATTTCTGTGTAGGTGATGATTTTATTTGTTACGCAACCAAATAAAAAAGTTCGGACATTCTTTGAAGGGGATTTTGTTCGGCAATGTGTATCTACAGTTATAATTGATCAAAGCACACAGGTATATTCCGAAAATTCAGAGGTGCGAGAAGAGAGAACCTAGACCTGCTAGACCGTTTAAGTGTCATTATTCGAGCGTTTTAACCGCCTCACTTTCGTGGACACTTGTTTGTAGAAATGGCAAAAGATTATGATACAGTTTTTAATTATGTGGTAGAAGTACAGGTCCTCTAATAAATAACCGAAAACGCAATCAAAATCTACAGCCCATTCGTAGAAAATGTGACCACGAAAGTGAGGCGGCTGAAACGCTCGAATAATGACCCTTAGACGAGTCCACGCCCGCGAGGGGGCTAGGGGGTATGACAACAAAGGCACCAAGAGAGTTGCGGGCGCTAATTACTGTTATGTATTATGATGTTTTAAATGCAA
Organism: Archips xylosteana; assembly: GCA_947563465.1. NCBI lineage: Eukaryota > Metazoa > Arthropoda > Insecta > Lepidoptera > Tortricidae > Archips > Archips xylosteana. The sequence continues at coordinate 2,212,435 of OX387355.1, forward strand.
AAGTAAACACAATTTGCAGCGATGTCTTCGCTTTACTTAAAAACTAGCTTTTGCCCGCGACTCCGTCCGCGTGGAATTAGTAATTTGGGCAGCTTATTTTTTTTATCAATTTGCTTTTTCATCAATTATGGCTCTCCTTAGTTCCTCGATATAAAAAAAATTACCCCCCCCGCACACCCGCGTTCACATTCACCACCGTACCTACTCCCAAGTCACTACTTCTAAAAGCTGTTCTATAAATTCTTAAAATAGACGTATCTTTCTTATTTGTGAACCGATTCAAATGAAACAAACACTAAATGTTAATCCAAGAAAATACCAACATATCAGTGAAAACCGCATCCTTCTAGGTTAAGCCGTTTCTGAGATTAGCGCGCACAAACGCACAGACAAACAGATAAACAGACAAACAGACAATAATTCTAAAAAACATTGTTTTGGGTTCTATTGCGGTAAAAAGCCCTAGTGACAGTTTTTCTCAAATATCTTCAATGTACAGACACCGACTTGTTACAGATTTATTATATGTATAGATGTGTGTGAGTTGGGCCGTTGAATTTCAAATCTTAAAATAAAAGAAGTATAGTAAATAAATGCGCATTAACCTTAGACTTGATTTAGGGGAACAAACAATAAGAATGTAGTTTAGGTTGTTGGTTGTTGTCTTGATGAAGTTAAGTAATTGCTCAAAAACTGGGTTACCTATTGCAGAGATTAAGAATGAAAGGATAACTTTTCACTAGTGAGTACAGCAATTTACTGAAACCAACAATTAACCTTTTCAATGCCGACAACTGATACGGCTCTATATCTAAATCCCTAATGAATATTTGTCCTAATGTAATGTTTGTCCTAATGATCGTTTGTCCTAACTCTTTTTATTTAAAATCTCTTAATTGTTCTGGATTTTTATAAAACGAACCTAACCTAACCTAACCTATAGAGTTCTAGAGGATAATCACAAAAAAGTTCCTGAAAAATTCACGGTTTCCGAGAAAAAAAGTATTAGGACATACATACATTATTACATTAGGACAAACGATGTTAGGGATTTAGAATGAGACCCAACTGATACATATATGCGTCACAAAGGACATCGTCAAAATAATCTTCACGCAATGACATAAGGTTCAAATCAGCTTAACGTTTTGGCTAGGTTTGGCGTTGAAAAGGTTAAATCAAAGGTCTACCAATGTCTACACAATAAGTCCGCTGTATGTAGTTTCGCAATAGAAAGATATGCGTACCATTAACTCTTTAGCTGCAACGCATTGCTGCACGCTACGCTCGTAGCCAGTAGCAGCGTTTTTCCGCTTTGTAGCGAAAACCCGTTCTTCCCAGTTGCGTAGCTACCGTTGGGCAAGCCGGGGCAGTGCACCGGGGCCCCTAAGCTCAGGGGGCCCCTCGGACTCTGACTTGCAAACTATAAACGCGGACCTATGAGAAACGCGGCTATAAAACGCTACTAGTGAGTTTACAAGTGCGGGAGTCTAGTGAATTTAAAGTGCATTCATCCTTACTTGTCTTATCATGTAAACAAACACGGGTTGGGGCCTTAGTTTATTTTTTGCCCCAGGGCCTTTGGTTGACTAGCTACGCCACTGGTTCTTCCTCGTTGTCAAACTTAGTCAAACCGATTAGAATTTTTTGATTTATCTAATATCTTTAAACGAGCAATTCTTGTATATATGTATATATATATATATATATGTATATATATAATCAGGATCTCGGAAACGGCTCCAACGATTTCGATGAAATTTGGTATGTGGGGGTTTTCGGGGATGAAAAACTGATCTAGCTATGTTTCATTTTCAGAAAATCGCTTTTACTCGTGTTTTCCGGCTATTCAATTCAATTCAATTCAATTCAATTCAATCATTTATTTCTTAGAATATGGTACAATATAGGTTAGTAGGTAAAATTGGTTTCTTCAGCATATTCTGCCAGCATCGGCGTAGAAATATTTTAGGTCATTATGAAAATCTATATAATACAATTTGCTTAAACTAATTATTATTTAAAAATTCAGTAACTGAGTAGAAACATTTACTAAGTAACCATTTGAACATTTTGTTTCCAAACTGATGTGTCGGTAGCCTTTTGTGATCCTCAGGTAGTCTGTTATACAACTTTATAGCCATGCATTGTACATTCCTGCCAAATAATTTTAAGTTTTGTCTAGGCTGATACAATTTGAGCGGTCTTCTACTGGGTCTGTTAGTTTTATTAATTATTTTGTCATGTAGTGGAAAAAACTGCGGATACTTTTTGACAAATTTAGTAATTTCTAATATATATAGACACGGCAATGGCAGAATGTTAAGTTCCTGAAATATTGGTTTACAATGGGCAAGATAGTGGGCTCCATATACAGCTCTGATACATTTTTTTTGTGTAACAAATGCTCTTTGGGCATCAGTACTGTTACCCCAAATGATAAGCCCATAACGTAGTATGGAAGAGACATATCCATGATATGCTGATATTTTTGTTTGCATTTGAATATAAAGCTAAATTTCGCCAACTTCGAGCAGATCATAATGGCACATTAGAAATCGGGTGGTCGCGGATCCAGCCGACCTCGGTTCGAATAAACGTTTTTTTTCAAGATTTTTAGTTTTTTTTTTAAGTTTATTTTTCATAAGAAAACGTCAAGTTTCTTCTTTTGTGAGAAAAAGTTACTTTTTTGTGAGAAAAAGTTACTTTTTTGTTAGAAAAAGTATTATAGGGAACGTGCAGTAACTATAGGCGGCAGCACTAATGCGACAGAAGAGACACTATGCGGACAGTAAACAAACTTATCAAGGTAAAACTGTCAAATTGATGGCACCCTTATGGCACCAATTGGCAGCACCGTCTATGTGCACGTTTCCTATTGGGAGCACAGAACAGGAAAAGCCGGTTGTCTGTAAAGTCGGTTTACGGACGATAGTTTAACGTGACTCATCCCCCCCCCCCCCACCCCCTCCGGTGTTTTTGTCAAATATCTTGAAAACGGTGCATCCTACGGCAAAATCAATGAAATTTTCATCCCCCTTTAATACCCCCGCGCTCCCTCCCCCGTATCCCCTCCCCCCCTCTCACCCCCCCCCCCCCCCACCCCTCCGGTGTTTTGATCTCGGAAACGGCTCCAACGATTTCGATGAAATTTGGTATTTGGGGGTTTTCGGGGATGAAAAATTGATCTAGCTTGGTCTTATCTCTGGGAAAACGCTTGGTACCGAGTTTCTGCCCGAGCAGAGCTCGGTCGCCCAGGTACTACCTAGTTATTTAAAACTTACAGCTCAAGTTTATACGTATATCGTCCTCGGGTGCTTACGATTACTCGTTCGGAGTCTACATGCGCTTCATCGTCCGATTCAACTTCCATTCCTTGAAAGCTGCTCAAATCTAGATCACGAAATGGTGAAGCAGTAGCTCCATCTGCGACCCAATCAGCGTTTGAGATCCCTGGCACTTCGCACTCACACTTCACGCATATTTCTGTTCTAAAATCCTCTTTTTCAATCACTTTCTTGGTCGTACACGAACATCCGTTTATTTTTTTTACTGATTTAAATTTTGCACTGTCTTCAGCCATAGTTATAATACTTCAATTTATAAAATGAAAAAAACAAACGTCAAACACTATATTTTGTGATTGTAGTAACTCAATTGACACATGCTTAAATGATTGTCGTCACTATCACTCAAAATTAGCATATCTAACCTAAATGATAACAATATGTGATATCGAATTAGCTGCTATGTTATGTAAAATTCTCCCATTTTTGATGTTTAAATATTTATGAACTAAAACAATTACTTTGCTCACCCGCGACCCGTTTCGACATAAGCCAAACGCCAAACGGGTCGCGGGTGAGCAAAGTAATTGTTTTAGTTCATTAATATGGACCTCCGCAAAGTAACGCCTGATTCAATAAATTATTTAAATATTTAATCAAAGTTTTTTATCGTTGCAAAGATAGGCCATAATACAGAGATCTTTCTCCAGGCATATGTTATGCCTGGGGACCGAAGTTTGATTATCACAGGAACAGGTACACAATGGTCAAGATAGCGGGGCAGCTCAGTGACCCTCAAAAGACAACGCGAGGCACGGCCCAGGGATCGATAATTGGACCGACCGAATACTTAATCTATGCTAACGACATGTGTAACATTTTTCAGGGGGGTTCGGTATACCAGTTTGCTGATGACACATGCATTGTTGCGTCGGGCGCCGACTTGCACGAAGCGCAGAAAGAACTACAACATAACTTTGATCAACTGTGTAAGTGGGCGCACGACGTAGGTCTTGTAATTAATGCCAAAAAAACGAAATTAATGTATATACGTTCTCCGTACACTAAGCGGGTACGGAACCCTGTTGTCGTGGCGCACGAGCACCAGTGCCTGCACGGGGCGGGCGCGGCGAGCGGCGTGTGCGCCTGTCCCCCGCTCGAGCTCGTGCCGCACCATACTTACCTGGGTCTTGTTATAGACAATAGCTTTAACTGGAAACCACACATTGACCACATATGTTCGAAGCTCCGCTCTATAATGGCTAATCTCTCGATAATAAAATATAAGGTACCATATAACATTTTAAGAATGCTTTATGTTTCGCTGGCTGACTCAGTAATATGTTACGGGATAAGCAGTTACGGACGGACATACAGAACCTATTTGGAACGCATATACAAACTACAACTAGCATTACTTAAAATAATTGTTCCAAATAAAACTAAACTTGCACATCGCGAGGACTACTCTGGACTATTTAAACATTGTAAAACAGTGGACGTCTACAATAGGTTCTGTTTGTCGATTGTAACCGAACAATGCGACTGCATTGAACAGTTACAGCAAAAAACTCGTCCGGAACAGCTGCGCCGTCTGGATTACCTATCTAAATATCTACTACCAAAAACCACTAACGTATATGGTAAGAGAACGGATAAATATGTACTGCCATCTATTTCGAACACCTTGCCAGATGAGCTCTTAAACAAAATGTCAGCTTGTGAATACGAAAGAGTCAAATGTAAAAAACTAATTAAGAGCTATTTTATAGGGTTCGGCGGGGTCGCGGATCTGTCCTAGCTGCGGGTAGGCCTGGGCGGGGCAGGCCCGCGGCGCCGGCGCACCCTACATTTATTTTTTATTTTTTTTGTACATTTATACTTGATTTACCAATCATTTAATATTATTGTATTCGCGGACCGAACCGCGCGATCTCGCCATCTGTTACATAAACCAGTTATGGTTTTTAACATTGGCTAGCAATGTAAAAATATAGAAATCTATTATATGAGTAAATAAACCAAAAAAAAAAAAAAAAAAAAAGTCCAAAGGAAGACTTGGAAGTTATTATATTATACAGCCGAGTTGAAAAACTTCGATATAGGGCACGTGCAGAAACTATAGGCGGCAGCACTAATGCGACAGAAGTGACACTATGCGGACAGTAAAAGAAACTTACCTATCTATCAGGGTAAAACAGTCAAATTGATGGCACCAGTTGGCAGCACCGTCTATGTGCATGTTCCTTATCGCATACTTATGTAAAATGTAGCGTTCCCCTAATTGATGACTAGATGGCGCTAGTGGTCACACATCATTTTATTTGTTAATTTTTGTATACAATTTGTCTCAAAAAAATTTAAGGATTTGTCACACTGAATGCGTTCTGCGGTCGCGGTCAGGTCAAATTGGAGGCAGCCCGCATTATGTATGAACAACATTGTCGGTATCTATTTGTTCATATACATGGTTTACTAATGTTTCGGCGAAAAACTTTTCGCAAAATGATTCATTTGGCAAATGTTTCATTTCCCAAATGTTTATTTTTTCTGAAACTGTAAACTTTTCAGGATTGTTATAAAACCTAACCTAACCTAACCTAGCCTACAGGATAGTCTTGAAATATATCCTGAATAGGGATGACGACTGGGTTATAAATATGTCATTGTATTTAGTCCGTCAGTTAGATTATGGAAAAATATGGGACACGTATTTTTTGGTTTATCAAATTATTAAAAATCGACAAAGGCATACATCATCAAACTTCCGGAGTGGGGGCTTGTGACGTCACTCTTAGGTAAAAATTGTACCATATAGTGACGTCACTCGAAACTTCTAAGCACTGTATCCTCGTCATCTTTTGTTTGTCAAACAAAAGAAAAAGTACGTGTACAATATTTTTTAAAAATCTAACTGACGGACTAAACAGTTTTTTTTAGTCGTCTAGCCTATTGTTTACAGTTTCAGAAAAAAATAACATTTGGGAAATGAAACATTTGCCAAATGTATCAGTTTGCGAAAAATAATTCGCCGAAAAGGCAGTACACGATATACATAATGCGGGCTGCGTTCAATTTGACCTGACCGCGACCGCAGAACGCATTCAGTGTGACAAATCCTTTATTCTTCAAACGTTTAAATCACTAACTGTATTCATTATTTACGGCATATAAACGGAAAGGTTCTGCAAGACCGTTATGTCGAATTCACACTTACCTGACGTGTTATGTCGAAACGCGTCAGAATAGTATCGGGTTCATACATTTAATCCTACTAATATTACAAACGCGAAAGTTTGTAAGTATGGATGGATGTATGTTTGTTACTCTTTCGCGCTAAAACGGTTTGACAAATTTTGATGAAATTTGGCACACAGATAGTTTATAACCTGGATTAACATATAGAATACTTTTTATCCCGGAAAATTGCATAGTTCCCGCGGGATAACAATAAAAGGATCCTTTGCAGACGGAGTCGCGGGCAGCAGCTAGTTTAATATAGTTGCTTTGTGAACTGTGAAGACTTGTATTGTCGTATCAGAAGTTATCCCGACCTGCGTCAGGATTGGTGATGTGAGGGGATACGTCACAACGGAGTTAACGGATCAGACTCTTCATCATCATAATCATCATCTAGCCTGTATACGTCCCACTACAGGGCACAGGCTTCCACTCATAATAGGGCTTGGGCCGTTCCCACGCAGCCCCACGTGCATTATTCCGGTCAACGAATAAAAGTCGTAGCGTGTTTTAACCGCACCCAAAAAAGTCAAATACTTACGTATCGAGTCCATATGTGAATCGAGCGCGTGTACTAACGCTGACTCCATCGAATTCTACGCGAACTTCGTCGTCAGTTTCATCTTCCATTCCATGAGAGCTACACGAATCAAGATCATCAAACGGTGTCGCAGTAGCTGCATCTTTAATGGACGTGGATACTTGTCTCTTGTTCGTCTTGCGACATTCCATTCTCGTTTCCTTCCATTTTTCTCTTTCAAAGAAATTGGAACGTCCTTTTTGAGTCCGCTTTGCTCGCCACGGACAGCAAAACAGTTTTTTTAGTAACTCCATTTTTCCACTGTTTTCAGTCACAAGCATGTAAAATCAGTAGTGTGCATACATCGTGTTATTTATTTATTTCCGTTAACTTCGATAAGTATATTAGTTAGGTATATTACTGAGTATAGTCACAGATTTTACCTGGTAGGTACTTAAATCGTTTTTTGTTGTAACATAAAAAAAAATCTTCCTTCTCCATTCTCAATACTAAATATAAATACTGAAGGCCAATGTAGGTAATATGAAACTTTATAATTAACAAAAGTTAGTGCCATGTATTAATACTCTGACTTAGAGCATTAATCAAAAGGGAGTGCATAATTTGTAAACAAAAAGAACTGTCACTTCCAATAAGTTTACATGCTAGTGAGCTACGTGAGTGACATTAATGGCCTTTGAGATTAATGTCAAAAACAGCGTTTGTAACCCAGTGCCCTCTTTACCACTGGGCACTAAGGGTATGTGCCCAGTCACTGACGATGGGCCCCCCTAGTGGCTATAACTTGTGTACGCTTTGGCTTTATCTGCTCGATTTGTTGGTCATAGCCCTTGGAGCCCTTTGTCCTAAAGTGCCTTAGGCAATAAGTTAAAGACGACTCTGCTTTAACCTTCTTCTAAAGGAAATTTAAAGAGAAAAAGGTCTATACTCATTAAGTAGAATACACTGGTTAACACATTACTATATTTAAATGGTACGAGCTGGGATACTCGAGTCTCAGAGATTTTGGGTTATTTTGACTTGAAACGCCTCTTTTAAGTTAACGGAAATCAAAAAAAACACCGTGTAAAAGTTTAAGCAATACACTAGTAAACACTTTTCATTTCTAACACATTCGGGAATAATCACTCATTTTATATTGCTACTAGGACTACCTCGACGTTACGGCCACACTGCAGCACAGTGGCCGCGGCTCCGAATGCGCAAACAATTTTATTGAGGAAAACGAATGCTTAACGTAAATAACTTTACAAAAATAAAGAAACAATCACAATAACTCAATATTTAGAAATTATTTGCTGTTGCTTAGGTTTATGTTTTGCAATTAAATACCAACCTTTCGGCGTAGGTATGTTGTTGACGTTCGTTATCGTTAACAGTCAAAGTAGCTTATCAAGGCGATAACATTTTCGGTGAATTACAAGACTACTATGACGTGTGACGGTTATTCCCAAGAAACCAGTAATGACAATACTTTGAGAGACGTTACTAACATCGAAACAATTTACTTTAAATAGGAATTCAGAATTTTTATACTATGATACTTACTTAGTTTTGTTTTCATTTTCCGGACAAAATAATTAAATTGAAATTCTGCCCAAACAGGGTGTACCTACGTACGTGTATTGCCTGGCACAGTTGAACATGTTAGACTATTTTCTTAACATACGGGATACAGCGCTTGAAACGCTTCTGAGTTCCACCCATTTATACTACAGCAGTCGCACGGGGTAATTGGTCCACTGGGAAAGAGACATGAGAGGGGCTTCCAGTTTCGCAACTGCTTATCTTCTTATAAATCCCAGCAGAGATTAACCTGCTACGGCTTGTAACTGATAATAAGTACCTATTTGCATTTTGTTTGTAGTGAGACTAGGGAGCTGTACATGGAGCTGAAGCCTGGTTCCACTTACCGTTCTAGCCCATAGGTGACTCTGGCTTTCGTCATGATTGTATTGCCAGTTGGTCCTGCCTGGGCCGTAATTTGGTCCACCTCGACTGTAATTGGGTCCCCCTAGGCCGGAATTGGGTCCACCTGGGCTGCATTTTGGTCCGCTTTGACCGCAATTGGTTCCAGGTGGGTCGCAACTTGGTCCACCTGGGTCGTAATTTGGTCCGCCTCGACCGTAATTGGGTCTACCTGGGTCGCAATTTGGTCCCCCTGCGCGACATCCGACGATTCGCAATCGCAAATCTTTTGTTTCATGTCATGATGGTAGACCATAGTAAGCTCGGCAAGATGGAGGGAGCTCATAAAATGTATTCGGGTCAATCTCTGTAGGTACGTGGGGCATACTGAAAGTTTCTGGAACTGGCCACTTATAAAAAGAAAATTAAAAAAACAATAATAGGATTTGAAAAAATAACTCTCTGGCAGTATATTACTTCTTAATTTACGAGACTGTCATTTGTTTTTTCATCGTGGTGTTGGATTGAAATTTGTGTGTCGCTGTTGCAATGAATTCTTAAATTCATTGCAACAGCAACACACAAATCAATCAACGACTTATCGTGAAAATTTTCGATCCATGATTTTTTACGATTTCCGATGTGGATTAAGTCAGCAAGAGAGATGTCAAAGACTTCTATTAGCATTTGCTGATGAAGCCCCATGTCGTAGCTCTGTTTATTCGTGGTTTAGTGAGTTTAGACGAGGACGTGACCATCTCTATGACGATGAACGTGAAGGCCGGCCAGCAACTGCGGTTACCGATATTAATATTAATACTGTACGACAACTAATTGAAACTGACAAAAAAATTACATGTCAGCAAATTCGTACTACCTTAGGAATTGGAATGAGCCAGGTCCAAAAGATATTGCATTTGCATCTGAAGGTTCGGAAACTTTGCACCCGATGGATACCGCATGATTTATCGGAAGACCAGAAACGACTGCGTGTAGAGTGGTACTGCAAAATGATAAAAAAATTTGACGGAGGACAATCAACATCGTGATAGGTGAAGAAACCTGGGTATACTGCTTTGAACCGGAAAGAAAAAGTCAATCGGCCGAATGGGTCTTTCATTTTGAAGACTTGCCGACGAAAGTAAAAAAGAGTCGAAGCACAGGTAAGAAAATGGTTGCTTCGTCTTTCGGCAAATCGGGACATTACACCACTGTGTCACTTGAAAACCAAAAGACAGTAACTGCAGATTGGTATGTGAACACGTGCTTGCCCAAAGTGTTTGAAAAAATTCGTGAAAAGCGTCCCCGTAGCAAAATAGTCCTTCATCACGACAACGCGTCGGCACATTCCGCTAAAGCAACGAATGCGTGTTTGGAGGCTTCAAATGTAGAATTAATTACTCATCCGCCATACAGCCCTGATCTTGCACCATGCGATTTCTTTTTGTTCCCAAAGATTAAAGATAAACTTAGAGGTTTACGGTTTACAAGTCCGGAAATGGCAGTGAATGCTTTCCACGAGGCCATCGAAGAAGTCCCTAAGGAAGACTGGACCCACTGCTTTTCACAATGGTTCCAGCGAATGCAAAAGTGTGTAAATAGGGAGGGTATATACTTTGAAAAACAATAAATGTGTCATAACGATAATGCGTAGTCTTATTTTTTAGAATCCAGAAACTTTCAGTATGACCTAAGTACTAGACGGACATGCGTAGTGTGAATAAGGTATCGGAGTTTCACGGCAATATGGACCACACAAGTTAGGAATTCTGTTTAGGAAATTCATAGCGACACTTTTAAAGTTTCTTTAGTATAAGACAAAAATATATATATTCGATTTAGCTCACTCACAGAGACATGTTGCGTAGCTTTGTGTCTTTAAAACATGTTTATTATTTTCAACCAGGTTTATTTTGCAGGTCAATCCATTGGACTGAGAGTATGTGGTATCAGTAACATCCCATAATAAAAAGGGCAGAAACCTCACCAAGCTAGTACCTACACTAAAAATTAAATCTTTGTAGTCACTAAAAACGTTCACAAATTGCTGATAGCCATTAGGCCATTACACAACTTTACTTTTTAACTACTTAACTATAATTATATTTCTATTTAGACGAGCAACGTCCATAGCACTATCAAGTAAGTAACTTATTTTATGTATGAACCATGTTCTATTGCATTTTATCCTCAGACCATAGAAATTCCTTTCTGTAATCTGAGATTTTATTCTACATCTACTTTTATCCTTGAGGATAACAACCTGTTATTATCACGTTCAGTCCTGTGGTATATCGGTCATCATCTAGACTTAAATACGTCCCTCTACTGGGCACAGCCCTCCTCTTAGAATAAGAGGGCTTGGGCCGTAGTCGCACGCGGGCTCAGTGCGGACTGGGCCCTTCATACACACCATTGGAATGTCTTCGCAGGTTTTTGTTGTCTTGTTTTGCAATTTAAATTATAGACTCTTAACCTAGTTAGTCGTTTTCAAAACAAAACTTAATTGATTCCTCTGTGTAACGAAAGTTATCCATATATTTTTTTACGTTACACAAAGGACGCGATCGTGATTTTGTTTTCATTAACCGTCTAGTCGATAAATAGGGCTGTTACCATTGCAGAAGGATTTTTTTCGAGTTGAATGTTGGTCATCTATAGATGACTCTGGCGTGTCAGGCATTTTATTGGCTGTCACGACTGACTGGTTGACTCTGGCGTTCAAAGGGTTATATTATAAGCCTTTAATGTAAGTATGTGCAATTTTTTTAAAACGACTCTTATAAGAGCAACTATTAAAACTCTCCATAGGAGCGCTTTGAGCCATCAATCATCATCATTTCAGCCGAAAGACGTCCACTGCTGAACATAGGCCTCCCCCAGGCTCGCCAAACAGATCGGTCCCGCAACCTTAACTAGTTCGTCACTCCATCTTGTTGGAGACCTACCTACACTGCGTCTTCCGGTCCGTGGACGCCACTCGAGAACCTTTGCGCTTTGAGTATTTAAAGAAAATCGTGCAAATCGCATTACATTGTAAGGCGCTAAAGCGAACCAATTTGAAGTGATCAATCTAACGCCGCAATGTATTGCAACTTGCACGATTTTTCTTGCATTTCTGAACTAGGCTATACGAAACAGTTCGAGGCAGAAATAAAAACACATGTCAGGTAAAATATTATATTCATACATCACAAACCTCATGGCACCAATGCAAGGCACATCCGAATTGTTCACATATAACTATATATACAAATACATACATTAGCTCGCTGTATCTTCGGTATGGGTACGTATCAAATTTTATAAAATTTTAAAGGAATAATGGACAAAATACATAATGGTCATTTGATATAATGCAATTTTCTTAGAATTCTTTCAAACCTATATTATTTAAAAAGTTTGTTCAATTAAAAGTTTTATCGAATATTACATTATATATAATGACCATTGTGTACTTCGTCCATTATTCTTTTTAAACTTAACGTATATTGACAAGTTCCCCTTTAGTATATCGACCGATGGTTTTGTATAAAGATACTTCAAGACAGTTAAATCTGTCAGTCAGTCGTCATGTCAGCAGACAAGGTGTATTTCTGCGTCAAATTAACTCATTCGTTGCCTTAAACGCAATTTTGAGTTCATACAACGCTAAACTTCGTTTATTTTCGCATTACAAAAAGGGAAAACAATCTTGACAAGTCATTTTATTGAAAAATACAATTAACTTTTACATATGATTATGAAATCAAAAGAATGTAAATCATCAATCACATAATACTTAGATGCATGATCGCCGCTCGAAAAATGGAGCCATTAAATTCGCTCTCATGCCAAAATAACGAAACTCGCAGATTTTAGTACCGTGATTGTACCTTATTACTTAACGTTAAGGTTCATCTTACAATACACTTTCTTTTAGATAGGTATGTATTTTGTTTTATTTTTCAACACCGTTGTCATGCGTTGTCAATGTTGTCATTCCATTTTTGGTAAAAAATCTAACTAAACTAAGACTCACACAGATGATTTACGATGTTATGTTCTACTACGGAAGGTATATATTAAAATGTATTAATCTGTAAGTTTTGCCATAAGTCAATATTGGCGCGATGGAGACGATTTTTCACCCCGAACTGTTTTTTGAGCGTATGTATTTATGTATCATTCTTTGGCACGCCCTGCAGCCTAAACTGCTCATTGGATATTAGATTCGTCTCAGTTCCGTCATTGACATAGATATATATTTTCCCGGAATTCTCATGGGAACTTTGATCAATTATAACTGTAGATCCACAGTCGCGCGCCCGAAAATGTCCGAGCCAAATGAGCGCCACTTTGATAAAAGTGGCCTTCTTTTTTCTCAGAACGTTGCGTGAAATTGTCAAGTTTAGCTGTCAAGTGGAGTTTTGCCGCTACCGAAATTCGACTGTAATATAGTAAAGACTAGGTTCAAATTTCTGTGTAGGTGATGATTTTATTTGTTACGCAACCAAATAAAAAAGTTCGGACATTCTTTGAAGGGGATTTTGTTCGGCAATGTGTATCTTCAATTATAATTGATCAAAGCATGGGAACGGGAATTATACAGGCGGGTCTTTTTCATATAGTATTGAAATTAATTGAATTTGATTTTGTATAGGAGGAAGATGTCAATGACCATACATGTCCTTGCTAATTGTTACATACTTGCGATGACTTATTTTTCGACAGTTTTTTTTCAATAAAAAGGCTCGTCAAGATTGTCTAACCCTCTTTTTAATGCTAAAATAGGCGAAGTGAAAATGAACGCATTTCTACGTGTAGTTTATAACGTGCGCGTAGGGTACTGCGCTCGTTTCTCAGCGCGATTTTCACCTTGTCTGCAAATGCATAATATCTACGATTCTTTGTACAAATGTACTTTCATTTTGTAAAAATAATTGTACAATACCTTCTCTGCAATCACTGCTTGAAAAGGCATTTCATATGGCTAAAACTTTATAATATTTTTCAGCCACTCTAAGGCAGCTCGTAATTTTAAATAAGGCGCTATTATATTACTCTATAGCCAAAAATGTGCGTATTTGTCCAAAACAGCGACTAAACACGTTATATTTACAATAAAAACAGTACATAATAAATTATAATAATCAACCAGCGGCTTAAAGATAGCAAAAATATTTGAATTATCCGTTAGTTAAATAAAAAAAAACATCAAAAAATATAACGACTGTTCGTTGAAATCATCAAAAAAATCACAATAACATGTTTACAATTACAACCTGGAAATACATAACGTTACGTTTAAAATATGTCAGACTGTACGGGAGACTGGCGCGATACATTCAGTTTCGCAAGTTACAGAAACAGTTCCATAAACTTGTCAGAACCGGTGGTCAAAATCGGAAATGCCGTAACATATTGGCCATTTAAAAAAAATTGCAAAGGTTATATACAGTCACGTCACAATCCTGTACAGTTAGCATTAAACTTATGGCCTGGGCGCAATTGCATAACAAAATACAAGCAAATAGTATAGTGAATTTCAATACAAAATAGCTTGTAATTTGTTATGCAATTGGGCCCTGATTACATTATTCCAGTGGGGGCATCACACGAGATACAACAACGTTCTTAAGATGTTAATAATGTTCATAAGATATAATGAACGTTAGATATAACAGCAAAATCAATACTTTTATAAGGACTAACGTTCCATTGACATAACGTTCATTTTATATAATGATTGATGTATAATAATGGTTAGAACTGCAACCCCTACACAAAACAAACGGGTGCGCCTCACGAGATATAACAACAAAATATATTATTTATACAAAATTAAATATTTTGAAATTATATCTTTCTTTCGTTATATCCAGTGAACGTTATACAAAACGAGCTTATGCAAAGTGAGCGTAGTTATGTATGAGGGTGAATCAACTGTTTTGTGTTGTTTATTCTGTCCCCGGTTGTCCAAGTGACACTTCATACTGTTTCATTGAAAAATGCTTAGGTTGTCCAAGGGACAAAATTTATGTAATCATAGCAACGGGTGGCACTAAAAAATTGATTCACTCATGACTTTTATATGATACGTTCTTATATCTCTCATTACTTACCCTCGCTACAATTGCTGGAACAATGTAAACGGGGCTTACCTAATTATCACTTGAATAAGTTAAAGAAAAATACTTATAAGTTACTTTACAATTCGTACTACTAAGTGATGCTAAAGTATAAATTACTAACCAATAGAGTGACAATATGGGCTATTATACCATAATAGCATAATCACGATAAGTTTTGCTGGGCTAAATCTAGTGTCCAGCCAATCAGAATGCAGCAATCGCCGCAGTGATTTGGTGAAAAAAAATAATTAAAATTAGCACTCTATTGGTTATTCTAGCTAAAGGCACAACCAGTACCTTCTATGTCTGGCTTAACATCGTAAAGCCCAATTTTAACCCACTCGTTACGTAGCGTATTACGTATTATCATTTTCAATGCCAACAATAGCCCACTTTTTTTTTTCCCCGCCTTAAATGGTATCATTTAAGGCGGTCTATCACATTCCTGCGTATTTTACAAATATAGTGCATATTGTATTTCCATCATGAAAAGTCGGATGTCAATCGGAATACGGCAGTACCTACGCGAAAAGTGTCAACCAATCATTATATTAAATGAGTGACATTTTCATATCCATTAACATGGAACGTTATTTATTAGTCACGATTAGTTGTGTGTGTCCGATAAAATACGATGGAAAAACATTATCTCATCCATCATCAAAAATCAAATAAATCAAAAAAAAATCGTTGTCTTTGAGTTGCTGATATTTATGGGCGGTGATGATCATTTTCTTCCCTCTCAAAAAAAAATATTAAGCACTACATCTGTATTGATGTCAGAAATCTTTATCTCAATGGAGATCAAACAGTTAAGACTGGTTTATTATAATTTGAACTACCAGCGTTAAAGTGTCTAATTTTCAGGACTCCACCCATCTGTCACGTTGACATTTTTTTTACTTGTCACAGAGCAAACGTACATTACAATGCAACTGTTTTATAATTATTAACGTTAAAAAGTAATCACTGTTTATTGACATAAGTAGGCCGATTTTTAAAATCACTCGTAAATGATGAAAAAACGTTGCTGAATTTTAAACACGAGCGTAGTGAAACATTTATCAACAACAATTAAAATTTCTTGAAAAGCTTCAATGAAGGCATTCAGTTGAACTAACCCAAGGTATGGATGGAGATAGCTCGAAACCCTGGGACGGACATAGTATACTTTTATCCCGGGAAATCACGTTCCGGCGGGATAGCGACCAACGAGTTCTTCGCAGACGGTGTCCCGGGCAATAGCTAGTTTATAATAAATATAATATCGCACTCCTAGATGAATAGTGTAGTAACTCAAATCAATCCACCATATTAATATATATCTTCCAGAAACTCACTTAAATCTAAATTAGAATGCTCACACCATGCCACCGTTCAATAACTGGCTACCTCATACTAAAAATTAACTCTATTCACCCCTAATAGAATAAATTTTTAGAATAAGGTGTTAATTGCTGGCCACCCTTCAATAACTGGCCACGTTATACTAAATTGAATTCTGTTTGTAGGGGAATAGAGTTCATTTTCAGTATGAGGCCAGTTATTGAAGGGTGCCCAGTTATTGGCGATTTACCCTACTTTAAACTAATTTTTTCGCGACTTTGACTGGCCAGCAACAGATCTTTGAGCTGTTGATATTTATGCGATGTGATCATTTTCCATCAGATGACTATGTTTCCCTCTCATAATAAAAAACCGGTTGTCTGTAAAGTCGGTTTACGGACGATAGTTTAACGTGACAACGTCATAACAAAACATTCAAAGAACAAAAATGAAACCAGGCGGTCACCCATCCAAGTACTGACCGCGCCCGACGTTGCTCAACCTCGGTGATCGGATGATCGGACGATTGTATATCCTGGCGCTCGCTGCTCTCTTGTACATCTCGGCCTTCACTGCTCTCTCTCGTACGGGACAATATGTACATGTACGTTGCATCGCGTCATCCTTTTTCGTGCGTGCAGCCGGCGTTCATCGATTTATTAGACGATGTCACGTCAGAAAAGAGAGATGCGAACAAAAATATGTGTATGACCCTGGTGTATTATTCTGCCCTGCAGATCCTAAAACGCAGTAAGTGCAAAAAAGCGATTAGACCATTATGTTCCTTACGCTTTGCTTGTTATAGTTCAATATTCAACAAACGTAAAAACCCACTTACTGCGTCTTATAGTCTGCAGGGCAGTATTTGAAGTCGATCCACTGTTGATCTAGGTGCGATGTATTAGTTACGCGCGCGCGGAGGCGGGGTGGTAAGTGATGACGTTGTGGGCGTGCGTGAAGGGCTGCACGTGGGCGGCGTGGGGCGCGGGCGCGGGCGCGGGCAGCTGCAGGGCGCGCGTCTTGCCGCCCAGCGTGCAGCGCGTGGTGGCGCCACTCTCCACTTCTACCACCAACTCGGACCCGGTAAGCCTGTAACAACGGTAAGGTATTAGACACTATTCTTTAGCCCAAAAAGCCATGGTGGTTTGACAAGCAGAAGGCCATGGCTCCTAAACTTGGCTTGCGCTTCCAAATTTTCGGAATTTATGTGCGAAATTTACCATCAGCTTTACGGCAAATGATTGGTGATGAACCATTTATGTATGTGTATGTGGAGGCGGCTGGCAAGAGCTGGATGAGAGTGGCCGAGGATCGTGCTCAGTGGCGTGCCATGGGAGAGGCCTATGTCCAGCAGTGGACGAACATAGGCTGATGATGATGATGATGATGTGGATTCGACGTATACATTTCTGCCGTGCTAAGCCAAAAAGAGGTACTTATCTCAGTGATGATGACCCATTTATGTATGTGTATGTGGAATCGACGTATACATTTCTGCCATGTTAAGCCAAAGGTACTTATCTCAATGAAAGCTAGTTTCGAGAAAATCAAAGTTTTATCAAAACAGCTTTCTTTTTACTTTACATATTTTTTTATTATTATTTATAGCAATGAATATCTCGCTGTTTTAAAAGTTTTGGTGGCACAAAATAAACTGCTATTTGCCTACTTATTATTGATACATAGTGAGTGGGGGTAAGATGAAAAGCAGTGTAAGATGAAAAACTACTCGTAGCAGCAAAGTGTTCACCCTACCTCTAATTCTCTTAGTAATTTCAGGTAGAACTGAGATCGGGAAAACGTTTTTAAGGGTTTTTGCACACGTTTTAAATAAGATACCGCTATTTGGCTTAGTTGATTGGATGCGTATTTTTTTTAAGCTGGCTGGTGGCGTAAAAATCTACTTTACTTTTTTTTTCGAGATACCGCTTTTACACTTGGCACGGCAGATTTGCTTATGTAAAATGTACGTACATGTGGTACCGGTTGGCGAGTACTCCGACCAGTTCGCCGACCATGTCCTGCGTGGAGACGAGGCCGACCACGAGGTCATTCTTCGCCGAGGGCACACTCACCACCACCAGTTGAGCGTCTGAACTCATTATACGAATCGCGCCAACCTGCAATACAATCAATTAACTTAAATAAATTCAACGGAGCATATTTAAAAAACCGGTAAGTGAGAGTCAGGCTCGCGCACTGAGGGTTCAGTACAAATTTTTAGAAATGTCAAAATACATGCTGGAGGCAGCCGTAACTAAAATAAATCTAGTGTTAACCTGTCCTAACCCACGACCCGCGCACTCATTACCCCCCTTGACTCCCAGCGGCACAAATGTGTGCCCAAAAAGGCGATACGCGCAGAACCCAGGCCCTTTGCGACAGCTGAACTCCGTGTTGCCCACAGGTTTTTAAAAGCAATCGAATGAAAGTAAGCCCAATTGAATATAAATCGTATGCACTCACTAATAACGTTTAAAACTGAGTAAGGAATTTGGGCACAAATTTGAGCCGCTGGGAGCAGACGGGGTACGAAATCCGCGGCACAAATTTGTGCCGGTGGGAATTGACGGAACAAAAAGCACTCAAGGTCGTGGGAGCTTCGGAAATTTTATTTTGGGCACAAATTTGTGTCCGTGGGTTACGACAGGTTAACAGAGCGCTGCTTCTAAGTAACATATAAGCAGTTTGGGATCATTTTATATTGGTTAGACGGGACCCCCCTTAATGTTAAAATTAATTTATTTTTTTTAATTTGTTGTTGTAGCGACCACAGTAATACACAATCGTTGAAAATTTCAAGTATCTAATTAATGCCACTATAAAGATAGAGTTAAAGAAGTTTTCAATAAAAACGCTGACTTTACGTTTCTTGTAAGACGACCCCCTAATAAACTAACTTAAATAAGTACATGTTACATCAATATGTGATATCCACTTGCTACAGACACAGAATTACGCTTAGGAACAAAATTCTAAAATAAAAAGTCATTTCTAGGAAATAGCATACGGTTTTATAATTTTTTTTTTATTAGCCTGTTTTGGTGTCCCACTGCTGGGCAAAGGCCTCTCCTCTCTTGCTCCACTCTTGCCTATTCAACGCGAGCTCCTGCCATCCCACGTGATAAACATCTAGGTCGTACCTCCATCTCCGCTTTGGTTTTATAATAAAATTCCAAAACCTGACTGACCAAACAGATAGAAAATTCAAATCCATAGAGTCAAGAAAACATTAATATCTAAGGCGTACTATAATATATGGAAGGGATGTTTGGAAATAATTCCGATCCGCATTGGCGATCCCTAGTCTCAAATTTCATAGCGTATTTAATAGCGTACCAACTGTGTTAAAAATGTAGGTGTATGAAATACTTTAGATGTATGTAATTTAATAACGTAGTTGTAGATATGTTTGAAAAATTATACCTTGTAGAGTTTCTTGCCAGATTCTTCTGAACAGGGTTTTTCCGAACAGGTAGTAGATTCTTCGACATAAGTGCTTGTTATGGCCTAAATTGAATAAACATAATTTTGACTTTGATCAATAAGTTAAGATTAATATACGTACGTCGGTGATGGCGGTAGGCTTCTTCAGAACCTTAAAGCTGTTCGCGTCAAGCTTGAACAGCGCGGACTCCGTGACGAGCAGACACCGCTCCGCCATTTTGTTATAGCGGTTAAATTTGTACACGCGGCAGGAGAAGAGAGGCCGCCCGACTTGCTGCGACTTTTGGAGCGAGGTGATCGTCGCGCGGTATAGAGCTGGGGAGACACATTGACATAATGTAAACCTTTGGACATCCAATGAAAAGTAAAAAACCGAAATCTAAAATTAATTTCATACTAAATACAATTCAGCCTGCTATAATCACTTCTGCAGTGATACAGCGCCATCTATGTTCAGTTCTCATCGATGAGAACTGAACATAGATGGCGCTGTATCACTGCAGAAGTGACTATAGCAGGCTGAAATGTATGATGCATAGGAAAAATTTGTGTTTAAACTCCTGACCAATGGTGGTATAGGGGTTTAGCACGTGGCACGGAATGCCAAGGACCTATGTTTCAGTTTGTATTTAGTATGAAATTATATGGATTTCTCAGGATGACCGTAAAAGTAAAAAATAAAATAAAAAGATGAGATCTAAAATTAACCTAAATAAGTACACATGCATATAATGAAAGCACTGAAATATCTTATAATGATAAAATAGACTACATAAAAAATTAAATACTACATAAAACTCGTAAAACTAGAGTCTTTAACATCACTATAATAGTATTTACAAGCACTCGCGGCAGACGGTGCAATAAAACGTGCAAATGAGATAGCACATCGTGTTCTCTCTCGCACTTACCCTCTTCATAGGTGACGTCACAAAAATATTGCATAATAATACATTTGCAGTAATATGATACATCTGGAGTCTTATTGTTTTGCTTTCAAACCCTCGGGCTATATGTCAGCGCCATCTAGATTTAATAATCGAACTATTTTTCCGCGGCCGATCTGTACTATGGCGACTGCTAATCCAGTCTATATCATCATTGCTATTACAGTAAAATTACATAAAGTTTACCACTGACAGATGGTTTGCCTTCATTTATATTCAACTTTAATGACCTACAAATAAAGCCAATTTTAGAATACTGTTACCCACGTTTGCAGATTTTGTAATAGCTACTTTATTTGTATGGTGTTAAAGTTGGAAAGGAAATGAAGGCAAGGCATCTGTCAGTGGCAAACTAAAAGTAAACGTATTGTACGTTGATTTCGGATACTCACCAGCCCTAGCATTGTACTTGTCATCAGCCAGATAGTCCCCGAGCCACTGTCGCCCCGCGCCCCAGTCCCGGCGGCGGCTCCTCAGCGCGCTGGCGGCACATATCTTCATCTTGAGCTGCGGCCACTGGTTCCTCGGTATGGGCTTGAGGGTGAGGAAGGCGCGCCAGCGGCGGTAGGCCGCCTGGATGAGCGGGGCGTGCACGCGGCGGGGGGGGGTCGGCCAGTGGACTATTACGTTGTGATTGCGGTAGAGTTCGGCTTGGATGGCGGCGATGTAGCGCCGGTATACGTAGCGTCTGTTGAGGGAAGAATGTAATTAGCTAATGAAAGGGCATTTCATCAGGAAATTTTGGAGGTTTTCATTATTATAAAGTAAAATTGTCCTTATTCTTTGGGTCCGTTTGGTGGCGTTTTTTCATACACTTTGCGAGTCGTTTTCAAAAAGTTTGTACATAGTTAAGGGCTTAATGGAAACAAAATCACGATCGCTTCCTTTGTGTTACGAAAGTGTGTACAAAATATATGGGTGACTTTCGTCACACAAAGGAATCAAGTTAGCTTAGCTTTGAAGTATCTTTTTGTATTTATTTTTTCAACTTCATTTTTTATTACTTTTACGGTCATCCCGTGAAATCATATATTTCATACTAAATACAAACTGAAATATAGATGCACAGAAAAAACCCCAGAAAAAAGACCAATGCTGGGAATCGAACCCAGGTCCTCAGCATTCCGTGCCGTGTGCCATACCCCTACACAACCACTGGTCTAGAGATGAGACACGAATCTTTCCTATACATCATACATTTCAGTCTGCTAAATCATCACCATATGCAGTGACAAGCGCTCATATATGTTACACCCTCTATCGAGAGATTTTAACACTCCTTCGGAACTAACCGCTCACCTGGACAAGAGATGGCGCTACTGTGCAACTTTCTTAGCTTAGCTATGAAGTAGCTTAGATATGAAGTAAAGTACCTACTCCCAAGTCACTACTTCTAAAAACTGTTCTATAAATTCTTAAAATAGACATATCTTTCTTATTTGTGAACCGATTCAAATGAAACAAACACTAAATGTTAATCCAAGAAAATACCAACATATCAGTGAAAACCGCATCCTTCTAGGTTAAGCCGTTTCTGAGATTAGCGCGCACAAACGCACAGACAAACAGACAAACAGACAATAATTCTAAAAACATTGTTTTGGGTTCTATTGCGCTAGTAAATAGCCCTAGTGACAGATTTTCTCAAATATCTTCAATGTACAGACACCGACTTGTTACAGATTTATTATATGTATAGATAACTGAAGCGAGAGTTCCGCTTGTAATATTAGTTGTACTTTGTTATGCAATTGGGGCTTTGTTATTGACAAGGAGAAAGGGGTCTGTGACGTAAGTCATGTTGTCCCCTAATGTGACTTTGTTCTAACTACATTTGACAACACA
This sequence comes from Archips xylosteana, assembly GCA_947563465.1. Lineage (NCBI taxonomy): Eukaryota > Metazoa > Arthropoda > Insecta > Lepidoptera > Tortricidae > Archips > Archips xylosteana. The sequence continues at coordinate 2,235,089 of OX387355.1, forward strand.
AGATACATAAAACAAGCAAGGGTGGGGTCCACCGCGGTACTAACTTCCAGGCGTTGTATATGACGGCGGCGGCCTTCATTTTCTTGTAGCGCATGCGCGCCAGCGTGCCGCGCCACAGCTTCTGCAGCAGCACCACGATGGACGGGATCAGTTCTGCGCGCGCCGCCTCCAAACTATGCAGGGTCTTGGCGCTCCTAGGGACCACAATAATACAATACAATAGAAATATCCTTATTGAACACCAATAACTTTAATCTGATATATAAAAATCTCGTGTCACGGTGTTTGTTATCGAACTGCTCCGAAACGGCTTGACCGTTTTTATTGAAACTTTTTTCTCTACATTCGGTAGGTCTGAGAACAGGTCGTAGGTTATTTTTTATACCTTCTTCGCAGACGGAGTCGTGGGCAACAGCTAGTTTTAGTATATAAAGAAGTCAGAGTCAATAGTAGTTTGTTCAACGAGAACATAAAACGCGCCAATTTACCCGAGAAGTTCATGTGTGAATCAACTTTTTCATGTTGTTTATTCAGTCCCCAGTTGTCCAAGTGACATCTTCAATCTTCATACTGTTTCATATACAGTGGTGGTCATACAATTAAGAACGATTTGAAGTTTCCGATTTTTTTTTATCTACATCATGTCATATGTCTAGTTGTGTTCCTTCTTAGAAGTAACAAGTTATGTTATAAAATAGCCACATGGATAGAGCAAACGGGATTAATAATAATAGTGTATAATTGCTAACATTTTTTTTTACAAATTTTATTTGTTCTCTATACTAATAAATTCAAATAGTAATGTAGCTGGACAAATAATTAAGAACGATTTATTAAACTGCTCGAGAGTTGTTTTATATGAAACTTAGATTAAATAAATCATATTAATGTGAAGTTGGTATAGAAAAAAAAGCAAATTAATACATTTGAACTAAAATTAATAGTTAGTTGCATGTCCACGGCTTTTAATTACGGCTTTACACCGGCGAGGCATTGAATCTATCAATTTTTGACATTTCTCAAGAGAAATAAGAGTTCCATTCTTCTAAGAAAACGTCGTACAGCTCTCTCAAATTGCCACACTGTCGATTTGAAACCTTTTTCTTGACTTCGCACCAAAGATGCTCTATTGGGTTAAGATCTGGGCTGTTGGCTGGCCAATCTAAGACTGAAACTGATTGTGATGTGAGGAATTCCTTAACGGTGCGTGCAGTATGCTTTGGATCATTGTCGTGCTGGAATGTCCAAATAACCGGAAGTACGTCTTCGGCATATGGTAACATTGTTTCTTGCAGTATATTTTTGTATTGGAATTGATCCATGTTTCCTTCTATCAGCCTAACAGGTCCAACGCCATGTCCAGAAAAGCACCCCCAAATTTTCACATTTCCCCCGCCATGCTTTAATGTCACTTTTGTGTACTTTGGGTCGAATGCTTTATTCGGAGGGCGTCGTACATATCGTTTTCCATCAGAACATACCCTATTTATTTTTGTTTCGTCAGAAAAAAAGAACGTTTTTCCACTGTCTGACTGTCCAGTTTTCATACCTTCTTGCAAATGCAAGTCGGGCTTGCCTATGACATCGTTTCAACATAGGCACCTTCCTTGCTATCCTTCCGTTCAACTTATTTTCTACCAAACGCCTTCGAATAGTGCGTGCAGAGATTGCTGAAGGGTTGTTTTCGCCAAAATATTCTTTTCTCAACTCATTAGACCCTTTAAAAGGATTTTGTTTTGCCAAACGAACGATATTTCGATCATCTCGACGAGATGACTTTCTCTGTCTAGGTCCACGCGGAACGTTTGAAGTAGTTTGATACGTGGAAAAATGCTTTACGGCATGGAAAACCATTGTTTTTGAACATTGCAGATGGTCGGCTATCATTTTATACGACCAATTCTTCTCGCGAAGTTTTATTATTACTTCTCTTGTAGATTTATCACAACTTTTATTTTTCCCCATTGTTTTTATACGAAGTAATCACTTTTAAGACTTTAACAGCACGAAATGGCGCCAAAATTATACGAATAATAATCTACAACCACAGAGCCACACAGTGTTCTCTATTTAAATTTGAAAAAACAATAAACTATTCAGCGTTCTTAATTACGTGACCAGCCAGTAAGTACTAATACTAGGTTCAGATCGAATGTATAAAGTTTCTCTATTAATTTTTTAGCCAACAATGTTGCATAAATGAATGTACCGGTAGTACGGAAAAGTTTTGCAATACCGAGAGAAATAAAAAAAATACGGGCAATTAGTTATACTTGTTCCTTTGAAAAAATCATCTCAATAAATAATCGTTCTTAATTATATGGCCACAACTGTAAAAATGCTTAGGTTGTCCATGAGACAAAATTTGTGTAACCATAGCAACGGGGTCGCAAGAAAAAGTTTATTCACCCTCTTATAGCCACCCCGAGCCAATACGGCGAGGATGGATAGACACGTCGAGGGGAAAATAGGTTTATTGCTCGAGTTTCACACTCTGCTTTTCACTTCGATTGCAAGGAAATTAATAGAATACAATGACGCTTTATTGTCCATCACAAAGAAAACAATACAGAAAAACAAGTACATCGAAAAAATATATAAGGTAAACAATTAGTGGCCTTATCGCTTCGAAGCGATCTCTTCCAAGCAACCTTTTAACAAAAGAATTGCAGCAAAAAAATGGAAATTTTCATTTATAAGTATTATAAGCTTTAATTTTTCATGGAATTTCTATAATATTTTTGTAGGTACACTTAAGCTAGTCTTAAGTTATAAATTTTTATATTTTGTAGATTTATCTACCTCTAGCTTTATTAATTTCGTAATAAAAAAACACCGGTTATTTTCAAAATAAGAAAATTTACATTGTTCGTGGCTGTTTGCATCTGATTGTCTTGGTCTTAGACAAAGATTTTACCTTATGCACTTTTTATAGCATGCGCTATAGCTAGTTTCCCGTTCATCGCAGTTAATCGCTACTAGATGGCGCTAGGATAGCAGACTCACCTTATAAACAGCTTAGTGTGGCCATACTGCACGTCGTTGACCTGAAGATCCTTCAGCAGCACCATGACGGCATCCTTGTCGTTGTTCCCGCGGAAGTTGGGCCAGGTGTACTGCGACAGCATTTTGTAGCGCTTAAGGAAGCGGTCGTAGCGCTGGCGAGACGCGAAGCCGGCGCGGCGCACGCGCACGTTCTCCACTAGACCGAGGTACGCTACTTGGTGACGAACCTGGAGGGATACAAGTAACAGTAGTAATAGTACAAATAGATAAAAATGCCGTCATGGAACATAGCCGCCGACAGTGTGGCAGTGTGACGGTGTAACAGTGTAACAGGGTGACAGTGTAACAGTGTGACAATGTAAAAGTGTTACAGTGTGACGGTGTAAAAGTGTAACAATGTGACAATGTAAAAGTATAACAGTGTGACAGTGTATCATTGTTAAAGTGTAACAACGTGACAGTGTAACAGTGTGATATTATAAGCCCGCATTTATACTAGTAAGAAAAATTATGTAAATTGCAGTACATTTCTGCGCTCAGACGACTATTTCCAAGTCGTTCGATTCACGATCTCGCAATACAACTTACGTCATTTTTCTTACTAGTTTAAATGTGGGCTAACAGTGTGACAGCGTCCAGCATGACTCACCAGCTGGTCGTCACACGTGTTGAGCGTCTACGCATCTGCAGCGGGTTGGGTTTGACGCAGCTCACGTAGAATACTTATTTACTCTGCAGCCCCGTCACTAACGCCGCCATAGATTTGGGGAAGAGCGTCGCCCCCGACAGTATAACAATGAGACAATGTAACAGTGTGACAGTGTAACAGTGTGACAGTGTAATAGCGTGGCAGTGTAACAGTGTAAAAGTGTGATAGTGTAACAGTGTGACAATGTGACAGTTTGACAGTGTCCAGCTTGACTCACTCTAACTGGTCGTCACTCGTGTTGGGCGTCTACGCGCCTGCAGCGGGTTGGGTTTGACGCAGCCCACGTAGAATAGTTATTTACTCTGCAGCCCCGTCACTAACGCCGCAAGAGATTTGGAGAAGAGCGTCGCCGCCGACAGTATAACAGTGAGACAAAGTGACAGTGTAACAGTCTGGCAGTGTAACAGTGTGGCAGTGTAACAGTGTAATAGCGTGGCAGTGTAAAAGTGTGACAGTGTAACAGTGTGACAATGTGACAATGTTATCCAGTTTCACTCACCAGCTGGTCGTCCCACGTGTTGGGCGTCTGCAGCGGGTTGGGTTTGACGCAGCGCACGTAGAACGGCTCTTTGCTCTGCAGCCCCGTCACCAGCGCCGCCATGGAGTTGCGGAACAGCGTCGCCGCCGACGGTGGCCGCTTCGATGTCTGCAATGCAGGATGACGGTCGATAACGTACCACACAGAAAGGTGAAACTTTTTGAACTGAGCTAATCCCATCACCGGCATATACGTAGGAAGGTGGCATTAAAGGGACACGTATTGATAGGGACAATTCAAATTTAGGAAGCTTCCTATATAGGAAACGTTTATTGTTTAAAGTAATTTAAAAAATTTAGAAAATTTCGTGATTTCTGCTCACAATCACGAGCTTTTTCGATCCTACTAGGAGAACAAAAGCGTCTCAAGTTTTTTCCGTTGATACCATTTTTCATATATTTTATAGGACCGTAGCTAATTGGAAGAATCGAAAATTGTATGGAAGTTTAGGGACACTTTTGTTCCCCTAGTAGGATCGAAAAAGCACATGAAATCACATACAATTTTCCAAATTAAGAAAAAACAAACCGGTTGTCTGTAAAGTCGGTTTACGGACGATAGTTTAACGTGACAACGTCATAACAAAACATTGATGAAATGATTGCATACTTTTGCCGATTGTGCCTGTCGCTCGCTCGTGCCGCGCTCTCGCTCCGTTCGTTCATCGGCTCGAGCGTAACGGGACTCGTAACGGGACAATGCGTTATGTACGTTACACTTAGTCATCCTTTTTCGTGCGTGCAGCCGGCGTTCATCGATTTATTAGACGATGTCACGTCAAAAATCAACACATACAACAAAATAAAAATTGTCCCAAATATGACCAGTGTTCCCGCCAAGCGTGACGTATGACAGTTGCATCAAAGATTCAACTCATTCCCGGTCACGTGAGTTCGTAAGGACCCGCGCGCCGGCATACATTCGCTCAACACTCGAAAATTAGCGCCGTACAGTGAACACGTATCATTGCTTGCTCTCGATTCGCGCCTCTCGCTTACTCACGTATACCGGCCAGTACTTAAAGTGTCTCGTGATACATATGTGGTGCAGTTAAAATCATCCAGCTCAATCCTTGGGGAAAGGAACCATCACCCTCAGCTCATCTACGCCGTACGACGCCATCATCAGCTCGCCTGTAAGTCGCATTTTCTTCCCTAACCTCAAACCCCAGCTCATCGTCGAATGTGTTCCGCACCCAGCGCACACAACCAGATAGTAGGTAGGTAGGTAGTACTGAGACGTGGCCGCTAACGATGGCCCTTATAAGCAAGCTCGAGGTCACTCAGAGGGCGATGGAGAGGGGTATGTATTACAATACCGAAGTACGAAAGACCGAATGAATTAAAACATCGAATGGGTCAAAAGACCGACACGATTTTTTTCTGAAACCGTTAACTTTTTAAGATTGTTATAAAACAAACCTAACCTAACCTAATGGGTTCTGTATGATGCCGTTTTAATAAATTCTGAAAAGTTTACGGTTTCAGAAAAAAATAGTGTCGGTCTTTTACCCATTCGATGTTTTAATACATTCGGTCTTTCGTACTTCGGTATTGTAAAACACACCCATGGAGAGGGCTATGCTCGAAGTTTATCCCATTATAGCCCTTTTACCTTCTGTATGTTGGTCCCTCCTTCCGGCCACATGTCGGACAGAGAGTTGTTGGTTGAAGAGTAGAGTAACCGCTTGAGGTCCTGCCACAGCGAGTCTTTGTTCTTGTCCATGAAACCGGTGATGGCATAAGTCACCTCGCCGGCGTAGTGTCTGTGGACGTGATAAATGTTAATGTTAACCCTTAATAAAAGCCCTATTTATTGGAGTATACTACCACAGAATCAAAAGCAGCTATCATATGTATACCTGATACAGTATATGTTTAAAGCTAGTCGTATTTTCAATAATACAATGGATATTATGACGTAATAAAAACAATAAGATTGGTTCAAAAGCGACATCTCTTGGTCCGGGTGAGCGGTTAGTTCCGAAGGAGTGTTGAGGTCTCTCGATGAGAGCTAACATAGATGTCGCTAGTGTCGCTGCTTAAGTGACTAAAAGCTGAGATGGATGTATAGGAGAAATTTGTGTCTAAACTCCTGACCAGTGGTGGTGTAAGGGTTTAGCACGCAGCACGGAATGCTGAGGACCTAGGTTCGACTTCCAGCGCTGGTATCTTTTTCCGAGTTTTTCTGTGCATCCATGTTTCAGTTTGTATTTCGTTTGAAATAAAAACAATAAGGTTGAATTTCTAAGGAAATGCATGTGGTCGGTAAATCGCCTCTACGTTTTTAAAGGTTAATGCCCACGATGTGTAATATATATATATATATATATATATATATATATATTTAGATATATATATATTACACATCGTGGGCATTAACCCTTATATATATATATATATATTCCCTTATATTCACACCAATCGACCTAGTCCCAAACTAAGCAAAGCTTGTACTATGGGTACTAGACGACGATAAACATACTTATATAGATAAATAAATACTTAAATACATAGAAAACATCCATAGCTCAGGAACAAATATTCGTGCTCATCACACAAATAAATGCCCTTACCGGGATTCGAACCCAGAACCTCTTGCTTCGTAGGCAGGGTCACTACCAACTAAGCTAAAATACTATTACTAGCTGACCCCGCAAACGTTGTTTTGCCGTATATCACCTAGGCGTATAAAAAATAAGCCTACGACCTATTCGAAAAACAATCCCAAATCAACGTGGAAAGTCATTAAGAGCATCACTAACACCGCAAAACCCCATAGTCCTCCTCTTGAGCTACTCAACTTAACTGACAATACCAAAACTTCTCTCAATTTGGTAAATAAATTCCTTGCTGAGATTGGTAAAAAACTCGCTTCTGAAATACCTAGTAACGCGGCTAATCTTAACCCATATATGAAGGCAATTAATACGTCTAACTCAATGGTTTTGTATGATACTGACATAAATGAAATTGAGTCTATTATCTTGGGGTTGCGCTCTGACTCAGCCACTGGCATTGATTCTATTTCGTCGAGTATATTGAAGTCAAACCGTAATACATTGATTCCTATCATCAAACATATCTGCAGTATTTCTCTCTCTTCGGGTGTTTTCCCGAATGCCTTTAAAAAAGCGATAGTCCATCCTATATACAAAAGTGGCGACAAACGGATCATCTCAAATTATAGGCCGATCTCCGTTTTTGACTACTTTTTCTAAAATTTTTGAAAAACTTCTGAACAGGCGTCTAACCACTTTTCTTGCCAAAAACAATATCTTGTCCAAACACCAGTACGGTTTCCGATCAGGTATCTCCACGGAAGATGCGGTCATTGAACTTACCACTCATATATCCCAGAATCTTGATAGAGGTAAAAAATGTGTTGGTCTCTTTCTTGATCTACAGAAGGCATTCGACACGGTCCATATCCCAGTTCTCTTATCTAAGTTGTATGATGTAGGAGTGAGAGGCATTGCCCACAACATTTTTAGTGATTATTTAACTAATCGTTTTCAGAGCGTCACTATAAATGGAACCCTGAGTGAAGAAGTTTCCATAGAATACGGCGTCCCGCAGGGGTCCATTCTTGGACCTACGTTATTTTTGATTTATATAAATCAATTGTGCGACCTTAAACTCCCTAATTGCAAAATTTTTACGTATGCTGATGATACTGCAGTCGTTATAGATGGATCCGATTGGGAGGATGTCAGGTTGATTGCTGAGAGCAATATGAACATAATTTGTGCTTGGCTGTCACAAAACCTTTTGACGCTTAATTTAACCAAAACTCACTTTATCCCTTTCTCAATCAAAAATAATTCCCAACCCCCGTCCAATTACAAAATATCCGTCCACTCAAATTGTAACGTTAACAACTGCCATTGCTTGCCTATTTCACAAGTTCAACATATAAAGTATCTTGGGGTTTTCGTAGATAGTAATCTTAACTGGTATCCTCAAATTGATATGCTTTCTTCAAGAGTTAGGCGCCTTATTCATATCTTCAAAACTCTCAGGCAGTCAGCTGATAAAGATACTCTTGCCATTGTTTACTCTGCGCTCTGCGCGTCAGTGCTAACATACTGTGTGCCTGCTTGGGGCTGCGCCGCAAAGACCTCGTTCCTAAAAATTGAGAGAGCGCAGAGAGCTGTTCTGAAAGTCATGTACCGCAAAGAGAAAAAATTTCCAACTAAAGAACTTTATATGACTGCAAAAGTACTGACAGTGAGACAGCTGTTTGTGCTCCGCCTGATCCTTCGAAAGCATTCTCAGGTACCACCCATTGATCCCGCAAAAAGATACACTAGTAGGGTATGCTCCATAGTTCCACATAAAACTAAATTTTCTAATCGACAATATTACGTATCCAGTTCAAAGATTTATAACTCAACTAATCGTATCCTAAATATTTATCCATTGAATAAATTTGAAGTTAAACGTCAAGTGTCAAATTGGCTACAAAAACTTAGCTATGACGACACTGAATTGTTCTTATCAAACTCGGTATGATTCACAACACACACACACACATACATACATACATACACACACACACACACACACACACACACACACACACACACACACACACACACACACACACACACACACACACACACACACACACACACACACACACACACACACACACACACACACACACACACACACACACACACACTCAAACACGCACGCATATGCTCATTCACCTCGTTTACCCACACAAATTTAATGTTTATTATTCTTAGTTTTTGGTCTGTCTGTCGCATAGAAGTGTTATATTGGTACTTATTATAAACTTTCAAGCAGCGGTAACGCGTCGAACGCTGATACTCCAAAACACAGGCTTTTGCTTAGTTTGGAGGTCAGAGTTGTAACGAATTAAATGTGCAAATTGTTTTTATCTTCTTTTTCGTGCTGACAGAAATATGTTTGTCCTTCAATGTTTGTACAACTATATATATGAATAAATGATTATTATTATTATTATTATTATTCTCTTTATTTATATTTTTCTCTTAGGTTAGATTTTTACAATAATTATACAAAAAGTAAGATATAAAACTATACATACAAAACGTAAAATCATTATAAAAACCTAACCTAGGGTGCCACCGGTATTATTATTATTCTCAAACCTACCGAATGTAAAGAAAATAGTTTCATAAAAATAGGTCAAGCCGTTTCGGAGGAGTGCGAGTGAGCTCATCATCATTTCAGCCGAAAGACGTCCACTGCTGATCATAAGCCTCCCCCAGAGCTCCCAAATAGAGCGCAACGAACGAAAGCAGGAGCTCCATCCGCATTAAACTTTAGTTCTTGCGGATTTCATCATTTCTAATGTGATCCCGCAGCTAAACTCCGAGCATACTCATAACGGGAACGTATCAAAATATATAAAGTTTAAAACGAATAATGGACGAAATACATAATGTTCATAATATATACTAAAATTTTCTATGAAACTATTGATTAAACGAACTTTTTTAATCGTGTAATCTATAGATTGGTTTAGGTTAGGTTAGGTTTATTTTATGAAAATCCTGTAAAGTTCAGAATTTCCAAGAAAATTGCATTATATCAAATGACCATTATGTATTTCGTCCATTATTAATTTTAAACTTTATATATTTTGATACGTACCCCTCATAACAATTGCCGCAACCGTAAGCAACTCACGTGATTCGGAAGTCGACGCCGTGCTTCAGTTTCTTGTCGGCGGGAGCGAGCTGTCGCGACGTGTAGTGCTTGTGGGTGCCGAGACGCTTGTCCAGCGCTTCCAGGAGTTGCTGGTCTGAGATCTGTTTAAAAAAAAGTTCTTTAAATAAAGTCATCTTTTCAAGTTTTTTTTTACGTTGGGTACTAAAATAAAGTTAAAATTGAACCTGCCCCAAAAAACGATTATTGGTTCTCGTCATTTGCCTTACGACTCGTCTTGTCACTCGCACACGATTATGGGATTTATGGGTCATCCATGTAAACTGGGCTAAATCACTTTCATGCATACATTTTCGTAGAAATGACACAAGAATTTGACAGTGTCCAGTCATCTGATAGAAGCCCTTCTAATAAATAACCGAGATCACCATCAAAATGTACAGCCAACTCGTAAAAAATGTAAAATTACAGTAAAATTTAAAAAAAAAATCCCAACGCAATTTAGTCACACATAATAATATTATGTTTGATAAAAATATGTAAATAGCCATGTTGTAGTAGCGGCCATCTTGGATTTGAAATTTATCATAGTGCAAAGTATTTTACTAGTCAAGTCATTTGATATCCCTTTAGAGGGAGTTGTGAAAAAATATGTAATCCGTCATTTTGTGGCGGCAACCATCTTGGACCGATTGCCATCAAACATAACTAAGAGCACTCCCGACAAATTCACCTTTTAAGAGGGTACGATGGCTGAGAGACTTTTGAGAAATAGGTATTTTAATGAAATGTCGCTGTCTCGCCCGAACCCCTCCGTGTCAGTACAGCGAGAGCGGGACAACTGCAGCTCAGACCGTTAATAGGCGCGTAAAATTGATCAAAACAGCATTTCGTAATCCCCTGTTTTCTTCTCGAAAACTGGACCAATAAAATTATTTTTTTGAAATATAATTAGAGGATAGATTTAGCTATGCCCCTATGTTTTCCTTTTTTTGTTTATATGAGGGATTCTTTTCTGATGAGTGTCTGAAAATGACGTTGAAATTGGGCATTTTTTCAGTTTTTGAAAGCTCGTATTTCTTATGTTAATTGAAATATGGAAAAAAACGAAACCTAGGGGCATAGCTGTGGTAGATACAGATTACACAGTAAAAAAAAATTGGCTCTAAAGCCATTATTCAGGGAGGAAACAGGGGATTACGTTTGTATGGAAAAATGGTGCGCATCGTATCCTCTTAAACAAAAAAAAACTATCAAAATCGGTTCATCCGTCCGGGGGCTACGAAGTCACAGACAGACACACACACACACAGACACGTCAAACTTATAACACCCCGTCGTTTTTGTAAAAAACAAGAATGAAGTAAATAATGCGGGTGTGTAATAATAATAATCGTCATAAGAACTAATGTCCGAATTTATCATTTGTCAGAAATTATCATTTTTTTTATGTTAGTGAAGCCGGACAAACGAACTAGTGGGTCACCTGATGTTAAATGAACACCACTGTCCATAGACACTCCGCAGCGCTTTACGCGATACCAGTGCGTTGTCGGCCCTGCAGAAAATTGTACACTCGCCTCTTAAAGGCACCCAGGTCGTAACTCGATGGGAAGACCCCAGCGGGAAGCTCGTTCCAGATTTTGCAAGTTCGTGGCAAAAAAGACCGCTTCAAACGCACCGTCGAAGAATGCCATTCATCAACATGATGTCGATGAAATGAACGCTCAACTCTTTTTGCTCTGAATCCATTAATTGTACAGAATTGTTATAAAACAAACCTAACCTAACCTAACCTACAGAGTCCTACTGGATAATCATTTAAAAATTCCTGAACAATCAATGGTTTCTCAGAAAAAAGAACTATGCAAAATGATAATTTCTGACAAATGATAAATTATGCTAAAAGTTTATATGACTATTGAAATCACCCAAAAAATGCGCATGCCACATAATGGTCCCAAATCGGCAAGCTGCCGGTCTCGCGAACGGCGCCGATGTTCCCTATACGGCGTGTTACCTTGGTGGGGTTGAGACAGGCCTCGTCCATGATGGCGATGACGCCCTGGTGCGGCGCGTCCACCAGCTCGCAGATGACGCGGTTGTTGAAGTACTGCACGGGCGTCCACTGGATGCCCTCGCGCGCGTACTCCTCTTGCTCCTGTTTCAGCACCAGCTCTGAACAAACATGCTAGTGATCAGAGAACCTTACAATACGCTTGCCTTCATTTCATTTCCAACTTTAACACCATACAAATAAAGTAGCTATTACAAAATCTGCAAACGTAGGTAACAGCAAACCAGCAGACCATCTGTCAGTGGTAAACTTTATGTAATTTTACTGTAGGTACTGTTACGAACTCTTTATTGACGTGACGAAATCGATGAACGCCGGCTGGATACACGAAAAAGGATGACGCAATGTAACGTACATGTAACGTTACGAATATTGCAACCGGCCTTCACTGTAACGTTACATGTACCTACAGAGCAGTGAAGGCCAGTTTCAATATTACATAATACAATCTTAGTACTAGCGCTCGCTCGGGTAATTTTCAATGCGAGAGGGGGTGTTTGCGGAGGGGTTTTGAATGTTTTGTTATGACGTTGTCACGTTAAACTATCGTCCGTAAACCGACTTTACAGACAACCGGTTTTATATTATGAGAAGAAGGAAAACGAGCAAGCGGGTCATCTGATGGAAAATTATTACCACCACCCATAAATATCAACAACTCAAAGAGATGAAAGAGAGTCACTAATCTGTTGATGGCCTTTAAAAAAGAGAGGGAATAGGGGAGGGGAGGGGGCCCGAGGTATTGGGAAAAACACAGGGACTAATTTTCACTCTAACGTCCTCAAGGGCTTGACATGAGACATGAAATTTTGCACGGAATGCGGATTGGGAACTTCACACACACCATTGAATTTCTTCGCAGGTAACGTGCAGGTTTCCTCAGGATGTTTGCCGTTAAGCTCAAATGAAATTCAAATGAAATTTCGTACATAAATTTTGAAATCTCAGAGGTTACTTAGAGGCTACTTATTCGGAGTTGAAGTGCGACATTACATGAGTAATTTACCATGACCTTTAGGGTGAATAAAGCACACACAAGGAATCACACCTGCGAACAAAATTCAATTAAATGATGTGTGTGAAGTTCTCAATCCACAATGGGCGCGCGTGGGAACTACAACCCAAGCCCTCTCATTCTTAGATGCCTGTGCGCTGCAGTGGGACGACATAGGCTGGGATGATAATAACAACAAAAACGATTGTTGAAAACTCACCAATGAACAGCTGCTGTAGTTTCTCATTGCAGTAATTGATGCAGAACTGCTCGAAGCTATTCGTTTCGAATATTTCGAAGCCGTATATATCTAGGACTCCTATTAGCGTATTCTTGTACGTGCCTACGGGAACTTCTATCGCTCTGTTGATCTGAAAAAAAAAAATCATTTAAATAATACCAACAACACCATCTGTAGTCTTAAATTACTTCACAACACATCTCATACATATCGATATTATACTTATTTTCTACAGGGTACAGACCACCATTAACCGTGAGCTTAGTAGTATATGTGTAAAAAAACCGAGAAATATCTAAAACAAATTTATATAAGCGCCTTCTATCCTGTAAACAGCATGCCATAGGATAGGGTATGCTACTAAGCTTACTGATCAGTTCTCTACCACGCTACCACCACAGACAAGTCTGCAATCCTATTTAAAACTACTGGCAACTTATTGATATCAGCGCCATCTATGGCTCACCTGCTGCACTATCCACGTAAACAACCTATCATAGGCGGCTTTAGCCAGCGCGAGCCTCGTATAGTTAGCGTCGGTGAGGGAATGCTCCTTGCTGACTAGTTCCCCGCCCGCGGACAGCACTCGACCAGACATGGCCGTCCGTAGCGCGTCCTCGGTGACACCGAGAGCCGTTACGCAGTGTTTGACAGGCCCTCCGACCTTCAGTTGGCCGTCTTGCGTCTCTGTGAATGTTAGTTCGCCCTGCAAAAGGAAAAAAATATTCAGCGTCAGAGTCTGTTGAAGAATTCCAGAATAGAAAGAAACATTTATTCGTGCAGCAAAATTAAATTAGGACAAAAATAAAATAAAAATAAAAAATGCGAACATCACGAATATGATACTTTTTTCGCGGAAATGCTGTCAGTCTTAGGCCGGCCGCATAAATACGGAGTTTTCTTCGGTTTCCGTACGGAATGACGTGTGCAAGCGAGACAGGGCTACGAAAGTATATGAGTTCATAAATATCAAACTTCAATATGTCCGCAATAAGTGAGATGGAGATATGATCCTTATATTGATGAAAATAAGGATCATATCTCCATGTCATTTATTGCGGACATAATGGAGTTTGATATTTAATATTTATCAACTCATGTCATGTAGCGATGTCACTTTCGTTCACGACATTTCATACGGAAACCCAGGAAAAAATCCGTATGTATCTGGCCGGCCTAATATTGTTCTTTTTAGGAAAGTTGTTTTTTCAATTGTACCATTAATAAATTGATATTTCTACTCACCAGTAACACAACACCGGCGACGATACTCCAGATGTCGTCAAGCACGGCCTGCGAGAAGCCCAGCGCATTAAAGGCGCTATTCGTCACGGAAAAGAGCTTAGAATCCTGTGCCGTCGCCCGCTCGCTGCCAAGAATCTTGTACTGAGCGTTTGAAGTCAGACCGAACTTCTTCGTGTGAGGATTATTTGTACTTAACAACTGTAAAAAAATAGGTTTTTAAAAAAAATGCATTACGTTTGTAATTTACCATGAACTATATAGTGAAGGCAAACATGGTTTGTGTGAAGTGACTCCCGTGGGAACTACGACCCAAGCTCTCTCTCATTCTGCGCGCAAACCTGTACCCTGCTGTGGGACGTATAAAGGTTGGGAATGGTGGGAAAATGCATTTAAAATATTATTTATAGCTAAAATCATGTCATAATCGAACCCTAATTCGAGGACTATAGCTGTGTATATTTTTTAAACTTCTCATTCTAGCTTTTGTAAATAATGTCTTTATGTTCCTAAAAGTGATTATTTGATAAATCAATAATATGGTAGCTCAAAAAAAGTGAGCAAGTACTTATCTGAATTTATTTAAAATGGAATAACAACTTAGCCACGAAAAATTAGCCACTCCACGAGGCTTATTTCTTTACGAACGTAATTTCGGTTTCGGTTCACCGAAACACAATATAGCTATAGCTAAACCGTTTCACAGAGTGCTCGCCATTCACGAAGACGCGTAAATTTGTCAAAAGTAGAGTTTAACGACATTGCAATAAGAGCCAAGGCACGAGTCATCATAAATGACTCGATCTATAATGCCGGAACTCGGCCAAACCGAAACCAAATGTTGGTTCGGACACTACTTACAACAGCTGCTAAATACATCTAAATGTACAACGCTTATTACTAAAGTAAACGAACTACCAGACAGCAGACGTAACAATGTTAACTTCTATTGTAACGGCAAACCGCAGTAAGCGCGACCCATAATACAACCTTTTCACAATAAGCGTCCCAGTGACTTCCTTGATGAGTACGAAGACGGTTTACTGAAACAAGGTTGCACTGCTAGTCGAGCTTACGGCGGTTTACCTGTACCGATATATGTATAACATTGTGTTCCGATGCTTTAGAAACACTGAACTTTTGTTCCTATTATTCGTTGTTTATAAATACTAAAATTCCTATGTCAGCACAAAGCTTCTATGACAGGAGATGGCAACTCGTTTGATCCTCTGCCAAAAGTAGTATAAAAACTTAGTGCAAAGATAAGCTTAAGGCGACTCCGTCATAAGTTCTTTGTGATCCTTTAAAACAGATTGCCTTGTCGTCCTCGGTATACCTCATCTTAGGCTGCGTTTCCACCAGAGATGTGCGAGATTGCGTGGCGAGGGATGTGTTTGTCATGAACCAATAGAAACACTTCATTCACTTAGGACCTTTTAAATGAAGTGTTTCTACTGGTTCATGACATACACATCCCTCGCAACGCATCCTCGCACTGCTCCGGTGGATACGCAGCATTACACTACGTACGAGTCAGCGAAACTAGTTAAGCCAGTAGACATTTATTCATTTTCTATTCCGGAAACTGAGTAATTAAATACATACCAGCCTGGATATAGATTAACTGTTATCAATGATAAGGTAAAACTATTATCAGCGCGTATCTCGACTGAGTCACCCGTCAAACATAACAGAATAACATACATTCATATCCTTTAACAGGTTTATTTGTTTAATCTGTGGACTGGAGATATAAGTAGATGTGATCTACATTTGTTTGTAAATATAGACGTTGTAACGCTTAAGCATTTAGAATACCGTACGTAAGGACGGGACATAGTCGACCGAGAAATTCCTTTACCACCTTAAGGTTCAAAGTCAGTTGTTAAAAAATCAATAGTACATTGTGCATCAAGGGCCGTAAGTTGGGGATTACTAACGAGAGTCTATTAGAAGCCCGACGCCGAAGGCGGAGAGCTTTTAATGACTCGATTTTGTAATCCCCTTACTGCCCGTGATACACACAATGATTTTCATCACATTGCGAGGACAACAAATCCAAAAATAAAATTATTTTGTCTCTAAACATTGAATAAAATAATGGTTACCCGCCAATACAGATTGTCACTTTTTTCGAGTCATCTACCATAGATAATGTAAACTGTGTTTAGTTTAGAATGGTCATACGGCCAGATTCTGCCAACATGTTAAAAAAATACTTACTAATATTATTGCAAAACTATTTGATATAAATTTAAAATATAACAATAACGAAGTTTCATGAAGCGTAGATAAGTTTTGTGTTGTAAAATTGGGTTATAGCTAAGTTTTAAAGATATAAATAAAACGTTGGCTGACTTAAAACCTCCTTAGTCTGAAATGACATACCTATTAACTTGTTTGCAAATTTTAAAACTTAAGTTATAATATAAGTCCCTGGGGAGGAAAAACTGTACGTTAATCCATAACTCCCGTAAGAACAATTTACGCCATTGTCATTTAGCATACAGGCCTACTAATATTACTTATGGAATAACACTTTTTTCACTTACAAGTCTCTTTGTGAAAATTCTGTACGCTTAGTATAAGTTTTACTTCACCAAAATACTTCTCGATCGCGTTTACGTAAAAAAATCAATTAATAAGGAAACATGGACAGCGCCTCAGCGCGCGCGCGTCCATGTTTCCATAGAATTGAAATTTTTACGTAAACGCGATCGAGAAGTATTTTGGTGAAGTAAAACTTATACTAAGCGTACAGACCATACGGCACAGCCCAAACGCAACAAGACCTCACCGACCTGGTAAAACGCGTGGAAGTTCCTCTCGCCAGGCTGGAGCCCCACCACCCTGGACTTCTCCAGCAGGTAGTTGCTGATGTGGCCGCCGACCGGGTCCCCCTTGTAGTCGAAGTGTATGTCCATGTACTTCCCGAAGCGCGAGGAGTTGTCGTTGCGATTCGTCTTCGCGTTACCGAACGTTTCCAGTATGGAGTTCGATTGGATGAGGACGTTTTTTACTCTGGAATGATAATGAGTTTATTTGTTATAATTCACTCTTTAAGACCGGAAGACGCGGTGTAGGTAGGCCTCCAACAATATGGAGTGACGACCTGGTTATGGTTGCGGGAGCATGGCATGGGACCGATCTGTTTGGCGAGCCTTGGGGGAGGCCTATAATCAGCAGTGGACGTCTTTCGGCTGATATGATGATGACTCTTTAAGCAACCTTTAGTTGCTGACGGAACTTTATTACGGCTTTGCATTGGGTCTACAACTGCTTACCAAATATCGAATATCGTCGGTGAAACTGCAATACCACGTAACTTAATTTATATGTTCTGTTTGTTTGTTTGCCGGTAATTGGCGTGAAACTGCGCAGGATCGGGCTGGGTGGCGTGCTCTCGTTTCGGAGGCCAAGACTCATTTTGGGTCACTGAGCCAAACTAGTTAGTTAGTTTTTTGTTTGTCTCACCTGTCTATGTAATCTCTGTGTACTTGTGTGGTGTTTGCGGCGATGTACTTCATTATAAACTTCGATGCCTCCGTCTTGCCCGACCCCGACTCTCCCGAAATGAGGACGCATGTGTCTTTGCCCTGAAAAAAAAAACGCAAAGAAAATAAAAAAAATCTATACTAAAGGTACCAAGATGGGTTATTCCTTTCTTGTCAAAGGCCTTTTAAATTAATAGTTTAGTTTTTATTTATAGTAAAAGTTAGTCTTGGTTTATACTTTTATTTCCCGCGATTTTGTCTGCGAAGAATTTTTCCATCGCTATCCCGCGGGAAACTGTTCAATATTCCGGGATTAAAACTATCCTATGTCCTTCCCAGGATTTCAAACTATTATCATAACTAATTTCATCTCAATCGGTTAATGAACTAAAACAATTACTTTGCTCACCCGCGACCTTACAATAGTTACGTTTATGCAAGAAATGTGTGTTCATGGAGTTCCTCCACCTCCACACTGTACGAACACACACAAATCACATAAACACAACTATCACCACCACCAAGCTACACTGACGCGTTTCGAACTCAACCAGAGCTCATTCTCCGAGGATGAGCTCTGGTTGAGTTCGAAACGCGTCAGTGTAGCTTGGTGGTGGTGATAGTTGTGTTTATGTGATTTGTGTGTGTTCGTACAGTGTGGAGGTGGAGGAACTGCATGAACACACATTTCTTGCATAAACGTAACTATTGTAAGGTCGCGGGTGAGCAAAGTAATTGTTTTAGTTCATTAATATGGACCTCCGCAAAGTAACGCCTGATTCAATAAATTATTTCAATCGGTTAAGCTATTTGAGCGTAAACAGGTAACAGACGGACACACTTTCGTATTTATAACATTAGTAAGGATTAATGAAATAAATAAATCGTGGTGGCCTAGCGGTTTGACCTATGGATTCTCAAGCAGAGGGTCGTGGGTTCAAATCCCAGCTCGCATCTCTTGAGTTTTTCGGAATTTATGTGCGAAATTACATTTGAAATTTACCATGAGCTTTACGGTGGAGGAAAACATCGTGAGAAAACCTGCATACACCTGCGAATTCAATGGTGTGTGTAAAGTTCCTAATCCGCACTGGGCCCGCGTGGGAACTACGGCCCAAGCCCTCTCATTCTGAGAGGAGGCCTGTGCCCTACAGTGGGACGTATGATGATGTACTTAATGAATGGTTTACATTAATATTTTCCATTTTATTACAAATATCCCTCAGCTACGCTTCAAGAGATACCCAAAGTACCTTATTTGCCCATTTTAATTATTTTGGAGTTCATGCTGAAAGCATTCAACTATTGTGAAACGAATCCTCCCAATTCTCATACGCATACCTAACAATGTCTCGCGTTCAAAAGTAACCTAACAATCGCAACAAACAGACGTCTTTACTGACACCGTAAACTGTACTTCGAGTCCAGGGCTGCCAAGTGATGCAATTATACAAAAACTTTAGATAAGTTTAAAAAACCGGCTAAGTGCGATTCGGATTCGCGCACGAAGGGTTCCGTGCCATTATCATACATCGTTATCGCGGGGGCAAAAACGATTTGTCAGTACTGAAAGATTATGAAAATTAGCAATAACAGAAGCGACACTGATATCGAGCAACATTTATGACCAAGAGTTCAAAATTTATCTACTATATTACTAATATCAGACCTCCATACTTGACTTGATTACTAATACATACATAAAAAATATTAATTACGCAATCGCAGCGTCAAACTCTTCAGCCACTTTTCTTGCTTGACATTGTCATTTATTAATTACTAGCTGTTGCCCGCGACTCCGTCTGCGAAGATATAAAATAGCCTACGACCTATTCTCAGACCTACCGAGTATAGACAAAAAAGTTTCATAATAATCGGTCGAGCCGTTTCGGAGGAGTTCGGTAACAAACACCGTGACACGAGATTTTTATATATTAGATTTGTAATAATAACTGTGTTTACAACATAATTATTTGTGATCAATTATGAAATCCAAATAAAATCCGAGTAAATGTACGTTAATAAAAATTACACACATTGCTGGCTTATTATTCAAGTAGACACATTGACTTCTATGTGTGTAAACGTTTTAACAGTAAGTATAAGACAAATTTGATTGACCTTTTCCAGCGAAAACTATAGTATTACTAAAACTTCTTAAATGCTTAGAACTTGTAGGCACTATCCGTATACTAAACAGACATTCTGTTATATATGTTCTTTAACTGATTTGTTCTTGCTCCCGCGATAACGATGTATGGCCATTATCTATAAAAACGGCAACAAAAATCACGTTTGTTGTATGGGAGCGCCCTCCTTTTAAATATTTGTTTTATTTTAATTTAATTATTTATTTTTAAAGTGAATATCTAACTAAATATTCTGTGAATGTTTCAAGCGTCTACCTGTAGCCGTTATCAATATCGAGCAAAAACGAGCAAAAAATCACGTATGTTGTATGGGAACCCCCTTAAATAATAATAATTAATAATAATAATAATTTCCAGTCGCGGCATATATTTGTGTGAAAATATATTCGTATTTTGTTTGTTTGTTTGTGCTCGAGTCTTGGATGTTTAATCTAATACCTTTAAGTAAGTATGTATTTATCTATATAAGTATGTTTATCCGTTGTCTAGTACCTACCCATAGTATAAACTTTGCTTAGTTTGGGACTAGGCCAATTGGTGTGATATTTATTTATTTATTTACAATGGATAGATATAACGGATCCAGTATTTACAAAATTATTTCTGGCAGCGCGATAAGCAGCGGCAGGGGCCGAGTGTAAATGTAGTATCAGACAGAGTCGCGGGCAGCTAGACAATTATATTTTTGCACTCCCATCTAACATCTACTGGGTAAGGACTGAAAACCAGCAACTTTGCTGAGTCTTCACCTTTTCACAAAATTGTATTTGTCTTTTTTTGTATCTCATTCTGTTTTCATTGTTTTTTGTTTTAAGTTTGTGAATAAAAATTCTTTTTTTTTTTTATTAACAACCCTAGTTTAGCTCCTAAAGCTTTTTAACCGTTTACGAGCAATTTTCTCCAGCTGGGTGGTCTTTGGCGAGTTATGGTCTCTTTTACGAGGGCCGCCAGGACAATGGGAACCGAAGCCATGAAATTTTGGATCCACAGCGCTTTCAATGGCATATAGTCCCGTCCGTAAGAGTGTTTTTCCACCAGAGATGTGGTATGTTACGTTGCTATAGATGCGTTTGATATCCACCAATTCTATTCATTGGTACACATAGCATAGTCCGGTGTAAACGAGTTCAGCTAAGCTACCGTAACCGGGGTACTTTGATCGAATTGGGGCAACTTTGATGGTTTTAAAATCGCTATAAAGTCGAAATTGTCCATATGAGGTAGATGGTTGACAGGTAAACAAAAAGAAGATCGATGAAGACATCGACAAGAAATAGCAAATGCTAATACAAATGCGTGAGTTGGTCGGCAAACTACTTTTTAAAGTCGCACCGCAGTTCATAGTCACGCCGGCAGGCCTTTGGTATCGTTTCGTAGCAAATTTTCTTAGCTGGCTACAAATTGGGAATCCGTAATTCCCTGTTTGTAGCTGGCTACGTAATGGGCCTTTGACCTTTGTAGTGCCGTTTGGTAACCAATTGGTAAGCTGGTGAGTGGTGACCAACCGCGGTTACGAATCGGTAATGGAAAAGTCCCATTTTGAAGCCAGTTACGAATTGGGTTTTTTCCCGTTTCGAAGCTGGTTACGAACTTTTAGCTACGAGACGGCCGGCCGGCAGGTGTAACTTTATTGACACTCGGCATGGTGGCACTCGGCTGGTGGTGAAGCACCCTTAAGCTGCGTGGCCAGGGGTGAGACTGTCTTAACGTATCTCTTCGGTCAAGTTCAAAATATGTTATTCTCGGGTTTTAAAACTTTCGGTCAAATAAACATTCTGTGTTTCAATATCCGTACTTCCGTTCACAAGTCTTGAGAAATTCGCTTTTCTGGTAATATTTGCATACTCCATAAAGTTAAAGCTGTGTAGATTTTTTGATGGCCGACCTACAAGATTCCAAGCCTGTTATTTGGACGCGAAAATACGGTTTTTATTACTGTTGTGATGGGCCAGAGATTTCGTTGTCTTAAAGCTATAAAGTTTCGACTTTATCTCTTTGGAAGTTCAAATAACAAAAGGTTCTTGTAACTCTCTTGCTTTACTGTTTAAAAGTTAAACACCATTGAAATGAAACTATATTTTTACCAGTGAATTTACATGAAATGTTTTCAGTGAGATTGATTTGGCCGTCACCAGTCAGGGCTAATCTTCGACCATATCAGATATCACTACATTGTGTCCCAGGAGAAATTTGCCGATTTTTTACATTTTTTTTTTTTTGGGATATCAATATTTATACGCTGCGCACGCATAAGCTTGATTTAGTATACGTAGACAATAAAGCAGTTATTTTACATCGCGTTTGGACCGGGCACGAGTAGTTTAAATTTCATCCAATTCAGTGCATTTCAAAAATAAAAAGAGTAGAGCAACTAAATCTTTTGTTACACGTAACAAAAGTATCGCAGTCGCTTGTGCCTCATAAAGGACATGTTCCAGGACGAGACAATGCTTCGTACTAATGGCCTTTTTAAAGGTCTTTGCTAGTGGGAACCTACACGGTAAAGAGCACTCAAGCCTGACGGGTGCCTAAGCGCCAGACGACTACTTATAGTGTCAACTGTCCGTACGAAATGAGACTGTCAGGCAATTTCGGTGAGTCGTGGAAAATTGCAACTCGCCTTTTCTACCCACTACCAAACAATCAAAACATATCACGTTGGTAAAAAAATATATAAATACTAGCTTTTGCCCGCGACTCCGTCCGCGTGGAATTAGTAATTTGGGCAGCTTATTTTTTTAATCAATTTGCTTTTTCATCAATTATGGCTCTCCTTAGTTCCTTCCGGAAGAAGTGAAACTTCATAATAAACAAACCCGCTCCCAATCCGCCCCCAGCCCGCTCCTAACCCACCCCCAACTCGCTCTCAACCCGCTCCCAACCCGCTCGCAACCCGCCCCCAACTCGCTCTCACCCCGCCCTCAACCCGCTCTCACCCCGCCCCCAACCCGCTCCCAACTCGGCCCCAACCCGCTCCCAATCCGCTCTCAACCCGCCCCCAACTCGCTCTCAACCCGCTCCCACCCGCCCCCAACCCGCTCTCAACCCGCCCCCAACTCGCTCTCACCCCGCCCACAGCCCGCTCCCAACTCGCCCCCCACACGCTCCCAACCCGCTTCCAACCCGCACCCAACCCGCCCCCAACTCGCCCCCAACCCGCTCCCACCCGCCCCCAACCCGCTCCCAACCCGCCCCCAACTTGCTCTTAAACCCGCTCCCACCCGCCCCCAACCCGCTCTCAACCCGCTCCCAACCCGCTCCCAACCCGCTTCCAACCCGCACCCAACCCGCCCCCAACTCGCCCCCAACTCGCTCTCAACCCGCCCCCAACCCGCTCCCAACCCGCCCTAT
This sequence comes from Archips xylosteana, assembly GCA_947563465.1. Taxonomy (NCBI): domain Eukaryota; kingdom Metazoa; phylum Arthropoda; class Insecta; order Lepidoptera; family Tortricidae; genus Archips; species Archips xylosteana. The sequence continues at coordinate 2,258,554 of OX387355.1, forward strand.
CTAACTGGGCTATCTAACACTGAAAGAATTTTTCAAATCGGAGCAGTAGTTCCTGAGATTAGCGCCAATAGAAGTTTTACTTCAAAAACCCCCGATTTTGAAACATTCTTCCGCTCCGCTCCGCTCCTATTGGTGTTAGCGTGATAATATATAGCCTATAGCCTTCCTCGATAAATGGGCTATCTAATACTGAAAGAATTTTTCAAATCGGAGCAGAAGTTCCTGAGATTAGCGCGTTCAAACAAACAAACAAACAAACTCTTCAGCTTTATAATATTAGTATAGATACCCTGTCTGTGTGTAGTATCCTGTTTGTGCTTTTTTTTAGTGTACGTACACTACTGGCATTGTCATCCGAACTACACATCCGTACCAAATTTCAAGTCAATCCGATCACTAGAAGCTTACTAGAAGTGGGTAAAATTCGATTTGGAGACAACTTTGTTATTTGTAAACATAATTATAGTAATAAACTATTTAAACTAAAAATAAAAGTATTGAAATTAGTGCTAGAAAGAAACTTTATGGCATAAAGGGAAAACAACGCGCCTAACACCATAGATGACTAAGCAAGCTTGCCTTCTGTATCCAAAAGCTTAATGTTTAGTTACTTGACCTGAAATGCATATTATTATTATGCATAAATGACATATTTTCTTTTACCTAACCCTGTACGAAGCCATGTGCATATTGCAGGTGTCCAGCGTCTTTTACGGGTTGACGAAGTCGAGATTCTCGCCAATACACAGTTCGCTAGACTTTCTGACACTTCAAATCCTAGGTAGTAAAGCTATTCCTTTACCTGCTGCCTTAGCACCCTCTGGCAAGCGTCAGCGACGGCGAACACGTGCGGCGGTACTTCGAACATCTCCCGCCCTCTGTACTGTGCCATGTGCTGTGCATTGTAGATGTCCAACGTTTTGTAAGGGTTGACAGATACGAGCACTTCGCCGATGTATGTGTAGATTTTGTTGTGTTGAAACCTGGAAAGAATGAGAAGTTGGTGAATTTGGAGTTAAATTTCACTAAAGCGGGGCAACACCTGAGATTTTTTTTTATTATGAGAGGGAGGCAAACGAGCAAGTACCGCCCATGAATATCAACAACTCAAGGAGAGTCAGTGATCTGTTGCTGTCCTTCAAAGGAGGTATAAAACCCTTTTCTAGTGTGTAAAGTTCCCAATCTTCGTAACTAGCTTCTCTGAAACAGAGAGGGGTGGGGGGCTGTAGTTTTCATACTGGCCTAGAACTGCAGTGGATCGTGCATAGAGACGATGACGTATCACTGATAACGCACAGTATATTTAAACCGATGCTGGAGCCAGTTAATCCGGTAATCAAATACAAAGTGAAGTTAAATAAGATACTGAAAAAACTTGTTCCATTGTCTGAAGAGACAATAGCATTATTTTTTGCAAAGAAAATGGAAATATGATAATATCGCGGAATTTTGCTGTTTCCCGTTACAGTTAACATTCACATTGTTACTTGATAAATAATAAATTAAGTAAAGTATTAAGACAATAAAGAAATAGCTGAAAGGTGGACTAGATATATTGAGAAATTATGATGAATGATGTTAAAAGATAACATGGAGAAAGAAGAAAATGTCACAGAAAATAAGTTAGGTCCTACTATATTAAGACAAGAGTATGAAAAAGCCTTACACGGTATTAAGAATGGCAAAGCAGCTGGTTTAGATGACATGTACATAGAAATGATTAAATACGCTGATTGTGATCCTATACATGATGAAATTTTCGATCTAATACAGAACATGTACTCTAGCGGTATAATTCCGAAAGATTTTCAGAACACAAAAACAGTTACTTTACTGAAAAAACCAAATACACTGAAATTTGAAGAACACAGAACTATAAGTATCATATCTCAAGCAAGCAAAATATTACTTAAAATCATTCAAAACCGAATAAGACCAAGAGTTGAAGCTTATTTAGGTCCAGACCAGTATGGATTTAGGGAGCAAAAGGGTACGAGAGAAGCAATACTTGCGCTGCGAATGATAGTTGACCGACGCCTAGAACTAGATTTAGATACCCATATAGTTTTTATAGACTTAGAGAAGGCCTTCGACGAAGTCGATTGGAAGTATATGATGGAAGTGTTGAAGGAGGCAGATCTGGATTGGCGCGATCAAAGAATAGTACACCAACTATACAAACATCAAGAAACCACAATACTAGTCGGGGAACAAAAAGAGAATGCTAAAATAAGGCAAGGGGTTAGACAGGGCTGTCCGCTTTCGCCACTTATATTTAATGTATTTATAGAACATGCCATTAGAAAGTTAACAGAAACATCTACAGGAGTGGTCAAAATTCATGGGGAAATTGTTAAATTTGTACGGTTTGCAGACGACATAGCAGCAGTTGCAGAGAACAGTAGAGAGCTTCAAGCACTGCTGCTAGAAATGAATAAAGTATTTTCGGAAAGGGGTCTCAAAATTAATAAAAACAAAACCAAAACTTTAGTAGTCTCCAAAAGAAGAGTCGTCAGTACAATTACATTAGAAAACACTGCAATAGAACAAGTGAAGTCGTTTAGATACCTAGGCAGCATTATTACAGAAGACTCTAGATGTACACCAGATATTATTACCAGGATAGCCATGGCGAAAAAGGTGTTTAACACTAAAAGAAGCCTACTTTCAGCTAAAATATCAAGCTCGGTCAGGAAGAAACTGATGAAAGTCTACATCTGGAGTATAGCTCTCTACGGCTGCGAAACGTGGACCATGACCCAAAGGGACAGAGAGAGATTGGAAGCGTTCGAAATGTGGTGTTGGAGGAGGATGGAAAAGATCAGCTGGACAGAAAAGAAAAGTAATGAGGAAGTTTTAAATATGGTTAGCGAAAAAAGATCATTGTTGAAAATAATTGAGAACAGGAGAGGGAAGATACCAAGAAGGACAAGATGGACATATATGGAGCAAATAAAAGAAAAAATAAATATTTCAGTATATAAAGAAGTGAAGGAAAGAGCGGAATGTAGAATAAGCTGGAAATTACTCCACCGACAAGATAATATAAATATAAATATATGATGGATGATGATGAAGTAAAGTATTATAATAATGACGACCGGATAGCCTAGTGGTTAGAGAACCTGACTACGCAGCTTGAGGTCCCGTCAATTACCGGTCGGGGCAGATATTTGTGTGAAAAATACGAATGTTTGTGCTCGAGTCATGGAAGTTTGTATCCATTGTACTAGGTCAATTGGTGTCAAACGTCCCATTTTTTTTTAAAGAGGTAAGTTAAGTAGTTAAGGCCCGTGAGACATTGGCGGAATGACCTACTTATGTACGTATAACTTTTAGGAAACCGCTCAAATTCGGAATGATGGAGAAAATGGGGGGAAGCCTTTGCCCAGCAGTGGCAACACTTCTCCAGACTAATTAATATACAATATGATCAATTTACTAGTACAGAGATGGCGAACCTTTATTGGTGAATGTGCCATTTTTTTATAAATACAACAATACTCTGGCTATGAAGTGCTATCAAAGATACTAAACTTAGTGATTGCATGGATGTATAATATGTTAGTAAATGAACGTATAGGTAACGCCACCAGAGTTGAGGCCACGCACACAACCACATTTCATGTAATGACAGCGGGATTTTGACGTTGTGGTGTTTAACGACAACACAACGTCAAAATCCCGCTGTCATTACATGAGATGTGGTTGCGTGCGTGGCCTCAACTCTGGTGGCGTTACCTTTATCTGTGGCCTCCCTTTAGGCTTACAGTGCCTGTTAGGACGTCCCGCTCTTCCTTTGCTCGGGTGATAGGTAATAGTATGAATCTAGATGTGTCTAAGTGTGTCAGCCAGATTCACAAGAAATATAAAAATTTATCCGTAAGTAGTAAAAGTAAGTATACATTAATTACTTATGACATAGAGCCTACAAGTTATGATTGGTTTTATAAATAGGTCGACAGACGTTTAAATAACGTTACTAAAAAATAATTAAACTACTTAATTAACAGAACATTAATACAACTTTATTCCCGGTCGATAAAGGCAGATAAACCAGTCATTACCGTGTTTAACTCGCCACCGCTGCTCCGCGAATGTAATTAATTAATTAGTATCTAAATATTTTTCATTTATTTTATGTGCGTCCGTCCGTACACACGGGTTGTATCTCTAGAACTGTAATATATACTTATACAGGGTTATTTGTAATTCACTGACATCCTCTTAACCCTGAATTCCTATCACTTAAACAAATGTTTTTTGATTTATGACTTTTTAAAATGGAGCACTTTTTTTTCATACAAATAAATAATAATAAATAAATACTTCTAACACAACTTCGTACTCTATGAAATTCGAGGGCGGGGCCACGCGCCGCGGTCGTGGCGGGCAATGAATGCGGCACAGAGTATCGTAAAAGTAAGAGTTCAAATTTTCAAAACGTTATTACACCAAAAATATTAAGTTATGACAAAAGCCGTAAAACAAAAAAAAACATTTGTTTAAGTGGTAGGAGTTTAGGGTTTAAAAGGATGCTAGTGAATTACAAATAACCCTGTATAATAACTGTAATAGACAGACAGCTGAAAAATTTACATAATGTATATTTTAAACATGAAACTACCGTGAGACTCACTCATAGTGAAAATAAACGGAGCACTCACGTCTTAAAACGAGTTTAACTCGACTTGTTTCGGGCTAATCCGTAGCCCTTCTTCCCGGAGTCACACGTCATGGCGGCTGCCGAACGCGCACAAAACGTGAGTGATCCGTTTATTATCACTATAATGTACATTTCTACTGACGCTACAACAACAACTAGTAGACTTCATACTTGGCATTTTTTGCATTAGCATGTTAGAGATGCTGTAAGAATGGATTTTTGGAAATTCCCGCGGTATAGAGAACGGGAACTCATCGCTGCGTAGACAAAGTCGCGGGCAAAAGCTTGTTCAACTAAGTACACGAAGAACTATTATTGAAATTGTAACATTGTTAGATATTCTAGTTTTTATAGGATAGCAGAGTCACACGGTTTGTGATGCAACGTTTGACATAATATTATGTCTCCTATGCTATAAGCATTGTTAACACGAATGTCTGTCTTTGTTTCCGCTTAGCTATCTTAATATTACGACTGTATTATGAAAATTAACATACAAAGTAGAACTTTAACGCGTTCGCAGCCGGCAGTAAGAACTGACGATTCTTTAGATGCCGCAAACACATATGCGTTCAAGTTACTCCAAAATTATGACAGCGTAGAGATGAGCAAAAACTATCGTTATATCAAAACATCGATAGATATCGCCCATATATCTTACTTGAAATATCTATATTAACTCATTATTTTATTACATTGTAGTGGCAGCAGGAAAACACATTAGGATAAACTCAAACAGAGAATTTAGTTTGTTTTTGATAAGAAAATGTAGAACTTACTGCAACGATTCTAAAAATTCCATCACTCCTTAAGACTTATTAAAACTGTATTTTCTTCGAATATTTTTACAGCATAATGTTACTTTCTTTACAACTTATTTTAAATACATTGTTTCATTGTTAGTTCTGGCATCGAAAGTGACCATTAATTACTAGAGTAATTGTTTAAATGCAAGTTGTAGTATTTAATGTATGCTATAATTAATAATATTAAATTTTATACAATTAGTGCTACATTTACCACGATAACATGCATTGGGCAGTTTACGTCGTTTGTTGACCGACACCTACATATTATTATTGCTAATTATAAGGAAACATACATATTTTTGACACTAACACAAACCTACATATCATTTATCAACATAATTAAAACCTTTATTCTGTAAGCAGAACCCAACGGTTTTTTACGTGTCTTTTATAGGGTTCCGTACCCGAAGAGGGATAAACGGAACCCTATTAATGTTGCTATACTGTCCGTATGTCCGCCGCAGAGCTCTATCTCAAGAACCGTACAAGGAAGACAGATGAAATTAATAAATAATGCAAGGGGCTGTTTCACCACCCATTGATTAATTTTAACTGATGGATAAATGTGATGCCGTCTCCGTCTATTCGAACAAAACAAACAGAGACAGCATCACATTTATCCGTCAAATAAATTTGATCAATGGATAGTGAAACAGGGGGTTAGTGTATTGCTGCTACAAATATATTCTATTGCCGCTACAACAATAAATAAAGGAGGTCCCTACCAACCAATCCAAAATGACCCCACATTTTGCGTACACTGGATTTTTATATCGTACACACGGCCGTTTATACCGTCGTCTATCTTGACATAAGTACCTACAAACTTGGACGGTACTCTCGGTACGCGAGTCAGATTGACACTAACCCGGTTTTTTTTATATTACTAGCGCTTTAAATCACAAGGAGCATCGAAATAATCGGATTACGTCTGTTTGTTCAACTCTAGTGTCCTGCGTGTCCTTAAGCCAACGAATCAGGCCCGTTTCATGCCGTTCCGCTCACGCTAATGGTATTTATTACGAGAGTGAGAGGGACCGCACGATCCGAACTTCGAACTTCGAATTTCGTAGTAACCCCACTGAGTGCAGCAATCGCCGCAGTCGCTTGGCGTTTTTTTTAAACAAATTACCATTATTGGTGCTGAGTAACAGACAAGTGTATGGATGCAAGCATAGTGTAGCTTGACTAGAAATATGCAAACAAGTAGCATTCCCAAGTACAATGGCCGCATCAAACGTTGAAACAATAACATTCTAATAACTACAATACGTTTTTGTTTAAATTATGTGCAACCCGCAGCTCCTAAACATAGTTTCATGCCATCCGACATTACAGAAAGACAAATCAATATCATAACACAATCCATAACACATTTTTTGCCATCGCGTGTACCAGGCAATCATAACCGTGAAGCGGCCGTTGACCCCCGAACGTGGATCGCGAAGACAAACCGCGGCGTACACCGCTGCTAACTTCTGGGTCCCTGGTACATTTGACTATTGAATACCTATATGTTTGTATTTAGAGTACAGGTTTCGCCGCGATGCACGTAAAAAATCAACGTGACATGTGTAACAGTAAAACGAGTTTATATGGGACTAATTTAACTGGGTTATTTACTTGTTTAACTCAAGTTTACGTGTCTCTAGTTCCTATACATAATTTAAAGGCCTGTACTTTGATTAGTGCGAGTGCAAGTGATTAGTAATTGAGGATGATTAGTGCAGGTGTGTAGTGCAAATTGCAAGTAGTGTCCAATTCTTGCTATGGCTCTGTTAAGTAAATTCCAAACCAGACGTGTTTAGTGGCAGGCACGCTGCGAGTGAGGGGGAAGGGAGGGCGCGCGGGACGTGGTTACTCGCAGTTCACTCGCAAAAAAATAGAACACGCTACTAATCACGTTACTACGCAGCCAACTAATCTCCTGCACTAATCAGTCGCTGTCCACACTTGTTTTCTCCTAATCACTAATCACTTGCACTAATCACCTGCACTAATCACTAATCAAAGTGAATCCAGGCCTTAAGAGATTTTTTATCTCTACTTGCATTGTCTTCCGAACACTATACTTCGTTTTTTTTGCATTAGAAATAGAGTAAACAATCTTGACGACTATTATTGAAAAACGCTTTTAAAAATAGTAACTATTACTTATGAAACCAAAAGCATGTGAATGAAATGACCAATGTTCTTGCTAATTGCTTCACATTTGCTGTGACTTATTTTTCAAAAATTGTTTTTCAATAAAAGACACATCAAGATCGCTCACCTTCTTTCTAATGCTAAAAAAACGAAGTAGGTATTAGTGCTGTAAGAAAGGGGCTATCCACAAATTACGTCGCACACATTGAAGGGTTCTGGCGATTTGTGACATTCGATCATAATAATGCGCCCTCGCAAAAAAAAAATTAAATTATGTACGTAATTTATGGAGGTCCTACACCAGCTAGATAATGTATTAAAAGCTACAAAATAACTAGGGAGCTACCTGGCACACACACAACGCCCCTCTCCTCATGAAAATGGCTATGTCTATTACTGAACTAGGTTAAATTATTTAATAAAATACTAGCTTTAACCAATCATTTAGAATTTTAGAATTAGGCCTAAAAAAAGGTTACTGTAACATTTTTTAAAGCACTACGTTTAAAAAGATAATCTAAGAAAAATCATTTCAAAACTGCCGCGGGATTGGAAACTATACTTTTATTATTTCACGGAGGCAAAGACGCAAGCATTAGTTAGTATCTGTACATAATCAATAACTACAACACAGTCATCTGAGTCCCCTGATAAAACTGCAACATTATCTTGAAGCATTACAAAACCCTTTATCCGAGAGCTGGGTTCCTTTCTGACCAACTAACTCCTCACCGACACTTGAAATGCTAGGTAACATAAGATTAAACATTTTTACCGATCATCGATCAAATTGGCATCGAAACATTCGTAATCGATTATAAAAGCACGATGCGAGATGACGTCACCGCGCGGGCGCAGCCGGTTTGTAGTTCAAGATCAGGAAGCTGGAGGTCAGAGGAAAAATGCAAATGGCCGCCATGCTTTATTCATTATGGATTGAGCAACTATAAATTTTATACGAGCAGCTACTGTTCAGTGATGATCAATTGGTTTGTTTATTTTGAATGAAAATGATACAGGTTCGATTTTCGATAGCTGTTTAAATTATAATAATGAATGCACAAAGTGAGAGTAATTTAAAATTGAGTAAGGGCCGGCGCTCACTGACGGCATGGCACGGCAGGTTACATACGAATTTTACCGCAGCATCCCTCGGCACGTCGCGGCATCGTGGTATCGAAATAAAGTAACATGAATTCTAAACTCATTTAAATAAGATTCAAAATAACTTGATTAGTATAAAATCCTTTGCCATGCCACGCCGTGCCGTGCCGGCAGTGAGCGCCGGCCCTAAGACGAAACCAACTTCATTCACTCTCGCTAGTATCATAATAACAACGCAAAGAAGAGGAAATATCAAGCAAGATTCGTTCAAACTCGATGTGGTAAAATTTCATTCTTTATCTGGTGGAAGGACCAAAAGCTCTCTTATATTCCTGACAGAATCAGAGTGGTAGAGATCGTCGATTGAGGATTGGTAGCAAACCTTCCTGACGGCTTTCTTGAGAAAAAAGCGTGGTGATTTCTCCTAGCCTTCTACACCGCAGTGCTGAAGTCTGGAGTGCGTAATTGGCAATAGAGAGATCGCTGCTGCACACTCTTACGTCAGGATGCCGATCGTCTTTTACGACACCACGATGGGAACATGATAGGTTCGGTCTATTGTAAAACCTGGCACGGCACGCGTCTGTGGTAGATAGATAACTGCGGTAGGTTTCTTAGAGGCCAAATGCCCATTAGCAATAAATAAGTAACTGTTCATCTAATACCCTACAATACCTCAAACCAGTCTGTAAACATTAGTTTCGCTGAACACATCTTCAGTTCTGCCCCATGCCTAAGCTCCTTATATCAAAATACCCTGTATTCTATACCTGAGAGCAGTCTTACACTCATTGCACACTGTCACCTCCTGCAGTCGATGCACCACAGGTTGTCCCTGCCCGGAAGAGGGAACGCCGGTGGCAATACAAAATGATACAAAAAAGCTGAAAGTAGCCTTCACTACACTGAAAATAGCAGAATATTGTCTGGAGGCGTGCTCTGAGTGATTAGGGCTCTAACTGAAGGATTGGAAGGAAAAATGTTAGTATTTAAGCACAATCTTTATTTCTGTTTTGACTCTATACAGCGCTAAGTAAATATAAATGTGAAACCACTTGTATTTTGATACCAGACAATTTACAAAATTGGTTTTAGCTCAGCCGCAAGCGGGTGTGACGCAGAAGGCGGTTCTTAGATGCTAGTTTCACAATTTATTTAAGCCTAAAGATGTTAGTCCCTAAGGAAATCAAAACTTGCCATCAATTTCAATTCTCAACTAACAAAATTTAAATCATAATTCCCTAATATAATATGTACTTAAAGGTTTCACCGACCTGGCCAGAGGCTACCTTCCTGTGACACCTGTCCGGCAGCAGAAGGATGAGCACAGTGTGAGACGAGCGCGATGCTGGGGCGTCGCCTCTATGTGCCAACACCGAAGATGGCCCGCACGGATCCCACAGGATGGAGATAAGTCTACTGGTCTCAGCAATGGAAGAAACGACGTGGCAAAAGCTAGGTGCAGATGGCACAGCTAAGGCAATGATGCTCCACAGAGAGGCTAGTTCTCAGAACACAAAATTAGATATATCTAGCCCGGAAATCTAAATCTAACTAAAGCTTAAGCTCCCAGATGGAGGTGCAAAAGGACAAAATCTATGTGAAAATGATGAGCATCAATTTAATCAAAATATTAAAAAGAATTCAGAATAAAAGAAGAAAAAAAATAAAAACCCTAACCGGCTGGAAAGAAGAAGAAATTGCTTCGATTAGATACTTGCAAAATGCAAAAGCATGTGGCAGAGAGGTTAAGTGATGTGGATGATTCTTACCGGAGTAGATCAACTGAAGCTCAGGATTTACTCGACGCTGGCTTTCCCACCCTCAGCCGCATGCAATGAATTTGATGCTGAAATTAACCACATGGATGAGAAATAATGCCTCGTGGATTGTACAGAATCTATCCAAAATCTCAGTAACCACATTTACTTACAATTGTATTGCAGCAACAAAATAAAATTCAAATGGGCTGCTTTTGAGCCACATCAGCCATAACAGCTCAGAATGGAGGCTGCCACCTTCGTCTCTTCTCGGATGCAAAATGATCTGTCTCTCACACATGATGGAGGCCTACTTCAAGAGAGATGGAGGCTCCAGTACAGCCCTACTCAAAGCTTGAGTGCACAACACTTGGACTATAAAAAACCCCTAAGAATTTCCCCCAAATACCACCAATTTTGTGAATGACATTTACTACACCAATTTATCACTAGATGTTATTAGCCTTCGATTCTGTATCAAATTTGTTATGTCTCTTTATATTAATAAATGTTATTCAACCATGTCCAAAATTACTTCTATTTCCCCTGAATTTAGATCAAAATCCCTGAAGTGACATCTCTACTATCTTGTTTATAAAACGCTCCAATCGGAGATGACCACATCCTCCTTCCAGTTACCAGCTTTAAAAAATAACGAAATACTTGCCAGATTAATCAGATCTTGGTCAGTTCGAGTCATTGGAGAAAACACAACGTTACAATACCCCCCTTCCCCACTTAAGGTTCAACGTAGGTGAACCGTACGCTGTCCTCAGCGTTCTGCTCTACAATCTAAGAGTCCCAACCATCCCAAGGTCTGACTAACCCACGCAGTTACAGAACAAATACCAAGTGATTAGAAGAATACTTATCCAAAAGAAACACTATGATTGCGCTTAATGAACTTAATTAAAGGACAAAAATGTATATAACATCCAAAACCACGGATTACTAAAGTTATATACCAAAAACCTTTGTATCTAAACAATCGAAATTTTCCTAAAACATAAACAACCATCTTTGTAAACCAAACCATTAGTTTCTCTAGCACAACGGCAATGTTGTGCTGAAGAGACTAATCGCCAACAGCCAGGACCGATGTTCAGCATTCCTCAATATATTCCCTTCTTGTCCGGGCGAAACCTAACACAATATCCAAAATCAAAACCTAACAATCCTTTACCAAAATATACCTAAACATGTCGGAAAAGAAAATCCATCAAAATATAACCAAAACCCTTCACCAAGATAATACCTAAGCATCTCGGATACAAATTAATTGTCTCCGAGGATTCACGAAATCAAAACATCCGCAAACTGCTGTCTGAGGAAACGAAATTTATCTCGCCCGGGCCGAGATAGTAAAACAAAACAATATAGTCACTGTGCAACAAAACATCGCATCCACACATGTACCGAAACCCGATAAGTTGAATGCGAAACACAGATTGACATAAACTTAATTAACTTGGTGTGGTACCTAGGTACCAAAAGGTATTCAACTTTGCTTGTGCATATATTAAAGACTACACCTGATGTTATTGTGTTAAGATAGAGCCGCCCTAAGCATCCATCAACATTCTACCGAAACACTATCATACATCACGCTTACAATAGTAGTGCGACAGGTATTACTGTGCACCACGCCTTACAGTTTGTGATTAAATATATTTTAATATTTAACACTCAAATGCTAACTCTTATCTTAAGAAGTGTCTCAAGTAATATCAGTGTTCCGAACCATGGCAGCACAACAGCGAGCTGAAGCAAGCGGCCGTGCGTCCACCGCTCGAACCACTTCAACTACTGTACGTCTTCTCACGCTTAGTCAACAGTGGCGGCGCGGCGATCAGAAGAACGTAATGCGGGCCGCGCGTCCACTGATCACTAGCTGAATGGAAACGTTTTTACGCTTTCAGGTCTTTAATATGCCAAGAACCAATAGGATGACCATCCATCCTTTCTAACTCGTAAACTAAAGGAGACAAAACTTTCTTAACTTTACATTTTACGTACTTTGGTGCGAGCTTTGCCATATGAAATTTTGATGCGTCGCTCTGTACATAATTACGTTTCCAAACTACGTCTCCTTCTGAAAATTTAGCCGAACGTCGTCTTAAATTATAATACTTTGAGTTGGTGGCATGCGCTTTCAAAAGATGAGACCTAACCTGCTCAAAAATTGACTTTAAACAGCCAAATTCACCGGCATATTCCTCCCGTGGAACGGCAACGCTATAATCCTGATCGGTATCTCGGTAAAAAGACCCATTTATGACTGGTTCTCTAGCGTGTACTAAGAAAAATGGAGAAAACCCCGTGGACTCGTTTATTGCACTGTTTATGGCAAACTGAATACGGTGCAGCTGCTCGTCCCAGGATCGGTGGTTTTCTTCTACGTAAGAAGCCACTGCTGTCAAAATTACCTTATTATAGCGCTCGACCAAATTAACTTGAGCCGTGAAGCGTGGGCCGTAATGCACCTTTGGAACACTATACCGTTTCAAGAGTTGCTTAAATTCTGATCCCGTGAACTGAACCCCATTGTCGGTTATCACGGTTTCAGGAACACCATGTGTTAAAATTACATGGTTCTCGAAATGTTTGGCAACTAAAGCACTAGTTGCACGGCGCAACGGAAACATTAAGGTATACTTCGAAAAGCAGCATGTCACCACAAACAAAAAAGTGTAACCCGACCGAGAGCGCGGTAGTGGACCTACTAAGTCTATTGAAACTACCTGGAATGGTCTATGACATATCTTCGGCTGGCCCATCAACCCTGGAATCCGTTTCTGTGAATGCTTGTAGGCGGAACAGACATCACACGCCTTTACAAATTCAACGACATCCTTATGCATGCCAGGCCAAAAATATGTCAAAGACAACCTCCGATGAGTTTTGAAAACTCCCAAATGCGCGGCTGTAGGTTCGCAATGGTTTTCTTTTAAAATTTTCAACCGGTCACACTTTGGCACTACCACCTTCCAGTCGAATTCACTGAGTAAATTATATTTACTCTTACACAATCTATGTAATAACCCGTCTTTAACGCAAAAGTTCGGAAAATTCGCAGGATATGACTTACAACCGTTCACAATGTTCTCGTACCACGGGTCGTTCACAAGGTTATCAGTGCTCGTCACGTTCACGGCGTCAACCTTCATGAGCCTAGACAATGCGTCAGGTACTACGTTGTCGGTGCCTTTCCTGTGCTCAATCTCAAAATCATATTGAGACAGTCTGCACCCCCAACGCGCTAAACGACCTGACGGGTTCTCCAGGTTCATGAACCACTTAAGTGACGCGTGGTCTGTTATGACCTTAAAATGACGCGAGCCTAAATAAGCTTGAAATTTCTCTACGGAAAACAAAACGGCTAAGGCTTCCCTCTCGGTCGCGCTGTAATTTTGTTCGTTCTTATTTAAAGAACGGCTGACGTACGCGATAGGATGCTCATGTCCATCGATAGTCTGACTAAGCATTCCACCCAATCCATATGAAGAAGCGTCGCAGTGCACAACAAAAGGCTTATTAAAATCTGGCACTGCCAAAATAGGTGCCGACACCAACGCGTTCTTCAATGTGTTGAATGCTAGTTCTGCCTCCTCAGACCACCGAAAGGCAGGAACATTCTTTCCCTTTGCCGTAAGTTTATTTAAAGGAGCGGCTATAGTTGAAAAGTTTCGAATAAATCGACGGTACCATGAGCACGTTCCTAAAAACACTTTAACTTCCCGAGAAGTGGTCGGAATTGGAAAATTCAAAATTGCTGCGACCTTTTCGGGATCAGTCCGCAACCCGAACTCATCTACAACGTAGCCAAGGTACTTAAGCGAGTTTCTGAAGAACCTGGACTTCGCGAAATTAATTGTCAAGTTAGCAATTTTCAATTTTTCCAAAACTCTATTTAAAAGCACTAAATGGGTCTGAAAATCTGATGAACAGATCACAATGTCATCGATATAACAAAAGGCTAAACCGGTTTCGATGTCACTCGTGATGTTGTGATCTATCAAACTATCCATTAAGCGCTGTTGTCTTGCGGGCGCACCGCATAACCCAAATGGCATGACCTTAAATTTAAAAAGTCCGCGGCCCGGTACGGAAAAACTAGTCTTTTCCTGAGAACTTTCTGCCAACGGTATTTGCCAGAATGAGGAACTCAAATCGATCGACGTCAGGTACCTCGCTTCTTTTAAACTGTCCAAAATTTGTGGAATATACGGAATAGAATACGAGTCCCCCTTCGTGACCGCATTTAACCTCCTACAATCTAAACAAAAACGCCAGTCTCCGTTTGACTTACGCACTAATAACGCAGGGTTATTCCAAGGACTTTCGCAAGGGGTAACTACGTCCAACTGAAGCATCCTATCGAGCTCGGTACTTAAAATTGCTCGTTTCTCCGGTGAAAGTGGGTACTGTTTTACTTTAACCGGTGGCGCATCACTAGTGTCGATAACATGCTCAGCCAAACTAGTTCTACCTAACCCTTTTTCCTCAAAAGAAATGTCCTTAAATTTGCTCACCACTGCGTCTGCAAGCTCTCGTTGTGCCGTAGTTAAATGATCGTATGACTGAATCGTATGAACTGGTTCTGAATTGATTCCGCAGTTCCTAAAATAATTGTCTGGTGTCGCAATATAGTCAATGTTGTCAAAAATTTCTGGCGCTAATTTAAAACATTTCCAAAAATCTACTCCTAAAATGACGTCTGAAACAATGCTGGGTATGACAAAAAATTTAATAATGTGAGTTACACTATTAAATGTTACCGGAACAAAAATGTACCCAATTGTTTCGACTTGAACGCCAGTTGCAACATGACACGATGTTGGTTGTGTATTTTGTATACTAAAACCGAATTTCACAAAATCTAGATGAGCGTTGTTGCCTAAAATTGAGATTGACGCTCCTGAATCCAACAATCCAAATATTTCAAAACTATTTACTCTAAATTTCAAATATGGCCGAACATCATCTTTATTTGGTGCAAACAGAATCGTAGCGATCGAATTATAATTACAAAATTTCGTTATAGATTTACTATTTATATTTATTTTACTACGATTCTGGTCTATCAGTTTTTTGCCTGAAAGTGTGAACCAGACTTTTTAGCTTTATTATTGCTACTACAATTCGGGCACGTAGCTATTTTGACATCTGTCATACCGCAACCAAAACATCTTAGCTGTATATTCGTATTCGGTTTTGCCTTGCAATACTTAAAATTATGTCGAGTTTTGCCACATTTATAACAAACGGGTTCCCGTACCTGTGTGGATTGAACATTCGGTTGTTTATGGACATTGGCCGAAGTATTCGTGCGCTGCGCACAGGCATAACATGACTGCGATTTGTTTTCGGAACTCTTGGCAGTAGAGACAGAAACTGAATTTACAGGCTTAGCTTTGCCTTTGTACAAAAACTCACTACCAAGTACGTTCGAGGAGGACCTCGCAGAAGGTTCCGAAAACATCTCGGCTCGCTGTCTCGCGGCTTCTACTTTACGACAATTTTCTTTCAGTTCCGCTACCGAGGTGATGTTAACTAAAGCTAGCTGCTGTGATAAGTTGGGCCTAATGTTATGCAATAAGATTTCCAACTTCGCTTCCTCAGACAGCGGTGCTTTACGCCGTGAAAATAAACAAGACATAACCGCAAAATAAAGGTGAATAGGTTCATCCACTCCCTGTGTTCGAGACTGAATTTCACTTAATAACCTGTAATCATAATCAATAGGATCAAATTCCTTTAATAATAATGCTTTTAATTCGTTCCAGGTTGAAACTTCCTTCTTAATACCTCTGTACCAAAACAACGCCTTATCAACAAACAATTGTGCCGCTGAGTTGAATAACTTACAATCTGAAACACCATAAGCCAACTGAAGTTCATCTATCCGCTCTAAGAATGACCTGACATCCGTGATGCCATTAAATTTAATACCCCATTTTGAAACATTCTTATCGCCGGAACCTCAACATGTTGAAATTGTTCAACTGATTGCTGTGAATGTGCAGTAAACATCTGGTTGTCGTCATTTGGACCTGAAGATGGTATTGGAGCTTCGATAATAGCCAATAGTGACTCTAAGTTCGATGAAAGTTCTGACTTAAATTGAAGTTTAGCGACATCAAGTTCAATATTAACTCTAAACAAGCGATGATATAAATGGTACCCAAGTGCTTTTGATCTGTTCAATGAGTACTTATCATATGTTGTTGAATATCTGTCAACACATGACCTCAATTCAATTAACTTATCTGAGATAGTTTTTAGCTCATAATCAGCAGAAAATTCAGTATCCAATATAGCCTCCGAAGGACATTCAACAATCAATTTCTTAAGCTGTTTTCTCAAACCGTCAACTGTATTTTGTGGCGTTTCTGATCTAATTTTAACTTCATAAATCAACTCGTCTTTCAAAAGTGAGTAAAATTGAATAACCCGTTCCATAATTTACTGAACTGTGTACTAAATTAATTGAAATTAATGGCTTACAAAATTGAACTACTAGTTGTTACTCTGTTTCAACAATTGTTATATGTTTGTTATTCTTAAGTTATAATAAATTACTATTGCAAAATAAATGTTGTTTCACTACCTAAATTTTTATTGTTCAACACAATTCTCAGACACCAAAGTAGAAATAAACACAATGTAATGGTGTAATAAAAGTATGTAAGTAGGAAAGTAATTCAGTTTTCAAAAAAAATATTGCATTGAACTATCTTTGACTTAGGGCTTTGTACACCCAACGCAATTACTAAATTAGTATTCTTAGGTCACAACTATGTCATCAAAGGTTGGATAAATAGTATCACAAATTAATATCTAAATTTAAGCAAGATTTTAATATGATTTTTAAATTATATTATTCAATATTTAAAAAAAATGAAGTTAAACGAAATCTAGGTTTCCTTTCAAAGATAATGCAAATCTAGATGTATGTATAGCTAAGTTTCATACTAAGGTGATGATGTGACACTTTATAACTGTCAAAGAAAGTTCCTTTGCTTTCACAACTTGTAGGTTACTTTTACCTTTAAAAATGTTTATAAAAATTATAATTATCTCACATTGTGATGCAAAACATGGAAATAATAACTAAAACAGTGAAATTTCAATGAAATGAGGCATATAATTGCTAGATTACTTCATTCAAAGGTGATATTTTGTTTCAACCTGACAAACTAAATCTAAATAGTTGAAAATTGATGGCAGTTGATTCCTACACAAAATATTAGCCAAAATTACTCAAAGCACTCAAAATAACTCAGAATTAAACCAATGGGCGCCAATTGTCACCTCCTGCAGTCGATGCACCACAGGTTGTCCCTGCCCGGAAGAGGGAACGCCGGTGGCAATACAAAATGATACAAAAAAGCTGAAAGTAGCCTTCACTACACTGAAAATAGCAGAATATTGTCTGGAGGCGTGCTCTGAGTGATTAGGGCTCTAACTGAAGGATTGGAAGGAAAAATGTTAGTATTTAAGCACAATCTTTATTTCTGTTTTGACTCTATACAGCGCTAAGTAAATATAAATGTGAAACCACTTGTATTTTGATACCAGACAATTTACAAAATTGGTTTTAGCTCAGCCGCAAGCGGGTGTGACGCAGAAGGCGGTTCTTAGATGCTAGTTTCACAATTTATTTAAGCCTAAAGATGTTAGTCCCTAAGGAAATCAAAACTTGCCATCAATTTCAATTCTCAACTAACAAAATTTAAATCATAATTCCCTAATATAATATGTACTTAAAGGTTTCACCGACCTGGCCAGAGGCTACCTTCCTGTGACACCTGTCCGGCAGCAGAAGGATGAGCACAGTGTGAGACGAGCGCGATGCTGGGGCGTCGCCTCTATGTGCCAACACCGAAGATGGCCCGCACGGATCCCACAGGATGGAGATAAGTCTACTGGTCTCAGCAATGGAAGAAACGACGTGGCAAAAGCTAGGTGCAGATGGCACAGCTAAGGCAATGATGCTCCACAGAGAGGCTAGTTCTCAGAACACAAAATTAGATATATCTAGCCCGGAAATCTAAATCTAACTAAAGCTTAAGCTCCCAGATGGAGGTGCAAAAGGACAAAATCTATGTGAAAATGATGAGCATCAATTTAATCAAAATATTAAAAAGAATTCAGAATAAAAGAAGAAAAAAAATAAAAACCCTAACCGGCTGGAAAGAAGAAGAAATTGCTTCGATTAGATACTTGCAAAATGCAAAAGCATGTGGCAGAGAGGTTAAGTGATGTGGATGATTCTTACCGGAGTAGATCAACTGAAGCTCAGGATTTACTCGACGCTGGCTTTCCCACCCTCAGCCGCATGCAATGAATTTGATGCTGAAATTAACCACATGGATGAGAAATAATGCCTCGTGGATTGTACAGAATCTATCCAAAATCTCAGTAACCACATTTACTTACAATTGTATTGCAGCAACAAAATAAAATTCAAATGGGCTGCTTTTGAGCCACATCAGCCATAACAGCTCAGAATGGAGGCTGCCACCTTCGTCTCTTCTCGGATGCAAAATGATCTGTCTCTCACACATGATGGAGGCCTACTTCAAGAGAGATGGAGGCTCCAGTACAGCCCTACTCAAAGCTTGAGTGCACAACACTTGGACTATAAAAAACCCCTAAGAATTTCCCCCAAATACCACCAATTTTGTGAATGACATTTACTACACCAATTTATCACTAGATGTTATTAGCCTTCGATTCTGTATCAAATTTGTTATGTCTCTTTATATTAATAAATGTTATTCAACCATGTCCAAAATTACTTCTATTTCCCCTGAATTTAGATCAAAATCCCTGAAGTGACATCTCTACTATCTTGTTTATAAAACGCTCCAATCGGAGATGACCACATCCTCCTTCCAGTTACCAGCTTTAAAAAATAACGAAATACTTGCCAGATTAATCAGATCTTGGTCAGTTCGAGTCATTGGAGAAAACACAACGTTACAACACTCCGACGTAACCCCAAGCCACAGAGTAACTAATCCCAAGCCATAGGTCAAAAGCTAAAAACAATAATCTTCATCCGCAACATTACTAAGATCACTGCTTCTATTTTTAGCTTAAAAAAACAGTAAAGCGCCAAAACAATAATGCTCACCCACACCACAACATTATAACGATCACTGCTTCTTTTGTTTTTTTTTAGCTTCATAAAATGTATAGGTAGTTCTTGAAGGGGGGCACTCCGAACGGCCGTGTCTGTGACCCCGTTTAGAGAATACCTGGATGCAAGCAGGATGACCTGGCGCTTCCTAATTTCCATATAACCTCGTGTGAAACCTTCATTAAAGGTCCTATAGTATACAAACAAACAACGTTGTTGTCTAAGTAGCGTCGTGAGTCATATTTTTGGCGCGTGTCGTTTGTGAGTCATCCGCGAACCCTCGTGACGTCATCGAATCAACGTTGGTATCAGGTACTTCGTATCATCTACATAATTAATACTTATAATTTATAATATATAAATATTCGGTTTGATGAGTCATTCCGGTTTACTTTTGGTTCAACTTGCAAATTGATTTCTTATTAACTATAAAAGTTTTCTTGGGGAATTTGAAGCGGACTATATATGGCAGATCCTTGTCCCAAATCTTATCGAAGATAACTTTATCCGTCCACTTAAGATACTGATAGCAAATACGTTATGAAACCTATCAATTTTGTAAGTTATAAAATTCAAATTTATTTATTTATTTATTATGGTATGCCAACAGGTAAAATACTATAAAACTTGCACTACAACATATTAATAAGAAACAGAAGAGTATTCACCCGATTACAGGCAAACACAGCATGCATTAAACATAAACATACGCATGTCGCAAAAGACAAATTACTACAAAACAACACTTACGATATGAGCTAGTAACCATAAAAATAATAAAAATAAATAATAAATAATATATACAGGGTTATTTGTAATTCACTAGCATCCTTTTAACCCTAAACTCCTACCACTTAAACTAAACTAAACTAAATGTTTTTTGTTTTACGGCTTTTGTAATATTTTTGGTGTAATAACGTTTTGAAAATTTGAGATTTCCTGTTATTTTTACGATACTCTGTGTATTTGTATGGGAAAAAAAGTGCTTCATTTTAAAAAGTCGTAAAACAAAAACATTTGTTTGAGTGATAGGAATTCAGGGTTAAGAGGATGTCAGTGAATTAAAAATAACCCTGTATAATATAAATAATAGGAGAATCCGGTTCAAAGGACCAATATGGCCCATTTCTATTCCAAAACAACCATGCACAAATATGTCGGTATATCTATTGTATGTGGCGTGGCGTGGAGATATCTTGATGCTGGTCCATTTCAACAACGCACGACCAATGTCAGGCCATCGTGGCCGTATTGACTAACGCGCGGGCGCTTGCGATGACATTCACTATCTCTTTCTACGCTCATCTTTTACCGTGTCGGGTGTCAAAGAGAAATGGTGAAAACGATTGTGTTTCCATGTGAGTTAGACAATAAGACCTCAAACTCTGTATAATGCCAGATCAAGTTAATATTGTTATGTTTTGAACTTTCGCGATTCTCACTCATAATTAATATCAGCCGGGACTTGATCACGATTTTTTTTTGTACAGAAATACTTATCTCCAAATAGCAGTTTGTTGGCAGAATACGATATTGTCAGACGTCTACTCTTGACCACGGCCGCTGTAATGTGGTCGAAACGTCGAGGTAATTTTAGCAATATAGGGAGTCGTGTTTAAGACCCGGGTGACACCCTTCTTTCACCAATTCTTTTGTTCTGGAAAAATCCATGTCTCTTAATTAAGTCACACCTGATGACCTGAGATATTACTTTTGAGTGTTAGATATATTTTTCGCTTAAATACAAAGTTATGTGACGTTTTTTCAGAAATGTTATATAACCCCTCGATTCATACCAGATTATCATTGAATTCTTCCCGTTAAAGGTTCAAGTCCGAGACGGGCTGCAGGCTGCAAACTGCAACCGCATACTGCAAGGGACACCACTGGTTTGTATGAATGTCTATGAAAGCCATTATGTTCTGTACCTCTACCATGAGTTACACTAGTTTGCAGTGACCGTACTCGCTAGCGACGGCGTAAATGATTTGTATGGAGAATTGTACTTCCGTAAGTGACCGCTAGAGGCGCTGTACACAATTCTCTATACAAATCATTTACGCCGTCGCTAGCGAGTACGGTCACTGTAAACTAGTGTAACTCATGGTAGAGGTAACGCCATCAGAGTTGAGGCCACGCACACAACCACATCTCATGTAATGACAGCGGGATTTTGACATTGTGTTGACGTTTAACGACAACACAACGTCAAAATCCCACTGTCATTACAAGAGATGTGGTTGTGTGAGTGGCCTCAACTCTGGTGGCGTTACCTATAGAGGCACTGAGCGCGACTACACTGCGGCCTGCAGCCGCTGCACGCAGCCTGAGGCTGCGACGCGCAGCGGCCCTCTTGGAATTGTACCCTCCCGCGGCTGCGTCTATGATCCGCAAGGTATATGTAGGCCTTAATTTCAAATATCTAGCTTCAGTAGTTTAGGGTGTGCGTTTTTTGTCAATTGGTCTCGATAGAATAGATGAAAAAATTCGTAATCCCCCCCCGTAACCTTCCCGTTACCAGCCAAGCTGACGGCTCCTCGGCTCTTCATCTCCACGGCGTCTCCGAGATCCAGGGGAGTACTAGCGTGGTGGAAACACAACACAACCCCTTTTTATCCGGAGAGTAAAATCAGACCGGCGTTTCGAACCTACCCCTACGACCTTTTCGTGTGCTTGCGGCGTTTGGGAGAAATAAATGATTATTTTCTTAGTTAGATTGTTTAATTTATCTTCTCCCGACCCTTAAACGTAGCATTGGCTATCATATCGCTATTCCAATATTACTGATACTGAGTATGCATTATTCACTTTTAATTGCACTAACCCAAACGATGTACACACTGGTCCTTCGCGGCACACTTTCTAGCAGTTGCAGCTACTTTGCATGCACGCAGCGTGGCCAGAAAGACTCGTACGAAGACCTGACGACGCCAGAACACCCATAACTCAATAAGGCTACATGAGTCATTATCACTATATTCAAAATTGAACTTTGTTCCACAAGAGCAAGGAAAAGTTTTCATTGTTCCAAAAACGACACATGCGACGGTGTACTTTGAAAAACGAATTTTGATATCGCGTCGGTCTTTCTCTTACAGGACACTCGAACGAAGGAGCAAGGAGGACCGGAGGAGTTAACAAACTCCTGCCCTATATGACCAAGATTGAGGGCCGCGGAGTTATGGCATACTATTCACATAAATTTATAGTGGAATTTGTAATTTCCGGTTCAGGTGGTAAACATAAACGTGCTCCTGTTTATTATTGCTTCCTTCAATCTACTAATGGCTCGATGCTCGCACATGCGAAATATAGGTGTGAGCATCCAGTACTGTGATGTAGATCAATGTAGCGAGGTCTGTGACAGCTGTCATTCCCATACAATTAGGGAAAATGTTTTTGAAAATGGTCCGGGAAAAGCAGTGCTTAGGTCGGTGCACCCTGGTCATCGGTGAATGACTTCCTTGCTAATTATTGGTATTAGTCTCCAGTACCTGGGCGACCGAGCTCTGCTCGGGCAGAAACTCGGTACCAAGCGTTTTCCCAGAGATAAGACCAAGCTAGATCAATTTTTCATCCCCGAAAACCCCCAAATACCAAATTTCATCGAAATCGTTGGAACCGTTTCCGAGATCCTGATTATATACACCGGAGGGGGTGGGTGGGGGGGGGGGGTGAGTCACGTTAAACTATCGTCCGTAAACCGACTTTACAGACAACCGGCTTTTCCTGTTCTGTGCTCCCAATAGGGAACGTGCACATAGACGGTGCTGCCAACTGGTGCCATAAGGGTGCCATCAATTTGAATGTTTTACCTTGATAAGTTTGTTTTACTGTCCGCACAGCGTCTCTTCTGTCGCATTAGTGCTGCCGCCTATAGTTACTGCACGTTCCCTATAATACTTTTTCTAACAAAAAAGTAACTTTTTCTCACAAAAAAGTAACTTTTTCTCACAAAAGAAGAAACTTGACGTTTTCTCATAAAAAATAAACTTAAAAAAAAAAACAAAAATCTTGAAAAAAAAACGTGGAATCGAACCGAGGTCGGCTGGATCCGCGACTACCCGATTTCTAATGTGCCATTATGATCTGCTCGAAGTTGGCGAAATTTAGCTTTATATTCTAATGCAAACAAAAATAGCCGGAAAACACGAATAAAAGCGATTTTCTGAAAATGAAACATAGCTAGATCAGTTTTTCATCCCCGAAAACCCCCACATACCAAATTTCATCGAAATCGTTGGAGCCGCGTTTCCGAGATCCTGATTATATATATACATATAACAAGAATTGCTCGTTTAAAGGTATTAGATAGATACAACGTAAAACAGAACTAACCTAACCTATAGAGTTCTACAGGTTGATTTAAATAAAATCTGAAAAATTTACAGTTTCGACGGAAAAAAAAATATGATAAGCAAAAATTATGACAAGAAAAAATTAAGACAAACATTAAATTATGACTAAATATTTTATGCCACCAGACACGCTCCCGTACGTTCACTATGTATGGCTGATTCTGATTACATCTCCAGAATCACTGCAATTTCAAAAGGCATGTTGCAACTGCAATCTCCGTAAAGGAAGTCAAACAAACGCGCGTTAGCTTGTCTCGGGCCGAGGCTATTTCCGCATGTCATGCCGACCCATATAGAGGTCGAAGCGCTGAGATTAACATCGTCTTCGATAAACTGACCAGTTTTATTGTGCCTTTAAAATGATAAGCTTTGAAAAGTTGGTAACTTTAACTTGCAAAAGTCTTACTCGCCTTGAGTATAAGTCGTAGTAAGTCTGTCTTACGTACAATATAAGTTGGTTTAAGGTATCGAAGAGATTATCAGATTCTACTAATTATATGTTTTTTTTGTTCGTATTTGGTTACCTACCAAATAACAAGGTAAAGGTTTATAGTTAATTTAAGTAGGGTTGCGAACCGCAATTAAAAAAATACTAGGATTCGAAGCTGTATAAACGAGGACAATTAGATTTAATAACAGAACGCAGTACCAGAGTAGCAACATTTCAATTAATAAGTAGATAACTATAAATTCAAAATTTTAAAAACCCCTAACGCAATTACGTCACTCGTATGTTTGAACATTAAGACAATGCCCGTTATGCGTCTAAGATCCCTTCCTCAGCTAATAAAAGAGCTTGTAACTTTGAAACAGCTGAACCGATTTTGATGAAACATATCTAAGAACCATCGCCAAGAAACCTGTTTTCTATTAAAAAAAACCACGTCCAAAGCGGTGCACTCGTTTAAGAGCTATGATAACACAGACAGACACACACACATAGCGGTCAAACTTATAACACTCCTCTTTTTGTGTCGGGGGTTAAAAAAGAAAAATACAAAACTTACGCGCGACATATCCTTTATTAGAGTGTTTCTCAAATACCATCCAGGACGCCTCCGGACCTCAAAAAGGAGGACATGTTCCGGGAATGTAGGCTGGCAACCCTAATTTAGGTTAGCAGCACTTATGTTAAACAAACTCAAACAATTTGATTTGATAGATCGACGTAAACAATCAATTACATTTTGTATTGTCGACGACAAGTTGACGTAAAACAGTACAAGGAAGACTAGAAATGGATTAAAAACTGATAAAAGGAAAACAAAACAACAAAACGGGTGTGTAATGATCGGTATAAAAATAAATATTATAATTTCTTTTCATATAACAACATTTCATATAATTTTATAGGGTATAATCACTCATTTTATATAAATAACGTTTAGTATAATATTTAATTATATATTTTTATTTTGTATAATTATCGTTTGGTATAACACTTATTTCTGATAACCATCATATGGTATAACGCTTATTTCTGATAACCATCATATGGTATAATGTTCATTTTATGTACAAATAATATAACTATCAACCTAACCTAACCTACTTTTCTGGTAGTAATTCGTTTTTGTTGGAGGATGCAGTTCTAACCTAACCTACTTTTCTGGTAGCAGTTCGTTTTTGTTGGGGGATGCAGTACTAACCTAACCTACTTTTCTACCTAAATGAACCTTTGGTTTGGTTTTTTAATGCAGGGGGCTTCGCCCCCCGACCCCCCCCGTCCCCCCTATTTCTCTATGCCCTAATAGCTTACCCATGCAGAGTCGTTTTATAGGCTGTTATAAAAATGATCGTCTCGTTTTTGCAATAAATATAATATAGATATTTTTAGTATGTAGTAAATCTGATATTATGTCTCTAATACATTATATATCAACAAAGGTTCAAATGCCATTTGAACGTTATATAAAATAAACGTTGTACCATAAGTTCATTATAAAAAATATGTATTATACTTAAAGAACGTTATATTAAATGTTATTCGATGAAATGATCAGTATATGAAACAATAACTATATCGAATGTTAATATATTAAGTGTTGTTATATTATAACATTCAATAATTATATCAAATGAGCGTTATTGCGACTGAAATTATATCAAAATTTTTTAGATCTATTGTTACGCATCCATTTGAACCATTTCTCGTCGTCGGATTGACTTCAAAAATGGTATACTCGTACATGTGTAGATAGGACGCATCTATAAAAATACAGTCAACAAAAGTAGACTGCAAAAAAAATTGCTTTAAAATTTAATTAAAAATTAGAATAAAATCTTTTTTCCCTTTTTTTTTTAATTTTTAGTCGCAGTTTTTCTTGTCACCAAAATCGATGACATGGTTCCTAAGGCCCAGTTATTACATCGTGAGATTGTAAAACGAACGAATTTGTAGTGGTCAATCGGACCCCGCAATGCCATGGAACTTGCACGAATTTTCTTGCAGGTCACAGATTTTTGTATGTCTTATAGTTACAGACTTGCCCATACTGACCAATCTAACTATAACACGCGGTATAGAGTCCGAATCGCAGCTGACCGCGGTTTTTATCAAAGTAGTGACGATAATATTATGTGTCCTACAGACGTAGCACAAGCACGTGGTTACAGATTCACTTTTTGTTTGCATGCACTTTCCGTCACAGCGTCATGTAATATGGAATCGTAGAATTCCGTGAATAAAAGCCAACGCGACCGCGTCCAAACGAAAATAGAATTTTATTCCCGGCCCACGCTCCCTGGCCCCCATTGATGGAGGGCTAATAATACACAAATTGCTGGAAAACAACTGCACCTTATTAGGTATTAAGGGCCACTTGCAGAAAAAAAAATCTGGTTTTTTATTTCGTTTCACCTGTCACGGTATTTGTGTGTTATCAAATCAATCAAATTTAAATTGTAATTCACGGGTATATTTTATTACACATGTTTCCAGTGTTTCCTACAAGAAGTAGATGTAGCGAGCATGATGCTAGTAGTTATGTCGACAACATTAATGGCAATCGCGGTTGAGATCCCTAAGAAAATATAGGTACTGAGCCACATCACAATGGCGTTTTGCGAAGTTATTAGAAGCGTAGCGAAAGCGCGGCGTTTTCAACGGATTCCCCGCGAACGCCCAACGTAATTATCAAGGGGCGGAATTTTCATAACAAAAATCAAACATCAAGAGGGATTGACCATTGTATTTTATAGACTATCGATAATTAATTAACACTTAGCACGAAATGTTAAATAATTAAAAGAGAACTGGGAATTTTCATATCATAAATCAAAAGTCAAGGACTCAAGAGGTATCAAAGTCAAAGTCAAAATTCTTTATTCAATTTAGGTATCAAATTGATGCTCCTATGAACGTCGAAAAATCTACCACCGGTTCGGAAAAAACCCTGTTGAGAAGAAACCGGCAAGAAACTCAACAAGGTATATTTTTTTCAATCAGATCTACATTGTTATTAAATGACATGACATTGACCATTATGTTTTACCTATCGACTATTCCAGTTATCCATTTTATCGAATCTCTTCGCATGTTACAGACTTTTAACATTATTCTGTATCATTTGACCTCTTCGATAAGCGACTTGCATCTCCTTATTAAAATAAATTAAGTGGGGATTAATCATTGATAGTCGATAAAACACAGTCGTCAATCCCTCTTGAGGTTTGATTTCTGCCATAAAAATCCCAGGTCCAATTTAATTACCTAAAACATGTCGTGCTACATTAGCGACAATCAATCATCGATAGTCGATAGAACACAATGGTCAATCCCTCTTGACAATTGATTTCTGCTATGAAAATTCCGCCCCTTGTACTATCGCACCAGACGTCAGCTTGCCATTTTCAAAACAAATTTGCTTGCAGCCGTTGATGTTTATTGCTATGGATTGGTATGGGCAGATGTCTAGTCACTGTACGCAAACTGGGCCTTTAAGGTGCCAAGCTGGCGTCTGGGCCGATAGTACATAATTATTTAATACGTTGGGCGTTCGCGGCGAATCCGTAGCTCCGCCGCGGCGTACACGCCGCGCGTTAGCTCCGCTTTTAAAACGTTCGCAAATCACCAAATATGGCTCTTTGCGATACGGCTTAAAAACTAGCCCACATACAGTGGCAAAGCAACAACTTTTCTGACAGCCAAGAGTCCTCCTTTGGTACCGTTTCGTAGCCAATTTTCTCGCTCGTAGCTGGCTACGTAATGGGCCTGCGTAGTGCCGTTTGGTAACCAATTTGTAAGCTTGGTGACCAACCGCGGTTACGAATCGGTAATGAAAAAGTCTCATTTTGAAGCCAGTTACGAATTGGTTTTTTTTCCCGTTTCGAAGCTGGTTACGAACTTTTAGCTACGAAACGGTACCAAAGAGTCCTTGTTTATTTCCGTTGAGCAGGATGCGACTGCAGGCGGAGTGCGCCGATCGCGTTCGGAACAATTCGGGTTCACGACGTTCGTGACTTGCATATGTGCTGGTGACCTCCGGAAAATGGAGCGCGCCTTAAGGATAGGGTTGGCAGTAGTGTCGACCGAACATTGTCCGTAAAATATCCGTCAAAAAATAGGTCCGAAGATGAAACTAGATGCGTGGGTTTTCGTGCGGCGTTCGGGAGCAATCGGGGTCGTAGAGTGGCTCTGCTACTTACGCATCTGCTAAACATCGGTATCCTGGGAAAGATCCAAAGAAGACCAAGAAGAAGTACCTCATGGTATGGCTGCGGGCAACAATGTCCAAGACAAGGATAGCCTGAATGACGATAGAACACTAGTAGGAGCACCAATAGCACCATTAGAATCCGCACAAGAAATACCCACAGTCAAAGTTGCTGGCATCTTTTTTTGCCCGTCTTATTATCCCTTTCCAACTGGGTTAGTCAGAGTGACACGTATGAGACACCGATGCGCCTGCTTACCCTCCAAAATAGCTGTTTCCCTGATAAACATTCTAATTAATGGATATTTGTTTCGACTACATGTCACGTCGGTTCCATGTCGCGTTATAATTGACAGGGCTTGGGAATATGAATTAATGAACAGTTTTAAAACTCCTCAAGAATGGGTTTCTTCTGACTTCAACAGGACGGAATTATTTTAAGAACTTGGCAATCTTTTAGGGTTCCATACCTCAAAAAAGGAAGGAAGGAAGGAAAAGGACTTTGTTGTCCGTCTATCTGTCTGTTAAAACCTATTTTCTCAGGAACGCGAAGAGGTATCAAGTCCTCCATCATTTGGACCTGTGTGTGTGGATGTGGAGTTTCCAAGTTCTTGCGATCGTAAGACCGCGAACTGGAAGCCAGCGGGCAGCGGGGCGGGCAGTGGAGCGGCAAGCGTGTTCTCTTTTCATTGCGAGGCCGACACACTCGCCACACAGTGGATACCTCGCAGAATACGCAATGAACAATGCAAACGCTGCTGCGCCGCTATCCGCTGGCCTCTAGTTAGCCTTCTGAAAGTTTTTATCTTAAAAAACCATGGGGATCAAATGCTATCAGATACTTTTTGTTGGCTTAAAATATTTGTAAAGAAATAAGGCCTTACAATACAAGTCAATCACTGCCCCGCATAAAATATCTTTGTTTTTGATAGAACTAAAACTTTTTTTTTTTGCTTGCTTTTGAAGACCCTCAGTCCGACACGCATTTGGCCGATCGGCCAAGAAGGATCCTTCTTAAACACGCTCACCATGAAATTTGCTTACAACATCAACATAACTAATCGTAAATAAAACAGAGGCCCATGTGCCAACCCTAACCGCGTAGGTATGAGGAGGTCGCAGTCTTTCATTCAAAGAAAACGTTTCTGAATAGAAACGCGGCGTCAGCATCATACGTGGGAGGATGCATTAGCGATGGAAAGAGATTGGTGGAGGTGCGGTTAGCGTACGACACCGTAATCGCCGACCCGGAGCGAAGGACAATTATGCACGATCCCTGATAATTCAAAGCCTTATCACAATTACACGAGGGTTTGATTTATCAGGACGTACATTATTGTTACTCTCCGAGTCGATAATTACAGATCGTACATTAACCGTACCCAATATCATCATCATCATTTCAGCCGAAAGACGGCCACTGCTGAACATAGGCCTCCCCCAAGGCTCGCCAAACAGATCGGTGCCGTGCCATCAGAATCCAACGCGATCCCGCAACCTTAACCAGGTCGTCGCTCCATTTTGTTTGAGGCCTACCTACACTGCGTCTTCCTGTCCGTGGACGTCACTCGAGAACTTTTTTGCCCCAACGGCCATCAGGTCTACGAGTAATGCATTTATTACATAAATACAGAATACATGAAATAAAAGTTGTACTTTATTCTGTGTGGAAGAATTGGGATGCACCAAAAAAAATAACCTCTAGTTTTTATATTTTTTTTGGAAAGAATAGGATATTTTAAGACACCATTTTCATCGATTTTTAATTTGGTTGAGTATTTAATTTTATATATATTTTTTTAGAAATACGTTGAATGACGTCACAGTGAGAGAGCCACGTTCCATAGCCTAGAAAAATTCAAGTCGTACATAACATAATCTGTGGCACTACCACGGCACTACTGAGACCCTACTACGAAGTGCATAATTCGAACTTCGTTTCATGCCGTCCCGCTCACGCTAATATGATTTGACACGAGAGTGAGAGGGATGATACGATACGAACTTCGAATTTTGTAGTAGTGCCCCTGATTTGTCTTGTCACTGTCAATATTACAAGCACGGCTTAGGGTCCTAAATGAACCATGACAAAATAGTTTTATTTATTTCTCTTCTTTTAGCTTCGATTATTCCTGTTTGTTTAATGGTGTGATAGTAAATAGATATTTTTTATTAAAATCTGATATTTAAATTCTTTCATATTTACTTGTAACGTAGTAATTTAATAATTAAATTTGTAAAAATACATTGCGAGTATTGTATACATTTCGGACTTTATGATAAATGACAACTGTTTAAAGCCAGGTGTGCATCATGTGATTAAAGTTCTGTCTTTGTCACTCTTTGCTATTATAAGCAGGACAGCAACATTTCAAACTGTCAATTTGCTTTAGAGTGTAGACCTGCTTTATATCTGCCTTTGTGACGATTCACTGCAGGGGTCAAATAAAGGTCATTAATTAAATTTTCTTTATTTAATTCAGATTATCATATTTTTGGAATCTGATTTCTGAAAACGCTTCACAAAGCCTATTTCTCCAAACGGTTTTCGATTTATTATACGTTGCCAAAAATTGGGACATCCCAATTGGATATCCTATATACAAACTTTGAATGAACCATATAAGTATGTAATGTACTGTGCGTTGTCTGGCACTCTAGTTGTCAAAAAGGTTTCAGTTAGAAAACTATTGATATCGAGGTATGTAGGCAAGCCCTTTGTTTACAAACGAATTACTCACGTCTCGGAAAACTCCGAAATATGTCGAGTATGCTTACGTAACTCATACGTGAGAGGTCAGCAATGTTTGTTTACATAGTGGTACAAAAGGAGTAATGCCCACTGAAAAACAGGAAAGGGAAGTAGAAAAAAACGGCCAAGAGCATCATCATAATCAGCATAATCATAATAACATTAAAAACTATAAATTAAAAATTTTAAAAACCGCCAACGCAATGTTTGAAGATAAAGATCGCTTCCGCAGCTGACAAAAGAGCTTATAACTTTGAAACGGCTGAACCGATTTTGATGAAACATGTCTAAGAACCATCGCCAAGAAACCAGCTTTCAAATAAAAAAAATCGCATCCGAATCGGTTCACCCGTTTTAGAGCTATGGTGCCACAGACAGACACACAGCGGTCAAACTATTTATAATATAACACCCCTCTTTTTGTGTCAGGGGTTAAAAAATAGGACCCTAGTATCTTCAAATCAACTTCATTTGACCTATTACATGTTCCCCTAAAGTTCAACAACATGAAAAAATAACTAGACGCACAGTCAGCTGCATCCAAAATTTGTATGCAGTGGGGGTCACGTTTCTCTGCAGGCGACTGTACGAGGCTAAAGCACCAACAGGTGTGTCATAACTGGGCACGTACGAGTGTTCTTTTACGATCATCGACTAATAGGAGTAGTCATCATTGCATTGCGTCATCGGGCAAGAACACATGATTCACAGACACTGTTTACATCATTAGCTAGTCGGAATAAATTGAATATTAAATTTTAATGTTCCTGAAGATGGCGCTCGCTAGCACATCGTCTAATCTTCTCTAATATATAAAAATCTGGTGTCACGGTGTTTGTTATCGAACTCCTCCGAAACGGTTCAACCGATTTTTATTATGAAACTTTTTTCTCTAAACTCGGTAGGTCTGAGCAGACGGAGTCGCGGGCAACAGCTAGTCTAATATATAAAAATCTCGTGTCAAGGTGTTTTTTATCGAACTCCTCCGAAACGGCTTGACAGATTTTATCATTTTTTTTTGGAAATATATGGTAGGTCTGAGAATAGGTCGTAGGACTAGGTTATAGACGGAGTCGCGGCAACAGGTAGTAATATATATTTAACTGTCTTGTGCATCAGTGTTTGGTTTAGTAAATTTATATGTTGCTGTTGCTGTGTATCTATCCCACTAATATTATAAATTAAAAAGTTTGAGAAGATGTTTGCATTAGGCCAACAGGTTAACATTAGGTTTCTTGTGAAGGTATTATTCTAACGCGAGCGAATCCGTGAGTTTAAACCAGTTTATCAATATTAAACGTGCATTCTATGTATGCTTACTTTTCTGCATTTCTGTTATTGTTTTGATTAATGTGAAATTAAACATTATTATGCCGCCTGACATTTCTATTGATCTTTTTATTAGCTCTGTGTTTCACAGCGTGATGTAATGGTCTTTTTTTGGGTTTGCATTTGACCTTGTTCTCACCTGGGTGAGTGACGGCGATTCAAAAAACGTTTGTCTCGAAGATGCAATTTTAAGTGTGAACTCACACTTCAAATTGCTACCAAGTTACTATAAATATAGTCAATGTCAAACCAGCTGCCAAATCATAACTAAAGGGGAGGGCAAAGGCAAAGGGTTTAAGGGGGCTCCCATACAACAAACGTGATTTTTTTGCTCGATATTTATAACGGCAACAGGTAGAGACGCTTGAAATATTCATATAATATTTAGTTATATATTCACTTTAAAAATAAATTTTTCAATTAATATAAAACAAATATTTAAAGGGGGCTCCCATACAGCAAACATGATTTTTGTGCCGTTTTTATAGATAATTATACGGAACCCTTCGTGCGCGAGTCCGACTCGCACTTGGCCGGTTTTATTAACTTGCAATGTATTGTATGTATCTACATATATGTACGAGTCAAATCTTGCAAATCAAATTTAACTCACTTCCCGGTTTCCGAATGAGCTGAAATTTTGCATGCATGTATAAATCGGATGACAATGCAATATCATTATGACATGGAGGTGATCTGACGATGGAGCTGGAAGGCGTCCATCTGAAAACTCCGTAGTGAAACGACATAACCCCATCCTGTTTGGCCTAGTTCGATTCGCCTTGACGAGTACTTTGGTAATTAGGGGCAAAATCACAGACCGCAAAAAAACGTGTATTAAAAAATAAAATTTTTAACAAACTTATTTGGGTTGACTACACAAAGACACGTGTTCTTGCAAAACAAAGGTCTAAATCGACATAACCCCATCGAGTTTGGTTTCGTTCGATTCGTCTTGACGAGTACTTTGGTAATCAGGGGCAAAATCACAGACTGCAAAAAAAACGTGTAAGAATTAAAAATAGAATTTTTAACAAACTTATTTGGATTGACTACACAAAGACGCAGTGTAGGTGGGCCTCCAACAAGATGAAGCGTCGACCTGGTTAAGGTTGCGGGATCGCGTTGGATGCGATGGCACGGGACCGACCCGTTTGGCGAGCCTTTGGGGAGGCCTATGTTCAGCAGTGGACGTCTTTCGGCTGAAATCATGATGATGACACAAAGACACGTGTTCTTGCAAAACAAAGGTCTTAGCGTTTGACCCGCGGCGCCGCGGTCGGTGACCCCGCCACTTGCCGCTCGTTACTTCGCGACATGAGGCACTTGAGTGCGGATGCTGGCTCAGGCTTATAGCTTACTACTGGGGACTCGCCCGTCTTCACATTCTGAGTATAATTAAAAAAAAACCGGCCAAGTGCGAGTCGGACTCGCACACGAAGGGTTCCAGTACAATTATCTATAAAAATCACGTTTGTTGTATGGGAGCCCCCCTCAAATATTTTTTCATTTTAATTTAATGATTTATTTTTAAAGTCAATTATAATTAAATATTCTGTGAATATTTCAAGCGTCTAACTGTTGCCGTTATCAATATCGAGCAAAAACGAGCAAAAAAATCACGTTTGTTGTATGGGATCCCCCTTAAATAATTATTTTATTCCATTTTTTAGTATTTGTTGTTTCGGTATCCGCTATAGCGGTAACCGAAATACATCATCTATGAAAATTTCAACTCTCTAGCTATCACGGCTCCCGAGATACAGCCTGGTGACAGACGGACAGACGGACAGACAGCGGAGCCTCAGTAATAGGGTTCCCGTTTTTACTCTATGGGTACGGAACCCTAAAAAAAAGAGGAGGAGGCCTGAGCCCTGAGTGGGACGTGAAGAGGGTAGAAAAAAACGAACGCTAATTGTAGGGCAACTACCTTAAATATTGGAAATAGGATATACTTCGACTTGAAGTTTAATCATCATCATCATAACAGCCTATACCTGGTGCCGCCCATAAGTGAATCAATAAATTTAAACGATGATTCCTTAGCTTATCCGAAGTTACCTTGACCTGGTCCTAATGCGCCAAAATGCTTAATCTCAGAAAAATAGTAATTTAAAGTTACAATCTTTAACCAATGAATTTCATCATTGCGAATTGTCAGTTATCGGTCGTTAGATGTCTTGGTACGGGGCATTTCCTTGGTACAGGGGCGATGTTATTTTTTTTTATAAATATTTATTTATAAACATTTAGATCTCTACAATCTGCGCCTATTTAAACTTTTTATTAACCTTACGTTGTTGAACTTCAAAAAGTTCAATATTACTATCTCGCACCTCCACAGAACATAAACCATACATTGCAAGTGAAACCTTGTCTTTTCATTAAGAATGAGTTGGTTACTCTATTACTACATGTTAGAGAGAGAGATGAGAGAGAGAGATGTTTATTTACACATATTCGATACACAGGAAATACAGTTGACAGGAAAAGATACAAATAAAAATCATCGAAAAGTATAAAAATGAAAAGTATAAAAGTGTTACATTAATGTCAAGTTGGTAAACAAATCAAAATAATTTAAAATTACATCAATGAAATTAAATTACGATGCACGTGAATTATGACGAATCAAGAGCAAATGCAAGCCGATATTTGAGTTAAATAACGCATACGAGGATCCTCCGATTGATACCTAATATTCGTGTTGTTGTCACGATCACTGGATGTGTTCTGATTGTGACCGCGGGTGTGCAGCATACGATCCATGGGCATTTTTGCTATAAAAGTACAAGTTATCTAGTGAAGAAGTTACTTACCTGGTGAGATAAGCATAACTTTACTATTGTCAGTGATATTATCATGATGCACTTTTTTGTTGGTGACGTTAAATAAACAGGATAAAGTTATTTTAGTGTTTTAATCATTCCGCCCACACCTAGGTACTTGGTACTTGATGAGGAAACTATTAGTTACGTAATTTTGAAAGAACTGATTGTTTAATTAAGAACTACGCAAAATATTGGTGGATTTAGTTAATTTTCAATTGATAACGATAGTAAATGTCAACGTCAAGTACTTCGACTTGACATGACGGTGTGCAGTACATAGCTGGCCCGATTAATTCTGTTATAAAATAACAGATTCTTTTTTTTTTCATTTTAAAAAATTTAAACCACTTTGACTTAATTACTGATTAGTTAATGGATGCATAATTTAATTTATTGATCGTGTTACTGGATACACCCTGTATACGTCCCACTGCAGGGCACAGGCCTCCTCTCAGAATGAGAGGAGTTGGGCCAAGTTCCCATGCGGATTGGGAACTTCACACACACCATTGAATTTCTTCGCAGGTGTGAAGTTTAATACGAATATGAAGTTTTGTGTGTTTGGTTACTTCGAATCTTGCAAGGCAATTTTGAACCACTTTCAGATGTCAGATTGATAATGAAAGTACTTTTAGCAAAAAAGCTTGTATTGAAATTTTTTTTTTTTTAATAAAAAAATATTCACAGCATAGTGTGGCGAAAGATCCGTTTCATGTCTCAAGTGTTACCACACGTTTATCACGTAACATCTGTATCGCGATGATACGACTAAGTATTTATTGCTAAGTCGATTGTTTATCAGTTACAAATACAATACAAATGATAAGATTAGTACAAAATTCAATTGAAACCAACGCCAAGGTTGTGATTTTGAGTAGCTTCTTATGTTCAAGGCTATTCCAATGCTCTTAGGTACCTTACGGATGTTTATCCATTGCTTAGAGCATAACACAAGATATACTCGCCTTTTGACTAGGTTCACTGTGAATTGTCCCGTGATATTTATTTATTACAAGAGGGCTTGAATTATGATGTCGTGAATTATTGTCGTTCATTCAGGGTCGACGAATACGGGTTGTGTTTTAATCGCACCTCATATTCGTTGAAAAATCACCGAGCCACATGCCATTAAGTTGTTGTAAGCGTCGTGGCGAATTGCTCCAGCGGGGACAATTACGTGGGTTATTATAACGCGACGTCTCATGGCGTCATCGGCGAGCTATGACGGGCTGCCGCAAGTTATGGGACAGAGATGAAAACGATTAACGCAAGAAAAAATCATCATATCAGCTAAAAGACGTCCACTCAGGGGCGTACCTACCGCTGTATCAGCCGTTTCTTTTGTGGTGGACGTAAGTCAATCACGTCGCGGAACTCTTGTGTGCCCTAGGGTCATGTATCGGACCAAATGTGCTCGTCGTCAGTATGATGCAATGAGTTGCAAACTCTATAATGCAATTCACAAGGTTAATCCGATTTACAGCCTAAGTAAATTTGAAGTGAAGAGAAAACTGACGACTTGGCTCCTTGAATTGGAATATGAACAAGTTGAAGCTTATGTATCTGTGTGAATAAACTCATTAAAAATTTGTTTGATGTTAAGCTTATGAGAGACTTGGAATTGTTTTTGTTTTAGATGTGATCATATATTTGATTTTTGATTTTCTTTTTTTTTTTACTATTTTTATTTTTGTTTTTCTTTCTAAAATTTTGGCGTAGGTGCATACATTTTGCATAATTTAGACACGTTTTTGTGATGCCTTGTGTACATGGATGCGTGCTAACTCCTATAATACAAGTTTTTACTTAGCTTAGGAGTTAGAGGGTTTACTGTGGTGCGATTATGTACAACAAAGGTTTCATCTGTGAACAGATAGTTATAATTTGTTTGTATTCTGCTATTGTTTCCTACCATATTGTTACCTGTATTCTTTATATCCTAATTATACGGGGCCCCAGGCTACAGAGGCCCCTAACGTGTGTAAGAAAAAATTAGTAAAATGTTGTCCATACTGTGACTTCCCTGGAATACCCTCCCAACTAATTTTGATACAGTGCCCCTCCAAGGCACGCTACGCCACTGCGTCCACTGCTGGACAAAAATCAAATAATGGAATGTTTAGATCTGGCCCATTGCTCTAGATACGAATGCGCGACTTGCGACGATTAAAGATCTTAGGAAACGTTTAGACTTTTTTTGAGATATGGCTATACCTATACCTGTACTCGCACATGCTTTTAATTAGCTAGACCCAGAAAGTCACGCGAAGTCTTAAGGTGATTAGACCAGGACCGCAAGTTCATGCAGACTATCAAGCACGAGTAAAGGAAGGTTGCCCACCTCGGACATGGTTCCGCCACGTGAGGTACGACTTACTACGGCAAAGTTGTTGGAAAACGCATTGTTAGCCGAAGCAAAAAAGTCTTGGTTGAGAAACATTCGACAGAGGACCGGAGTCACGAGTGCTGCTGAGCTGATCCACCTCGTGAGGGACAAGAAGAAATCGCTCGTGCCTAAATACCACGTTCACAAAATACCAGATTTTTCAAAATACTACATTACCTATTTACCACATTTCTAGCTTACGAAGATTACTCAACAAAGTGATTTTTTAGTAGAATGTCTTATTTTGGACATCTGGTTTAATGGGATTGTAATAAATGGGTAATGTAGTAATTTGTAAAATCTGGTATTTTGGGAACGTGGTGTTTTTGTTTTAGGCACGAGCGTAAGAAATATTTATTTATACTATTCGATATTTATTTGTATATTTCCTGTCAAATTCATTTTTTTTCTGTGTTTGTATCGAATATGTGTAAATAAACATCTCTCTCTCTCTCTCTCTCTCTCTCTCTCTCTCATATTCGGATTAGATGGTGGACCTTCAGTAATTGGAGAGGTACTAGTAGAAGAAGAAGCTGGATAAAGGCCTCCCTCGAAAAGTTCCACAACAATCAGCACTGCGTTGCCCACATCCAACTCGTTCTTGCGACCTTTGCCATTTCATCGGTCCATATTTGGGGGGGGGCGAGCATTCGATCTAGCTTAGTCTTATCTCTGGGAAAACGCGTGATTTCGAGTTCAGCCGCCCAAGTACTATATTCCAAAAACAGTACTTCCTTCTACGACT
This sequence comes from Archips xylosteana, assembly GCA_947563465.1. Taxonomy (NCBI): domain Eukaryota; kingdom Metazoa; phylum Arthropoda; class Insecta; order Lepidoptera; family Tortricidae; genus Archips; species Archips xylosteana. The sequence continues at coordinate 2,297,242 of OX387355.1, forward strand.
AACACTACTTTTCCTCGCATGTTTATTTTCAAATGATTTTCCATTTATTCACGTATAGGCGAAAAGTTGACCTGTTGTATGTAGTAGTAATGTGTCCGTATAAACAAATTGACGTTCCAAATTAGAAAAACCGGCCAAGTGCGAGTCGGACTCGCGCACGAAGGGTTCCGTACAATTATCTATAAAAATCACGTTTGTTGTATGGGAGCCCCCTTAAATATTTTTTTTATTTCAATTTAATGATTTATTTTTAAAGTCAATATTCGGACATAGCTCGAAGAATCGCTAGACTTAAGTGGCAGTGGGCAGGGCACATCGCCCGTAGAACTGACGGCAGATGGGGCCGAAAGGTTCTCGAGTGGCGTCCGCGGACCGGGAGACGCAGTGTAGGTAGGCCTCCAACAAGATGGAGCGACGACCTGGTGAAGGTAGCGGGAACGCATTGGATGCGGATAGCGCAGGGCCGATCTGTTTGGCGAGCCTTGGGGGAGGCCTATGTTCAGCAGTGGACGTCTTTCGGCTGAAATGATGATGATGATGATGATTATAATTAAATATTCTGTGAATATTTCAAGTGTCTACCTGTTGCCGTTATCAATATCGAGCAAAAACGAGCAAAAAAATCATGTTTGTTGTATGGGAGCCAACTTAAATATTTATTTAATTCCATTTTTTAGTATTTGCTGTTATAGCGGCAACCGAAATACATCATCTGTGAAAATTTCAACTCTCTAGCTATCACGGTTCCCGAGATACAGCCTGGTGACAGACGGACGGACGGACAGCGGAGCCTCAGTAATAGGGTTTGCGTTATTACCTTTTGGGTACGGAACCCTAAAAATGACTTAAGCTTCATATCAATTTTGTGCACTACTACATACAACAGGTCATCTTCTTAAGTTTTTCACCTATCGCTTTGCTAATTATTTCTCGCTCACGTCCATGACTTACGACAGTGGCTGTCTTGGCTGCGGCGTCATTTGACCTTTGTTAAAGAATCAGAGCACAAAAAAGAAAAAAAAAAATCCGCATAGATAACCATCCATAAGATAGGTCACGATTCCTCGCTTAACATAGTGAAGGCATTTGGAGCATCATTAGGGAAATTTTACTGTATTCAACTAAGTTTATGTATTCATTTGCAAAATAATAGACTTCACGATGAAGCTAAAGGCTAAAACCGGCCAAGAGCGTGTCGGATACGCCCAAGATAGGGTTCCGTAGCAGGTACGAAAAAATCTTTGCATACTTTATTAATGTGGTTGTTTTGGTCCCAACTCCCACCGCGCGCAGAATTTCAACGTCGGCGGTACAGCGCCATCTGTCGGCGAATTGGGTAACTAGTCTACTAGAACTAGTATGTATGTTGATGGTTTTTCAGATGTAATTCTTTATTATATGAACCGATTTCAATTTTTTTTTTTTTATTTGTTTGAAGATACTGTTAGCGTGATCTTATAGGTACTTAAAGAAAAAAAAATTCTTGCAATGGCGGTTAAATTACAATCTTAATTTAGAAATATTTTTTTACAAAAATTTAAAAACTGCTCAACTGATTAAGTTTAAAATAATTTACCTAGAAAGTTTTTATTAAGTTACTCTTATGTGATTTTTTTCATATTTTTTAGACTTGCTGTTCAAAAGTTAGAGGGGGGGGACACATTATTTTGAACTTTCGGAGTGAATATCTCCGAAAATATTCACTTTATCAAAAAATGGTTTTAGCAAACCCCTGTTTATTTTCAAATACCTATCCAATGATACCCCACACTATAGGGTTAGTCGAGAAAAAAAAAATCACCCCCACTTTACTTCTATGGGAGGTACATACCTTAAAAAATTTTTTTTTAGTTTTGTTTATATAATCACTTTGTCGGCGTGACTGATATATATATTCATGCCAAATTACAGCTTTCTAGTACGAACAGTCTCTGAGCATAGCCGCGGACGGACAGACATGGCGAAACTATAAGGGTTCCTAGTTGACTACAGAACCCTAAAAAAGTGAAAAACCGGCCAAGTGTGAGTAGGACTCGAGCTCCGGTTCCGTATTTTATTGGAATGTTAAAATATACGCCCTGCTTCTAAGCAAAATGTACGTAGTGGGGGTTCGTTTTCTAGTGTTGGTGTCGCCCCTTTTAACTTTCAACATTTCAGCCGAAAGATGTCCACTATGAAAACCCTGAAGTTGTATGACTCCATGTGTACCTATTGTGTGTGTGTTTATTTAAGTCACATTTTGATAAAATCTATACTAATATTATAAAGCTGAAGAGTTTGTTTGGTTGGTTGAACGCGCTGATCTCAGGAACTAGGTACTGGTTCATCATCATCATCATTTCAGCCGTAGGACGTCCACTGCTGGACATAGGCCTCCCTTATTGATGCCCAATCATTACGATTGGAAGCGGTTTGCATCCACCCTGAACCTGCGGCCTACACCAAATCGTCCGTCCATTTCGTTGGTTGGTGGACGTCCCACGCTGCGCTTGCCAGTCCGTGGTCTCCATTCCAGAACTTTTGGGCCCCAACGGCCATCTGTTCTGCGTGCTATATGGCCTGCCCATTGCCATTTCAACGAAATTGAATTTTCACTGGTTTGAATTGAAAAATTATTTTTGTGTTGATTAGTCCATTTATCGAGGAAGCCTACATTAAAACATCACGCTACAACCGATAGGAGCAGAGCATAAATGATTAACGCGGACGAAGTCGCGGGCACCTACTAGTAAGTAACACATTGCTGCTGAGGTTTACGTTGGCATCTTAAACCCATAGGCCGACTAATCAAATATAATCAATGACAGTGAGATTTTGGTGATACTCCCGTTGAAGTTAACACGTAGCCGTTAAATTCGAAGTTTCTATCGTGTCGTCCCTTTCACTCTTGTGTTTCATACTATTAGCGTGAACGGAACACCACGATACGAAATTAGAAAATCGAATTTCATAGTATATATAAAGGTTCGGCCATACCGCTGCGGTAATACGGCGACGGTACAGAATCGCAGTGACGTACCGTAAACGTCATACTTTACCGCATGCTCTCCATAGTAGTCGTGACGTTTACGGCACGTCACTGCGATTCCGCACCGTCGCCGTATTTTAAGCAGCGGTTTGGCCGAACCTTAAGGCCAGCCATCAAATTACCATGGCAAGCGCATCTCGATCTAACATGTGCATGTGCATACTACTTAACAGACATTAACCTTACGTTAACGTCTCGTAATTTTACAGTTACTATTACTAGTCATTTATTTTAATTAGAAAACTATAATCAGCTTCTTAATCTTGTTTAATAAACGCATGCGATGATGGCGACAAATTTTTCGTTTTACGACAAGATTATTAAGCTTATATCGTATGCGATGCGACTAATCGTAATCATACTAGTATTGTAAACGAGGAAATTTGTGAAGATGTTTGGGTGTTTGGTTGTCGCATTGACGGCTTGACGTACAGATAGATAAATCCATTTCCAACGCCTTTACGCCGCGGGTTAAAGCTTATCCATACTAAGTTAATGTTATAAATGCGAAAGTATGTCTGTCTGTCTGTTACCTCTTCACGCTCAAACCGCTCAACGGATTTAGATGAAAATTGGTACAGACATAATTTGCGACCCGGGAATCAACATAGAATAATTTTTAATCCAGAAAATTCCATAGTTCCTGTGGGATAGCGACCAATGAGTTCTTCGTAGACAAGAGTCGCGGGCAACAGCTAGACATCTATAAACATGACTAGCGATATGACCACATTGGCCAGGAGAAATGCAACAGCTAGTAATATACAAATTGTTTCGCCCCAAAATCGTGTCAGCAACAAAACTATTAACAGGCGATAATTGAAAACAAAACAGGTTCTAATACCATCACGACACGTGTCGGTAGCATTCTTCCGATAACACCGACGATAAGTAGTCATTAGAGCCCAGGTAAACGTGACCGTTCATCGGTTATCTAGGCTTCCAGCCCGCCGGCTAATATGCACTAAAACAATATACTGATAAACATAGTTGATAGATAAAAGAATATAAAAGTTGATGAACAACGGTCGTCAGGCAATATCGAATCCTTTGAAGTCTGACCTACCACCGTAGAATGTTATCACAGTGCAGCAGTGTTTTATAATATAATGGATTCCCTTGCCATGCAATGCGATATCACTGTGCTACAAATTTCAATAATAGTAATAAATATCGTGGGACAATTGACACCAATTAACCTAGTCCCAAACTAAGCAGCAAAAAAAAGAATAGTCCAAATCGGTGAAGTTGTTCTCTAGTTATAGCATGATCCAGGGAAACAAGAAATCATTTTTAAAAGTATTTCAAATTCGGAATTTTAAATTCAACTGCCAGTTTTAATTTGTTCACACGAGCGAAAGTGCCAAATAAAAGCAGAATATGTGACCCTCACTCGTTCGCTATTGGATCTTTGCTGGTATCCAATGACATTCCATTGGCCGTGTCTTAAACAAATCAGCGGTTTACCGAACAGAAATTCAAATTACTCAATTCCAGCTTATGTGTTCGGAAACATCAGCAGCAATTGACAATAACATTGTCCACAAAAGCCGAAGACCAACCGTCGGCATTTCTGTAGAAATAAATTTAATTCTCCGCGGATTTTACGAGCTCTCGGATAGAGCCATACTGTTATTTACTGATGTCTGAGGTAGGAGCGAAGTAGGAAGCAAATTGGAAAAGCCTTTGTTGTACCGCCGCAACAAAATGGCCGTCTTCAAGCTTCATTTAGACGATCCGAGAACTATCATGGTTTTGCTGCATTGCCGAGCCGTGCGGTGAAGTTTATGAAGTGTCAGTCATCGACGCCAATGTACTGCAACTCTAACATTTCTCACACCATCTAAGTGAGGTTTTACTGTTTTAACGCGTTGGCTGCTTACCTTTCTTCACCTATGGCACTGGTCCCACTGCCGGCGACGAGCGGTAAACGAGTAGAATTAGAAACCAGAAACGAGTGGCCGAGCGGCGAAAAGCGAGTGTGTAGTTTCGATAGTTTTGTCGCTCGGCTATAAGCGAGTGTTTGAGTGCGACGGGCAATTGTACGGTAGAGTGATCGCTCTGATCGCCAAACGTTCATCGCCGAATACCGCTGAGCGAGTTTTATCGTTGATAGCTTTTATCGCTGCGATCAACTAGTGAAGAGAGAGTCCTCGCCGGCAGTGTGAACAGCCAGCGATGAACTATAAATATATATATATGACTCTCTTCTATATAATATTTATGTATCTTTTCTTGGGCGAGTAAATCGCCGATAGCTCATCGCTTACTCGCCGGCGGTGGGACCGTGCCTAAGGGTCATTATTCGAGCGTTTCAACTTCACTTGCATGGTCACATTTTTTACTAATTGGCTCCAAATCGTTTTCGGTTATTTATCAGACTTCCTGTACTTCTCCCAGATAACTCTGGAAAATGTGTCAGAATCTTCTGCTATTTGTACAAAAATGTGTCCACGGAAGTGAGACGGTTGATACGCTCGAATAAAGTGTTGCTCCCAGCCCCATACAAATTTAGTGGTCCCACCGGTGATGCTTATGGCCGCACAGAGAGGATTACGTGATTGGTGACCCAACCAGTGATGCTCATGGCAGCCGACGTACATGTTAAGCCATGAAATGGACGACAGCGGGCTGCGGTACGGGGAGCGTTTTCTCTTTTCATTGTGTCTGATGCCAGGTGACCACTGTGCGACGAGTGTCTCTACCGCACAATGAACAGGGAATACACTCGCCGCTCCGCTAGCCGCCTCGCTGCCCGCTGGCACCCAGGCCGCAGGTCTTACCGGGGCAGTGATTTAATAAATGAATGTACCCACCCGTACCACGACATGCGATAGCTCTGCGGTTCTTCAGGGTTATGTCTTTGTTTAAATGTGAAACAACGGTCGAAATCCGACTGCAACGGTTTTATTTGTAGTACAGTCAGGTCTGGCGATATAGTGATATATCCATACCAATCATTTGACATACTTTCTATGAGCTATCAAAACGTGATTGCCTCATAGATTTTGTTTGTTAATACTGAATTATATTACAATACACATACACAAATTTTAATAATGTTTTTTATTTTTATTTTTTTGAATTACATAATTTTGAATCAGGTATAAAATCTCGCCTAGTGTAGATAGTGTGCTCCATCGTTGGCCTCATCTTATTTTTCCATCAGGCATGATTGTGGTCAAACGCAGCTCATAATGTATAAAAAAAATTCAAACCTATTAAAATCTAATTTTACACTTCATTAGTCATTACTTTTACACCCGGATACTTTTCCGGTTTTGCTTTGTGTTTTAGTTTCTGTATACATTTCGAACAACAAGAAAACAACGGTGATTGATTATATTGACTTGTAAGGCCGCGGCCGCGAACTGCCAGCAGGCAGCGGCGCACCGCGCGTTGTCTCTATTCATTGCATGTGCTGGGAGTGTCTCGGCCGCGCAATGGACAGAGTGCACGCTCCCCGCTCCGCTACCCGCACCGCTGCTCCCTGACATCCAATCCGCGACCTACAAGGCCTAGGCCAACACAAACCGGGAGCGCGGAGTTATGACGGAGCGTACCCAGCGCGCTCTATAACACTGAATCAAATATACGGTGACACACCGGCAGCGCGGCACACCGTATTTGATTCAGTGTTATTGATCGCTGAGCACGCTCCGTCGGCGCCCCGCGCTCCCGGTTTTACAAATTACATTGAACCCTGTTGCAAATGAATATCTTGGACGACTATATCCAGGTGATTAAGACCTCACACTCATCAATCGACAAGCAGCAATAAAGATACATAGAACAACGAGCTCGTACGTTTAATGAGTGAGTACCATGTCCATTGTAAACAATCAGCTTAAGGAAAACGATGAAAGGACACATCGGGCGGTGATGTCACTATAACTTCATTGTCTGCACTGAAAACATTTCATAGGTATATAGAAAGGTGATCAAAGCCACAATGGCATAGTGTTGGCGCACATAGCTTAGTTTATTAATACCAATACCAATGTATTGACATTACGTGTCACTTGGAACTATGAATTAGAAGTATGACGACCGAGGTTCGCTTGCGCTGAAAACTCGGTAACATGCGTTTTCTCAGGGATAAGACCAAGCTAGATCGATCAGGGGCTGCTACGAAATTTATCAAAAGCCCAGCTCGGAATTTATCAAAATTTGCGTGCGAAATTACATTTTAAATTTACCATAAGCTTTACGCAAGAACTAAAGTCACGGACATAGCTCGAAGAATCGCTAGACTTAAGTGGCAGTGGGCAGGGCACATCGCTCGTAGAACTGACGGCCGATGGGGCCGAAAGGTTCTCGAGTGGCGTCCGCGGACCGGAAGACGCAGTGTAGGTAGGCCTCCAACAAGATGGAGCGACGACCTGGTGAAGGTAGCGGGAACGCATTGGATGCGGATGGCGCTGGGCCGATCTGTTTGGCGAGCCTTGGGGGAGGCCTATGTTCAGCAGTGGACGTCTTTCGGCTGATGATGATGATAAGCTTTACGGTGAAGAAAAATATCATGAGGAAACCTGCACACATCTGCGTAGAAATTCGATGGTGTGCGTGAAGATTTCATTCCGTTCTGGGGCCGCGTAGTAACTACGGCCCCAGCCCTCTCTTTCTGAGAGGCCTGTGGCCTGCAGTGGGACGTAAAATAAGCTGGGATGATGATGATGATGACGAATTATCACAATTACGGTACATTAACCGCACTCGTGTTTGCAGTAGGTACCACTGACAACATGTCGTATGTACAGTCGCGGAATGAAAAGGTTCGACTCTATGTCAACGAGATAAGATCGAAAAGTGACGAACCTTTTCATTCCGCCACTACACTTATGCCTGCACAGGGCTCATAGAGTAAAATAAAAATCAATTTCCCAGTGGGAAAGGAATGATTGTGTATGCAGATTGTATTGCATGTAATTAGCGAGAAGCGACCTCCTTCGTTTGTGGAGTTCAGTTGGTCGTAACTTACAGGTTAACATTAAACATCCTTTTATGTATGTTAAGAGCAAAGCTACAAAGAGCATCAACTTGTTTTGTAAGTATCATTAACATTCATTGACCAGTGCATACCGACAAAACAATTTTTATGGGTTTGTGCCACTTTATGGACTTTCCCCTTTCAATAGATCAATTCTTTGGATGGTCCATTTTTGGACCAGTTCATTTTAGGTATAGAAACTGACCGGTAAAGATTTTTATTACTAACTAACGCATTTATCTTACTTTGATTATACTACACGCGAAAGTTTATGAATGTTTGTTTACTTTACTATTTCATGCTAAAACGGTTTGACGGATTTTGGTGAAATTTGGCACATAGATAGTTTATAATCTGGATTAATTATATAGAATATGGTTTATCCCGGAAAAATGCATAGTTCCCGCGGGATAGCGATAAACGAGTTCTTCGCAGTTGGCCGTGTTGCCTTTTTTCGATTTTATGAAGGGATAAAGTCGCATTTAACTCATTATTTAAATTAGTATGCTACATAACTTAGCATTATTAATTCGCTATGTAAATAAATAAAAAATAAGACTCATCCCAATGTCAGCCCAAACCTCTCGCAAACCAGTGATTTTTGGCGTTCCTGAATAGCAGTTCATCCCTATCCTCTCGCAAACCGCTTTGGGCCGTTCCTGAATTTAGCCCCAGAGGTGTGCTATGTGGACCAATGAATGTGATTGGTGGATATCATAGCTCCTCTACACGATGGGCTATTAAATCGATACCTTAGCGCACGCACAATCGTATTAATTACAACAGAAACCAATTTCACTGGAACCAATTTTGCTGACATTTTGATTAATTAATAAAGGATCTCTATCTATCCGAGTCGCTTCCGCTCCGAACCGTCTTGCTCGCTCGCTTCGCTCGCTCGCTAAAAATTAAGCAATGTTGTCTTACTCTGATGTGATTGTCTTACTTTCGGCTTTTCGTTACATTTAGATTTTGAAAATATGGCAACTGATTAGGTTGGCAAATAAAAAAATGGATTATTGTAATTCGGGATTTTGAATTTGTTGGCAAATAAAACTGTGATTAAATGAATCCGTGGCAGGCGTGGCATTGTGAAGTTGTGGAAAAACAAAACGTATGGATTTTAAAAAGTCGGAGAACCGTTTTCGTATAAATTAAATTCGAGTATAGGAGTTTCTAAACATCGATAGGTTCCCACTGCACATACAAATTAGCACTGTATGTCCTAGTGTACAAAACTACTACTTAATTGTGAGCTGAATTGTAATTAATACGATTGTGCGCTAAGGTATCGCAATGGTCGGCACGATGGCCCAGCGATGGCTGCAACGCATCTATACGATGGCGACGTTCAGTTGTGATCTTAACGTAACCTTTGACGTGCGGCCGAAAAACCGACACCGACGCCATCCCACGACCATCGCAAGCGCCATTAAGCCATCCGACACCACTACGCCCTCCACACGCTAGCCCATCGCGATGGCCCATCGTGTAGTGCCAGCATTAAACGCATTCATAGCAACATAGCATAGCACATCTCTGGGGAAAGGCACCCTTATGCCACTAACCTTAAGATCAGAGTGTACATATTTTACGCAATGGCGATTAGATATTTACGGCCTCAACTATGCAACACATTAAAACGTAACAGTTCTCCCATGACATACATACCATTTAAACATTAATGGAGTATGAAACGTCTCTGATTCATTCAATGACTTCACTTGCCTATTCATATTCTTTTAACAACACTATATTTTCTCAACTTCTTGCTGTTTGAATTTGGAAGACGACTTTTACATTGTACAAAAAAAAACATTAGGGTTTTCTGAGTAGCCAGTTACTTACTACATTTTAACTAAAGTAAGTAAGTGCAAAACAATACATTTTGTAATACTAACAGTGTATGTATGTGTAAGTTTTATGGTGAAAGAAAACATCCTGAAAAAACCTGCACACGCCCGCAAAGAAATTCAATAGTTTGTGCGAAGTTCCCAGTCTGCACTGGGCCCGCGTAGGAACTTCAGCCCAAACCCTCTCATTCTAAGTGCGTGTGCGCTGCAGTTGGACGTATATAAGCTGGGATCATGACGATGATGAAGTGTGTGTTTCTACAAAAATTAGATGACTGTTCAACATAGGCATGTAAGCTAATAGAAAACCATCATTTCAGGCACATCTAAGGGCCTAAGCACAGGGCGTTTTTTAAACGGTATCGATACAAACGCGATACGCACGCGGGTTATTTAAAAAACGCCGTGTGCTAGGGGCCTTAAGGCTGTTCTAATGGAATGATTACGACGCATCTTCAAATAGAAAAAGGCGCTGTAAACGCGCGTTCCTAAAACGCGCGTCGACGGCGCGTTAAAAAAACGCCGTGTGGTTAGGCCCTAAAATGTGTTTAAGTTTTTATGGCAGCATTAGGGTATGAAAGTTATTTTTTTATTTTAACTTCATAGGTATAGCTTGTCTAATTTGAAATGACTCGCCCCACCACCGCATTCGACATACAGGATTTCAAATCCTGTATGTCAAATGCGGTGGTGGGGCGCGTCATTTTAAATTAGACAAGCTCTACTATAGTAGGCTCATAGGTAGATCTATAGAGTGGATTATTAGTTTAGTTTATAGAGTAAAAATCAATGTAAGAGTTACTGACAAAAGTACTAAGGTAAAGGCAGTTTGTAAAACTATGTATGTAAAAAAGTCAGAGCTTACGCTAACTTCTATAGTATTTAACTCCACTGGCAACACATATTAAGAAATATATCAACAGTTATAATTGCCATATTTAGAATATAAAAATTCTGCAATATTTTAATATTAATGTATGCTAAGTTTAACATTTTTCTGCTGAATGAATTTTATTTATTCAAGTGAGGATGGCAAGGTCACTCGATCATTTGGGTGTGACATAAAAATGTTAATGAGAATAACATGTGACCATCTTGTATTTCTGTATAGATAGAGTCATTCATGATGATGTGTGGTGTGGTTCTTATTAAAATGTCATTAATGTCTAATTTTGACTAATTCATGTGCCTATTTTGTAGATAATGTGAAACAACTAAACTGTTATCAAATTTCCAAGTTGAAAAAAGTGACTGGACGGAATTTGATTTTTTCCTACAGTTAACATAAAAGACAGAACATCCTGAATTGATGATGTCTCTAATAATTAATCTTTTATACATACTACTTAATTGAATTTGTTTTCTTAATTTTTGATCCTTTTCAAAAGCTCAAAAGATTGTGCTGTAGTCAGTAAATAAAAAGAATAGGTAATAAGATCAATTTATTTATTTTGTGTGAAGTGTATTCAAATAGGTAACACATATATACTTTCATTCACTCATTCAATCCATTTGTGCCAACTCTTGTGAATCAACCTGTACAGACACAAGCTTTAATTAGGGACTCACTTAAGAGGATACGATGCACACCATTTCTCCATACAAACGTAATCCCCTGTTTCCTCCCTGGATAATGGCTTTAGAGCCAAATTTTTTTTACTGTGCAATCTGTATCTACCACAGCTATGCCCCTAGGTTTCGTTTTTTTCCATATTTCAATTAACATAAGATATATGAGCTTTCAAAAACTGAAAAAGTTGCCCAATTTCAACGTCATTTTCAGACACTCATCAGAAAAGAATCCCTCATATAAACAAAAAAAGGAAAACATAGGGGCATAGCTAAATCTATCCTCTAATTATATTTGACAAAAATAATTTTATTGGTCCAGTTTTCGAGAAGAAAACAGGGGATTACGAAATGCTGTTTTGATCAATTTTACGCACCTATTAACGGTCTGAGCTGCAGTTGTCCCGCTCTCGCTGTACTGACACGGAGGGGTTCGGGCGAGACAGCGACATTTCATTAAAATACCTATTTCTCAAAAGTCTCTCAGCCATCGTACCCTCTTAAGGTTGACAGTCCTGTCATATTGCATAGGAATTCAAAGGACATTTTTTTCAAAATGGGTTGCAAAAGCATGCAACCATACAAAATGTACCACGCATAATTAATTAAATTTAATTCTTGAGTATCTTTTAAACAATAAGAGATAGGGCAACTAGTGTCTTAGACAAATCAACTTCATTTGACCTCTTGACTTGAATGTCCCCTTAAACTTGACAGAATTTGAAAACAGATAGTGTATAAAAACAGTCAATTGCAAATGAAATTTTTGATAAAAACTTACTTCACTTTTAATTTGCCTTTAAACTTGTTATTGAATCTTTTCATCTGTTTAAAATTACATCAAGCTATATTCCCGAAATAATACACATTAGTATTGTTAAGCCAATTACCATAAACTAAACCTATTTAGTTATTATTTCTTAATACCATAAACATGAAAATGCAAGTAAAGCAGGGCAAGGGCAAATGGAATGCTTCACTTAACTAATTATAATGGTGTTAAACTGGTGTTAAGGGCCCTTACTTTACTTAATTTATTTTTAAACAACACAAATGACAATGTTTATGTAATCATCATTGATGTTGTTTATTTATGTTTGTTTGGATAACTATTTCTCCAAATTGGGAAGGATTTTATAATAAATTTCAATGAATAAAGTATCTATTTATATTACATAAAGATAGTAAAAACTTTAAATACGCTCCAAAAGTTGGGACATTAACCGTACTTGCTGGTGTTGAAATTCAGTACCAACCTAAGAAGTTTGTCATTCCCGCACAGCTGATTTAATATTTATTTTTCTAATTATAATAAGGCTTCGTGGTTCACGGAGGTCAAATTGCTAACAAGATACAAAAACGTGAGCTTCAATTAGAACGGTATGCAGAAAATGGAAATAAAATAAAACGTGTGACAAAAACATGATCAGACTTCGTGTTGTTTTGTTTGCCGACAGCGGAATCCCACACACGGGGCCGTCCTAAACGTGAAAAAGTCACACTTACCTCAAATGCAAATTCTGAATAAATTTGTCAGCAGTCAAATTGTCCAGAAGTACGAAGTCGGATACGCCGACTTCGGGTTGCGTAGCCATGGCCGCAAGAACACTTTAAAATCCACAATATAAATAAACAACAATGTTCACACACAAGTTTCTCTGCGTACAAATTGTCAACAAACCGTTAAAAATACGAGAAGATAACACAACCTCCCCCATCCAACATTTCATTTAAACTGACAGTTTTTTAAATAAAATAATTAAGCTGGCAATTTTGGTATGTTACCAGTAACAAAAATAAACTCTATGCTCAAACTGTTTAACTCTGTTTTATTTATATATATTTTGGTAATTAAACGTATACTTTGTTTCATTTTTTATTTTCTGATGAGAAAATAAAAAAATATTAACTCACTACGAAATACTATGCACTAGTCGGTAGCAAAAAAAAAAAGATTAAGGAATGATGACCGCCGCCGCCATTTTCCTTGTTGTAGGTGCTTCAAATGTCATAATAATTTCAGGAAACCAATTTTATTTAATTTTTTATGTTATTTTCCGTCGTTAATTAACGTCTTCTGCTATATTTTCGTGTCGTTACGTTTTCCTCGTTCTGCTCGTGGTACCTCAGTTCGCCGTCGAAGAGCTCTGTAACATCGTCATTTCAAGGATTCCCTATCTTGGTGCGCTACAATGAATTGTGAGGATCCTCTTCGTAAAAGGTTGCGAGCGTGCGTTACGCCCACGGAGCACCTTCTTTGGTGCGTTCTCTGATCTAAACGGCGTTATCGAGTCTGTCGGGGGGTCGTGAAGTGCAGTGCGAGTGTTTGGATGGAACAATGAGCGACTCGCCAGGCGTGGAATGGCTCCCGGCGTACAGCCCGGGCCCGCCGCGGCACAGCCCGCTGGGCCCGATCCCGCGCTTCCTGTTCGAGGGCGTGCAGCCGCTCGGCCTCCAGGAGAACAACAACAAGGAAGCAGACCTCAAGGAGAACCCCAACAAGATCAAACACGCAAAACCCGCCTACAGGTAACTCCCTGGCTGCTTACTATAACTTACCACTATGAATCTCGCTAAATTCCACACTGATAAATCATGGTGCAAATTTTGTAGATCATGTGATTACTCTTCTAACATTTGCGTTTTATTCTGGTCTTTATTAGACTACTACTTTTATACTAAATTTAAATTAGAATTGTCAAGTGGATATTTGACAATATTCGTCATGGACTGATATTGAGGAATTGAGTGGACTATGCTCCGAACTGTGCCATGCTGTGGGATAATTTTAGGGTAGATACCTACAACTTGGCAGCTGACAGATGCATCCACTGGCACCACCGGCAGGGCAGCAACAGCACTGCCCATCCCCACTAAAAACCACAGGCTCAGACAAATCAAACATTTTGAATATATTCCATCTATCTTCCTATTTTAAAATCAAATCAATGAAGCAAGGGGTGAGGCAGAGGCCAATACTTTACAAGGGTGTCAGAATGGGAAAAATCCCAGTGGCATTTAGACTAATGAAATGGACAACTATGAGGGTTGCCAACAGTCAACCTATCTTCCGTATTATAAGCTTGGATTTTTGTCAAATTTGAGTTTACCTAAGCTGGTCATTCTCACTATGAGGTGGTTACATTAAACAAAAGTGAAAAATGTTGTATTGCTTCAATCTGTGCAATACAATTACACATCCCTGACAGAATTTACATATTTTTAATTGAAACATGCTTATGAGATACTAGCTGCTGCCAGTGATTGTCTGTGAAAAAGTTTATCGCTCTCCTGCAGGAATGCAATTTCCAAGATTAAAAGTCATTTCATCAAAATTGGTTCTGTGGTTTAAGCATGAAGAAGTAACAGACTCACAGTCAGAGAGAGGGATAGATTTACTTTCACATTTATAATATTAGGATTAAAAATTCACACTGTTCTTCTACATTTCTCCATATCCATACCTCATCCACTTCAAAAAATCCCTGGTCAATTGGCCAAAGGCCTTAAATGACCCTGTGCACCTAATAACATGCTTTACATGGCTTTATAAGTTCTGGAAGCAGGACATTTGTTTGATGCCCTTGCCTTATGGGGAGCCTCAAATACAGAAAACAATTCAATATTTTCCTTAGTCCCCTGAACTTTGAAATATTTCATCATAAGGTTGCTTCATGCTTTTATCACGGAATATCACAGACCATTCAATTGTATGCCTTATTATTTTTATAATGAAGGTTTCAAATTGTTTATTTTGTCTAAGCTAGAGGGATGTCAGTTTTCCTTGAAGCTATGATTTAATGAGAATAACAACATGATTCATCTAAAACTAGGCAATTTTTAAGTTGCTACAACTAAACAGGAACTTGTGTGTGGTTTTTAACCGCATGAAACCAGGATAACTAAAAATTTTCACAAAGATTTCATCAGCAAATGTATGGAATGTTGACATGACATTGAAGCAAAAAGATTTCACCCTGATACTCAATAGTTTCTTTGGCTGTACCCTTACAAAATCCTAGTGTTTGAGATTTTTCCTTTAAAGGCATGAACCTTTCTCTATCAAGTTCCTCTTATTTTATGTGACAGATATCAGTGATGCTGTCTCTCTTTAATCAAGCAAAAAAAATGGGGATGGCATCATAGATATCTGTCATGATAACAGGAACTTATTGGCGAGTAGTGAAACACGGTGAAAGGGGTAAATACCTACATTAGGCATTTTATAAGTTTTCTCTCTAACTTCAGAAATTTTACTTTTCTACCTTGTGATTGTTGTCAAGCGTGATGACCCATGTGTTGTTGAGGTGGATCTGGGATTCAGACTGCAGGAGAAGAGGTCTTGGGGGTTTGGGTTCCATGCACAAGGGCCAGGTCATTTGGTAGCTGGGTTGATCAACTTTTTTCTGTCACTCGTTGCTATAGTGACGGTCTCCTAAGTCACTCTTTAAATCGTAATTTTATCTGATTAAAATTTGCCAAACATGCATTTTTGTGGTAGTTTTAAACCCCTTCTACAATTGGTCATCTAATAAGCATGTTAGTTAATGTGACACAACATTTCTTCTAATTAAACTGTACTACTTTTGTCCCCTCGCTGATGGGATAGAATAACAACAAGAAATAGTTGATCCACCTAGCTAACAAAGCTGTCATCAGACAAACCAATTAGCATATACCATTTTATTTATTTGTCCCCTGAGTAGGGAATTGAGTAGGCACCCATGAGGCTGACATGACCACCTGGAGTGTTCAAAGCCTCAACAAAAAAAAAAAACCGGTTGTCTGTAAAGTTGGTTTACGGACAATAGTTTAACGTGACATCGTCATAACAAAACATTGATGAAATGATTGCATACTTTTGCCGATTGTGCCTTTCGCTCGCTCGTGCCGCGCTCTCGCTCCGATCGTTCATCGGCTCGAGCGTAACGGGACGCGTAACGGCACAATGCGATATGTACGTTACACTGAGTCAACCTTTTTCGTGCATGCAGCCGGCTTCATCGATTTATTAGACGTTGTCACGTCAAAAACTTCCTAGTTTTTACTTTGGTTACTTTGGAACTATGTCAATTGGTGTGAATTGTCCCTTGATATTTGTTTATTTTTTTCTAGCTACGCAAGCATGATTCGGCTGGCCATCAGCAGTTCTCCAAATGGAAAGATGACCCTGAACGAGATATACACGTATATATGCAATGCTTTCCCCTATTACAGGGAGGCAGGTAAAGGCTGGATGGTAAGATAATTAAACTAATTTTTATTTTATATCAAAGCCAATATAAAAAAGCATGCTGCTCAAAAACTTTGTGTCTATAAGGTGAGATGGTATTTCACCCCCAAAGTATTAACCCTTTTCCAGGCCCCGACAAATCAGATACAGTACCACAAAGTGAATAATTGTTTTATATTTTTCACAAATGCAAGATTAATTTAATAGCAAAGCATATTTTAAACAAACTCAATTGATTTTCTACCATAATTTAGAGGGAGTAAGGTTGAATCTTTGTGTTGATTTATGTGGTTGCTATATGCGCTATGCCTGGAAAAGGGTTAACCTTCAATTTATGTAATCACAGTGCACAGTTTTATGAGTTTTTTTGAGGGTAGAATCAAACAATAACAAAGAGCCCCTTCATAGCTAAAGAAACGAGTGATCATGATTTATAAAATAGCAAGAGTATATTTCAACCTTTATTTTGAAATTTAATTTTTTTTTGACGCCTGTTGTGGAAGTTGCTGACCAAAACCACACGGCGGACACGACGTACAAAATACGCGTTCTTGAATCTACATAAGCACGACGACGTCTGTACACGCGTACGCCTACATACGTCGCGCGCGCTTTCTTCTGGATTCGGGCGGTGTCCGGCAATCTGCGCCTTGAGGGGTGGGGTAACTCGAATCGGTGCGGGGCGGAGCGTGTCCATTCTGTACGTTAGTACTATTATATATTCTGTGCCAAAACTATATACAGTAAAAAAGTGAAGGCATCAATCTAAAAAAATAAAAAAAATACTTTTAACTAAAGTTTTTTCTTTCTTTATGTTAGAGAGGCCAGACAAACGAACTAGTGAGTCACCTGATGTTAAATGATCACCACTGTCCATAGACACTCGCAGCGCTTTACGCGATGCCAGTGCGTTGTCGGCCCTAAAAGGGAGGGGAAAAGGACAGGAAAGGCATTCTATTTATTATTGCTTTTATTTCAGAATTCGATCCGGCACAACTTGTCCCTGAACAAGTGCTTCATGAAGGTGGCGCGCAGCAAGGACGACCCGGGCAAAGGGTCCTACTGGGCCATGGATACCAACTACAAGCAGTCCGAAGTCACGCCGCGCCGGCGCCGCTCGCTGCGGGTGAGTATTGCGTGTCCGCCGCAGAATCCCTGCTATTATAGGGATGACGACTGGGTTATAAATATGTTGTTCTATTTAGTCCGTCAGTTAGATTATGGAAAAATATGGGACACGTATTTTTTGGTTTATCAAATTATTAAAAATCGACAAAGGCATAGATCATCAAACTCCCGGAGTGGGGGCTTGTGACGTCACTCTTAGGTAAAAAATGTACCATATAGTGACGTCACTCGAAACTTCTAAGCACTGTATCTTCGTCATTTTTTGTTTGTCAAACAAAAGAAAAAATACGTGTACAATATTTTTTAATAATCTAACTGACGGACTAACCAGTTTTTTTTTAGTCGTCTAGCCTATTATAAATGCCTAGTGTGTTTGTTACCTTTTACCAAGGATGATATAGACTGGATTGGCAGTCGCCATAGTACGGATCGGCCGCGGTTTTTGTAGTTCGATTATTAAATGTAGATGGGGCTGAAATATAGCCAGAGGCTTAAACAATAAGACTACAGATGTACTATTACTACAAATGTATTATTTTTCAAAAATATTGCAGTGATATGAAATATTTGTAGTTTTATTGTTTTGCCTTCACAGCCTCTGGCTATATTTCAGCGCCATCTAGATTTAATAATCGAACTACAAAAACCGCGGCCGATCCGTACTATGGCGACTGCCAATCCAGTCTATATCATCCTTGCTTTTACACTTAAATAACGGTTACCGAACATTTATGGACAACGGCCCCCAAAGAAAAAAGTCCAGTGCCATTACACCACCCTCCAACTGTATATGTGTGTCTTATATCTCTTTTTCTTTCTCTATCTATCTCTCTCTCTCGATCGTGGTATTTGTGACTTGCTACCGTCCTCACGAAAAGCTCCAGCGCTCATTAAGTGGCGGTGCAGCCATAAGAATAAATAAGAACATGGGTAGAAGGGAAACTCCCGCTCCGGCCGGACTCAAAAGTCACCATAGGCCGGCCGTGACACCCTGACTGAGTTGGCCGGAGCGGGAGTTTCCCTTCTACCTATGTTCTTATTTATTCTTATGGTGCCGCCCCCGTTGGGGGCATATGCACTATTATGTATAAAACAACTTTTTGAAATGACATCACTTGAAGAAGATGTGGTAACCTAGTGGTTTGACAAATAGCCTCTCAAGCAGAAGGTCGTGAGTTCGAGTTACCGCTTTTTTCGCAAGAACTGTGTCTCAAAATTGCGAGATGATTAGTTAAAATTAATTAAAATAGACGTAGATATTTTCTTATCCTCGTACCCTATATGCAAGCAGACATTTAACTAACGAATTTACGCGATAAATCTTATGTGAGATGAACTTGGGGGTAGAACAAATCTCACGACATCTTATCATGGAGAAGGGGCGTGAAATTGATAAAATCGCTTCACGTATTAAATTTCATGGACGCTTCCTAATCTGAGCCAAAAGCTGAGTTTTTCAAAGTCACAATACTATCGATAATACTATTGTTAGTCCAATCTATTGTTGAAACAGTAGACGCAGTATAGTTGATGGTGTGTTGTGTCTTGCACAGATGGCGCCGTACAGCCCGGAGTGCAGCTCTAACAGCAGCGGCGAGGCGGGAGCGTTGCCGGCCGACGCCGCGCCCACGCCGCCGCACACGCCCACCACGCCCACCGACCCCGCGCACCCGCCGCAGCTGCAGCCGGACCCGCCGCACCCAGGTGACACCCGCATCAAACCACCCTTTTACAATACAATACAACAACACAATAAACAATAGTACATTATGCATCAAGGGCCGTAAGTAGGGGACTAACGAGGGTCTATTAGAAGTCTTTTAATGACTCGAGTTTGTAATCCCCTTACTGCCCGTGATACACACAATGATTTTCATCACATTGCGAGGAAAAAAAATCCAAAGATAATTTTTTTTCTTTTTTTTTATGCTAGGCCAGACAAACGAACTAGTGGGTCACCTGATGTTAAAAGAACACCACTGTCCAAAGACACCCGCAGCGCTTTACACGATGCCAGTGCGTTGTCGGCCCTAAAGGAGAGGGAATAGGGTTAGGGGGAGAGGGAGGAGGAGAGGGAAGGGGTGAGGTATTGGGCCGCCGGCGCTCTCACTGACTGTACGAAACGCAGCAGGAGTACTGCTGCTTCACGCCGGTGTTCTGTGAGAGGGTGGTACTGCCCCGGACGAGCCGGCCCATTCGTGATACAGCGGCTATCTACAACATGGCTCTACCACTACATTTTGTCTCTAAACACTTAAATTGGATAAAATAATGGCTACCCGCCAATACAGATTGTCACTTTTTTTTGAGACATCTACCATAGATAATGTAAACTGTGTTTAGTTTAGAATTCGAATGGTCATACGGCCAGATTCTACCAACATGTTAAAAAAATACTTACTAAAAAATTATTGCAAAACTATTTGATATAAATTTAAAATAATAAAAATAACAAATTTTCATGAAGCTTAGATAAGTTTTGTGTTGTAAAATTAAATAAATAAAATAATAAATCTTTATTCAAAATAGGTTTTTACAATATAAAACTTAAGTCTAAACAAATTAAAAGTGAAGAATGAAACATGCCTGAACTAGGAAGATCCTGTGTCTCAGGCGAAAAAAGGACTTACACAACTAGACATAACTATATGAATTAAGTTAAATTTAATTAAATTAACACTTGCAGAAAAAATAAACCGCTATGTAGGTAATCTTAGTACTAAGGTAAATTAGGAAACATTATTAACAATAACATAAAAAGTACCTATTATCAAAACAATGTTTATTTAAATAAGGTCAATAATTTAAACATATATTAGATACTTATAAATCCGTGTATGATGTGTTTTCCAATATTGCTTGTTATACATTTTTTTATTAGGTACGACAATCAAGTATCAGTGTCATCAAAAATTGCGAACTGTAAAGTCTAAACTTAAGAATAATTATAGCGTAGGAGTAAATTTTCAACCTCACATATTACTGACTCAGATACACAGAAAAGATCTAGGTCATCGATTAAGTTATCATTCATACAAATAAATCGAACATAAAATAAGTAAAGTTCAATAGTCCTCTGTATCTTGCGTTCGTAGATTACTCGAAAGCATTCGACAGCTTAACTCACTCTGCAATTGTCACATCCCTACGTAACCAAGGTATAGAGCCTATATGCATCAATCTCCTTCAATCCATCTATAACAATAGCACAGCAGATATTAAGCTTCAAACTTCAGGCCAGTCCTTTCTTATAGAAAAAGGCGTTAAACAGGGCGACCCGCTGTCTCCCAAATTATTCACCAGTGCCCTCGAAGATCTTTTTAAAGGCTTAGCAGTCTTATGGGAGAACAGAGGCATAGTGGTTGGTGACAGGAGATTAACTAATCTCCGGTTCGCTGACGACATTGTTATTTTTTCCCAAACAGCCCAAGACCTCGAATTAATGCTGCAAGATCTTAGCACGACAAGCCTTAAGATTGGACTAGCGATGAATAGGTCAAAAACCCAACTTATGACCAATAGCACGAAACCTAGGGTGATGGTAGATGGGCAAGTAATACATTATGTTGACGAGTATATCTATTTGGGACAGATAGTTTCTTTCAGTAATAGGCAAGACAAGGAAGTCGAAAGACGCATCGAAAACACCTGGAAGAGCTACTGGTCCATGAAAGAGCTTATGAAGGGAAACCTTCCGTTAACACTTAAGCGAAAACTCGTCGACATGTGTATCCTGCCCGTCCTAACCTACGGTGCCCAAACATGGTCTCTGACCGAAAGTCAAAAGTCCAAGCTTAAGGTTTGCCAAAGAGCAATAGAGCGCAGCATATTAGGTGTGAAAAGGCTAGATAAAATCCGGAACACCACGCTGCGCTCAAAAACACGCATAACCGACGTTGGGAAAAAGACTGCTAAGCTAAAGTGGGACTGGGCCGGACATGTTTGTCGCATGCACCCACGAAGATGGGCTCACACAGTCACTTGGTGGGTGCCGGAGAACGGCCAGCGACGACGAGGCAGACCAAGAAGGAGATGGCGGGACGATTTGGACGTGTACGCAAAGGACTGGCCTGACATTGCACCGGACCGGGAGTTGTGGAGGTCAAGAGGGGAGGCCTTTGCCCAGCAGTGGGACACCATAACAGGCTAAAAAAAAAAAAAAAAAAAAAATAAGTAAAAGAAAAGTTCTGAAAGTAAACTTGGAAATGGCGTTCTTAGGCGTCTTCATAGTCTATTGAATTAATGTACCGTAATTCTGCAGATTTCTTAGCGGGACAGTCGGAATCGCCAGTTGTGTGATTACACGGCTTCTTAAAGTGCAGGCAAGTAGCACACTTAGGTGGATCAGACTTCTTCGCACACTCCTTCAACATATGACCTATATCACCGCAATGACCGCAGGTGTTAGCAACCTCTCGGCATGTCTTCGCCGCATGACCGTACTGCTGGCACTTGTAGCATCTTGTAACAAGGGTAAAATCTCTTACCGGGCACGACGACCAATTGACAAACGCCCTTTCCTTCGATATTAAGGCCTTTCGTATAAGTGCAGAGACTTCTATTACATAATTGCAGGACACAGCGTCTTTCTTACCATACTTATGACTTAATTTAATTGAGGTCAAGAATTTCTCAGGCGTCATATCTTGAAGTGAATCTGCTAGGTTTTGTTGGTACAAACAGTCAAAAACCTCTGCTTCTTTCATAGACGCGGGCACTCCGATGATCACAATTCTTGGCCTGCGCTTTTGCGGCTCATCCACAGAGAGTCCTGACGTAGTCAGTTGTGCTGACTGTTTAAGCTTCTCGATGTCAGCTTTGGTGTCGGTGCTGATGATAACACCGCCATTTTTTGTTTTGCGCAAACCTCTTATATGCAGCTTCATTTGCACTGGTTGGATAATCTGTTGAACGAGAGTTTTAGTCTCTTCGCTCGTCTTTACCTTATCAATAGGGAAGATAGCTACAGAGCTTGTCTTGATGGGCTTAATATAATTGTCTGGGCTTTTTTTGACCATGTCGGCGAAAGAAACTGCTCCCATATCCGGTTTAGAAGACTCTTCGATGCTATTTTTGAGGTCTAGAAGTCTTTGCGACAGATCATTATTTTCTTTAAGGGCTTGAAGGGACATGTGGGCTTGAATGGTTTTCTGTTTCAAAGATTGATACTGCACGGCCAACTGAGACGTCACATGTCCCACATTACGGCACAGGTTACTAATCCTCAGCTTCTGGTCAGTGTTCAATTTACCTTCAGATGAAACAGTGCACACCTCATTCAGGTACTGCTGGATGGCACTCATCCAGTTTTGGATCTGGGAAGTAGCCACTAATTCGGGAAGGTCGTCCACCTGCGGGGCGGGTACAGGTTGTGCGGGCGAGGCTGCGGGCGGTGGGCTGCGCCGCGTTAGCCCGCTCCGGTTGAAAGGACTGCCATCCATTTTTCCTTTTATGTTATTTTATGAAGAAACACTGATCATTATAATTTAAAAGTTCTATCAATATTTCACACAACACGAGAAACCGAGTGACCCAGATGAGTCTTAGGTACCGAGTCCGCACGATGAAGATTTAGGTCACGATTTAGCAAGTGTTTTAATTAAATTAAACACACGTCCGCACGCATCAACGGTCGGCAATTGGAATCCAAAATCCGGGTTATAGCTAAGTTTTAAAGATATAAATAAAACGTTGGCTGACTTGAAACCACCTTAGTCTGAAATGACATACCTACTTCTTTGCTAATTTTAAAACTAAAGTTAGAACTCCCCTGGGAGGAATAAACTGTACGTAAATCCATAACTCCCTTAAAAACAATTTAGACCATTGCCATTTAGTATACAGGCATGGAATAACACCATTGACGAGCAAGTGTGATGAAAATAAATTAATTTTAAACATGGGGCCACTTTTGGGGTTAAGGGTGAGGCCACACGAGCGTAATTTTGTGAGTTGTAAGCGGCAGAATTTCGGTTGCGCCATACATTGTGTCACGTGATGGCCCGCATATTGTATGGCGCGGACCGAAATTCTGCCGCTGACGACTCACAAAATTACGCTCGTGTGGCCTCACCCTTAATAAGATTGTATGCAGTAAGTATGGTATTTTTTTTTCAAAACTGATCTTCAATGTTGTTCCCAAGTGTGAGCCCATGGCTCTAAACTATGACCCTCTGTTATTAGGGGGGGGGGGGGGGGGACAATCTTACACAAATCGACCTAGGCCCAAACTTAGCAAAGCTTGTACTATGGGTACTAGAAGACGATAAACATACTTATATAGATAAATATATACTTAAATACATAGAAAACGTCCATAACTCATTATTGAGATAATAGGTGAAACTGCTAGCTGTAAATATTACATTTCAAGTGTTGTAATGATATTTTAACGTTATTTGTTACAGATTCGAAACATACAGATGACGCGTTATCAGCGCTGATGAATGAGGAGTTGATCACAGATGTGGACATCAGCGAAGGTATGCATCAGAAACTATACGCTTATCTATCATTTAAACTCTGGTGTTTAGGGTTTCGTACACAAGGGGTACCAACGGGACCCTATTACTGAGACTATTGTGTGTCCGTCTGTCAGATTCTATCTCTTGAACCGTAATAGCTAGAAAATTGTTTTTGAAAGACAAACTTATTATTATTAACATTCAATGATTATCATGCGGCCCCACACTATACTTCGTTTTTTTAGCATTAGAAATAAGTTAATCAATTTTGAAAAACACTTTTAAAAAATAAGTCACAGCTAATATGTAACAATTGACAACATTTCATATTTCTAAGACTATAATTTGATTCGTTCTATGTATTCTGTTTGGAAAGAGAAAGACGCTGATAGTTTTAAATTTTCACTAGGATTATTAATTAATTTGTTACAAGTTTTTAAAGATGTGCTTATTCTAAAAGAGCGCAACGATAGAATAGATCCATTACTTTTGTCTAGTCTCTATTAAAAAAAAGTGATGACGTAAATTTGACGTTAAGGTTGTTATCTAATTTAAAATTATGACAGCTCTTTTTTCTAGTGAAAAGGGTAAAGGAAACATATCTATTCAGTGGATATGTTTGTAAGTACATATATGTTTTTAAATTTGTTGTATTTTTTTAAATATGGAGAAATAAATTATAATAAATATTTTTCCGTGTTCAGAAGGCGAAACTCTTTCGATTCCTGCAGTAATTTTCAGGTGTTAAAAAAATGAAAGGTTGTCAATTTGAAAGGAAATGTGGTCACTTACACTCTTTTGGTTTCATAAGTAATAGTTAATATTTTATTAAAAGCGTTTTTCAATAAAAACATTCGTCAAGATTGTTTACCCTATTTCTAATGCTAAAAAAACGAAGTATAGTCCCGAATCAGGGCCGGATTTAAGGCAGGGCATCCGGGGCCACTGCCCCGGGGTCTCCACAATAGAGGGTCCCGCACAATAAATACTTCGAAAAATTGTTTACTGAAATCTCGACTGAAAAAAAATGGTCATTTTAGGCTGCGTATCCACCGGAGCTGGGCGAGGATGCGTTGCGAGGGATGTGTTTCTCATGAACCAATAGAAACACTTCATTTAAAAGGTCCTAAGTGAATGAAGTGTTTCTATTGGCTTATGATAAACACATCCCTCGCAATGCATCCTCGCACAGCTCCGGTGGAAACGCAGCCTTATTTGGAAAATAATTTATGGCCTCCACTCCTTTTGTGCCCCGAGGCAGGCCTCATGCATGCCATGTGTACTTACGCGCGATATTTACCTACCGCGGGGACGATCTGCTGCGATCGAAATTTCAGTAGGTTGTCACAAGCGCGCGCCGACGCACGTTCATTCGTGTTCCACGGAAAAAATATGCCGCCTGGACTTTTATAAGTGAATGGTGAAACAGGGGGCAAATTTTAATATGACTATGCTAAAATTAATAGCTAATATAACAATTTGGGAGTTCGTATCGTGCTGTCCCTCTTACTCTTCTATAAAAAGCTATAAGCGTGAGCGAGATGGCACGATGTGAAGTTCGAAAATTGACCTTCGTATCTAGTATAACGCTAGGGTACTGTGAGCATGGCAATGTGTTCTGCGCATTACAATAAAATATCCTTTTTGTTAGGATTCCAGAGCTAAAGTGCAAAAACGGAACCCTTATAGTTTCGCCATGACCGTCTGTCCCTTTGACCGTCCGTGGCTTAGCTTAGGGAATATTAGTGCTAGAAAGTTTGCATGGATATAATATAAAGCAATTATCCCGACAAAATGGTAAAACAATATGTAGAAAAAATAATTTTATCCAAACTGCCAGCCCTTGTCACTGTCGGCACGCACACATTCTTAAGGAGACGGAGTAGTATAATCTGTGGCTATAATCGCGGTAAGTACCAAGATTTTGTACGGGATGCAGTATCTGTTACGAAGTAACTATTAAGTAATCTGTGCCCGAGGCCTCCAGACCTCTAAATCCGGCCCTGTATCGAATAAACGTTTTGTTTGCATCAGAGCGGTCGTGGAGCTCGAACGGCCGGCGCCACATCTGCTCGACGCTGCGCCACAGCTCGCTGACCGACGACTACGGCAACTTCGTGGTGACCACGACCACGCTGGACGACTGCGACTGCCCGGCGGACGAGCCGCCGCCGCCCGCGCCCGCGCCGCACCCCTACGTCTACTGGTCCGACGACTTATAACACACACACATGGTATGCTGAACTCAGACTACACGAGGATCCAGTGCCCAGTGTTTTGATCCAGTTGAGGTACGATGGAACCGTCTCCTACAATATTTATTGAAGTTAGCTATGAAGTATCTTTTTTTTTAAAAAAAGATACTTCATAGCTAACTTGTTTAAAGTTGCACAGTAGCGCCATCTCTTGTCCAGGTGAGCGGTTAGTTCCGAAGGAGTGTTGAAATCTCTCGATAGAGGGTGTAACATAGATGTGCGCTTGTCACTGCGTAAGGTGATGATTTAGCAGACTGAAATGTATGATGTATAGGAAAAATTCGTGTCTAATCTCTAGACCTGTAGTGTTGTAGGGGTTTAGCACGCAGCACGGAATGCTGAGGACCTGGGTTCGATTCCCAGCATTGGTATTTTTTCTGGGGTTTTTCTGTGCATCTATATTTCAGTTTGTATTTAGTATGAAAAATATTTATTGAATCGGGCGTTATTTTTCGGAGGTCCATATTAACCTTTTCAACGCTCTGTCAAATACAACAGCTACTCATATGCCATGACATCGGAATGTCGAACGCGAAGTTGAACCCTACATAAATGAATGTAGGTAGATATCGCTCTGCACGCCGTGACTGATATATCGGTCGTTGGCGTAGAACCTGCGGTGCTGATATATGTGTCGTTGGCGTGGAAAAGGTTAATGAACTGAAACAATTACTTTGCTCGCCCGCGACCGCGGTCGGTGAGCGAAGTAATGTTACAGTTCGTTCCTAGAATATCCCAAAATCAAAATAGATCGAGTCATCCATGATGACGCGTGTCGTGGTTCTTATTGCTATGTTATTAATGTCTAATTTTGACAAATCCACGAGTCTTCGTGAATGGTAACTAGGTAATAATATCTAGTAGATACGCACCGTCGCACGCTATTCATATTTTTTTGCGTTTACAATAAAAAGTATACCGTTTACTTTTTTGTATGAGAAAATTTTGGGTTTTCTTACTCAGAATCAAGAGTGTTATTGGTTTTGACGATCAAAAAAAATGTCTAATTTTCCATACAATTTTTTTGTGTCAGTTTTGTGATAAGCCGTAGAAACTTTTGGAAAAAAATCACAATAGTAACTCAAAAAAAGGATACTTTTTTCTTTATAAACATTAATAGTACTCCTGGTTTTGAAGAAGAAACCCCGAAATTTTCTGATTTAAAAAAAGTAAGGGATACATTTTTATTGTAAATGCCATACAGTGGTGGTCATACAATTAAGAACGATTTGAAGTTTCCGATTTTTTTTTATCTAAATCATGTCATATGTCTAGTTGTGTTCCTTCTTAGAAGTAACAAGTTATGTTATAAAATAGCCACATGGATAGAGCAAACGGGATTAAGAATAATAGTGTATAATTGCTAACATTTTTTTTACAAATTTTATTTGTTCTCTATACTAATAAATTCAAATAGTAATGAAGCTGGACAAATAATTAAGATCGATTTATTAAACTGCTCGAGAGTTGTTTTATATGAAACTTAGATTAAATAAAACATATTAATGTGAAGTTGGTATAGAAAAAAAAAAGCAATTTAATACATTTGAATTAAAATTAATAGTTAGTAGCATGTCCACGGCTTTTAATTACGGCTTTACACCGGCGAGGCATTGAATCTATCAATTTTTGACATTTCGCAAGAGAAATAGAGTTCCATTCTTCTAAGAAAACGTCGTACAGCTCTCTCAAATTGCCACACTGTCGATATGAAACCTTTTTCTTGACTTCGCACCAAAGATGCTCTATTGGGTTAAGATCTGGGCTGTTGGCTGGCCAATCTAAGACAGAAACTGATTGTGATGTGAGGAATTCCTTAACGGTGCGTGCAGTATGCTTTGGATCATTGTCGTGCTGGAATGTCCAAATAACCGGAAGCACGTCTTCGGCATATGGTAACATTGTTTCTTGCAGTATATTTTTGTATTGGAATTGATCCATGTTTCCTTCTATCAGCCTAACAGGTCCAACGCCATGTCCAGAAAAGCACCCCCAAATTTTCACATTTCCCCCGCCATGCTTTAATGTCACTTTTGTGTACTTTGGGTCGAATGCTTTATTCGGAGGGCGTCGTACATATCGTTTTCCATCAGAACATACCCTATTTATTTTTGTCTCGTCAGAAAAACGAACGTTTTTCCACTGTCTGACTGTCCAGTTTTCATACCTTCTTGCAAATGCAAGTCGGGCTTGCCTATGACATCGTTTCAACATAGGCACCTTCCTTGCTATCCTTCCGTTCAACTTATTTTCTACCAAACGCCTTCGAATAGTGCGTGCAGAGATTGCTGAAGGGTTGTTTTCGCCAAAATATTCTTTTCTCAACTCATTAGACCCTTTAAAAGGATTTTGTTTTGCCAAACGAACGATATTTCGATCATCTCGACGAGATGACTTTCTCTGTCTAGGTCCACGTGGAACGTTTGAAGTAGTTTGATACGTGGAAAAATGCTTTACGGCATGGAAAACCATTGTTTTTGAACATTGCAGATAGTCGGCTATCTTTTTATACGACCAATTCTTCTCGCGAAGTTTTATTATTACTTCTCTTGTAGATTTATCACAACTTTTATTTTTCCCCATTGTTTTTATACGAAGTAATCACTTTTAAGACTTTAACAGCACGAAATGGCGCCAAAATTATACGAATAATAATCTACAACCACAGAGCCACACAGTGTTCTCTATTTAAATTTGAAAAAATAATAAACTATTCAGCGTTCTTAATTACGTGACCAGCCAGTAAGTACTAATACTAGGTTCAGATCGAATGTATAAAGTTTCTCTATTAATTTTTTAGCCAACAATGTTGCATAAATGAATGTACCGGTAGTACGGAAAAGTTTTGCAATACCGAGAGAAATAAAAAAAATACGGGCAATTAGTTATACTTGTTACTTTGAAAAAATCATCTCAATAAATAATCGTTCTTAATTATATGGCCACAACTGTATATGCGTTTTCGTGACTGTCGCCTAATGCTCCTGCCTTAATTTGGCAATCATTTGAACGCGCATGTGCGTTCGCGGCACCTGAATTCTCAAGTCTGACAGCCGGGAGCGAATGCGTAAAGCCCCAAACACAGACAGCGGAGGTTGGCGGTGCGGTGGCGGTTGTAATATTCTAACTTGTATGAACGAGTTCGCGGTACGTTACCGCACAACCGCTCATACAAGTTAGAATATTACAACCGTCACCTCCACCGCACCGTCACACCTCCGCTGTCTGTGCGTTTAAAGCTTTAACTCTGCGTGATTAAGCTCTTGGATTGGTGCGAGTGAAAACCACAAAAATTTAGACAACCGTTGAACATATGTTTAACGTATGTCAGATCGAAGAAAACTAGTTTTCAGTATGTATTGCGTGTTTGTTTTTTCAACTAGCTAATGTTTTAGACGACGGATCCCTTGTGCCGAAACGCTCAATTATTTGCCAGTGTCACGATGTGGGAGACCTATTGAAATGCAACTGCTTTGGTTGCAGTATTTTTCGCCGAACGCCAAGTGCTGGCGAATCTTGGAAATGTATTTGTTGATCAAATAAAAAACAATGCGTCTGTTGTTTTTTAAAGGATAATTCGATTCGCGTCGGTGCACGAGCAAATGTACCCGGCGCGACCTTTGCCAGTAGATTAGATATAACGTATGTAAAAAAGTAAAAACCTTTAGAGGTGGAGATCGTTTTGACAGCTGTCAAACTCGGTGATCCCAGCTGAAAGTGTGTTCGAGCTCACTTAAAATGTTGCTAGAGTTATAAGGATGTGTAATCGTAATGAGTAAAATAATTTTAAATGATAATTTTTGTAAAGAATCGGGCGGGGTTCAGACGATGAGAGTTCTTAATTCTTTGTGACATAATTATAAAATGTGTTGTACCCTTCAAAAGACAAATAATTGGATCTAAAACAATTATGTTTTAGTCATATCAAACATGCTGTCAAAATTGGATAGTTATTAAAAGTAAATTATATAAAAAAGAACTACAAAAATTTTTAGATTCCACGCGTTTTTTTCATCTACTTAACCCTGCCCGCAGCAGAGATATTTTTCAGTAATTTACAAATGTTGTTTTAAAAACTATATGCCACAAAATAAGCTATGGACATCACCAACATATCTGCCAATTAAATATTATATGATAATTAACGTTAGATTAGATGTAGTTACCTCTACTTAGGTATGTCATATACATAGTTATTTGTTATATGTATTGTATAACAAGTACAATGGACCATAGATCATAAATCACAATGCAACAATGAGAATGCGTTGAGTATACACAGGGCTTGTACCGGGGCTCGCTATGGATACAGACAAACATACCAACAGTCAGTTTGTCTACAAAAGCATGGAATTATAGCTAAACCGTTTAACTGAGCGAGGACTCAGTTAATCGGTTTAGCTATATATCTTTGGTATTATTGATCGAAGCAATATTGGATCAGTAGTGAAACTGTAGAGACAACTGACTGACATATCAACATACAACTTAAACAATCAAAATTATTGCAATTTCTGAATGTTATAGTGTTGTGGACTCCCAAGCCCCGGTATAGAATAAGAAATGTAATAACAGTATTGGAGCCAGATTGGTGAAGAACAGATCTCAGAGTGACCAGTATATTGTAATAAATATATTAGTTATTTTTAAAAAAATGTATACACGCATTATTTCACTTAATTTAATTGTGCATAATAACAGAATTCAGGTTTATTTAATTTTCGATACGAGATAGTACATAAAAATATGAATTAGTTGGTACGAATTTATTATTTAATAAAAAAAAATATTAATAAAATGTATGTAACATTCATGTCGCACGTATATACGTAAAATGCTTATTAGATAATCGCGTAAATGGGGCCTATAAATAAATATATGTATGTGTAAAGATAATATTTCAGTAACCGCTTGTCCAAGTTTACATTTTATATCCCTATATGAGAGGTTCAAATATGTATAACATTTACACAAAAGTTATTATAAAGACAATAATTAAAGACAAAAACTTAAAATAAACTAAACTAAAATTACAAAGTACTTAGTAGCTTTAGATTAGTTTGTTTTTAATTTTTGTTTTTCAACTGTCGTTTAAAATAGCTTTACCTTTTCACCACCAACAACGGACATAATGCATCACAAAGTACAACGTAAAAGTTATCTTCACGCGATGGTATAAGGTTCAATGTTGGCTTTACAATTAACAAGGGTTGGCTTTGAAAAGGTTGAAAATAAATTTTACTAAATTTTTATTTGTGCCATATTCGTGTTGGAGCGGTTTTAAATACGGGCACGTAGCAAGTAAATGTCCCATATCTTATTGAAAATGTGTTCAGAATTTTTTAGAAATTATACATTATAACATAGTCGTGTGTACATAGCATTATTTAAATACGCGGGATTTATTTGTATAATAGTTAAGGTACGTTTACAATGTATTATTATTAATGTGCTATTTTAGTACGGGACGGACGGCGATATAAACAGTGTATCCATTTTACTGCGGTCGCGGTGCGTTGTGACCTTTTTGAGTGTATTTCTGACGCGTTACAAGAACTCGTATCGAGAGAGTCAAATGTAGAGATGTAGTGCGTAATGGTTTTCCATCATATTTTATCGGAAAAGTTCATAATTATTGTACTCTCTTAGTTAGCTTCAGTAGCAAAAACATTTTTCATTTTGACATATGACACTAAAGGATTTGCCACGCTGGATGCGTTCTCTGCGGTCGCGGTCTGGTCAAATTGAACGCCCGCATTATATATGAACAACATTGTCGGTCTCTATATTTTTTGTATAGATATGCGATCTGACCGCACGGTACGCACGGTCAGATCGCACGCACGCGCAATATAACAGAGACCGACAATTTTGTTCATACATAATGCGGGCTGCGTTCAATTTGACCTGACCGCGACCGCAGAACGCATCCAGTGTGGCAAATCCTTAAATAATAAAAATGCAACGTTGCCAGCTCAACAGGTATAAACCCTCTTAATGGAAATGCATTATGCACCGCTCATGCCTACAATACAACGTTCCCAAAAGACCAGATTTTTCAAAATACTACATTACCTATTTACTACATTTCTAGCTTACCAGATTTTACACCATATTAAAAATTCGAAGAATACTCAAGGAAGTGATTTTATTGGTGGAAAGTCTTATTTTGGAAATGTGTTATAATTGGGAATGCAATAAATTATACTCAGCGGCAAATCTAATCGCCCTCCTTCCTTAGAAACTTGTATGTAAAGTGGGCCGTTAGATTTGCCGCTGAGTATAGGTAATGTAGTATTTTGAAAAAATCTGGTATTTTGGGAATGTGGTATTTTAGGCACGAGCGATATGCACTATATCTGTACTCGATGATTCATGAAACGTGCAGCGTCGGTCACGATGTGAATAACCCTATTTTTACTGACACCACAAAAAACATCACAATTATTTCAAGACGAGACTAGTTAAAATACCATTTATAGCCTAGAAAACAAGGATGATATAGACTGGATTAGCGCGCCATAGTACAGACCGACCGCGGAAAAATAGTTCGTTTATTAAATCTAGATGGCGCTGACATTATAGCCCGAGGCTTTGAAAGCAAAACAATAAGTCTACAGATGTTTCATATTACTACAAATGTATTATTTTTCAAAAATACTGCATAATAATACATTTGCAATAATATGAAATATCTATAGTCTTATTGTTTTGCTTTCAAAGCCTCGGGCTATAATGTCAGCGCCATATAGATTTAATAATCGAACTATTTTTCCGCGGTCGGTCTGTACTATGGCGCGCTAATCCAGTCTATATCATCCTTGCCTGAAAACCAGATTAATTTTCAATTGACTGCTAAATTAGAGTATCAAGTGCTTTTGAGTTGACAAAGTGACGTCATAACTAGCTATTGCCATACAAAATGCATGGGAAAATTGGCTTTCAATAGCTCATGAAAAATACAGTTATTATTTGACTTCTCCCGATGAAATGACCCGCGTCATACTTCTATGTAAACTGAGTCTTATAGTTTTGAGCTGTCAGGGCGCTGTCTCCTGTTATGATCAAACATTTTAAAACTTTTTTATTTTAGTCATGAACTTGAAATAATTATTTTTATCATCACACAATAAAATTGGAACACCAGTGTATCATGTATTAATAATAATTAATAAGGCATTGACTGTTTTTGAATAAATTAAGACCTAACGTTGTTTAGCGGACACTGTTAATTTTAAGTATATATGTTGCTCTAAAATGTATTGGTTTCTAAATTTGAAATTACATTCCTTATTATCAATTATTTTAAAATATGAGATGTTTAATTGGATTAATTTTATTTTTTCACCGATTTTTAAGAGAACATTATATTTATATATTTTATTTTTACGAAGCTAGATTTAATTGTAATATTTTGGCATTGAGACGTATTTTGTTTGGTGCTTGTATTGGAGTTGCCATCTATTGTTTGATAGTATTAATTATTTTCTGTGATAAATCTATTATTTTTGGAGAAACAATGTGCTTCGGTGATGAAAACATTTTTTTTTTATTATTTTATAATGCATACTTTCCGAGTAAACTTATTTAAATCTTTTATCGATTCGTCAAAGACTACTCGTACTACACGTAAGGATTCTAGATTGTAACAGAATTATTGACTAATTTCGTGTATATTTTGTGTTGCTAACTTACTCCGCCTATGATCGTACTCGGCGTTGATCAATATACTGTCCTGTAACCACGATAGCCGTTTAATTTAAGCGTAGGATGTTCTACCTCTAAACAAATCATAGTTGATGTACAATATAATATAAACTTTTAACAAAACTGTGTACTTTATTTTTGCCAATCACCCTTACCTTCAGTTTGAACGCAATTCTTCAGCGCGTCGAAGTCCCGGAATGGGGATGAAGCAGTCAACTGACTTACTTTTTATGTCAAAACACGATGCTCCCATAGATTTCGGTGTGGCGATAAACTGTACTTATGACGTCACTGATGATGCCAACTTGATTGTTTTATAGCAGCTAAAAATCAAAACTTTGCTTAAAATCCATTCTAATATTATTAAGATGCGAAAGAGACAGCAACTGCCTGTCTGTTATAGGTAACGCCACCAGAGTTGAGGCCATCGCACACAACCACATCTCATGTAATGACAGCGGGATTTTGACGTTGTGTTGTCGTTAAACGTCAACACAACGTCAAAATCCCGCTGTCATTACATGAGATGTGGTTGTGTGCGTGGCCTCAACTCTGGTGGCGTTACCTTTACCTCTTCATGCTTACGGCTGCGGCTCCACTGAGTCGGAGACGAGCGGAGCTCAGTGGAACTGATATGATTGGTCGATCCCTACACGTAGGGGTCTCATCTCCGGTCGACTGTTTCCATTGAAGCGGAGCTGACGAGATGTGGATTTCAACCAATATGATTGGTCGATTCCTACAAGTCTCCTCTCCGCCTCAAGCAGTGGAGCCGCAGCCTAGCAGCCAGGCTCGTTACACCACTATAGAGACATTCTTTCGCTCTCGTCGGAAATTCGTCGGAAATCATTTTTATTCCGCAAACGTATGTAGGTTAGGTATTAGGTATCTACAGATGCCCGAAGGGCAAATAAGCTAGAAATAGGAGCCCTGTCGCAGGCAACACTCCGTCGAATAGCAATGGTGTGACAATTAAGTCTGGCCCCGAATTTTTTGATCACAGACGTCACTGGCACTGAATGTGTTAAATGGCTGAAACTGTTTAGATGAAAATTATGGTATGGAGAAGGGACATATGTTAGTTTTTATCTCGGAAAGTTGCATAGTTCCCGCGGAATTCTTCGTAGACCAAGTTACGGGCACAGTTGTTTTGTAAGGTTTAAAATAAATGTGATTTTCAGGGCTAAAATAGAGTTTTTTTTACAAGAGTTACATCATCATCATTTCAGCCGAAAGACGTCCACTGCTGAACATAGGCCTCCCCAAGGCTCGCCAAACAGATCGGTCCCGTGACATCCGCATCCAACGCGATCCCGCAACCTTAACCAGGTCGTAGCTCCATCTTGTTGGAGACCTACCTACACTGCGTCTTCCGGTCCGTGGATGCCACTCGAGAACCTTTTTGCCCCATCGGCTATCAGTTCTACGGGCGATGTGCCCTGCCCACTGCCACTTGAGTCTAGCGATTCTTCGAGCTATGTCGGTGACTTTAGTTCTTGCGCGGATTTCATCATTTCTAATGCGATCCCGCAGAGAAACAACGAGCATAGCCCTCTCCATTGCCCTCCGAGTGACTGAGCTTCCTTATGAGGCCCATCGTTAGCGGCCACTAGAGTTACGACTTGGAATTATTGTTTTGTGATGTCGTCTACCCTATTTCAATTCAACTTCCGAATTTGATGGTTGACGCGAGGAAAGTAGCGGATATGCTAATAAGGACACAAGTAAAAGAATCATTTGAAATATCAACAACTTTAATTATTGAATATATACAAGAACAATATACGTACAAGAGTTAACAAATATTTAATTGTCGAATGGTGCTAGTACTCTGGCGGTTGGAAAACGTGATTCAAACAACGAAAAACATGCATTAGCACTACAGACATAAGGTCTAAAATCTATTTTAACAGTCGGCTAAGGCAGAAATGATCGGTCAGTTCAATATTGCTAGCTTCACTAAAATCTAATGCGAAACTCCATAGGATCAGCGATTCGTTGATTACAAAGAATACATTAATTTATACATAAATCGAAACATTAATTAAATTTCTAAATTAACTTCTCAACCGCAAATACAAAATTTAGTAACAAACTTAACACGATTTTGACACCATAATAAATTGCAGTATAATGCGTTTAGTTACAGGAGATATCGTGCCTGTTGCAAACACTAAAATGATCAGGTGTTTTGGAAGATTTAATTTTACTGCCTGCACCAGGCAAGGACATATAGTAGGAGAGCCCAAGAGAAGATTTGTAAAGTTACTCGAGCGCGGCATACCTTATACCCTCGGGGGGGTTTGTCAGGGGCACCCAGTCAAAAAACTTAATAAAAAAAATAGATTCTTTGAAATATTCGAGCACGTCAGATTTTGATAATTTGATACTCCAGCGTGACACTGATAATAAATGTATGATAATCTGCCACTTTGCATGGTGAGGGTGGCCATACTAAAGGGCGCGCGTTAGGTTTTTATAGGAGATGTTAATTCCAAAGACTGAAGATTTGGAAATGAAATGTGCATTGTTCTGCTAATAATTAACCCACTTTATCTTAATCTGACGCACTTGAGTATTTTAAAGAATCAATTTTTTTTACTTAGTATTTTGACGGGATGCCCCAGGCAAACCCCCCACATGAAGAGCTCATATTCAATGGGCGTACTCTAGAGGGTAGTATCCCCCAGTATATTAATCTGCCGCGCTCGAGTAACTTCACAAATCCCCTCTTGGGCTCCCCTACTACTATGGCGTAAAAAAACGCTAAGCCGGAGACACTCCGCATTGCACGTGAAAAAAAAATCAGATCCTAAAGTAATGTATGCAATAACAAATACAACACAATAATATAATGTGTACCCCTGCTTAATGACTGTAACACTAACATTATACACGAAGCGGTTAATTCTCGAAACT
Organism: Archips xylosteana; assembly: GCA_947563465.1. NCBI lineage: Eukaryota > Metazoa > Arthropoda > Insecta > Lepidoptera > Tortricidae > Archips > Archips xylosteana. The sequence continues at coordinate 2,334,388 of OX387355.1, forward strand.
ATAGCTTATAAGTTTTAAAGGCATTTCAAAGATTCACATTGATATTTCAAAAAGGCTAAGAATGATGATTACATTATAATAATACATAAATAGGCTTCCACAAGCATTAGCCCCAGAGAATTAACCGGTACACATATCGATACAGAAATGAAAACGTATTTTTAAATTTTAATTCATATACTTTAAAAAGTGCGACATGTGGTAAATACAAAGTTGACTGCAACACCAACATGATTAAATGAGACGCATAAACAAGTACATAATAAGAGTATGTATAATAACTGGCATTTTATAAACACGAGTGTACAAACTGGTATGAATCGTTCACTACACCGGACAATGTCAACCAGGCGGCGGTAATAACATCGCGGGGTGAAAGTGTATAAACAGATCTCTTCAAATTGAAGTTTTTAGCTATTCACGGGACTCGATAATTCGCGCAAAAAATTAATAAGCGATTCATACCGCGACCTACTTAGCGCCGTCACAAACCTAGGCTCTATGGACGCCACAGTTAAAAAAACTGCATTGGATACCGGTGAAAATACTGCTCTGTTAGCATGGCTGACACCAATGGATCCAGATAATGTTTAAAATGTGACGCTATAGCGGCCACAAACAAAAACTGTCCCGTAAAGTGTATCTAATTGAAAAATATATAGAAATAATTTAATATTTTAAAACCTAAGTTCCATCGGCAACCGCGTCAACGACAAATTTACATATTCACAGCCCTAACGACACCCGGCTTCCTCGCCAATCGACGCAAATATTTACAAACGAGAAATAATGGTTCGAAAGTAGAAAGAAGAAGAAAATATGGTACTAAAGTAGAACAACCACCATTTGGACAAATGCATCGTTTGGTTCTTCAGTTCTTCAAGCTATTTCAGATTTAATGTTTTTTTATTGAGAAATTGCATACTGGAATTAATGTTCTTAATAACTGATATAAATTTAAAAAAATACATTCGATCAAATATTAAGTCGATGAAGAAAGTCTACATAAAAACGGCCCTTGATTTTATCTTGCCTTTCCATACTAAGTAGCTAAGCCAGCTCTAATATTCGAACTGGCAAGCCCGCACAATTTTCTGCGATTTTTAATCCAAAAAATACTGGCGGGATACATTTCAGTGTAAAGAAAGATTAAAACGAAAGAAAATAACAATGATAAAAAAATCACAAGCGAAATAACATTACACTCTTTATGACAAGTGACAGAGTTAATTCGAAAAAATAAAAAATATATAATTATATTTACAACCTAATTTTCGTTAAGTTCTAAAAAAATAAAGAACGTATTGCGTCCTATAAACATTATTACTCGTTACTATAACAATACTCGTAAAGCGGCATTACCTGGCATAGTCATAGAGTTAGTAAAATTCTACAGATATTTGCCACAAAACTACAGTAAGTCTGTGTAAACATATTTAATAAAACGAACGAGGCTTACTGTACGAACATTTGAATATTGGTGTCATTTTAGATACTTCATAAAATTTATAATCAATAATCTATATTATATTGCTTTGTTCTAAAAGTACAGAAAACTATAATTTCGCCTTCCAAATGGTCAAGCGTGGTTTCGATAAGATGTTGATGAATTCGTCGTCAGTACGTTTTGAGATCTCACTCCCTGGTTCCACGTCGTATCTGAATTTATAGAGCCGCAACCTGTAAAATGACAAAAAGCTTTAAAAGTGTTCCACTATTGTATGGAAAATCGAAACCGCTGAGCTAGATGTCAAATTTCATCATGTTATACACACACTCACTCGCACACAAATAATATATCATTTATTTATTTATTCAGGTGTTCTACAGTGGTACAATCAAGTTTATCCTAAATTACAGAGTGATTCTTAAGGCCAATAACAGAACTCCCTTAATGATATAATTTTATAAACCTGAGTAGGAGCAAACGTACAGTCGAAAGCACAAACATCCACACACCCAACGCGTCGAATACATGCAATCATCAACCTTATGGTTAATGGCATAGAAGTGTATAGATATATTGACGTGCGTATGTATATTTATGTTCTCGATTATAACAATAAGGAAGAAAGAATAAAAAACCTGTAAGTACATACTTAATATGAGATAACGAAAAAAATAATTTAAAAAAAAGTAATAATTGTGTTGCTAAAATACACTAAGTAAGCATGTTTGTGTGTGTGTGTGTGTGTGTGTGTGAATGTGCGTGCGTGCGTTCGTGCATTGTATTACCAGGAAATTTCTCTCACAATGGAAACCTTGAATTTATTTCTCGATGTGACAAATGGGTCCACATCCTTAAAAATAATAAACCTCGCCCTACGAACTCTTAAGCTTCAAACGCACAGACAACGGAGGCGTGGCGGTGCGGTGGCGGTGACGGTTGCAATATTCTAACTTGTATGAACGAGTTCGCGGTACGGTACCGCACAACCGTTCATACAAGTTAGAATATTACAACCGTCACCGGCGCCGCGCCGCTTCCCTATCGCTTTCAGTGCGTTTGGTGCTTTAATTTATCTTCCCACTACACCGTATCTACCATGACTGTAATAGGAGCGTGTCAGGCAAAAAAATATTCTTAGTATTGAAATACATGAGACGATGCCGACGAGACCGTTCCGACAGCGACCAACATCGTCGCGTCGCATGTATCGTGTTCACAGACTTGAAATACTAGGAGCAGACTTGACATAACGAGTCCAAATAATGGCAAAAACGCACACATCTCTATCACACAAACACTTACCGGTGAAAGGTTAATCCTGGTATATTTCCATATGTAACACTTTCACAAAGGTAGGCACTACATTTCACCATCTTTAAATCTAAATCAGTTCTAATTTTGATGAGAAAAACATTAAAAAATCTGTTTCCCAAAAAATTCGCTTGCAGCTTCGGCAGCTTATTTATATGAACTGACGTTTCAAAACATGTGTGTCATTTTTTTTAAGGTTTCTTGGACAGTGTTGCGACACATGAGAAAACGGGATGACAATATTCCTGATCATTGTAGCGTGAGGGAATAGGAAATATGTACGCACACACACGTAGTTATGTCAAGTCTGCTATTATATTTGACGTCTGTGATCGTGTTGCTTGTCGGGTCTGATACGTTCATAGCACGGTCATGGTATGATACGGTCTAATGGGTAGACCTACCTACCTAGCTACATTTATGGGTCGCGGGTGGGTCACGCTCGTGCGGAGTGTTGCGGCCGCACGCTTGACGCTTACCGTCTAGAGGGAGTCGCGATGCCACACCCAGGTGCGCTTGGTGTGGTCGAAGCGGTGCGCCAGCCACTGCGCCTGGAGCAGCTCCGCGCGGTCTTGCGACAGGTACAGCGGCTTGCCGCGCCTGCGATATGGATGATCAGTCAGTAATTGTATAGCCACGCATAGCGATTATTCCAACTTCGACTGTTCAGGCGAAGCGCAGATATAGGTAACGCCACGAGAGTGGAGGCGAATGATTACACACACAGCTACATAAAGTACTGATTGCAAAAAAAGTAGTGAATTAATGAAATGAGTGAGTGAATGAAAATGTGAGATATGGGCCCAATTGCATAACAAAGTACAACTTATATTACAAGCGGAACTCCCTTTCTAGTTAATATAACTGAAGCGAGAGTTCCGCTTGTAATATTAGTTGTACTTTGTTATGCCATTCGGCCATGATCTTATGATGAAATACCTACGCAATACTACGCATATTATATTTTTTCTGTTTTCATATAACCTATTTTTAAAAAAAATAGCGAAAAATATGCTTAAGTAACTGGTTTAAAAAAAATAGATCAATTTATTTTCTGTTTTGTTCGCAGTAGATGTATTTCCGTAAATCTATATATATTTTCTTAACAAAATAGGTTGAAAAAAATTTTAGTCAATCTTGTATTGCACTGTTTAGACTGTTGAACTTGCTATCGGTACGAAAAAATGCCATAATCCCGCTGTCATTACATGACGTGCATTGTGCGCGTGACCTCAACTCTCATGGCGTTACCTATACTTCGCTCTACTATCGGTATAAACACGGGCACATGAATGCTTAGGGCCCTATCACACAAGCTATTTTCTTTGGCGACTTTACGGCGAAGTGAGATCGCGGCGTGCACGCCACGATATCGCCGCGATCATTTTTACTAGTGCGCGGGCACGCGGCAGTGACACGGTGATTAATAAAGTAAGTAAGTAAGTAAGTAAGTAAATCTTTATTTGCTAGAATACGGTTACAAGGTCTTAAGAGTACCCAATAAATAAGTACACAGTATTACGTAAGTCACAGTATTCAGCCGACAGCTCGACATGCAAATTTTCAAATTAGTGTTTTAATCAAGTAAAATTATCATTGAATAAAAATAACAAAAATAATCAAATTTAACAATATCAATCAAAATTAAAATCAAAATTAAAATTAAAATTAAAATCAAAATTAAAATTAAAATCAAAATTAAAATTAAAATCGAAATTAAAATTAAAATCAAACTTAAAATCAAAATCAAAGTCAAAATAAAAATCAAACCTAAATCAATATTAAAATTAAAATAAAGCCAAAATTAAAATCTAAATCAACATTAAATATCGATAAAATTAAAGGGATGTCAATAAATTCTATTAGATACTTTATGGTTTAAGTATTCCTTAACAGTGTAAAAACAATTACTCAGTAGCCACGTAGTAAGTGCTCCTTGGAATTTTGTACCATGCAACAATTTTAGCTCACTTGGGAGCTTATTATATATTACCACACACATATCACGGCGATATCATGGCGTGAACGCTGGGCTGTAGCGTGCGTTAAATTTCCGAGAAAAATCGCTTGTGTGGTTGCAACGGGCCCTTATGAACTTACAAGAGTAGGCTCACAGACGCCGTGCGTAATGGGCATATAGCAGGCTGAATTACATTTTTCTTGCCACCCGTTGCTATGGTTCCACAAATTTTGTCTCATGGGCAACTAAAAGCATTTTTCTATGAAACAATACGAAGATGTCTTGGACAACTGGGGGATAGAGTAAACAACACGAAAAAGTTAATTGTCTCAACAAATCATTATTCAGTATCAAAAACTAGTTTTTGTAACATATAACGCAAAAATTCGCGCGGAATTTTGGGACCGAAATCTCGGTACAGCGTTCGTCAAAATTATTTTTTCGTGATTCGACAAAATTTGTAATTCATCAAATTCTTGTTCAGCAGCTCATCTACTCGATACTAGATGGCGCGTTTTCTTGATTCTCTTATGCGGCAATTACACTACTTCGGTCATCTAATGCGTTCGCCAAACTTGTTTCAAAATACTTCGGCCCACGAACATCGTCTTCACATTAGTCTGTCCGCCTACTGCGGTGACTATACTGACGTGCTAAGCCAAAAGGGCCTATGTCCGTTTTAAAACGTGTTTTTATGTTTTTGTCTTAGTATTTAAGTGAAAAATAAGCCTTTCTTAGCTATTTTTAAGGCACTTCTAATAAAAATACGGCTTTTTCGTTAACAGAACTTTATTCCTTTTAAGCTAAGGAATCCAACGCAAAATAAAAAACAGTATTTGGCCATTTTCGGACATAGGCCCTTTTGGCTTAGCACGGCAGTATAACTAGGCGGTGGCAGCTGTCGCTCGCCGAATGCGGTCGACCACCGTGTTCTGTATACTGTTGCAGTCACCACATGTGGCATGTGGTGGTCGACTTAATGTGATTGCCGCTTTATGCAAGCATGGTCTTGGCATGAACTCATAGCTTACTTGAGATCTCGATCTTCCTCGTCGTAATCGTCCAAGTACAGCGAGCCCCAGAGGCAGGCGCGCCGGCCTCGTATCACGATGATGTAGGTTGACGTCACCACGAGGAATATGCCCGTGCCGCCGCCGCAGTCGTTCGCGTGCTGAATAAAATGATGTAGATTAAACGAGAATTGTGTTTTGACAGCTCATAAAAAGTACGTCAGCTGTGTATGGTCGAAAGGTTGAGGACAGTTGTTATTAGTGGTTGCAAATTGAGTTGGACACAAAATCACCGTTTCTCGTAAAAGTTCTTAAAGTTTATTGTGAAAAGTAACAAGTTAAAGTAAGTGCTCGATTGTGTCCGATCGCGAGGGATGTTATTTGGGTCGATCAACTTTTTTTGTCACTCGTTGCTATAATGACGGTCTCCTGGGTAACTCTTTAAACTGTAAGTTTACCTATTTGATTAAAATTTGCCAAACATGCATTTTTGTGGTAGTTTTAAACCCATTCTACCATTGGTCATCTAATAAGCATGTTAATTAATGTGACACAACATTTCTTCTAATTAAACTGTACTTACTACTTTTGTCCCCTCGCTGACGGGACAGAATAACAACAAGAAATAGTTGATCCACCCATTTGTCAACTAAATCTAATTGTTTTCGAGGCGACAAAACTAAAACTAGGTCGCCAAGTTAGCAATAATCTGTATGACGTCGATCGTAAAGTTGATTGGTCGTGTCAACATCCGTATTGTGCGCGCGTACGCGCTCGTGGTAGTACGAGAGGTGTGTGCGTGTATTATTCGCCCGCGATTAGAAAGGGATTGGAGTTGACAGTAATTCTATATGCTGCCAAAATATATATGAAACGATAGTTCTGACAGTCCCATTCAGAATGCGGTTTGATAATATACCTGACTTTGATAAAATAAACATTAAAATCGGGATTCGATTTGTGGCATTCGAACATGGCGGATGTAGACAGTATCTAATTTTGTAGTATAATTTTGATAGTGTTTTATGCGGCGATTAACCTTAACTGTAATAGTGATCACAAAACTCTATATTACTCTCGTTTCTGATATTTTTTAATGCGCAAGTTGTCTCCACGTGGTTTCTGGAATTTTACTATCAAGTTGCAAAAACTACAATCACCGTACAACGTCGCACCTAAAGTGAGCAATTAACTGACATCGGCACAAGCCTGGTGGCCGCCACTAAGGTGGAACGGCACGCTCTAGGCGCGAAATTCAAAATCTTTACAGGTTTTAATTTATTTTGGGTAAACGGTGTAACTGTTTAACTTCATATAGTACTTGCGCTTGTAAAACATTGTTCATTATATTATTGTGTAAAGTTTTTCAAGAATAAAGCTATTAGCTTGAAATACAAGTTGTTAAAACGTTGAAAGTCCGAATTTCTATGTTTGACAACTTTTATAGCGACCGCTTTAGCCTAGTTGGTAGTGACCCTGCCTACGAAGCAAGAGGTCCTGGGTTCGAATCCCGGTAAGGGCATTTATTTGTGTGATGAGCACGAATATTTGTTCCTGAGTTATGGATGTTTTCTATGTATTTAAGTATTTATTTATATTTATCTATATAGTATGTTTATCGTCGTCTAGTACCCATAATACAAGTTTTGCTTAGTTTGGGACTAGGTCGATTTGTGTAAGATTGTCCCCTAATATTTATTTATTTTATTTATTTATTTATATCAAGCTAACAGTTTTATTCTTAAAAAGCTTTACACAATAATATAAAGGATACTGTTTTACAACCGCAAGTACCATATGAAGTTAAACAGTTACACCGTTTACCCAAAATAAATTAAAACCTGTAAAAATTTCGAATTTCGCGCCTAGAGCGTGCCGTCCCACCTTAAGGAAGGAGAAGAAGATAATGTACCTGCACGGCCTCGGCCTGCTGGTGCGTGCGGCAGCAGGCCTGCTTGAGGCAGACGAGCGTGCCGCACAGCAGGCACACGGAGGCCTCCTTGGGCACGGCGCCGCACTGCAGGCACACGCGCTCGTGGTAGTACGAGAACAGCCGGTCGTAGTCCCGCGGCAGCCGCAGCAGCGCCGGCAGTCCCCACGACACGTGCAGACTCTGCATTATGCGCCGCACCTGAACGACCCGACACGCATCACGTCACTATTAAAACTATACAAAAAACCGGCCAAGTGCGAGTCGGACTCGCGCACGAAGGGTTCCGTACAATTATCTATAAAAATCCGGGTCTCATTCTAAATCCCTAACATCGTTTGTCCTAATGATCGTTTGTCCTAACACTTTTTTTCTCGAAAACCGTGAATTTTTCAGGAACTTTCTTGTGATTATCCTCTAGAACTCTATAGGTTAGGTTAGGTTTGTATTATAAAAATCCAAAACAATTAATAGATTTTAAATAAAAACAGTTAGGACAAATAATCATTAGGGATTTAGATATAGAGCCTGCTCGGAAATAGACAGACATACTCTCAAACCTTAATTTATATACATAACTATATACTAGCGCCACCACAAAATGTGTGCAAAATTAGAACTACTGAGGTGATTGGTTGTCAACCGGCATCGATTGTTAGTTAATTAGCAAGCCATCTAGTTCGGCAAATACATTGTAGATGACGCTGTATTAAACAAATCATGTTTGTTGTATGGGAGCCCCCTTAAATATTTATTTAATTCCATTTTTTAGTATTTGTTGTTATAGTGGCAACCAAAATACATCATCTGTGAAAATTTCAACTCTCTAGCTATCACGGTTCCCGAGATACAGCCTGGTGACGGACAGCGGAGCCTCAGTAATAGGGTTTCCATTTTTACCCTTTGAGTACAGAACCCTAAAAAAGATAGTGCGTGGAGTCCCTCCGCGCGGAAGAAGTGACATTTCATAGTAAACAACTACAGCGCCAGCGAAACAAGTTACATAACTCGTCGCTAGATGGCGTTGCTCCTCGTGCGCACGTTATTTTCAATAATTTTGCTTGACTTTTCGTAATTCTCAAAGATATTCAATACTTTTTTACTAAATACGTTTAAAATACTTTATTCTACGATCTACCATTAAAATAGTTTTGATTTTTACAAGTTTTCATACTAAACCACACAATTGTTCTGGATCGCACTGACGAAGTTTTTAACATCCGTTAGTATAAACAATGCGAACGTCTCGTAAACGTCAACTTGCGTTGTGTTGCATATTTAACGCAACGGTTGTTAGAAGTCGCATTAGAAGTTTCACTTCAAAAACCAAGAACAGTACGCTTAGTATAAGTTTTACTTCACCAAAATACTTCTCGATCGCGTTTACGTAAAAATTTCAATCCTATGGAAACATGGACAGCGTCTCCGCGCGCGCGCGTCCATGTTTCCATAGAATTGAAATTTTTACGTAAACGCGATCGAGAAGTATTGAAGTGAAGGAAAACTTATACTAAGCGTACCGAGTGCGAGTCGATTTCGTGTAAATTTTTGGGTATGTCAAAGAACATAGACAGCCGTAACTATAATAATCTAGTGTTAGGAGAACCCTGGTTTTAAGTAAAATGTACGCAATGTGAGATAATTTTATATTGATTGGTCGGGACAAACTATATTCTTATTATTTTTTGTTGTACCGGCCACAGTAATATTTACATAATCGGTGAAAATTTCATCGTCATGATCGATACTAAAAACCAGAATAAAATAAATATTTAAGGGGCTCCCATACAACAAACGTGATTTTTTTGCTCGATATTGATAACGGCAACAGGTAGACGCTTGAAATATTCACAGAATATTTAGTTATGTAAAGGTGGAGACGAGTCAAACAACGGTCAATTAAGGATAACACCAAACTACACTGACGAGCAAAAATAAAGGGTCGGTTACAAAAATGACGATAACTACAAACCCCGCTGTGATAGCTTCTTCAAATAAAATGAGTTTAGTAAGGAGTTTTATTCTCAATTAAACTTTTTCTTGTTAAGAATAAAACTCTTTACTAAACTCATTTTACTCGAAGAAGCTATCACAGCGGGTTTTGCAGTTATCGTCATTTTTGTAACCGACCCTTTATTTTTGCTCGTCAGTGTATATCGTATAACTTTTAAACACGAGCGAGATAATGAATCTGACTGCAACTTTCTATTGACAACTTACTTTAGCCAGACTCTAATAGCATTTAAATGTTTAGCTGCAGGGGGGCCACTCCGAAATTCGTATTGCATCGTCTTGCTCGCTCTTGTATTAAATACTAGCTTTTGCCCGCGGCTTCGCTCGCATGTACCATAAGTATTCCAAAGAACCAAGATATCAAGCAAGCAAGCATACAAGCAAGCAAGAAAGCATGCAAGCAAGCATGCAAGCACGCAAGCAAGCAAGCGTGCAAGTAAGCGTGCAAGCAAGCACGACTAAACTTGAGGTAGATACGGTCCTTTACAGTATTTCTTTGTATACAATGTTTTTCACTAATTCGGAAGCGGGCACTAAAAATCTGAATAACCAGAAAGAATACAAATAAAGGTCTATACGTGCATATGATATTTAAAGAAACTTCCTATATCTCCTAACCGTTAAGGAGTTTAACCTTCCATCATCAGCTCTCCTGGATAACCTGAAAAATACAACTATCGGTCTATACATAACTATAATATTTGAAAAAATATCCTCAACTCCTAACCGTTAAGGAGTTTTACCTTCCGTCATCAGCTCATTAACATGACGCAAACACTTAAATAGCTTGAGAAAATATATGAAAAACGTAATGCGTGCCTACAAAATTTGAAGGTTATGCCCTCGATTTCCCTGAGATCCCGTCATCAGATCCTGATTTTATGACTCCTCAGGAGTATATTATATTCTTTTGAATAAAAAAAGAATTTTTAAAATCGGTCCACAATTGACCGAAAAATCGGTGTACATACCTACATAAAAAAAATACATACTTACAGTGGAATGCATAACCTCCTCCTTTTTTTGAAGTCGGTTAAAGAGCCCTTTGTGGCGTACTTACAGTATGAACTTCTGAATTTTGAAATTTTACCTTTCTACAACCAGTAAAACGCAAATACCCGTTTTTTCTCGATCCCGTAAGAATTTCGGGAATGCTTTATAAATGCTCCCCTCCCCAAAACTCCCCAAGGAACCCACTTGCCAAATTTCAGCTTTCTACGACCAGTAAAACGAAAAATCCCGTGTTTTCCCGTTCCCGTGGGAATTTCAGAAAGTCCTCTCTCAATGCTCCTTTACACTCCTCAAACAACCTACATGCCGAATTTCAGCTTTCTACGACCAGTAAAACGAAAAATCCCGTTTTTTCCTTATCCCGTGGGAATTTCCGAAAATCCTTTAAACTATTTTTTACTACTATAATTACCTACTTCTATGCCAAATTTGAAGAATCTAGTAATTATAGTTCATAGGATTCCGTTGAACTGAATAGATAAATCCCGTTTTTTCTCGGTCCCGTGGGAATTTCGGAAAGTCCTTTCTCGATACTTTTCTACACTCCCCAAGCAACCTACATGCCGAATTTCAGCTTTCTACGACCAGTGAAACGAAAAATCCCGTTTTTTACTTATCCCGTGGAAATTTCCGAAAATCCTTAAAATTGTTTTGTACTATTATAATTACCTACTCCTATGCCAAATTTGAAGAGTCTAGTAATTATAGTTCAAAGGATTCCGTTGAACTGAATATATAAATCCCGTTTTTTCCTCATCCCGTGGGAATTTTGATAAATCCTAAAATTAATGTTTTAACTAATGTAATACCTACTTGTGTATAAAATTTGAAGAGTAGTTATTATAGTTACTGAGATAGGGTCACTCGGAATCGAATATATAAATCCCGTTTTTTCCCGTTCCCGTGGGAATTTCCAAAAATCCTTCCTTAGTGGATGCCTACATTATATAAGGTATCTATGTGCAAAATTTCAAGTCTGTAGGTCCAGTGGTTTGAGCAAAAGCTTAAAAACGACACCCATATTGATGTTTAGACATTTCAACCCCATCGCACCCCATCCAGGGAGATGGTATTTTACGTATACCACATTGGATTTTAAAACCGTTGTTGTTTTCATAACCAGCGACCCGATAAACCATAGAAACAACACCCATGTTGATTTTCAGACTTTGTTACCCCTTTCCCCCCTTTTAGGGGTTGAATTCTCAAAAAACCTGAAACACGTGTTTACTCATTTATCATTAGGAGTACTTCTGTGAAGTTTCGAATAAAATAGTCGAACTAATCTTGTTTCCCCATACAAACTTTGAACCCCCTTTTTACCCCCTTAGAGAGTGAATTTTGAAAAATCCTTTCTTAGTGCACCCCGAGACCTTATAAGGAACCTACATGCCAAATTTGGAATCCCTAGACCCAGCGGTTTGGGCTGTGCGTTGATATGTCAGTCAGTCAGTCAGTTTCTTCTTTTATATATTTAGACTATTAGCGTGAAAGGAATGGCACGATACGAAGTTCGAATTTTGCACTTCGTAGTATAAGGCCAGGCAGTCGAATACACCTAACTTAAAAAAATCCGTAGATCTACGGATTTTTCTTCAGGTGATTTACGGAATTCTACGGATTTTTTCGCCTGGACCCAGTGTTGTCACATACAATTTTGAAAAATTGGTAGAATAGAATGAAAATTTAGTAGAAATAGGTAGAACTGAAAATGAAAATAGGTAGATCTACCGTTTTAGTCAAATCAGTTCCTATTATAGAATAAAAACGCGTTAAAATGATGAAAAGGATTTATTGACGCTGCTTTAACATGTTTTTGTAAAACAATTTCAAATGGTCGGAGTCAGGAACACAACTTTTAAAAACAAATCTTTGTGTGCCAGCAGTCCCTCTAAAGTTTGACAAGTTTTCATATTATTTATGGACAAAAACAGCCTCTCAACATTCGTACTTCTGATAGAAACAAAGAAATTGTTTGCAACGGAAATGTTTTGAAAAAACAGGTAGATTTGAGGCCGCGGGTGGTAGATTGGTAGGACGGAGGCAAAATAGGTAGATCTACCAAAAAGTTGGTAGATGTGACAACACTGCCTGGACCTACGGTTAAACATAAAATGGATATGGTAACACTGGGTCGAATCTCAACATTATTATCAATTCCTAAAGAGGAACCGTGTGACAAAAATTAACTATTTCGTCAAGAGGACGTCACGAAGTGTCAAAGTAAAGTGTCGAAGTACTTATATTATATATTTCTTCGGACGACACAACGCTAGCTAGTTTTAGCGTGGTACAGCGACATCTAGCGAGAAAGTAGTTAAAACGGTAAAAAGGTTAACGCCTTTGCAGTTAGTTATCAATGTTATCATGGCAATTTTATTAACTCTTTGGTTTGGGTTGGGCACTTGGGCATTAGTTACGATTCAATAAAGTGGAACCGTAGTCCAGAGGCCGTATTGTCTAACGCTTCTGTCGCTTGCCTTCGCTTTCACCGTCTCTTTCTGTCATCCTTTTATACCGTTGGAGAGAAAGAGATAGTGATTGCGAAGGCAAGCGTCAGAAACGTTAGACAATAAGCCTACTGTCCTACAAACGTAGAAGCGCTTATCCAAATCGCAGTATCTCCTACCAATCTATCGAAGCCGTTCCAGAGCGTCCTACTAGCGTGGGAGCGAGCACCCTTAAAGCGACATCAATGAGGTTGGGGGAAGAACTTGGGCTAATTAACAAATAATACAAATATGTGAAGATCAAAAAGTTGCACATCTGTTAAAGTAAAGCTGCATTAGCAGGTATTTATAATTATTAATTTTTTCCATTGTACAATGGAAAATGTTAATGGTAATTTTTAATACCTGCTAGTGTAGTGTAGTGTATTTTTTTTTAATTTCTTGTATTTTTTTAAATATGGAGAAATAAATTATTACAATAAATATTTTTCCTCCTTCAGGAGGCACTCTTTCGATTCCTGGTAGTAATATTCAGGTGTAAAAAAATGAAATCTTGTCTATTGTGGCCGCTGGCTGTCATCGCGCACACAGCGAATACATACCGCACCCGTGTGGTGTGTACATACCGCGAGTCGCGAGCCTCGCGCGGCCTGGCTCAGCCGGCGGGCAGCGGCGCGCGCGAGTTGCGGCCCGTGTGCCGGCAGGAGCGCGCCGGCGCCGCCTCCGGGGCCCGCTGCTAGCTCCAAGTAGGCGGCGAGCGCGGGGAACTCTTCGTGCGGAGTCGCGATGTCGGGCAGCGCGCTGCCGTATATGTGGTGCCGGAGGAGGGCGCACACGCGGAGGTAAGGCAGCAGGAGCTCTTGCACCTGCAGAGTACCAACAGTATGTTTCATACTAAATACAAACTGAAACATAGATGCACAGAAAAAACCCCAGAAGAAAAGACAAATGCTGGGAATCGATCCCTGGTCCTCGGCATTCCGTGCCGTGTGCCATTCCCCTACACCACCACTGGTCAGGAGTCTAGACATGGATTTCTCCTATTAACATTCATATCTCACTTTGCGTGATACAGCGCCATCTATGTTAAACCCTCATCGAGAGATTTCAACACTCCTTCGGAACTACCCGCTCACCCGGACAAGAGATGTCGCTACCTGTCCAAACTTTAACAAGTTTGATCTGAAGTATCTTTTTTTATTTATATTTTTCAACTTCATTTTTTACGGTCATCCCGTGAAAACCATATACATATTTCATAATAAATACAAACTGAAATATGGATGGATATCCCAGCGCTGGTCTTTTTTCTGGGTTTTTTTAGTGCATCCATATTTCAGTCTGTACTCAGTATGAAAAAAAAAGTTAAAACTACGCCTAATCCCCTTCATCTCCACCGACCTGTCTCTCCATATCTTCAACGTCGACCTCCTCGCTGGCGCCCGGCTCGTCCTCAAACAGCTCGGAGCCCGCGAGAGCCCCCATGAGGAGCCGGGCCGCTTGCCGGAGCCCCGTCTCGTCGCTGCCGGGCGCCGCGAGCGCGGCTCGGGCGCTCCCGCTGAGGCCGGCGATCAGCTGGCACACGACCTGGTAGTAGCTGAGCGCGTACAACGCGTGCACTATGCACGTGAAGTGCTCTGGAATGGGAAGGTGAGAGTTGGCTGTGTGCGGTGTGGTTTTAGAAGTAGGGAGGATGCTATAGCTAATTGGTTAGTGTATTTTATTTGCTATAATCGAGGGGTGCGTGGTCACAAAACATTTGGCTTGTTGAAAAGAGTACACTAGAACATCTAAATTAATAGTACAGTACATTACTGCAGCGGTCGCGAAATAGGGGACTGCCGGCCGAGTAGTTATACGAGCTAGAGATACGAGGCCGGCAGTCCCTGTTCGTGGCCGAGGCTTGTATAGAGCTTTTCTCAAACATGCATCATCATCATCAGCAGCGCCAGCGGGTCGCGCAGCAGCAGCGGCACGGGGCGCGCGGGGTGGGGTGGGGCGGGGTGTACTCACGCGGGGCTGTGTGGGGCGGCTGCGCGGGCGCCAGCAGCAGCGCGTGCATGAGCAGCGCCAGCGGGTCGCGCAGCAGCAGCGGCACGGGGCGCGCGGGGTGGGGTGGGGCGGGGTGTACTCACGCGGGGCTGTGTGGGGCGGCTGCGCGGGCGCCAGCAGCAGCGCGTGCATGAGCAGCGCCAGCGGGTCGCGCAGCAGCAGCGGCACGGGGCGCGCGGGGTGGGGTGGGGCGGGGTGTACTCACGCGGGGCTGTGTGGGGCGGCTGCGCGGGCGCCAGCAGCAGCGCGTGCATGAGCAGCGCCAGCGGGTCGCGCAGCAGCAGCGGCACGGGGCGCGCGGGGTGGGGTGGGGCGGGGTGTACTCACGCGGGGCTGTGTGGGGCGGCTGCGCGGGCGCCAGCAGCAGCGCGTGCATGAGCAGCGCCAGCGGGTCGCGCAGCAGAAGCGGCACGGGGCGCGCGGGGTGGGGTGGGGCGGGGTGTACTCACGCGGGGCTGTGTGGGGCGGCTGCGCGGGCGCCAGCAGCAGCGCGTGCATGAGCAGCGCCAGCGGGTCGCGCAGCAGCAGCGGCACGGGGCGCGCGGGGTGGGGTGGGGCGGGGTGTACTCACGCGGGGCTGTGTGGGGCGGCTGCGCGGGCGCCAGCAGCAGCGCGTGCATGAGCAGCGCCAGCGGGTCGCGCAGCAGCAGCGGCACGGGGCGCGCGGGGTGGGGTGGGGCGGGGTGTACTCACGCGGGGCTGTGTGGGGCGGCTGCGCGGGCGCCAGCAGCAGCGCGTGCATGAGCAGCGCCAGCGGGTCGCGCAGCAGCAGCGGCACGGGGCGCGCGGGGTGGGGTGGGGCGGGGTGTACTCACGCGGGGCTGTGTGGGGCGGCTGCGCGGGCGCCAGCAGCAGCGCGTGCATGAGCAGCGCCAGCGGGTCGCGCAGCAGCAGCGGCACGGGGCGCGCGGGGTGGGGTGGGGCGGGGTGTACTCACGCGGGGCTGTGTGGGGCGGCTGCGCGGGCGCCAGCAGCAGCGCGTGCATGAGCAGCGCCAGCGGGTCGCGCAGCAGCAGCGGCACGGGGCGCGCGGGGTGGGGTGGGGCGGGGTGTACTCACGCGGGGCTGTGTGGGGCGGCTGCGCGGGCGCCAGCAGCAGCGCGTGCATGAGCAGCGCCAGCGGGTCGCGCAGCAGCAGCGGCACGGGGCGCGCGGGGTGGGGTGGGGCGGGGTGTACTCACGCGGGGCTGTGTGGGGCGGCTGCGCGGGCGCCAGCAGCAGCGCGTGCATGAGCAGCGCCAGCGGGTCGCGCAGCAGCAGCGGCACGGGGCGCGCGGGGTGGGGTGGGGCGGGGTGTACTCACGCGGGGCTGTGTGGGGCGGCTGCGCGGGCGCCAGCAGCAGCGCGTGCATGAGCAGCGCCAGCGGGTCGCGCAGCAGCAGCGGCACGGGGCGCGCGGGGTGGGGTGGGGCGGGGTGTACTCACGCGGGGCTGTGTGGGGCGGCTGCGCGGGCGCCAGCAGCAGCGCGTGCATGAGCAGCGCCAGCGGGTCGCGCAGCAGCAGCGGCACGGGGCGCGCGGGGTGGGGTGGGGCGGGGTGTACTCACGCGGGGCTGTGTGGGGCGGCTGCGCGGGCGCCAGCAGCAGCGCGTGCATGAGCAGCGCCAGCGGGTCGCGCAGCAGCAGCGGCACGGGGCGCGCGGGGTGGGGTGGGGCGGGGTGTACTCACGCGGGGCTGTGTGGGGCGGCTGCGCGGGCGCCAGCAGCAGCGCGTGCATGAGCAGCGCCAGCGGGTCGCGCAGCAGCAGCGGCACGGGGCGCGCGGGCGCGGCGGGCGGGGCGGGCACGGGCGGCGCGGGCGCGACGGCGGGCTCCCGCGGTGGGCTCAGCTGCTGCCACGTGTCGGCCAGCCCCAGCGCGCCGGCGGCGCTCAGCACGTGCGCGTGCGCACCCGCCACCACCATCAGCGGCACTGGAACGAATAACACACGTTTTAAAAAATAATTGTCAGGTTCGGTCGCGCGTTCACTACTCAGGCCATTTCTTGAATGGCTTCATTAAGTGCCGGTTAGCCGCGATGGCTACAGAGCCCTAAACTACGACATTAAGGGGCTGTTTCACCACTTCTTTTAAAGTTCGGATTAGCTTAATCATAACCTTAATTGTCAGATGGAATTAAATTTCTGTTTCACCAGTCTTGATTAGCGCTAAGTGTCGGACAAACTGCTCCTTAAATTGACCATCAGATCAGATAGCAGGAGGGAATAGGGTGTGGAGTAAGGGGGTAAGGGTTGGGGGTTGGGGTTAGGGGGTTGGTGGAAACGGGGAGTAGGATAAGGGGCTTCGGGCTTTAGGGGGTTGGGGTGTAGGGGGTTGGAATTAGAGGTTCGGGGAAATGGGGTGGGGGGTGTTCGGGGGTTAGGGAGGTTGGGTTTAGGGGTTGGGGAATGGGGATTTCACTGTTTTATATCCGAATACATTTCTTTCCTTCATTATATACATTCCATATATATCATACTAAATACAAACTGAAACAAGGATGCACAGAAAAACCCAAAAAAAAGAACAGCGCTGGGAATCGAACCCAGGTACTCAGCATTCCTTGCTGCGTGCTAAACCCCTACACCACCACTGGTCGGGACTTAGACACAATTTTTTTCCTATGCATCACACATCTCAGCTTGCTTAATCACTTAATGCAACGACACCAGCGACATCTATGTTAAACGCTCTCAACGAGAGACTTCGACATTCCTTCGGAACTAACCGCTCACCCGGACCAAGAGATGTCACTTTTCAAACATTCCTTCATCCTCCTATGCAGTTTCCTTTTTATCTTACCTATGCAGTCGTTGCGCGGCTTATACCGCGCGCGGGGCTCCTGCGCGGCGGCGGGTAACTCCTGGGTGACCAGGGAGCCGCCGCGCTGCACCAGCTCGCACTCCAGGTTGGTGCGCACGAGCGACGCCACGAACGTGAAGATGGCGGCCGGCGAGGACCCGTAGCGCTGCCGCAGCTTGCTGCTCGCCGTCTCTGTCATGTCCTCCATCGCTTTGTTCATTGCGTCCGATAGTGCGCTTGGACTCTGGAGTGACAAAATAAATGCAATTTTTTAAATTACTAGAGCTGACCCGGCGTTGTTTTGCCATATAAATTATAGCCTACGACCTATTCTCAGACCTACCAAATATAGACAATAAAAGCTTTATAAAAATGGATCAAGCCGTTTCAGAGGAGTTCGATAACAAACACCGTGACACGAGATTTTTATATATTAGATTATCACACGATAAGTTTCAATTTCGCGTGCAAGCAGTTAACGGTCGTAAAGGGGCTGGATTACTTATGTTTGGCAAAAACTGTTTACCAAAGTATCACATCGCAAACTTTTTTTCTCAAATTTTTATTTGGCAAAAACTCAATTGTCAAAACTACTTATCGCAATTTTACAGTCAGCAAACCTCTTTTTTGGCAAGTGATTGTTTAGCAAATAATTACATGGTCATGTTCTATTAGTGTGGCTGGCAGCATCAGCCAGCATTTACGGCCAGACTAAGCAACACTCGGCAATATTTTTAGTATATTGGCCGGGATATTTTGTCACAAATTTTTAGTGTGGCCGATGAATGTTTAGGGTCCCAGCCATATTTCCGGAATAATCGCTTTGCAATCGAAAATACTGCAATATTTCTCAGCCACTTTTATTGTTGTCTCGCTATAGGGGATAAGTGCGTCCCTTTTTTATGCTACGTGAAGTTTGCCGCGATTCGTTCGAGTAGCAAAGCTATGTTCGTGTTTGTTTCTGTTTAGTTTGGTTCGTGTTTAAAGTTTGAGGTTATAAATTAAAATACGTATCAAAATGACTGGTACCAGTCATGGTAAAATGCAACAATAATTGATTTCATCAATGAAGTGCATTTGTACCCTCAATTGTGGAATGTGGAATGCGGAACAACAAAGACAGAAATGCTAAGAACGATGGGTGGGCAAGATGTTGCCCAAAAATTTGATATATCGAGTGATAAGGCGTACAAAAAATTTAGAAGTTTAAGAACATAAGTATAAGTACAACGCGTATGAGTTCGTCAGCCATTGTATAGTATAAATCTTCCCAGGTGAATCGAGCTTCAGAGGTGGTTCGAGCCCTTATCTTTCAAACAAAGGCCATTCATTGTCTCTATTATAGCAAAGCCGCTAGCTACCGAGTTAGCACGTGCCACTACAACATTCATATTGAAAAACAAACGGTATCGTCATAGTATTAAGGTTCAAATTTAATGACACTGATATTCTAGATATTACGTATTGGTAGTGTAGGACGATAGACCGCCCCGAGGCAATACGGCACTCATATTCATATTATTTTGATATATGGTGTTAAAAAAAATTATTTAATTTGATTTAGTGTTTTTATTTAATTTTGCTATCTTTTTCTGCTGCAGAATTTTTTTTTTGTTTTTATTGCCATGGGAAACATACAGCATAAATAATACATAAGATTCAGTTCGTAAAGTTAAAACATAAGCCAAAACAGTTTCCACTAATAGATTATACAATTCTTTGCTCAAAAGTTAATACATGCCAATTTCAACTAAGTAGAATATTCTTGAAGGGGAAAAAAATAGAATAAAGATTAAACAGGTCTTTGAAATTTGGAAAAATAAATATAACGTGAAAAACCAAATATTAGGCTACTAAGAACTTAAATAAAACTAAAACTAATTACTTATACTAAAACAAAACAAATTAAATGCCTATTCCTCAACCTTCTCTTTAATTCAGAAGCAAAATTACGGGGGTTCAGTTGAAATAAATCAATATGAGAGTATTTTTCATTATAGAATATTGCCGAGATATACATTTTCCAGCCGTATGTTGCATTAAAATGTTTTTTGTATGGCCGGGATATAGTCGGCAATGTTGTAGCCACATATTTCATCAAAAGTATAGCCCGTCTGGGGGCCTCTTAGGAGTAGGCAAATTTTTATACATAAAGTTGACTTTTGTTCGAGAGCGTTCCTTCTGTACGTTAGTACTATAAGTTATTGTGGTAGTACTGACCAGGGGCGGGTGGTCGCGGCGCAGCATCTCCGCGATGGCTTCGTGCGGGTCGGCGTCGGTGGCGGGCGGCAGGCTGGCACGAGGCGGCAGAGGCAGCACGCTGTTCGCCAGTTGTCTGAACAATAGATACAGTATGGCCTTGTAGCGACATCTCTTGTCCGGGTGAGCGGTTAGTTCCGAAGGAGTGTTGATGTTTCTTGTTAAGAACTAAACATAGATGGCGCTGTATCACTGCTTAAGTGATTATGGCAAGCTGGAATGTATGATGCATAGGAAAAATTTGCGTGTAAACTCTTGACCAGTGGTGGTGTAGGGGTAAGCACGCGGCACGGAATGCCGAGGACCTAGGTTCGATTCCCAGCATTGGTCTTTTTTCTGGGGTTTTTTCTGTGCATCTATGTTTCAGTTTGTATTTAGTATGAAATACAATATATACAGATCAGTGTCACAGTCGTCAACAGAGCCCATACACTTGATGACGATGTCGTCACGCCGCGTACAGGATGATTGCAATTGGGATTGTTCATTTTTTCTAACCCCCCCTTTTTATTTTTTTTATCTAAAATATAGAGCATTTTAAGAAACTAATTTGAATATTTCAGCAATTCATCACTCCAATATTTTTTTTTATAAATTATTGAAAATTTGAGATACGACTTCTCGTAAATTACATGCCGCGGCAGAATCTGTGTATAAACCACAGACATAATGACAAAAAAATGTGTCACAATCGATGGTTAGTTGTCATCTGACAATGTCACTTTACATTACAATAACAATAACACTAAAGTTGCCGATTCTTCCAAGAGAATAGGTAAAAAAAACGATTTACGGCTATAGTATTTTTGTACGTATAAAATAAAATGGTCAGAAGTGTTCGCTTGAAAGTTCTTTGGCGGATTTAATCCATACTTACATTAAAATGATCCTCGCAACAATAAGTACATCTTGTAAACTTTGAATTAACTTTGCGGCACCACTTCTCTTGTAAATCTTCTCTAATGCGAACAATTAATTTGTTTGGGCTATTGACAGAATCATTTCCACAAGGTAGGAATGAAACACTTCCTGATTAAATCCATTATTAAAATATAAAAAACGCGAAGAATGTTTTTCAAAATAGTATCCTTAAACTGACACATGATAACTACGTCGAAGTGACAGAGAGTAGTATAGAGAAACTAGACGGACGGCTTTTTTTTTCTTGTTGCAAAGAATTTCAAAGTTAATGCCCACAGAAAGGACAAACAAAGGTCAAACATTATTTTGCAAAAATACACACGATCATTTAATATTTTTTTACTACAATGTTATAAAATGATTTATTAAACCTATTTCTCGAAATGGTTTTGGAATTAGACCACATTGTAAAAAAGTGATCAATGCCAATTTGCGTAGTTGCGATTATCAATCATTAAATATGTATTGAAGATAGTGTTTGACTTTTTCTGTATATAAGCCAATAAGTTTAATTCTGGACGCGGAATTAAACGATTGGCCAGATTTGGCTCGAAACAGGGAACAATGGAGGACCAGAGGGGATGGCTTTGCCCAGCTGTGGGACAGTATTCTAGGCTAGTAAAAGAAAACGCCAATAAGTAATATTTTTTTTTACATGTTCGTCTAAATTTTTATCAAACGCCACTGAGAAATAATAATACTTACCTATACTTTTCATATATTGATTAATAGTATAAGTTGATAAAATCAGAAAAAAATGTGTCTGTTCGACTGGCGCATCAATTGTAAATTTTAGATTTTTTTTAAAAAATCAAGTAAGTATTAATTATTCCACGTATGAATAGATTACTTTTGAAGCCATTTGAACACGATTCAAATGATTGTCGACTAATGATTAATAAAAAATTACAATGAAACTATTTGGAATCATCCTATTGGCTACGTGCACGACGGTGGCACCGCGTAGCGTTGACAACATTTCCTCCCCATTTACTTCCAATTTTTGCCATGTTGTGCGCTGCGATCGTTTTCTGTACCCCCACCACCCGCTTCGCACATAGTCAATATGCAGCGTAACGTCAAATTGATGTCATCGGCACGAAAAGTACGGACCCTGGTCATCGACTAAGGTGAACTTGCCGGACCAGCAGCCTTAGGTGTCGGTGAGTGTCAACAGCCACGACCCTAAGGGTTGTACCTGCACACGGGGCAGAGGAACTCCCCGCCGGCCACGTGCAGGTTGTGCGGGCGCGCGGGCGCCGCCAGCGAGCGCAGGTAGGCGTGCAGGCAGCGCAGGTGCAAGTGGTGGCCGCAGGACGCCACGTGCACGCCGCCCTCGAGCCCCACGCTCACGCTTAGCAGCCACGACTCCTGGAAGACGACAGGGTCAATAAATAGCGTTATACAATTTTTTTACAACAAGTTTGATATGAAGTATCTTTTTGTATTTTTATTTTTCAACTTCATTTTTTATTATTCTTCATTTTTCATTTTTTAATAAAAAATGAAGTTGAAAAATAAAAATACAAAAAGATACTTCATATCAAACTTGTTAAAGTTTGGACAGGTAGCGACATCTCTTGTCCGGGTGAGCGGGTAGTTCCGAAGGATTGTTGAAATCTCTCGATGAGGGTATAACATAGATGGCGCTATATCACGCAAGTGGTGATCTAACAATTTGAGATATGAATGTATGGGAAAAATTCGTGTCTAGACTCCTGACCAGTGGTGGTGTAGGGGAATGGCACACGGCACGGAATGCTAAGGACCTGGGTTCGATTCCCAGCGTTGGTCTTTTTTCTGGAATTTTTCCGTGTATCCATATTTCAGTTTGTATTTAGTATGAAATTTTTTTTCGTCGTCACCATTGCTCGGACTGGCCGTCGCAAAAAACAATCAAATTAAAGAAATTATGCTAAGAATCATCTCTTAATGAAAATAAAATTGCAATAACGCAAAATCACGAAGCACAAAATAATGAGTTTACTCGGTATTTAAAGCATAGTTGGGTGAATCAGCTTTTTGTGTTGTTTACTTTGTCCCCAGTTGTAAAAGTGACATTTCATAGTGTTTCATGAAAAATGCTTAAGTTGTCCAAGGAACAAAATTCGTCTAATCATAGCATGATTCACCCAATTACGGTTGAGTAGTAGGGTAAATCGACAGTAACTGGCCACCGTTCAATAACCCCCTCATACTGAAAATGAACTCTGTTTCCCTACAAAAAGAATTCAATTTAGTATAAAGTGGCCAGTTATTGAAGGGTGGCCAGTAATTAATACCTAATACTAAAAATGAATTCTATTCTAATAGAGTTCATTTTTAGTATGAGGTGGCCAGTTATTGCGATTTACCCTATTTTTCTTTACAAACCTATTATTAGCAAAAACATATACATTCCAACTGTCAAAGTACCTGATCAAAATTCTGTTGTAAGTCGTCGTGTAGCCTATAGTAATGTGAGGCGGCGGTCGTCTCTCTCTGTTCCGCTAGTCTCGCTCTATCTCGCTCGGAGAGGGCGAGGGAGGCCGAGCCGCTGCCCGCTCGCCGCCGGTGCCCCAGGACTGAGGTTGACTAGAAAAAAAAGTTAAGATAAGGCAAAGGAAAAGATGCTACTCGTAATGTGAAACTACTAATCCCTATATTCTCATTTATAATATTGAGTAGGATGTGGCTTATATGGTAGCGCACCCGAAATCGTAGTTTAGACCTGGAAGACAAACCGTGCAAGATGCTTTACATTGCGAGGTCGCGAAGCAGACCAGTTTGAAGTGGTCAATCCAGCGCCGCAATGTTACGCAATTTGTACGTTTTTGACGTGACAGCGTCTAATAAATCGATGAACTCCGGCTGCACGCACGAAAAAGGATGACTCAGTGTAACGTACATAACGTGTCCCGTTACGCTCGAGCCGATGAACGATCGGAGCTAGAGCGCGGCACGAGCGAGCGAAAGGCACAATCGGCAAAAGTATGCAATCATTTCATCAATGTTTTGTTATGACGTTGTCACGTTAAACTATCGTCCGTAAACCGACTTTTTCTTGTAGGTCTAAAGTGGATTTAAGGATGGTAAGTACAACATGCAGCAGTGAGTTCGCTAGAGGAGCCGGTACAAACCAATTTCGGTAACCTGAAGGTATACTGTCTAACAACGCGCAGATGCTCGCAATGGCATTCACCAACTCTTTCTACCCATGAGGGTATTGCACTCACAGTTCCTTGCTCTCACATGATCAGGGTGGCCTGGTCGTGTAAGAGAAAACAATTGTAAATGCTTCACGGGTTTAACAATATAGCTTCTGGTTGGGAAAAGCTTTTCCCACTAGTGGCGTGGCGTGGTGTAAAAACTTTGCACGAAAAGAACGAATGAAAGATGTCGGCTCGTGGTGAAGACTTGGGTAACTCGTAGTCCAGTTGTTGGCGGCACGCTACTGGGCGTGCGCGGGTACCTGCAGCAGCACCACGCGGCCCACGGGGTGGTGCGGCGTGCTGACGGCGCTGGTGTTGCAGATGCCGCAGTGGTGCCGGCGGGCGCTGTCTGCATGGCTGCAGTGCTGCCCACGCTACTGGGCGTGCGCGGGTACCTGCAGCAGCACCACGCGGCCCACGGGGTGGTGCGGCGTGCTGACGGCGCTGGTGTTGCAGATGACGCAGTCGTGGTCGGCGGGCGCGTCCGTCTCCATGGGCTCGGGCGCCAGGCGCTGCATGGCGTGCAGGAACTGCTGCTGCCGGCGCTGGAACTCCTTCATCAGCTGCTGCTGCCGCTCGCGCGCGCGCCGGGAACGCTCCTCCTTCTCGCGCCTCTCCCTGAAACACGACCCGAGCCGCAACTCTTAGTACAAAATATACCAATTAATTATATTCAAAACTGATGGCTTAATGAGGATCAAATGGCATCTACTGATCGGAAGACGTAGTGTAGGTAGGCCTCCGACAAGCGAGGACTCGGTTAAGGTTGGGAATGGCGCAGGAGCGATCTGTTTGTCAAACCTTGGGGAAGCCTATATTCAGGAAATGAAAGTCTTTCGGCTTAGATGATGATGAATGAAAACCCATAATAACTTCAGGCCATAAAGCACACAGAACACATAGCTGTGGGCGCCGAAATGTTCTCGAATGAATACCACAGACAGGCCAGAGCGTGGGGCGTTCACCAACGAAATGGACGGATGATTTAGTTTAGACCGCAGGTTTTCGGTAGATGCTAGCTGCTTTCAACCGTAACCGTATAAAATAATGAATAATGATAAATGATGAGCCATAATAACCCCAAATCAGATGGCCGTTGGAACCGAAAAGTTCTCGACGGACTGGCAAGAACGTGGGGCGTCCACCAACGAGATAAACTGATGATTTGGTAAAGTCCGCAGGTTCAAGAAAGATGCAAGCCGCTTCCAACCGACTGACTGGGTATCAATGAGGGAGGCCTATGTCCAGCAATGGACGTGATGATGATGATGAGTGTAATATTTACCTGGTGCGTTGTTCGGCCTGCCGCTCGCGCTGGTGCGGCCACAGCGTGTGTCGCACGTGGTCGATGGCGGCCGCGCAGCGAGCGTCCAGCCGCGCCAGCTTACGCAGCACTTGCCCGATGAAGTGAGGACCGTCGCCTGAACAATCACAACACGTTAAAGACTTTTCTCTGCGATTCTATCCCATCGCAAATCACATCCAAAGATCGCCAAAGAGAGTAGCCATGGCTATTTTTTAGTCAATTTGATGACGTGATTAGGAATGGAGGTAGAGGGCATTTGTGTTAAAATATGAGCGAACGTCCATAATGGCGGCCGGTGGACGACTGAATGAGTGAGGTGCAGCTTATGTGTGTACATTTTACTGACGACGTTGCCAAGCTGCCAGAACGGCCAGTACGCACGCGCGTAAATCATGGCTAGAATATTTTTCAAAAAATTTGTACACAATTAAGGAATTAATTAAAAACAAAATTTAATTAAATATTTTTGTGTAACGGAGTTACCCATATACTTTGTATGACTAACTTTCGTTACACAAAAATAGCGATCGTGATTTTTGTTTTGATTAAGCCTACTACTACGCCTACTATGTACAAATTTTTTGAAAACAATCCACTACGCTTCCGAATTGGCGACGTTGCCAAAGCGTCCCCAAGTGAGTGACAGCCGTATACATTTATATATGAATTGTTTGGAACCGTAGCCACCGATGACGCGAGGTCGTCTCAGTGAAGCAAAGCTCTTGGAGTTCCATACTCAAATGGTCTCAACGGGACCTTATTACTGAGACTCCGCTGTCTGCCCTAGCACACGCCTCGGTCTTTTTGGGCTGGTATTGCATACTAGTTTTTAAACGCTTATCTGGATCGGTAACTAATCTTAACATTAGTGAAATGTAAGTCGTATGAGTGTCATGAAAAAAAATCTAATGCTAGACGAAACTAAGTAACCAATGGCATCTCACCGATAGGCTCGTCAGACTGGGGTTCAGGTTCGTCCAACGAGAAGGAATCCAGCCTCCCGGACAATTGCGAGTGAAGCTTCAGGAGCAGCGAGATGATTGATTCGTTGACTGGTATAGAGTCGTCTGCCGCTTGGTGCAGTTGGACCTGAAATGCGTGCCATTAAATAAAACTACTTAATGCTGGCCATACACGTTATGGTCTGCCGGTGAGGTCTTCCTGTGCAGGCATACGTAGCGTATAGTTAGCGTGCGTGGGAACCGACCTGTGCAGTTTTATTCACTTGTGCAGGCGACCGGAGCAAAACCATAAATCAATTCTTTCGAGTGACACCGTACGGTGAACCTGTACACCGTAACGTCCCCACACACGCTGGTAACCTCATCGGCAAACCGTAACGTGTATGATTAAATTAAGAAACATTCCTAACGTAAAAAGGCATGGATTGCAACATCGAATTCGGATTGAGGAGTTCCGCTGAACTAAAGTAAGAACTTTTAAGCCGCAAGCCGTGCTCTGTTCAAAAAAGGTTTCCACATTCATCACCATCATCATTTCATCGTCATCGTCACTGCTGGACATAGGCCTCCTTAATTGCTACCCAATCGTTACGGTTAGAAGCAGCGTTTACCAAATCATCCGTCCAACTTGTTGGTGGACGTCCCACGCCAGTCTGTGGTCTCCATTCTAGAACTTTTCGGCCCCAACTGCCATCTGTTATGCGTTTTGTGTGGCATTACACGGCTAAAATACGAACAGTGGTAAGTGGCTTATCAATAGGGATGTTGGCGCCAATTAAAAATAATTCGAGGACACGACTCCAGTAAATACACACGCTGGTCATAGCAGAAATATTTAATTTGTTGTTATTATTCTTCAATGGCATGTTACTGGTTTTTGATGTTTTTTTTTTTACCGTGATTGTTTTTGTTTTTTTTTTTTTTCTACTCATTTACTTTTCGGTTCTTCCATAATTTTCATATATGTAAATATTTTTCTGTTGCTACTTTAAACACGGCTACACTGTCTCTCGTCGGGTCTGCAACCGACCCTGCCCCAAAGAGTGTTGTTATATATCCTGCCCAAAGGCCGAGGCTGAAAACCAGCGCTGGACTGTCTGTCCAGCACATGCTGAGACTGGGACCTTTTGCCTCAAAAGTTTTCTAAATTATTGTATTTTTTTTTTATTATTTGTAAATGTTTTGTTCATTGTTCTTGATATTGTTTTATTTATGTTTTGTTTTGTAGCAATAAAGCAAATTCTTATTCTTATTCTTAAAACGCTTTATTTTAGCCCTGAAAACCAGATTAATTTTCGATAACTGCAAAATTAGATTTTTTGCTGCTTTAAAACCAATAATTTGTTGATTGAGTTGGCGAACAAGTGACGTCATAAGTTGCTATTGCCATTCAAACTCTATGGGATAGTTGTGTTTTGACAGTTCATAAAAAGTACGCCAGTTGATTGGTGGTGTGGTTAAAGGCCATGACTGTAAGAGTAATTATCGTGTCATAACAGAACTCTTCCCAAAGTTGTTTTGTGTGGTTAACAACCATTTAAGTCCAACTTTTTGGTCTCCTCTGGCATACTCAGAAACTTCTGTATTTATATTATTAGTAAGATGATTAAAGTTGTAACGTTGTACAATACGTTTACTTTTAGTTTAACCACTGACAGATGGCTTGCCTTCATTTCATTTCCAACTTTAATACCATACAAATAAAGTAGCAATTACAAAATCTGCAAAGGTGGGTAACAGTATTCAAAAATTGGCTTTATTTGTAGGTCGTTAAAGTTGAATATGAAATGAAGGCAAACCATGTGTCAGTGGTAAACTTTATGTAATTTTACTGTACCTGCGTGTTGGATGGTTGCGGGTCGGCGGCGCCCAGGGGCGAGGGGTCCCGCAGACTCACGCTCCACTCCGGCGAGCTCACGTCTGCAAACAGATATCACCATGATCGATCTCTTTATTTAATTTAGGCTATAACAAGCACTTTATGAAAGTCGAAAGCATTTGAAGGATATACGTAAAGAACATTTCTAGAAATATTTTTTAGGGTTCCGTACCTAAAGGGTAAAAACGGGACCCTATTACTGAGACTTCGCTGTCCGTCCGTCTGTCCGTCTGTCACCAGGCTGTATCTGTATCATGAACCGTGATAGCTAGAAAGTTGAAATTTTCACAGATAAAGTATTTCGGTTGCCGCTATAACAACAAATACTAAAAACCAGAATAAATAAAAATAAAATAAATAAATATTAGGGGACAATCTTACACAAAGCGACCTAATCCCAAACTAAGCAAAGCTTGTACTGCTTGTGGTACTAGACGACGATAAACATACTTATATAGATAAATAAATACTTAAATACATAGAAAACATCCATAACTCGGGAACAAATATTCGTGCTCATCACACAAATAAATGCCCTTACCGGGATTCGTTCCCAGGACCTCTTGCTTCGTAGGCAGGGTCACTACCAACTAGGCTAAAGCGGTCGTTAAAATATTCGTTCGTCGTCGTCGTTAAATATTTTATTTTTTGTAAATTGGTTTGGTTAAATTAATGAACTGTATTAACCGACTAGTAGAATTCGACTAGTAGTCGACGCTCGGTCGGTGGACGGTCCAAACGTTGATTCTACATGGACTGTTCAACCAACTAGTTCGTTATTTCAACGCCCATCGCTATGTAATACAAGTGTTCAAGGGTTCCAAGCTATATGGCAGCACTGACCGTAGTCCCGAGGCAGGGAGGCGGGCGGAGAGCTGTCGATGGCGAGCGCGAGTGTGAGGCTGTCTGTCATCTCCACATCCTCTCCACGCGGCATCGGCAGCGCCAACGCCTGGCTTTCCAACTCCATCTCCGAGCGGCCGCTCTGTGCAAAAACACGTTGTATATTACTTTAAAAAAAAATGATACGTAAAGTCGCCATTAAATCTTTAAAAAGTCACCAGTAAGTTAATTATAAATGTTATTAGAGGTAATTTATTACGATTTCTATTGTTTGAAACATAAATATAAATAGATTTGTTGCGAGTTCCCTCAATTAAACAAAACAAACATTTATTCCACCTCTAAGAGTTAGGTTAGGCAGTATACGATACGAAACACGATTATTAAAAAAAAAAGTGCAGCGGCGTCCGAGCAACGAGGTAAAAAGAGCAGGATTTTTTTTACATTTTGAAATATTTCATTGTCATGTACTTTATTTTGTCTTTATAGGTTTTTGTTTTATTTTTGAGAAAAGCACTATACAAGCTTCGACCAATAAGTGCAATACTGGACTCGTACTTAGAAATCGCACTTGTCCAGTTTGCGTACTTACTGGTTTCTTCAGTAATGCACTAAGTATTTAAAAAATGGGCAATGGTTGTTCCGTATAATTTAAAAGCAAGCAAAAAAAATATGTTTACGTTTCATAGTCCAAAACAAAATAAGTACCATTATTATTTTGATGACCACGATTTTTACTCGTATGATATTAATGATAATCGTTTTCAAAAGCTTTTTATCTTTTACTACGCGAATCATTTCAAAAAAAATGTACACGCAATAAAGGCTTACTGAAAACAAAATCACGATCGCATCCTTTGTGTTACGAAAGTTAGTCATAAAGCCCGTACCGAAAAGTTTTTTTTTACAATGCTCTTATGTGCTACCATATCTAAATTCCTGACAATTTCAGCTGTTAATTGAAATTTATTGTTAGAAAAATCTTATAATTGTACAAAATGCAAAACGATAACCTATCAGCAGGCTAATTGTCTAACTCCCTCGCAATCGCTATCGATATCGCGTTCATTTTGACAGTTCTTGTATGGGCTGACAATTGGCTAAGTAAAGTTTTTTTAAGAGGTGCTAATTATATTTTTTTTTGATAGTCGGCGTTCTGAAGATCGAGAAACTGCAGCTGTTTTATTTTTATCTCCTATTGTTTACTGGAAATATTTTTTTAAGTGTTCGAGTTGACATTTGTGAGATTTAATGGCTGACAAGCGGTTCGTGCTCAGTACTTAGTAGAAACAGAAAAAAAAACTAAGTCTTCTGTCACTTTTGTCCATGTCAAACCGTTTGCGTTTCGTTTGCTTTGCGTTTTGGTGTGATTTTTGGACTATTTTTAACAACCTCCGCACAAAATCCGGATTTACAATTTTACCGCATTTTTCCACGACTTATGCACGACAATTGAATCACGATTGAATATTTTTGATCATTATTTTGGAACTGCTTTTTGGACAATGCAAAGTAAACGAAACGCAAACGGTTAGATTTCATTTGACATTGACAATTGACTCCGTTTTTTTTTCTATTTCTGCTAAGTACTGAGCACGAACCGCTTGTCAGCCATTAAATCTCACAAATGTCATCTCGAACACTTAAAAAAATATTTCCAGTAAACAATAGGAGATAAAAATAAAACAGCTGCAGTTTCTCGGTCTAGAAGAAGACTACTGTCGAAAAAAAATATATTAAGCACCTCTTCAAAAAACTTTACTTAGCCAATTGGTATCGGAAACAGCCAGCTGTCACAGCCATACAGGGGCTGTCATTTCAATCCGATGCCGAGTGTCAAAAAGATACACAATAACCCTGCTGGAGAGGAAGTATTTTGCAAACTTGCCTTGAAAATCCTGATTCAACATTTGCGAAAAATAATGATAGTGAAAACAAGCCGTGCTACGGTTCGAAATATAGTTTATCGATACATAAAAGAGAACAAAATCGAAGACAAACTTCTTTCTTTCAGTCCTCTTGATTTAGCCGTCCCTTTTCCTCTCAAACGGTATAATGAGGGTAGAAAGAGATGGCGAATGCGGCCCCGAGCGTACAAGCAAACACGTTATTATTTTTGAACACCATTCCGAACTATAATGATTGGCTACTAAGCAGGCGAATATTCCAGCAGCAGCGCGTATTAAACGATACCAGCGATGATAACGCTTCTATTGTATGCCCTAAACGTTCTGATAGAATAGTTACCATAGCTGGGCATTAACTCGTTAAACCGTTAATCGTTAATTAACGAAGTTAACATTTTCACTTACGAATTATTTTTTAAAATGTTGACGGCCTCGCTAACTTTAGTAAAATTTTCCCAAGTCCGTTAGTAGTTAATCCAGTGCCTACTATTTACCAAAAAGATAAAAACGCCGCGTAAAACAGTGCTGCGCGCGTGTACTGCGAGTGAAACAAAAAAGCTGGGTATGTCTTGTCAATGCGTGTGACTGAGAAACTGCGAAGAAATTCGATTAATATAATTCGTTTGATCGTTC
The DNA here is from genome assembly GCA_947563465.1 of Archips xylosteana. Lineage (NCBI taxonomy): Eukaryota > Metazoa > Arthropoda > Insecta > Lepidoptera > Tortricidae > Archips > Archips xylosteana. Next base: position 2,366,257 of record OX387355.1, read on the forward strand.
TATTACTTAGCGGCGGCTTACGCTTAGAGTGAGTAACCCAAACCAACAGTTTTTATATGTAGGTCACAAACGGAATGATATGAAAATGAAATTTTTATTCCATGTTAACGCATTCGCTGCCGGCTGTCAGACTCGAGACTTCTTCAGGTGCTACAAACGCACATGCGCGTTCAAATGACTGCCAAACTATGACAGCGGTCTTAGACGAAAGTCACGAAAACGCCTATATGCGTTCCCAGCAGTGAATGCGTTAACGGATTAACGTTAACTTGCGTTAAATCTTTCGAAATGTAACGTGTGTTAAGAGGGTTTATACCTGCTGAGCTGGCAACGTTGCATTTTTGTTAGTTTTTCTCGATTATTCCATAAAAATTGAATGAAAATTATAAATGTTTTGAATACAAATTGTTCTAATATATAAGTTAATGTGTCTACTGCAATAATAATTCGTGATAAGACTTTTACTTTCTTTAAAAACCGTTAGGTAATAATTTGTTCGTTTTTAAAGAAAATAAAAGTCTATCACGAATTATTATTGCAGTAGATACATTAACTTATACATTAGAACAATTTGTATTCAAAACATTTATAATTTTCATTCAATTTTTATGGAATAGTCGAGAAAACTAACAAAAATGCAACGTTGCCAGCTCAGCAGGTATAAACCCTCTTAACGTTTAACGAAGTTAACTATTTTAGTAGCGGATTAGCGATTAACGAAGTTAATTGTTTGATTAACGTTGCCCAGCTATGTTAGTTACACACCACCGCCTAAATGAGTTAGCCATAGAGTTACCTCGAGCGCTCTACTTCGCGGGGCGTCCCCACTGGCGGCGTTTCGCTCGTCGCTATCATAAAGGTTGCGCGCCACTTCTCGCGGAGGCGGAAGCGCTAGGGCCGTGCTCATGACTGGCAACTGTGCAAGTATGCAGACTATTAACGCCGAATTTGAGGACGCAATTTTTATTGATCACGCGCTTAGCTATCTCGCTTTTAAAAAAAAAACATTTAAGCTATAGCATCACCGATGGTTAATGCGATTCGAGAACGTGTGTCAGAATTATGCCATTCATAAGCGTAACGTGGTCTTAGTGTGTATTTCTATTGAAACGGAACAGAAGGGACATGTGTTTATTTGACCTTTCACACCAATCGCACCAACGTCGCGTTCCTTTTAAAAAAAACTGCGGTTGCAAGTTGTACTACAGAGCATTCCCATTTCATTCACTGATCAGCTGTTAACCATAGCGAACATAGAGTTATGTAGGCGAAAGTGCATTTATTTTTATAAAGCTAAAACTAAAAACTCTTATGTTCATTCTTAATTAGAACTTTTTTTAATTAGAACCTTGTTTTAAGTATTTACTTTAAATAATAAATTCTGCAAAAATTTTGCTTTTTTTTTTTTGACAACAGCGCCCTCTAGCGGCAAATAGCGTAACTATGCTATAAAACTTTAGGTACTTTACTAAATGTAAACAAATTCCATATTATGCGACTAAACTATAGAGTGCGTCGAAAATGTGACGCGTGAAAGTCAATTACAAATATTGCATTTGGCTGGTTAGCCCGACGCCATAACTTTTGGCCGTGTTCGCAGCTGATGTTTGTTTACATTTAGTAAAGTACCTAAACCTTTATAAGATACGCAGCTGTCATAGGCTGTCAAAAAATGTTAACGCTGCCGCGTGACAGTCTTCGTACTTCGTACCATTAATTTAGTGTGACATTTTTTTATTTTTTTTATTTTTTTTAATATAATCAAAGAGGTACGAATGAGTGGAAAAATTACGAGCCACTATTGAAAACCCCTAAGGGGTTTATGTAATAGCTGGCGAGTCATCGCGTTTCAATCCGCGTACAAACTTAAGCTATAGGTACATAAGATCAAACCTGGTTATCACAGGCTAGGTAGTATTTTTTTAAAGTTATTTTACACCGATTGGAGTCAGTGGCAGCACTCAACACATCACTTAAAAAATCTTTTGTACTCTGCTTAATAAAATAGCGCTATCTATGAACTCGATGTAGAATCTAAATACAAATCTAAATAGGCACTATTGCATTAAGGAGAGGTCTAAGTGACATACAAAATGAACGGTCTAGAGTCCTCTCTATAGCCAAATCGGCTGCAGCAGGTTTAATTTAAAGGAACACGACATCGTGTACGTACACCAAAGGTTACCAACGCGATGGAGCTTTTGTGGGGCGGCGATAGCGGATCGAAATAATTTTGAATTTATGATTTTACTAGATAATAGACAGACATATAAAATGTATACATTGAAAAGTAAAGGGGGGCGTTGGATTTGTTTTCTTTTTTTTTCTTGGATACCTCCAATCCATACAAGTTTGGGAATCTATGGTGTAGACATTGAAAGTGTTCTTGACTGAACCGTCCTTGATCCTATTTTTCTAAAGCCTACCTCCAAAGCTCTGATCTGAGGCGCGTCTCCACCGGCGTCGTTCTGGTCGTCGGGCTCTGAGAGGTTCCGCACCATCTCTCTGGGCGGCGGCACCGCTAAGGCCGTGCTCATGGCGGAGAGGAGCGCGGACTTCATGGGCGGCATGCGGGTCGCTTCCACTTCGGACGGCTCCCACTCCGTGTCGCCTGTTGAACGGGTCCAGTGAGAAAATTAACCGATGATGGTACGTAGTCGCGGAATGAATGAAGCCCTCGCAAAGCCCCTTTGTTCCTCACAGATGACCAAGTTAGCTAACCAGTAGCCAAGAAGGAAGAAATTTTCTTTTCATCTCTCATACTCGGAAAGTGAGGCAAAACATATCTGACATACGGGAGGATAACTATTATTTTCTTCCCTAGGGTAGATATGAATTAAAAAAAATAAAGGCATTGGCTGTCAATGGAACACATACGCATTCAGCCAAGCATTACGGCATATACATGGAATAATTAAGTATTGAGTTTTTTTTTCTTAATTAGTCATATTACAAATTTTATAATGCCATTGAAATATTATTAAATTAAATTATTAATTAACATTAGTTTCTTATTTAGTGACTTAAACCAGAACAGTCAGAAAATGTTAAGAAAAAAACACGGTAAATGACAATGTTATTGTTCACACAGCCTATCTCTATACAGCTTAACTCCTTGGTTCAAATTGGTTACTTACATATTTTATAAATAAATTTACTAAAATACCTACTTTATCTACTGTTTTCATTGATTATTATATTGAACATTCTAAATGTTGTTAAATTAATTATTCTTTAACAATAAACTCCATTGAAATATTTTACAAGATCGTATTGACCAGTTTAGACATTTTTATTTATTTATACTTGTATTTTCTTACTTTCCTTGTAGTCGAAATGAAAAGCAGAGTCGCTGTGCTCGGGTGCCAAGTAACCTCGTGTGATATTGGTTATTTTCCTCCCTTGTTGAACAATCTACTATTCCAGATAACTGTTTTTTTAACGGGAAAGATTTGTTTCTGTTAGAAACCCAGCTCAGATGCGGTCGTTTACGAAGAATATATATTTTTTTTTAAACAATATAGGCTTGCGTTTGGCCACAATCACGCCTGATGGAAAGCGAAGATGAGGCCTACGATGGAGCACGCTTGCCTAGTAAATGCTCATTCGCCTTCGACTTGAAAGCGGCCAAATTGTAGTGTGCAGGGAACACAGTCGCAGGCAGGGAATTCCACTCCTTAGCTGTGCGGTTGATGAAGGAAGAGCGAAAACACTTTGCACGGATTTTGGGAATACTGACAATGTAAGGGTGGAAACCCCGCCTACTTCTGGTCGACCTGTGGAAGAAAGGAGCAGGTGGAATGAGGTCGTGTAGTACCGAAGCACATTCACCGAAATGTAGCTTGTAGAATACCGACAGGGAAGCCACTCTTCTGCGATGACGAAGGCTCTGGCGACAAAAATCCGCATCGCAAGCGACGCCGATGAGCCTCTTCGCTCGCTGTTCTACCGAATCCAAAGCAGCTAGCTGACATTCAGCAGAACCGTCCCAAAGGTGGCAGCAATACTCCATGCAGGATCGGACTTGGGCTCGATTTAACGCCGACAGCAGCGGCCGCCCCGACACACGGTGTATAGAGGCTGTACTCACTGTCCTCGTGCGGGCAGTGGTGCGGGTAGACGGGCCCGGGCGCGGGCGGGCGCGCGCGCGGCACAGGCACGCGCGCCACCACGGTGCGCGCGTCGTCGCACACGCTGCCCGCGAACGCCGACAGCAGCGGCCGCCCCGACACACGGTGTATAGAGGCTGTACTCACTGTCCTCGTGCGGGCAGTGGTGCGGGTAGACGGGCCCGGGCGCGGGCGGGCGCGCGCGCGGCACAGGCACGCGCGCCACCACGGTGCGCGCGTCGTCGCACACGCTGCCCGCGAACGCCGACAGCAGCGGCCGCCCCGACACACGGTGTATAGAGGCTGTACTCACTGTCCTCGTGCGGGCAGTGGTGCGGGTAGACGGGCCCGGGCGCGGGCGGGCGCGCGCGCGGCACAGGCACGCGCGCCACCACGGTGCGCGCGTCGTCGCACACGCTGCCCGCGAACGCCGACAGCAGCGGCCGCCCCGACACACGGTGTATAGAGGCTGTACTCACTGTCCTCGTGCGGGCAGTGGTGCGGGTAGACGGGCCCGGGCGCGGGCGGGCGCGCGCGCGGCACAGGCACGCGCGCCACCACGGTGCGCGCGTCGTCGCACACGCTGCCCGCGAACGCCGACAGCAGCGGCCGCCCCGACACACGGTGTATAGAGGCTGTACTCACTGTCCTCGTGCGGGCAGTGGTGCGGGTAGACGGGCCCGGGCGCGGGCGGGCGCGCGCGCGGCACAGGCACGCGCGCCACCACGGTGCGCGCGTCGTCGCACACGCTGCCCGCGAACGCCGACAGCAGCGGCCGCCCCGACACACGGTGTATAGAGGCTGTACTCACTGTCCTCGTGCGGGCAGTGGTGCGGGTAGACGGGCCCGGGCGCGGGCGGGCGCGCGCGCGGCACAGGCACGCGCGCCACCACGGTGCGCGCGTCGTCGCACACGCTGCCCGCGAACGCCGACAGCAGCGGCCGCCCCGACACCACGGCGCCGCGGGACCCGCCCTCGCCGCCAGCCACGCACACGTCTCGCTGCCAACACAAAATGGTGCATTAGCGACTTGATTTAGCCCGTGATTACGTTAGCACAGAAATAAATGTTAGGGTGATGTAGCTGCTGAAATTAAGAATATACAATTATACAAATTCGAATATTACTCATCATAAAAACTGCTTGTAACACATCGTGCAACAGTAGCAACAATAACGCGCCGGTGCAATACCGTCCGTATCGCGGCGTGCAACAATGGCGCTCCATTGCAAGTTGCGGTACATCACAATCCGTAACATGCCGTGCAACAATAGCGCGCCGGTGCACGTTACAGTGTAACACCATCTGTAACGCGCCGTACAACAGTAGCCTGCTGTACCACACCACGATCTAACACCGTCTCTGAACTCACTGTGCAACACCGGCTGTAACGCGGCGTGCAACAGCAGCAGTACTCACGTTGTGTTGCTTGGCGCGCTCGGCCGCCAGCTCGGCGCCCACGTCCAGCAGGTACACGGCGAGCGCGAGCACGTGGTCGGGCGGCGCGTGCGGCGCGCTCGCGTCCGGCGCGCGCCGGTGCACGCCGCGGTGCAACACCGCTAGCAACGCGCCGTGCAACACGCCTGGAAAATAAACAAAGTATTCAATACTACTAATATCATAAATCAATGTTGCATAATTTTTTTACGCTTAATTCATTATTCCGCATAACTCTTTTTTCACGAAAACCATATCAAAATCCCTAAAGAATTAATAGCACAATACAGCCCTTTCGCCAGACTTGCTCTTACTTGACATCCGCTTAACTCATTTCCCTAGTGTATACTAGATGGCGCTACCGATTTCACCCACATATTTTTCAGTACAACTCACCTGAAGCACACAGACCCCAGGCGTAACCTGGCTTTCCCCCAGCCTTGCTCATACTTGACACTCCCTTAACCTATTTCACTAGCAACTCTACTAGATGGCGCTACCGCCTTCACCACATATTCTTGTAGTACTCACCTGAAGCACACAAAGCCCGGGGGTCGCCGGCGGCGGGGGGCGGGGCCGCGGCGGCGCGCAGAGGCGGCCATAATGCGGGCCCTTCGCCAGCCTTGCTTGTACTTGGACCACCTTCTGCCTTCTGCTTTTCGCGAACGCTGTGACAATAACTTAGGTTAGTGAAACAATGGAATTCAGTGCTCAGTCAAACCCACGCAAAGATATTGCTTAAAATCAGACTTAAATAATTATTAGTTAACAGACCACCCGATTACAGTGCAGCAGAGATCTACAACAAGGGGACCTTGTCATAATAAAGGAAGAGAATCAGCCGCCCCTGCTATGGCGGCTGGGACGAGTACAGACTCTTCATCCTGGGACAGACGGCGTTCCCCGAGTCGCCGACATCGCTACCGCCAGAGGGGTCATCAGACGCGCACTGAACCGCCTCTGCCTTCTTCATGGTTCTTGAAAGCGGCGCTTTCAAGGGCCCCCAGTATGTCAGCGCCCGCGCCGCGGCAGCGGCCGCGCTACGTCATCAGGCGACCGCGGGGGTGAAGGCTGCCCCGCGGCCGCCGCCGCCAAGCATTACATTCGCCCTAGCAGCCGAAACGACCACACGCGCACCTTGTACCTCTTTTTGTAAACTTACTTTATTATACGTACATATTGAAAAGTACCATCTTTAATTTATGCTTATGTACGCCCGTACATAAATTGATGATGAATATGATTGATGGTTGATTAATGAAATCGTGTCCATGAAAATACCATTCGAATGTGTATCAACCGCTCATATAATGAATAATACTCACTAAGTTGTAAATCTTTCCATGGACGCATGGAAATCTCTCCTGTGAACAGCCCTCCGTAGCACGTGAAGGGGATCGTAATACTTCTGCCACACTAGAGGGGTTGGCACGAACAGTCCTTGCTCCAAGTTCTCTGAACCACGGGGTGGCGGCCGGTAAGTCGACAACTGGAATAGACCAACAACAAAGTTAAATCTTGCAACTTTGAGAAACAGATTAGCCGAGACGAAGATGGCGAAATGACCTAGATACTTTCTCGAGCGACTGGCTAGATATAAGTGTAGAGTAGACACGGCGAGTCGGAAATCTAGGCGAGAGGCCTTTGCCCAGCAGTGGACACTGATACGGGCTAGTAAAAAAAAAAAAAACAAAAACAGAAATAATTCAAATCAAGTAAAGATTTGAATGTCAATAAACATGACTGGAGACCGTAGTCCAAAAGATGACATTTGTTTGGAAGTTGTGTTTATGGATTCGTGTTTAGAAACTTCGATAGCGGTATTGTTGAGCAGCTCATCTGCTGCAAATAATGTCACCATCACCACGCACTAGTTCCCAGTTCGCCCTTCAAATTCTACAACACTTCATCTATCCAATACTAGATGGCGCTAAGGTCGCTACAACAGCTACGATGTATGCGGAACTCTACCATCATATAAGCAACCTTGAGCACAGTTTTAAAGTTCCTGGTGTAAGCAATCGCTCCGGCATAAGCTTAAGCAGTTTATCTCCCTACAATGTTGCTCCAAAACATGGGCAAGTAAAGTGATTCTTTCAAGTTAATTTGTGTCGGAAGTGGCAGTGGACGCCACTATTGTCTAAGGAAGCTTACCTCTTTGAGAACAGTTTCAAAGTTCCTCGTGTGCGCATTGCCCGATCGCTCCGGCATCAGCTCCAGGAGTTGCGAGTGTGTCTTGTCACCAGCCGCTAAGAGAGTGCTGACTTCCAGACGAGACTGGGTCAGCTCATCGTTGCCTAGGGACATTCGACGTTATTACCCGGTCAAAAAAGCTTTGCTAATTAAACATGTAGTAAGATGATTAATAAAAATTCTGAAGTTACCGAGGTTGGTTCTGGAGGAGACGAGGATGGCCAGGAATGTCAGCAGCCCCTCAACCATGGCGTCTTGTTCTGCTGCCTGCACAGGGGGCATCGGTAGCATGCTCAGCCACTCGCGGACGCCGAACCTGCGACAGGCATACGCTATATTATAAAGTCTGTTAATTTAAATACTCGCACAGGTCCACGCTAAGGTGGTATCTGGGAAGCTGCGAGGCAAACTGCAAAAGCCGCTCCTTGTCAGTATCCACGATCCTCAGCAATTCTAGCTAATTTTTCTAGAATACTTCAAACTAACAAACACACCACAGTCTTCTGTCATCGTTGTTGTGTTTATACCATCGGAAATTGCATATTTTGGACCTATAAATATTTCATGACCATAGCTCTTAATTAATAAATTATTTGAGATTTGACACTATTGGCATCACAAAATTTCTAGATAATTTATTACGAAATAAGATGGGCAAATGGGCAATTACCTGATGGCATGTAAGAATTATTGACATCCAAATATTGACGACCAAATGGCCTAGTGGTTAGAGAACCTGACTATGAAGCTTGAGGTCCCAGTTTCGATTACCGCATCGGGGAAGATATTTGTATGAAAAATAAGTACGAATGTTTGTTCTCGGGTCTTGGGTGTTTAATATGTAGGTATTTAAGTATGTATCAATCTATAAAGTATGTTTATCCGTTGCATAGTACAGTATTACCACTTATATACGTTACATCGGCAATTATCGTTTGCGCAGAATAGTGCAACAACACCGACTGAAACCGAACGTGAATACCAATGATATTAACACCTTATTATTTTACCTTATGGCTTCAAATACAAGAACAACACGGACTCATGATATCTGGCTCTTAATATAAGTATAATAGGTAGGTTCTTCTAACGTGAGGCATGGAATTTATTGTATAAAATAGCACAATAAAATATCAATGGAATCTTTACCGAATCTACTCAATCTTTGTTATGACAGCATAAACAAGCTTGATTGCTAACCACTAGAAAACCATAGATGACAGGGAAACAACCAATAGTGGACAGTCACGTGACGCACGTACGCGTGGTGTGCTATGATTGGCCGAAAATTTTTCGCTCCACATCAAAATAAGTTTTCTGCGCAGGTACATCGGCGTAACTTATAAACGTGGTACTACTGTAACCATAACACAAGCTTTTGCTTACTTTGGGACTAGGTCAATTGGTATGAATTGTCCCGTGATATTTAATTATCCACAACAGAATATTGCCAATGCGTTATCACTACAGACAGAAAAGGGCTAAGACTCTCTCTTCTCTTCATTCAAAATACAATAATTTAACAATTGCACTCACATATCAATGCACATGTCGAGGAAGTTGTCGGCGGGCAAGTGCGCTGCGCATATCTGCAACCAGTAGATGTCCATGTCGACCATGGAGTTGCAGAAGTTGGCCTGAATGTACGTCATCGCTTGGCCCTTGATCTGGAGGCCGTTGCGCACCCATATCCCCGCCAGGATCTCGTAGAACAGCGCCTGTGAAGCAAGATGCCGTTTTTAAAGTCGTGTTTGGTAGCTACGTGCAAAGCTTTAAGGGGGTGATAGCCGAGGTATTTTTGAACATTTTTAGCCATATATGTCTTAGCCGAAATTTGATATTTTTTTTTAAATTGATGCTTAGAAATTTTAGGAAAATACCCAGAATTTGACAGTCACGAGTCAATATTGCCCCAATGAGCGTTAATTTGGAAACCAAATCTTTTATTTCGGATAGTTTAATGTGTATTAGACCAAATTAAATAATTTTTAAGTGTCTTTCTTGCCACAAAAACAAAATGGAGGCACTCGAAATTACTAAAAATGTCTTAGGTTCAAACAGAGTCATTTTTCTGTGCCATAAAAAAAAATTAAAAAAAAATCCTTGAAATGTTCAAACATTTTTAGAAACATACCTGTTTATTGTTCTTTCTTTTAAGGTATCACTCATTAACATTGCTTGCTAAATCTGAGATAAAAAGTAAAAACCAAACTCAGGAAGCACTCGCTAAGAATGCACTAGTCTTGAAATTTTACTAGTAAATAACATGTGAAAAAGACAAGTCTACGTCATTTTTCTGTGCCATATTTAAAATTTCCAAATTAACGCTTATTGGGGTAATATTGACTCGTGACTATCAAATTCTACCAGATGGCCTAGTGGTTAGAGAACCTGACTATGAAGCTTGAGGTCCCGGGTTCGATTCCCGTGTCGGGGCAGATATTTGTATGAAAAATACGAAAGTTTGTTCTCGGGTCTTGGGTGTTTAATATGTATTTTAGTATGTATCTATCTATATAAGTATGTTTATCCGTTGCCTAGTACCCATAACACAAGCTTTGCCTAGCTTACTTTGGGACTAGGTCAATTGGTGTGAATTGTCCCGTGATATTTATTTATTTAATTACGAAAAAAATTTCGTTTCAGTAATAAATCACTTTATGACTAACGTTGATTATGATCTGTTAAATTGTGTGAATCCATAGAACCCTCCAGCCGTATATTATTTTAAGTATCGTAGAATTCTAAATCATCATCGCGACCTATACTTCATTTAATTTAGCATTGAAAAGCACAACAACATTATATTGCGGCTCGTGAACTGTAATCTCTTTACAATTTGTACTAGAGTAACAATTGACAACACGCAAATAATGTGGCGTTAAAACAATTTTATTTTGCGGCTCCCATACTATTGTACTGTACTATTTGCTAGGTAAGAAATAGTTGACCAGACGCAATATAATGTTGTTGTGCTTTTCAATGCTGAATTAAATGAAGTATATAATATACGCCCGACTGCAGGCCACAGGCCACCTCCCCAAAATGAGAAGGCTTGGGCCGTAGTTCTCACGCGGGCTTAGTGCGAATTAGGAAACTTCACACACACCATTGAATTTCATCGCAGGTGTGCTCGTTACAATGTTTTCCTTCACCGCAAAGCTCGTGATAAATTTCAAATGTTATCGTAAATGGTGGCGGGCAATTCCTTGAATATCCAGTTCGAACAAAGTTCGTCTGAACCCCGTATTCAGTTTACGCGGGCGGTAATCGAATCAGTGGATCTCTCGCCCTCTGCATAAGTAAGGAGGGGACGGACTTGATTGCACAAAGTGCAACATTCGTTACATACAACAACCCATCAAACTGATCATAAAGGCGAGTTTAAGACTTGCAAGAAAACTCGTGCAAGTTGAATTACATTGGAAGGCAGTGAAGCGAACGAGATTGAAATGGTCAATCGAGCGCCGCAATGTAATGCAACTTGCACGATTTTTCTTACAAGTCTAAACTGGGCGTAAGGAAAGAAAGGGGAATGTCATTTGTAATTCATCTGTCTACATCGTGTTTTTAGGGTTCCGTAGTCAACTAGGAACCCTTATAGTTTCGCCACGTCTGTCCGTCTGTCTGTCTGTCTGTCTGTCTGTCCGCGGCTAAGCTCAGAGACTGGTAGTAGTAGAAAGTTGTAATTTGGCATGAATATATATATCAGTCACGCCGACAAAGTGATCAATATAAAAAAAACTAAAAAATTTTTTTTAGGGTACCTCCCATAGACGTAAAGGGGGGGGGGTGATTTAAGTATTGACGATACCTAACTTGGAAGATTCCGTACACATACGAAATCCTTAGAAAAATATTACTTGATTTTTTCGTAATGGCTACGGAACCCTATCTTGGGCGTGTCCGACACGCTCTTGGCCGGTTTTTATTTATAATAATTCCGTTAACCCTAAGGGTTTCCCTATATCTATCGACGCGGAACCGAGTTCAGCCGATCGGGAAACCTTCATGTCAAAGTAATAAGGCCGTGTTCAAACCAAACGTATAGTCAGCCGCCGAATGTGAGCAGGCTCACTGAGCCCCAGTGTTAATATGAAAAAACGTAATAGCGTATTGTCTGTTAGGTAAAAATTTAAAAACCCCCAACGCAATTATGTCACTCGTATGTTTGCCATTAAGTCAATGCCCGTTATGCGTCTAAGATCCCTTCCGCAGCTAACAAAAGAGCTGATAACTTTGAAACGGCCGAACCGATTTTGATGAAACATTTCTAAGAACCATCGCCAAGAGACCTGCTTTCTAATAAAAAAAACCGCATCCAAATCGGTGCACCCGTTAAAGAGCTATGATGCCACAGACAGACACACATAGCGGTCAAACTTATAACACCCCTCTTTTTGTGTCGGAGGTTAAAAAATGAACATGTATGGAAATACAATAAACTGCGTAACTGCGTAGCCGAGCCGAACAACGTCTTTTTAACCCCGACACAAAAAGAGGGGTGTTATGTGTTTGACCGCTATGTGTGTGTGTCTGTCTGTCTGTCTGTGGCATCATAGCTCTTAAACGGGCGAACCTATTTGGATGCAGTTTTTTTTTAATAGAAAGCAGGTTTCTTGGCGATGGTTCTTAGATATGTTTCATCAAAATCGGTTCAGCCGTTTCAAAGTTATCAGCTCTTTTGTTAGCTGCGGAAGGGATCTTAGACGCATAACGGGCATTGACTTAATGTCAAACATACGAGTGACATAATTGCGTTGGGGGTTTTTAAATTTTCAATTTATAGTTATTCGTTCTTTCTTCAGTTCATTAATATAACTCAATGATTTATTTTTTAGCAGCGTATCTAAATAGAAATTACATAATTCCAATTAGCTAGCTTTATCCCGCTACTTCGCCCGTGTCAAAAACCTATGAAAAAGGTTACGGTAACATTTTTCATCGTTTGCTTGGACAACGCCATCTATGGATTGCAGATAACGAAGTTATAGTATAAATCTTCCCAGGTGAATTTTTCGCTTCGAGCCCTTATCTTTCAAAACAAACGGTATCGTCATAGTATTAAGGTTCAAATTTAATGTAATGGCTCGAAGCGAAAAATTCACCTGGGAAGATTTATACTATAACACGTTATCTTGAAAGACGGAGTAGGTACTTAACGTTCTTTGACAGCGCCCTCTATTCTTGTTTCATCATCATCATCCCAGCCTATGTACAGGCCTCCTCTCAGAATGCTTGGCTTGGGCCGTTGTTCCCACGCGGGCCGAGTGCGGATTGGGAACTTCACATACACCACTGAATTTCTTCGCAGTTGTATGCAGGTTTCCTCACGATGTTTTCCCTCACCGTAAAGCTCATGGTAAATTTCAAATGTAATTTCACACATAAATTCCGAAAAACTCAGAGGTGCGAGCCGGGATTTGAACCCACGACCCTCTACTTGAGAGGCAATAGGTCAAACCACTAGGCCACCACGGCTTCTTCTATTCTTGTTTAAAGTATAAGTATTAATTATCCCACGGGAATTCATTATCGGGATACTAAGTATCCTATGTCTCAATCCAGACCTTTTTCCATCCGTGTGCCAAGTTTCATCTAAATCCGTTCAGCCGTTATTGCGCGATTGACTAACAAACTTTCTCATTTATGAAGTACCTAGGATTTTAACATGACATCTCCACGCGTTCTCAAGAAAAAATATTCAAACTAACAGACAGACGCACAACAAAGTGATCTTATAAGATAGCGTATAACTATACTTAGGGTTTGTAACAACAAGTCTATCAAATAACCTATGGCTAAGCGCTTCCGATCCCTGCTCGTGTCGTGTTAAAGGACAATGACTCTTTATCACAATAAAAGATAATATCAAATAACAATGACAACATTATAAAAAAAATCTATTAACAGATGAAAAGGTTCATGCTATGTGTGTCATGCCATGATCGATAGATTTTTTATATCCCGTCAGGCACACGTGTGGCATTAGCATAAACCCTTAAGTCACAAAAAAAGTGGGTGCGGAGATCCGGCACAAAAGCTTTGTAGACATAAATGGCGGTTGGCGGGAATTTACCCGGCAGTGTTGCTAGGGCATAACCATAAACCGATCTTTCGTAGTAAAAAGATATTATTGACAATTTCGAGTTATTTTTTTTTAGCTGTGTTCACTGTCCACGCAATTTTGCTTGAACTTACAAATAGGTAATAAAATAATCAACAGGAAGCACATGGAAAAAATATAATTCAATATCAAATCGTAATCAAGTCCAGCATATTTATATTCAACTAGCTTTTGCCCGCGGCTTCGCTCGCGTGTACCATGAGTATTCCAAAGAACCAAGATATCAAGCAAGCAAGCATACAGGCAAGCAAGCAAGCAGGTCCACAATTGACCAAGAAATCGGTGAACATACCTACATAAAAAAATCCATAAGGTGGAATGCATAACCTCCTCCTTTTTTAGAAGTCGGTTAAAGAGCTCTTTGCGGCCTATTTACAGTATAAACTTATGCATTTTGAAATTTTAGCTTTTTACAACCAGTAAAACGCAAAATCCCGTTTTTTCCCGTTCCCGTAAGAATTTCGAGAAATGTTTTCTTAATGCTCCCCTACACTCCCCAAGGAACTCACCTGCCAAATTTCAGCTTTCTATGACCAGCAAAACGAAAGATCCCGTTTTTCCCGTTCCCGTGGGAATTTTGGAAAGTCCTCTCTCAATGCTACTCTACACTCCCCAAACAACCTACATGCCGAATTTCAGCTTTCTACGGCCAGTAAAACATAAAGTCCCGTTTTTTCCCGTTCCAGTAGGAATTTTGGAAATCCCTCTCTTAATCCTCCTCAACACTCCCCAAGGAACCCAATTGCCAAATTTCAGCTTTCTATGACCAGAAAAACGAAAAATCCCGTTTTTCCCTTTCCCGTGGGAACTTTGAAAAGTCCTCTCTCAATGCTCCTCTACACTCCCCAAAAAACCTACATGCCGAGTTTCAGCTTTCTACGACCAGTAAAACAAAAAGTCCCGTTTTTTCCCGTTCCCGTGGGAATTTTGGAAAGCCCTCTCTCAATCCTCCTCTACACTCCCTAAGCAACCTACATGCCGAATTTTAGCTTTCTACAACCAGTTAAACGAAAAATCCCGTTTTTTCCCGTACCCGTGGGAATTTTGGAAAACCCTCTCTTAATTCTCCTCTACACTCTCCATGCAACCTACATGCCAAATTTCAGCTTTCTATGACCAGTAAAACGAAAAGTCCCGTTTTTTCCCGTTCCCGTAGGAATTTTGGAAAGTCCTCTCTCAATGCTCCTCTACACTCCCCAAGCAACCTACATGCCGAATTTCAACTTTCTACGACCAGTTAAACGAAAAATCCCGTTTTTCCCGTTCCCGTGGGAATTTTGGAAAGTCCTCTCTTAATGCTCCTCTAAACTCCCCGAGCAACCTACATGCCAAATTTCAACTTTCTACGACCAGTAAGACGAAAAATCTCGTTTTTTCCCGTTCCCGTGGGAATTTTGAAAAGTCCTCTCTCAATGCTCCTCTATACTCCCCAAGCAACCTACATGCCGAATTTCAACTTTCTACGACCAGTAAAACGAAAAATCCCGTTTTTTTCCCGTTCCGTGGGAATTTTGGAAAGTCTTCTCTCAAGGCTCCTCTACACTCCCCAAGCAACCTACATGCCGAATTTCAGCTTTCTACGACCAGAAAACGAAAAATCTCGTTTTTTCCTTATCCCGTGGGAATTTCCGAAAAACTGTTTTTACTATTATAATTACCTACTTCTATGTCAAATTTGAAGAGTCTAATAATTACAGTTCATAGGATTCCGTTGAACTGAATATATAAATCCCGTTTTTTTCCTTATCCCGTGGGAATTTTAAAAATCCTGAAATTAATGTTTTAACTAATATAATACCTACTTGTGTATCAAATTTGAAGAGTCTAGTTATTATAGTTACAGAGATACGGTCACTCGGAATCGAATATATAAATCCCGTTTTTCCCGTTCCCGTGGGAATTTTGGAAATTCCTTTCTCAATGCTCCTCTACACTCCCCAAGCAACCTACATGCCGAATTTCAGCTTTCTACGACCAGTAAAACGATAAATCCCGTTTTTTCTTTATCCCGTGGGAATTTATGAAAATCCTTAAAACTGTTTTTCACTATTATAATTACCTACTTCTATGCCAAATTTGAAGAGTCTAGTAATTATGGTTCATAGGATTCCGTTGAACTGAATATATAAATCCGGTTTTTTTCTTATCCCATGGGAATTTTGAAAAATCCTGATTTTAATATTTTAACTAATGTAATACCTATTTGTATATCAAATTTGAAGAGTCTAGTTATTATAGTTACTGAGATAGGGTCACTCGGAATCGAATATATAAATCCCGTTTTTTCCCGTTCCCGTGGGAATTTTGGAAATTCCTCTCTCAATGCTTCTCTACACTCCCCAAGCAACCTTCATGCCGAATTTCAGCTTTCTACGACCAGTAAAACGAAATATCCCGTTTTTTCTTTATCCCGTGGGAATTTCCAAAAATCCTTAAAACAGTTTTTTACTATTACAATTACCTACTTCTATGCCAAATTTGAAGAGTCTAGTAATTATAGTTCATAGGATTCCGTTGAACTGAATATATAAACCCCGTTTATTCCTTATCCCGTGAGAATTTTGAAAAATCCTGAAATCGATGTTTTCATTATTGTAATACCTACTTGTGTATCAAATTTGAAGAGTCTAGTTATTATAGTTACTGAGATACGGTCACTCGGAATCGAATCTATAAATCCCGTTTTTTCCCGTTTCCGTGGGAATTCTCGAAAATCCTTCCTTAGTGGATACCTACATTGTATAAGGAATCTATGTGCAAAATTTCAAGTCTCTATGTCCAGTGGTTTGGGCTGTGCGTTGATATATCAACAGTCAGTCAGTCAGTCAGTTTAGAATTTTATATATATAGATATGTTCTAGTGGTTCTCAGCTAGTGTATTGAATATAAATATGCTGGACCTGAAATATGCGTTATATAACGCACAATTAAACTAGCTTTCTATTTATTATGAAAAAAAAACCGCTTCCGGAACAGTATCCGTTTACGAAGCCACAGACAAACATACAGTTACATACGTGAAAATTATAATTAACATTTATTTATGAAGTGGAAGAGATCCCTTTAAGGGATAAGTTCGCCTTTACACATCTGTTTCTCTTGTTAACTGTAATGTTAATTTCATGTTTTATAATAGAGTTTTCCATAAATACATACATTTTTTAATTTCGTTTGCTTCCTTCGCCTCGCGTCAAGTAACGTCTCTAATACATAACTATAAATTAAAAATTTAAAAAACCCTTAACGCAATGATATCACTCGTATGTTTGAACATTAAGTCAATGCCCATTATGCGTCTAAGATCCCTTCCGCAGCTAACAAAAGAAGTGATACATTTGAAACGGCTGATCCGATTTTGATGAAACATATCTAAGAACCATCGCCAAGAAACCTGCTTTCTATTAATAAAAACCCATCCAAATCGGTTCACCCGTTTAAGAGCTATGATGCCGCAGACAGACACACACACACACACACACACACACACACACACACACACACACACACACATATAGCGGTCAAACTTATAACACCCCTCTTTTTGTGTCGGGGGTTAAAAATTATTTACATGTGTTCCATTATATAATCTCGCCTGCACAGTTATTAAGGTATCGCTCATGCAAGAACCGGTTTCTTACAACAACTCTGCCAGTCTGCCACAATGATATTTAATAATTGAATATACATATTTCAAATAAAAATAAACTAAGTTCGTAAAAAAATACTGGTCGAAAATTTGGTAAAATGAGACTATAAAAAAACGTCATTGAAAAAAGTAAAAGCAGCATTTGCCGGATAAAGTTGATTTTAGAGCTGGCCACCCGGCGACCTCGGCCGCAACGGGCCAGTGGGCGCGCGTCCTCCGCCATGGCTGTTCGACTCTTGCGCACGCTCCTCGCGTTGCTCGCTTTAACAGCGTGCGCGTACGCTCTAGTCGACGACGCGCTCGACGTAATACGACTTGGCAAGGAAATAGGCGAAGAAGTGTTAAGCTCCTGGGACATAATAGGCAAACCTTTCAATGCCTCCGGGGGCGTTGAACTGCCTATCATCAGGAGGAAAGAGAGAGTGATATTGGCGCGTCTGGCTGAAGTTACGCGAGCGATACAGCGGTTGGAACTGGGTGTGGAGAAAACAGCTGCTGTGGCGGAATTGTTGGCCAAGAGTGGGGGTAGGGGGGCGAGGTTGGAGCTGAGATTGCATGAGATGGCTGATCTGCTCAGCCGGGTCGCGTCAGCTGATCGCCAGATGAGGGAGTACGTGAAGCTTCAGCAGGAGTTGGAGAGGAGTACGCTGGAGGACTTTGCGGAGTGGTGCGTGTCGCACGATCCAAGCGCTTTGCCGGGGCTGTTGGAAAGGGTGCACGCGCTTGTTGTGCCTCCACACCATCATTTGCTGGGACGAGGGCTGCTGCAGTTGGTTTTGGATGATTTACAGGTTTGTTAAATAAATTCTCATGTTCATAGGGAAGAGCTCGTTCTCTACCCGTAGGTAAGTACGTTAGTAAGAAAATATTTATTGTCTATTATAGGGACTCATGAATAAAATAAAAATAATATATCTTAGCTCAGCACGTGGAAGGGTTGCATCAATAAGTTTATTTTGGATATAATGTATTGCATAAGCATCACGTTTGTTGACGGTATGATCGGATGCCCGCACTTCAACACGCATTCCGTGCGTTTTTACTGTCTCGGCCGGAAACAAATAAACAAACAGTTTACTTTGGCGGCGTAAACATAGTTGCTTCATTGAAACGAAGTCTGTTAAAATAAGACAATAATTCTTTATGATAAATAAATTTTATTTTATTGTATTGTTTTATCTGAATATTAGCTTTATTTCCGTGGAATAATAAAAAAGTTGGCTACTTCGAGAATCAAAAGGGAACTTCGAAAACTGAGGCCGTATTGTCTAACGCTTCTGACGCTTGCCTTCGCTTTCACCATCTCTTTCTGTCATCATTTTATACCGATTGACAGAAAGAAATAGTGATCTGCGTGTCTTCAAGTAACATTTCTGTCAAATTTCAACACATATTCACACATACATGATCTTCAAGTGACATTTCTGTCCAGTGGCTCGTGACGTGACTGTCAGTTAGTCAAGTTACTTTTTAGGTATACTTAGTTAGATGTACAATCATCGTGTTATATGAGGTGATAAAATATAGAAAAAATACATCCGAATCATCTCGTCAAGCTTTGTTTGATACTTTTTAAAGTTTGTTCCATTTAATTTATTCAAATCTGCTTTAAGTTCATTCTTCGATGCACATTTGATAAAATTACATAACGAGATGTCGCAAATGAATCTGTAACTTGTTTCCGAGACCCTTGCCCAATAATATACAATACGGTCCGCCTGTTTCGAGTTTTTTGTGCTCTCGATAAAATCCAGGGATAAGAGCACTTATTGTGGGAAGCATAAACACGTGTTTATAGTTTTTAGAACGGTCGCCATGATTAAAAACGTCGACGGTAGAAAGAAACGATCTACTTATTTATACTTTAGTAATAAAAATTTCAGCAGTTATCTTTACGATTTTTGAACTTTTAGGAATCACCGTTATGTTATTTACGCATTCCACGAAGATTTCAAAGTCCTATGTTTATTCAATTTAGGCTTTCATAAGTGTTTGTCATAACAAGCACTTATGAATGTCAAAGATTTTACCACCGGTTTAGAAAAACCCTGTTGAGAAGAATCCGGGAAGAAACTCAAGCTTCATAGTCAGGTTCTCTAACCAATAAGCTATGCGGTGAGAGAAAGAGATGAAGAAATTTGACCATAACTTGGAATTCTGCGCGGTCGAAGTCGCTGGCAAAAGCTGGTAAATATTAGTATAGTTAAAGATGGTATCATCGTATAGTTAGAAGGGGTTAGGCAAGTAAAACACACTTTCCCGAAATGTGCACTTTCTCTAAAGGTGCACTTTCCGCGAAATGTACACTCCCAAAATGTGCACTTTCCCATTAAGGGCACTATCCCCGTAAGTGCATTTCCCCAAAAAGTACATTTTCTCAAAACGCACACTTTCCTAAAATGTACAAACTACAAAACCTAGCTACCTAGTCAAAAATGTCATCTTCACCACAAAGCTTTCTTTAGATGAAGATTCTAAAGCTATGATGGCGATGTTAACATTTTTACCTATGTACCTAGATAAATCCTTCGTGCTCGTTCATTTTTACCGTTTATCGAATATTCTATATATTTAGGTATAGGTATATATAGCACGTACTTTTCCAAATCTAGTGCTCTATTTGAGAAAGTGCACTTTTTGGGAAAGTGCACCTTCTGAGAATGTGCTCTATCTGAGAAAGTGTACCAATTGGGAAGTGCACCTTTAGAGGAAGTGCACATTTCGGGAAAGTGTGTTTTACTTGCCTAACCCGTTAGAAGTGTACATTCGTGAAACACCATTCTTTAACAAGACAGCTATTATAATTAACTTATTTCCACGTGCGTGGCTAGCAAACGGATAGCGCTTAACACATTGAAATGTATACATGAATCGAGAAAGATATCTTTTGGCTTGACGACAGAGTGCCAAATACAAAGGCAAACCTTAAGCAGTATACATAATGTGGTATGTTTTGCCGGGACAATGCTCGCGCGCACGTCAAATGGGATCAATGAGT
Organism: Archips xylosteana; assembly: GCA_947563465.1. NCBI lineage: Eukaryota > Metazoa > Arthropoda > Insecta > Lepidoptera > Tortricidae > Archips > Archips xylosteana. Next base: position 2,386,767 of record OX387355.1, read on the forward strand.
CAATGCGCGAGGGAACTAACTGTTAAGGATGACGCACGGGTCAGGCAACTTGTTCATTGGTTTATTGATAAATGTGAGATTTTGTTATGGAGGGCGACGTCCAATTTGGATTTTGTTTCATATTGAAGGATGTTAAAGTGGTTCGATTTTAGAACTGGGTCAGAATGTAAGGAATTGTATCCGACGATGTTTGATTGATATTGATACCGAGCAATCGAACTTTTCCAGTAAACGTCTGATCGATTAAAATGTCATCAGAGACAAAGATGATTAACTGATTGATTATACATTGAAAAGTAAAGAGAGCCGAAATCTAAAATTAACTTAAATGAATTAAGAATACAAGCGACGATTAGAAACAAAGAAAGCAAATACAAGACATCGATATTTTTACAAAAAGGACTACACGAAAGCTAAAGATTGAGTGTGTCAATGCGGTGGTGAATTCGGCACTGGCTCAGCATAATATTGAGGCGTTTATAGCACCCCAGCCTTTGATCAATTATAACTGTAGATCCACAGTCGCGCGCCCGAAAATGTCCGAGCCAAATGAGCGCCACTTTGATAAAAGTGGCCTTCTTTTTTCTCAGTACGTTGCGTGAAATTGTCAAGTTTAGCTGTCAAGTGTCAACCGAAATTCGACTGTAATGAAGTAAAGACTAGGTTCAAATTTCTGTGTAGGTGGTGATTTTAATTGTTATGCAAACAAATAAAAAAGTTCGGACATTTTTTGAAGGGGATTTTGTTCGGCAATGTGTATCTTCAGTTATAATTGATCAAAGACCCCAGCAGTGATTTACAGCCAGCACTGTCGGTGATACTTGCATCGCTATGCAGATAAATAGCATGCGTACATACATAATTTGTAGATTATAAAAGCAAATAACAAAATCATTTAAACATAATTACTATAACTCACTTGCCAAGTATACTTATACAACCCTGCGCGGACTAAAACGAAAAATAAAATAACCGAGACAATAACGTAACGACCAAGATGGCCTAGTGGTTAGAGAATCTGACTATGAAGCTTGAGGTCCCGGGTTCGATTCCCGTGTCGGGACAGATATTTGTATGAAAAATACCAATGTTTGTTCTCGGGTCTTGGGTGTTTAATATGTATTTAAGTATGTATCTATCTATCTATATATGTATGTTAATCCGTTGCCTAGTTGCTTACTTTGGGACTAGGTCAATCAATTGGTGTGAATTGTCCCGTGATATTTATTTATTTATTATTATTATTATTAATTAGCCTGGAGAAGTGTCCCACTGCTGGGCAATTATTTATTATTAATAAAAAAACAAAGTAGTTTTGTGAAATAATGAATCTCTATTTAGATTCTTCACTGAGCTCATTGTTAAGTAGAGGTCTACATAAGCAGTCCTCTTTCTTTAATCGTCGTTTGTATAGGTATCTAAGTATACTCTTAATATAAAGAAAGTGTGCATGTGTGTGAGCTGCGTTTTTATTTATAAAATCATTGCTCTCATCCAAGTTTCATACATACATTTGCAAGGCAAAACCTACTGTATTTTATTAAGGACTTTCTTAGAAGCATTTCCGACTATCTAAAGCCAGAATGACTCACTTCAACGAAACAGACTACCGATTGCATTACATTCTCCGTAATCATTGCAAACAGATACGACGGCTACTAAGAACAAGAGATCGTGGACAGCGCAATTGAAATTAGCTACCGATGCACGTGTTAGTAGGTCAATAATTATACGAGTAGGTATATCCGGGGTAAAAAACAATTCAGCTCTAAGGTACAATTCGCTATCGCGGTATCGCTGCAATATGTGATTAAGCAAGCTGAGATGTGTGATGCATAGGAAAAATTCGTGTCTAAGTCCCGACCAGTTGTGGTGTAGGGGTTTTAGCACGCAGCACGGAATGCTGAGGACCAGGGTTCGGTTCCCAGAGCTGGTCTATTTTCTGGGTTTTTCTATGCATCCGTGTTTCAGTTTGTATTTAGTATGATATATATTTCTAAGGTACTCCAACGATATTATGAATGGCTAGCTACAATATGCCAAATCTCACCAGAATCTGTCTAGCCGTTTTAGCGTGAACGAATAACAATCATCCATGCAAACTTTCGCTTCGATCCGATCCGTAAGTTGTAACAAAATGCCTGTCATTTGTCATATTGTCACCTGTCGCTCGACAGTTGTCAACAGATATCAGTCAGAATTGTCACGTCACGAGTGTATAGAAAGGGCTGTAGGTTTTTTTTAAATTGAAAATCAATTATGGAGGATGCATTAGAACGATAAAATCCAGGGAAGTTCAAGCGGAAGTTGCAGAGTAATGTACTATCTGCTGATAACAATATTATAATTAAGTATACAAAATAATATGATAAATCAACAAAGAACGTGCTGTTGCCTATCATAGGGTGTGTCACGCAGCAGAATTTTTTTTTTTTTTTTTTTACTAGCCTATAATTGTGTCCCACTGCTGGGCAAAGGCCTCCCCTCTGGTCCTCCACAGCTCCCTGTCCTGAGCGAAATCTGGCCAATCGTTTAATTCTGCGTCCATGTCGTCTCGCCATCTGCGCCTGGGCCTGCCTCGCTGCCGGTAACCGTCGTGCGGCACCCACCACGTGGCTGAGTGCGCCCACCTTTGGGGATGCATCCGGCACACATGCCCTGCCCAATCCCATTTGAGCTTGGCGGTCTTTTTTCCCACGTCGGCTATTCGAGTTCTGGAGCGCAGAGTGGTGTTCCGAATACGATCGATTCTCTTCACACCCAACATGCTGCGCTCCATAGCTCGTTGGCAAACTTTCAGTCTGGATTTCTGATTCTCAGTCAAAGACCATGTTTGTGCACCATAGGTCAGGACGGGCAAGATACACGTGTCGATGAGTTTGCGCTTCAGTGTCGTTGGAAGGCTGCCCTTCATGTGCTCCTTCATGGACCAGTAGCTCTTCCAAGCATTCTCAAGGCGCCTTTCAATTTCCTAGTCCTGCCTGTACTTGAAAGAGACTACTTGACCCAAGTAGATATACTCGTCGACATAGTGTATTATTTGCCCATCTGTTACGATCCTATGTTTCGTACTGTTTGTCATAATTTTTTGTTTTGGGTCTTTGACATGTTCATCATCATCATTATTAAGCATTAATAAGCATAAGCAGAATTTATTAACTGAAGTCGTCCGGTGCCATTTTTTTGTCGATTATTGCATTCTTCATTAGGAGGGCAGAGCTTCGCCCGCGATAAATTAATTTTCCCGTGGGAAAAGGTATTTTCCCACGGTAAAAAGTAGCCTATGTCACTCAGTGATAATGTAGCTCTCTAACGGCAAAAGAATTTTTGAAATCGGTCCAGTAGCTTCAATGCAAGCAAACAAACAAACAATCAAATCTTTCCTGTTTATAATATTAGTATAGACAAAAAGTGAAATATCTCCCAAACAAAGCCGAATCGAACTGCTTTAATCCACAATTTTGGCTTCAAATAACCTGTAGAATCTATTTTTATTTAAGTCTACTTATTTGGTTCTTCGATGGCCACGGCTTATATATATTTTTTTAAGTAAAATCGGACAAAAGACCACGAAGGTCGCATTATGTCAGTGCGATTGTCACCAAGCTCAAGCGTTAGGCACGATTCGCAGAATTCAATGGGCACAGCGGAAACATACAAAGTAATTATCTGTGTTGTCATTACGTAGAAATTAGCAAGTTCATGAGCCCATTCACTATTAATACGGGTCAAATGTGGCAAATCAACCCGAGTTACCCTTCGGACATACACGACACCACAAACAACAGGAAAGCAATCTGAGTCAGGCTAGGAAAATGTGACCTTATTGGTCTGGCCAGGGAGCTACTATTAAATACGAAGTTCGTATCATATCGACTTAAAAGGCGAATTGATTCAAACGCCACCAGGGTGATATAGATTTTTAGGGTTCCGTACCCAAAGGGTAAAAACGGGACCCTATTACTGAGACTTCGCTGTCTGTCCGTCTATCACAAGGCTGTATCTCATAAACCGTGATGGTTAGACAGTTTAAATTTTCACACATGATGTATTTCTGATGCCGCTATAACAAGAAATACTAAAAAACAGAATAAAATAAATATTTAAGGGGGCTCCCACACAGCAAACGTGTTTTTTTGCCGTTTTATAGAAAATGGTACGGAACCCTTCGTGCGCGAGTCTGACTCACACTTGGTCGGTTTTTATACATTACGCGAATTCCAATTTGCATCTACACTAATATTATAAAGAGGAAAGATTTGTATTTTTGTATGTAACGAATAAACTTAAAAACTACTGGGCCGTTAGAAAGCTACATTGTCACTGAATGACATAGGCTACTTTTTACCGCGGGAAAATACCTTTTCCTACGGGAAAATTAATTTATCGCGTGCGAAGCTACGGACCGAAGGCTAGTTAGGTATAACTTCAATATCGCCCAGGACGGCGTTTGAATTGATTCACCTTTTAACCGAAATAATCATCTCGATCACTCTGGCTTTAAATACTATTAGGTAGCATGAGCGGGGCGCCACTATTACAACGCGAAATTCAAATTCATTTTCATAGTAACTTACATCGTAGATATAGGTAAAGCAACCATCAGGCTCAAATGGGACTGGGCTGGCCACGTCTGCCGCATGCACCCAGAGAAGTGGGCGCGAGTTGCCACTCGATGGATGCCCCAGGATGGTTATCGGCGCCGCGGCAGGCCAATGCGATGGCGGGATGACCTAGACACGCTCTCGAGGGACTGGCCAGACATAAGTGCAGACAGGGCGAATTGGAAGTCCAGGGTAGAAGCCTTTGTCCAACAGTGGGACTAATACAGACTAATAAAATAAGATGGAAACAAAATATTCGTACGGTATTTTTGTAATCGACTGAATCAAGTAAAATAGTTGCTTTGTTACCTACTTGGTGAGAGTGTGAGTAGTAAAACCAGTTCTTAAGCAGCCGCTACTAGCCTAGCCTGCAGAAATTATGAGTCATAAGGTTGGTTACCTTTGCTTAATACAAAAAAAATTACATTATACTGCAAAAATATGTGATAGTCACAGCAAGGAGATAAAGTGAGTCATTTTGCCGATTAGGTAGATCATGCTAGAATTCGACAGTAAATATAATTTTAATAAAAAGTGTGCAAAGGGTTGAATTTCTTCACGAGTGTGTGCAGATTTCCTCACGATGGTTTTTTTTACGGTAAATTTAAAATGTAATTTCGCACATAAATTCCGAAAAACTCAGAGGTGCGAGCCCGTGCTCGAACCCACGACCCTTTGCTTGTGAGGCCATAGGTCAGACCACGACTACAAGGTATCACGACTTCGACAACCTAAAATGATTTAATGAATATTGATATCAAAATTTAATAAATAAATATTTAAATAAGTAGTTATAAGTATACAGTATTTGCGATATCACGATATCAGTCTGTTTTGATCACTAAATTATTTATAGTTTGCGTGTTACAAGTACAGCCGTTATTTGGTACGCGGTCCAAAATACGCCCTTAAAATGAACTCAATTGTACTGTATAGGTAACTGGAAGCGAACAGTACGAGTACAGCCGAAGTAAGAAAAGGTTCGTCACCTTAAAGTTGACATTTGCTTGCACCAAGGCAATTGACAGTCCTGTCAGCATTTTATTTGAAACGAAACAATATCGCATTGACGTTTGCCATTTTTGACGTGACGTCTAATAAATCGATGAACGCCGGCTGCATACACGAAGGCCAGTTGCAAGAAAGCAACGAAGGCCAGTTGCAAGAGAGCAGCGAAGGCCAGTTGCAAGAGAGCGGCGAACGCCAGTATGTACAATGCGGGGTGCGGGGGGGGGGGGGGGGGTTTGAATGTTTGTTATGACGTTGTCACGTTAAACTATCGTCCGTAAACGGACTTTACAAACAACCGGTTTTTTAAAAGGTACTAAGAGTCTATGACTTGATGAAGGAATCAATTTAATAACTGACGAAGGTTTTCGCACCCCGACTGTACTTCATGTAAATGATACGATTACAATGTGGTCAATTAGTGCAAACACCATGTAGCACGTCTTACAGTAATAATATACATTACTAAGTATCACCAAACGGCCTTCTATCACGTGTGAGATAACACGAATTCGTCATAAATTTATTGTTTGTAAGCAAGCTTATACAAATGGCTTTACCTACGTGGAAGAAAAATAGAACAGAACCCTCTCGGATTTCGAAAAATCCCTTCTTAGTGCATCTATGATGTTTTCTACGATGCTCAAGAAGTTCAAGAACGTCTGTCAGATTTCAAGACTTTATAGCTATAGCTCTTAGTCGGTCAATCAGTCAGTCAAGTCACTTTTCCATAGGTATAGATTTGCTATTTATAAATTGACCAGTCATACGTATGTTGTCCCACTGTAGCATATGAATTTATGAACTGTTAGTCACTATACATACAGTTTTGATTATCCTTAGGTATATTTATTGATATTTTTCCTTCTTGCTGCACTTAACATAAATCATAATAGGTATTATGTTAGGATAATGACTACAACAACAAAGGTTCATTGAACTAGATTCGATTCCCAGCCCAAGCTAAACTTTTTCTGTCTTTTTTTATTAATTTCAACACATACAAATTTAGCAAATTTAATTTCGAAAGGGTACACTGCCAAAATACAAAAACAAGAAAAGAAAATTTCCAAACTTGATAGTGACAAAAAAATCTCGTTTTTTTTTTGCCAGAACGTTTAAACCGACATTATAATATAAAAGTACACATGTCGGTGTGTCACGGTCCATGGTATCAATGAGTTCTATTGATAACACAAGGGTTTATTTGTACAGCTGTCCCCCATGTGCATAAGCGCGGTAACTTTGACAGTGAAAACTACATCCTTCATGCTAAGCTTCAATGCATCCACTTATCGCATTCACTGCCACCGACGCGTATATGCGTTTTCGGGACTTCGCCCAGTGCCGCTGTCATAATTATTCATACATTTTGAACGCACATGTGCGTCGGTGGCGCCTGTGGAAGTCAGGTAGGTGGCAGTGAATGCGTTAACGACAATTTCATATGTATCCACTTATCATCATCATCATCCCAGATATATACGTCCCACTGCAGGGCACAGGCCTCCTTTCAGAATGAGATAGTTTGGGCCGTAGTTTCCACTTGGGCCCAGTGCGGATTGGCAACTTCACACACACCATTGAATTCCTTCGCAGGTGTATGCAGGTTTCCTCACGCACGATGTTTTCCTTCATCGTAAAACTCGTGGTAAATTATAAATGTAATTAATGTAATTTCGCACGTAAATTCTAAAAAACTCAAGAGGTGCGAGCCGGGATTTAAACCCACGGCCCTCTGCTTGAGAGGCCAAATTTCAAACCACTAGGCCACCACGGCTTCATTTCATATAGTATACACTTATTCCACTCGTAAATAGGTCCCTTATCCAGCCTAATAAAAACTGGCTAGAGCTCTCTATCCCGTGGGAATTTTGAAAAGTCCCTTCTTAGTTCTCTGTGGTTCTTAAACTTTTCGACGCCAACGACACATATATCAGAACCGCAGGTTCTACGCCAACGACTTATATATCAGTCATGGCGTGCAGAGCGATATCTACCTACATGCATTTCTGTAGGGTTCTACTTCGCGTTTGACATTCCGATGCCATGGCGTATGAGTGAGAGCTGTTGTATTTGACAGAGCGTTGAAAAGGTTGATGCAACATAAAAGTCTTTAGCTCCAGTTTTGTTGCCTGTCTGTTTGTCAATCAATCAGTCACATTTATAGGAATATTAGCTGTTGCTCGCGACTCCGTACGTCTGCGAAGAATTCATCGTTAATCCGCAGGAACTACGCTATTTTCTGGGATACCTTTTTTCCTATGTCCAGCTATTTAAGCGTGAAGAGGTAACAGGCAGACACGAGTTACTTTCGCATTTATAATATTAGTAATGATGTAAAAGAAGATTCTTGGTCCAATAAGTAGGTAGCCTAAGTAATAAATATTTAATTATGTGTTTGTACTAGTACTCATACCTAAGTAAATATTATTAAAAGTCATTTGAGATGAATACAATAATATAAAAAAACATATGCACAGAAGTGGCTGGCTAATTTACAATGCCAGCTGACGCTTAAAAGCAACCAGTACAGATGCATCAATCAAAATGCGACTTTTTTGCTTCCAACATAAGGACTTCAATGAACACATCAATGCGAATAAGTAATGAAGCAGTAACAATAATAACAGTAGTCCAGTGCAACGTTAGAGTGAAATCGGGACATTGCAATAAAGGGCGTGTTGTTTTGTAATAAGGGTCACGCCGGCGGCATGGAGTGAATGCGCGGAGTTAACAACATTATGCGGTCTGGTGATGTGCAAGAATACCAAATATCGATAAACAAATAAGTTAATCGCAACGTAGGCAAATAGATTCTTGTAATGCATGCGACGGGCGCGCTTAAGTATGTACGAGCGGTACTTGTCGACCTGAGGACGTATTGTCTAATGCTTCTGACGCTTGCCTTCGCTTTCACCATCTCTTTCTGTCATCATTTTATACCGTTTGACATAAAGAAATAGTGATTGCGAAGGCAAGCGTCAGAAACTTTAGACCAGGGGTCACCAATTAGTATCGCTCGGGGCCCGTTTTAAGAAATTAAATGACCATCGCGGTCTACACAACATTTTATAGAAAAAAAAAATACTAAACAAATGTAATAACGGAAATAACAAAGGTATTTTTGCGGACTATCTGTCTGCTTGTTATCTCATTACTTCGGCCGTTTTCAAATTGACGTCAACAAAGATAATGCGGGAGGTACATTTTTATTAAATTACGTACTCTGTAGTGCAAGTTGCTGTGTTCTCGCGGTCCGCACAAAATGGGTGGCCATTTGGTGACCTCTGCGTTAGACAATAAGCCACCAGGAATGAATGTCAATAATGTCATCATCATCATCATCGTCATTTCAGCCGAAAGACGTCCATTGCTGAGACTTCGCCCAAGGTTGGCTCAACCGACCGGTCCTCCGCCATCCGTATTCAAACGCGTTCCCGCTACCTTCACCAGGTCATAGCCCCGTCTTGTTGGAGGCCTACTCAGACTGCATCTTTCGGTCTGTGGACACCATCGAGAACCTTTTGGCCCCATCGGCCATCTGTTCTACGAGCGATGTGCGTCCACTGCCACTTGAGTCTGGCGATAATGTACGATCTGATAATTCAAACCCATGTTATTGCTTTAAGAGTTTGAAATATCAAGTCGTACATTCCGGGTCGACAAACACGAGATCGTAGGGTCAACGTCATAAAATAAGTGATCACTTTTGTACTTTGTCACTTTAACGTCATGTTTGAAAAGTCATACGAAATTATTTAAGGACTGAAAGCGACAAGGTACAAGTGATCACTTGTTTATGACGTTGCCTGTACACTAACCGCACCCCGCGTAAGTAGTCGAGGAAATTGAATCATCTATCTCAGTCCGGACCCTACTCGTTTATTGATCTAAAAGAATTGTAAAACTAAACAAGAAAATAAACTTATCAAGCAAATATGTTATTGACAAACAACGATAAATCCAGAGATCAAAGTTTTTTTTCTCAGTTCTTGCTCTCAGTCACCCAGTTTGACTGTACGGTCAGCATCAAAAGTGGCTGGTCACTTTTGTACTTTGTCGTAATAATACAATTATCAATCAAGTATGACGTTTTGTACGTAACTGTAGAGCGACAAGGTACAAAAGTGACCAGCTACTTTTGATGCTGACTTTACATAAATACCTATAAAGAAACAGTTAAATTTAGCTTTCCTCGTTTACATATCACTAGATAAGGAGGCCTTATCTATTATGTCCTTAGGACATAATATTAACTATTATACTAAACGGAAGTTGTCACGAAAACAATATTTACCTCGACGTTACGGCCAGTGCAGTGGCCGTGGTCACGAGTTGACTGAAGTGTAGGATGTCACGTTCGTTTAGCTGCTAGAATCTTTCGAACTACCCGCATTTGATTTCGATTAGAATTCGCTTCAGTCGACTCGTGACCACGTGACCACGGCCGCTGCAATATGGGCGAATCGTCGAGGTGAATATTGTTTGCGTGATAAGTCCCGTTTAGTATAATAGTTGAGTGAAAATCACGAAAGATTAAAACAGTATAAGGACACAATAGTTTCTTGTAAATAACAAATGGCTCCACGCTATAATACGTGACTTTTTCATATCGAACCAATTAAACCATACCCACTGTTTACATAAAATAAAACGTTTAATTGAAGTCGATATCGTGTGGCCGCTTCCCTAGTCTCGGTCCCCACTCGCGCCGCTCCCCGGCCGCAGTCAGTACTCGCCCGTCACCCTACGGTGACAGACCGCCACAATGCGACTCGCCGCGCTATTCGCGCTCCTCACAATCGCGCTCGGCGACATATCGCCCGTCGACCACGTACGAGACAAGTTCTACACGCTAGAGAGAGACCTTTGGGTCAACGTGACAGATCCAGAATGGAGAAACGCCGGCTTAGGGGGAGACATAGAGCTGACAAAGGCGTTTGCCGCGTTCAACGATCGATTCGAAGCCGTACGGATGCCCCCACGACCGCCTTTAGAGTCCTGGCTGTGGGTGAAAGCGTCGGAAAAACTGACTGTCATTGACGGATTGTACAAGAACTTTTTGGAGTTCGTGAAGAGGCAAGCGGCTCCGGGGGCTGTGCCGGCACCCGTACGGGAGTGGCTGGACTTGGCCGAGGTGGTGTTGATGGACCCCAAGTTGTCAGTGTCTCAGACCGTGAGAAAACTCGACGAATTGCTAGAGCACGGCGATTTGTTCCGAGCGTCTCTGCAGGTAACATACGTGACCGTAGCGCGCTTAAGAGGAAAATAACAATATGAAAATTACGTCCAAATTGTGAGGGTATTTTCATTGATTGAAAGTTTTGCTAAAATAATGTTCGGTGTTTCATCGGGCCAAAGTATTTAGCAATTAGCGCATGCATGTTTATAAGTACGTAACGTTGGCAACAACAAAGCGGAATTTGCAATAAAGGGTGTCAGTGACCAGACTCAAACAATCGTGTTTATAAATCCGTGTGCCATTTTCGGTACTGGATTACCGAAATAAATGTGGACAGCGTGTTATGAAAACACCTCCTATTGCGCCGTCCCGTTCATTGGCTTTAATTAGTATAATTTGTCGTGGCAATTATTCACTGGAAGTGATTAAGGGTGGGCTATTTTGATACGCATAAGCCATTGTTAGGCTGCCTACTCTCCAACCCTAACGACTTAATAGATAAACAAAATTAATCAATCGCTTAAATAATGTTTACATAATTCAACTCAACAATAACAAAGTACGAACTCGAAGTACATCCATTAGTTTGATAACAAACTTTCAACTTGAATTTATTCATATACTTACTAAAAAGAAAACTCACTGACTCACTCACAATTTTGCATAGAGGTTGCTTTTAGGGTAGCCAAGACTGGCGGACGGATTTGTTGAAATTTCCATGGAATAGGGAATAAACGGGGTTTAAATGTTCGATTCAGAATGACCTGTCTCCGTGACTATGATTACTAAATTCTTCAAATTTGACCTGCGGGTAGGAAGTTATAACAGTAAAATACTAATTTCAGAAATTTGTGGATTTCCCGTGCGATAAGAAAAGATGGCATTTATACATATATATCACTAACTTATCAGTTCCGATGACGGTGTTGGTTTTTGGGATTTTACGCTGTCGGATCTTTACTTTATTTAATGAAAAAAAATGAAGAAGCTTTACCATAAATTTGAATTCAACGCGGACGAAGTCGCGGGCAAAAGCTATTTACATAAATAAGTACGTAATTGGAAACATGTTATAAGTACTTGATTTATGCGTGTTAAAAGTAACTGCTGAATTCGCAAACATACTTCTAACGAACCAATTTAAATTCTAGCGCAATTTTATTAATAAACCGAGTTTTGCATTAGGCAGCAAAATTATGAAATTTATATAATACCAAGTATTATAACGTAGACTAGAAGAAACGAGCGAGCGAACCATGCTTACCTACTGCTTAGAAAATACCGAGAAATCTTGACTCAAGAACAAAGACTTCAGAATCATCACATGACATCCTCGACAAGCATTTTATTTAACTAGATGACATTATGTACATTCTGCGTAAGTTCGTCACTCCTGTCTGTCCGTCAGACAAAGGATTTACGAAGCGTGGCGGTTACAATATACCTGTATTCGAAAGTGTTAGCAAAAAATTATTCAAACGTCTGACGAAAGCGAACAAATTTAATATAAGCAGAATGCTGTACTAAATATTTCAATTATTCATCGTTCAGTTTGTCAGCCGTTTTTGCGTGTTATAAAATGTCTATCAGGATAACAAATATATCCTCAACATCACGTACAGAATCAAACAAAGCCGCACGCGTCGAACGGTCAACATTACTCACGGAAATAAACAGATCATGTCACTAACCTTAACCGTGTTTCTTTCTTGCAATGTTCATAGAAAAAATTGCGGTAAAATAGCGGTCAGATTCTAAACATTGGACTGACGGACCAAAAGTGGAGGGATATTAATCGACTTTTCCCAAAAGAGCATGGAACCTTTCAAGTATCACACATATTAAGCTATATTTAAAACCAGTTTTTACAAGATAAGATACATAGTAGCATATTGACCACTTTTGGATATGAAGCCACCGTTCCGCTACTTCTACGAATACTTATAATTCATTCAGTAACATAGCCGTGAAGTGGTATTCAACTAAACATAAGCTAACTCTTTTGTCTTTTGTTATTTTTTGTATCATTAGTTAGAGTAATGTTTCTCAATTATATTGGTATTATTTAGGTATTAATGGTTTTAAAAGAAGACCTGCGTCGGTTGCAAAGCTGAGGCGCAAACACAGAAGAGACGTGGGACGGGGGCGCGCCTTGAAGCAGTTTTCATACTAAATGTATACGTAGTAGCGTAGCGATCCAAATCAGACAGAAGAGACGGGCGGAGACGCGGGCTGCGAACAAACGACGCGCCCCCGTACCACGTCTCTTCTTTTTTTCTAAATCTTTTCTTTATATTTGCTTCAGGAGGAACATCCGGACCTGTGCGAGCTACAAATGTCACCGCATCAGCTGATCTATGACATGTACAACACTATATCGCTTACAGAAATAAAAGGATACGCCATGATGCAATTCTCTTGGATGCTACTTAAAATTTACGGAAAAGGTAAGACTTATACAGTCTAAAGGTTCAAAATGTTTAAACCCCACTTTCACTTAAACAAACCATAATAGAACTAATCCAAATGAACATGTAAATAATCATAATATTTATCTATTCAGAAACTGTTTACTTAACTGTACCTAATTAAGAGCGATTCCTTAATGAATGAATGACTTATAAATAATACGACGCTCAAGTATAAGTAGTTTTCAAACATTCACTCATAGATATCTGAGCTTGTTTTTTATTTTACCAGTGAATAATTTAGTACTTGAAATCCAGTGACTGTTACCAATCCCAACCCCACCGCCTTTTAATTCTAACTAAAGGTAATTCCAAGAAGAATACGACACTGATTCTTTATAAACCTACATTGCATAGACCTTGAACCCATTCGCACACGCATCCTACTTCCCGCCCGACGTGACGTGTCATTTGGTTAAAACACTCATTATCACGCTCGCACACACGGCGGAAGAAGGGGACGGGTTGATAGTTAGTGCACTGAACCTAGGACACGTTGGATTAGAGTATATCAATAGTTGTTAACACTTTTATAGCTACTAAAAGGTCAAGTAGATCTAGAGCGATGCAGTCGTCCGTGTTTGTACAGATATATAGTCACATCTCCCAATTGTTCATCTAAACTGCAGGCTTATTGTCTAACGCTTCTGACGCTTGCCTTCGCAATCACTATTTCTTTCTGTCAAACGGTATAAGTTGATGACAGAAAGAGATGGTGAAAGCGAAGGCAAGCGTCAGAAGCGTTAGACAATACGGCCTCTGGACTCCCATACAAGGGATACAATCGCCAATGCTAACCATTCTTGTTTCTTGCAACATTGTAAATTTGAGAGGAATCCCGCTCTAATATAGACGGACTTCTTGCAAGTTGAAACGATACAATAAAGGAAAAATATTAAAACTGTGAACCACCACGTGTAAATGTCACTACCGTAAAATCTGCAAGCAAGTACACGAAGACAAGTTTTCTCAAAAACTTGTATGGCTTGTGTTACAGGTAACTTCACAGAAGAAGCTAGTCTGACGCGCCAGAGGTACGCAGAGCGGTCCTCCAGAACCGCCGCCGCCGCCCGCTCAGCGATGGCGATGGCTAGACGAGGCCTGTACAGGTGCGACCCGGTGCAGCACAAAGAAGGTAAGAGCTGACAGACGAAGAACGCCAAACTTAACAAATAAAGAAGCTTGCATTGTTCAGAGAGCGACTACAAAACACAAAACTTTATCAGTTAAACCAAAAGGTTAACAAAACAGTGATACTGAAAACAAGTCTGGTAGTGGTGCTTGATTCTAGATAATCTAAGACTGCTATATGAATGTTATACCTACAACGGTTAAAACATGCTGGCAGCAATTTGCTAAAAAAACCCACCGTCCGTTTTCCAGGAGAAACGTATGCCCAAGTGACACGGCTCCTGCAAGGTTACATCGAGAATGAAGTGGACATGAACGCTGACGGCACCTGCCGAGACAACTGCGCGTACTACACCCTAGCAACGAGGCACGGCTGTTTCAAGGAGCAATTCTGCGCTAAGCAGACTGTTTGTGACGGGAGGATTATCGACTGTCAGTATATCGATTCTGATATGTGGGTTTGTCCAGCGGTAAGTTTTATTGTGTTTTCGCAAACAATATGTACTGGCAATAACGACAAAAAATTGAGGAATATTTTTACATTATCAGATAAACACGGTATATTATTTATTATGCGTAACCGAGCTGCTTAACAACTTTCCCAAGAATCATATCAAACATTACTCATTATGAAAAGGTTAGCTTACAGTATGAATGATCCATAAATATTTCATAAACAATTTCAGAGTCGCAACAGCATGAGGCGGTACGAGTGGATCGAGTACGAAAACGGGCGAACTCTTGGCAAAGTCGGCTCCTGTACGCGTGGAACGACCAAGGTGAGAACGTTTAGAAACTCGATCAAACATTGGCCGCCAACGTTCATGAATGCTTTTACTGGCACAAACGTTGGCCACTTGTCAATCACTATAGAAGCGTTCGTTATAAATACAGTCCAGATTAGTTTATCTATTTGACCCGCGAGTAAAACGGGGTCATTACAATAACAAATGGGGACTTTAAGTCAATCTGAAGCGTAATTTAACTTCTATAGAAATGTAACTAACGCATAATTAGCGACGCGAATCTGAGAAGCCAGGAAAAGAACGCAAGAGCTGACAGTGAAGAATTTCAGGTGGACTCGTGGTGGCGTTGGCTATTCTGGCACTGTTCGTATTGCATGTGCCTCTGCGACGAGGCAACGCCCGACTCGGACCGATACTTCAGTCTCATGGACGCTACTTCTGACGTCAAGAACAACAAGTTAGTCCCTTTGCCTTAAAGGGACACCCGCACATCTCTGTTAGGGAGTTAGCTCAAGTCTTTAAATTGGGAAAGGAATGTTCGAATTTAGCTTGTTAATCGCATTGACTACTGAAGAATTCTGCTTGGAAATTAACGATTAATAATCAAGGATATACAAATTTATGTCTCAACAAATTCTGGATGAGAAGGTTGACTCTATGTTCTTTACATAAATGTTTCGCATTTTAGAACCATCAAGCGTTTTAGTACGATACGAAAGTGACTATGCGTCACCAAACCGCGCTGAGAGCAAGTCAAGTCCCGACAAGAGCCTAACAGTTTTTTTTGTCTCAAGGTCGACTCGTGGTGGCGCTGGAGCCTCCACCACTGTTCGTACTGCATGTGTCTATGCGAGGACGAGGTCGGCTCGGCCGAACGTTTCTTCAGCATGAGGGAAGCTGTCGCAGATATTCAGAAACAAAAGTCAGTGGATAACGCCCGGGTGTTCTTAACGAGGAGGAGTCATGGGGAATTCAAGTATTGATAACATTGCCAGACATAAGCAAGTACTCATTCAATTCCTCGAAAACATTGGGAACCAACATGGCAGAATCTGCAGCGACTGCTGTGAACAGGACGACTTTTTATCAATAGTTCCATTTCCTAAATCTGATTAACTTTTTTCTAAAATATCGTCTCGAGTACATCTCTTCTTCGATTAATCATAACGTTTGAAATAATCTAAACGCAGTACTTGAATAACCCACAACATCCTGCCAAGTTATAAAACCAGGTTCCAAAGGGTCCAGGCGACACCTTAGCTTTCGATTCGATGCACAGGCAAAAGGGAACGTGGCAGGCGAACGATCAGTAGACTCGATTATACTCGGTTTCAAAGCTATGGGTTCTTCAGCTTGGCTTTCATTTCTACTAACAGCATGTTCGGTACAGGATGTGCGGGTGTTCAAATATATTTAGACATAAGATTATAAATAATAACCTCAATTACAGGACTTCAATTAAAAACTTGGTACCATTATTTGGATTTAGAGTAATTAGCATTTTACGTCTTTATTAAAAGGTGCAAGGTAAGTGGCGTTAGTTAAAAGGTGTCATTACTATAAGCCTTTCTAAAGAACTGGGATTGCATTGTTTTCATAAGACATCTGTTTGGGAACATAACAGAAACTTCGCAGTTGGGCAAAGGCAACCAGCGTCAACAGATTCTAACATTTTTTTAATTTGCAGGGTAGTAACAGGCGTACGGCTTATCAAGTCAGGGAGGGTCTTCCACCTCCAGATCAGCGAGGGGTTGCTGGGTGAGCGGGGGTCGGTGACACCTGGGGAGTGGGTGCCAGTCGCCAAGTTCGACCCTTCGGATCCTGGCGTGAGGGAAGGCATGGATTACCACACGCTGACTTATGAGCAGAGGGCGATCGATTTGGATGAGCTGGATTCGCCTTTGGGACACATTTTGACAGGCGTCAGGTGAGGGACAACATTATTTTAGTGGTTACTTGGAATATTTGCATTTGTTTGGAGAGTAGGTAATAGGTATACGTTGCGTAAGACAGGTAAAGTGGAATTTAAGAAGCCAAGACGACCAGATGGCCTAGTGGTTAGAGACCCTGACTATGAAGCTTGAGGTCCCGGGTTCGATTCCCGTGTCGGGGCAGATATTTGTATGAAAAATACGAATGTTTGTTCTCGGGTCTTGGGTGTTTAATATGTATTTAAGTATGTATCTATCTATATAAGTATGTTTATCCGTTGCCTAGTACCCATAACACAAGCTTTGCTAAGCTTACTTTGGGACTAGGTCAATTGGTGTGAATTGTCCCGTGATATTTATTTTATTTTTATTTTTTATTTAAGATTACTCTACCACCACTACAAGCAACTACTGCAACTATATAAAATATTGGAGTCTTTGAAATAATTAACAGAATCCTACTAATATTATGAAAGAAAAAGTTTCTGAAGATGTTTAGAGGACCAATCCCGTAATAAAATCTGAACGAATTTAGATGACACCTGGCGTACAGATATACAAAGATCAAAGAAGAAAGAGACCTGTCTTAAAACGTTTAAGTACCTCGGCTGTCAAGATGACGAGTTAACTTTAACTGTAACTGTTCGAGCGAACGTTGTGCTTCAAAAATATTACCCAAAATTTTTTTTAGGTCAAACTCTTAAGATTTTAAACGTGTTTTTAACACAAGCAAGCAGGTTAAAGCTAGTAATATAATAACAATGAACTGGGACACTTCTAGTTGCAATAGGTGTTGGAGCAATTGGATGATCTGAGCACTTATTGTATATCTGTATTATTTCATATAAAGATTCCTTTCTTGACAAGTTAACGTTATCGTTTTCAGATTCAGTATGATCGGCGCTCACTTGCACTTCGAGATTCGGTCCACGCCGTTCAACTACACAACCGGCCGTCTGTCACCGGACAGGAGCCAATGGATCAGCAACGACAACACCGAAGGAGCTGAACTGCCTAGGTATGCATTTCAATCTATCAACAACCATAGTCCGTCCGCTGCTGAATGTACGCCTCCTACATTTTACTCCACAATGTTTTTTCCTTGGCTTCCTTCATCCAGCCAAAGTCAACCGCCCTTTTAAGATCATCCATCACTCCTACAAGTCACAGGGCCTATCTGGGTACACGTTTAATAATTTTGTTTTGTGGGATATCGTGGAATTCTGTAGCAAAAACAAGACATCCAAATTACAGAGCTATTATTACCCCATGAATCAACAAGAAAAGTTTAAACGATATTATGATAAGGATCCTTGAAAAATTACTAATAGTTTGCAATTTACGATCATATTTCGGTTTTTCTGCTAATGTGTCATCCAATGTCCATTACTTAATAATTCCTCAAATTTAGCTGTGGTGTTATTACAACGACAGCAATCATTACTTCAACTAGTCACGACATTCCAAGTAACTAACTCGACCTTGACTACGTTTGCTCAGCGCAGCTGTAACAATCTTAGCTAATAACAAGTTTTACTAGTGAACGCATATTATTAACTTCAGAGTGCATAACTCATGTGATCACTGATTATTACCAACACTTATTACGACGTAATAAGCTTTACTAAAAGATTCTAACTACAAATCCCAATATCATTAAAAAATTTACTAGTTGGTAATAAAATTTGATTTCAATCAAAACATTAGCCTGACTTCAAGCAAAAAGACCATTTGGCTTACCATCACATATTGCTTTGTTCATCAGAACTAATACACATCTCAACTGTTGCTATCCTCTTTTCAGATCTCGTCTAGAGTTACACAAGCCGGACATTCCCACCCGAGGCCCGACGGCGCTGCCGGTGGACTCGAAACACGACCAGTATGTGGAGTTCGTGAACTCGGATTTCGAGGCAGACGCGGCTCAGAGCACCGTGCCATTCGTTGATATACAGCCTGTGATACCCATGAAAGGTAGTTTAAAATGTCATTTTAAGTTCTTATTTGTCAAGCTTTTTATAGTGGTCTATAGTCCTTGGGACTCCTTGGAGGAAGTGCCAAAGGAGTGCCAACGTGACCTTATTAGATACTAAGATTTCGCACTCTGTACTTCCATTCGTCTGTACTTTTTGCCCGTTTTTTCTACTTAGCCAGTAAAAGTTAAAATACGCAAGTCAAGTAAGATAAGTGCGGATTGTAGTTGGCTAAATGCGAGTTCATAATGAATGAGTCAGTTTAACAATGAAATTTAGTTTATTTGGTCGATTTTGTGGCTAGAAATGAATGGTGATTACATGCACCAACTGGATAAGACTGTAGATTTTAAATTGAAGAAAAAAATATGGATTATTTGCAGAAAAGTACTTTGTCTTCCAAAACTATCGCAGGTGTATTTATTTCGAGAATGGGATAAAGTGTGATATTGCTAATGCATATGTTAATATTTTGTCGATCACATCGCATCTCTCTTTAATATAGAATCATCATGGATACTGTTAACTACCGAGCCAAGCTAAGCCTTTTTCTTCAAGCTAAGCCACTACAAGTCCTATTTTGTCTCTTCAGGTGCAGCTCTAGCCAGCGGTGCCGGTTTGATCCACCGCGGAGCCCGTGGCTCCGGCGGCTTCATCGCAGTCAAGCTATTCACGTACGACTTCTCGCGCCACGTACGCGCCGACCCGCCGCCGAACCCAGACGAAAACACAACCGAATTCCTGCCTCTGATGATCAATTAGTTTCAACTCCAACCGCTCCACGTTTCGGTGGGCTTTGGGAGAGCGCCATGAGAAGTACTACATCATTTAATAATTAAATATCATTCCATTAAATCTCATCTAAGTGGATGTTTCTACAACTTGCGACGGTAGAAAGGTATTGCCACCAATGTACCACCATTGTATAAATTGACAGTTATGGCTAAATATTGCGTACCTTTTGGTGGAAACGCGGGTTTAGTGTAAGACTTTGTATAGCACGCGGGTTACTGTCACAATTCATTTTTACTACTACGAACAACATTGAAAATGCCGTTATGTCTGTCTCGATGTAAACTCAACTTTAGTGGAGAAATTATGTTCCTATCCTTGTTGTATTTTGGGAAGGTAATGGGATGACTTTTTAGTCCGTATTCGGGAACTTTACTGTATTATATTTACAAAGCTATTGCGTATACGTGCTAGGATAGAAATGCAACAAATTTTTAAGAATTAACTATAATCAGCGAATCGACTTTAAAAGAAAATTGAATTGTGTTCTAGGGAGCTCTTGCGCCGTATGTACTCATGTTTAAAATAAGGTTTTTTTTTAGTAATAAAGTTTTCGTAATTAAATATCACCTGGCGTTTTATTTATTTCTCCGTATTAGTAAGTACTAATCACCCGTATCCAACCCAGCACTACACCGCCATGACTCAACAGAGTAGCAACTAGCTGTTGTAAGAATCGCCAACACAAAATTCATTTCCATCTTAAACGGCAATTTGCACCTAATTTTATTATGTACCGTCCTTTATTCGGAGTTAAACACAAAATTATTACTTGTAGAATTCAATGGCGGGAACTGGAAGATGTGGCTTAGGAAGGCTAGGAAGATAGACCGACGACCTAGTAAAGGTTGCGGGAACAACTCCCAGCGCATCGTTGTGGAACTCTTTAAGGGAGGCCTTTTGTGCACCACTCTTTTAGCTTATATTATTATGATAAATTGATAATGATGAGAATTCAATCACGATCTTGATTTTGACCTCCCCATCTTCATTAACTTAAACTTAAGATTGAAGGGCTAGTAAATTGGAGTGATTGTCAAACTTCTTTAAAGATCGTAGGTTTCTAATATGAGGGTTCGATTACCGCCCGAAAAACACACAAATCTAACAGTATAACCTTGTAACAAATTTCTCTTGTTACTGATGTGATGATGTCATACCACGATTGTTGACAAAGATATCGAAAGATCCAAGTTGCCATGTTTACTCCTTTAAGGCCACCGCAGACCAGAAGCGTGTGCATGTCACGCACCAGTTGTAATGAATGATACTGTAAGAAAGAAGGCACACTGGATGTGTGCCATCCCTCCCACAGCTCCACTCACTACAACCGATGCGTCACGCGACACGCACAAGCATCCGTTCTGCACCAGCCTATACACATCCCAGCTTCATCCAGCATATTGTATCCTCGGAAGCTAGCTGTACTTCACTGACCTGGACCCTGAGCGGGTGGAAAGCCAAGAGCGCGAGCAGATCAGCAGGCGGCAGCACGTCGGCTGCGCGCACCCCGAGGGTCCTCACGCAGCAGCAGAGGAACGCGGCCAGGTAGCGGTGCAGCGGGAAGTGGAACGAGGCGTGCATCACTTGCGCCTGCGAAACATGCGTCAAGTTACAAGTTACGTATATACGGCTCAGGACTTCATCCAGTCTCATTTCGTCACCTTCTTAAGGCCCTACCGTGTTTTTGGCGCATTTATTGCATTCATTTAAACTCGTGCTGTATCTTTACTAGCAATGCTATGGTCCTGAAATTCATATGTAAGATATTTAAGGTTTCACTCTAGTGACAAGTATTTATCGAAACACGATTACTTGTAGTTCGCTCGATAGAAAAAAAATCCAAAGTCGTCTCCAAAAAATAAAATCAGCGCAAAAAAATAAGTCAATAAAATAAATCAATAAAATAAGGGGGGTGTACTGAAAATCAGCGCTGTGCCAGTCAGGGCCTCCTGTGGATACCTGACTCACAGCATACGCTGAGTGCATCCCCTTTGCCACAACTAATGGAACAGTGTTAATTTTAGTTTAGTTTTTTTAAAATATTAATTAATTATATAATAAGTTTTCTGTATCTTAATATATAAAAGAAGAAACTGACTGACTGACTGACTGACTGACATATCAACGCACAGCCCAAACCGCTGGGCCTAGAGATTCCAAATTTGGCACGTAGGTTCCTTATAAGGTCTAGGGGTGCACTAAGAAAGGATTTTTCAAAATTCACTCCCTAAGGGGGTGAAACGGGGGTCCAAAGTTGGTATGGGGAAACAAGATTAGTTCGACTATTTAATTCGAAACTTCACAGAAGTACTCCTAACGATAAATGATTAAACACGTGTTTCAGGTTTTTTGGGAATTTAAAGGGGGAAATGGGGTGACAAAGTCTGAAAATCAACATGGGTATTGTTTCTATGGTTTATCGGGTCGCTGGTTACGAAAACAACAACGGTTTTAAAATCCGACGTGGCGGACGTAAAATACCATCTCCCTGGATGGGGAGCGATGGGGTTGAAATGTCTAAATAAACTAAATGACTATTGATATATCAACGCACAGCCCAAACCACTGGACCTAGAGACTTGAAGTTTTGCACATAGATACCTTATACAATGTAGGCATCCACTAAGGAAGGATTTTTGGGAATTCCCACGGGAACGGGAAAAAACGGGATTTACATATTAGATTCCGAGTGACCCTATCTCAGTAACTATAATAACTAGACTCTTCAAAATTTGATACACAAGTAGGTGTATTACATTAGTTAAAACATTAATTTCAGTATTTTTCAAAACTCCCACGGGATAAGGAGAAAACGGGATTTATATATTCAGTTCAACGGGATCCTATGAACTATAATTATTAGACTCTTCAAATTTGGCATAGATGTAGGTAATTATAATAGTAAAAAACAGTTTTAAGGATTTCCGGAAATTCCCACGGGATAAGGAAAAAAACGGGATTTTTCGTTTTACTGATCGTAGAAAGCTGAAATTCGGCATGTAGGTTGCTTGGAGAGTATAGAGGAGCATTAAGAGAGGACTTTCCAAAATTCCCACGGGAACGGGAAAAAACGGGACTTTTCGTTTTACTGGTCGTAGAAAGCTGAAATTCGGCATTGTAGGTTGTTTGGGGAGTGTAGAGGAGCATTGAGAGAGGACTTTCCAAAATTCCCACGGGAACGGGAAAAACGGGATTTTTCGTTTTACTGGTCATAGAAAGCTGAATTTTGGCAAGTGGGTTCCTTGGGGAGTGTAGGGGAGCATTAAAAAAGCATTTCCCGAAATTCTTACGGGAACGGGAAAAAACAGGATTTTGCGTTTTACTGGTTGTAGAAAGCTAAAATTCAAAATTCATAAGTTTATACTGTAAGTAGGCCGCAAACGGCTCTTTAATCGACTTCAAAAAAGGAGGATGCATTCCACTTTATGTATTTTGTTATGTAGGTATGTTCACCGATTTCTCGGTCAATTGTGGACTAATTATAAAAATTATTTTTTAATTCGAAAGAATACAATATACTCCTGAGATGGTCCCATTGTCACCAAATCAGGATCTGATGACGGGAAATCGAGGGCAACCCTCAAATTTTGTAGGCACGCATTACGTTTTTCATATATTTTCTCAAGCTATTTAAGTGTTTGCGTCTGGTAGACATCATCTCATGTTGATGAGCTGATGATGGAAGATAAAACTCCTTAACGGTTAGGACTTGAGGATATTTTTTCAAATATTATAGGTACGTATGTCGTAAACTTTCAGGTTATCCATGTGAGCTGATGATGGAAGGTTAAGCTCCTTAACGGTAAGGAGTTATAGGAAGTTTCTTTAAATATTATATGCACGTATTATTTCTGGTTATTCAGATGAGCTTATGATGGAAGGTATAACTCCTTAACGGTTAGGTCACACAACACCTTAACAAGATACTATAATATGTATAATATCAATGCTAAGTAGGTACACAGCGCTTCCAGGTACTCAAGTTTTCGTAGAAGGTAAGAAAACATTGAATTATACCTAATGCAGGACAGGGGAAAGTAATAATAGGTTTTATATTATTAACAAGCCTGGTTATTTTAGTGCCCGCTTCCGAATTAGTGAAAAACATTGTATATAAAGAAAGTTTTTGCCGGGCTTGCTTGCACGCTTACTTGCACGCTTTCTTGCTCGCTTGCTTGCTTGCGTGCATGCATGCTTGCTTGCATCTTGCTTGCATGCTTGCTTGCTTGCCTGTATCCTTGCTTGCTTGATATCTTGGTTCTTTGGCTTACTCATGGTACACGCGAGCGAAGCCGCGGGCAAAAGCTAGTTTTACAATAATTTAATTATTTTGTGGCAATAAATGAAATTCTATTCTAAAATAAACTCGTAGTACGATGCTAATACTGCACGGAAGGTCATGACTTTTTGAATGTTAATAAAACAAGATGTTTTCTAGGGCGTAGTTTTGCTACATTTTTAAAATATGTATTTGTTTTAGTAATAAGATGAAAATACCCAAAAACACGCGCAGTCCAACCAACCTATCTTGAGCCATCGTGCCTCCCCCACGCGGCCCCACGCCCGAAATCGCCCACCCAAAATCGATTAGCCCGAAAAACTCGGTAGGGCCTAAAATCGTCCACATGGTCATCTGGTCTACTGTTCTGATTCGACAATTTTCATAATATCGTCACTTTCCTTCTTGTCCGCTTTCCTACGTGGGACACCATTTCTATTTATACCAAGCGGCATTGTGGTCGATAAAGGTATGTCGACGAGTTAGCACAGGTGGCCAAGTGGTACTGTGGTCGATATAAGAAAGTGGACGAGTTGGCACTTTGATCGAAATAGGAACATAGACAAAATGAGATATTGACGATATCAGAAAGTGGACGAGTTCGGTGACAGTTTAGGAAATGCATACTGTGGACGAAGTAACGCTGGGTCGAATGTACCTGCACGTCTCAATGCTACAATGTGCAATGAGATAGCTTGGGCTGAAGTTCCGATGCAAGCCCTGTACAGATTGGGAACTTCACACACACCATTGAACTGCAAGTGTAGGCATGTGTCCGGTGTGTTTTCCCTCACTGCAAACATCATAATTACCTCATGGTTACCTGGTCGAAGAATTAGTCAACGATATAACTGGAAAAAATATATGTAGTGGCAACGGGTACGCCATATCACTCAAGGAACAGCAATCGTTAGGGGAGAAACGTTCCTAGTGCCGACCACAAGCCGGAAGACGCAATTTCAGGCGTTCCATAAAGTTGACTGACTGGTGAAGACCGCAGGAGCTCGATGGATGCAGGCAGCGCATAGTACAATACGTTTACTTTTAGTTTACCACTGACAGATGGCTTGCCTTCATTTCATTTCCAACTTTAACACCATACAAATAAAGTGTAGCTATTACAAAAACTGCAAACGTGGGTAACAGCATTCTAAAATTGGCTTTATTTGTAGGTCGTTGAAGTTGAATATGAAATGAAGGCAAACCATCTATCAGTGGTAAACTTTATGTAATTTTACTGTACTGCTTATCGTGGCGTTCTCTCGGAGTCTATAGTCCAGCAAACTGATGGTTTTCGGCCTAGTGTTGTAGTGAGCTGGTCACCTGGTGCTGGCGCGGCGTGGTGCAGTGCACGCGGTCCAGCCAGTGCTGCAGGCGCGCGCAGGCGGCGGCCACGATGCGGCGCGCGAGCGGCGCGTGCGCGGGCGCGGTCAGGTGCGACAGCACGGACCACATGGGGTACGCGGCCGCTTCCAGCTCGCACGAGAACGCGGCGTAGTACGAGGACGGCTCGAACTCGATGTGCCCTTCCGTCTCGCGGAGGTTCACGTTCATTCCTTAGACAATATAAGGGAATTAGTTCACCTAGGGCCACTTCCTTGCATGGCCACTGTGTAAATTCCTACATTGGCCATTCCCTACATCGGCCACTTCCCCGAAAGACCTTCTTCTTTTAGTGCCCTCTCCTACCGGAGGTCGGCGATCATTAGAGCTATCTTTACTTTAGAGACTGCCGCCCGAAAGAGGGATCTGGTACTCATCCCGAACCAGTCTCTAAGGTTTCTTAACCAGGAGGTACGTCTTCTGCCAGGTGGTCTGCGGTCTTGTATACTTATCTACTTGAATTTCTCGCTGCGTAAACTTAATGCACCTAGAGTTACTTCACCCAGGATTTATTCATCCGTAATTCAGTTAAAACCTTCCGCTTCGCGGGGCTCCTAATTCTAGGCGGTTTGCCCTTCGGGCAGGAGAAGCTACCTAACTAACCTAACCTACCTATTTTCTGAACTGAAGTGGTCGTTCAAGGGAAGTGGCCGCTAGGAGAATAGGCCATCAAAGGGAAAAGGCCGTTTAAGGAATGTGGCCCAAAGTGAACTAATCCAATATAAGCAAAGCTTGTATACTGTCTTTGTCAATTTTGGGATAGAAATATAGCTGCCATAAGTACAAATATCTCTTTGGTACACCTACAGCTAACTGACATGGACACCTGATTATCCAGGTTCCTAAAGGTAAGATTATAATCGAAAATCTAAAAAAGAAATCACATCACAATCTGGAAAATTCGGTGACCATGTTAGTTGGCCATAACTGTCTACGAGGTTGTTAGATTCTATTGATTTTTTTATACGATACAGGCTTGGGTTTGACCACAATCACGCCTGACGGAAAGCGAAAATGAGGTCTGCGATGGAGCACGCTTGCCTAGTAAATGCTCATTCACCCTAAACTTAAAAATGGCCAGATTGTAATTCATAGAACATCAACGCAGGCAGGAAATTTCACTCTTTAGCTGTACGGTTAATGAACGAAGAGCGAAAAAGCAGTAGAACGTACATATAGACTAGGATAATGTTGATGAAAATTATTACTCACCTTGCAACATAGACAAAAACTCGAACCACATATCGACGAGCGCATCGTCTTGCAAGAACACCAAAGCGACACTCTTATGCGAGAGCACGTTATTAAAATCCGAGACTAGCGGCCAGTAGCAATGCTCCTTCATCACCCTCTTGGTGCAATCTATGACTCTATGCGTGTTCTTCTCCGGGTCGTGGAGGGTATTCTGTACCAGGATCTTCCCCATCATCAGGCGGAGTGAGAGGACCATGACGTGGAGAAGGTGGAGTTGTTGGACGCAGCGTAGAGCGAGGGCCTCGTTGGAGAACAGTTGCACGGACATGTGGACGACGCGGTTGGACAGTGTGTCTGGGTCGCCCGCTGCCTCCAGCACTAGCGGGATGCGAGCGTAGTGCATCACGAATGTCCGGGTTAGGTGCTCCTGCGGAAAATAAAGTTGAGCTTTAGTATGTATTTGAATAGACACTAATAAAAAAAAACGCCTAAATGTTAAAATGTGGGGACATTTCCTTTGATGCCCAATCATAGATACCTACGTTAAAATTTCAAAATAATCTAAGCCAAAAACATGGTAATGGCAAAATGTCACAGTCTCAAATTGCCTAAATTCCGTACGACTAATAATTAGAATAATATAAATGTCACCGTATTGTTTATTTGCCTGGCTATGACTAACACTAAAGATATAGGTATTCTGGTATTTGTTTGTTTTGAGATAAAGATGTTGTGAAGTTTTACGACCACTTTAGCCTAGTTGGTAGTGACCCTGCCTACGAAGCAAGTGGTCCTGGGTTCGAATCCCGGTTAGGGCATTTATTTGTGTGATGGGCACGAATATTTGTTCCTGAGTTATGGATGTTTTCTATGTATATAAGTATTTATTTATCTATATAAGTATGTCTATCGTCATCTAGTACCCATAGTACAAGCTTTGCTTAGTTTGGGACTAAGTCGATTTGTGTAAGATTGTTCCCTAATATTTATTTTTTTATTTATTTATTTTTTGTCATTTTAAAAAACAATTTTCTGTTTCCTTCACAAATAAATGTTTTTCATTCTTTCATACAACTGTTTTTGTGGGTGAATCAACTTTTATGTGTTGTTTGCTCTGTCCCCAGTAGTCCAATGACATCATCACACTGTTTCATAGAAAAATGCTCAGGAGACAAAATTTGTGTAACCATAGCAACGGGAGGCAAGAATAAGTTGTTTTACCCATGTAATTCTGTACTCACCTTGTAATCCTGGTCTGGTAACATGTTGAGCAGGAAGCATACCACGTTCTGCGGGAACTCGTACTTGAACGTCCAGAATATGAACTCGTCGAGCAAAGTGTTGTGCGTGAGTCGCGGCGCAAGCGCTGGCAGATGGCGGTATCTGTAAACATAATGGTTCCTTTGATATCATCATCATGGGATGGCCTATATACGTCAAACAGGAGGAAACCGACTTCCTCTCAGAGAAACGCTTCAGCAACCCACATCTATCGACGCGGAAAAGGGGGTCCTTTGTTTCATATCATCACTACATAGAGGTAGTATAAAACAAAGTCGCTTCCTTCTGTCTGACCCTATGTATGCTTAGATCTTTAAAACTACGCAACGGATTTTGATGCGGTATTAAGAGGATACGATGCGCACCATTTCTCCATACAAACGTAATCCCCTGTTTCCTCCCTGGATAATGGCTTTAGAGCCAAATTTTTTTTACTGTGTAATCTGATCTGTATCTACCACAGCTATGCCCCTAGGTTTCGTTTTTTTCCATATTTCAATTAACATAAGAAATATGAGCTTTCAAAAACTGAAAAATTTGCCTAATTTCAACGTCATTTTCAGACACTCATCAGAAAAGAATCCCTCATATAAACAAAAAAAAGAAAACATAGGGGCATAGCTAAATCTATCCTCTAATTATAATTGAAAAAAATAATTTTATTGGTCCAGTTCTCGAGAAGAAAACAGGGGATTACGAAATGCTGTTTTGATCAATTTTACGCGCCTATTAACGGTCTGAGCTGCAGTTGTCCCGCTCTCGCTGTACTGACACGGAGGGGTTCGGGCGAGACAGCGACATTTCATTAAAATACCTATTTCTCAAAAGTCTCTCAGACATCGTACCCTCTTAACTGATAGAGTGATTCAAGAGGAAGGTTTATACTTTATATGTATAATACATACATTATTGCACGTGCGAAGCCGGGGCGGGTCGCAAGTAATTTAAGAAGTCATAATTCATAATGCATCATTCGTCATATCAACGTTAGTCATACAGAGATTTATTTCTGAAACGGTATTTTTTTCAGGATTTTTTTAAATGCCATCTTAGAGAATGCAGTAGGTTAGGTTAGGTTTGTTTTATAACAATTCCGAAAAAAAATTGTTTCGGAAATAAATCACTTTATGACTAACGTTGATTATGAAGAATGATGCATTATGACTTGTTAAATTACAAGAAACCATAGAGACCCGCAGAAAAGACGTCTATGTGCTCGAAAGGAGCCGAGCCGATCTTCATCTTTTTCGCTTTTGTTGCGTGGACATACTGGTTTTGATCGGCTTAAACCGATTCCGTATCGACAGATTCCGTATTGACGACCGCATTAGCCTAGTTGGTAGTGACCCTGCCTACGAAGCAAGAGGTCCTGGGTTCAAATCCCAATAAGGACATATTTATTTGTGTGATGAGCACGAATATTTGTTCCTGAGTTATGGATGCTTTCTATGTATTTATGTATTTAAGTATTTATTTATCTATATAAGTAAGTCTATCGTCGTCTAGTACCCATAGTACAAGCTTTGCTTAGTTTGGGACTAGGTCGATTTGTGTGAGATTGTCCCCTAATATTATTTATTTATTTATTTAGATATGAGGAGAACTAAAGACTTATCAATGCAAGTGTCACCGGGATCGTTGTAAAATGATCCAAGTGATCAGGCAAAGAAAATGCAACGTGCAATCTTGGTAGCATCGCATAATCGCGCGAACAGTTTCATCGGACGCAAAATTAGGACGGCGCCTAACACGTTCCCTGTCCGTGCCTTAAAGTAGAACCTTATTACAATGGAATAAGAGCTATCGTGCCCCACGTATGGATCACTGGACTGTGAACGTGTTAAACAAAACAACCTTAAATATTAGCTGTGTCTAAAATATCTCTAATAATTAAAGAGATACAATACACATTCAAATACCGAAATTTCAGAGCCATTTTAATGAAAAAAGAAAAACTAGCAAGTTTAAAATCTGATTCACTTCAACAGTCTACAGGTTATGGACCCAGAACTTGAATAATTACGATTCACAAGGTAGCGTATACCTCATAGCCCTTATATTGGTTTTATTTAAATTAATACTATATGCACTCACTGGTCAGGCGGCTCCGGCGCAGGGAACGAGTCTAGCGCTTTCTCATACATCTTGTTCGATTCCGCCATGTAGCAGCCGTACTCTGTTTCGGGGAAGGGCGGCTCCACCAAGTTCCTGTACATCTGTGGAGGTAAAGGGTACGGTCAGAACATGCTTTTACTGGTTATCTTTTATCCGCATACCTAAATTGATATGGTCAGGTCTATGCGTCTGTTTCACAGGGATTTCGGCGTATTCCCTGTGCACGTCTTTCGTGGCTGAGTAGCCCGATGCGAGGGCGACAAGTTCGTCCACAAGCTTGACAGAAGTTTGTGGAGGTTGGAACAACGCTTTGATGTATAGTATAAATATTCCCAGGTGAATTTTTCGCTTCGAGCCAATTTGAACCTTAATACTATGACGATACAGTTAGTTTTGAAAGATAAGGGCTCGAAGTGAAAAATTCACCTGGGAAGATTTATACTATAGTTTCTGTCTCTTGCCGATTTAGCGCGAAAGAGTAACAAACATCCACACACCCATCCGAACAAACTTTCATGTTTATAACTTTAGTGAGATATAATTAGATATTCACGAACGTGCCTGCTGGCGCCGTCTAGTGGATCACTTACGCAACTTTTAAACTTTAAACTTAGTGCACAGATCCACAGAAAATGCAGAAATTTCAATATCATTATACATCTTATAAATACCTAACCAAAAAAGCTTCTTGATTAAATAATTATAATAATAATAATACAATACAAAATATTCCTTATTGAACACCAAAACAGTACAGAAAAAAAATAATAACAATAAAAATTCAGGCAGACAATAGGCGGTGTTATCGCTCAAAAGCGATCTCTTCCAGGCATCCAATGTTGGATACATGTAGAAATATGAACAGGTTTATGCAGGTGGCGGAAACAACAGACAGGAGAAATGAAGACCTATCCTCATTACAGCCCGGCCGCGACTACGCGCGACCGGCGGCAGCGGCGAGCGTTTTATCAGTTCATTGCGTGTGCCGCCAGATAATCACTGTGCGGCAAGCGTCACGGCTGCGCAATGAACGGAGGCCATCGTAAATCATTGCTCGACGCAACAGGGGAACAAAAGGTTAAATAAGAGAAATTTCCCATATTGTACTCTTTGCCAATGTAAGCACTTATCGAAAACGTAAATTTTACCGATTATTTAAAGAAATCCTTGCGTTATTTACGATTATGTGCCAATTCGACTGTCTAAAATTCATTCCTTGTACACAGTCTTAAAATTTATTTCTTTCCGACAGTACAATGACCGAATTTGCAAGCTAAAATAGCATTTAGTTTATTTTTTCATCGAAATATAATCATGAGGTTGACTCTATTCCTTGTTTTGACGGCGCGCGGAAGCCATGTTGAGGAAAACCGCATGATTATTGTATATATTCATAATCATAAATAATAAGGCTCACCGCTTGCGGTCTCACCTTATACAAACAATAAGATTGAGGTGGTAACGTTTCTTAATACCAAAGGCAAATACTATGCGGCCATTTTTTCAAATGTTTCCTTTCTAAATTTTAGTTTAATTGTAATTTTACCAACCTTCTTTGCATAAGGGAGGCAGAGGGTTCAAGCGCGAGTAAATTGAAGAAATATGTGAACAAACACCATGACATAGAAGAGTTAACATTTCGTTTATCTTAACCTGTCTATTCGTTTCCATCATCTACTGTTTGTTACTGTTTACTGTTTTTAACGACCGCTTTAGCCTAGTTGGTAGTGACCCTGCCTACGAAGCAAGAGGTCCTGGGTTCAAATCCCGGTAAGGGCATTTATTTGTGTGATGAGCACGAATATTTGTTCCTGAGTTATGGATGTTTTCTATGTATTTAAGTATTTATTTATTTATATAAGTATGTTTATCGTCGTCTAGTACCCATAGTACAAGCTTTGCTTAGTTTGGGACTAGGTCGATTTGTGTAAGATTGTCCCCTAATATTTATTTATTTATTTTATTTATTTACTGTGACGCATTTGTATTGATTTTTACATCTAAATGGAATTCTGGAACGGTTATCTTTTAAGCGATAAAACCACCTAATGTCTACCCTGCTTTTGTGTCTTTCTATATTGTATTGTACCTATTAGTGAATTGTGCCTTATTTCCATATTGTATTATTATTAGTGACTCCAAATTCTCCGGCTGTGTCCGCACCAGCTTGATCTAAGAAAGCGTCTCCATACGCTTAGATTCCAGGATTACCTGTGGGTTGATGAGAGCTTTAGTCATGGCAGAGCGCATCAGATCGCCCATGTTATTGAACTCCATCAACATCTGGACGTAGCCCTCGCACTCCTGCACCGCAATTCGGTAGCTGTTCGAAGTGGTCTGGGTACCGCTGCTGGAAAAGAAAACATTTATGTATATTTGCTTGAAGAGACTTAAGATGGTGGGAAGATGGACTGTATAAGACAAAAACGATTATTTTGATAATTTCCAACCCTGCGCGTAATTCAAGAAATAGAAGAACGATGCTTCCTGAATAAAATCCTTAAACACATTTAAAGTCTACAATTAACACCATTTCAATGTCAGAAACCTTAAAGCGCACTTGTAAGATTTCCCTTGCTACAGTGCCACACGGGCGATTTATAAAAAAAAAAACCGGCCTAGTGCGAGTCGGACTCGCGCACCGAGGGTTCCGTACAAATTTCTATGTATCTATGAACATCCAGTCTTAGCAAACCCCTGCTACTAAGCAAAATGTGCGCAGTGTGGGATCATTGTAGATTGGTTACTGATATAGACAGACAGACAAAAAAATTTATGCTTTTCGCAATTTTTCCTTTATCTGTGCTATAAGACCTTGCTTCGTACCAAATTTCAAGATTCTGAGTTCACGGGAAGTACCCTGTAGGTTTTGATTCCCTTGAGAGTTTCGAAAATATGCGGAAATTTGCGTCATAAACGGCTGTATCTTTTGATTGCGTTGGCTTAGATGTTTGATTTTTTCACAGCTCCAAGGGACAGTAGACTTGAGTATTTGATATAAATTTCAGCTTGATACCTCCACGCGTTCCTGAGAAAAAGGGTCTTGACAGACAGACGGACACACGGACGGACGGACAACAAA
This sequence comes from Archips xylosteana, assembly GCA_947563465.1. Taxonomy (NCBI): domain Eukaryota; kingdom Metazoa; phylum Arthropoda; class Insecta; order Lepidoptera; family Tortricidae; genus Archips; species Archips xylosteana. The sequence continues at coordinate 2,419,942 of OX387355.1, forward strand.
GTGATCCTATAAGGGTTCCGTTTTTTTTCCTTTTGAGGTACGGAACCCTAAAAAACAAAAGAGATTGGTGAACATCGGGAACACGTTAAAGCAACCAAATGTTTCCTTTCTTTCTTTATTCTTTAAATGACGCAACCTTATGAAAAGATGAGAGGAAATCAAGATGAGGACGAAGTGCACGAAAAGCGGGTACTGCCGTTTGGCAAATTATTTTTCCCAAACTGATTCATTTGGCAAATGTTTCATTTCATTTCCCAAAATGTTTATTTTTTTCTGAAACTGTAAACTATTCAGGATATATTTCAGGACTATCCTATAGGTTAGGTTAGGTTAGGTTTGTTTTATAACAATCCTGAAAAGATTACAGTTTCAGAAAAAATAAACATTTGGGAAATGAAACATTTGCCAAATGAATCATTTGGGAATAATATAGTTGCGAAACATTAGTAAACCCCCAATGGTTAGAGGGGATTTGTTAATATTAGGTTACATTGGTGAGATTGATGTGCTTCGCTGACACCTACTTAAAATAGTTATTTTGTTTTTTGTTTCTCTGTAACAACATCCTGAGATTACTCATCATTTATTTTCTCTTCTTTCGCGACAGATCGAAGTTCTCTGTCTTTTCGTGGGTTTACATTAGTTTCGCAACTATAGTTTTCCCAAATGATTCATCAATGAGAAACAAAAACAAAATAACTATTTTAAGTAGGTGTCAGCGAAGCACATCAATTTCACCAATGTAACCTAATATTAACAAATTCCCTCTAACCATTGGGTTATAATAAGAAACTCAGAATACAGAGTAGCTGCTGAATCAACGGTTCAATATTGAAATTGGTTCAGATAACCGTTCCACGCTTACATTATGTAGGCACCACGACGTTGTATGGAAATTTATGCAGCTGCATCACAATGAAAAAATGCTCCAGTGCGTATCGACATTGTCCTGGTATATTAAAAGTTGACATAATGAAGAATAAAGGAACAATGATGCAATTAGCTGCTTCTGACAAAGCACGTGAACTCTGTGATTGTACGGTAATGCCAACAACGTAGTTATCATCAGTCAGGCTGTGGCAGATAAAAGGCAATGGCCCAGAAGGATTGACAGAGGCTACAATAGTCTCAGAACATCCTTTATGGTTTAAGGTCACCAGTATTATTAAGCTAGGGTACTTAAAAGATCGCTCTGAACTACATCAATTATAATAGTTCAAGGGAACTTTGGTACTTTACTTAAAATTTTCTTTAGTTTTTTTTTTTATGAGATGAGGTGCGAAATGAGCAAGGGTTTTAAGCAAATTTGAAATGAATTTGTTTTCGCAATTAACTGAATCTGTAAACTTAGAATAGAATTCGATTTATAAAATCCATTTAATAAATCGTACGTAAGTTATTATTCATGAAATATGAATATCCGGTTATCTGTGCCATACAGTCTACAGTTAACTTGCAATATAGGGTACAGACCTATAGGGGCTTTTACCGTTGCGCTGTACGGAACGGCAGTTACTAAGAGACATAAATTGTCACTTAAATCGTTTTTTCTAGGTCACCGCTTGCGCCAGTTGAACATAGAGACAACTTTAATAACTACCATAACTTTGTCAAGTTGTTGGGAGGATAAATATGAGGGTGTACTTAAATTACGGCGGTGCGGAGATGTGCAAAATAGATCAACCAAATTTAGTTGAGACCCACATCTATTTCGGATAAGGTTCCCAGATGGCTGAGGTCCACCGGGATTGTCCACAGATGTACTTCCCGGGTATTTAGCCTATAGAGTTAGACCAAGATAAGTCTGCAACGATTTTGATAACACACGCAGTGGATGTGTTATTTATACGTCATTATTTCATAAAAGTTTGACGTTTCATATAACACTTGCACTGCGTGTGTTATCAAAATCGTTGCAGACTTATCTTGGTCTGACTCTATGGAATTTATGGACGAAAGAACGAAACCGAATGTCCATGGATACGATTAAGGCGGAACACCTGCCAAGAATTTTTAAACCGCTTGAACGGCCCGATGGCCAAAAGCTTACGGCTGCCACAAAAAAAACCTTTAAAATTGGTTTCGTTTTTGTCTAGGGTTCGACACCAGCAAATCTATAGCTAGACCGTTTACCTCTCCCGGCCCCCTTTGTCGTCATACCTCCCAGCCCCTGTACCGCGAGGGCGAGGACTCAGTTAAACGGTTCAACTATAGCGGCTTACCTGTTCTCTCTGAAGTGTTGCAGCAGCCTCAGGATGAGACGCGGCATCATGGCTTCAGCGACGCATTTGAGGTCGGCGGGCGCTGTGCCCGGCCGTGGACATTTGTTGCCGTGATTGCTGCAGAACCTGTAAACACAGAGAAAGATGCGTCAGAATCTGGTTTGGCAAAATCTGGTTTCTATGTGAGAGTGTGGGGAAGTAGTTAGGAGTAAACACAGAGATATTGGGTCAGAATCTGGATTTGGGAAAACTCTTGCCAACTGTTTCGGCTAGGGTTTATATGTGGTCTATGTGGGAAGTTAGGAGCAAACACAGAGATATTGCGTCAGGATCTGGTTTTGGAAAAACTTTCGCCAAAGCCTGCTAAGGTTTCAATGTGGAAACGTGGAACAGTAGGAACAAAGACGGACTTGACGATAGAAATCTTCCGTTGTTTGTACACTCTATTTTGAACAAGATATTTTAAAATGAATTCGGAATATTTCAGCAATGATCGGGCATGTTTGAAAATGAACATCCCCGGAAAAGTTTGTCAGGAATTTTCAATCTTATAGATGCATTATGCGAGTTCATAAAAATTAACAAATTGCATATGCAGGCAGATTAACAAATTTTATATTTGTAGGTAGACAACAAAATTTATGTTTGTGTTGTCTATTTTAGGTTCTCATCCGATTACCGCACACCGAAGTTACCGAACAACGGCCAACCGATAGTGTCTTTCTCAACCTCGACATTGGTAGAATCATCGATAGTATCGATGGAGCTATATTTTTAAAAATTGATTGATTAATTGAAAGATGGCACACATGGTGCGTGTGCGCACGCATCTGGTCTGCGCCGGCCTTAAATAATTGACTGACAAACACGCAAACATCCAAATATCTTCGCAAACGTTCTCACATTAGTAGAATATGCTTCGCTATACTGGAACCTGGATAACACATGTATAGAATGTTTCGATATCCATAAAAATTGCAAACTAGACAGTAAAGATAAACGATACATAAAACAGTGTAGACAGTTCACGTTTCTCAGAAGGTGATACGGGGCGTACCGTTTGACCTCAAATCGAAGGCTAACGCGTAGAGATGGCATGTAAAAAAAAATACGTGTTGGAAAATGACAGAAGAACATACATTAGTAATGTTTTATGTACATTTAATGAGCTAAAGATATAAGATAAAAGCACCCCCCCCCCCCCCTATTCCCTCTCATTTTTTAGGGTTCCGTACCCAAAGGGTAAAAACGGGACCCTATTACTGAGGCTCCGCTGTCCGTCCGTCCGTCCGTCCGTCTGTCCGTCTGTCACCAGGCTGTATCTCGGGAACCGTGATCGCTAGAGAGTTGAAATTTTCACAGATGATGTATTTCGGTTGCCGCTATAACAACAAATACTAAAAAATGGAATAAAATTAAAATTTTAAGGGGGATCCCATACAACAAACGTGATTTTTATAGATAATTGTACGGAACCCTTCGTGCGCGAGTCCGACTCGCACTTGGCCGGTTTTTTAAAGCTGGCAACGGATCAGTGACTCTTTTTGATATTTATGGGCGGTGAAGATCATTTATTTTGATCATTTTCCATCAGATAACCCGCTTGCTTTCGTTTGTCTCTCTCTCTCATTATCTATCTATCTATATCTATTCTATACATATAATAAATCTGTAATAAGTCGGTGTCTGTACATTGAAGATATGGAGAAAAACTGTCACTAGGGCTATTTATTAGCGCAATAGAACCCAAAACAATGATTTTTAGAATTATTGCCTGTTTGTCTGTTTGTCTGTGCGTTTGTGTGCGGGGGGGGTATTTTTTTTAATCGAGGAACTAAGGAGAGCCATAATTGATAAAAAAGCAAATTGGATCAAAAAAATAAGCTGCCCAAATTACTAATTCCACGCGGATGGAGTCGCGGCCAAAACCTAGTAAAAAATAATAATCGCCGCCCATGGACACCTACAACACAAGTTTTTGAAGATCCCCAAGTTGTACCGGTCCGGAATTACTGCCGCTGCAAGCTGATTCCGAAGCTTCACCAGGCATGGCAAGAAGTTTCGCGAGAAAATATGACTAATGCAATTAACCTTGAATTATTTAAAACTGATATATGTAGACATAAACATTATTTCGATATTATATTGGTGACGGTATCGATGTTTGACTCGGTACACGTTCGATATAAGCATACAAGGTTACCATGTTGATGTCTCTACATAAATCGCATTTACACAATTTATCCCAGAATCCGACGATAATCCGTGGACAGCTGATAACTAAGAAGGTCTCAATAACAATTAAGAAACAATTACTTTGCTCACCCGCGACCTGATGATAACTACGTAGATGCAAGAAATATGTGTTCATGCAGTATGTGTTCCTCTACCTCCACACTGTACGAGCACACACAAATCAACACCACCAAACTACACTGACGCGTTTCGAACTCTATCAGGCCTCATCCTCAGAATAACGCAATCGTTCACTATGCTAGAAACCCTAACCTTGTTGCTATTTTAACAATCTGTGATAATCGTGTCACCTGATTATAGGTACATAAGTGACATAACATTCCTCATCTTACCGTATTTACATCTAAGAAACAAATGAATGCTTCAATATAAAATATACCTAAATTTTCTAATTCCCTGAAATGGCGAAGGCCGCCGCGAAGGTCTAAATAATGTCAAGTCAAGGTCAACTAGTTTTTTGTCCCTCTCTATCTTCAGTGTCTGTCTTGCATCTCGCTCTGGTTCTCGAGGACCATACCGGCCAGTAAGCAGTGTAAATATTCCTTTGTATTGTCTTTGGAGCCGACATTTTTTTGTCTGAAGCCTTAAATATTATTTCTATACTAGCTGTCTGCCCGGCTTGGCACGGTTATACTAATGAAGTAAATGACACGAATTTAATCACCTGTCGACACTCCCCACTTTACTAAAAATAAATTTTCCAAATATTTTCATTGCTTTAATTATTTATGTATTTATGTATTATTTATGTGTAGTGACGAACCATTTCTTACCCCGACTACTAGATAGAGTGTCAGTAGCAAACACTGCGATACAAAACGTCCCGACTCCTCTCGTTTCATGAATAAGAAAAGGCTAAGAAAAGGCAGAAGCGGTACTCAATTTGAGTTGTGATGTTTTAAAAATGTACAGGTAGATCAGTTTATTTTTATCAAAGACACAATAGTGGTTGTAAAACATCAAAACAAGGGCGATTTACTAAAAATAACATCTATTTTCGTATATTTTCCTACTGACCAAATTCGTGACTTTCGGATTGTCCCGGAAACGAAATGCCTGAATCTGGCAACCCTACCCTACATACAAGCATACAATTGACATGGAACCTTACGGTGGCAAAGGAATTTCTCGGGAAACTATACCGAGATCCAATACTCCAGTACGCTTAGTACAAGTTTTACTTCACCAAAATACTTCTCGATCGCGTTTACGTAAAAATTTCAATTCTATGGAAACATGGACGCGTGCGCGCGGAGGCGCTTTCCATGTTTCCCTAGTAATTGATTTTTTTACGAAAACGCGATCGAGAAGTATTTCGTGAAGTAAAAACTTATACTAAGCATACAGTTCAATATTAAGAGGTCGTAACTAGTAAATTAGTCAGATAAACGTTGACTGCTGTTAATCGGGATGACTAAAGAAATTTAGCGACGAACAATATTTGCCTTCGTAATGTTTAAAGACTACATGACAAAGAAGTGATTGTACAATCATTGTATTCTTCAAACAGTCGGTAAATTGATGAAACGAACAGAATAAATACAGAAGACTACATCAAAAGATTACCTAGGTAGGTACTAATAACATCTGATAAGCAATCAATCGAATTCACACGCGTCATTCAAACTTTTAGCTGAGCAAATAAAGACGTGCTAGCTCGATTTGAGTAATTTCGCTAAACGTTAAGAGAATACGATGCGCACCATTTCTCCATATAAACGTAGTCCCCTGTTTCCTCCCTGGATAATGGCTTTAGAGCCAAATTTTTTTTACTGTGTAATCTGATCTGTATCTACCACAGCTATGCCCCTATGTTTCGTTTTTTTCCATATTTCAATTAATATAAGAAATATGAGCTTTCAAATACCGAAAAAATTGCCCAATTTCAACGTAATTTTCAGACACTCGTCAGAAAAGAATTCCTCATATAAACAAAAATAGGAAAACATAGGGGCACAGCTAAATCTGTCTTCAAATTATATTTGAAAAAAAATAATTTTTTTGGTCACGTTTCGAGAAGAACAGGGGACTACGAAATGCTGTTTTGATCAATTTTACACGCCTATTAACGGTCTGAGCTGCAGTTGTCCCGCTCTCGCTGTACTGACACGGAGGGGTTCGGGCGAGACAGCGACATTTCATTAAAATATCTATTTCTCAAAAGTCTCTCGGCCATCGTAACCTCTTAAGTTGACCAAGAAAAACGACATGGAGTTTTAGTGTGAAGTGGAACAAAAACGTCAACTACAATGATGTCTCATCACGACCTCGCCCAAGGTCGCCCCGAGTCAAGTTCAAGTTCATGCTATGCATATAATCTCTTCGACGCATTTCCTACGCTCCGCCAATACCAACCGTCGTCAATGGGAATAGAGTCGGCAGGCACATAAAGAGTCTACTTTCATGGCTGTACTAACATTACCTAAACCGCGGCTTCGCTTGTGTATGTATGAAAAAACCGGGCAAGTGCGAGTCGGACTCGCGCACCGAGGGTTCCGTACAAATTTATATGTATCTATGAACATCCAGTCTTAGCAGACCCCTGCTCCTAAGCAAAATGTGCGCAGTGTGGGATCATTGTAGATTGGTTACTGATATACACGACAGACAAAAAAATTTATACTTTTCGCAATTTTTCCTTTATCTGTGCTATAAGACCTTGCTTCGTACCAAATTTCAAGATTCTGAGTTCACAGGAACTACGGGAAGTACCCTGTAGATTTTGATTCCCTTGCGAGTTTCGAAAATATGCTGAAATTTGCGGCATAAACGGCTGTATCTTTTGATTGCGTTGGTAAGTTTGATTTTTTCACACCTCCAAGGGACAGTAGACCTGAGTATTTGATATAAATTTCAGCTTGATACCTTCACGCGTTCCTTTGAAAAAGGGTATTGACAGACGGACGGACGGACAACAAAGTGATCCTATAAGGGTTCCGTTTTTTCCTTTTGAGGTACGGAACCCTAAAAAAGGTTAGGGTAATATTTTTAAAGCACAACGTTCGTTCGAACATCGCCACTACGGATTGCAGGCGAAATTAACACACCATCTTGACAGCCGGGACGACTTGCCTTATGGCAAAGAAAAGTTTATACTTTTCTCTAAAGAGTCCAAGTAAGAAAATGGCGAGTTAAAAAAGAGACGAGTTAGGAAAGAGACAAGTTTAGGAAAGTATTTATATGATTATTTATTTATTTACAGAACATAATAATAACAATACATTACAAGTCAATAACGACCAGATGGCCTAGTGGTTAGAAAACCTGACTACGAAGCTTGAGGTCCCGGGTTCGATTTCCGTGTCGGGGCAGATATTTGTATCAAAAATACGAATGTTTGTTCTCGGGTCTTGGGTGTTTAATATGTATTTAAGTATGAATCTATCTATATAAGTATGTTTATCCGTTGCTTAGTACCCATAACACAAGCTTTGTTTAGCTTACTTTGGGACTAGGTCAATTGGTGTGAATTGTCCTTTGATATTTATTTATTTATTTATTTTTATAATACATTATTTTTGATCAATGTGTGGGAGGGCAACGCCGTCGTCAAACCCGAGCCACCTGGCAGCGGGCATAAACCAGTGTCGTGTGCCGCGGATGCACATGCTGGTGGCACGTATGATGGCAACACTTGTCCTGGCTCTAAGCCAGCCCAGTATTGTGGTCAGGGAGCGATTCCATCGTTCTGAAATTGCTTCTGCTATGTGTTTGACGAATGAGGACATTTGGGGTGCAAACACACCATCGACGGATGTTACCAGTGGAGTGAAAGTTGCATGTCGCATTTCACAGGCGTTTGTATATTTTCTCTGTTTTTCATTTTCGGCTGATCTCAGGACAGAAGTGACGGGGCGTGAGAGGTAAGAAGGAGCGTCGGTGTCAACAACACGGATGTCAAATAACGCCTCCCTCTGAGCACTCCATACGCCATTTCAGAAATGATTGGTTCTTTTGTTAAAAATAAATATTAAAAAAAAAAGTTTAGGAAAGAGACCAAGTAAGAAAATGGCGAGTTAAAAAAGAGAGGACTTAGGAAAGAGACCATGTAAGAAAATGGCATGTCAAGAAAGAGACAAGTTAGGGAAGTGCCAAGTTTAAGAAAATGTCGAAGTCTTCCGGAGGGCCTATGTCTCAAATCTCAATCCAGATCTTTGTTCATCAGTACGCCAAGTTTCATCTGAATTTAGCCATTATTGCGTAATTGAAAAACAAACGTACAAACGTTCAAACATCCAAACATTTAATCAAACGTTCTCATTTATAACATAACTAGGATACTGGTGACGTATACGCATGACAGAATACATATAGTTTACCGCCTACATCTGGGTATACAAACATGTGAGAATCATAGGGACTTCACGGAAAATGTGTTAAACTGACAATTTTATACCTAGAGCGTGAGATTTAGAGTTTGTATTCGGTTCATGATTGTGATAATACCCGAGCATTGTGAACTCAAAGCGTTGAAGGTGTGTCAATTAAAGCATATCTTTGCGGCAAGGCCGCCTCGGGCCAGTGCACCCGCCCAAGGCAAAGGTTAGACTAAACTTAGCCACCGACTACTTATTTGGTTGATATTCAAACCTAAATTTCAGACGGTCATGAGGAAAAAATTTGAGTCACTGCGCAGATTCTGTGAGCAGGACAATGTTGTCGCTGCGATGTTTGAAAAACCGCATATGGGTTTAAGGAATTTCGCAGTTCCTCTTGTCTGTCAGTGTTTTAATTTCGAAGAATCGCATGCATGCAAATAACAAATAAATAAATATTAGGGGACAATCTTACACAAATCGACCTAGTCCTAAACTAAGCAAAGCTTGTACTATGGGTACTAGACGACGATAAACATACTTATATAGATAAATAAATACTTAAATACATAGAAAACATCCATAACTCAGGAACAAATATTCGTGCTCATCACACACAAAAACAAAAAACCAAGGCAATGACAAAATAAACACTATACATATATAGACCAAATCAATGCAAATTGCTCTGTAGGTACCTATAGTGTTTATTTATCCTTAAATGAGATAATTCTCAGATTTAACCTTTTACAAAAACGAACAGTATCTGCGGATGCTAAATTTAGTTTGTTTGGCTTAGACTCATAAACCCAACTTTCCCAAAAAGTGCTCTCACTCCAAAGGTGCACTTCTTTACAAGGAACTTTCTGGGAAGATGCACTCTCTTAAAAAGTGCAACCCAGAAGGTAGGTACACTTCTTCAAAAAGAGCCGTTCCTGTACATTAAGCTTTTAATTTTAAAAAAGTTAATGAAAAATGTATGATTGTATAACTTAAATATGATGGTCAACGATCAATTCTTATTACATTTACTGTGGGGTCTGGCCCTATACTACGAAGCGCGAAATTCGAACTTCGTTTCATGCCGTTCCGCTCACGCTAATGATATTTATTACGAGAGTGAGAGGGACCGCACGATCCGAACTTCGAATTTCGTAGTAACCCCCCTGGTTCGGCCGGAAAACGTCTCCCGAATCAACCGGTATATCAACGAAAATATAAAATTAAACACAACGAAATGATCTAGAACTAGCAGAATAATATGCAACCCCATTAATCTTCAATAAAGCAGGCCTTGTATCTAATATGTATGCAAATGAACACCACAGCTAATAGAATTCATTAAATTAACTACATACATATACATGTAAACGAAGTCGTTTAAACAATACAGCTCTTTTAGAATAAATTGTCTTCGTATTAACGAATCATTTGTACTTCATTGTTATCTACATACATATAAAAAGAAAAAGCCTGATTGATTGACTGGCTGACTCACTCACCGACTGACCGACTCATCTACACCCACCCAGCCCAGCCCAGTCCAAACCCTTGGCACTAGAAAGCTGAAATTTAGCATAAAGGCCAGCGCAGACCAGACGCATGAGCGTGTCACGTCACGCAAAGCAACCAGTTGTAATTAATTTAACTGTAAGAACGATGGCCCACAAGATGGGAGCACATGGCACATCTTTCTTACAGTTTCATTTATCACAACTGGTGCGTGACACGCATACGCATCTGCGCCGGCCTTAAATGATTACAGATGACGCTCGACCACTGAATTCTGCGCGGACAAAGTCGCGGGTAAATGCTAGTTAAAATAATAATCGAAAGGGCACCTGTCATAGTTAAGGTTTTTTGCGTCATGCTACTTCGCTGTTTTAATGTCATGCTCGTACGCAGTTAAAGAATAAATATAAGGGCGAAAAAAATGTGGGGGAACAGTCAACTATTATAGTCAAGGTGACGAGATGTGAAAACGGGTCGGATTCCTTAGAGAGAGTAAGGCTGCGCATGCACCGCGGGATAAAACCACCGTCCACCACATTAGGACATCATTCAAAGTCAAAGTATATTTTTTTCATTTTATGCTATAATAAGCACTGAATGTCGAAGAATTTACCACCGATTCAGAAAAACCCTGTCGAGAAGAATCCGACAAGAACATCAAAACAACAACAACTCAAAATGTGCACACGTGTATGTATGGCAAGACCGTTTCTCAGAAACGATTGGAAGGTATCAAGTTGAAATTAATATTATTAAAGACTTAGGTAAGCCTCATGCAACCGAAATAGTTATTTGTGATTTGTGATACAAGGTTGGTAAGTATGGTTTTACAAATGAGGTGACGAGTGATAAACCCGAGCCGCACGGCGAGGGTTTTCATCGTCACGAATTTGTAAAACCTTGCCAACCGTGTATCATACTACGTTTTTCAATACATTTGTGAGGAAATAGGCAATTAATAACACAAAATTGTAAAATAAAAACAAATTTCTCGAGATTTTGATGGCAAAAGATTATTTTGCGCGGTTTGCGCCTTAATTCCATGTTAATATCGACTTCATCACTCATCAGAACTCATTTTGTTTGGTTTTTGTACATATACTATAATCAACAACGCAAAGATTTACAAAAATGGTGCGTCCGTAATGGGCATGCGTAAGTTTTTTTTTTTGGAATATGATTCAAATCTGAGATAATTGAATTGCAGTTTATAATAATTACAATCAATTTTGCAATTTCATTACTTAGTTTTGTATATTTATACATTTTTCTACGTAAATCGATTCGGTTAAATATCGTAAGTCGATTTTTTATTTTTGTCACTAAAACTCTTTGCTTGTAAACTTTTAAAATGGAGAATTAAAAAAAAACTAAAAAAATCGCACTAGTGCGGTAAAATGAACTTACGAGCCATGTATACATCCTTTGAAAGTGAATTTTTCGAGAAAATGTATTGATAAATAAATGAAATTTGCTATCGCGATAAAAGGTATCTTTTCGTACAAAAACCGTGATATGGACACTTCTCGTTGTCATAGACTTATAAAATTTCGTAAGAAGCTGCATCACATCACAACTCACAACAAGCAAAATAAGAAAAACACTGACATGCACAAAATAACTTGGTTCTTTGTAAAAAATACCGTAAGGTCGGGTTACTATGACCCGATGAAGGGTAACTTTGACCCATTTTAAAGGATTATGTCGTTAAGAGTTTAATAAAAAAAAAAAACATAAAAAGGTCACCCACGTCAGTTAATAAAGGCAACCATGAGACAATGTGCCATAAATTCAACGCAATAAATAACAAAACCTGTACGCTTATTGTCTGACGCGCGGGCACTTGCTCGCATTCACTATTTCTTCTATCAAACTGTATAATATAGTGACAGAAAGAGATGTGATAACAAGCGCCCTCGGGCTGGACTTGACATGGCTAACAAGTCGTTAAAACTGTTGTAATTCGATTGCAAGTGCGTTAGACAATAAGATCTCAGGACCGAATGAATCCCAAAGTTACCTTTCAGGCCCAAAGTAACCCAGCTGTATACGGTACTATAAAATAACTTATTTTTTGGTGGATTTAAAACTTATACGGAACAATTTATTGAATCAGGCGTTACTTTGCGGAGGTCCATATTAATGAACTAAAACAATTACTTTGCTCACCCGCGACCTTACAATAGTTACGCTTATGCTACCAAATGTTAAACTGAGTTTAACATTTGGTAGCATAGCATACGGTTGTGGTAACTCCGAGGATGAGCTCTGGTTGAGTTCGAAACGCGTCAGTGTAGCTTGGTGGTGGTGATAGTTGTGTTTATGTGATTTGTGTGTGTTCGTACAGTGTGGAGGTGGAGGAACTGCATGAACACACATTTCTTGCATAAGCGTAACTATTGTAAGGTCGCGGGTGAGCAAAGTAATTGTTTTAGTTCATTATACGGAACACTCAGTAGGTACAGTCATGTGTAAAAATATGAGGCATACAACTTGCTTATAAATATTATCCATAGCTCTTATCGGTTCGTTCGTAATCATGAGAGGATTTTTGCACTTGACCGTATGTATTCGTACACATTCGTACACTACTCCCATTTATCCGGATTTTTATGGTTACGTACCCAAAGGGTAAAAACGGGACCCTATTACTGAGACTTCACTGTCTGTCTGTCTGTCTGTCACCAGGCTGTATCTCATGACCCGTGATAGCTAGGCAGTTGAAATTTTCACAGATGATGCATTTCGGTTGCCGCTATAACAAAAAATACTAAAAAACATAATAAAATATATATTTAAGGGGGCTCCCATACAACTATCGTGATTTTTTTGTAATTTATTGAATCAGGCGTTACTTTGCGGAGGTCCATATTAATGAACTAAAACAATGATTTTTTTGCTCTTTTTTGCTCGATATTGATAACGGCAACAGGTAGAAGCTTGAAATATTCACAGAATATTTAGTTGTATATTCACTTTAAAAATTAATAATTAAATTAAAATAAACAAATATTTAAGGGGGGTTCCCATACAACAAACGTGATTTTATTGCCGTTTTTATAGGTAGATAAAGGCACGAACCTTTCGTGCGCGAGTTTTTTAATACAACAATCGACCTACCATACGTCACACTTCTCAAAAGACATTACCATAGAGTCAACGCCATGTTTATACCGCGTGTGGGAGCAATCCTGTTCCTCGCTACAAAGTATGGGAGGTCTGCCTTGTGACGTCACTCTGCCCACGACGCGACTAAATTTGGTCGACGCACATAGGGGTGAAATCCAAATTTAGGCGGCCATAATTATTTTGTCGCTCCAATGTAATAAAAATACATTATTGTTTATTTTTAAAGTCGACAAACATATAAGAATAGTCATTTTCATAAAAAAAACTACAAAATGATATAAAAAATTGTATATTTCATACAAAAGTTAAATTAAGCAGTATAATAGTTATTAATAAAAAATAAATATTCAGTTTCCTTATTCTCCACCTTCATCTGAAGATAATTCTTCAGCGGAACCTTCATTTTGTGTGGGTCCAGAAGAAATAAGCAGTTCTAACGCTTCTTTGCTATGCTGGGTGGATCGGTTTTGAGGTTTCGGCCTTGTACTAGACATATAGGGATCCGAACTAAGCAGTAACCTATTTAATACGTCCATATTGCACTCCTTTCTGGAAAACTTTCGTGCAAAATGTTGTCGGTATTCCCGGAAGTGCTTATTACGTGCCTCTGCCGCCTCTTCGGATAATAAACCAATTGGTAAAAGGGCTTTTTGCATCACAGTTGCACCATGGATCAAAATCTTGTGCATTGTAGGAGTCATCGGATGCCAAGAATACAATTCCACATACAGTTTGGCTGTTTCATATCCATAATCTGCAAATTTTTTTAAATCGACTTTATAGCCACTGGTTATTACCTCCAATTTCTTGCCCCTGCATTTTCTCAAATAGAAATTTTCGGGTTACTACTCGAGCTTCTGCAACTCCCTCTGATCCTAAAACATGAAAAAACGATTAAAACTGCATAATAAACAAAATGAAAAAATTCGAGATTTTTGCATCATGGCTTTCAATAGTCTCTAAAAAGTAAAAGCACGGGAGAGCACACCTAAAACTACTGCATTTACCTAATATAAAGACCCCACTTTATGATAAAACTAATATCTTTGCTTGGACGCGATTGGAAATATAACAAAAACCTTTTTTAATTTCTAACTCGTGGTATTTTTATCACCATTTTTGATGCTGTTTTCTATCTTAAAAAGTAATAAGAATTATTCAAAATATGTACATGCATCTTAATGAAAAATATGCTCTCTTACCTGTAGTATCCAAATCCATCACGACTTTTTTCAATATATTAACACACAAAAAAAACTGAGCTTCGAACAAAATGCTTTTTCACGAATGCCTAGAATAAATTGTGCACTTGGGATGACTATCAAGTTCCGATTGACGTAGCGATGAAAGTACTTAAATAAGGGCTAGGGAGGGGGTTGTTTATGGTTCTAGGACTATTCAACCTTATCAGGAAGGTATTATTGTTCAAGTAGGATTAACTTTTGAAAAACGATTTATGGCCGCCTAAATTTGGATTTCATCCCTATGTGCGACGTCTAGCACGACGGTGTGTTTTTACGTCTTGAGGGAACAACTCGAGTAACTCAGAGTTGGTAAATGCTTATAATATAGTATGCTAGGCCGGTGTTTTTTATGGCCAGCCGCTTGACTAGCTATGTCATTTGGCGTCATCCTGAGGATTATTCTAGTAATGAATGAACGTTCGCCCTGCGTGACTGGTTTTGTTGAGAGATTTTATCCAAGTAAGCTTTGACTCGCTGCACTCATTATAATTATACCAGCTTTTGCCCGCGACTCCGTCCGCGTGGAATTAGTAATTTGGGCGGCTTATTTTTTTTATTCAATTTGCTTTTTCATCAATTATGGCTCTCCTTAGTTCCTTACGGAAGAAGTGAAATTTCACAATAACCAACCCGCTCCCAATCCGCTCCCAATCCGCCCCCAGCCCGCTCCTAACCCGCTCCCAACCCGCCCCCAACCCGCTCCCAACCCACTCCCAACTCGCCCCCCATCCGCTCCCAACCCGCCCCCAACCCGCCCCCAACTCACTCTCACCCCGCCCCCAACTCACTCTCACCCCGCCCCCAACCCGCCCCCAACTCGCTCTCAACCCGCCCCTAACCCGCTCCCAAACCGCCCCCAACCCGCTCCTAACCCGCTCTCAACCCACCCCCAACCCGCCCTATCTAACCGGGCTATTAGCACCGAAAGAATTTTTCAAATCGGAGCAGTAGTTCCTGAGATTAGCGCCTATAGAAAGAAGTTAATTACTTCAAAAACCAAAAACCCCCGATTTTGAAACATTCTTCCGCTCCGCTCCGCTCCTATTGGTGTTAGCGTGATGATATATAGCCTATAGCCTTCCTCGATAAATGGGCTATCTAACACTGAAAGAATTTTTCAAATCGGAGTAGTAGTGCCTGAGATTAGCGCCTATAGAAGTTTTACTTGAAAAACCCCCGATTTTGAAACGTTCTTCTACTCCGCTCCTATTGGTGTTAGCGTGATAATATATAGCCTATAGCCATCCTTGATAAATGGGCTATCTAACACTGAAAGAATTTTTCAAATCGGAGCAGAAGTTCCTGAGATTAGCGCGTTCAAACAAACAAACAAACAAACAAACTCTTCAGCTTTATAATATTAGTATAGATTCGAAAGCATAAAGTTTCATTTCGGTTTTGTTTTCTGGTAGCAAGTTGCTGCAATTGCCCTAGTTCTCTCTCTTGATTTAGTTCATCATCACGACCTATATTTATCGACCCGGAATTAAGGACAATAATGCACGACCAGATAATTTAAACCCTAATGTTATGGAAATAAGGGTTTGAATTACGAACGTCGCTCATTCCGGGTCAACAAATATGGGGACGTGTTTTTTTAACCGCACCCAGTTGGGTAACCGAGCTTTTCCCAGAGATAAGACCAAGCTAGATCGATTGTTCGACCCGGAAACCCCCCAGAGTAAAATTTCATCGTATTACACGTTTAAAGGTATTAGGGTACTACATAGTGTAATATCCCACCCTGAAATTGTACAGTCGGCCAAAAATATGATCTACCCCCCCTACGGTCGATGTTCATTTGCACGTCATGATACAACGAGGTCGATTTTCCCTTGCAATAACATGATGACAGTGCCTTAGGAATATTTAGATTTCACAGAAACTTTTGTCAAAACTGGTAGACCACTTTCTTGGTCGACCGTACCTATCTGTATTTAAACGAAATGTGACTTAAATAATGGTTACACATGGGGTAGTATAACGCCGCAAAGTTGCCTAACAAAATACTTCCGGTTTGTTCCTATTTAGGTTTTGTTGCGAACTACTTTCCGCTGGCGTTCGTGTCATCACAGTGTGTTGTTTGTTTTTTTTTTGTGTTTAGTTTTTAAATGGGTCCCACTGAAAAACAGCGTTGCGGCTTGCCGCAACATTATGCTGAGTGGGGCCCAATTTATACTATTCGATGATTTACATTTGTATCTTTTCCTGTCAACTGTATTTCCTGTGTATCGAATATGTGTAAATAAACATCTCTCTCTCTCTCTCTCAAAATATTATATCAAATTGCACAAATTGGTTTCCAAAACAATGGAAAGTAAATGAAGTGCCACATGAAAGAGACAGATCTAAGTAATTGGAAAAAAATGGAAGCATCCCTCTACTCCAATTTTACGAGTACAACCTGACCAACACAAAAGTTGCCCAAGACTGAGGGGATGCAAACTATATTTATGCTGTTATTTACAACAGTCCATATCAATATCAAACAGATCAAATGCAGACTACGACAATGTGGAATTACACTGTTAACCAAATGTCAACTTGCCAACACTAAAAACCTAATTACTTCTTAGTCAACTACCTATTTAGTTATTATTTTATTGATGTGACTATTTTCCACGACTTTGGCGCATAACAAGTTTAGTCATCCGGGTAATTGCAGCGATGAAGTCACACGCATAAACTTGAATGAGATTAGTTTGTTCTATTCCAATTGGCCGTCAGCCATAATGTGTTTTTATGTGACGAGGGATCCAAGAGGTCTGCCCGTTGCTTTCACACAGCACCAGACATCATCAAAGACAACTAATAAACAACAAATCATTGATTCCGAACCTAAATAAATATGTTCTGTGGAAGAAACAGCAGAACCTTATTTTCGTACTGCTCTTTGTATCTGTTTCCCCTCTCTAAGAGAGCACCATTTCGTAAAAAATGGCGTCCACAGATAAACCCAACATTAACCAGTAGTGCCGTCCAGTTGGTTCAACGCAAAAGTAGTTGGTTACCCGCTTAACATCACTACTATATTGAAATATTGAAAAGGAAGCCTACTTAGATAATAAGATATCTATTATGAACTACAACATATTACCTTACTACTCCTCGGCGGTCTAGGAGTAGCTAGAAAAAAAATTGTAGATCATTGAAAAGACCCTTCGCAAAGTAACGTCTAGTTCGATTAATTACTGGAATATCATTTTTGCTGTAAAACGTCCAGACTGGACAATTGGACATAGGCCTTCCCGAAGGATCTCCTTAATGAATTGCGGAACGGTTTTGTGCTACCCGCAGCTAAAAGCTTCCCGTAATCTTTACCAGATCGTACACCATGATGGCCTACCAAAACTTCGCCTTCCGGTACATGGACCACAGTTGCCACTCCAGAACTTAACGTCCCGAAAGATCAACACCTTTACGAGCAATGTGTCCCGATGGCCCTCACATAAAGTGTGGAATTTGCTAACCTTTTTGATCTATATTTCAGATCCGAAGAGATACTCCAAACATAGCCCTTTCCATTGACTCTTGAGTGACCTCAAACCAAGGATGATATAGACTGGATTAGCAATCGCCATAGTACAGACCGAACGCGGAAAAATAGTTCGATTATTAAATCTAGATGGCGCTGACATATAATATAGCCCGAGGCTTTGAAAGCAAAAGAATAAGACTCTTTTGCTTTCAAAGCCTCGGGCTAAGTCAGCGCCATCTAGATTTAATAATCGAACTATTTGTCTGTATAGTCGGGGTAAGAAAAGGTTCGTCACTTTTCGACCTTAACTCGTTGACATAGAGTCGAAAAGTGACGAACCTTTTCTTACCCCGACTGTACTATAGCGATTGCTAATCCAGTCTAGGCAGTCTATATCATCCTTCCCTCAAACCAAGAACATTAGAAGACTTAGAAGTGATTCCTGTCTACTTGGGTTCATAACACATACTACTGGTATCTAAGTGATCTGACTCACCCGTCCTCCTTCATGACAGAGTTATCACCGCAGTCGCAAGCGCCGCCGGCCTGCGACAGGAACATGTTGAAGTCGTGCGTCGAGTGGTCTCCGCGGTGGAAGCACTCGCGACAAATGGACATGCATGGTGAGATGCCGCACGTGCGGCACCGGTAGGCGACCACGCGCGGTATCCACACCAAGCCGCATTTGTCGTGTTTGTCGTAACTGCGGACTGTGGACAAGGAGAATAAGGTTAAAATGAGCAGAAAACATTAAAGGTGTAAAAGGAATGGTGGGATCTACACTCTACAGTCTTTCAAGTAGTCGCAGATTCAACGGCCTTGGAACTGTTCTGGGCAAACAAGGTGTAAAGAGATCACGCATATTCCACTTGATACCTTTAGGATATAAGTTGGCAGCCGACCGCATGCAGCAACAGCAGACGACGTGTCGCTAGCTACGCCAACTTATACCTTATTTCTATGAAATTCCCTCCGTAGCTTGCGTAGCTAGCGACACGTCGTCTGCTCTTGCTGCGTGCGGTCGGCTGCCAACTTATACCTTAATTCAAGGACTTTAATTGTTGAGCATTCATGGAACGTTATTATGGTTAGATGATTGCTTGCTAGTGTTCAATATCCCTTGCAGGGATTTTAATGTTAATATGACAATGTTCTACAGTGGCACAACAATTAATGACCGTGACCATACAAGATACGTACCAAAGGACACAGATTATTTCTCTGAGATCTCAATTAAGATATACGCTGTAGCACGCGCGCCATGTTCACTCTTGTCCATCAAACAGAAAACATCGCGACATGCGGAAAAGATAACATGTGGTAGGTAGTTTCTTTCATTAGGGATTCATCGATGTTCTCAACGTACTAATCATACGTAATTTTCTTACATAAGATAAGAGGAAAATGAGGAGGTGGGTCGATAGACATCCATGATATAAGTAGAATCGCGTGTAGAAAATCAAGTAAATCTATATAATTTAATTCATATTCGGATCAATTGATGGTAAATTCACCATCGCCCATTTGAAACTTGCGCCTCCGTGAGTCATTGTAGCATTGCCGACTCTTAGAAGCAGATAGAGTCTTTTTTGAAGTCGCTCATAATATCGAGGCTACATAAACATATAGATAAACAGATGTACAGTAAGTTTGCACCTGATTTAACTGTCCTGATCGACTGACCGATTGGTCCAGTTGGAGTATGTGACACTGTTTACAATGCCGGTTGCGTTGCTCGCTGGTGTGATCCACGCAAACGATTAGGTGGTCGTGCGATGAATAAAGTGTCTGTTTTATGTTTGGTGTTTCTTTTATTAGTTACGTACCCAAAGGGTGCTAAGTAAGTAAGCCTAATAATATTGCACTGTAAATCCTTCCGTCTATAACAGACAATTCACAGGACTAAGTCTATCTTTTTAGTTTCAGAGACTATAACCGATTAAATAGATACAAAATTCAAATCCATTGTCAACAAGACACTAATATCTAAGGCGTAAGGACCGTATTGAATATTATTGTTTGTAATGCTCGCAAAACAAACATATCAATAAATATGTTAGTTATATAGTTAAATACTGAAAGTTAGTATCAAAAATTACCTACATAAATCCTGTAAATTCCGAGATGAAGAGACTATCAGAGACTGACTGACTAACTGAGGGACAGATTAAAAATGAAACCCAAACTAAGAACATATATTGTTTTCCGCCGTTGTGTTGAGTATAGGTGAAAAACTTAACGTATAAACAAATTTACGTCCCATAAAAAATGACTTAAGCTCCATATCAATTCTGTGCACCACTATATCAACACCTATACGGTTCGCAATAGGCTAGTTTTATTTTAATCGACTCCAAAAAACAGATTAGGTTATTTCTATTAAAATTTGTTTCTTCGAAGAGTGAAGAGTTGCCCAGACAAATAGAAGTCTAGCTATAAAAATAAAAACCGGCCAAGAGCGTGTCGGACACGCCCAAGATAGGGTTCCGTAGCCATTACGAAAAAATCCAGTAATATTTTTCTAAGGATTTCGTATGTGTACGGAATCTTCCAAGTTTAGGTATGTTTTATAACCTTAGGCTACTATTTACTCTTAAACTACAAATAATTCCCAAGCAATCTTAGCCGCTATAATTTTCCTTGTAAATTTAATATATTTACTACCATTCTGAATTTTTTCAAATTTTTCCACCCAACAGTTTAGATTTTAGAGGGGGGGACGGTCGATTTTAATGAAAATTATCACTTTAAAGTTGAATATTTCGCAAACAGATCACTGAATAGAAAAATCATGTTAGCAACCCCTCATGTTTTAAAAGACCTATCCAACGATACCCCGCACTATAGGATTAGTCGAGAAAAAAAAATCACCCCCACTATACGTCTATGGGAGGGTACCCTAACAAAAAATATTTATAATTTCTTTTTATTTTACCACTTTGTTGGCGTAACTGATATGTATATTCATGCCAAATTACAGCTTTTTAGTACTAACAGTCTCTGAGCTTAGCCGCGGACAGACAGACAGACAGACAGACGGACAGACATGGCGAAACTATAAGGGTTCCTAGTTGACTATACGGAACCCTAAAAAGTAGCATTAGCCATATTAAGTAGGATTCTTGGTAGTGCAAGAATAGGTACATGCAGCCTTGACGGGGAACTGGGTCAATTGTCATATCTAACCACACAACAGTGAAGAAGTGAAAAGCGGTCAGCGCAGCGGCAAGGCATTGACAGAGCCCTTTAGTATAAGTTTTCATTGCAGCCAAGTGGCCTACTAAATCTAAAGAACAACAAATATATTACGAGCTTTTAACTTGCAAATCTTGGGGTGTGGTTAAGCTCACTCTGAGGGTTGAGCGGTTGGAGTCCCGCCATGACGTGAATTTCAATTCATTTGTGGTGAGGGTTCCGTCCGACTGATCAACTGTCGACCTTCACAAGAGAGGAGTTTTGGCCGAAAGGTGTCGCTTACCGGCGGCTTCGTGGCCGGTTAAGTGACACTGCAAAAGGCCCACGTCACAGACTTCACGTGCTTGTAATTAGATTGTTAATTAAGTGTAATATAAATATGTATGTTAGTCTTTAAGGTATTTTTATATGGGCCTATGCAGCCTGAAATAAAATTATTCTATTCTATTCTATTCTAATATACAGTCGGAGTTAGAAAAGGTTCGTCATCATAAAGCTGACATTCGCTTGCACCAAGGCAATTGTCAGTCCTGACAACATATAATTTCAAATGAATGTTCATTATGAAACACTATGGCATTTTCGTTTCCCATTTTTAAAAAGGCACCAACAGTCTATAACTTAATAAAGGAATTTCAAAGGTTTCCATACCCCACTGTACGACCTGTAACTGTAAATGTCAACTCAGAATGAACGACAATAGTTTACGACTTCATAATTCGTAGTCTCATGGAAAATTACATGGGAGCATAAATTATCAGGTCATTCCGGGTCTTCCAAGTCGACCAACTTGCAAGTAGAATTTCACCCACATCTAGTGATCGAATCTACAATTAATAATTCTTATTCGTAGGATCGAATCGACTTATAGTTTGGTACTGATATCGATATGTAGATAGGATAACAATGCAGATATAGTCTAACAAAAAGCCTGTATTAAAAATGAAAATTTCAACAAGAAAATATTTATATTCCGCTCAATCGCGATACGTATAGCTACAGTATTGTATAGTGGGTTATCTTCCATCTGTTATTGGGAGTTAAATAGATTCACACCCGCTTAACTCGGCCCATAAAGAACATCGTCTCAATCAATCAAACATTAACAGGCAATTGATCAAAAACTAATATGAACGGTGATTGATCAATGATCGTAATGACTTTACCGATGGTTCGACGTCCGGCAGGGCACAGTCATTATACGGAAAGATGTATATTATACACTACATGTATAATATACTGATGCATGAATACATTTTTTAATTTGTTAACCGCATTCACAAAGTCCTTATGACGAGAGTTGTCCTTAGGTTATCTTTGCACTGTGTTTCATCTGTCACTTTTTGCGGGGAGTCCAAGTGTACTATTATAATTCTTAAAAAAAAAGTGGCAACTCTATGGTCAAACTTGAATGTATGGTAAGAAGCGCCAACTGGTTGGCGGCTGATGACCTAATAATATGCGTACCTTAGCCATATCTACAGTATACCTCTGTATAGGTAACGCCACCAGAGTTGAGGCCACGCACACAACCACATCTCATGTAATGACAGCGGGATTTTGACGTTGTGTTGACGTTTACCTTTCTATGCGCACCTTGCCATAGTAGTCTTAACTATAAATGCTATAATAATTCATAATATACGTACGACTATGTATCTTTAGTTAAGATTTTCCATAGACACCAATGTCACTTTATCATAAGAATATATGGAGGATCACAAAATACTTGGCTTGAACTAAAATATCTGTAAATATTTTTCTGAAACGTAGTGGTAGGTAAGTTAGTAACATATAAAACCATAACTTAAAAAACAATCGAAGTAACAAAAAGCTTTATTTAATTAAGAAACAACTGAGAGAACTCAAGAAACGCATCAACTCCCCGAAATCAAGACAGTTGAAAGACCATCCACGTTTGACACATTTTTGCCAGTTGCATTGGCCATGAAAATGGTTGACGTTTTAAGCATAGCGTACCCTTTCTGTAATCGATCAATGTGGTCATTTATTTTGACACAGAAAAACGCGCGTGACCATCTCCGGTCATAAACGCTTCATGGCCGCAATTATTATTTAAACTAATATGGACTTCGTTAACATCATAAATTGGTATCTAACTACTAAAAACACTTTGTGAACTAATGGAATCTATAATGAAAACTTTTCTATTATTACTTTTTTGCAAGGAATGCCTTAATTGGATAATTAATCGACTTAATATAAAGTTTAAATTAAAAAAATGTTGAAAATCTATACTGACATTTCGCAAACGGCTTCCTGCAGCCTTATTGTCTAACGTTTTTGACGCTTGCCTTCGCAATCGCTATTTCTTTCTGTCAAACGGTATAAAAGGATGACAGAAAGAGACGGTGAAAGCGAAGGCAAGCGACAGAAGCGTTAGACAATACCGCCTCTGATGCGTTCATCGAATAAAGTCGATTAGCACGAGTGGCTCCAATTAAGCCTCATTTAGACGTGAATAACGTGCGATATTCGTTACATTGCGGAGCGGAGCGGCTATGAATTTATAAGTGGTCGATTAGCGACGGCAATGTATCGCAACTCGCAGATGTTTCTCGCACCATTTAATTAAGGCTTTTAAGCTTTGACATTCATTGACTGGTAAAGTCGAATAAAGACAATATGAAAGACCAAGATTTGGTAATTATGTTTTAATTAAATTTATTTTGTTATGACGATCCCTATTGGAAATACCATTCATTTGTAGTTATTTTTGCACTTTCATTGACATAATTAATTATTTGTTTTTGACAACTCCCACTTGGGGACGAATTTATTTTGACATTTGCATTTTATTGATTGTTTTTTCGTCTTTGGTTATTTTTATTATTATATTGTTATGTTTTGTTTTTTTTTTATAAATTTTTGACGATCTCAGCAAAAATTCTTATATACTGACTTTAATGTATTATATAATGTAATTATTATGTCTGAGTGAATAAATAAACTAAACTAGACCAGATTATTACAAGCAGTTATTACAGTTATTACAAGCAGAATTTTAAATTCGGGGAACGCTTTAGGGGGCCAGTCCGAAATTAAAATAAAGTTTTGCTAACTGTACCACGTGGTATGGCAAATGAAAGATCTGGCTGCAAGGATCGCAGCTAAATAACATTTTCTATTATATTATATTTTTATAATTATTCAGTGTACAGTAAAAGGTTATTTACGAAAAAGGTTTTTAAAGGTTTTTAACGACCGCTTTAGCCTAGTTGGTAGTGACCCTGCCTACGAAGCAAGAGGTCCTGGGTTCAAATCCCGGTAAGGGCATTTATTTGTGTGATGAGCACGAATATTTGTTCCTGAGTTATGGATGTTTTCTATGTATTTAAATATTTATTTATCTATATAAGTATGTTTATCGTCGTCTAGTACTCATAGTACACAAGCTTTGCTTAGTTTGGGACTAGGTCGATTTGTGTAAGATTATCCCCTAATATTTATTTATTTATTTAAAAATTATTTTATTTAAAAAAATTGACGTTAATTGTCCGTTTCCCCATTATCTCCGAAAATACTTACTCTAGAATTTTGAATTAAATCCTCTGCTTCGGCATGAAGTGTAAGGCGCAAGCCACACAGAAGAGACGTGAGACGGGGGCGCGGCAAATGTTAAGGAGTTTAACATTTGGTAACATAGCATACGGTTGTGGTTACTCTGAAGATGAGCTCTGGTTGAGTTCGAAACGCGTCAGTGTAGCTTGGTGGTGGTGATGGTTGTGTTTATGTGATTTGTGTGTGTTCGTACAGTGTGGAGGTGGAGGAACTGCATGAACACACATTTCTTGCATAAACGTAACTATTGTAAGGTCGCGGGTGAGCAAAGTAATTGTTTTAGTTCATTATTATAAAGAGGAAAGATTTGAATGTTTGTTTTTTTTTTGCATTGAATAGGCTCCGAAACCACCGGACCGATTTCAAAAATTCTTTTGCCGATAGAAAGCTACATTACCACAGAGTGACATAGGCCACTTTTTACCGCGGGAAAATACTTTTTCCTACGGGAAAATTGTTTATATCGCGGGCGAAGCTGCGGACTGAAGGCTAGTTTAATATAATCATGTCTTAATTGGTGACTGTTTTTTTCATTACCTAGAAAAAAAAATTATAATAGTCCACTTAAAAGAATAATAAGAAACAGCTGGCCGGCTCGTGCGTGCAGCCTTTACAATAAAAAAATCCAGGTTCTCAGAAATCCTCATCCATGAATTGCCTTTCAATCCGGCTTGGCAACTATCTAATCGAATCATTAGGAGTAAATCTGAGGCTCTGTAAAGTACTACATAGTTAAGTACAATCAAATCTCGATCACGATTACGAGTATAGTGACTCATCCCATATTGTACGAACAGGCCCAAACACAAGGTTATCTCGATAATTAAAACAGAATTTTCAAAGCGATTAGGCAGCGAGCTTGCCATTTTTGCGAAATAAACGAATCAGCTCATCAACATTCATTTGGCATTATTCATCGAATAACACACAGGGTTTTTGACAGGTGGAATATCGCGAGACCTATGCCGCGTTTAAACTTCCAAGAAAAAACGCACGCGCATGTTGCATTATAGGTGAAAAACTTAAGAAGATGACCTGCTGTACAGATGTGGTGCAAAATGATTTTCCATCGGGAAAACTCGGATCTCAATCGGAATACTATGGCACCCGAACTGTCAATCAATGATTGTATTAAATGTAAGATGGTTACACGGCTGTAAGATGGGTACTGAAGCTAATTGAGAGAGCACGATAAATACGAACTTTTCCGATAAAGTAGTATGGAGTAGTAACGTGTCCTTATTAACAAATAGACGTTCCAAATTAGAATAACTACTACATACAACAGTGACCGTATTGTCTAACGCTTTGCTTTCTTCTACCGGTTGACAGAAAGAAATAGTGAATACGAAAGCAAGCGTCCGCGTGTTAGAAAATACGGCCAATGGTCATCGCCTTAAGTTTTTTTTTTTAATTAAAAAGTTTTTCTAACGGTTTTTCACCTTTATATTACGTGGCAGTAAAGCGAACGAGATTGAAGGGATCAGTCAAGTGCCGCAGTTTTTCTTCCAAGTCTAAACTTAGCTTTAGTATCGTGAGGTAATGTCTGACGTTGCAGTCTTGCCTGCGATTGGCACATTTAGTTATAAACCAATCCCAGACGTGCCACTGATGTCAAAGTTGTCAGCGACCGCGCGATCCTAGCGCCAACTAGCCAGTCACAGACACCCTCATTTATAAGGATTGTAACTTTGATGTTAGAAAGTGAGCCATGAAAAAGGATACATGTCTACATGTTACGTCAGGAATTTGTGAATTTTGTACGTTTACAAATATCTTATATGATAAGGGGATCTTGTTGGAAACTTCCGATGCGATAGGTATCGCACAGAAACTATGGTCAAGACAAGAAAAGGAACGCACAGTCCAAGAAAGAAGCGAAAAGACATGACATGGCTTAGTTCAGGCGGTCACTTAGACAATGAGAAAAAAAATAGCTACGTAACAATAGGTATAAGTACTAGCAGTCGGAAATTATAGAACAAAAGAACCACATTTTTATGTTCATGGACAAACTTTTGAAAACGCAAGAAGTATAAAACTTGGGGTGAAAAAGGATAATTATGATTCCAAACATTTTACCCGACGGCTAAGCTTGTTTACCAATAAGCCTCATCAGCATCATGACAGCAGCAATCCATCAATCAATCATTTATTTAATTGTAAAACATAGGTATATAGGCAACAAGCGGAAGACGTACACCGAAGGACATAGGCGTTTTCCAAAGAGATCAGTACGCTTAGTATAAGTTTTACTTCACCAAATTACTTCTCGATCGCGTTTACGTAAAAATTTCAATTCTATGGAAACATGGACGCGCGCGCGCGGAGACGCTGTCCATGTTTCCCTAGTAATTGATTTTTTTACGAAAACGCGATCGAGAAGTATTGAAGTGAAGGAAAACTTATACTAAGCATACTGTACCTTTACCATGAGTTACACTAGCTTACAGTGACCGTACTCGCTAGCGACGGCGTAAATGATTTGTATGGAGAATTGTACTTCCGTAAGTGACCACTAGAGGCGCTGTACACAATTCTCTATACAAATCATTTACGCCGTCGCTAGCGAGTACGGTCACAGTGAACTAGTGTAAATCATGGTAGAGGTACAGAGATCGACGACGATCTTATTTACTACATAGTTTTTCCTTTGTACGCAGTCTCCACTCTGGCAAAGTTCTAGAACCTCACGGACTAAATCGCCCAAATGGTTGAATGGCTGTTTATTTAACGTGATCAATTTGCTCAACTGTCTACAAGTGTTCCGAGGCTCTTTACCTATAGCTATAGTTCCACGGCATAATAGGCCTCTGCCTCGAAATATCCATATCAATCCTAATGATAACACTTGTTTTCGTTTACAACAATAACCAATCAAACAACAATAAACACAATCACAAATCCCATGTCAGATCAGATCTTTGAACACCGGATTAAAAAAGCACGTCAACTTTGATGAAGTATCGCGCTATCCGAGAAGATTCGCTAATGCCCCGTCATCCTGTATAATTACTATCGAGTCGTACTCTTTGTGAGACCGGATACGTTCGATCTCAATTATAAAACAAATTGAGAGCTCACTTTCGAGGGCAAAAAAGAAAAGTGAAATACCTTCACATGGTAAGTAACTTATAGTCTTATCTTTAAACACCCTCAAACGCGTATGCTTACGTGCGCTCACGTAAACAATAAGTTTATACTTATTTGCTTAATGGACGCGATTCTACGTGCACGTCGGCTAAATAGTCTAAATCTAAATTTTCTAAATTTTAATTATAATTTAGACGGCGGATTTAACAAGTGCTATTCCAGAAAGTCAAGCTGACTAAATTTAGCCGGATTTTATCCGTATTCTAAAATTTCTAAGTTAAATTGAGTGTGTTGCTGCTTGGAAAAAATAAGTGAGCGAATGAATTAATGAAATGTGTAAAAAGTATAGGATTTTCTCAAATAATTTACTAAAATTTGAGTGGGCAACATTTAAGAAAAAAGCTTCTGTCCATGTCATTTAAATTAAAATGTCGCTAAAACCTATGCGAAAACGAATAAATAAAATCCAGCAGGATTTACTCGTGGAACAGCTGCACTCCAGTTTGGGTTTAGCGAGAGGTAAGCATGTTTATTTACTAAGGTGACAAAAGGTGAAAATCACAATGATTGCAGATAATAGTACTCAATTTTACGTGCATCGAGTTCGATCTAGCTGCGCATCTTAGACTCCTAAACAGAATAACTACCTATTTGCGTAACGCGTCATTGCGTGGCTTTGACGACTGCGCTACTACTTTTGTGGAGAATAGGCGAAAATATCGCTTCGCAACCGTAACGGCAACGTTTCACCACATCCGCTGCACTGAAACTGAAACTGCCAGAATAATCAGATTAGGTCCATGAAAGTACTGCAGATTCAGTTGTAAGAGCCTTGGAATATTAACATTACGGCGAAGACACATGTATTTATGTACATACTTATAAAATAAATGTTATCTTTACAGGAAATATAGCAAGCCCCCAAGTGGCAGCTTTCTGGGCGGCCCTAACTGTCACTCTAAATGGGCAGGGCATGGCTGTCGAAGGACCGTGGTGGAGTGGCAGAGTGTAATACTAATTATAGATATCCTATAATATTATAAACGCGAAAGTTTGTGAGTATGGATGGATGGATGAATGGATGGATGGAAGGATGGATGGATGGATGTTTGTTACTCTTTCACGCTAAAACGGTTTGACGGATTCTGATAAAATTTGGCACACAGATAGTTTATAATCCGGATTAACATATAGAATACTTTTTATCCCGGAAAATTGTATAGTTCCCGCGGGATAGCGATAAACGAATTCTTCGCAGGAATGCCAAAACCGCTAGAGTTACACATATGTAATGTATGATGGAAATGTTTATCTTAAATAGGTAGTCCTACAAAAAAGTCCGCCACAGTATACATCTTTCGAAATTCCCACAGGATAGGGAAATATCTAAACTTTCTTTGTTTTTAGGGTTCCGTACCTCAAAAGGAAAAAACGGAACCCTTATAGGATCACTTTGTTGTCCGTCCGTCCGTCCGTCCGTCCGTCTGTCAAGACCCTTTTTCTCAGGAACGCGTAGAGGTATCAAGCTGAAATTTATACCAAATACTCAAGTCTACTGTCCCTTGGAGCTGTGAAAAAGTCAAACTTCTAAGCCAACGCAATCAAAAGATACAGCCGTTTATGACGCAAATTTCCGCATATTTTCGAAACTCGCAAGGGAATCAAAACCTACAGGGTACTTCCCGTGAACTCAGAATCTTGAAATTTGGTACGAAGCAAAGGTCTTATAGCACAGATAAAGGAAAAATTGCGAAAAGCATAAATTTTTATGTCTGTCTGTCTATATCAGTAACCAACGCACATTTTCGACACTCTCAAGGGAATCAAAACCTACAGGGTAGGGTAAGCGTTATTTATTCTGTGGTCGCGGGCAAAAGCTAGTAATTATTATAAAAGCGAAAGTGAGTATGTTTGTTGGTTACGCTTTCACGCTCAACCGATCGGGATAAAATTTGGTACAGTCAAGGGCAAAAATATGTGTACACTTTAGTATCTTGTCTATTTGCGACATATTTGAACTGCCATATATGAACTGTCACAGTGGTTAAAGTGACAAAGTACAAAAGTGTATACATAATATTTTTGCCCTTGACTGTACCTATGGAGATAGTTTGAGACCCTTGAATTTGAAGCTACAGTTCCCGTGGGTGGGCGATAAACTAATTCTTTGCAGACGAAGTCGCGAGCAACAGTTAGTCCCTACTCATCATCATCACCATTTCAGCCAAAAGACGTCCACTGCTGAACATAGGCCTCCCCCAAGGCTCGCCAAACAGATCGGCCCTGCGCCATCCGCATCCAATGTGTTCCCGCTACCTTCACCAGGTCGTCGCTCCATCCCCCTAGTCCCTACTATCTTAACTATAATATTATAATTGCGAAAGTAACTCTGTCTGTCTGTCTGTCTGTCTGTCTCGCTTTCACGCTAAAACTACTGAACTGATTTAAATGAAATTTGGTGCACAGATAGTCTAGAGCCTGAGAAAGGACATAGGCTATATATTATCACGCTAACACCAATAGGAGCGGAGCGGAGCGGAAGAATGTTTAAAAATCGGGGATTTTTGAAGTAAAACTTCTATAGGCGCTAATCTCAACAACTACTGCTCCGATTTGAAAAATTTTTTCAGTGTTAGATAGCCCATTTATTGAGGAAGGCTATAAACTATCACAATAATATTATAAAGGCGAAAGTTTGTGAGTGTGTATGTTTGTTACTTCTTCACGTCTAAACGGCTGGAGCGATTTTAATAAAATTTGGTATGGAGCTAGCTGACACCTTGGATTAACACATAGGCTACGTTTTACTGCGGGAAAATATCTTATTCCCATGGGAAAATCGATCACACTATCACACTAATTCACACTAATATTATAAAGGCGAAAGTTTGTGAGTGTGTGTTTGTATGTTTGTTACTTCTTCACGTCTAAACAACTGGACTGATTTTAATAAAATTTGGTATGGTATTATAGCTAGACCGTTTAAATTTGTCCTAGCCCGCGCGGTACAGGGGCTGGGGGGTATGATTAGAAAAGGGCCGAGAGAGGTGCGTTTCATAAAACTCGCGAGATCTACTACAGCTCACAGCTCTATCCATACTAATTCCATACTAATATTTTAAATTCGAAAGTGTATCTGTCCGTCTGTCTGTTTGTCTACGTCTGTCTGTCTGTTACCTCTTCACGCTTAAACCGCTGAACCAATTTATTATACAGATAGTTTGAGTCCCGGGAAAGAACATAGAATAGTTTTATCCCGGAAATCACCCTTTAAGTAGGTGAAAAGGGGGGGTGAAACTTTGTATGGAGAATCAATAACCTCTCAACCGATTTAGACGAAATTTGGTAAGCTTCCATGCATCCTTGCTTACATGCATGCTTGCTTGCTTCAATGCCTGCTTCCATGCCTGCTAGCATGCCTGCCTGCATGCTGGCTTACATGCCTGCATGCCTGCTTGCATGCTCGCTAGCATGCCTGCTTGGATGCTTGCTTGCTTGCTTGCATGCTTGCTTGCGTGCTTGATTGCGTGGTTGCTTGCATGCTTGCTTGCATGCCTGCTTGCTTGCATGCGTGCTTGCTTGCATGCTTGCTTGTTTGCTTGTTGTCTGCTTGCTTCTCTGAAATATTTATGGTTCACGCGAGCGAAGCCGCGGGTAAAAGCTAGTAATATTATAAATGCGAAAGTAACTCTGTCTGTCTGTCTGTCTGTTACGCTTTCACGCTTAAACCGCTGGACCGATTTAGATGAAATTTGGAATGGAGATAGTTTGAGACCCTGGGAAGAACATAGGATAGTTTTTTTCCCTGGAAATCGCAGTTCCCGCGGGCGCGCGATAAAATAATTATTCGCGGATGATGTCACGGGCAACCCTATTATTAGGGCTCCGCTGTCCGTCTGTCTATCACAGGACTATGTATCTTTACAGTCACACATCCTTAATTTTCACAAAGTGTAAATAACTATAGTTATGTCTGCAAACTTGATTGTATGCTTGCTTGCTTGCTTGCATGCTTGCTTGCATGTTTGATGCTTGCTTACTAAGGTTGCCGCAGTTCATACGCCTTCAGAAGATATTCCACATATTTTAAATTACATGATGTTTTAAAATTCCTTCATAATTGCAGATTTGGTCGCAGTGGGCACAAAAAGTCAAATCAAAATATAGAAAATGGAGAGAGCAAACCCAGGGCACTGGTGGAGGTCCTGCAGTAGTCCGCCCACTGACAGACACCGAACTCAAGGTTTTGGAGGTTGTAGGAACAGCTGCAGTGGATGGATTTGCCAATCTGGAGACACCTTTTTTTACCCGACTGCGGCGGAGCCCAAAAGGAGGGTTTTTCATCGTCATTATGTATTTTTTAACCCCCGACACAAAAAAAGGGTGTTATAAGTTTGACCGCTATGTTTTTGTTGCATAGCAGTTTGTTGGCAGAAATTTATAACTCTCACTTCTTAAATTAATAAGGTTCCGACACTCACTTGTCCCGTTTTATTAAAAATTCAAACCCGGTGCCGGCTGCGCAGGCACAGCGCGCCGCGGCCCTTTGTTATTGATTAGTATTTTTAATATGAAGGTGGAATTACGCTGTGCGCTGCGCCGCACGCACCGACATCGGCAATACTAATATAACAATGCATTATACACAATGACACAAACATGTGTGTGTGTCTGTCTGTCTGTATGGCTGCGTGTCTGTCTGTGGCACCATAACTTTAAAACGGGTGAACCGATTCGGATGCGGTTTTTTTTATTTGAAAGCTGGTTTCTTTGCGATGGTTCTTAGATATGTTTTATCAAAACCGGTTATGCCGTATTAAAGTTATAAGCTCTTTTGTTAGCAGCAGAAGGGATCTTGGGTGCATAATGGGCATTTACTTTATTTTAAAATACCTATATGTGCGACCAAATTGCGTTAGGGGTTTTAAAAATTTTTAATTTATAGTTATTAATGATGAGATGTAAGTCCTGATTATAACTTTGAATGTAGGACCTCAAATAATATATCAATTTGAATATAATATATCTTTGAATGTAGGACTATAATATAGTATTAGGTAGTGGGATTATATAAATGGTAAAGTTTGTGTGTGTGTGTATGATTGTTACTACTTAGAAGCCGCGGGCAAAAGCTAGTCACACTAATATTATAAAGGCGAAAGTTTGTGAGTGTGTATGTTTGTTACTTCTTCACGTCTAAACGGCTTAAGCGATTTTAATAAAATTTGGTATGGAGCTAGCTGACACCTTGGATTAGCACATAGGCTACGTTTTACTGCGGGAAAATATCTTATTCCCATGGGAAAATCGATCACACTATAATATTATAAAGGCGAAAGTTTGTGAGTGTTGAGTGTGTATGTTTGTTACTTCTTCACGTCTAAACGGCTTGCATGCTTGCTTGCTTCCATGCCTGCTTGCATGTCTGCTTCCATGCCTGCTAGCATGCCTGCCTGCATGCTCGCTTACATGCCTGCATGCCTGCTTGAATGCTCGCTAGCATGCTTGCTTGGATGCTTGCTTGCATGCTTGCTTGCTTGCATTCGGTCTTGCATGCTTGCTTGCTTGCATGCTTGCTTGCATGCTTGCTTGAATTCTCGCTTGGATTCTCGCTTGCATGCCTGAATGCTTCCTTGCATGCTTCCTTGCAAGCTTGCATGCTTTCTTGCAAGCTTGCATGCTTCCTTGCATGCTGCTTGCATGCTTGCGTGCATGCTTGCTTCAGGCTTGCTTGCATAATAGCTTGGTTGCTTAATTGCTTGCTTCTCTGAAATATTTATGGTTCACGCGAGCAAAGCCGCGGGTAAAAGTTAGTGACTAATAAAACTAAGAGCACCTGTGGACGTTTGTAACACCAGAGATATCACCAGAGAAAACTTCAACTGGCAATACAGTCCACAGCTTTATGGTCCTTGAAAGGAAACACCTTTGAAACCGGGCAGTACGAAACCATTACGGCTCTAGACTTTCTTTAGTTGTAGTAATGTCGAAAATTAATTAACTGAACTACTTGTCGTTTTGTTTAAGTCTGCTCCTGTGGAAAACTCTACACCGACACCTGCTGTGCCACCACCAGCACCATCCAGTCCAGTTGCCGTCCAGCCGCCAATTGCTGTGCCAGAACGTACTCCAGCTCGCTCGCGCACCTTGTCACGACGACGACAACGGACAAGACCTTACCGGCCCAAAGCAGCAGAAATACTTCAAGGGTCATTAGACCGGAATCATGAATTGTTCCGGTCTACAATAGCACAGGCAGCGGAGACCTTAGCCACTGCCATCAGAGACGCAGGGATGGCCATTTCTTCGGCTATTACTAACCATGGTGGCTTAAGAAACAATAATGGTGATGGGCAGTTGGCAGAATATTTAGACGAAGATCAATTAGAATAAGAATGTACCTAACTATAGTATTTTTTACCTATGATGAGTTCTGTGACACTTGAAAATTTTCCGAATTACGCATACTATATTCCCAAAATATTTTATAAAAGTAATTTATATTTTGAAGCACAATAATCAAAAAAATGTAAACCTGTACTTTTAAAAAATATATAGCAATATCAGTGTCCATTAAATAGACTCCATTGAATACGATAGAAAAATATTTATTTTTTAAATGACGCAATGTGTGAAACGGAACAGAGTAGTGACGTGACACAACATTATCGGCAATTGCCTCGGTTCATTATTCGATAGCAGTGAACACTAAGATATTTTAAATTTTTAAACAAAACTTGCAAGTTTTTGTAAACGCGGCTATCGGGTGTTCCTGAAAATATAAGCACAAATTTGCAGTGCTGACATTTTCTTTACAGCTAATTGGAAGTATGATGAGGAATTTACCTTTTATGATGCACCAAAAAGCGGCCGAAGAACGCGACCTGTAAACCGAAACTTGGACCGCAAAATCGCTCAGGCGTTTAGCAGAAAACCGACCTGTCGGTCAGGGATACCACAGATTCTGACAGTAGTAATGAGGGTGCAATTTCTTCTGAAACTGGCGAATAAAGAAATATTTGTATTTTTAGGGTTCCGTAGCCAAATGGCAAAAAACGGAACCTTTATGGATTCGTCATGTCTGTCTGTCTGTCTGTCTGTCTGTCCGTCCGTAAGTCACAGCCACTTTTCTCCGAAACTATAAGAGCTGTTGTGTTGAAACTTGGTAAGTAGATGTATTCTGTGAACCGCATTAAGATTTTCACACAAAAATAGAAAAAAACAGTAAATTTTTGGGGTTCCCCGTACTTAGAACTGAAACTCAAAATTTTTTTTTTCCTCAAACCCATACGTGTGGGGTATCTATGGATAGGTCTTCAAAAATTATATTGAGGTTTCTAATATAATTTTTTTCTAAACTGAATAGTTTGCGCGAGAGACACTTCCAAAGTGTGTGTTAAAAAAAATATATGATGTACATTACCATGTAAACTTCCACCGAAAATTGGTTTGAACGAGATCTAGTTTATCTGTCTGTCTATATCAGTAACCAATCTACAATGATCCCACACTGCGGACATTTTGCTTAGGAGCAGGGGTCTGCTAAGACTGGATGTCATAGATACATATAAATTTGTACGGAACCCTCGGTGCGCGAGTCCGACTCGCACTTGGCCAGTTTTTTGTTTTATTTTAACGCATTGATTAGCACATACAATACTTTCTATTCTATAGGTATTAGGGTAGGTAGATATATTATTTGTTTGCCGACCATACTTTGCTATGAAAACTGCACGTTGATAAGCATCTCTATTAGCTGATGTAACCAGACTTTACACGTTCCACGCGAATGAAGCCGTGGGCGGAAAACTGGAAAAATATTATTTTTAAAATATAATGCAACTTATCCAAAAATAGGCACTAATAAATAACTCTTAGAAAAATCGATAGTTTACTTTATAAATGGTACCTAAGTACATTTCTAAAACTGTCAAACTCGAAACGTCCCAGAACTCATCATAGGTGAATAACTATAAATTAAAAAATTTAAAACCCCCAACTCAATTATGTCAGTCGTATGTTTGAACATTAAGTCAATGCCCGTATGTGTCTATGATCCCTTCCGCAGCTAACAAAAGAGCTGATAACTTTGAAACGGCGGAACCAATTTTGATGAAACATATGTAAGAACCATTGCCAAGAAACCTGCTTTCTATTAAAAAAACCCGCATCCAAATCGGTCCACCCGCTGAAGAGCTATGATGCCACAGACAGGGCTGGGCAGTATTTGAATTACTTGTAATTGAACTACGTAATTGAAATACAAATACGTATTTGGTATTTGTATTTCAATTATTCGCTGAAAATGTAACTTGTAATTCGTATTTCAAATACCTGACGCCAAGGTATTTTGTATTTAGTATTTCAAATACTTATGACTTCAAAATACATTTTAACATAAATACATTTAGATTTCATTTAGCGATCTTAAGTTGAACATATTATGAAAACGCAGGTGATGACTTTATTCATTCCCCTACGAGAGGCAGATACTTTTAAAAGTCTGGTGTTTAGGAAAGGAAAATCTGCTTCTAATTAGTAAAAGTAGAGTTTCCTTTCATGAGAGTAATTTTTAGTAAAATAATACGGATTATCCACGTCTCAAAACGAGTTTAAGTCCACATAGGTATTTCAGGCCGTAGCGTACTTGAGTGCACGTTTGGCACAGCCGTAGCGTGTTCTTCCTAGAGGAAGGGTTACGGATTAGCCCGAAACTGTCGAGTTAAACTCGACTCGTTTTGAAACGTGAGTAATTCTGTACTTATTATTGTTTCACTATGTCTATGAGTGAGTCTCACGACCTCGCGGTAGTTTCATGTTTAAAGAGAGTATTTTCTTTTACTCTGCTTGTCCATGCCGGGTTGGATTCGTTTTAATTCTACTTAGTATTTTGTAATTTGTATTTTGTATCTTAAATAAAAATTACCTGAAATACTGTGTTTTGTATTTTATATTTCAAATACCCGACTTAAAACTATTTTGTATTTCGTATTTTAAATACATGCGAGATAGTATTTTGTAATTTGTATTTTAATTAAAGCAAAGCATGTATTTTGCCCAGCCCTGGCCACAGACAGACACACAGACAGACAGATAGACAGACAGACAGACACACACACATAGCGGTCAAACTTATAACACCCCTCTTTTTGTGTCGGGGGTTAAAAATAGATAGCTGTAATAAAAGACTATAATGAAGTTCACTTTGTTTTAATTAAGAGCTCCCAAAAATAGTCTATTTGCCCACACCTGCACCTTAATTAAAAAATCTGTTAATTAAAGCTGCACGTCGTCCACGAGCTGCATTTAAAAAATTTGCATCATTTCCTGGTTGTTCTGGGAGATCTTCAAGGTCATTTTGCTCTTCATCATCCTCTTCTTCACTTTGATCTGTTATGTCTTCATCACTCTCAGAATCGTCACTGCTGTCTGAATCATCATTCATTTCTAATCCGTGTATCATATTATACATCGTGCAGCATGAAATTATAATTTTGGCAGCTTTTTCTGGGCTGTAATGCAGAGTACGGTGGCGATGAAGGCATCTAAATTTATTTTTCAAAACCCCAAAGCACATCTCTATGACCCCTCTCGCCTGTGCATGGCACTTATTAAATCTTGCCTCCGGTGACTCGGCAACTGGGTCAGGGTGAGGAGTCATTAGCCACGGGAGAAGTGGGTAGCCTTTGTCTCCAAGAAGCCACTCCATAGCTTGGTGCTGAACATATTGCCCTTCAAGGTGCTGGTGCACATTGCTGCTCCTCCAAACAGCAGCATCATGGGTTGAGCCCGGAAAATTTGGGTTGACGCTGGTGATCCGACCAGTGGCATCGCACACCACTTGACTGTTAATGCTATAAAACCCTTTTCTATTAAAGAAAATGTTACCTGGGGCTCTTGGGTGGTTATTTGGGGGTTTATGTATAGGGACTGCCATCATGCAGGGATGTGACTCCCATCTACCGCACCCAGTGTATACGGCATTCCAAAATGGGTCTGAAACTCCTGCATTGTCCTCTCTTTCTCCGGTCTAGTCACTGGGAACTTGATCCACAGTGGGGTCAATCTTTCTATTATTATAGGACAAACAGCTGCCAGACTGCGGCTTATGGTTGGTTGGCTTTGAGCTAGAATATTAATTTCTCCCACAGCAGTTTGGTAGCTGCCATGGGCAAAAAAGTTCAGGGCACTCAAAACTTTTAAATGTGGGGGCACCGTGCCCGCTCGTAGCGCATCCCCTGTACACAAAGTGTCCACTACGTGTCGGCCCATGTCTCGTGACAGCCTAAATAATTTTCTAAACTTCCGCTCGGACCGGTCAAACGGGTCGGATTGATCTCGCAACCTCTTTAAATACATTTTTTCACCCTCACCCTCGCCATACTCCCTCTCTTCGCCCACCACAGCAGCTATCACATATTCTTCATCCATTTCTAATGGATAATACACGATACAATACAACACATATCAGTACAGCGAATTAACAAAAATACAACCAATTATTAAAGAAACTAATATAAATTAAATATGTTATTTTATGGGATTGATCCTGCACCACTTGACGTTTCGTAATCTTATTTTAAATGCGACTATTTTAGTCGCCGCTAAAATTAGCCAGCTTAGCTTGACATTTGCTTAAAAAGGACATGCAAAGAATAGCATTTAAGCAGCTAAACCTAAATTGAATAGACCGCCTAAAATAAGAAATGTCAGATTCAAATTAGCGTTGTCATTTGATTATGACAGCTGCTCATAGAATAGCAAAGTGATTTAGCAACGCCTAAATAAAATTAGGAATTTTAGCGGCCGCTGTAGAATCGCGTCCAATATGTGTACAAAAACGACCTTAAGAAAGCGAAAAATAAAAAAATATAAAATAAAAATTGAGTTGAGAACTTTCTATCGATCTGTTTGAAGTCGGTGCCTCAGCACGACCCAGCAGGAGGGTCAAAATTATTTACAATAAATTTCACGATATCTTTGACAAATGTATGTATGGAATGTCAAAGTGACAATTGCAGCGAAAGGGTCCCATCCTGTTCAGCGATTACATTTTTCGATAGAGTCGTGTTCAGATATTTTTAACCCCCGACACAAAAAGAGGGGTGTTATAAGTTTGACCGCTATGTGTGTGTGTCTGTCTGTCTGTCTGTGGCATCATAGCTCTTAAACGGGTGCACCGATTTGGATGCGGTTTTTTTTTAGTGAAAAGCAGGTTTCTTGGCGATGGTTCTTAGATATGTTTCATTAAAATCGGTTCAGCCGTTTCAAAGTTATCAGCTCTTTTGTTAGCTGCAGAAGAGATCTTAGACGCATAACGGGCATTGACTTAATGTTCAAACATACGAGTGACATAATTGTGTTGGGGGTTTTGGAAATGTTTTTTTTTTCACACAAATTATTGCAAGATTTTATTCAACTTGCAACGTTAATGTCAAAATATGTTTTGGTTTCAATATTTGCAAACCATTTTACGACCACTGACAGTTCAGTAATCTGGCAGTGAAATTCTGATGGTCCGGCCAGGATCGTCTCCGCAGGACGGAACTCTTTAACGGTTAATGACATCGACTTGAAATTTGGTACAGATGTATAATTCGGATGACAATTACAGTCACAGTCAACAAAGAGTTCGTATCAAAAATTAAAATTTTAACAATAAATTATTAACCATCTAGACAGCTGCGATGTTCACGACGGCATCTGTATAAACAATGTTAACTTTAAAAAGTTAACACAAATCGTAACACATAACAATTTCCGCTGGTACCTAAAATACCCAAAATACCAGATTTTTCAAAATACTACTATATTGCCTTTTTATGACATTCCCATTATACCAAATGTCCCAAATAAGACATTCCACCAAATCACTTCCATGAGTAATCTTCGATCTTTTAATGTGGTGCAATGAGAATTTGTTATTATAAGCTGGAAATGTGGTAAATAGGTACCTACCTAATGTAGTATTTTTGAAAAATCTGTTATTTTGGGAACGTGATATTATAGGCACGAGCGAAAATTTCAGCCAGACATCTGAACAATTCTTTTGAAACCACGCACTACCACGTAGAAAATGTAAAAAGCGCTAACCAATTCGATATGTGCCGCATACAGCCGAGTAACACTGACTGCAATGCGGTTTCTATTCCCAATGGTATTGTATTTAATTTACATCTTGAAATGTGTTCGCTATTTACTATGAGCGGATGCTGTGCGTGTGGACACAGTAAAGCTACAAGTAAGGGCATTCGAACTAGAGAAAGAATTTAGACAATAGAGTTGTGCGTGCCCGTTCAATAAACGATCGCACTTAACTAGTACGATCGGGCAAATATACTAAACAATTCGGTCTTTTAGTTCTTATAGTACACTAGTTTCTGAAATAAAGTACCATTGTTGATTGACATTTCGTGACAATACTGTGCGAATAGTTCTAAGATTAGTAGCTAACGCGCATTTGGCTACCGATCAAAAAGATCAAGTACGTATTTATAAATTATAAGACAGCATTTATAAGATGAATATACAACCCCAATCGAGTTACTTCGTCGCTGGAATACAGGCTTAGGATACGCTTTCATTGAGGCGGAGCGGAGGCGTGCAAAACAAACATATACATTAATCATCATCATCCCAGCCTATACGTCCCATTGCAAGGCACAGGCCTCCTCTTAGAATGAGAGGGCTTGGGCCTTAGTTCCCACGCGGGCCCAGTGCGGATTGGGAACTTCACATCATACACACACCATTGAATTTCTTCGCAGGTGTATGCAGGTTTCCTCACGATGTTTTCCTTCACCGTAAAGCTCATGGTAAATTTCAAATGTAATTTCGCACATAAATTCCGAAAAACTCAGAGATGCGAGCCGGGATTTGAACCCACGACCTTGACCACGACGGGCTTGAGAGGCCATAGGTCAAACCGCTAGGGGCGCTAAGCCACCACGGCTTCTTCGTACAACATTCGCTTCTTATCGAGAATAGTGCCACAACACAAAATTAAATGCTGATTGCATTTAATATTATATCTTTTTCTCAAACATGCTTTGAAATGTATGCGTTAATGTCACGAAATGAAGCCATGAAGTTTGTTGTTTATGGCTCCCTACATTACTTCTTGGCCTAGGCCATAAAAGTAAGTATGAAAAACCATTATTGTCCGCTGCTGTAACTTTTTAAATTTGCTTACTAACATTAAACTGACAAAGGAAAAATTACATACAGCCAACTTACGACATTAAAAAAATCTATCTTC
The DNA here is from genome assembly GCA_947563465.1 of Archips xylosteana. NCBI lineage: Eukaryota > Metazoa > Arthropoda > Insecta > Lepidoptera > Tortricidae > Archips > Archips xylosteana. The sequence continues at coordinate 2,461,227 of OX387355.1, forward strand.
TTTTATTTCTATAAAACCGCCTAAACTACTGGTGATGGATGGATGGATGGATGTATGGATGTATGGATGGATGTATGGATGTATGGATGTACGGATGGATGTATGGATGTATGGATGGATGTATGGATGTATGGATGGATGGATGGATGGATGTATGTATGGATGTATGGATGGATGGATGGATGTATAGATGTATGGATGGATGGATGGATGTATGGATGGATGTATAGATGTATGGATGGATGGATGGATGGATGTATGGATGTATGGATGTATGGATGTATGGATGGATGTATGGGGATGGATGTATGGATGGATGGATGTATGGATGGATGTATGGATAGATGGATGGATGTATGGATGGAGGTATGGATGGATGTATGGATGGATGTATGAATGGGTGGATGGATGGATGTATGGATGGATGGATGGATGGATGTATGGATGGATGTATGGATGGATGTATGGATGGATGTATGGATGGATGTATGGATGGTTTATGGGTGGATGTATGGATGGATGTATGGATGGATGTATGGATGGATGTATGGATGAATGTATGGATGTATGGATGGATGGATGGATGGATGGATGGATGGATGGATGGATGGATGGATGGATGATGATGATGATGATGCATGTTTGTGAAAAGCTCTATACAATCCTCGGCCGGAAGAGGGATTGCTGGACTCGTTTTATCCGGCCTCGTCTACGACTCGGCCGTATACCCCAAATCTCGTCCATCAATCCCTGACTTCACGGCCTCTGCAGTAATGTACTATTAGGTACTAGTAAGATTTGAAATCGAATTGCATTCCATTTTGTTTTCATGAGGAGCAGTATACATACATTATGTAGTTTAAAAAGTTGTCACGTTACAAAGGAAGCGGGCACGACGTGTATTTTAATTTAACTAATGTGACTGGCAGTGGTCCCCGGGAAAACTATAGTGATATGATAACTAGATGCTAACCGCGACTCCGTCTGCAAAGAATACGTTTACCGCTATCCCTCGGGAACTGTGCAATTTTCCGAGATAAAAAGTATCCTTTATTTTAATCCAGGTTATTAAGTATCCGTATGCCAAATTTCATCAGAATCCGTCAAACCGTTTTAACGTGAAAGCGTTACAAACATCCATCATACATTCATACAGATCTACATACAAACTTTCGCGTTTATAATATTAGTAAGATTATCATATACCTACAGAACGCGGCCATAAAAGATTGCACACGGTCTTTGAAATAAGACTCGGCAAATGTCGGACATTTGCAGTCTTTTTTTTAACCGACTTCAAAAAAAGGAGGAGGTTCTCAATTCGGTTGTATGTTCTTTTTTTTTTTAACGTGTGTTACCTCAGAACTCCGTCATTTATGAACCGATTTGGAAAATTTTTTCGTTGTTTGAAAGCACATGCTTCAAGGTTGGTCCCGTTGTTACCAAAATCCAGTTCTGATGATGGGATCCCTGAGGAATTGAAGAAACTCCTCAAAAATTCAAGAGAAACGTATAGCGATTTTAGTATTTTCGGTGACAAGTCGAGCATTTGCATTCAGAAAGTATCATGGAACTCTGTAATAAAACGACATAACCCTGTCGAGTTTTAAAAATAGAATTTTCAACATAAACTTATTTCGAAGTCAAACTGATGATTTTATCCTACGCATCTATTTTATACAGAAACAACTAAAAAGCAAAAAATAAAAAATTTTAAATAAAAAATAAAACCTCCTTCAATAAACATCCAAAAGACTATGAAATAATAATTGAACCGAACCGACCACAATAAGCATGAAAATATCTTTCTTCTAATCTGTTTTAAGTCAGTGCCTCAGCACGAGCCAGCAGGAGTGTAGAAGCCCTATGGATAGTAGGTATGTAGGTAAGTTAGATTATCCAAAGACCTATGTTACACAAAACACAAAAAAAAAACATCGGTGTTTGGAAAAAGACTGCAAATGTCCGACATTTGCAGAGTCTTTTTTCAAAGACCGTGTGCAATCTTTATGGCCGGATACCTACAGTACATACAATTTTTAGGGGCAAATTTCAAAAAAGGCGAAAAGGGTAGGAATCCCTCCCGTAAAGGTTAGCTGCTGTAGCTAATTAAGCCCTGGTGTAACAAATTCTGCGAATGCGAATAAAATAAATAAACTATACGAGACAGAAAAGCGACCATTAATTTAGCCAAGAATTACGACTCTTGTTTTGACCCTTACGGCGTCAGAGACATACGTGCACGTCATTTATCACTCTCCAAATAAACTGACTTAATGTAAAGACGTAGGAAGATAAAGATTCGCAAGATTCAAAATGAATTAAGAACACTAGAGACGCGCTCGGTTCACTGATTTAAAAAATGAAAACTGTTATTAACGCGCACGCAATTAAAGAAAGCATTACGCAACATTAGCAGACTGCGACGGCGATGCATCAATTAATTGTGCGCGAGCGCCGCGGCATGACATAAAATAGACGAGCACAGAAGTTGCGTTTGCGTTTATATTGATTTTATAGGTTTTATGTTTACCCCACATTATATTTCGTTTATTTTAGCATCAGAAAAAAGGTAAGCAATCTTGAATAGTCTTTTTATTAAAAAACTTTTATTAAATAAAATAGTAACTTTTACTTTTAAAACCATAACTATAAATTTAAATTGACGCTTACCGGATAATACTGTTCTCTGTATAACCATGTAATTTTGTTTTTTTAAATAAATAAACTATAAACTAAACTAAATTTTTAAAAACCCCCAACGCAATTTGACCAGTTGATCACACATATATTTGAAGATAAAGTATGCGTCTAAGATTCCTTCCGCAGCTAACAAAAGAGCTGGTAATTTTGAAACAGCTGAACCAATTTTGATCTAAGAACTATCGCCAAGAAACCTGCTTTCAAATAAAAAAACCGCATCAAAATCGATTCACCCGTTTAAAAGCTATGTGCCACAGACACACACACACACGCACATAAAATAATGTCCTGGAAATTATTGGTACCTTATTTATACAAGGTGACCTTAGCCTCTGGACAAATAATGATACCATGGATAAGACTGATACTTAGCAATATCGTAAAATAGTTATTTGCTTAATTAGACAAGAAAACAAAAAAAAAATCTATGAAATCCAAATTCCAAATAAACAGGCTCCTCCAAAGTAATACATTGAAAACCGTTAGTTTTTCGGTAAATATTGGACTGATTGTTATGATACTTTGCAGTTTGGTTTTAAATATCTTGCTAAACCAGTAGTATTAGTATTTGTCCAGAGGCTAAGGTCACCCAGTAGATTACCTATGAAGGAAAGAAACCTTCTGTATTTAGCTGCATTGTGATAATATCAACGTGCATTGTACACGATCGGTGGTTATTGCCCCGTCACGGCGTCGAATGCGTTGACATTTGCTTCTCAGCCAGAGCAGACCATTCGGTTGAAAATAAAGGTTAATTGGACGAGATTGTTAGATACCTTTGTGCTGTCGAAGCACCAACTGAATGGTCTGACCTCTTAAATAAATTGTATTAAGCATTGTTTTCACTTGCTGAGCAATGTAGAATAGAAATTGCTTCGGTATGTTTTTACAGCTCAAACGTGTTTAAAAACTGATTGAATGCGTGTCAGATTCACGCACTTATGGTTCCGTAAAAATTTAAAGTCATCACAAAATTGGTTTGATCTTTTGGAGGTTTTTCGCCTATCAGTGATTTTCGGACTTTTTCCATTGCGTACATACAAGGGCTTTCTTTTTGCCAAATTTCATAATCCTATATTGACTGAAGTTAAGTTAAGACTCTTATTCTTACGGTTTTTGTACAAAAATAAACATTCAAAAGTGATATTAGTGAAGATGAAGTACCAAATATCACATACGACATGCTTGTCTTAATATATAAAAGAAGAAACTGACTGACTGACATATCAACGCACAGCCCAAACCACTGGGACTAGAGATTCGAAATTTGGCATGTAGGTTTCTTATAAGGTCTAAGGGTGCACTAAGAAAGGATTTTTCAAAATTCCTTTCCTGAGGGGATGAAAAGGGGGTTCAAAGTTTGTATGGGGAAACAAGATTAGTTCGACTATTTTATTCGAAACTTCACAGAAGTACTCCTAATGATAAATGAGTAAACACATGTTTCAGGTTTTTTGAGAATTCAACCCCTAAAAGGGGGGCAAGGGGTAACAAAGTCTGAAAATCAACATGGGTGTTGTTTCTATGGTTTATCGGGTCGCTGGTAATGAAAACAACAACGGTTTTAAAATCCGATGTGGCACACGTAAAATACCATCTCCCTGGATGGGGTTGAAATGTCTAAATATATCAACATGGGTGTCGTTTTTAGGGTTTTGCCCAAACCACTAGACCTAGAGACTTGAAATTTTGCACATAGATACCTTATACAATGTAGGCATCCACTAAGGAATGATTTTTGGGAAATCCCACGGGGACGGGAAAAATCGGGATTTATATATTCGATTCCGAGTGACCCTATCTTAGTAACTATAATAATTAGACTCTTCAAATTTGATACACAAGTAGGTATTACATTAGTTAAAACATTAATTTCAGGATTTTTCAAAATTCCCACGGGATAAGGAAAAAACGGGATCTATATATTCAGTTCAACGGGATCCTATGAACTATAATTACTAGACTCTTCAAATTTGACATAGAAGTAGGTAATTATAATAGTAAAAAACTGTTTGAAGGATTTTCGGAATTTCCCACGGGATAAGGAAAAAACGAAATTTTTCATTTTACTGGTCGTAGAAAGCTGAAATTCGGCATGTAGATTGCTTAGGGAGTGTAGAGAAGCATTAAGAGAGGACTTTCCAAAATTCCCACGGGAACTGGAAAAAACGAGATTTTTCGTTTTACTGTCGTAGAAAGCTGAAATTCGGCATGTAGGTTGCTTGGAGAGTGTAGAGGAGCATTGAGAGAGGACTTTCCAAAATTCTTACGGGAACGGGAAAAACGGGATTTTTCTTTTTACTGGTCGTAGAAAGCTGAAATTCGGCATGTAGGTTGCTTGGGGAGTTTAGAGAAGCATTAAGAGAGGACTTTCCAAAATTCCCACGAGAACGGGAAAAAACGGGATTTTTCGTTTTACTGGTCATAGAAAGCTGAAATCTGGCAACTGGGTTCCTTGGGGTGTTTAGGGGAGCATTAAGAAAGCATTTCCCGAAATTCTTACGGGAACGGGAAAAACGGGATTTTGCCTTTTACTGGTTGTAGAAAGCTAAAATTTCAAAATTCATAAGTTTATACTGTAAGTAGGCCGCAAAGGGCTCTTTAACCGACTTAAAAAAAGAGAAGGAGGTTATGCATTCCATTTTATGTATTTTATTATGTAGGTATGTTCACCGATTTCTAGGTCAATTGTGGACCGATTTTAAAAATTATTTTTTTATTGGAAAGAATATAATATACTCCTGAGATTGTCCCATCGTCACCAAATCAGGATCTGATGACGGGATCTCAGGGAAATCGAGGGCAACCCTCAAATATTGTAGGCACGCATTACGTTTTTCATAAGTGTTTGCGTCTGGTAGACATCATCTCATGTTGATGAGCTGGTGATGGAAGGTAAAACTCCTTAAATGTTAGGAGTTATAGAAAGTTTCTTTAAATATCATATTATGCACGTATAGACCTTTAGTTGTATTCTTTCTGTCTATTCAGATGAGCTGATGATGGAAGGTATAACTCCTTAAAGGTTAGGTCACACAACACCTTAACAAGATACTATAATATGTATATAATATCAATGCTAAGTAGGTACACAGCGCTTCCAGTTACTCAAGTTTCCGTAGAAGGTAAGAAAACATTGAATTATACGTAATGCAGGACAGGGAAAAGTAATAATAGGTTTTATATTATTAACAAGCCCGGTTATTTTAGTGCCCGCTTCCGAATTAGTGAAAAACATTGTAAATAAAAAAATACTGTGAAGGACCGTATCTACCTGAAGTTTAGTCGGGCTTGCTTGCACGCTTGCTTGCACGCTTACTTGCACGCTTTCTTGCACGCTTGCTTGCTTGCGTGCATGCATACTTGCTTGCATCTTGCTTGCATGCTTGCTTGCATGCTTGCTTGCATGCTTGCATGCTTGCTTGCTTGCCTGTATGCTTGCTTGCTTGATAATTTGGTTCTTTGGAATACTCTTGGTACACGCGAGCGAAGCCGCGGGCAAAAGCTAGTTATATTATAATTCTAAACTAACCTCTTTTAGTGAGGACTTACGTACGGCCTTATTAGAAACCCTTGTTATAAGTTTCTGTTAGTTCAATCTTGCAATCTTTTTATGATTAAGAGGATTAGACGGAACATCTTAGAACATTGTGGTATTCGCTTAGCGTGTTAAAACGGATTTTATCTTAGAATTTTATGATCCCGTAACTGTCATTTTGAAATAAACTGAGGTAAGTATCAGTGGCGTGACGATGTAACAACTCGATTCCCACCGGGTTGCCCAAAGAGTAATATTTTCTATAGATATAAAAAGAAATGTCCTCACTGATGAACGCCCAGCCCAAACCCTTGGCCGTAGAAGGTTGAAATTTTGCATAGAGATTACCTTTATGATTTATGATGTACAGATGTAGGAAAGGAGCTTACTCGGAGCTTGACGGATTTGTAGAAATTCCCACGGGATAGGGAATAAACGGAATTTATATGTTTGATAAGTGACCCTATCTCAGTAACCATAATTACTACTCTTAGAATTTGGCCTGTAAGTGGGTGGGTAAACATAAAAGTGAAAAACTAATTTTAGAATAATAATTTTTATTTTTTCTTAGATACGGGGGAAAGGGGTCAAAAACTGACAAAATCGAATTAATGGCGCCCTCTACCACTACCACGGTTTGAAAAAAATTGCACAAATATATACTAACATAGGATAAGACTCACTTAAAAAAGTACGTAAGTACATAGATGTAAAATTTACTAATAAAATTTCCGTGTCATCAAGGGTTTTTTAAATTGTATAAGTACGACCAGCTTTTCCCTAAGTGCAATTTCAAGGTATGGTTGCTTAATTAGTAAGCACATCAATGAACATAACGCAACATATACAAGCTTATATTTACCTTGCGACGTTCGTATGTAAGGAAGTTGTCTTCAAATCAGGCAAGTCCAGTTTTATCCATCTCTAGTGATGCCTTGAAATTTTTTTGATGCAAATATGTAGTACAGCCAGCAGAAAGCTTGTATTGTATTTCATCAAAATTCATCTACCCGTTTTGACGTGAAACAAACACGCACACTCGCAAACATTCGCATTTATAATAATAAATAACACGCCTCGCGTATCACGCAATAGCAGGTTACTTTTAGATTTGAACGCTAATTCCGAATCGATTAATAGGCTAGACGTTGAAAAAAACTTGACAGACCAACCAGTTGCCTATAAAGGGGGTGTGCAGTACATAAGAGAGAAGGGGCGATCGGCACGTGTCTCGGATCAGCTGTTGGCCGGGGTCGATGCCCTCGCGAACGAAACAAGAGTCAATGCACTGGACGGCCTCTGGGAGCTGAGTACTAGAGTTATCAAGTCTCAACGATGCCTCGGCGCTTAGAGATCGCTACTGAAAAGTTCAGTAGAGGCGAGTGAAATGTGTCACTTGGTTGAAAAGAGTGATTATTATTTATTTTCAGCTTTCAAGGTATAATCAGGGCGAGTTTAGAAAGGGATTGGAGTTGACAGTAATTCTATATGCTTACGTCAAAATATGTATGAAATGACAGTTCTGACAGTCCCGTTCTTATTGCGGTTTGATAATATATATACAGGGTGGGCCAGGAATTAGTTTACTTTTAAATTCGATTTTTTGCGCAAACTCAAATAGCAGGAGGGCTGCACGGAGAAGGTTAACAATAGCTTATTTCATGGAAATTTAGTTGCTATTAATCGTTTTACTGTACCTCAGCGCGCTTTCTGTACAAAACATATTTATTTAAAGAGTGGATAACCCCATTATTGAGAGGCACTTGTTTCGGGTGGAGTACGGTTTACATGATTTAAATCAGTGTCCGAGCCCAGTTTTGATTTAGAAATGGGTGAAGAAGTAAGAATAGATAGTAATAACACTAAATTTGAATCAAACCTTAGGCCCATGGATTACATGGAGCAAGGCAAACGTTCAGCAAGTTTCCGCTTCAGTTCAATGGGATCCAGATCTGTCGACGCGCAAACGTTCGGCTGAATAAGGAATATCTTGCACATCATTGCGCTGTATTTTGAAATTGGATGTAAAATGACATCTATCAAAGTCCTAATTAGTGCAGGAATTAAAGCCTAATGATTTCAATTTACGCAAATCGACTGTTGAAGTTATGTTGGATCGCTTAGGCAACTTTCATAACATCTTGTTCTCCGACGAAGCCCACTTACATCTTAATAGGCACGTTAATAACAGAATTGCAAGTTTTAGGGCAGCTAAAAGCCCACAGCAAAACATCAAAGGCCACATCTTTCTCCTAAGATAACGTTACGGGTGACAATTTCTACTCGAAGCATCTAAAGAAAAGACTGTAGAAAAGAATTAAAAACCGTAGCGGCCGTAAGGTCACTGTTAACTCTACTGGGTATGTGAGAATATTAAGGGAGTTCCTGGCATTACAGGTACAAGAATTTACTGGCTACAATCAAAACACGTGGTTGATGCAAGACGGAGCCATTTGCCATATCTCTAACAAGTCTCTACCGGTAGTCAAAGAATTGTTCCCTGGTAAACTGATTTATAAGGGAGGGGGCATCCCGTGGCCCTCCAGGAGTCCCGATTTGAGGCGTGCAGATTTCTTCTAATGGGGATATTTGAAGCATTGTGTTAACACTAATAAACCAATATCACTGCTTCAATCAAGAGCAAACATGAGAGAAAAAATGTCTGCAATCTCACGCCCCCTTTGTCGAAGAGTCTTCAAAAAAATCAAATGCATTTACAATAATGTGTAAATCGAAATAGAGGTCATGTAAATGATGTTATATTTAAAAAAAAATCCTGTTTATTGTCATTTCAATACCAAAAAAAAATTTTGAACAACTTTAATAGTTTAATTTTTATAAAATATTTAAAAGTTAACAAATTCATGGCCCACCCTGTATCACTCATTTAGCTCATCTGATTAATTACGTACAGTCAAGGGCAAAAATATGTATATACTTTAGTACCTTGTCACTTTAACCGCTGTGACAGTTCATATATGGCAGTTCAAATAAGACGAAAATAGACAAGGTACTAAAGTGTATACATATTTTTGCCCTTGACTGTACGGTCGGCCAAGAAAGTAGTCTACCAGTTTTTGACAAAAGTTTCTGTAAGATAGAAATATCGCTAAGGTTGACATTTCTAACTGAGTGAAGTCTTTAGTCACTATCATCATGGTATTGCAAGGGAACTACCTACTGTATCATGACCATGACGTGCAAATGAACTTCAACCGTAGGGTGGTAGATCGTATTTTTGGCCGCCTGTACTCTCAACTATTTACAGATTGACAAACTAATCTGTGAATTGAAAATGTTTTTACGACGTTCGCATGAAGTGTAGTGTGAAAAACTTAAGAAAAGAACCTGTTTTTAACCCCCGACACAAAAAGAGTGGTGTTATAAGTTTGACCGCTATGTGTGTGTGTCTGTCTGTGGCATCATAGCTCTTAAACGGATGAACCGATTTGAATACGGTTTTTTTTATTAGAAAGCAGGTTTATTGGCGATGGTTCTTAGATATGTTTCATCAAAATCGGTTCAGCCGTTTCAAAGTTATCAGCTCTTTTGTTAGCTGCGGAAGGGATCTTAGGCGCACAATAGGCATTTACTTTATGTTCAAACATACGTGTGACATAATTGCGTTGGGGTTTTTAAAATTTTTAATTTATAGTTATATGTAGTAGTGCATAGAATTGATATGGAGCTTTAGTCATTATTCAACTTGGAACGTCAATTTGTTTATACGGACACGTTACTGCTTCATACAATAGGTCATTTACTTACGTTTTTCATTATTATTGCTTGGTCGGATGACGTTCGCTTGCTAAACATTTTAATTAGTCGGGCAAACTAAGACCCAAATCTCGGATTTAGCGAGTCGCGCCGCAACCGTTCATTTAATTTCTTTGTTACTAGAACGAATGAGTTAAAAGATATACCTGCTGACACATTTGGATCCGAAAAGAGTTTTTTATAAGGACGCCACTCGAGAACCTTTCGGCCCCATCGGCCGTCAGTTCTACGGGCAATGTGCCCTGCCCACTGCCACTTAAGTCTAGCGATTCTTCGAGCTATGTCCGTGACTTTAGTTCTTGCGCGGATTTCATCATTTCTAATGCGATCCCGCAGAGAAACTCCAAGCATAGCCCTCTCCATCGCCCTCTGAGTGACCTTGAGCTTCCTTATAAGACCCATCGTCAGCATCCAATACTGGAGAGCAAATATTCGTATTTTTCATACAAAGATCTGTCCCGACTGGGAATCGAAACAGGGACCTCAAGCTTCGTAGTCATGGTGTCTAACCACTAGGCTCGGTCATGCCATAAGAATTTCAATTATCAGGTCGTCCATTTCGGGTCGACAAATAAGACCCCGACCTTCCGATGAAACAAGGAAACAAACAAATCATGGTTCGGGAATCGTGTTGAAAATAGATCAGCGCACGCGGTCACGGCGAAGAAATCGTTGGGTCACCATTACAATGTGTTACAGGTACGAGTCAGTGACACACAGATCAACAAACTGCGCTGAATCAGAGCCGCTGCGCGAGCGTTGATCCTGGCACCAAGTTAGACTTTAAAACAAGCGATGATTGGCAAGAATGTCGCTAATCTATAAGGAAAAACCGGCCAAGTACGAGTCGGACTCGCGCACCGAGGGTCCCGTACTAATTTTTAGGTATGGCAAAATATACGACGTAAACAGCCGTAACTATTAATAATCCAGTTTTAGCAGAATCCTGCTTTTAACTAAAATGTACGCAGTGTGAGATCATTTTATATTGGTTAATCAGGACCCTCCTTAATATTTAATACATTCATATTTTTATTATTTGTTGTTGTACCGGCCACAGTAAAACATAATCGGTGAAAATTTCAAGTGTCTAGTTAACGCCATTATAAAGATAAGAGTTAAAAACGCTGAAAAAACACATTTCTTGTATGATGACCCCCTTTAATTTTAACTAGGAGTCGAAGTGGTCGCCATGGCCGAAATCGGTCGGATCATATCATCATCAATTTTTTATTTTTTTTATTTTTAATATTTGTTGTTTTATAGCGGCAAATGTTGGAATCAAAACTACCGTGAGACAGACATAAAATAATTAGGTACTAAAATAAGATAATGGGTTAACTTAATTTCACGGTTGGCTTTCCTCGGGCATACCTCGATACGTGAGCTGTCTTTTATTTTAGTAATTGATGTGTCACCGTAACTCCTTTCGGAATCGATGCCACTTTTTTCGGCAAAGCAAAAGAGAGCTGCCTCTTTTGCTATTTGTGAGCGCACGTTTTGTTTTCATAGGTTTTAGTAAATTATGGTCCTCTCCTCACCTTACATAAGTCCTCACGAATCACTTCACTTCATGAATCGTGAAATTTTCTAAGCGCAAATCTAAACGGCTGACCCAATTTCGCTAATTCTTTTTTTATAATATTCCTTGAAGTACGAGGATGGTTCTTTCTTATGCAGAGAAAAATTCAAAAAATGGCCAGAAAAAGCTTTGATCAATTATAACTGTAGATCCACAGTCGCGCGCCCGAAAATGTCCGAGCCAAATGAGCGCCACTTTGATAAAAGTGGCCTTCTTTTTTCTCAGTACGTTGCGTGAAATTGTCAAGTTTAACTGTCAAGTGTCAACCGAAATTCGACTGTAATGAAGTAAAGACTAGGTTCAAATTTCTGTGTAGGTGATGATTTTAATTGTTATGCAAACTAATAAAAAAGTTCGGACATTTTTTGAAGGGGATTTTGTTCGGCAATGTGTATCTTCAGTTATAATTGATCAAAGAGAAAAAGTCTAAAAACAACACTTCTCTATATTCCCATCCAAAATATTCGTAATAATACTTAAAAGTCAATTTGAACTTTAATACCATACCAAAAAGTTTAAGTTTTAGTGGAGGGGTTCGTCTTCTTTTATTCTTATTTTCCTTACATAGTTTTTTTTCAATCCCGCAAGCGTGCGGGATCCCGCATGGGTAATCCCGCATTTCTGATCCCGCAAAAAAGGTGCGGGATCCCGCGTTTGCGGGATTGGATTCCCTAATCCCAACGAGTACTAATATTATAAACGCGAGAGTAACTCTGTTTGTCACCTTTTCACGCTTAAACCGCTGGACTGATTTAGATGAAATTTGGTATGGAGTATTTGAGATCTTGTGAAGGACGTAGGACATATGTTACCCTAGAAGATTACATAGTTTGCGCGGGATAGGATGGAGCGATAACTAATTCTTTGCCGAAGTCGCGGGGAATAGCTAGTCTGTATATCTGAATCAACCAATCACATAGTCATCAAATGTATAAGAAATTGAGACAATGACAATGTTTGTGTCATCTACATCGCCATTCAAACTAGGTAGGTATCTAAACTATTTAATCTAAGTCGGCTGAAACATTTGATTCATCAAAAAGATGATTCACTTTAGAATGCGAATTAGAAACGCGTAGATGCATTTTCAAAGTATCGTCGCATCAAGGGATCGCCAATGCGGATCAAACTATTTCCAAATATCCCCACCCATAGTATAATCGTTTATTATTATTGACAATGGATTTAAAACTTGTATGTGTTTGCTTACATGTAGAAACGACTTTTTAGTAAAAGGTAACTCTTTTTCTATTATTTCCACAACTCTCGTCACTGCCACTTAGAAGCGGCTTAGAATTAAGCTCCAATTGCTTCAAACTCACAGACAGCGGAGGCGTGGCGGTGACGGTTGTAATGTAATATTCTAAATTGTATGAACGGTTGTGCAGTACCGTACCGCGGACTCGTTCATACAAGTTAGAAGATTACAGCCGTCACCGCCACCGCACCTCAACGCCTCCGCTGTCTGTGCGTACTGCGTTTGGAGCTTTAAGCTGCGTTTCGATTTCGCGCGACCGCCGCCCGCACGAACATTGTTCGACCGCGACAAACCTGTGTTTTGGCATGTTTCCTGGCGCGGTGGGACGGTATCCAATGTGCGGCTGCCGCACAAGCCAATGTTCGATGATTTGCCGCGCGAGCGCGAAGTCGATACGCAGCTATGGCCTTTGATTGGGGGCTTGATGGAAGCGAAATCACGGTCGCTTCCTTTGTGTAGCGAAGGTTAGTCATGCAAACTATATGGGTAACTTTCGTTGCACAAGGTAATCGATTGGGTTTTGTTTTGTTCAGATCCCTTGATTGTGTGCAGATTTTTTTGGAAGCGACGCAATGAGATCCTTGGCCCCAATAATCTTTAACACCAAAATTATGATTAATTAAGAGCAATAAAAAGTTTTTTTTTTAGATAAATTGAAGTGCCGATGGTTGTAATACAAAATACTTCTTGCTGCTATCTCAAGTTACCGGTTGGATAGAAATATATGTATACTCAACAGTATTATCATATCAAACAGATTAATCGCAACCGCAGATACTCAGGCGGGAAACGATTAGCACTCCACACGAGAAAGTTCCACCCCGGACTTTTTGCTGGGCCCGTGGCGCATGCGCGCAAACTATGCGCTTGATTAAATCCTACCATGACTTTGTCAAGCGTAACTAGAGCTGGGCATTAAGGGCCAGTACAAACGGCAAGTTTTTGTAAAAATGGAAATGGATTGGACTTCAATAAGGTAAATAGACGATCTAGTGTCGCGTGTGCTATATATGCTAGGTAACCAGAGGGCGACAAGCGTGTCGGCCGCGAAATGAACAGATAACTTGTCGCCGCACGGTCGGTCGCGCATATTTGTGGCATATGTAGCTCTCAAGAGTAAAAGCATCACGTGTATTGATGATTCATGAGACCTTTAGTCAAGCCATGGCGGAGCGCATCAGGTCGCCCTTCGTTTTCTCTGTTCATTACGCGTGCTGGTCAGGTAATTACTGGGCAACGAGCGCTTCGCCCGCGCAATGAACAGTATGGCCGGGCTTTTACTGGAATTTCCTGAGATTTGCGTATCAAAAGGCTAGACTTAATTAGGGCCTACGCTAGCTGACGCGGATTACCCGGAACCGACACCAGTCTAATAAGAAATTGTATGAACAGCGCTTAACTGGCGCGGGCGCGTGCGACGGATTTTAGGTAGGTTTTTTACGGAGCGGGACCCGCGAGCGTGTGCACGCGGCGGGCGTCCGCGTCAGCTAGCGTAGGCCCTTAAAGTTAGCAAAGGCCAAAGGACTAACAAATAAAAGTCATTGCTACAGGTTCTCAGAAGTCGCTGTTTAATTTGTAGCTGTTGTCAGTCTTGGTTTATGCGTCATACACAGCTGGTTGCCGGCGCAGCGCGTGTAAATATTGTTCTGTATCTCCTGAATAAACAAAAGTCAATCGCCAGGGAGTTCTACTCTACTTCCGCATATCGTCTTCAAGCTAAGCTCGCTCAAGAAACGTAAGCTGCATAAATAGGTATTCGTCGCGGTATACACTCATACTTACCCAAGAGTAAGCTTTAAAAAATAATTAAAAATAAATATCACGGGACAATTCACACCAATTGACCTAGTCCCAAAGTAAGCTAAGCATTGCTTGTGTTATGGGTACTAGGCAACGGATAAACATACTTATATAGATAGATACATACTTAAATATATATTAAACACCCAAGACCCGAGAACAAACATTCGTATTTTTCATACAAATATCTGCCCCGACACGGGAATCGAACCCGGGACCTCAAGCTTCGTAGTCATGTTCTCTAACCACTAGGCCATCTGGTCGTCTAAAATATTCGATTATTATATTGGTGCTTTAGAAGCAAGTGACAGTGTCACCGTGATACAGACGTTTGAAATTTAACCTTATGGCCAGACTATGCTCCTCACACTACTCCTAGCTTTGCTCATCACGCTTTCACGACATTGACCTTACGTGCAACGCATTGTTCTTCTCACTCTGGAGCCCTTTTCTAACAGTGGCGTACAATAAGACAATTCCAGGATTTCCAGGGCAGGCAGCCAGCAGCAGTTGTGCCTGCCACAGTTCACTATCCTTTCACTCGCACGCAAAAACCGACAAAAAAGGGATCACAGAGTAAGCAAGACGTGTGACATGGCATGACGCCCAACATAGTAACACGACGTCTCTGCCTCCATCCCTTCTGTTCTTGAACAAGCTAGTTATTTCATCAGTCTTTTTCTTCGCTCCCTACTTCCTTTCACAGAGTCTTGTCTTGAAGTATTGATACTTCAACCGCTATCATATCCTGCCAATTCCCTATATCTCTCATACTTTTGATGACAAACAAGAATGCCATGCTGGTATGTCCATGAGTCGACTTCGGCTAGTTATTTATAACCAGCCCTAATGCAGCATTTCTGACCAGATACCCAGACATACCCAGTGCCAGCCAACCAGCCAGTCAGAACCCTCATTCGGTTCGATTTCCTCTTTAATACTAAGCTCTAAAGCTTAAACCTACTTTATTGACGTAGCGTGTCCAAAGTAGCTCGTTGTATTATTTATCGCATGCTCGCTATTCTTATCGAAATGAAGTATGAAGTTTATCTTCGGCTTTCAAGCACTATCTTGGGTATGTATTACAATACCGAAGTACGAAAGACCGAATGTATTAAAACATCGAATGGGTCAAAAGACCGACACGATTTTTTTCTGAAACCGTTTTTTTTTAAGATAGTTATAAAACAAACCTAAGCTAACCTAATGGGTTCTGTATGATGCCGTTTTAATAAATTCTGAGAAGATTACGGTTTCAGAAAAAAATCGTGTCGGTCTTTTGACCAATTCGATGTTTTAATACATTCGGTCTTTCGTACTTCGGTATTGTAATACATACCCCTGGCACTAGTATCGTGAGGTCCGTTTGACAACTTTAACATTGTGTCACGTTTGGGATTTGGCCTGTAACTAAACGAGCCAATCGCAAGCAAGACTAACGTCAAACGGACGTGTACCACGATACTAACGCCATCTCGCGATATTGTACCTGTCAGAAAACTTTCAATAATCCAATTGTACCTCTCTACAGTGTTTACCTGTGGCTGGTATGGGAAGTTGATTCACCCTTATAACTAAATGACCAAATCGCAAGCAAGACTAACGTCAAACGGACACTACGATACTAACGCCATCTCGCGATATGCCACCTGTCATTCACTGAAGTAATATCCTGCAATTTCTTGAAGGGCAGTTAAGAGGCTGACAACACCTAATTTTGTTGAAATTGATGTCATTTAAACAGTTTTTTAAGAAAAACTGTTTGTTCTAGCACATCAAAAAATTATATGTTAATAATTCATCATATTTCAAAGACCGTGGACGGACTCGATACATAATTGGACGAAATCGGCTCGATAGAAAATAATTGCAAAGATAGGTCTTAAAATCATCATTAAACGGTTCTATGTCTTTATTTTTTTGGCCTATGCATCTGCAATTAAAAACATGAAGTGAACATATTCATACCTAAACCGCTAACGAGTCATATTTCACAAATAATCCACAGTTTTTTTTTAATTCAATATTTGCCCGATAAATTTCAATATACCCGGCTGCCCAGTCATAGCGGCATCTCGTTTACTCCGATACAAATAGACAGTGTGCGCCGACGTTGGTGTTGACAGCGTCTTAAGTTACGTAAACAAAACATAAGTTAGTTGTTTTTTATGCGCCCATACACAATTGTAGAACGTTAGCTCTCATCTCGTACAAAATAATGCACATCGAAGAATTTAAAAGATAATTGAATGTATATATATTGCATTATCGGATCCTAAGTGAGTTTGTCTTTAACATAACATGCCTTTTACACATCTTTAAAAGCTACAAGATCTAAGCAATCGCAAGTAAGGCGTTGGTAAGTATGAGTTTATCTCTGAATAGATGCTGTTTGTATACTCTGTATGCTGTGTGTGTTGTAACTCAAAATAAACCCTACAGCTTCCGATACAAAACTGTTAGTAAAATTCATTATTTTCGCACATACAACATTGTTAAAGCGTGCTAGCGATTCGAACGCGCTTGCATCTCTTGTAACTGCAAAAAGGTGCAGTCGTAAAATAGTTCATAAAATTTCAATATCTCGCACTTCGTAGTAAAATAAGATAATGGTTCGGTATCTATAATATGGACGTTTCCGTCGATAATGCTAGGTAGCTTTTCAAATATGTTGAAAATTTATCTATGTAGGTATATATAACTATGAGTTATAAAAAGCACATTTATACTTAAAAACACACCGCACCCCACACAGCGGAGGGTTAAGGGAAACAAGAAGTAGATATACGAAACTGTAACGTGACTAACTGATAGACTATACTTCGTTTTTTTAGCATTAGAAATAAGGTAAACAATCTTGACGAGTCTATTTATTGAAAAACGATTTTAAAAAAATAGTAACTATTACGTATGAAACTAAAAGAGTGTAAATGACCATATTTCCTTTCAAATTAGCTGTGGTTTATTCTTCAAAAGTATTTTTCAATAAAAAGACACGTCAAGATTGCTTTCCTTCTTTCTAATGCTAAAAAAACGAAGTATAGGAACAGCTTAAACTCCCAGAGCTTGTCTTCAAATTTGGCAGACATATACCTTGAGTATTAAAGAGAACTACTAAGATTTTTTTCGTGTTTCTTTATACGTACAGCCCGCAGCTAGAACCTGCCGTATATCGGTGTCAGAATTGGCATATTTGGCATGTGGGTCAGACCGGGCGATGACATTGGCCGTCGGATGTAAACGCATGCGTCACTGTTATTGGTCGCATTGAATGCTCAGCTTACACGAACTTAGTAGCTTAAGTCAATGGACCGAGCGTTAATATAATGTAAGAAAGAAAAGTACAAGCTACTGCTTCTAATATTTGATATTCTCTTTGTATTTAACGTCCAATTTTTTAATGGTCGCTTAACGCTTTATGGTAAAGAAACGTTTAGTTGATAGGTGCGTTTAACACCCATGCAACATTGACATGAATGGAAACACGCGAGTACAAAGGTATAATTGTACAGTCGAAGGCATAAATATCTATACAGCCATCCATCGCGTCAAATAGATGTAAACACCAACCTTATGGTTAGCGGCATAGTGTTGTATAGGTATTTTTGATGCCTCGGTAACGTACATACCATGTGCTTTAGGGAACTACTGATGTGAAGGAATAAGTGGTCCTGTAAAATACTTATTCATGAATTAAACAATTTCATCATCTTCTTCTTCTTCCTGTAATCGTCTAATATATAAAAATTTCGTGTCACGGTGTTTGTTATCGAACTCCTCCGAAACGGCTTGACCGATTTTTACGAAACTTTTTTCTCTATACTCGATAGGTCTGAGAATAGGTTATACCCCTATTCTTCGCGGACGGAGACGCGGGCAACAGCTAGTTATTATTATTATCATGAGAGGGAGGCAAACAAGCAAGAGCGTCATCTGATGGAAAATGATCAGTCACTGATCTGTTGCCGGCCTTTAAAGGAAGTATAAATAAACGCTTGAAAAAGCCCCGATGTCATAGTATTTATAAAACTATTAACATTATATTTGGAGGAACTTATGACTCATTAATAACCCGACAAGGTTGACAGCGACATCTACGGCATAGGTACACAAACATGGGCAAAACAACTGTCAGCAAAAATATAGCAAGGAATCCTTAGCAAACTCGTATCTTTGAAACTGAGGGCATAAGTTACGTACTAATCTTACTAAGTGCGAATGTTTGTGAATAATAAATAATAATAATAACAACAGACAACAATAACAGAGTGATCATTTTCCATCAGATAACCCGCTTGCTTGTTTTCCTCCATCTCATAAAAAAATAAAACAGTTCTGTATTGTATGCGTCTGCGCGTGTGCTTGTTACTCCATGGCGTTATTTTTTTTTATTATTATGAGAGTGAGGCAAACAAGCAAGTGGGTCATCTGATGGTAAATGATCACCACCGCCCATAAATATCAACAACTCAAAGAACTGAAACAATTACTTTGCTCACCCGCGACCAAAGCAAACCAAAGCGGGTGAGCAAAGTAATTGTTTCAGTTCATTGATACTGACCTCCGCAAAGTAATGCCTGATTCAATAAATTAACACAAAGAGTCACTAATTTGTTGCCGGATAGTATTAGCTGGCTGTTGGAATAACACATTCAAGGATACTTTTTATCCCGATATTTCCTCGGGATAAATTCCAACAGCTACGATAAGAGACATGAAATATGGCGCGGGTGATTTTGTGAGACAATTTTTTTTTTTTGGGAATGCCCACGGGAATTGTTGCGAAATCCCGGAATATCAATTCAACTGCTAGACCTAACGGTTTACGCATGTGGAGTCGCGGGTCAATGCTAGTATTATGCATATTAAAGTTTGCCTGTTTGCTCAAACGGCTCAACGGATTTGATAGAAATTTGGCATAAAACAGTTTACAACTTGTTGTTTGTATGTAGGGTAAGTAATAATTTATAAAAGTACTGAACCAATTCTTATTTTTATTTTTTTTTAATTAATAGAAAGCTGCACTATCCCTGATTAAATTAAGCTACTTCTCCGGAAAAGCGCAAGCAAGCAAGTTTCAGGCAGGACACAAGACAAAGTTGTGGGTAACAGCTAGCGTTTAGGTTCATTTCGTCTTCATTCCTATTTCGTCCACATTTCCATTTCGTCCACATTCCCATTTCGTCAACATTCCCGTTTCGTCCACATTCCCATTTCGTCCACATTCCCACTTAGTCAACATTCCTAGCCTATTTTAATGCGGTTTTCGCTATCACTTAGCTTAATTCTCAGGGAATATTTTAATTATTTTTGTGATTAAGGTATTCATGTTAAGAAAAATACTTGCTAAGCACGGTGCGGGTCAATTACTATTCAGATACACTACCAATTTCGTTACTATTTTGTTACGAAATGGGATTGCGGAAGAAATGGGATTGCGGACGAAATGGGAATGTGGACGAAACGGGAATGTGGACGAAACGGGAATGTTGACGAAATGGGAAGTGGACGAAACGGGAATTGATTGCGGACGAAATGGGATTGCTGACGAAGTGGGACTGTGGACGAAATGAACCTAAACGACAGCTAGTAGTAGAGATAAATTCTTACATAAATAGTTATATAGGTCAGTTGATCGGCAAATTCAAGGAATGCAAGGAATGCCGTAACGGAACTACATACTTTTATACCCATTCAATTTCAGCTGTCATGTAGGTAAATGTGCATGTTATTATGTGACACTGCCCTATCAGTTATGTCCTGATGTCAATATCTACTTCACCTGCCTGTTTGTTTGTCTGTTATGTCTTCACACTTAAACTGCTGAACTGATTTAAATTAAATTTGACAAAGAATCTGCAAAGACTTTATTATCGCTATCCTCGGAAACTAAAATCTTCATACCAAATTTCATCTAAATATCTGTTATTGATTCCCCATACAAACTTCCACATCCCCTTTCACTCCATTAAAGGTTGATTTCTGGGATAAAAAACTATTGTGTGTCCTTTCCATAGACTCAAACTATCTCTATACCAAATTTCATCTAAATAGGTTCAGTGGTTTGAGAATGAAGTGGCAACAGATAGACACTTTTGCATTTATAATATCCTCGTGAGCCCTTGCATACTTTATAAAGAACAAATTCATAGTAAGAAAAACTGCCGGACATACTTTATAAAGCGCAAATTGATCAAAAATTTATTTTTTTGCTCTATTTTTTTCGAGGCTTAAGTGCACCTGTGTGACTATGCCAGCCTCGTTGGGAGACTCAATGGCCAAATTCATCAAACACTGCTCCTGCTACGTCCAGATTCTCTGGCTGCAAAAGAATGTTTGATGAACTTGTACATATATTTATACTGCATCTTGCAACACCGGACAACTCAAAATAACATTCACTGCTGCTGTAGACTGAAAAGGTCTACATCATTTAAATAAAATCGTTCAATAATGAATCATAAATTTGTTGAAATAGTTTCCAAAAGAACAATACTGGTGACTGAAATATTGCTGTGGACAGGCCCTAAGCAATTAACTAAAATATTGTTAGGCCAAATTGAGGCATTTTATCAAACAATTTTATCTGTTATGTAAACATGATTGTATGGTGTCCATAGAGGAATTTACCCATAGAGTGAAAATGTCATATCATCATCATCATCCCAGCCTATATACATCCCACTGCAGGGCACAGGCCTCCTCTCAGAATGCGAGGGCTTTGGTCATAGTTCCCACGCGGGCCCAGTGCGGATTGGGAACTTCACATGCACCATTGAACCGTAAAGCTCATGGTACATTACAAATGTTATTTCGCACATAAATTCCGAAAAACTCAGAGGTGCGATGCAAGCCCGGACTCAAACCCACAACCTTCTGCTTGAGAGATCATAGGTGAAACCGCTAGGCCACCACGGCTTGTCATATAATAACAGGTAATTAATGAACTGAAACAATTACTTTTTTTTGTCTGCATCCAACATAAAGCTCATGCAGGACACTACAGGTGGGCAAGCAGATACTATAGCTTATGTTATTGTAATTAAAGCTATGGTAGCCCAATGTCCTTCTCTGGGACATAGACTAGATAATAGCTTATATTCTTTACAACCTGATTGACTTATTATCAGTGATTGATCGGAACTCTGGGAGCTAAACTTTAACAAAACTTGTAAAGCTGACATTAAGGAGAATTTACAACCAAGAAATATAAGAACACAGCAGCTATAAATATTCTCGGTGAGAGAGGGTCCCCTTGTCTGACGCCTCTACAAATGTTTATTTCAGGGCCTTGTCTCTCCAACTTTACGCCGCGACTTTTGCTTTTGCTATAGATGTCTTTTATGAGGTCTATGGCCTCTGATGGTACCTCACACTCATGTAGTGATTTCCACATACTATCATGGGATATAGAGTCAAAGGCTTTTGCATAGTCAATAAACGCCAGGTAGAGTGGTCTATTGCGCTCCATATATTTCTCGATTATCAAGTTTAAAGTATGGATGTGATCTGTTGTGGAGAAGTCTCTCCTGAAGCCAGCTTGTTCGGGGGGTTGAAATTTCTCTGTGAACATTGCCAAGCGATCTTCAAGACATGAAGCAAATAGTTTGTACATGTTAGGTTTTAAGCTTATTGGTCGGTAGTTTCCAATATTGGCGGGGTTTAACTAAACAGGAAACCAACCCTGATCATATCAAATGTCTTATTGCACGAAGAAATTATTTGACTCAAAAGAAATCTTTAACAAAAGAAGAAAAATGCGAACGTACCTACATTTATAAGAATATCTACAAAATAATGAAACGAGAACGCATGGAACACAGAATAAAGGTAATCCAAAGACACCTTGAGTCCACAGGCAGCTTAAAGAAAGGTATTAAAAATCTAAATACTACCAAACAATGGATACCTTACTTAAAAGATGATAATACTGATGAGAAAATATTATCAAGATCAAAAATAATAGAAAAAGCAACATCATTTTATAAAAACCTATATTCGGCAAAAGGAATTAGTCCAGAAATTGAACCAATCACCCATAACTCTACTACTCTGGCTAGATTCTCTACACATGAGTTAATAAAGAAAATAGAATGTCTAAAAACTGACAAAAGCAGTGGACCAGATGGAATTTCAAATGAGATAATAAAAGTGGGTAAACACTTACTAGCACCCTGCCTAACAACTTTATTTTCTCAAACATGCTTTGAAATGTATGCGTTAATGTCACGAAATGAAGCCATGAAGTTTGTTGTTTATGGCTCCCTACATTACTTCTTGGCCTAGGCCATAAAAGTAAGTATGAAAAACCATTATTGTCCGCTGCTGTAACTTTTTAAATTTGCTTACTAACACTAAACTGACAAAGGAAAAATTACATACAGCCAACTTACGACATTAAAAAAAATCTATCTTCTTTTATTTCTATAAAACCGCCTAAACTACTGGTGATGGATGGATGGATGTATGGATGTATGGATGGATGTATGGATGTACGGATGGATGTATGGATGTATGGATGGATGTATGGATGGATGGATGGATGGATGTATGGATGTATGGATGGATGTATGGATGTATGGATGGATGTATGGATGGATGGATGTATGGATGGATGTATAGATGTATGGATGGATGTATGGATGGATGGATGGATGTATGGATGGATGTATGGATGGATGTATGGATGGATGGATGGATGGATGTATGGATGGATGGATGTATGGATGTATGGATAGATGTATAGATGTATGGATGGATGTATGGATGGATGGATGTATGGATGGATGTATGGATGGATGGATGTATGGATGGATGGATAGATGGATGGATGGATGGATGTATAGATGGATGTATGGGTGGATGTATGGATGGATGTATGGGTAGATGTATGGATGGATGTATGGATGGATGTATGGATGGATGTATGGGTGGATGTATGGATGGATGGATGGATGGATGGATGGACGGATGGATGGTTGGATGCATGGATGATGATGATGTTGATGATGATGATGATGATGCATGTTTGAGAAAAGCTCTATACAATCCTCGGCCGGAAGAGGGATTGCTGGACTCGTTTTATCCGGCCTCGTCTACGACTCGGCCGTATACCCCAAATCTCGTCCATCAATCCCTTATTTCACGGCCTCTGCAGTAATGTACTATTAATAAAATTCTAGACGAAAGAGCAATACCGAAAGAGTGGGCAGAATCGGACATAATCTTACTCACCACACCATTATAAACTGGTAAAGATATAGCCATTAACAGAACATGTTTCCACTTAGCACTAATTGGTGTAACCAAATATTTGCAATCGAAACTGGATTTCGATTTGCGTTTCAGTTTCAGCCAAATACTGACACTTTATTCAAGGTTATTCTATATTTTTTGAACTTGATAGCCACACTATCAAAGCCAAAGCAAAGGCACTAAGAAAGTGAGTATCTATTCTGCTGAAACTGAACTGCAAATACAACACTGGACTCATTGAAACCAACACTGTTCCGTCGGACACTAGCTCTGATTCCAAAAACATAAAAAGCACATTACCAGCAGAAGTTCTTTACTGAACCAAAACAGAAGACTAGTACCAGGTGTTAGACCAACATCATTGTAATGGAACGCAATTTAAAAGTAATAATGTAAACGTCAAAGTGTGGCATGGCAACACTGACAACCCCTCTCACCTCTGACCTCCGACCCAGCCTGTTGTACTAATTTTGTATATCTTGTTAGTAAGCATTAATATTAAAATAAAGCCACTTGAAGACCCAAACCATCTTTTAATAAACATCAATACACAACATAACCATTGTGTAACTTTTAATAAACAACATAACCATTGTGTTGAGACCATTTTATGGCAAATATCATACTTTTTTAACTCCACCCTTGCAATTTCACGGGCATTTGTTTGAGCATTTCAACCGCCTCATTCATCTGAGGCTGTATTTGGGGCCATCCATAAATTACGTCACACATTTAGGGGGGGGAGGGGGCAAGCGATCTGTGACACTAGAACAAAATAATGGCGATTTTCATAGTATTAAGTGTGACAGGGGGGGGTCCAAATTAATCGAAATTGTTGTGACGTAATTTATGGATGGCCCATATTGTCTAATGCTTCTGATACTTGCCTTCGCTTTCAACACCACTTTCTGTCATAATCTTATAATAAGATGATAAGCAAACGTCAGAAGCGTTAAACAATGAACCTGATGGTCACATCTTTAACCTTTTGACTGGCAAGACTAAATAAAATACTCAATTCAAGAATCATCGCCAATCTTTAGTTCTAAAATTTTTGTACAAGAAGATAATGCAAAAAGAGGTAGTTACAGGGAGGCATTTGTTGGGATCATTGCCCTAGAAATGGGTGTAGATTTTCATGGGTTTTTCGGTTATACTATTAGAGGTCCTGTACGTCTACCATGTAACTGGAAATTGCATCAGAATCTTCTGCCATTTCTTAAAAAAGGTGACAGTTGGTAGATAAATAAAGCGGTTGAAACGCTTGAATAAACACCCTTATACATTTTCTTTAATTCTCACACAATTTTGATAGAGCATTTTGGTTGCAGAATTCTGTCTTTACTTATTATTTGTTCCGAAGTAAAACTAATAAGAAGTAGCTTATATACTTCCTGACATTTGATTATTAACCTCTTGTATGCCGAAAGTAAAAAAAACCTGCATTCTAGTCTTGTTTGTTTCAAATAGTACCAATGTTACAGATTTATAAAAAAATACAAAAAGATAGCCTTAAATCTGATGCGGATCTGTGTTCCGGCATACAAGAGGTTAATTATGTATGTCATGATTTTTCCATGCATAGTTAAAACATAGCACGTAAATTTAAAGTGTTTTGGATGATTCAAATTATTGTTTTTGAACATTTGAAATCCTTTTGTCACTTCCAAGGTAAAATTTGAAACAAAGAATACTACAAGCACAGATGGGTTTTGATTGCACACAAATAATCACAGATATGTAACTATACAAGGTAGAATCAATTAACTCAAACAAAACCAGGAAAAAAACATTTCCTGTTCTGATTTTTGTTTACTTATAAGTACTACTTTTTGCATGCATACCTATTTACTATAAATAGAAAATAGATACTAGTATTTTCTTATCCAAGATACTAGGAAACAAGATAAATGAGATAAAAAGTTCATACAGAACAATGAAATAAACAACAGTTAACCTGCTGAACTGTAAAGCCATGTTGAATAGAACACAAAGTGTAAAGGCATTATAAACGCCAAGTCATCGCCTATATCATCTCTAAAAATATGAAAAACACAGTCTATTACACAAAACTACGCAACGAATCGCTCATAACCTACAAAGAGGAATAATTGAGGAGTACAGTTAGCCGAGACGAACTTACCCACTGCCGCGAATTCATCGGGCGTGCGGCCGCCGGCCAGGAGCCAGCGGCACCAGTCGATCGTCTCCCACTCGTCGATAGCCTTACTGGGGTTCAGAAGAACGTCCAGCAGTGGACCCAAGTGCTGTGGAGATCCACTCGCACAGTCCGCGTGGATATATGCAGCTGCACCTCTCTTCCCCTTCTTCATCAACACTTGTGCCGTAGAACTCGACATTTTAACACTTAAATCCACCAGCACACAATGTACACATAAACCACCGTATTATTTCGGTCACTCACGGAAGAAACACCATTTCGAGTTTTACATAAGGCAATGAACTGTGCCCCGTAACGCTCTCGCTGTAGAACATGGTGCGGACACGTTGAGAGAGCACTACCGGTAGTGAGTCGCGGACGCGATAATTCAATAATGAATTAGCTTTATTAGATCCCGATAAAAATAACTCTAATTTATCACTCCGACTCGAAGAAGTAAGCACTACAGAAACAACTCAACTCGACCTTTCGTGTTTTTTTTTATTGTTACTGTATGGCAACATTGGAAACATTTTTCTAATGTTACCGTTGTTAAAAATGCCTCCTACCATGACTTTGTTTTCACCTTTCAGGCAAAAAAATACAAAATTTCATAATAAAACTAACACAATTTGTGACTCGATTAAAAAATATAAATTTAACTTTCAAAACTACAGTGTAGATTATGAGAACGTTTATACATTTAAGACGTTTTATCCAACAACCCGAACATCTCGACAAAACATTATATATGTGGCGTTTCGTAGCCAATCACAGAAAGCGCATGGCATGACGCATGAAATGAATGATTTTGCGCACATTGATACCTACCAAAGCAAATGTCGCTAAATTATTTATGTATTATATTTAGAAAAGTTAAAACTTACCGATGCAAAACTTTTTCATTTTACTGGCAACACTTGAGTAGTTTTTTTAGAATCTAAATACCTTAGACTAAGGATATGGCTAGACGCGTCATATTTAAGACGAAATATAACCATCGGTATTCTCTCTCGTTCTAAAAGAAAACATCATCTGCAAATAGAGACAGATATACGTTTGTCTGTATTGGCTTTCAATTCAATGAAGCCAGTTTACTATAGTGTTTTTATAAATCGATATATATATATCCTAGAGATGTGCTACTTTTATATCGATAAACTTTAGCTGTCAAAAATAATTATCGTGTCATAATTTGAAGGACCAAAATGGATTCGAAAAATTACTCACAAGCATACTATTCAGCATTTTAATGATTCTTTTTATACTCTTTTCCTTTAGTTCTAAAATTACGAAAAGCAGTTTGATATTGGAATGAGTAGTAGTAGTTGTAAGTTGTAAAATAAGAGTCTGCGAGTTTAAAAATAAGCATACAGAGGTACAATTTTTTTAACGAGACCATACTTAGGTCCCGATAAAGCGTATCAATCTTCAATCTAATATATAAAAATCTCGTGTCACGGTGTTTGTTATCGAACTCCTCCGAAACGGCTTTACCGATCTTTATGAAACTTTAGCTCTATATTCGACAGGTCTGAGAATAGGTCGTAGGCAATTTTTATACCCCTATTGTCCGCAGACGGAGCCGCGGGCAACAGCTAGTTATTTATATTTATTTGTATATTTATGTACGAGTAGTATAATGGATATAAGGGGAAAAGTAAAACGACAATTATGAAATAATAATTATGATTTTATTTTACGTAGTTTTATTATTTATTGACCACTAAATAAAACCATTTTTTTTATTTCTCAAAAAAACAGAATACATTTTTGATTATTTTTCTGCCAAACTTTCATAAATCAGGATCTTTAGGTAACCTGAGAACAATACACATCAACAATTAGCATTATATTAGCCATAATACAACTAAATTAGTTTTTCTTGTAGTGCTTCTCAGAGCCTATAAAAAGTTTAACTAAAATATATATTATTTTAAATAAAAGTGACAAAAGCTGAACCTGAAATACAATGATGATGACATACAATATCGATTTATTTAACCACATCCCTTTTATCAAATTTTACGTACATGAACTGTCACAACGGCCTGAACAGATGTTTTGTTGTTCATTATTTTAATAAATCTTTGGCCTGACGTGATCTTTATGACTTCACAATATTTAGAACGGGGACTGACCGCTTGGCTTCCTTGGTGACAGCTCGTGCTTGTGTCGGACCTACGAAATTTTGTGGCTGAAATAATGAGAAAACCTGTAGTATTCAGGTTTTAATAAACATAAAATTGTACGATATATAACATAATGTGCGGAGAAATCTTGACTGACAATGTCATAGCAAACAGTAGTAAAGTTATGGTAAAGTAAGGAAAGAGGTTGCAACTCTTAAGCAAATAGATCATATCACGTCATTCTCCCACACTGTAGTCTTCAAGATATCGAGGTGGGTTTCGAGTTCTGCTCGATCTTCTGAGAACTGGAGGTGAAGCTTCTACGCGTGGTGGAGTAGTGCTTGAAGCAGGGATCTCTTGCGTAGTAGCTGGAGCTTGTGCAGGAGAGTGAGAGTTTGTTGTTTGAGACTGCACAGGTGGACTAGAAGGGGCAGAGTTCGTTTGTACTTCTGCACGAATCGGTGAGCTTGGTGGGGTCATATATTCTTCGTCTATCATGGGCTCCGTCTCTAGGATTTCAAGTCTTTCGCCAGTATTCTCCCCCATAGGGGCGAGGTGTCGATTTGATACCGTTGTCTCTCGTCCATCTTGTAATCGGACAAACGAGTAGTCAGGGTTTGACTGTATTAGTTCGACCTCCTCTACCAAGGGTTGGTATTTGTTTTTACGATCAAATCTTTTCATTAGCACTTGACCTGAACTAGTGAGCCATGTTGGTATCGTATTTCCATTGGGCGATCGGCGAGTGTGCATGAACATCCTTTCGTGCGGAGTACAGTTCGTTGCAGTACACAGCAAAGAGCGAATCGAGTGCAGGGCCACTGACAAGTATTGTTCCCAGTGTTCAATCGGTGCATTATGAGTTCCACAAGCTAATTGTACTGCTTTCCATACGGTCGAATTCAATTTTTCGACCTGACCGTTACATTGTGGGTTGTATGCAGTGGTGTTGCTCGTAGCTACCCCTTTAGAATGGAGGTAATCTCTAAGATCAGCTGACAGAAATTGCGTGCCTCGGTCTGAATGAATGTATGCGGGCATGCCAAAGATCATGAACAGGCTGTTTAGATGCTTGATCACAGTTTTAGCACTCATGTCGCTGCACGGAAAGGCAAAAGGAAATCGTGAGTATTCGTCAATAACCGTGAGAATATATTTGTTGTTAGACTTTGATGGGAGAGGGCCTTTGAAATCTACGCTTAAGCGTTCAAATGCTGATGTCGCCTTTATAAGTTTTGGCGAGGGAGTTGGGTTGTTGAAATACCTCGGTTTGATCTCAGCGCACAGACGACAATTGCGAGTCATCGTCCTGACTTCGTCGATGGAGTAGGGGAGATTCTTACTCTTCAGCCAGTGGTACATTCTTGCCACTCCTGGATGGCAAAGTGATGCGTGAAGGGATTGGAGTTTAGATGTGGTATTCGTCGTGCAAGCACATATGCGCGATAGAGCATCAGCAGCTTTATTGTCCTTCCCGGGTCTGTATACTATGTCATAATTGTATGGCGCTAACTCGAGCCGCCACCTTTGGATTTTTTCGTTTTTGATTTTACTAGCGAGTTTGGCATTGAGCATAAATGAAACCGATCTTTGATCCGTTATAAGAGTAAAATGTTTGCCGATAAGGAAATGTCTCCACTTTTTCAGCGATTCTACGATGGCATACGCTTCTTTTTCGACGGCTGAATGATTGAGTTCACTGTGATTTAAGGTTCTTGAAAAGAAGGCCACAGGTCGTGAATCTTGGGCTAGTGTAGCAGCAATTGAGTGTTCGGATGCATCTGTTTCTACGGTGAAGGGCATATTATCATCAATAGCATGAACAGAAGACTTGGCGATTGTGGATTTTAAGCCTTCGAAGCAATCTTTAGCTTCTTCAGTCAGGGGAAAAGAGTCAGCATGAGCCAGAATATGGATTCTTTCGGAGAAGTTAGGGATCCATTTGGAGTAGTGGGCGAACATGCCTAATATCCTCCTCAGGGACGCTAGATCATTTGGCGGTGGCATTTTAAGAAGGGGCTGTAGTCGATCACTATCGGGCTTGATGACGTGGTCTTGTATTGTATATCCAAGTAAATTGATGGTGCCTTGGCTGAATTTGCTTTTAGTCTTGTTGAGCGTCAGACCATATTTGTCAGCCGCCCGTAAAAATCGATCCAAATTCATGTCGTGTTCTTGTTGGGTGTTGCCACAAACAGTTATATCATCGAGGTAAGCATATGTACCGGAGAGATCTTCTTTTCTGATAAGCCAATCGACGGTTCTTTGGAAACTGGCCACCCCGTTAGTTACGCCAAATGGAATGCGGCGAAATTGATACAAATTACCGCAAGCTTCAAAAGCTGTGAAAGGTTTCTCGTGGGTGAGGATGGGGACTTGATGATAGGCGCTTTGGAGATCGATGGTACTGAAGACCGCATACTTAGAGACCTTAGTTACCATTTCTTCAATGTTGGGTAGAGGGTATGCGTCTAGTTGAGTGTACTTATTGATGGTTTGGGAGTAGTCAATTACTAAACGCTTTTTGTGATTTGCGTTTTTAGTCACAAGTACTTGTGCCCTCCAGGGAGATTGGCTCTCTTCGATGATGCCGTCTTGTAGCAGTTTATTTACTTCATCCGCAATGAATGCCTGGTCCTCAGGGCTGTGTCTACGGGATCGAATTGCTATGGGCTTGCAGTCAGGAGAGACATTGGCGAAAAGTGGTACAGCAGGTACTGAGGCCTCTGCAACGCTGCACACTTTGAACGCATCTTTAGGGCCACCAAAGGCGAACTCCAGGGTTGAATGGAGCGCCAGCACATCATGGCCTATAATCAGGTCGGCGCAAAGGTTCTTCACTATCAATAAATTGATCGTTTCGTAACAGTGATCACCTAATTGTACGTTCTGACAGGTTGAACCACTGACTTGCGAAGTATGAGATAGGGAAGCCATCGAGACTGTCTGAGTACAAGGGCTTCGCTTCAGACGGCAAAGGTTGGCAAAGTCTTCATTGATGAAGCTAATTGAGCTCCCAGTATCAACTAGAGCTTGAGCTTTGATGCCTTTAATAACGGCAGGAATCATTGCCTTTCGGAGAGAGGCCGGCGCAGCAGCTATGATGGCAGAGCAATGTTCACATTCTTCTGGTGAGGTAATTGATGCACTAGTGTTGGGCTTTGATCGGCATACCTTGCTGAAGTGACCTTTCTTGTTACAGAATTTGCAGACCGTGTCTTTTGCCGGGCAGTTTCTTCTAGCATGCAGTGATCCACCACAGTACCAGCATTTGCGAGCGGAGGAAGAGTCAGTGACATTTGATGACGTAGCGGCAGTTGTAGCAGCAGTCTCAGTAGTAGCGGCATTGTTTCGCGTTACAGACGTTAAAGGCACGGCATTGATAATAGGGTTGATAAAGGTTTGCGAATTTGTTTCTGCCATTTCCATAGACAGGGCTGTATTGTAAGTTTGGTCCAGTGTTAATGATAAGCTCTCTAAAAGTCTCGAGCGTATTTTGCCGGAAGTCATGCCTGCGATAAATGCGCCGCGAATGGTGTCGTTTTTATTAGTTTCAGCATCAACGCTGGTGAAATCGCAGTCTTTTGCGAGTAGTTTGAGGGATTGCATGTATAAATCTATAGTCTCACCAGCCTGCTGTTTTCTCGTCGTTAGTAAGTGTCTGGCATAGATGATGTTATTGGGCTTGACGTATAGTTTATCAAGTGTAGCAATCGCGGAGTCATACGTTTCGTACTCACTAACATGGGCGTAAACCTGCGGCGAGATGTGGTTGATCAAAAGCTGGAGTTTTATTTGAGGCCATTTTGCGGCAGCATCTCTATCCGCAGCAGATGGTTCTGACTGAGCCAAGAAGTTGATGAATGTCTTTTTCCAATGAAGCCATTCTTTTGCAGTTTTACTGGACGGGTCTTCGTTGAACCGTTCTGGTCTTAGGTACTTGTCCATTATGTTTATTAAATTGAAATAATGAGAAAACCTGTAGTATTCAGGTTTTAATAAACATAAAATTGTACGATATATAACATAATGTGCGGAGAAATCTTGACTGACAATGTCATAGCAAACAGTAGTAAAGTTATGGTAAAGTAAGGAAAGAGGTTGCAACTCTTAAGCAAATAGATCATATCACGTCAGTGGCTTAGTGCTATTTTTTACGTGGTTTGTTGTGCGATCCTGTGATATCGGCGATCAGTAAGTGTTCTAACCAAATTTTGTACGCTGCTAACACCGCTATGTCGCATTTTCCTCCAAAACCTCCAGACATAACCTCTATTGGGGTCCCGGTCGCTGGCGGCACCCCGAATGATGTGTCGCAGGACAATCATCCGGTGGAGCCGATGAACGAGGAAGTAACCATGTTAAAGGGAAAACGGAGGGTTACGGCACGGGGTTCCGAACCCCCAACTAAGTTGGGGATTAGGGCGCCTTCAGACTCCATAGCCCACCTTTACGAACACCCTGACCTTAAAGGCGGTCGAAAATACTCGTCCAGTGATGGAGGTCCTTTCCTTATTCATGTGTCCAGAACAGAATCCGATCCCGCTTCCGGCACTACCCTAAATCCCATTAAGTTCGGCCAAGTGATGGTAAATTCTCGTGTACAAAATATTTCCCGCGATGGTATCAAGAAAGTGGGTAGAAACAGAGTGTGTGTAGAGTTCAATTCCGCAGAGTCGGCAAATTCATTCCTGGGGGACCCACTGCTCGCGGCCAATAGATTCGAAGCTTCTATCCCCACTTTTAACATCACCCGCATGGGCCTGGTTAGAGGAGTCCCAACCGACTTGGTTCTAGAAGATTTCGTCAAGGAGGTAGAACTACCCCCCGGCTGTGGGGAAATTCTAAAAGCAAGACGCCTCAACAGGAAGGTTCGAAAAACTGACGGCGGCGTTGAGTGGATACCCACGGGGACGGTGGTAATAACTTTTAGCGGGCAAGTATTGCCCACTAAAATTTATTGCTGTTACACCTCCCTGGTGGTGGAAAAATACTTACTTCCCACAATACAGTGTCACAGCTGCTGTAAATTTGGTCACGTGGCAGATCAGTGCCGATCAAAACCAAAATGCTTTAAATGTGCAAAAGAACACACGGGAATATCCTGCGACATCCATGAAGACGATACATTTTGCCTGTTTTGCTCGGGCAGACACTTTGCCACAAGTAGAACATGCCCAGAACATACACGGCAAAGAACGATAAAAGATACTATATCTGAGGAGAACATTTCGTACTTTGAGGCATGTGAAAGGTTCCCAGCGGTTAAGAGGTCCTATGCAGATGCAGTCCAAACCCCCCCCCAATCCCAATTTGACTCTTTTGAACCACAATCCCAACCCATTGTATCCTCCCACCACACCCAAATCCAGTCATATAGTTACAGGAAATCAATTACAATCCCAAGATCCCCACGCCGCCCTCTTCCCCAAGGATACGACCGGGCAGCTCATAAAGCAATAATTGGAGATAGGGACCCCCCTCCACCGAGGAATGGTGCCGCTCTCCAATCCCCAGAATCATTACAATCTCCCGTCCATCAATCACATTCCAACGACAATCTCCTAGATGTTTTACTTTCGCTGCTGATCAATATGTTCAGCAAAATGGATGATTTCCCCCTACCGCCCAACGTTGCCAATAAACTTTCCCAATTCCTTCAGGTTCTTAATGTTCCATCTCGTCCAGTGGAATAGTCACAGTCTCCGCCCCAAAAAACATGAAATTTTGCAAATGGTAGCCTCTTTTGATCCTGTTGTCTTTGCCATTTCGGAGACCTGGTTGCTCCCGGGTTCCCGTTTTCGGGTGCCAGGGTTCACCTGTCTCCGACATGACAGAGATGACGGGTATGGAGGAGCCGCTCTTCTTATTAAATCTTCTGTTACATACACTCGTGTAACCATTCCGTCTATACCTGACAGCATTAATGCTGTCGCCGCCAAAGTCATGGATTTTACTGTCCTCTCTATCTATGTCTCTGATCCTCACTCTATCCAAATTTCTGACCTTGAGCACATTTTTTCAGCCCTCTCGGGCCCGTTCCTTATTTTAGGCGACTTCAACTGCCATCACCTTATGTGGGGCAGCGCTGATTACGACGCTCTGGCCTGCGATCTCATAGACCTCATGGAGGATTTGAACATCTGCCTCCTCAATGATGGCTCTCCTACACGGAGATCGGCCCCCGGTCAGAATCCTAGCGCAGTTGACCTCTCGCTTTGCTCTCCTAATTTCGGCACCCTCCTCTCGTGGTCCGTAATCCAAGACTCCCATGGCAGTGACCATCTTCCCATCCTAATATCGTTCCCCTCATCCTTCTCCCAACCCGTATCTCCCCCTCTAATACCCAATAGGTACCACCTAGCCAAGGCAGATTGGGACCAATTTGCCGTGGACATGGATGCAGCAGTCAGAGCGATGCCAACTGTCTCACCCGAAAATGCACTTATATGTCACGCAAAATTAAACAACGCCTTTGTAAGTTCAGCCGACGCTAATATCCCAACTAAAAAGCAGCGCAAACCAGGTAGGTCTTCTCCCCCTTGGTGGGACTCGGAATGTTCAGACATGATTCGACTGAGAGAAAATGCCGAGAAGGAATACTGCCAGAACATGTCTGTAGAGAACTTCCTTGCTTACAAGAAAACTGCGGCTTTGGCAAAACGAATGTTTAGAACCATGTAGTAAGGTGGCCTTGAGTAAACTGGACAAAATCCAATACCAGTCGTTAAGAACCATATTGGGAGCTATGAAATCCTCTCCAACCAACGCTCTTCAAGTAGAAGCAACAGACCCCCCTCTCTCTCTCCGACGCCAATACCTTGCTGACCGATTCTACCTTAGGCTTTCTCTTCTTGATGATCACCCCCTTATACCAAAACTCCAAGAACTCTCAACTTTGATTACTGACAGTGGGTTCTGGTTTAACAAAAATCCACCCTGCTTGATAAATAGCTTACGAAAATTTAATAACCTCCCAGATCCTTCCTACTCCTGCTCTCTACTCCCTCTTTTTTCTCACACGTACGAAGCCCTAATTTTCCAACCAAATATAATTCTGGACTTTGGAATAGCTAAAAACGAACCAGGAGCTAACAACTCCTTCCTGCACAAAATTAACAACTTTTGGCGTGGTTGGACGCTGTTATTTACAGATTCCTCCAGACTTGTACTTTCCGGTGCAGTGGGTTCAGCAGTCTGGATTCCGAGGTACTCTGTAATTTTAAGTTACAAATGCCCTGCCCTTACATCAGTTTTTACCGGAGAGCTAGTAGCTATCTTGGAGGCAGTTAAATACGTGATCTCCCACGGAATTAATAAATCAATAATTTTTTCGGACTCGCTCAGCGGCTTACAATCCATCAAGGCCAATCCGTACTCCTCCAAAGCTAGTTATCCCTTAGTGTTAAACATCAGGCAAACCTTATGGGAATGTCATACACGCAATCTTGAGATTTCTTTGGCCTGGATTCCCAGTCACTCGGGGATACAGGGCAATGAAATCGCCGACATGCATGCTAAGGAGGCCATAGGGATCGGCAGTTTGGACCACCCATGCTGCTATTTCTATGACCTCTTCTCGTCTGCAAAATCAGATCTCGACTGTAGCTGGCTCCGGCAATATGAGCGCTCACTATTGGTCAAAGGTCGCCATTATGGGGACATTCAACCCAATATCCCACCCAAGCCATGGTTCTACCGTTTTCGCCAAGCCAACAAACAGACCACCTCAGTCGTCTGCAGGTTGCGTATTGGGCATACATGCACCCCCTCCCGCCTGCACAGATGGGGCATTGTCCAATCCCCCCTCTGTCCATGCGGCTTAGAGGAGGGTACCGCAGACCACATCCTTCTGAATTGCCCGATGAGAACAACTCCCCTTTATAATGCCTTACCCTCCTGGATTCCCAAACCTACCAACCTCAAAACCCTTCTTCTCCTCGCCTCCTCTAATAAGAGAATCCTAAACTTATTGATCAAATATATCACAAAAGAAAAAATTAAACTTTAGGTGCTTTCCTCGCTTTTGTCTTTCCTATCGATCCTATTTGTATTGTCTAAATGTTTTGTACTGTCTATATGTTTGTGTTGTCTATATGTTGTGTATACGTCCTTTCCAGATTCGCAACAAACACGCCTCTACAACCACTGTTTGGAACCCCCCCCCTTTTTTTATTTTTTATAACTGGTCAAACACAATAATACACTTTGCTGCCGTCAGGTGTCATTGGCAGTAATGGTTGCTAACCTCAAGCGACCGGTTGCCACAATCAAAACAAGTTGAAGTTGAAGTATTTAGAACGGCAATTTATTTATTGAGAATAGATCATATAATCTAAACATTGCGCAATAAGTTCATAATGATAGTCGATAACTTACCGATGGAAAGATATTCTTTGGTCACTTTCTGTTAATACACCCATTCTACTCTTGCAACCGATAGCCACACAATCCATGGTTATAGTGATATGAAATTAACTAAATTTCACTCTTCAAAATGGCATAAAACACATAAAAACAAGGGAAAACTGATAACAACGTTTGGTATCCAGCTGGCTACCAAGACGACTCAGAATTTGACACACTGACGTTTAAGATGGCGGTGTTTGTCTATGCTTCACTCTTTTTTTCACAGTGAGATTTTGCATGTGCTAGAAAGAGACACATGACGGTTTTTTGTTCGGGTGAGTCACGTTAAACTATCGTCCGTAAACCGACTTTACAGACAACCGGCTTTTCCTGTTCTGTGCTCCCAATAGGGAACGTGCACATAGACGGTGCTGCCAACTGGTGCCATAAGGGTGCCATCAATTTGAATGTTTTACCTTGATAAGTTTGTTTTACTGTCCGCATAGTGTCTCTTCTGTCGCATTAGTGCTGCCGCCTATAGTTACTGCACGTTCCCTATAATACTTTTTCTAACAA
Organism: Archips xylosteana; assembly: GCA_947563465.1. Lineage (NCBI taxonomy): Eukaryota > Metazoa > Arthropoda > Insecta > Lepidoptera > Tortricidae > Archips > Archips xylosteana. The sequence goes on from OX387355.1 coordinate 2,498,358, forward strand.
AAAAGTAACTTTTTCTCACAAAAAAGTAACTTTTTCTCACAAAAGAAGAAACTTGACGTTTTCTCATGAAAAATAAACTTAAAAAAAAAACTAAAAATCTTGAAAAAATACGTGGAATCGAACCGAGGTCGGCTGGATCCGCGACCACCCGATTTCTAATGTGCCATTATGAGCTGCTCGAAGTCGGCGAAATTTAGCTTTATATTCTAATGCAAACAAAAATAGCCGGAAAACACGAGTAAAAGCGATTTTCTGAAAATGAAACATAGCTAGATCAGTTTTTCATCCCCGAAAACCCCCACATACCAAATTTCATCGAAATCGTTGGAGCCGTTTCCGAGATCCTGATTATATATATACATATATATATATATACAAGAATTGCTCGTTTAAAGGTATTAGATTTTTTATTAATGTGCATGGGTTGGTTACATCTGGAATGTCACAATGACAATGACACTTGTGACAGTGACGTTCGGCCATCTTTGGTAACTTTAAGGTGGCCCCTAAACGGTCAATTATATTGCGAATTGTGCGATATTATTGACCGTTTAGGGTTAATATTGAAGATTGCGCAATGATTGACCGAAAGTTTGAGAGAGTTTAATTTTTATTGCACAATATTATTCCATTGCATCGTGTAGGGTCAGTATTGTGCAATATTTTAGTATCCGACTGAACACGAAAACATTGTGCAGTTCGTATTATTGTGCAATATAATTGCTCGTTTGGATTCAGAGCGCCTTTCAATCTTATTGTACAATAAAAAGTATTGTACAATGTTATTGTAGGTGTAGGGGCCGCCGAACACGAAAACATTGTGCAGTTCATATTATTGTGCAATATAATTGCTCGTTTGGATTCAGAGCGTCTTTCAAACTTATGTACAATAAAAAGTATTGTGCAATGTTATTGTAGGTGTAGGGGCCGCCTTATGGAATCTAAATACGGCTTTTAGTTAAAATGCAAACATTGGCGCTTATTTACAAATGTTCCTTATGTTCCTAGCCTTTTTGGTTTTAACTTTTAGTGATTTGGCAACACTACACTACTTGACACGCGTCACATTCCAGTTACCAGGCCATAAAATTCCAAAAAAAAAAAAAAAAAAAAACACGCGTCACATCTCGCGTCGCGTTGTTCGAATGCTGCTGGGTGGGCGTGCCACAAAGCAAGCACGAGCACGCCACGCGCTCGCTCGTTCATTTCATTTACTTTATTAATGGCGGCCTGTCCTGTCCGGTGAGGTCGTATTTCAAGTCTGTGTTTTAGAAAATATTTGTTTCAATTCTATATAAACACTGACCCTAATATAGTTAAAAGAACACCAGATCTATTAGTTACTAAAGTTGTCTGTATAACACAAAGATTAACATGGGTGAAGAAAAGAAGGTTATGTTTCACGAAATGGAGCTGGACGACAGAATAATTAAGGTAATTTAGTGCTAATCTTGTCTAGAATAATATTTAACCGAGTGAATTGGGGTTAATTTACTTTAAAATCATTATTAAACGTAGCAGTGTCGTCAATATGAACATAAAATTGTCTTTTAGGCCATTGCGCAGTTGGCGTGGTCGGAACCCACGCTGATTCAGGAAACAGCGATTCCCTTGTTGTTGGAAGGCAAAGACGTGCTCATGAGAGCGCGGACGGGCTCAGGGAAGACGGCTGCGTTTACCATTCCTGTCATACAGAAGATTTTACATTTAAATAACACGAGCAAGCATCAATGTATCCGGGCCCTTATCTTATCTCCTAGCAAAGAGCTTTGTGGGCAGGTAAGTTTATGTTTAAATCGTAATTTTTATTGTCTTCAATTATCGGCCACATGTTCTATTTAGGTTAAGCATTTGTTCGTCTGATTAAAGCGCAATATGCTCAAGACGTGGCTTGGCTACGGTTAGGTTAATTAACCTTATCATTACCATACATACATGCTATACTTTAGGAAGGCCACCAAAAACCGAAGCGCGGGGCTCCACCGATGGAGCGGGCCCTGCGCGCTCTATTACACGCAATTTATATTCGCTGACGCGCACCGCCGACGGGCCGCGCGTTCCAAACGTGCCACGCTGCCAGTCTGTGTCAGCGTATATGATTCAGTGTTATGCAGTCGGCGTCACGCGCTGCGGTCTGTGGTGGCCTTTAGCCTTACTAATACTTGGTTGGTTGACAGATAGTCACTCCACTGTAGTCAGGCTTAATAAGTAGGCAGACAGCCCTATTCTAACCTAAGATACCTAATTCACTATTAGTCTAAATGTTTTAGACTTAGATTATTTATGCACTAGATAGAGCTTAGGCGGCATGAAAACGTCCTGAAAAAATACAAGCCAACTGTTGGCTTACATGTCATTTGCGTTTTTGCAGGGTTGCCAATAGTAATATGCTAAATAAATAATCTAAGGTTTTAGACATAACATAACTTGATATTATTGCATTTTAGTCGCATACAGAACAAACAAAAAATTAATTTCAATATTGAACTGAGTTTCACCAATTTTTAGATAACATCAGTAATAGCAGATTTAACTCTCAAATGCGCAAGAGAAGTTCGTTGTATAGACATTTCTGCGAATGGAGACATGCAAACTCAAAAAGCCCTGCTCTCAGATAAGCCGGATATAGTTGTAGCGACTCCGTCTAAGGCTCTGGTGCACTTGAAGGCCAACAATATGAGGCTGAAAGATGATTTGGCGATGTTGGTTGTTGACGAAGCTGACTTGGTGTTCTCCTTTGGATATGAAGATGAAATCAAAGAGTTGTTGGGGTAAATATGGTACATTTCTTTTATTAATTAATTAATTTCTAATTTTCATAATATTAGACATATTTTCTACATGATGTGACCCTGATTACTATACCTAGATATTTTTCTGGCACACATGACATGAGGTTAGTGTTTGACATAATAATAACATCAACAATACTCTTTTATCAATAAGTAACACTTCAACGTCATACATAAAGGAATACATATTATGTAATTCCTCTGATGCTTAAGTGGCACATATGAATAACAGGATTGTTGATATTATTATTATGTCAAACACTAACCACATATCCTCTAGTGCTAGAAAAATATCTAGGTATACTGATTACCTTTAGTGACATCAGCCTATGATCATGATGGTGGTAGGTATCAAGGATGATTAAATCAAGAAAACTGTCAGTGTGAATCATTAACAACTATTTCTTACTAGTCTGTTGCATTGTGTATCAATATCTATCTGCATGTGCATGACTGTCCATATTGTTTGATGTTGAATGATGTTCTATTTTGCATATGTTCAAATTCTCTGTTATTATAAAACCAGACATTAGGATTTTTACTTTAAATTATGTTATTGGTGCTCCGGACTATGACTTTCATTTTTAAATTTTAAATGTACATAGTGTCTAATTTTTTCAATTGTATTTTTGTGATTTTTTTTGTAAATGTTTGTAGGTGTTTTTTATTTAGTTTTAGGATACTAACATTAATTTCTTAAACATTCACAATTTTAATACCTAGTATGGATTTGTGTCTTATGATGATTAAGGGGCTGTTTCACCACCCATTGATTAATTTTAACTGACGGATAAATGTGATGCCGTCTCAGTCTATTCAAACAAAACAAACAGAGACGGCATCACATTTATCCATCAAATAAATTTGATCAATGGATGGTGTAACAGGGGGTAAATGTGTAGTACAGGATTAAGAATTAATATAGATAATTTTGTTTACTGAAGTTACTGTTCTACTTTTGTTTACTGTTTTAATTAATATGTGTGGAAAATTTTTATGATGTAAAGATAACAGTAGATATTATGATGACGTCACGAACGTTGGTGACATTGGGTGGCCGAATTACTGTTGTATTATTTTAAAATTAAACACTTTCTTTGTCAAGTTCTTATTTACTGTGAATATATGGCTTAACAAGTAATAAATTACATCAAGTGTTATCCAGTTGAAGTGAAGTGCAAAACATTACATTAGAACAAAAACAAAATCACAACATTAAAATACTCTCTTGTGTCTTACCCACTTACAAAAAAAATATTGTTGTGAACATAAATAATAACATTGTGTATTAAAAGTTGTTATTTGTGCGACGCGTCGGCTGGGTTTTTTGTGTATAACGGTACCTCTGAGCGGGAACTTGATTTGGGTGTTTATTGTCTGACTTTGGTTGTTTACGCGAGACAGCGCCATCTGTTTGATAGCCCGTGAACATCTGTGCCGATCATTGTCGGACAGTAATTAATATCCCTATTACTTATTGACTATGGCTATGCAATGTTCGGGCTGCGGGAAATTTGTAGCTGCGACAGATGTCGCTAAATGCGGGAAATGCGTCGCCGTTTACCATCGGGGCTGTGTGGGCATCCCGCAGGGGGCGCGTATTGCGGCGTCCTGGGCGTGCCCAAATTGCAGAACCAAAGTGCCCCGTATGGACAACTCCAACACGCCGGTGAAAGTGAGCGAATTTTCTTGCGAGGGAGGTGATGCGGTTGCGTCGATCTCAGGATCCCCGACCCCCGCCCCGACCCCCACCCCCGCCCCGGCTCCTGCCGCAGCCCACGCCCGGGCTGCTGCCGCGCCCCACGGCCGGGCTAACGCCGCGGCTCCCGACCGGGACCCCATGCACGACTTGGCCAGGGAGATGAAACTGTTCCGAACAGATTTCAACTCCATGCGGAGCGAAATGGCGGGACTGCGTCAAGAGATAGCCGACATAAACAGGAACTTATCAATCTTCAGGTCTCGGATTGATGCGGTCGAGGACAGAGTGTCGCGCATGGAAGAGCGCATGGAGGAGCGCCTGGCGGCCGGGGGGGGCGTTGTCGATGTGGGGCTAATGGATAACATAGCCCAATTAAAAATGGAGCTCAATGATAGGGACCAGGAGCTCCTGGTGAACGACATAGAACTCACTGGGATCCCCGAAGAAACCAACGAGCGTCCCGCGCACCTGGTACTCCTGGTCGCACAGAAACTCGGGGTTGCCCTTGACGACCGGGACATCGTCTCTGCCAATCGAGTGGGCGGCCTCCGACGTACGGGGGGCAATTCTCAGCGGCTACTTGAGGAGGAGGCGCCCCGGTGCCCTCCCGGCGGCGGTGCGAGCGACGCGCGGCCGCGGCCCCTGGTCGTGCGGCTGGCGCGCCGCGCGCCCCGCGACGAGCTGCTGCGTGCGGCGCGGGTGCGCCGTGGCGCTGACACCACCGGCTTCGGTCTGCCGGGCCCTCCGTGCCGGTTTTACGTCAACGAGCGCCTCACCAAACACAACAGAGGGTTGTTCTACTTGGTGAGACAGGAATGCGCGAAGCACGGCTGGAGAGCCCCCTGGACCAGTGGAGGACGCGTGCTTGCCCGGCGCGATAGGGACGCTCCGGCCAACAGAGTTCGCTCCGAGGCAGACATTGCACAGGTTTTTCTGAAAACCTTAGTTTAAGGCCTAATTTTTTCTCCGGGACGAAAGTTGAAATGCCTGTTCTTGTTGTGTATGTAATAATAATATCATTGTATGTTTTTTACCTTTTGTTCTCCGCTGTGTCATGTTCTGCGATTATTGCTTACAAAATAGTCGGGTCAGATGTGCTTGATTTACGTAGCCGTATACAAGAGCAATTTTTATTTTCCCACTCATATCTTTATTATTCACTCTTGTTTTTCACTGATGGTGTTGTTAAAAATCGCGTGCAAATATTAAATACAACAACAAATCACATAAACCGATACCTATTTAATAAGATCACATGATGATTGGAAAAAACAAACTTTTAGTTGGTTTGCTTAATCCTTGCTCTCTTGGTACAAAGCATGAGGAGTTTATTGTAGCAATGAAGACTTTTTCTGTTGATATAATGGCAATAAACGAAACATGGCTCAGACAGGGCGAGGACACTCGCGCACCAAAGCTGAATGGCTATAGATTGCGCCATGCGCCGCGTCCCCCCGCCGTGCGCTCGCGCGGTGGTGGGGTGGGCTTCTACGTCAGAGACGGCTTGCGCGCCCGTGTGTGTGCGCACCCTATTACACACGACGCGGTCGAGCAGATGTGGCTCAACCTTACCGTCAGCGGTGCGAGGGTTGCAATTGGCACAGCATACCGGCCACCTTGGCTCGACGTTGACACATTCATTGATGCCCTTAGTGAATCCGTGAGTCACTTTGCTAAGAGCGACTTTGTTATTATATTAGGAGATTTTAATATAAATATTTTACGTTCCAATGATACGAATACAAAGAAAATAATGAATTTTTTACTACATTTCAATTTAGTCCAGTACGTAGACCAGCCAACTAATTTTACAGAACATAGCAGTACGCTGATTGATCTTGTTTGTACCGATGCTCCAGTTTGCGCCACAAATGTTAATTATATCCCAGATCTGAGCTCTCATGCCTTCGTAACTTGTCAGATGGATATTAAAATCGCAAAGCCCAAACCGAGACGGATAGTTTACAGACCACTGAAGGACATAGACCAGGATTTATTTCGACGGGACTTGAACGAAATACATTGGGAATATATTCTTACTTTGTCAAACCTCGATGAAATGGTAGCTGCCTTTAATCAACATCTTATCTCCTTGTTCGATGCCCACGCGCCGTTTAAAACTGTTTATGCTAAATCCAACGAATGTCCGTGGATAACTCACACCGTGAAGCAGATGATGCGTTTGCGTAACGAGGCTCACGACAGGTATCGGAGGACGGGCTCTCCTGCTCATAGGAAATATTACAAAGACCTTAAGCATATTGTGGTATCGGCCATACACAGTGAAAAACGTGCCTATTTTAAACAAAAAATTAATTGCAATATTAATGATGCTAAAACCCTGTGGAAAAATCTTAAAAGCAATGTTATTTCTGACAGCCGCACAAAAGGGGAATTACCTGCGCATTTAAATGACCCCAATAAAATCAGTCGACATTTCCTTGACCTTCCCGGTAGTAACCATGTATTAATTAGTGACCTAACCTTTTACGAATTCCATCGATATAGCCAAAGTAAATTTAGTCTTAAACCAGTTACGGAATCTCATGTTTTCAAAATTATAAAAACTTTTAAATCAAATGCTCAGGGTACAGATGAAATTTCCTTGGACATGTTAATGCTAACGCTGCCCCGTACCTTGTCAGTTATAACTTCCATAATAAATATGTCAATTACCTCTAATTCTTTTCCTGACTGCTGGAAAACAGCTTTAGTACGACCTATTCCTAAAATTCCAGACCCTGTAAATATTAAAGACCTTCGCCCAATTAGTTTATTGCCATGTTTTTCAAAGGTCTTAGAGAAAGTCGTTTGTGAACAAATGTCACACTATCTTGAATTTCACAATATCCTGCCTGCTGTGCAGTCTGGTTTTCGCAAAAACCGAGGTACTACTACCGCACTACTAGACGTAACAGATAATATATTGTCGGCGCAAGACAAAGGACAAGGTACAATTCTTACTTTACTCGACTTTTCAAGGGCTTTCGATACTATAAATATTTCTTTACTATTGTCAAAATTATCATACTATGGATTCGATAATGGAACCGTAAACTGGTTTTCTAGTTACCTAAATAACCGCAGTCAGATAGTTGAACTGTGTAGACCGAATGGTGAACGCGCGTTATCTGAGGTGTGCTCGGTACATAGGGGCACTCCGCAAGGATCCATCCTGGCGCCGGTATTATTTATAATTTACACCAGTGATATTACGCAGGTTATTAGAAATTGTAGCTACCATATTTATGCGGATGACCTGCAGGTATATATCTCATGTAATGATGGAAACGTGTGTTCTCAGATCAACAAGCTGAACGAGGATCTCGAGAGAATTAACACATGGTCGCATCGTAATTCCTTGGTCTTGAACCCCAACAAATCAAAATACCTAGTGCTTGGTTCGAAACAGCAGATAGATAAATTATCTAAAGTTAACTTTGAGGTTCACATTGATAATGAGCCTCTGGAACGTGTGCTTGAAGCCCGCAACCTGGGCTTGCTCGTGGACGGGGAATTAAGGTTTGAATCGCACTTGCACAACACTGTACGTAATTGTTTTTACAGGCTTAAGTTGTTATATAAAATTCGTGAATTTCTCGACGTTGAGCTTAGGATTAGACTATGCGATGCTTTGGTACTGTCAAAGTTGAACTACGGAGACATCGTATATGGCCCGCGCCTTCTGGCGCGCACACAGCGCGTAATACAACGCGTTCAAAATGCGTGCGCGCGTTTCTGTTTCGTTATTCCTCCCCGCGCCCACGTAAGTCCGTACATTAATCAGAATCGTATTTTGAATATGTCCTCGCGTCGAAAGTTGCACATGGCCACCCTTATGTTCGGTATTGTAAACCAGCAGCAACCCTCGTACCTGTATGGTAGGCTGACCTGGCCGCGACACGCCAGGTCTGCGGAAGTCCGGCCGGAGAGGTACCTTCAGCTCATTTTCCCTCCGCACCACTCTGCTTCATTTCGCGGTAGTTTCCGATACGCGGCCACGAAGTGTTGGAATGATCTGCCTCCACCGATCCGTGCTCTAAAGTCAAGACATAATTTTAAATTGAAATGTAAAAGACACTTTCTCGCACTAATTGCATCCTAGTTACAATATGTTTGTACTTACCTCGCTCCAACAAAACTTCAGGCTGGGCTAGCACTCATGGGTGACAAGTAAATTAGGCGCATCTGAGACTGGCAGATTGACTCTTTGTTTGTTCGTTTGTTACTGTTAATATGTATTTTTTTTTTTCATTTTCAAGCAAACGGCGGTGGTTAATTTTTATTCTTTTCTTTTTTTTTTTACAACTTACGGGTTTTCACAAGGCCGGGCTGTGTTCCCACCCAACTTTAGGTCAAAAGAATGTTTTATTGTTTTTGAGTTTTTTTTTTGTTTTTGTTCGAAGGTTATGTGATGCATTACAGTATCAGTATTATTGAAATTGTTGATGATTCACTGCAATAGCCATAACAAATCTTGGCTTAATTTGTTACGGTTTAAAAGTTCAAATGCGATTAAGCCGATCAAGTGTTGCCATACATACTTACTTCCAGCTGCTAATTTTGTTTTTGTTGCGAACTGTTTGCTGGCGTTCGTGTCGTCACAGTGTGTATGTTTTTGTGTTTAGTTTTTAAATGGGTCCCACTGAAAAACAGCGTTGTGGCTTGCCACAACATTATGCTGAGTGGGGCCCAATTTATACTATTCGATATATTTTTTTAATTTGTAAATTTCCTGTCAAATGTATTTTTTTTTTTCTGTGTTTGTATCGAATATGTGTAAATAAACATCTCTCTCTCTCTCTCTCTCTCTCTCTCTATTATTATTCAGTGTTTATGCAAATACCTACTTGTTATGTCATTGAAGTTTCCTTCTTCTTATAACACTGTTTTGCTAATGTGGTGATCATCACCAGCCAGATGGATCTTTCACCAGGGGCTACCTTCTTCCTGCGACTAGTATGTCCCGCAAGAAAAAGGTTTCTCTCCTAGTGCGGGATTACACCGCACCAACTATCTTCAAACATTTAATATGTCTTAACATTTTTGTAATCGGGTCGATCAACTTTTCTTTGTCACTCGTTGCTATAGTGACGGTCTCCTGAGTAACTCTTTAAACCGTAAGTTTATCTGATTAAAATTTGCCTAACATGCATTTTTGTGGTAGTTTTAAACCCCTTCTACAATTGGTCATCTAATAAGCATGTTAGTTAATGTGACACAACATTTCTTCAAATCCAACTGTACTACTTTGTCCCCTCGCTGACGGGACAGAATAACAACAAGAAATAGTTGATCCACCCAATTATAAAGATAACAAAAGAGATTTTATATTCTGTGTTCAAGCAAATACTTGTTGTTTTTGAAATATCTTCTTTACATCACTGTTTTGCTAAAGCAGTGACCACCACCCAGTCAGATGGATCTTTCACCAGGGGCTACCTTTTTCCTGCGACTAGTATGTCCCGCAAGAAAAAGGTTTCTCACCTAGTGCGGGATTACACCACACCAACTGTCTTCAAACATTTAATATGTCTTACATTTTTGTAATATAAAGATAACAGAAGAGATTTTATATTGTGTTCAAGCAAATACTTGTTGTTTTTGAAATATCTTCTTTACATCACTGTTTTGCTAAAGCAGTGACCACCACCCAGTCAGATGGATCTTTCACCAGGGGCTACCTTTTTCCTGCGACTAGTATGTCCCGCAAGAAAAAGGTTTCTCACCTAGTGCGGGATTACACCACACCAACTGTCTTCAAACATTTAATATGTATTACATTTTTGTAATATAAAGATAACAGAAGAGATTTTATATTCTGTGTTCAAGCAAATACTTGTTGTTTTTGAAATATATTCTTTACATCACTGTTTTGCTAAAGCAGTGACCACCACCCAGTCAGATGGATCTTTCACCAGGGGCTACCTTTTTCCTGCGACTAGTATGTCCCGCAAGAAAAAGGTTTCTCTCCTAGTGCGGGATTACACCGCATCAACTATCTTCAAACATTTAATATGTCTAACATTTTTTTAGTGTAAAGATAATAGTAGAGATTTTATGTGTCCAAGCAAACACTTGTTGTTTTTGAAATATCTTTCTTCTTTACATCAGTGTCTTGCAAAGTGTGTGCCGCGGCACACGTATACCGTGGACATTAGTTGGTGTGCCGCGGAAAAATAAGGTTATCTCATAAAGCTAAATAGGCGGACGGAAGAAAATACTTAAACAGATGTAAATCACGCGAGCGCACAAGCGAGGCGCAATGTTGATTAATATTACTTAAAAACTGATTTTTCATTTATAGTGTGCCTTCAAAAATTTTCGATTTCCTAGATTTGTACCATGAGCATAAAAAGTTTGCGGAAAACTGCTTTACATGACTGTTTTGCTAAAGCAGTGATCACTACCCACAGTCAGATAGATCTTTCACCAGGGGCTACCTTCTTCATGCGATTATATGTCCCGCATGAAAAAGGTTTCTCTCCTGGTGCGGGATCACACAGCACCAACTACCTTCAAACATGCTGCCAACAAGCAGTGTAGTTCCTGAGAATCATATCCGCAATCTTGAAGCTACGCTCCGCAATGTCAGGTCTTTCGCGGGGGGCTACCATACAATTGCGAAAGAAATCAAATAAACCCCAACTGTATGGTTTCTCCTCCGCGCGAAACCTTTTAATCTTCAACCAAGCGATGAAGCGTCTGGAACATCTCATCTAAGGCCTTGATTAAACGTTTCGTTCAGCGCCTGGTCGTCAGCATTTGGACTTGCTGAATGTCCCGAAAAGATATTGATATAAAGAAAAAAAAAAAAACTCTTGAATTGCGAGATTTTTACAGCGTCGACTGCCATCTCGAAAGATCTTTCGTGGGGGGTTGCCATACTATTGAGACAATGCCATACCACCCAACAGTATGGTTTCTCCTCCGCGCGTGATCTAAAGTCTACTGTGAGCAGCTTAAGCAAACACATCCATTTATGTGTACTGTACGTATAATACTGGTGTCTGGGAGACCTCTAAGCTAAGGGACCTATCAACCAATCACTTCTTGTTCTGTTCCATTGTTATGTGATAGTGTTTTGTTTTAGATTGACTCTTTAACCTAATCAGCTCAGAAATAAGTACTTATGTATTTGTATATTGTTCTTACTGTGTCCCTCTTTTAAACTCTTAATTCTTGTCTATAATTTGGGGTGCATGAGTATTATGTGCGTACCCGGTATAACTTCATTTCCCATAATTTCATTAATCATTATTTTACTTTCTGTATTGCATAATAGTTGGTGTTAAATAAATAATCATTGTATTGTAAGTATCAAAAGTTCTCCTAAAAATCTGTAATGGACTAGCGACTCTTGAGATTGCTGCTTCTCGTGACTGACGTTGATCGGCTACCATCAGATGACCTTCTTGCTCTGTGCCTTACATTATCAATAGTAAAAAAACATAAACAATGTGTTTTTTACAGTCATTTACCAAAGATCTATCAAGCAGTACTCGCCTCAGCAACTCTATCAGACGATGTCTTGAGCCTCAAGAAAATCGTACTCAGGAACCCTGTGACCCTCAAACTGGAGGAACCGGAGTTGGCGCCATCATCACAGCTGCAGCATTACCACATATTCTCTGAGGAAGACGACAAAGCCGCCATTTTGTATGCGCTTTTGAAATTGAACCTTGTCAGAGGGAAGAGCATCATTTTTGTGAGGACTGTGGATAGATGCTACAAGTAAGTAGACAAAGCTAATATTGTAGCTTTTGATAACTGTATTGACTTTTGTTAATTGTTTACAATAGGGTATATGATATGACATAATGAATCAGTAATTCCACACACACGCACGCACGCACACACCTTTAATAGAAAAGCATTTCACTTTATCCTAAAAAATAAGATTTAATTTCAAAACAGATTGTTAGTTAAATGATTTGGCTAATGGTCATCACATTTAAAATATACCGAAACTAAAATACGTTGTAAAAAACGAAAAGTATAGCTGGGGCTGAGGTTTGGGAATCGAACTCAGTTCCTCGTCATTTTTAAAATTTCTCCGTGTGCCAGGTGATCTCGAAAGTTACTTACAAATTACTTGCGAATATTTGTCCCCAAGCGCCATCTACATATACGCGGTACCGTACGGCATACCTCCAAAACATGATGATTGATGACGACTTTCTTCCAGGTTAAAACTGTACTTAGAGCAGTTCAAGATAGGGTCATGCGTCCTCAACTCCGAGCTACCGGCCGCGGTGAGGTGTCTCTCCGTGGACCAGTTCAACCGCGGCCGCTACCAGATCATCGTGGCCTCTGATGAGAAGGCTCTGGAGAAGCCTGACGGAGGCATATTGCCGATTGAGGAGCGTCAGAAGAAAAAGAAAGTGAGTAGAACATCCAACGTCATCATTATTTCAGCTGTAGGACTAGTCCACTGCTGGACATAGGCCTCCCTCATTGCAACCCAATCATTAAGTTGGAAGCGGCTTGCATTCATCTTGAACCTGTAGCCTTTATCTATCCACCACCATCTCGTTGGTGGACGTCCCACGCTGCGCTGCCAGTCCGTGATCTCCATTTGCGAAGTTTTGCTGCCCCAACGGCCATGTGTTCTGTGTGCTATATGGCCTGCCCATTGACATTTCAATGATACTCCACCTTTTTTTTGAATGGGCCACGAATGCGTTGTAGCTGTGGTACAGCGGGCCGCAACATTGATTGTCAAGAGCATTAAAAGTCAAAGGTAACAAATACAGATATAATGTACAAAATATGGTTTCAACAACCCTTTCAGGTGCGTGTTTTAGTAATATTAATAATACTCATATAACCTTGGCAGGCTGCATGTGGCACTCGGGCCGTGTGTTGAGTACAGCAGGAGTTAAAGCTTCAATTTTGTCCCACCCGCGACCCTCTGAAGAGGCGTAGGTCAAAACACTAGAGGCCACTGCGTCTTTACGAAAATATAAGTATTGTTGTTTGTTACAGCAAGGTCAGCAAGCTTCGAAGCGCAAACGAGACAAGGAGTCTGGCGTGTCGCGCGGCATCGACTTCCAACATGTGTCCAACGTCATCAACTTTGACTTCCCTCTCGACGTCAACTCCTACGTCCACAGAGCCGGCCGAACAGCCAGGGGCAAAAACTCTGTAAGATCATTAGATATTTTATTAATAATTGCAGAAAAATTTACAGACAATCCTCGCTCGCGGAATTACTTTTTTGGAAGTGTCGAGAGTAAATATGCGAGTGGCAGTAATATGAGAAGTCTAATGTTTCCTCTTATTGCGGATGGAAGTGAGCTGAATGAACTAGAACATCGTCACTACTTTGAAAAAGTTTGTATCTCAAAATCGATAATCTGGCCAAGTGAACTTTACTGAGTGTGCATCAATGTTTAGTTTGGTTTACAATATTGATTGATATTGATTTGAGATTGAGCTTTTCAAAGAAGTGACGATATATGTTGCCATGTTAGAATAGGTGAAGGTGAAAAATCTTGAAGAACTACTGCAACTACTAGGTCTCATCATCATCTCTGCTTATATACGCCCGACTGGAGAGCACAGACCTCGCGGAATGAAAGGGCTTCGGCTGTAGGTCCCACGCGCGCCCAGTGCGGATTGGGAACTTCCCATACACCATTCAATTTCCTCGCGATGATTCCTTCATCGTAAAGCAAGGGAAATGAAAACCTTTTAACCTATTTGCCTTTTTTAAAACGATGGTCCTTCGAGCCGGATACTTATTTTTTTTCTTTGAAACAGGGTTCAGTGCTGTCGTTTGTGTCGATACGAGAAAAACCATTGATGGACGCGGTCGAAGAGCACTTGTCGAGTGGAGTAAATGGGCAGAAAGTTTTACAGTAAGTATTGATGCTTTATGAAAAATACATTATGAATAGCAAAACTAGTTGACCAATAGCTAGAGCAATATGTATTCTGTGAAAATTTCAAGTATCTAGTTATTCGCATTATAAAGGTCGAGCTCACAACGCTGAAGAAAATATGCTTCTTGTGTGACAACCCCCTTTTCTTCTTACTTTATTTTATTTTTAGTATTTGTAGTTGAAAGGGGCACAGTAATACATAATTGTAATACTATTACGGTTTTAGAAATAGAGCCATGTAACGGGCAGATTTCGGAATTTTGTGTTACTTTGTTGAATGAGAGAGAATGGAATAAAACGCGATACCTTTGACGGGCGACACTAGTTTCGCCAGGAGGCGACAATTGGCGGCTCCAGCGAAGCCAGGTCTCTCACGGGGGGCTACCATATTCTTGAGATTTTCGTAGTACACCCAAGAATACGGTTTCTCACCTGCGCGGGACCTACGAACTACATGCGCAACTCAAGCCCGAAGAATGTCGAAATAAAAACTTTTATTCTGTAATTTGGCCGCAAGGACTCATATACAGTTCGACTAAACTTATAATTCCTCTCGATGTACCTGCGCAGAAGGCAGATTTTTTAGCGCGGGAAACTTCGGTCTACTAAACGGCAAAATAGAATCCTACGCGCGCTAAAATCTTGCACTGTCATTGGTTGATCGATTGCCTACTCGATCAAATCACGGCAGACTTACTTGACTTACTTCAGTCAAGTAAGTCTGCCGAAATCACGGCAGGCCGTCCGTCATATTTTCGACTAGTGTAAGTGGGACAAAAAAAAAACATCGCGATTTTCGACCATTTGTCCTTACAAATAAAGTTCAATATAGATTATTTACATGTTCGGCTACTATCGGAAACGGTCTACACTATTCTGCGCGAGCGAAAACTACCGATTGGACATATAAGTCGAGTCAAACTGTACATGTCTATTGTACTACCAGCGCTTTCGGAACGACCGTTGCCAAAAAGAATACGCCGCAAGAAACATGGCATTCGGTGTCAATCTTCTTATGATTTATTAATTTAAATAGTTAATTTATTTTTAACCCTTTATAGGTTAACGATCTCAAAAAAGACCACCCTGTAACATCTTTTTGCATTTTTTTCTTGTACAAAATTTTTAGGACTAAAGACTGGCGATGAGGCTAGAATTGAGGATTTTATTCAGTCTTGCCCGTTAATGTGTTAGTTGTACAGTCAAACCATCTGAATCTTGACACACTGTGGAGGGCATTACTTGGCAAGGAAAATCATTTTGACTCTTAGTGTGAAAACATTCGATGGGCCAGAAATTAAATGGGTCAACTGTACATTTGTTCTTAATAATAAAAACTGTTAATCCCGATTCCGTGGGACTATCAGAATAAAAAGCCAATATGTTTTCTATAGATCCAGCTTTCTACATACATACGAAATTTCGTCCAAACCACCAACCAAGCCAACCAACCAGCGGCAAACTAACCAATTTTCGCATTTCCAATGTTAACACGTTCATAGTCCAGAGACCCATATGTGGGACCCGATAGCTCTTATTCCATTGTAATAAGGTTCTAGTTTTAAGCAAAGCAGGATGTATTTTTGTCAGTGCATTAAGGATTTCCTTGAGTAAAAGGTTTTCTTAATCCCTTGCCCTCAGGAAGTACGAGTTCGCGCTGGAGGAAGTGGAAGGCTTCCGCTACCGGTCGCGGGACGCGTGGCGAGCCGTCACTCGCATCGCGGTGCGGGAAGCCAGGCTCAAGGAGATCAAACAGGAGCTGCTCAACTGCAAAAAGCTGCAGGTCAGTTTGGGATTCGTGATGATGATGACGTAGTCCCTCCTCAGACCAAGGATGATAGGCTAGATTAGCAATCGCCATAGTACAGACCGACCGCGGCATAATAGTTCGATTATTAAATCTAGATGGCGCTGACATTATAGCCCGAGGTTTTGAAAGCAAAACAATAAGACTACAGATGTTTCATATTCATCATCATCATTTCAGCCGAAAGACGTCCACTGCTGAACATAGGCCTCTCCCAAGGCTCGCCAAACAGATATTACTATAAATGTTTTATTATGCAATTTTGAAAAATAATACATTTGCAGTAATATGAAACATCTGTAGTCTTATTGTTTTGCTTTCAAAGCCTCTGGCTATAATGTCAGCGCCATCTAGATTTAATAATCGAACTATTTTTCCGCGGTCGGTCTGTACTAATTGTTAATCCAGTCTATATCATCCTTGCTCAGACATAGGACTGGGATGGTTGGAAACAATTTCGATCCGCATTGGCGATCCCTGGTTACAAAAAGCGTATGGGCGATTTCAATAAAAAGTGTACTACTCACTTTTTTTTAAGATGAAGAAATTTTGGGTTTTTCTTGTTCGAATCAAGAGTGCTATTGATTTTAATGATTACAAGTCAGTTTTGCGACTACCCATTTAGACTATAAGAAAAAAATAAGGACATTTTGAATAAGAAAACACCAAAATTGCCTCATATAAAAAAAGTAAAACTCTATTTTATGAAAATGCTCATCTGCTGTGTTAAAAAACCCAAAGAAAACTTTGAAAAAAAAAATGTCCTGTTGAGTTTCTTGCCGGATTATTCGCAACAGGGTTTTTCTAAACCGGTGGTAGATTCATCGGCTTTATATATAAGTGCTTGTTATATCCTAAATTTAATTAAATACTATTTAACTTACTTTATAAACTCACATGATGACCACCCGATTCACATAATCACCTTGATGATTTGTCTAATCTTCTCTCTGACCAGCTTCCCAACCACACACGCGTTCTCCACCAAACCATTACTCAATCCAACCACTCCACAGGGTTACTTTGAGGAGAACCCGACGGACCTAGCCGCCCTCCGCAGAGACAAGGCTCTCCACACAGTGAGGGTGCAGCCTCAGTTGGCGCACGTGCCGGAGTACTTGCTGCCAGCGGCCCTGAGGAGTGAGGAACCGGAGCCAGACGCAGAGGCAACGGAGGCGCCGGCGCCGCAGAAGAAGAGGAAGCAGGGGTTCGGAAGCGCGAAGAGGCAGAAGTATCAGGTACATTAGCATTAAAGTAGTTTTATTAGCGTTTCAACCGCGTATCCTGGTGGTACATTGAAACCTCGCGTACCGAGGGTTTCGTGCAAATTTTTAGGTATGACAAAATATAGGCCGTAAACAGCCGTAACTATAATAATCCAGTGTTAACAGAGGCCCTGCTTTTAAGTGAAATGTACGCAGTGAGGGATCATTTTATATTGGTTAAATGGGACCTTAATGTTTAATTAAATTATATTTTTATTATTTTTTATATTTTGCTATTGTAGCTGCCACAAAAATACATAATCGATGAAAATTTGAATTATCTAAAGCCTGACCAGAAATATATGACTATTCGCCATGTTGCGGAATTTCATTGGAACTAATTTCTTACACTGGCAATGATTTTAATGATTGTCAGTGTCACTGTGGCGGTTTCTTTGAACACTAACAAAAATGCCCAAAACGATTTGTAGTCAACAACGGATCATTGTAAATAATGTTTATAATAAACTACTGAAAAAAAAACGCTTGGGGAATGAAACTATTTCGCTACAAAACCTTTCTAAATTAACATCAGAGCTAACAGGTAGGTAAACATTGTAAAATCGCTGTCAATTGAAATTGCGAACAATGTAAATAAACCATTTAATGAAATATCCATATTCTAGCACTTGTTTATTGTATTAATGGTTTAGGATAGTGTTGTGGTAAGTATTGATTAAACAACACACGGATTTAGCAGTATTTGATGAGGGAAAATGGAAATTAAACACATTTTAAATACAAGGTTTGTTTACATTGTTTGCAATGTCAATTGACTGACAGTTTAGATAAGTCAAGATGTCATTGTTCCGACTATACTGAACTATTGCCATATAAATAAGAATAATAGCGCCCTCTTGACAATAGTCATATACAGGGTTATTTGTAATTCACTAGCATCCTTTTAACCCTAAACTGCTACCACTTAAACAAATGTTTTTTGTTTTACGGCTTTTGTCATAACTTAATATTTTTGGTGTAATAACGTTTTGAAAATTTGAGATTTCCTCTTATTTTTACGATACTCTGTGTATTTGTATCGGAAAAAAAATGCTTCATTTAAAAAAAGTCGTAAAACAAAAAACATAAGTTTGAGTGATAGGAATTCAGGGTTAAGAGGATGTCAGTGAATTAAAAATAACCCTGTATTTTTGGTTTACCTTTAGTTAATGTCATTATGGCGCAGGACCGATCTGTTTGGCGAGCCTTGGCGGAGGCCTATGTTCAGCAGTGGACGTCTTTCGGCTGAAATGATGATGAATGATGATGATGAATGCCATTATAAAGATTGAGTTAAATACGATGAAAAAAGAAACGCGTTTTGACGACCCACTCTAATTTTTAACTTTATTTTATTTTTAGTAAGTATGTTAAAATATCATGCTAACTGTAGAACATTTCTTCAACATATCGTCATACTTTTTATGCTAGCTCGTCTAGCCTGCGACACAGAGTTCTCAGTAACCCTAGTGCAGGCATACGTGTTACATAGGCTTTTGTAAAACATTGTATTTCTTGTCATCTTGTACTGCAAATTATTGAATAAATTATCTTATTTTATACTTCGAAAAATCTCTTATCTCAAAATCAACAATCGTACTCAGTTTGTGCAAGTGGTTCTAAGTGTTTTATCAGATCGTCGATTGTTTGGAGCCTGCCCACTTTTTTTACTTCCTCTTTTATGTACGAGTATACTAAAACTGTTTCTTTTTTCAGGCGCGGCAAAACAACCCGCTCCGGAGTTTCAACGTCAAAAGTGTCAAGAAGACTCCTGCCACGGGCGATACCTAAGGCGTTAGTATCAAGACAAAGTCGTATGCCGGAGAAATGATAAACTGTGTACAAATAGTTTTATATTTGTTCCACGCAGGGCCCAACCCTGCCGCCGGTCGCGTCGCGATTAGTTCTGGTGCTGAATAAATTTGTTGAGTTTAATATCTTGTTTCTTTTTCTTTGCAATTAGAGCCCGCGCAGACAGAGAGCGGTCTGGAGTTCCGAGTTCCGCGTTCAGAGTTCTTTTTTGACCGCTCGAGAGTTCCAATCGCCTGCTGTGTGCGTTATCGTAAGAGACTCAGTACATTCGAAAGAACGCGGAACTCTGAACTTCAGAACGCTCTCTGTCTGCGCGGGTTCTTATAAGCTAGCTAGTTGACCCAATTGTGGGTAAATTTGCCCATATAGAAAGATTCCACTGACAGGAACGACATTGTAATATATTTCTTTATCGCAATCCCGCGGGAACTATGCAATTTACCGGGATAAAAAGTATCCTATTATGTTAATCTTTTCGACGCCAACGGCACATTCGCACTGCAGGTTCTTCGCCAAAGACTGATATATCAGTCACTGCGTACAGAGTTCATTCAAGTTCTGTAGGGTTCAACTTAGCGTTTGAGATTCCGATGTGATGAGAGAGCTGTGCTGTATTTGATAGAGCAGCGTTGAAATGGTTAATCCTGGTATAAACATAGCTCGGACTCGTAGCTCATAGTTTTAGTAACAGTCGTACTCTTAGTTTTAATGAAACCGTTTTATAACAACTGAAATTAGTAAAATTATTTGTTTTAGATTATTTCTAAATATTTCAAAACCATCCCGAGCTCTCTTATGATGAAAATATCTCTGAAATATTGTGTACAGTATGAGACATTTGTATTAAAATGGAGTATCAGATGTTGATATTATTATTATGTCCAATTTAACAATACAATACAATACAATGACTCTTTATTGTACACCACAAATAATACAATACAGTAAAACAAGTACATGAAAAAAAGAAATAAGGTAAGCAATGGGCGGCCTTATCGCTTCGAAGCGATCTCTTCCAGGCAACCTTTAAAAAAAAAGAAAGAAAGCAAGGAATGCATTTCAGCAGGTGGTGCAATATAAAATTTAATAAATAATAACAAAAAAAACAAACATTTTAATAAAACAACTGAAAACATCCAATAATACACATACAGAACGTTGATGGCAATACTTCCACAAACATGGCCAATTTTGTTTAATCTATCTATCTATCTAATAATACCTTTAAACGAGCAATTCTTGTATATATGTATATATATATCTACATTCTAGGTGACTATAACGCACACCCAGGTGAATTATTTTGCTCTGAGTTATTAGATTTCTGTTCTGAACAAAAGTGGTTATGTGCTGACTTGGAATATCTGGGTATAGAGTCGGATCATCACACTTTTGTAAGCGACGCACACGGTTGTAGGAGGTGGCTAGACCACTGTGTTGTTTCCGCTTGTGCGTGGAGTACTGTTACTAAGATATTTTTTGATTACAATGTATATGTCTCAGATCATCTACCCATTGTTATGGAATGTAATTTTGGTTTTGTCAAGCATAAAATCACACAAATAGAACGCGAATATAGTAAGATATCTTGGGGACAAAGAAGTATCGAGCAGATAGACGAATATCATAATCTATGTAATAATAAGTTAAGAGAAATCAATTTCCCCGAAGAATTCTCCACATGTTGTAATAAATTATGTCGTCTTGAGGAACATAAAACTATTTTAAATAATATGTATAAAGACATTGTTAGCATTTTGTCCGACGCTGCCATAAGATCGCATGTAGAAATACCGATAAAGCGTGATAGACGGGTGTGCGGCTGGAATAAGTATGTCCGCAGCGCGCACAGGGAAGCCAGGCTAAAATATAACATGTGGCTGGTAGCTAATAAGCCCAAAGAGGGCATTGTGTATAGGGAAATGTGTGAGGCTCGTAAAATATTTAAAAGTAAGCTTAAATGGTGTTTAAAGAACCAGGAACAGATTAGGATGGACGTTATTGCAACACAACGTCAATCTAAAAATTTCGTTAAATTCTGGAAGTCGACTAAGGAACTTAATTTAAAACCTGGTCTACCAGCAAGCGTGGACGGTGTCAGTGAGCCTAAGGGCATTGCTGCAGTTTTCAAGGAACATTTTATGGTCAAGTCACCTTTGGGTCCTCCAGGATGCACTGTCGTCGGTGATGGGGCTGGTTGTGGCGCGGAGATGATCTGTTTTACGGCTAAGCAAGTAGCAGCAATCATTAAGAATATGTCCACAGGCAAATCTCCGGGTCATGACGCTCTAAGCATCGAACATCTGAAGTTTGCTGGGGTGCACTTGCCGAGGGTACTGGCTATGTTCTTTTCACTTTGTCTGAGCCATGCGTACTTACCTAATGATATTATGAAGACTATAGTAGTACCAATAATAAAAAACAAGACTGGAGATATTGCTGACAAAACAAATTATAGACCGATTTCCTTGGCAACTGTAGTAGCAAAAGTGCTGGACGGCGTGCTTAATGCTCAACTTGATAAATACCTACACTTTCATGACGGCCAGTTTGGGTTTCGGCCGGGCCTTTCGACAGAAAGTGCAATTTTGAGCTTAAAGCACGCTGTACGGTACTACACTGACCGTCGCACACCCGTTTATGCGTGTTTTTTAGACCTCTCCAAGGCATTCGATTTAGTTTCTTACGATGTGCTTTGGAAAAAAATGGCTGATAGAAACATTCCAATTGAACTCATTGGCATAAAACTGCAAAGTTTTGGTATGCAAACCAAAGTAACAGTGTCAGGTGGGCTAACGCACTTTCGGAGCCGTATGGATTGGAGTGTGGGGTGAGGCAGGGGGGGTTGACCTCGCCCAAGCTCTTTAATCTATACATAGATGGGCTTATCGTTGAGCTCAGCAGCATTCGTACCGGCTGTCGTATTGATGATGTCAGTGTCAACAATCTGAGTTACGCGGACGATATGGTGCTGTTGAGCCCCACGGTAAGGGCACTCAGATCGCTCCTCAAGATATGCGAGTCGTATGCAGCCAGTCATGGACTAATTTATAATATTAAAAAGAGTGTATATATGATCTTTGAGGCCACTGGTTAGAAGAATCCTGAGAATATACCAGCCATCACATTAAATGGTGCTCAACTGAGCAGGGTTGATAATTTTAAATACCTAGGGCACTACCTTGCCGTTGACCTTAGGGATCAGATTGACATTGAGCGGGAACGCAGGGCGCTGGCAGTGAGATGTAATATGCTTGCCCGCAGGTTTGCTCGTTGCTCTGATCAAGTGAAAATTACGCTTTTCAAAGCGTATTGTCAGAGTTTATATGCGAGCAGCCTGTGGATTAGCTACACTCGAAATGCACTGAGCGCCCTGCGCGTCCAATATAACAATGGTTTCCGGGCGTTGTTGGGGCTGCCCCGATTCTGCAGCGCATCGCTAATGTTCGCGGAGGCGCGCACCGATGGCTTCAACGCGGTCGTACGCAAAAGGACTGCCTCGCTGATGCGCAGAATGTGGGACAGCCCTAACACCATTCTCCAAGTAATTGCGGGAAAGTATGATTCTCCGTTCCTCAAGCATTTCAACCAAGTGCTGGTTAATAATAAACTTTAACGAGCACTTGATTGAAAATCTGTAAATCTGTAAATTTAAATAAGCATGTCATTTTCTTTATTATACTCACTAACATAGCTATAAGATATTGTTACTAACATATGGACTATGTAGTTGTCTGAATAAAGAGTTATTATTATTATATGTTGGTACGGATTTCCGATCACGGGCCCATGGGGACCCGGTCATTTGAAAGGCATTCATGGGGCCGAAGCCAACATGAAGAGGCCTTTGGTACCATATAATATAAATGAGATGGGCGCAACTATGGAGGTCTATCCCCTAATACACCATGAGGATGTGCTAGCGGACAGTCCTCCACAGTTGCTAAACTATTGCCAGGTAGGAAGCGACATGGAATTGGCTATGGGGTTGGGATGTTGTGGACAGGATTACCGGGCTATGGAGTGAGATAACGGACACCTACCATTTCAATATCTCATAAACTGAACTTTTGCTGGTAGGCGGTGACTCGCCATTCACTAAATGGGCCCCTCAAACTATTGCCCGCTCGGGGCAACGAGGCGGCAACATTGGTGTGAACGGCTAAGGATGGAGAGGTGTCCCTGGACTTTAAACTTCAAAATGCCAACTCGCCACTTACGGCCAAACACATCCATCCTTCGAGCATTTAGCTCTTGCGCTCCACTCTAGGCGGCCAACAAAGGCAAACTAGAGGCGGGGTGGGTGTGTAACTGTGTGTGAGTGTGTGTATAAGCGCATGTGTGTATGTGTACCCCTGGAGGTCTCGGGTTCGTGGTGTCGCTACGCACCAACAGCTCGCCACAAGCCGCCCTGCGATGACTGACTGCACTGGTGACATGACAACACCAGCGGGCGATGGGGTCGTCACATCCCTACGCCTTTTGACTGACTGCGCTGGTGACACCACAACACCAGCGGGCGATGGGGTCGTCACATCCCTACGCCTTTTATTATTATTATTATTATTATTATATATATGTATATAAATATATAATCAGGATCTCGGAAACGGCTCCAACGATTTCGATGAAATTTGGTATGTGGGGGTTTTCGGGGATGAAAAACTGATCTAGCTATGTTTCATTTTCAGAAAACCGCTTTTACTCGTGTTTTCCGGCTATTTTTGTTTGCATTAGAATATAAAGCTAAATTTCGCCAACTTCGAGCAGATCATAATGGCACATTAGAAATCGGGTGGTCGCGGATCCAGCCGACCTCGATTCGATTCCACGTTTTTTTTCAAGATTTTTAGTTTTTTTTTTAAGTTTATTTTTCATGAGAAAACGTCAAGTTTCTTCTTTTGTGCGAAAAAGTTACTTTTTTGTGAGAAAAAGTATTATAGGGAACGTGCAGTAACTATAGGCGGCAGCACTAATGCGACAGAAGAGACACTATGCGGACAGTAAAACAAACTTATCAAGGTAAAACATTCAAATTGATGGCACCCTTATGGCACCAGTTGGCAGCACCGTCTATGTGCACGTTCCCTATTGGGAGCACAGAACAGGAAAAGCCGGTTGTCTGTAAAGTCGGTTTACGGACGATAGTTTAACGTGACTCACCCCCCCCCCTCCGGTGTTTTTGTCAAATATCTTGAAAACGGTGCATCCTACGGCAAAATCAATGAAATTTTCATCCCCCCTTTAATACCCCCGCGCTCCCTCCGCCCTCTCACCCCCCCCCCCCCACCCCTCCGGTGTTTTTGTCAAATATCTTGAAAACGGTGCATCCTACAGCAAAATCAATGAAATTTTCATCCCCCCTTTGAAACCCCCAGAACCCCCTTCCCCGCCCCCCCTCCCCCGCACATATATAATCAGGATCTCGGAAACGGCTCCAACGATTTCGATGAAATTTGGTATTTGGGGCTTTTCGGGGATGAAAAATTGATCTAGCTTGGTCTTAATCTCTGAGAAAACGCTTGGTACCGAGTTTCTACCCGAGCAGAGCTCGGTCGCCCAGGTACTTAACCGAATAAGTTGAGCCGTTCGGAAAGAACAACGGTTGACCATTAGTTGGTCCGTTCAGTTGATCGGAGTGGAACAAGAGTGGAAGAACATTTTACTATTTAGCCCGTTTATTTGGTACGTGCGAGCAAGGCATAAACGTCACAATGGATGGACCGCGCGGTACGCAAAGTCCAACTACCAAAAATTGAACGCACGACGTACCTCAGTAGAGATAGTCACAAGTCAGCAATTTCCAGTCGCAGTGCAATGACTGGAGCCGGCCTGGAGCAACCGCCTTCCTGATCACGGTACACTCTGCGCAAGGTTAGTATGCCATCCTGAAATTTCGCGCGCCTTATATACCGCCGCGGAAAAATCTCAACAGCGCCATTTAATTTTTGGGACAGCGACATCTACCGGGTAATAAAACAGATTCGGGCTTTAGAAATGTTACCCAAGTCGAAAAATGGCACAGAGGTTTTTTTGGAAATATATTTTTTTTTTATAACTATGGCCTGGATAGTAAGGCTTTTAAGCCAAGTCTATTTATTTTTGATAGTTAAACGCCGGGAAGAAATTTGAGGAGGTAGAGTAGGGGATTAAAATCACAAAGTATATCAAAGCTCTGCGATTAATATTCAAAGCGAGTGAGTTTAGTGAAGCGTTGAAAAGAATTGGGAATCGTTTTGGTGTTGCCATTTATTAAAACTGCAAAGAAACAAGCTTTCAAACTTTTTACTAACTTAAATTATAATAATCAATGTGACATGATTATGTCATATCATATCATGGCCTAATCCTAAATCACGTCAAATACCTACACAATCAAAAGTCCCAGCAACCATGTTTACATACATAACATTATTTCTAAACAATTAACAATATTAAAACAAACTCCCTCCGATACACCAGCCAGATGTTAAGTTCTGCTAAAACTGTTGTTCAACGAATCTGTGATGTGGCCGGAGCAATTTTGGTTATACATTCAACATGAGAGTTACGATGTAAGTTACTAGAATTTGCCGCCAGACTTCTGAGGATAAACATTGAGAAGAACTTTCGGACAACCTCGCTTTAAATCCTTGGCCACACCCAGCGTTTCAAATCAACAATAACATAAAACATCTAAGGGTATTTAGACGAAAAACAGATAGGGCCAAAAACAGGGAAAATGCATACATGTACGTTACTTCGTTAAGTGTACTATGCTGCTTAGAGGCAGTGTTGTCTAACGTACGGATACTGGTAATCGTATTCTGTACCGTCTTTCCCATAAGCATTCGGGGCCCGTGTCCAAGACCCCGTCACAGAGATCCCGAAAGTCAGATACTTACCTGTATACGTTCACACGAAAGTACCTAATAAGCAGGGCCGGCGTTATGACCACTGACATCCCGGCCAAGAATATTGTGGCGCTCACTTAAGGAAATCAAAATCGAGTGCCAGTTTGGCGGGGTAAGCATCCCACCCAACCCCATCGGTGGCCCCCTGAAATTTGGCGCTGCAAAAAAGAGTAGAAATTAAAAAGTGGCAACACAGTAGTGTCGTCCCTCTTTTCTTGTGTACGAAAAAGAGGGACGACACTACAGTGTTGCCACTTTTTAATTTCTACTCTTTTTTGCCAGACTATAATTAGTTTTTGTTGTTCACTTTAATACTTTACAACAGGGTCCGATATTCGTAGGTGTCCAAGGGCTCCTCATGCCTAAGACGGCTCAGGCGGTTGTCACACTGCCGTCGCATTTCGTTGCGGCGTGCGGAGCGTTGAATTCGCGTACGGCGACGAGGCACCACCACACGGATTTTCTCTGTATCTCCCTCCGGAGCTGCAGTGCACTACGAAACTTGTTTAATTCCGTTTTGGGTTCATTTCATATTCAATTCGAAGTGGCATACCCTCCACAAACACCGTGATTGGCAGTTTAGGGGTTTCCAAAGTAAAAATAAATAAATAAATAAAAATCGTTTATTCATTCACTTATGGATACATAGTAACAAAGGTTGGTGCCTCTTTTTAAGTATACGTGATACCTGTGCTAAGAGACACCGCTCTTCCAATGTGGGTAACAGTTTTTAAGTAAGAGTAAGAAAAGTAAAGTATATAAAACTAAGAAACTAACTCATACTAGGCAATAGCAGGCTGTTCTTCATTTTACTTATAAGTACTAATTTTAACACACTTAGATAAGCAAATAGGTACATCACAAAATTAAGAGGGTGTGTGTGCATGTCTGTGTGTGTGTGCTTGTGTGTGTGTATGTATGTGTGTGTGTGTGTGTGTGTGTGTGTGTGTGTGTGTGTGTGTGTGTGTATGTTTGTTTGTGAGTGCTGCACAGAGTTCAAATATGCACAGAAGGCGTAATGTTAATTTATTTACCACTTATTAGGTTCTCAATGTCCGTGTAACTTATTGTTTTTAGCCATTTAGTGATTTTAGCTTTACACTCATGAAAGGTAAATGGATAAATATCAATTTCTTTATTTATTTTATTATAGAGATTAGCTGATTGCGTAATGTATTGCCTTCTTGCAAAAACAGTATTCACTATTGGAGTTGATATGACATTTATTTTTCTCCTTCTTTTTTGCACTTTATTCACCTCATACATAGTGGTTTTATGTTTTCTCAGGATCACGTTTAATATATACAATTTTCTAACCGATAGTAAACCACACAGTTCGTATAGGTCTTTAGTGGGGAATAGGCGTGGTTTAGAGTACATGACTTTAATTAGAGCCCTCTGTGCCCTTTCTAGTTCCAGGAACTTAGTTTTTGTGGCTCCGCCCCAAACTGAAATGCAGTATACCAACACTGATTGGGCGAGTGATATGTATATCTGGTTAAGTAAGTTTATAGAAGCTACGTTTCTTAAGTTCCTAAAGATCCAGATCAGTTTCCGAACTCTGGTCATGATAAGTTCTACGTGTGCGTGCCACGTAAGTCGCTGATCTACCATGATTCCAAGATATTTTAAACATTCTACCTTAGCTAAAGTTGTACAAGAGCAGATTGACTGTGTTGGATTGTGACACGAGTGAATTTTAATTTTGAAATTAGCCTCAGGCTGGGTTGGTTTGTAGTTAGTAAAACAAATATAGCTTGTTTTGTCAGTATTTAATGTTAGGAGATTAGTACATAACCATTCAGCAATTCTGACGAGGCCCTGTTCTGTATATTTACGAACATCATCCCATGTATCACCAGAGAATACCACGGCTGTATCATCAGCATAGGCAAATATGGCTCCCTCTTCCATGTTCATGTTACATAGGTTATTGATGTAAATTAAGAATAAGGTAGGTCCTAAAACGCTACCTTGGGGGACGCCATAAGTTACGCTACACTCATCACTCAGGTGGCTTCCTATTTGAACTCTTTGCCTTCTATGAAAAAGATAACTTTTTAGTAGAAGAAGGGGAATCCCTCTAATGCCAATGTTTTCCAGAGTGTTTACAAGGGTTGGAATCGAGACTGTATCGAAAGCCTTTTTAAGGTCCAGGAATACCGTGAGACATTTTTTATTTTTATCTACTTTGTCTATAATTAAAGATGAAAGGGCTGCAACTGCATCTTCAGTTGACAGGCCCTGCCTAAATCCATATTGAGCTTTAGAAAGTACGTCAAATTTATTTAAGTAGTTGATTAATCTATTGTTTATAAGTTTCTCTAAAATTTTAGAAATGGTTGGTAGTACAGATATAGGCCTGTAGTCAGATACGTTGTCTCTGGTTCCCCCCTTGTAAACAGGAGTGATGATAGCTTGTTTTAGTGCTTCGGGAAAAATGCCAGTCTTAAAGCATAAATTAGCTAAGTGTGTTATAATGGGGACCACCATACAGCTAGCCATTTTGAGAAATTCTGTGGGTATTTTATCCCAGCCAGGGGCACTACTAGTTTTTAAGTTTGCCAGAATAACAAATACCTCTCCTGGATCAACTTCAGATAGTACGAAGGAGGACGCAAAAGATTTTGGGCTTTTATTAATGTTAGCATTGCGCGGGGCATTGTTTGAAAGGATATCTTCCGCTAAGGACTTCCCAATTTGGGAAAAATACTCGTTAACTGCATTAACAGACTCATTTGGTGAGCTCCTGATATCTAATAATTGTAAGTTGTCATTATTTTTCAATTTGCGATTTGTTATATTATTAATTGTTTTCCATAGGGTTTTTGAGTTTTTACTTGCCAAAGTTAATTGCTCACTGTCATATTTACGCTTTAGTTTTTTTATGAGGCCATTACAATAGTTTCTGTACCTTCTATACGTTATTTGTAATATAGCATTATCTGGGTCAGAGCGAAGCTTTTTTTGCATGTTGTTTCTATTTCTAATACAGCGGAGTATTCCTTTAGTTATCCAAGGCTTAATTATACGATTATTTCTTGGAATTGATGTAACTATAGTGTTTTCTATTAAGCATGTTCTTATTTTATTTATAAAGTGGTCTGTTAGAATATTAGGATCAGAAATAGTTAATAACTCTGAGATATTAATATTAGAGAGGGAATTAAGCGCTTTGCCGAAATCAGTTTTAGATTTAGTGTTTTGGGGAGTTTGTTTCGTGATCGTGTCACTTAATTTTAATAAAGTCATTGCATGGTCAGTTATAGTTGTATCTAGAACAAATATATTTGCCTTCATTTTAGTTCTGTTTGATTTTAACATAAAGTGATCGAGGCAGGAATTAAGTCTTGTGGGTAATTGGTGCCCGGGAAGTAGTCCATGTGTTGCAAGCATGTTTAGATAATTTAGCTTATTGCTTTGTTCATAACCTTGAGTATTATTTTTAAGTGCAATATTAATATTGATATCGCCAGTTATGATTACAGTCTCAAACGCTTTTATTGTTTCTAAATAGGAATTTAGGCTATTAATAAAGTTATCAGCATTGTTAATAGATGGTGATCGGTAGATACCAATTATTTTCATATTTGAAATTGTAACTTCCAAACAAGAGGCATGTGTTAGTTTTATTTCACGTACTTTTATTTTATGCGTATTCTTGACGTAAGCTACGACGCCATCATTTTGGTTAAGGTGACTGGTTGTGTAAAAAGTCAAATAATTTTCTAGGGCAGGGACGGGTTTATCTATGTGCAGTCTACATTCGCTTAGTATTATCACGTCAATATTAAATTTAAATTGAGTCAGGGTCGTAAGCAGGTTGTTCATATTACAATAGACGCTTCTAATATTTTGTGAAACAATTGTGAAGTCCGATTGCCGAAAGTTGGTACTATTTGGGATATCATCAATTTTACAGAATGTGGATTCAGCAATGCGCATTTCATCAATTTGGATCAAAGTGGTGATGGTACTATCCATTATTTAGATACATAGTTGAAGATTGGGTAGATCTTGAGTGTTTGAAATAATTTGTCTTTCCAGGTAACTTTAAACGAATAAGCATAAGTTGGATTGATGGGTTTAATGTTTGTTTATGTATAATGCAATCACTATTTGATTTTAAATTTGACTTAGAAAATGTGTGTGAGTGTGAGCATATGTTAATAATATTTATGTTAGTTTTAAAGTTATTAAAGTGTGTGTGTAAGTGTAAGCATATATTAATAATATTTATGTAAGTTTTTAAGTGTGTGTATGTGAGTGTGAAAAAAATTTACTTTAATCCCTAGAGATCAAAAAAGAGCTTTAGTCCCGATATGTAGAGACTAAAGTAACATTTTAAGAGCATGAGAAGTGAAAACAAATTAATACCTAAGATTATTTAAAAGCGAAAAAGTTTTTCGGGTGCGCCGGTGGGATTCGCTTTTAAATAGTCTTAGATTCGGTGAGCAGCCGTACTGCTAATAAAATAAATAATATTTGAATAAATAGATGTGGTACATCATTTCTTACGCATTTCCAATGTAATTTGGAACGTAGGAGTCGTAGCTTCTAATAGTTGCGATGGATGTTACCACACGCCACTGTTGGCGTATGTAAGCGATTAAGAATTTCGGGGGAGTCGGTTGGATGCGACGTGGTTCAATTGGTAGAACACCCGTTGGGGCGCATACCCAGGAGACGTGGGTTCGAATCCCACCGGCGCACCCGAAAAAATTTTTTCGCTTTTAAATAATCTTAGATTCGGTGAGCAGCCGTACTGCTAATAAAATAAATAATATTTAAATTAATACCTTCACTACACTCGAATCCAGGGAGTTTTACTCACAACACCCAAACATCCCTAAAACCACCGACTGGATAGATCAATTCCCCAAAATCGTAATTTGCTTGTAGCAAAATTTCCGTTCGCATAGATTATCCTAATTGCTTTTTTCTCACCATAGTTTTTTACTGAAGCTTATTTTCACAGTAGCGTTTTTTCCCAATTTAAATTGACACAGAAACAGTGTCGACGGAGCTCCGCTCACGCGGAGCTCCTTCTTCTGTGTGCTTTTGGCCCTTCGGGCCGATGAAAACTTAACATAACATAAAGGTGGCTGTTTCTGTGTCGATTAAAGTTGGGAAAAAACGCGATTGTGAAAATAAGCTTCAGTAAAAAACCATAGTGAGATTAAAGCATTTGG
Source organism: Archips xylosteana (assembly GCA_947563465.1). NCBI lineage: Eukaryota > Metazoa > Arthropoda > Insecta > Lepidoptera > Tortricidae > Archips > Archips xylosteana. The sequence continues at coordinate 2,529,708 of OX387355.1, forward strand.
GAAAAAATGCTACAAGGAAATTACGATTTTGGGGAAATGATCTATCCAGTCTTAAACTAGCTAGCAGAAGGTAAAGTTTGACGGCACCGAAGTTTCGAAAATTTAATGAAATGCTTAAGTTATACTCACACAGTGTGCATTAAAGCTAATAGATTTTCCAGTCAAACCACGCTCGCAGGTGTTCGAGTGGGCGAAATGCGGCACAAGCGCGGTGTCGGCGGCGCCGACGGTGCTGTGGGCGGCGGGCGCGGCGGCGCTGGTGCACCGGCTGCTGGCGGCGCTGTTCCGCCGGTTCCTGTTCCGGCGCGTGCCCTGGTGGGAGCTGCTGCTGCAGGTCAGCTGAGCCGGCAGAGCGCTGTGACCACCAGTGTGGAATCGTCAGCCCCGGATCTACGATTTTTTCGAACAGGGGCAAAAACTTGATTATGGCACTTGTTCGATATTTCGAATTTTTGTCTCAAGGATTTGGCGCCCCCACGAAACTGCCGCCCGGGGCAAGTGCCCCGGTTTGCCCCCCCCTTAAATCCGGGGCTGGGAATCGTGTGTGGAGTGGTGTGCCATCCAGAGATGGGCATTAATCGATTAACCTTTTAATCAACTAATCAATTAATTGAATAATCGATTGTCAAAAATTAATCAGGATTAATTTAGTCGCGACTAAGTATTCGGATAGCGATTGATCTATCGTCAATTTAATCGATTAAATGTGGTATGTTAATATCGTATCGGCAATGCTAATATACTTATTTATATAAATATACTAGCTGTTGCCCGCGACTCTGTCTGCGAAGAATAGGGGTATAAAAATAGACTAAGACCTATTCTCAGACTTAACAAATATAGAAGAAAAATCTTATAAAAATCGGTCAAACCGTTTCGGAGGAGTTCGATAACAAACACCGTGACACGAGATTGTTATGAGAAAGAAGATTGATATTGTGGGGTTCTAAGGGGTTATAAGGGGGGGAAAATTCGATATATCGTTGCAACACTGGAGCAGGAACAATCGTTGTGTAACTCTTTGGAGAAGGCCTTTGTCCAGCAGTAAACGTCTTTTAACTGATATGATGAAGTAAGTTAAGGTGAGAAATAGATGATGTTTTTTTAAATCGGCAGCACCTTTTGTTCGTGTGGATGGTGATCTACAGCGTGCACTTCTGGGTGGTGCTGGTCAGAGTGGTCAAAGTGCTGGTGGATTACATGTATGACGAAGTGAGTACCTACTAAACATCTACCTATTAAACAGTGGCTACACAAAATTGGATGCTGATAAGTACGGTAATAAAATGTCAACCCACACGAACATTTTTGATAAGATTTTTATCAGGGATGAGCTAAAGCTAAAGCATTTGGGTCATACAAAGCGAAAGTCATAGAGCCTAAGCAAGTTATAACGAAGACCAGCGCTAAGCTGCGGCACCTCATCAAACTTCCATGCCTTAGATGCCCTAGCTACGTCGCTGCTAAGGTTTATTAACGCTTTGCCATGTGAATTGAAGTGCCTACCTTATACTAAATTTCTGGGTACCTTATTGATCTGTGTCCATACGATCTAAATGAATATACATGGTAAAATATTACATGTGAAGATTATACTATTATTATTCATTATTTTTTACTTTGTATTACTTGCTACGCCTCGTATTGGCAAAATTGTGTTGTACTTTTTATATTTTTGCACCATCCTTGTGTATCACTCAATTTATTGCAAATAAAGAACTGAACTGAACATTTTCCCATTAGACCATGAACTCACTGGTGATGTTCGAGGACCCTCCCGAAGCGGCGAGCCGGTATCTCCTCCAGCAGTGGGCACTGTGGTTGTGCGCCGCGATCCCTCTCGCCGTCTACATCCACACCAGACCCCGGCCGGAACCGCCGCCACTCATGATATGGTAAATTCCTAGTCACGAGTAGGGATGCCAGCCGTACCTCCATATGCAGGACGTTTGTCTCGTTTCTGGGGCCTTAGAGTACGCGTCCCGCAAAAGGTTAATAAATGTAGACTTTGGCTCCATTTACTCCATTTGATGGTCATAGGGCGCTTGTGCACTATAAGTAAGGAATTTTACTTTCCGGCATCCGATTTTTTACGATCCGATAGTGCACGTCTTACAATTAAATACTAGCTTGTGCACTACACACACTACACATTCCGGACCGTTTTTTCCGCTTCGAGATGAACAATGAAAACTTAAGAGGTATAGCAAAAAATCATAAATAAATAAATAAGTGTCGTAGACATCCGATAGGACTTAGTTAGAAAATAAACTCGTTCTGTCTCAATTAATTGTGGTTTATGTAAAATGACCCTGTCACTGTCAGGTGCCTTTCACTCATAAGGAGATGAACCCAAAATTATTTTTGTCTTCTACATCTTCGGCTTCGCACGAAGCACGCAACCGCCGACGTTCCAGGAAGCTCATCGTTCGTAATTACGCGCGCGTGGCGTGTAGCCTTTAAAGAGAGCTAACCCCTAACTGCGCCGCACCTCCGAGAAAAGACGGACAAGTGCACAAACCAACCATCCGTTTTTTTCATGCCACATCGTACCTTGAGAAATGGGATTTCCGGACAGTAAAATTCCTTGTAGTGCACAAGCGCTCATAGTCCTTGAGGCTCCTTATCCTTAAGTGGCCAGGATCCCCAATTGGGGATGTCTATTTTTTTTTGCAATGTATAGTAAATCGAAAGCCATTTCGAGATAAATGCTTTTTAACTCGTTTTCTGTAGTTATTTAATTTTAATATTATGTGATGAATTTATTACATAACAAATAAGCGATGACCTTCATTTGACATTGGTGTAAATTGCGTGACCGGTCCAAGTCGTACTTTATTCTGTGTGGTTAGAATTCTTCACAATTTATGCGTGGATTATACTACGAAGTTTGATTTGGACCGGCTGCCTGACATCTAGCACTTTGACAACACCAGTAAAGTGACACTAGTTACAGTGTACCACTACGCAAAAAATAATTAAAGGGGTTGTCTTATCGTACGCATTTAGATACATTTAGAAATTTGGCAGTGTGGGAGCCCTCAATAACAATCTGAGGTCATCAACCAAAATAGTTTCAATAATTAATTTTGAAAAAAGTAGTGAACTAAATGACAAAATATTGAAATAAGTTTCTTATAATTGACTTTTCTATACAAAAAAAAAAAATAAAAACCGCTGGTAATTTTTTTTAGATAATCCCAATAGGCTAAAGATGACTCTTTTGTGTCTAGGATAACCACCAGTCCGTGGCAGCGGCGCGAGATGGGCCCGTACGGTTACTACCTTCAGCGGCCGCCGGCGCGCGCGCCGCCGCCTGCGCCGCGCGCGCGCCGCGCCCGCAGCGAGTCCGACGTCGCCGCCGCGCCGCCGCCGCGCAACAAGTACTCCAAATCTGTCTGAATAAAGCGTGTCGTTCGTTGCTGTGTTGTTTCATTTGTTCTGTGCAAAGGCTGGATGTGCACGGTTTTCATAGTCTAGTCAGCGGGGTTTCACTCCGCAGTTTAGGTACGTTCGGCCGGCGCGCCTCCCGGGCAGGCGTATGGCATACGGTTCACACGCTAGTTATGACTTAAGAAAATCGTAACTCCAATTTATGTTGTTTAATATTATGACTTCCGATAATATGACGAAGAAAAATTATGACAGAAAACGTTATAGGCTTGAAAATTCGGAACAAATTTTATGGGTGTCATTATAAACCCAGTAATTAGTTTCTTATGTGATGACTAGATGGCGCCAGTAGTAGTAGAGCCCTCTTTTTAGACCGGAGGTCGGTATGAATTGGGGATGTCTATTTTTTTGCAATGTATAGAAAATCGAAAACCATTTCGAGATAAATGCTTTTTAAATCGTTTTCTGTAGTTATTTAATTTTAATATTATGTAATGAATTTATTATATAACAAATAAGCAATGAACTTCATTTGACATTGGTGTAAATTGCGTGACCGGTTCAAGTCGTACTTTATTCTGTGTGGTTAGAATTCTTCACAATTTACGCGTGGATTATACTACGGAGTTTGATTTGAACCCGCTGTCTGACATCTAGGACTTTGTCAGTGCCAGTAAAGTGACATAGTGTATAGTGTACCACTACGCAAAAAATAATTAAAGGGTTTGCCTTATCGTAAGCATTTAGATAGATTTAGAAATTTGGCATTGTGGGAGCCCTCAATTATAATCTGACGTCATCAACTAAAATAGTTTCAATAATTAATTTTGAAAAAAGTAGAGAACTAAATGACAAAATATTGAAATTAGTTTCTTATAATTGACTTTTCTATACAAAAAAAATATAAAAACCACTGGTAATTTTTTTTAGACATTCCCAATTGGGATGCACCAAAAAAAATAACCTATAGTTTTTATATTTTTTTTTGGAAAGAATAGGATATTTTAAGACACCATTTTCATCGATTTTGAATTTGGTTGAGTATTTAATTTTTTACATTTTTTTATAGAAATACGTTGGATGACGTCACAGTGAGAGAGCCACGTTCCATAGCCTAGAAAAATTCAAGTCGTACATAACATAATCTGTGGCACTACCACGGCACTACTGAGACCCTACTACGAAGTGCATAATTCGAACTTCGTTTCATGCCGTCCCGCTCACGCTAATTATGATTTGACACGAGAGTGAGAGGGATGATACGATACGAACTTCGAATTTCGTAGTAGTGCCCCTGATTTGTCTTGTCACTGTCAATATTACAAGCACGGCTTAGGGTCCTAAATGAACCATGACAAAATAGTTTTATTTATTTCTCTTCTTTTAGCTTCGATTATTCCTGTTTGTTTAATGGTGTAAATAGATATTTTTTATTAAAATCTGATATTTAAATTCTTTCATATTTACTTGTAACGTAGTAATTTAATAATTAAATTTGTAAAAATACATTGCGAGTATTGTATACATTTCGGACTTTATGATAAATGACAACTGTTTAAAGCCAGGTGTGCATCATGTGATTAAAGTTCTGTCTTTGTCACTCTTTGCTATTATAAGCAGGACAGCAACATTTCAAACTGTCAATTTGGTTTAGAGTGTAGACCTGCTTTATATCTGCCTTTGTGACGATTCACTGCAGGGGTCAAATGAAGGCCATTACTTAAATTTTCTTTATTTAATTCAGATTATCATATTTTTGGAATCTGATTTCTGAAAACGCTTCACAAAGCCTATTTCTCCAAACGGTTTTCGATTTATTATACGTTGCCAAAAATTGGGACATCCCAATTGTAGTGCAGTGCTGTCTATGCGTCAGGGTCATGTGGGCGCTTGCAAGGGCCAGTTGCGTGATTGCTCGGAACCTTATTGGCGAGCGTTGGTTGATTGGTTAGCAAGTGGAAGTAGGTTTGCAAACTGTAAACACCAGACATGGAGATACAGTAACATGCTAGTGGTGCACATTGCGGTAGTCTGGCTTGCTGTGAGACTGCGTCGAGAATGTCGTGGGTCAGCAATTTAGGGGTAGTTGCGATAGAGAGATCTCTCTCCTGGCGCATGTTATGCCTGGGTACCGAAGTCCAATGGATGAAAGTTGGAAGTTGTATTTATGCAGTGTCAGCTGAGTTGAGAAACTTCGATAGTGTGATGCAGGATAATTAGTTTCTTATGTGATGACTAGATGGCGCTAGTAGTCGCTACAGCAGCTGTATGCTTCGAGGATGTGAGAGCTACGCTACGTAACTAAGTGTGTGACCATTTCCACTAATGCCAAGCTGTGCAGCCGCCCGAGGAAGATCCTACACGCATCTACAGCACGAATCCAGAGCACGCATAAAGAAAGCCTAAAAAGACTATGATCCAATCAACAACTTTAACAGTCCTGCACATGTTTATACTGTCAACATCCATCGGCTAAAGATGTTGCTGCTGCCCCCGGACAGATCCAGAAGGGATCTGCAGCTCTTGGGTACACGACGAGGTCACCCGAACCATACCCTTGAATTCAGCGACCGATTCATAGTCACACCAATTTACTACACTGGTGTGACTATGGTTCATTTTATTTATCCGTAGTCACACTGGTGTGGCTATCGTTTATTTTACCCGACCCATGATCACACCAATGCACCCCCAAACCATAATTCACTCCAGAAAATAGGTAGGTTAGGTTAGTTAGGTAGTTTCTTCTGCCCGAAGGGCAAACCGCCCAGAAATAGGAGCCCCACAAAACGGGGCTCCGTCGAATTGGTTTGTATTAATTATTTATATTTAGTCAAGGGTGAGCTGTTGGTCTATAGTGGTGTCACTAGGAATAAATAAAATGAACCAATAGTCACACCAGTGTAGCAAATTAGTGTGACTACGGATAGATCATGCTGAATTATAATATAATACTACTATTACTTTTTTTAAACTAATGCATAAATTTGCATTCAACCTTTTTATGTCTAGCGCCTAGCTAACCTAACCTGCTTACACTAGCAATAAACAAACCATCTAGATACTGACGTCAGTAATGACAACTAGTTTTACAAAACGACAATAGTCGAACAAAAATCATAAAAAAAAACAGATTATGTTAAAGTAAATTATAAGTAATGGTGAAACAAAATGGGTCGTAGATGCGACGGGCAGCAAATGCATGGCGGGAAAATCTGTTAGCTTTAATGCACACTGTGTGAGTATAACTCATTTCATTAAGTTTTCGAAACTTCGGCACCGTCAAACTTTACCTTCTGCTAGCTAGCTTAAGACTGGATATATCATTTCCTCAAAATCGTAATTTGCTTGTAGCAAAATTTCCGTTCGCAGATTTTCCTAAATGCTTTTTCCTCACCATAGTTTTTTACTGAAGCTTATTTTAACAGTAGCGTTTTTTCCCAATTTGAATTGACACAGAAACAGTGTCGACGGAGCCGTCGGGCCGATGAAAACTTAACATAACCTAAACCTACCCTACCCTTTCTGTGTCTATTAAAGTTGGGAAAAAACGCGACTGTGAAAATAAGCTTCAGTAAAAACCATAGTGAGAAAAAAAGCATTTGGGAAAAATGCGAACGGAAATTTTACTACAAGGAAATTACGATTTTAGTAAATTGCTTTAACCAGTCTACTTTAATAGTATATCTTTCGGTGACAAAATCATTCGTTACTTATCGAAATTGGCTGATGGAAACTCCCGATTAAACATTTTTAATAAGAGTGGGGAACCGTGGTGGCCTAGTGACTTGCCCTATAGCCGCTCAAGCAGAGGGTCGTGGGCTCAAATTCCGGCTCACACCTCTGAGTTTTTCGGAATTTATGTGCGAAATTGCATTTGAAATTTACCATGATCTTTACGGCGAAGGAAAACATCGTGAGGATACACCTGCGAAGAAATTCAATGGTGTGTGTGAAGTTCCCAATCTGAATCACGGTCCGAACCCTCTCATTCTGGGACGTAGGTATATAGGCTGGGATGATGATGATGAATAAGAGTTTTACCGTCAGCTTATTTCGTTTACAAAGGAATACAAAGTTAAGGATCTATAAAACTGTCGTAAGGCCTATCCTTATGTATGGCTGTGAGGCCTGGACACTAACGCATAAAGAGGAATATCAACTTCTTGTAGCGGAAAGGAAGGTCTTGCGTAAGGTCCTGGGACCTGTCAAGAGAGACGACGGCACGTGGAGGATCCGTAAAAACATAGAGATCCAGGAGCTGGTGGCTAAACCCAACATCATCGGCGTAACAAAATCACACAGACTTCGCTGGTTCGGCCACCTACTCCGAATGGGAGAGGATCGTGCTGCCAAGAGGGCGTACGTGGGACGACCGACTGGTCGCCGCCCGGTTGGGCGACCTAAGTACCGCTGGGGGGACAGTGTCCAGGCGGATTTGCGACGTCTTCAGGTCGACGACTGGCAAGAAGCTGCGCACGATCGGGACAGATGGCGTGCTCTCGTTTCGGAGGCCAAGACCCTCTTTGGGTCCATGAGCCAAATTAGTTAGTTAGTTAGTTATTTCGTTTAGTTCTAACACACTTTGCCACTAGTGTCATGCTCCCATGCTTATTTGCATTTTGAGGTTATAAGTTTGAATGAATGCAATTTAAAACTATACGAATAGATAATTTGTACATGTAGTCATTATTTGACAAATTATATCCAATGACAACAATCGGACAGGACCTGTGCGACTCACACCTAGAAGCATTAGCAAAATGGTTGAGCTGCAACGGCGAGACGTGGGGCGTGGGCCCGACGGCCGTGTTCGCGAGCGCCGCCGCTCTCTTCTTGTACCACGAGCTGGAAGCCACGGTGTTCGCGCCCGGAGACCACGCGCACGTCAGCCTGCTCGAGAAGACTCTCATCGTAAGCTGCATCAACATCAACTGTTCCATCAACTATGTTATCGTCATCAATTTCACACCAGTATCAAGTTTCTCTATCAACCGCTACATTTTCGATGCCATTGAGATAGTCGTCATCGTTTTCAGTAACGTCACGCTCAAAAGTAGTAATGTTGCCGCTTTACTTAGTCAACGAGCTCGAGACTAGCGTTGCATCACTATCAATAATGGGAGTATTGATATCATCGATAGTAGCGATACTATTGATTCCTATTAATATCCAATACTATTGATAGGCATCCATCCTATAGTATATTATCAATAATATTGATACGATAATATCTATAGTATCGATAGTATTGATGCCTATCAGTAGTATTGAATTCTAATTACTTTCGATACTATCGATATTATCGATGACAACAATAGGCCTATTGATATTGTGACTATTTTTACTATTGATAACATACATACTATCGATAGTCCAATCTATTGTAGCAACACTACTTGAGACTACAATCTTTGCAATTTCCGAATCTAATTTTCTCAAAATGACGCGAAACTATACCCTCATCAACAATTTTAACATCAACCGCTGCATTATCAACGTCAGTAAAATTTGGTCATCGTCATCAACTATTTTGTTGCCAATATCACTAAGATTCCCATTACCTTTACCAATGTGGTCATGGCCATCATTAATTACTGGTTTTAGTCGCTATATTTTGTTCTAAGTATTTTGTGGTTTATTCTGTTCAGACCGTAGCTAATGAAGTTTATTGCGGTCCACAGTCTTCGATGGTGGTTGGGATGTTGGCGCTGATGATCCACATCTGGGTTTGCTCTATGCGGTTCTTCCAGTACTATCTGGACACCCTAATCAGAGATGTAAGTGCTTCATTAAAATGTCCTAATATGACCTACAAATGTATGATATTCTCTATACGAGTATAGGATAGCAAGGTATATGTAAGTTAGAATGACGCATTTGTTCGTATTCAGTACGTTTCCTTTCCCAACTGTTTTTTGGAACTGAAAACTATTCAGGATATAATTCAGGACTATCCTGAAGAATCCTAGGTTAGGTTAGTTTTTAACAATCCCGAAGTACTAACCAATGTCAGAATATAAAACAGTTGGGAAATGAATGATATGGGGAAAAATATTTTTGGCGAAAGATTAGAGAACCGTTTTCATTGCCATTCAGCCGGATAAGACTGCTGGTAGTATAGAATTTTGAGCCAGCTACGGTGCAGGATGTGGGGTTTAGGTTAGTAGCGAGATTGGATGAACATAATAAGTATATTGACAAGGTAGTATGTCGAGATTTTAGTTTGAACAACCTAAAAACTTGAGATAGGTAATGTGAAGCTTCTTGTCGCGAAAATTTCTGTGTTTATGGACATCGACATTATAATAATTGTCAGGAGAATTAAGATTATTTTCGATCTCCTGCCTGATGATTTGTAAATCTAAACTTTTTGATGAGTTAACGTTAAAATGTTTTAACAAAGCTTACTGCGGATGATAAATTATTTCGGTGGTAAACTCTTTGTGTTTACTAGCTATTAATCAGATGTTCCAATTTTAACCAACGCTGGGGACATTGAACTCTTCTCAATTTCCAGAGCCCAAACGTCCTCCTAGAGATGACGACAGCCGGCCTCCTGGGCAGCGGGCAGACAGAGATGGTGGCCCTCGGTCCCCTCACCCGCTTCCTGAAGCAGCAGCAGCCCCAGATCCACATCACGCTGTGCTGGTTCCTCTCCCTCTGTTACGCAGACTACGTCAGGAAGCACTACTGCACCAGGTTCAACATGCCGTATTTGGAACAGTGGTTGGTGTGTTACTTGGATGCTCGACTTGCTACATTTGGAGATTTCTGACACTACTTCTTCTACTAGCTGGGCGCAGTGACCCAAAGTAGGTTTTAATGTCTCCGCAAATCTATCGACGGGAAATTGGCTTCGAAGCCAATCGGAAAAACCTTTATGTCAACGCAACAAGAGCGAAAAAGACGTTGATCGGCTCGGCTACGCGAGCCGAATAGAGCCGAGCTGATTGACGTTTTTTTCGCTCTTATTGCGTTGACATAAAGGTTTTTCCGAACGGCTGAAGCTGATTCCACGTCGATAGATTTAGGGAGACCCTTAGCCTCTGACACCAGACTACGCCATGCTTTGTGATCCTGGATCAGCTCTTGCCAACCTTCAATCTCGAGACTGAAAACATCTCTATCTCTGACACTAAACGGCCGAAACATTGAGGATACTGTTTGGCATACGAGTTTATGCTTTTATTAATATCTCAGGTCTTTCATAATAGACGGTTAGGTACAGGTTTAATCTAGGTTTTACTCGCGGTTCGAGCCATTAAGTTTGACAGTTGAATTTTATGCGGCAACTACATTAAGTCGACGACCGCATGCCACATGCGGTGGCCGCAACAGAGTAAAGAATACTGTAGTCGGCCGCATTCGGCGAGCGACAGCTGCAGTGTTGCCAGATGCCGGAATACAAAAAGCGGGAGCTGCGCTTTCAAAACGCGGATTTTTTCAGCAGTGGGACATATTAAAGGCTACAAAAAAAGACATCTTCATCCGCTTCCGTGACATTCGAGAGCCATTACTACTGTTTGAGTGAAATGGCATATTTTAAAAAAGCGGATCCGCGTTATTTTAACGCGGATAGCGGGGCCAGTGGCCAAAACGCGGGGTAAAAACGGGAAAGCGGGGAGACTGGCAACACTGTACAGCTGCCACCGCCTAGATATGGCCACCGCATTAGGCGGACAGACTAATGTGAAGACGACGTTCGTTCGCCGAAGTAGTTCGAAACAAGTTCGGCGACCGCATTAGGCGAACGAAGTGTCGCATTAATTCTGTGATATTACTAAATTCCTCTGGGAACTCGGAAAACTGACATCGTGGTCTTCATCTCCATTGCATGAAAAACACCCCAGCAAAATGTCTTATCTCTAGTTAGAGTTAGCAGTTGACATTTAAAGATTTTTCAGCATAGGTACATGCTGATCCCTTCAGGATATCGTTCTATGTGTTACACTCAATATCCAGCTATCTGATTTAGCGCGTAGGTTTTACAAACAAACACACATTTTTTGCAAGGGCGGTCCTAAGTGTTGTAGAGTGTGGGGATAGCCCACAATAGAGAGATCTCACTCCAGGCAGATGTTATGCCTGGGAACCGAACTCCGATGGAAGAAAATTGATAGCGCGATGCAGGATGTAGTAGTTAATTTCTCACTTTATGACTAGATGGCGCTATAGCTAAACCGTTTAAATGAGTCCTCGCCCGCGCGTCACAGGGGCTGCTGAGGGGTATGACGACAAAGGGGGCCGAGAGAAGTGCGGGCGGCGAGCGTGCCTCGTGTGCCTGCCGCCCGCACCTCTATACCCTGCGGGTGAGGTCTCATTTATACGGTACTAGCTGTTGCCCGCGACTCCGTCCGCGGAGAATAGTATTGGTTTGTAGTACATGCTATGTATCAGAGATGGCGCTGTATGTGAAAAAAGATTTTCCCGCTTTTCTGTTGACATTTTTCCTGAATTTTTTTTGCTATAAACCTCACGGAGCCCGAGACCTTTCCAACGAATGCAAAACCGTGGAAATCGGGTCGTGCGTTCTGGAGTTACAGCGTCAGGAAGGAAAACCCGACTTATTTTTATATAGTAGATAACTGTAGATGGCGCTAGTCACTACAAGAGTATTGTCTTGTCCCTACAGGCAAGCGGCGTTGCACGAGCGCGCGACGGCGCACGTGCGCAGCACGATGTCGCGGGTGCACAGCTTCGTCGGGCACGTGCAGCGGCGCTTGCGCGGTTTCGCGACGCCGCCAACGACTGAGGCCCACACGTAAGCACGATAGCTGCCACACCACCACCACAGAATATATAATAGTACTGACGTACAGAATGGAAACGGTCCGCCCCGCACCGATTCGAATTACCCCACCCCTCAAGGCGCAGATAGCCGGAAACCGCCAGAAACCAGAAGAGTGCGCGCGCGATGTATGTAGGCGTACGCGTGTACAGACGTCGTCGTGCTTATGTAGATTCAAGAACGCGTATTTGTACGTCGTGTCCGCCGCGTGCCACCACATACCAGTCACTAATTCAAATAGAAATGCCACGCGAACTAATACCGTGAAACACCTATAAAGCTATAAGGCCTCTTCTCAGAATGCCTGCCTGATTTGCCTGTTACCGCAACTAAAAGCAGTCATTGTGCACTGAAATAGCACTTCAACCCACCAATAGTCTATTCAATTTGCCCGTGACTGTAGCTATAGGTAATCAATGTTCACTGGACACCCCAGCCCACCAGGAGTCCATTCTGTTTGCCTGTAACCGCAACTAAAGGCCATCAATGTTCACTGAAATAGCACGTCAACCCACCAGCAGTCTATACAAGGGGTCCCCAATCTTTTTTATACAGCGACTCTTTTCATGTCGTAATTTTTTTGGGACGCCGTTATAAAAGAAAAGACCTGCGTGTAGCTTTAGATAAGTATGCATGCGACCCAAACGTACCGTTTCGCGACGCCTCTAAGACTGTAACGTGACGCCCCGGGGCGTCGCGACGCACAGTTTGGGAAGCCCTGGTCTAGTCTATTTGCCCGTGACTGTAGCTATAGGTAATCATTGTTCACTAGAGTGGTACCACAACCAACAAGCAAACGTTTGCGGAGGACAGCGGCCCGGTCAGTCGTGTGTCCTGGGCCGACGGCTGCGGAGGAGCGAGCGAAACGGCGCTATCCCCCGGGAAAGAAATGTACGTGCGTCTCGTCGGCCAATCCAGTGAAACGGCCGTCGATGCCATCGAGAAACTCAGAGCCTATATTAAAGTAAGAAAACTGCATTGTTACATGTTTTTAATCGGTGATCGGGAGTTGAAAAACATTAACACGTTGGCTGCTCACCATACTGAACCTAAAGTGTTGCTCCCACGGCTCATACAAATTAAGTGACCCCACCGGTGATGCTTACAGCATCGCCCTATTGCTGAGGGTATTGGCTTATATTGCTGGTATATACAGTACCTTCTACAAAATAGCATTCACAGTTTCACTCTAGTCCCCGAAATAATCCTCAAACAATATCCCGATAAATGAGCTTTTGATCCCACCGGTGATGCTCATGGCCACACAGAGAAGATTATGTGACGCCACCGGTGATGCTCAAAGCAGCCAACGTGTAAATTGCCAGTCAATTTTTAATAGGGTTGATGACACTATAAAACAATAATTCCATGACACGACTCTAGTCTTTCATATACTAATACATTGAATATCTTCGCGGTTTACCAATGTTTCGGCGAAAAACTTTTCGCAAAATGATTCATTTGGCAAATGTTTAATTTCCTAAATGTTTATTTTTTCTGAAACTGTAAACTTTTCAGGATTATGAAACAAACCTAACCTAACCTAACCTAACCTACAGGATAGTCCTGAAATATACCCTGAATAGTTAACAGTTTCAGAAAAAATTAACATTTGGGAAATGAAACATTTGCCAAATGAATCAGTTTGCGAATAATAATTCGCCGAAAAGGCAGTACACGTATCTTCGCTGGTGTGTGCAGGTTTCATGTTAAATTTTTATAAATTTCGAAAAAGTCAAAGGTGCGCGTCCGGGCTGGAACCCACGACCCTCTGTTTGAGACGCTAGTCCATCACAAGGCTACCGCGACTTTTTTCGGATGATTTTCTTTTATTGATGATTGACGTTAAAATATTTCGTTGTGTTAAATGGGTAGTTCTACTAACGTTTCAACCGCTATCACTCTCCTGTCGAATATATTAAGTAAATGAGCGACACCTAGCGGAAGGTTTTTATATAACGATACAGCGTGCTTGTGGTATAATTACAATTTGTTGAAATTTCACTCAAGCTATAGCTTATTTCTTACGTATTTGCGACAGGCAGGAGAGTGATAGCGGTTGAAACGCTAGTAGAACTAGCCAAATAAGTGATAAGCTTCTTGCTGGATTCTTTTCAACAGGGTTTTTCCGAACCGGTGGTAGATTCTTCGGCATTCATAGGTGCCGTTATAGCCTAGATTATATAGAGATATTTTGACTCTGACTTAGATGTACCTACCTATCTATTTTGCAGGCTACTCGATGTGCCTGCACAGGTCAACCCGAAACGGGTCTCTGTGGCATCGGACACCTTACCCCCCAAGAAGGAGACAAATGACAAGTTGCTGTGGGAGTACCTTGTTACCAGTGAATAAACCTGAAGTCCACTCCAATAGAATCTAACAAGCGTGAACTTGGGTGGTCTACTAACACTGACACCCAAATTGTTTATGTCTCTAGTAGTGGGAATCTGAAATCCTCCGGATTTAATCAATACTTTATTTTTATATTTTTAAGGACCATATTCAATTTCGTACCAGTAGATCATAATTGCACACTCGATTTTTAAGTGCTATTAAAATGGACTTGATTGATTCCCCTCCCTTTCCTATGCTATTTATTTTTATATTAGAAAAAAGGTAAACAATCTTGACGAGCCTTTTTATTGAAAAACGTTTTAAATAACTTTAATTTCAATACTAGATGAGAAAAACCCGCCTGTTTAATTCCCGTTCCCTTTCCGGGAAAATATGTATATACCCTATGTCACTCTCGGAACTGAGACGAAGGAATCTAATGACACCTCACACTTCAAAATCCATTGAGCCGTTTAAGCTGCAGGGCGTGCCAAAGAATGATACATACATACAGGCATACATACATACATAGAGACATACATACATACATACATAACCCTCCTTCGACAGTCGGGTGAAAATAGTGACTATTACTTATGAAACCAAAAGAATGCAAATGAATACCTTGCTATATAATTGCTACTTACGTATTTGCTGTAACTTATTTTTCAAAATTATTTATCGAGAATAAGACTCGTCAACATTGTTTACCCTTTTTCTAAAACCAAAATAAACGAAGCATGTTTTTTAAGTTTTAAACAAAACCCTCGGCCCGGCCGTTTCTATGCGTGACCGGCGGTGCGAGCCATTACTCAAATATTCTGTTCATTGCGCGTTAGGAGGTAGGGTGTACAGTAGAAAGGTGGTAAAACACGCTATGTATTGGAAAATCACTAGACGCGTCGCTACGTTTTGTAGCTAACGCGTTAGCATAAGCCGGTTTTAAATTGCAGGCGACTTTGAACATAAAACTACTGTGAGGCTCATAGTGAAAAAATACGGATAACTCACATCTATGATCGAGTTTAGCCATGGACGTAGCTCGATCATTGACTTGAGTTATCCGTATTTTTGAAGTGAAAACTTCTTTAGCGGCGTTGTGCACTTTTTGGGATGGGTAAAAAATGAGGGGAGGGGGGTGAGGAGGGTTCGTAAGAAGACGGCACAACGTTAATGTTCAAGTTTTCACTTCTGCCGGCACTCCCGGAGTGCAACCCGATGTTTTTTAAACTAAGTATAAATTGCAGGCGACTTTAATGAAAGGTTTGATGAGGAAATCACTCTATATTAGTAGCTTTTGCTACTCCTAGTCGATGTTTCCACCCATCTCCTTTTCGTCCACGTGTCAAACGTCCACCTCATATAGACATGATGATTACAGCAATTTTAAAATTATCAAAGTAACTCATGTATAGTAAAATCGCCATAAACTCGACACATGGTAAGACCTTGTCACAGTAAATACTCCAGTGAATTCCTTGGTGAGTACTATGATGGCTTACTGAGATAAGATTCTTGAGTTTATGGCGGTTTCATTTTTACACCTTGATGCTCGGCTTTTACAATTGGCTAAATATCTTTCTAGGGCACGCTAGATTTTATCACGGATATAAAGCAAAATAATATCTCTTTCTAACTAGCAGGTGTGTGCGAAAGGGATAGCGATAGCGATGTGCTAGATCTTGAAGTACTAAAGTAAATTACAGGACCTCGTTTGGGTTAACAGGTGTTACTAGAAAGTGACTAATAAATGTTCTGAATTTGGTTTGATTGCAATGTGTATTTATTTCTAGTACAACGGCGGGTATCCAAAAATCCCTTCTTTATTACATGAGAATTGTTTTTGGCATAGTATTTGCAGAACAGTTTTGACGTACTTCAAAAAGGAGAGGTTCTCAGTTTACCGGATTCTTTTTACGAGTAGGTACTCTCCCCGTTCACTCGAAGGCGGCTGGATTGATTTGAATTTTTTGTTTCGTTTTAAAGTGTATTAAGTATCCTTCCTAGATGGTAGAAAAGAGATAAAAGACCCAGTGCGGATCGGGAATTTACATACACCATTGAATTTCTGCTCAGGCGTGTGGTAATTTGGTGCATAAATTCGGATAAACTTAGAGGTGCGAACACAATGTCGAACCCACAACCCTCTGCTTGACAGCCAGGTCAAGTCACTTAGACCACCACGGGCCGTAGTTTCAGTACCATTGACAAGCACCATTACGATACATAGCAGTACCGTAATGCTGGAGCTCTAATTAAAAAGGGTTTAAGTCTGCAGACGTTAAATAGCTATTTTCTATTTTGTGTGTAAAGGGGGTTAAATCGAAACCAGCTGTTCAACTTTTGCAGAATTAACCCCTTTTAAAAGCTTTTTATTAACTTGCAATGTATGTAAGTATGTATGTACGGGTCAAATCTTGGAAGTTGAATTTTACCCACTTTCTGTGGTCGGTTTTACTTGAAATTTGGTATACTTATGTAGGTTGGATGACAATGCAAGTACAGTCAACAAAAATACAGTCAGCGAAAAAGCTTGCATTAAAAATATTTTTTTTTTTTTACATAATACTGACCCGTGATTGACCACCTCACTCACTTGACTCAACTGATGGAAGGTGCAGATGAGGCCAAAGGTGTATTTTACTAGAGCCCCAGGTTACCTATCATATTCTCGAAAAGCTCATTTCCGAATATTAAAATTCCGAAAACGAAACTCCTTTTTTTCATTTTCCAAATTATTGTTTGTCCGAAATTTTATTTACCATATTTTCTTTTGCCAAATGTTTTAAAATCCATTTTTTTATTTGCCAAATGATTCAAAATCCAACTGCATGAAATTCCGTAGGATCATTTGACAAATATATATTTATTCCGCAAAATTATTATTCCGCAAAGGTCAGGGGTACAAAAAGCGACCATACAATTATGTGTGGAGCGTAATATTCATTTTGTTGTTTAATGTTGCCCAATTATTTTATTGAGTTTGCTATGTAGGTAGGGGGTTTTGTAGGTGGTTATAAAAAAATAACTAACACCAAAGGCTAATGCGGGAGCTTCGCTCCGCTACGCTCCCGCATTAGCCTTTGAACCTAATCTATCCGAGTCGCTTCCGCTCCGAACCGTCTTGCTCGCTCGCTTCGCTCGCTCGCTAAAAATTAAGCAATGTTGTCTTACTCTGATGTTAGTTTAGGTAGATAATAAAAACTTACTTTCGGCTTTTCGTTACATTTGGATTATGAAAATATGACAACTGATTAGGTTGGCAAATAAAAAAATGGATTATTGTAATTCGGGATTTTGAATTTGTTGGAAAATAAAACTGTGATTAAATGAATCCGTGGCATTGTGATGTTGTGGGAAAACAAAACATATGGATTTTAAAAAGTCGGAGAACCGTTTTCGGATAAATGATATTCGAGTAAAGGAGTTTCTAAACATCGATAGGTTCCCAGAGCCCCATGGTGTCTGCTAGTCAATGGTGCAAATGAAACAGCCACCACGGCTATTAAATTCTGTGCACATTGTTTTTCACTATTGAGTTTCGTAAGTTAGGGATATTGATAAAAAAAAAAAAACTGAAAAAATTACTTTGCTCACCCGCGAGACCAAAGATCTTAAGGCCGGGTGAGCAAAGTAATTGTTTCAGATCATTAATTTGAACCTCCGCAAAGTAACGCTTGATTCAATAAATTAAAAAAAAACGATTTGTTTGAAACAAATGTCAGACTCGTCTGCAATGGCTGATGCTAGACGAGTCTACGCATTTGAGTATTTATTCTCTAACACAACTCGATTACAATCTCTAACACCTATAACGGTACATACTACACATTACATATCCAAAACAACAGAACTTAAACAAAAATACACAACAAACCTTTCAAAATATACGCTCTGTGGGTATATGAACATTTTAATATATTTTTTTTATAAAAACATTCAACATTTAAGCTACTGCATGGCTACACTATAACATGTATTTATTACTTGTGAACACGCTACTTCATCGAAATTACAAGATATTTATTATTATATCTATGAAATCACAACTCTACATTTTAAGGGCTATAAACGCGAGAGAAAATGCTACGTATATGATTATAATTATGTATATATATGAACGATTAACCTAATTGCCTATTAAGCACATATGAAATTCAATTAAGTTGAAATATGTGTCAAGTATTCTCTTATGCTACCCGCTATATATCGATAATTTATCTTAAATCACGCTACGTATTATTAATGAGATATATCTACAAATATGAGATCAAAATTTTGCCTAGCAAAACGTTAATTATATGAATCGCATTCACAATACATTTTCGATATATTTGTACGGTATATTTATCCTAAATATTTAATTATTTATAAGATTATTTGTGTCCGAGTATATACCAAAATCTTACACGTTGCACACGACTATGTTGGCCAGATTTCAGTAAGCTATTTATGTGATCCCATTAAACTTCATTGTCATATACACATATATTTACATCGAATAAATTAGTACTTATGTAACATTTCTGTATTCATTGCCCGGGAATACGGAAATGTTCGAAAATTCTAATATTTTAAATATGCATGCGTATTTACAAATGGCTGCTTGTTATATGTTCCATACAAAGCGTCAAAATATATATTATATATATTTTCGTATCTCAAAAGAAGAATCCACACAGTTTATAGTCTTTCCAGCACATGTCTTATTTACAGAACATGTATATCTAACTATATCTAAATACGATAAACACTTCATACATTTTCGTTGTAAGTATAAATATCTCCGAATATATTTTATGGCTAACATTTGATTTATTAAGCATTAGGCATAATTACAAAATTGTAAACAAAACCTCACTTGAAATATCCCTTGTATTATTAGGATCAAATGACATAAAAGTATTATAAGATATACATATATATATAATATAATAATTCTCTTCTATATCTAACAAATTTGCGTAAAATTACAATATTAGTTTACGTAGTGAAAGCAGTAAATTTTTACAAAGCATGATTATTGTTATCCTTGGTGCGTGTTTTATAAATAGGTATAACACTTTAATTAAGTAGGTACCTAACACTAGACTAGAGACATACTTGCATGAAGTTCAGCGTGCATTTGAAAATGGGGCTCGTAAAAAAACTATGTTTACTTTATCCTGGTCAGAGGTACCATATTTAACAGCACACTTAATTATTCATTGATATTTTTTCTGTCATAAAATGTTTGAGCTTCAAAATGAAAAAATCCGTAGTATTTGATGGGATGAAGTCTACTGACTTGAGGCTCTTCTGCGTAATCCAAGTCCAACAATGCTCAATGTAAGAGCATGTACCCTTAGATGTAGTGAAAAGGCGTCTCCATGCAAATAAAAGAGTCAAAGTGAGGGCCTACAGGGCAGCCTAGAGAGAAGAAGGAGAGCATAACTAAGTACTTAGCTTTTCTGTAAAAGTACGTCTAGTATCATTAGCGGCATGCTGACTGCTATTGCCTTACGAAGGAGCAGCGAGTCTCGTCTACATTGCTAGTGAAGTTAATCGAGTTGGGGCACAAGGATATATTCTGTCAATGAGGATTGTGTGGTTCTTCGCGAAGATGCTCGTTTTATAATGATCCTCGTCTAAATATACGGTTCCGATGCAATTTTCTTGCGAATGCTTACGTTCTGAAATTAGCTTCTTACCAGGTTCTCCTGTTTCATTAAAAGTACGGGGTTCTTCAATAAAGGAGTGTTCAGCCATAAGAATAAATAATAACAGAGTAGAAGGGAAACTCCCGCTCCGGCCGGACTCAAGGTCACGATATTAGAGTACTCTCTAAGAGAGAACTCAGTCAGGGTGTCACGGCCGGCGTCGCCGCATGCGCGTTTGGCTGTTAATTGTTTGCGCGTTCGTTTTATTGGAAACAAAAATAACAATGACGTCAAGTTATTGTGGTGTATTTGGGTGTATAAACAATTCAAAAACGATGCCAAATCACCTTAAATGGCTTCATTTGGTATGGCACTTGTAATAACTTCTTACTTAGAAGTACCTTCCTACAATATGTAGGTACGTACAGGCAAGGATTTTAATTGTTAGGCCACTTGCCACTGTTCGTATTTTAGCCGTGTAATGCAAATCAGCAAATACGAGTAAGTATAAGCGGCTTCACCCGATTTGCATTACACGGCTAAGATACGAACAGTGGCAAGTGGCCTAACAATTAAAATCCTTGACTGTACAGTCAACAGCATAAATAAGTGATCATTATGTACCTTGTCACTTTAACGTCATGTTTGAAATGTCATAAAAAATTGTCAAACGATTGAAAACGACAAGGTACAGAAATGACCATTTATGCTGTTGACTGTACCTAATGATTTATAAATCTCATATTTTGTAAAACTAGAATAAAATAATGATTTCATAGTATATAAAAACTTATATTTTAGCGATATTATCTTTAGAAGTAAGTAATATTTAACAGTAAGCAACCCTAGCAACACGCCTGGGCGACAGAAGGGTGTAACGACGTGAGGGGGGAAGTAGGTATATAAATGGCGGCGTTTTGGACGCGGTCAAAAGAGATTCCCTTCTACTCTGTTATTATTTATTCTTATGGTTCAGGTTTTAATAAAGAGTAGGCAACGCTTTGAAATACAATTCTTGGAGTTGCAAGCGTCCATAGGCTATATATAGTAACTGCTTATGATCAGGAAGGCCGTGAACTTGTTTTCCACTGACGTGACAAGATAATGTGGAAGTGGACTAAGAGGACTAAGATCTATGAAGACTACGGTTCTGTGGTCTACACCAGCCACTCGACGGTGGGTTTCGTCTCCATGGAAGGCTCGAGTGGCTCCAGCCAGTGCTCCCGTCACAGGCTGCAGAGCGCCGGGTCTGTTGGCGGTATGGACGTCTCCTCTGGCCTCATGATGGTCTTGATGCGCTGCGGACACAGTATTATATCTACAAATCTTACAGTAAAATGAGTGTTTCCCGTACGTCCGATCGGTTGACCGATCAATCGGTCCAACGAACGGGATTTATTTTTCCCTTTTGACCGACGCCCTCTTTTTAAATATTGTACAGTCATGTCGAGTAATGTTTTTTTATTATTAATTGAAAGTTTGGATTATTACTTTAATGTAAGGAACATGAGTGGAACACAACAGGTGCAGTCAGTATCATATAGTTTGTACCATCCAAAGTAGCCATAATATATCGGTACACATCATTATTACCATAGTAACTATATCTGTAATGTTACACTGACGTTAATATAAAACCCACTCACGTTAACAAAGTTGCCAGGGGTGATGATGAACTTGTACAGCATGTAGAGCGGGATGCAGGAGACAGTGGTGCCGGTCATGGCCCAGCCCACCGAGATGGACCAGGGCGGGTAGGAGTACTCGCCGCCCAGCATCTCCTCGTGGGCCAGCAGGGAGAACACAAACAGCACCAGCAAGAACACGGGGCTGGAGGGGCATGAATACAAAGACACAGATTTAGACTCCGAATTTCTTTTGATCATCAGATATGGCCACTAAACTTTGGCCAACAAGAAAAGATAAACTGTGACATGAAAGATAGGGGCCAGACTCGTCGTCACACCAGGTTGGCACATCATTGTTATTCGGCGGAGCCTTCTATAGATACCTAACCTTCCTAATTTTGCGGAATAAAAATGATTTCTGACGAATTTCCGACTAAAGCGAAAGGATAAGTCTGTATATTGGTGTGACAATCTGGTGTGACCACGAGTCTGCCCCTGAAAAGGAGCGAGATACTAATGATGACATCAGACTAAGATGAAGTATGCCTCATCTCGTAGGTTTTGTTGTTGATAGGTGATTTTGAAAATACCTCAGTGCCTCAAAACAAAAGTCTTTAATCAGTGTGTGTTGCCAGTGATGACATATGGATCCGAGACGTGGTGCTTCACTATGGGCCTGATGAATAGGCTCAGAGTCGCTCAGCGAGCTATGGAGAGGGCTATGCTTGGAGTTTCTCTACGGGATCGGATCAGAAACGAGGAGATTCGTAGAAGAACCGGGGTCACCGACATAGCCAAACGGATTAGCTCGTTGAAATGGCAATGGGCAGGCCATATAGCACGTAGAACAGATGGCCGTTGGGGGCCAAAAGTTCTGGAGTGGAGACCGCGGACTGGCAAGCGCAGCGTGGGACGTCCACCAACGAGATGGACGGACGATTTGGTAAAGGCCGCAGGTTCAAGGTGGATGCAAATCGCTTCCAATCGTAACGATTGGGCATCAATGAGGGAGGCCTATGTCCAGCAGTGGACGTCCTACGGCTGAAATGATGATGATGATGATGAGGTGATTTCAAATTAGATACCAATACGACGAGACGTTAACTTACATCAAAATAATATACTTCAAATAGGAATTAAGAAAACTTTGTACAAATGTGGAGAATGACCATGTGGCTACACAGGATTGCCTTGCTTGCGATATTAACGACCGCTTTAGCCTAGTTGGTAGTGACCCTGCCTACGAAGCAAGAGGTCCTGGGTTCAAATCCCGGTAAGGGCATTTATTTGTGTGATGAGCATGAATATTTGTTCCTGAGTTATGGATGTTTTCTATGTATTTAAGTATTTATTTATCTATATAAGTATGTTTATCGTCGTCTAGTACCCATAGTACAAGCTTTGCTTAGTTTGGGACTAGTTCGATTTGTGTAAGATTGTCCCCTAATATTTATTTTTTATTTTTTATTTATATGGTTGTCACGCGCCTGCTAAGCTGTCCGGAGCGTCAGTAAATCCCTCGCCCGCCACTATGCAATAACGTGTAAATAACAATAAATGGAATCAAACTAGAATATGAAAATATCATTTGGAGTGACATACAATCCACCCCTACAGCCAAATACCTGATATAAGACCAGCAAGCTCTCCAGAACCAGCCGGGCGTATGGCCCAGCATGGTCCTCACGTCCTCAGAGAACCGGTCGACCCCGTACACCCAGCAGACGCCGGCGGCCTCAGCAAACACCACGAACAGGATCGCCAGGCCGGGGCCGTACACGTTCAAGAGGTCCACCAGGTATACGCCGCCCTGGGGAGATTTAGTTTTATTTATTTATTTGTAAATTAACACGTTCACGGAGACAAGACCTCATTCCTTTGTAATATGTTTTATCTGTTTTATGTTGCATTTAATGTAAATAATTTTGTATTTATTTTCTTTTGTATTTATTTTCTTTTGTACTTATTTTTTTTTTCTTTCTCTTTTGAGTATTTTTGTTTTTCTTTTAACCGCACGTAATTTTAACTGTCTGCTTATCCATTATATATTAAATTGTTTTCTCTTAACTAGGTTAGCTGGAAGAGATCCCTTTTTAGGGATAAGCTCGCCTTTGTTCTCCTCTCTGTTTATTTGTATTTTTATTTTTATGTGCAATAAAGAGTTTACATACATACATACCTCATCCAATAATTTGTGCTGTGGCACAGATTTTTTCCATACAAATTGATATAACATCTGGGGACGGATTGTCACATTGTTCAGTTTTGGAAGTAAATGTTGCCACAGACGATGACCTTGTATGGACATTGTCCGCCTACAGACGTAGTGCCACAACGCGAGGTATTTTTTTGTATGTGTGACGGACACAAACTTGTGTGCACCATTATGAGTGCTTGCTGTGGCATTGGCGGGTTTGTGTTACATCCAAAAACAGCACAGAGTCATAAACTCCCTATAAATACTATGACAAATATTCGGCTGTGGACGGAGCGCCATCTTTAATGAAAATTAAATTCCCGTCTATAGACGTAGTGCCATATTACGAGGGTTTTAGTTTACGTCTCTCGACGTACTGTCCGTGAACGTGTTAACAAAGTATAACAGTCTTAGATTATTTATACACTAATGCTCGGCGGCATGAAAACGTCCCGAAAAATATAAGCCAACTTGGCTTATATGTCATTTGCCTCCCTTCAGTTTGAATGACGTAACGCGATCGTAATATGAAGCTGTCAAAAGAAATTTGTGGACGTTTTGTATCGCAATGTTTGCTACTGACTCTCTATCTAGTGCATAAATAATCTAAGATAACAGTTTAACAGAGCAAGACACAATCAAGAGAAGAAAATATATAATAATATGAAAAAGGTCCAGATAATAAAAAGTAAGCACAAAATTAACGATAACTTTAATTTCAATACTAGATGAAAAAACCCGCCTGTATAATTCCCGTTCCCATGAGAATTCCGGAAAAATATATATCCTATGTCACTCGCGGAACTGACACAAATCTATTGACATCTCACACTTCAAAATCCATTCAGCCGTTTCGGCAGCAGGGCGTGCCAAAGAATGACATACCTATACATAAAAAAATACACACGCTCCAGAAACATAACCCTCCTTCGACAGTCGGGTGAAAAGCCAACCAACCAACCAACGACGGTTAAAACGTAATGAGTTGATAATTACTAATGAGTTGTCGTCGTAACACCTATCTAAGAACATGCACCAATCAAAAGTGAACACATTACTGAAAACCCCATCAAAATTGGACCAGTAGTTTTGGAGATAAATTTAAACATTGGTTTGCACAAATTTCCTCTCACGTTATGCTGGCACTTCACTTGGCGTATTTCACGAAATAGTTGCGTGTGCGAGAGAGGAGCACTATGCCGATTCTAGCGTGAAAGACGGAGATGGCAATAGCGCAACGCGAATACGCAACGCCAAGTGAAGTGCCACCATTACGCTCTCAAGCTCTCACGCTCTCACGTCATGGGATAAAAATTATTTAGATAAAAGATGACACATTATATTAATTATGCATCCATTGCCTTACAGAAACTTATACTTCTCCAACGACCAGCAAATAGGTACGTCACACTCCGGAGCTGATTATGAGGAACGCATAGTCATAGTGCAAACGATACGAGATGGAAACGAAATAAGTAGACAGAAGAACCTGGATGTGCAGGTGTTCTCTCGTTCACCTGGTAAATATCAAACGTGACGCCGCACATAAATTCCAAAAAAACTCAGAGGTGTGAGTTCGACACCACTAGGCTACCACGACTAATCTAAAACATTACCTTCCAGTAAAACAAACAAACATTCTATTCCAAGATTGATTCCGCGAATCACGCACTGGCCAATGAACAGGCCCATCCATCCCCGCAAATAAAGCGGGGTCTAACATCTCGATATATTACCCGCTATCAGCGGCATTACAATAACTGCATTATTCATTGCCTTACGGGATGACCGCGATACCGCGAGTCACGCTCATGCCTGGATGGATCGAGGTACATAAATAGTTTAGCGACCGGAGTTTAGTTTTTTTTTTTTGAATGAGTCGCCAGAGGGGCCAAAGACGCGAAGTCTTTGCTGTTTTTTACTTTAAGGATTGGAAGGGTGACTTGTGCTCGGGAAAAATCCCTTCGGACGAACTGGGAATGGAGGGCCCAGACAGTGTCCGACTTGCACGGACTAAAAAACCCGGTCACAAGTCCCCTTCTCTATTGGTTATCAAAACAAAAAACGTGTGCTTTAAATTTTTAGGAGGGGAGGGGTAGGGAGGGGACTTAATCTACCTACCCCATTTGCTGGAAGGCCGGAAGAGGAGCATGCATTCTCCCGCTGGGCACTGGGGGTGCTGAGGTCGGTCTTTTATGTTTTTACCCGTTGGTTACTTCCTTGACCGACCCTCGCCCGTTTCTGTACAATTACTTAGTACTATTGGTTGGGTTTGTGGGATTTCCTGTCATATCCATTTATCTTTAACTACGGGCTTCCTTTCTTTTGCCCTGCGATGGAAGGGTGGGTCGGAAATCTTTTGGAAGTTTAGTTTACCACCAAATGGACCTGATAGGCCCAGTGGTTGGAGAACCAGACTACGAAGCTTGAGGTCTAGGGTTCGAATCCCGGTTAGGGCAGATATTTGTGTGAATAATACTAATGTTTGTGCTCGAGGCTTGGATGTTTATTATGTATTTCAGTATGTATTTATCTATATAAATGTGTTTATTTTTGTCTCGTACCCATAGTATAGTTGAAATTTTATAAGCTGGGGGTTTAGGACTGCAGAACTCATTTGGTAAAGATAACATTGTTCTCGTTTGTTGAAGCCTACCACTAATAACAAATCAAAACAAGTAACAAAAAATGCAAACAAATAGCTACCGTCTTCTCTAAGTTACAAGGTTAAAATTGCAAAAGCTTAACTCATTAAGAATGGCCTTTCGTCATTGTAAGCGGTACTCAGGTGGATCGTCGGCGTTGTAGTGCGTCCATAATAGAACAAACGAGAACAATGTTATCTTTACCAGATGAGGTCTGCAGTCCTAAACCCCCAGCTTATAAAATTCCAACTATATATAGCTTTACTTAGTTTGGGACTAAGTCAATTGATGTCAATCGTCCGATGATTGATGATTCTATTATTATTGAATTGAAGGTAGTAAAAAAGGTAGTAGTAAAGTTGGGGTAAGGTAAACGTACCAATGCTCGACAACCCCAACGCCCTGTAGATGACAGCCATCTGTCACCTCTCTTACTATGACAAGATTGAAGGTGCCATGTATCGGGTCAGTGTCGAGCACAGGGACGTTTTCCTTACTTTGGCCAAACTATAACCGACCAAACAGATACAAAATAAATCAATAATCCAATCCCAAAAGTGACATACCTAGGTACATGTCAAAGTTTTCAAACTGACCTCATGGCCCCCGTCGAACAATCTACAACAACACAATCCTAATACGGATGTTGACACCACCAATCACTCCACCACTCAATCACTTAGTCATCATTCCTAGCCTATTTTAATGCGGTTTTCGCTATCACTTAGCTTAATACTCAGGGAAGATTTTAATTATTTTTGTGATTAAAGTAGGTATTCATGAATGTTAAGAAAAATACTTGCTAAATAAGCACGGTGCGGGTCAATACTATTCAGATACACTACCAATTTCGTTACTATTTTGTTACGAAATGGGATTGCGGACGAAATGGGAATGTTGACGAAGTGGCAATGTGGACGAAATGGGAATGTGGACGAGATGGGAAGTGGACGAAACGGGAATTGATTGCGGACAAAATGGGAATGTGGACGAAGTGGGAATCAAAACTAAACGCAATCACTAACGTACTTTTTATGAGCTATCAAAACACAATAATTCTCCCATACAGTTTGAATGGCAATACCAGCTTATGACGTCACTTGTTCACCAACTCATCAACTTTTTTGTTTTAATGCTTCAATCAATCAAATCAAATTTCAATCAAATTTTGCAGTTAGGTAATCGAAAACATCTGGTCTTCAGGGCTAAAATAAAGCGTTTTTTTACTGGAGTCGTGTCTCCGAATTATTATTTAATGGCGTCAACATCCCTATTATAACTTCGTATAGTCTAAGGAAGCATAGTTTTAATTATTGCTTTTCTTACAGACAACACCCAGTAGACTGGCCTATTACATTTAAACACGATTTCCGATAAACAACCGCACGTATTCCTCCGATGGCTCCTTAAATTCTCAAACCGACAAAATATTATTACTCGTTTTAGAGACGTAGATAATTAAAATTCATTAAAACCTGCCTACTAAGTAGGTGAAGCGTTTCATAAATTCTTATTAGATTTACAGTCCATTGCTCCAATTGGAGGTAATTGGAAACGATCAAATTGGTGAAGGTTTAGGAAAACGGGCAAGAAATGATAGTTGAACTGCGCTGCGGTACAAAATAAGGGGCATAATCATACGTTTTTATTCGTAAGCGCAAAGGGGAAGGCGAGGAATTGCTAAATATGCAAAATAAGAAATTGGAAGTCGTTGTCGACATAATCCTGTGTTTCTCTGACGGAAATGTGTGCTGAGGTAATATGATTCGTTGTAATAATTGTATCTTTAAAGGTGACCGATATAGGTACGAGTACTGAGGATGATTTAGCATTGCTATAAATGTTAATTGGTTAGAGCGAGCGATTGGTTATTGCTCTATGAGCGTTTCAACCGTTGTTAGTATCTTGTCGCAATATATTGAGGAAACTAGCTGGTGCCCGCGACTTCGTCCGCGCAGTAAAGCTTCTTCTTTTCTTTCATTGAATAAAACAAAATCCGGCAACGGCAGCATCCAAAAATCCCGTGAGAATTTCAACAAATCTATCCTATTTTGTTGCTCGATATTTATAACAGCATCAGGTAGACTAGACGCTTGAAATACGTATTAACAGAATATTTAGTTATACATTCACTATAAAAATAAATTATTAAATTAAAATAAAACAAATACCTACTAAAGGGGGGCTCCCATACAAAAAACCGTGATTTTTTGCCGTTTTTATAGATAGATAATGGTACGGAACCCTTCGTGCGCGAGTCCGACTCGCACTTGGCCGGTTTCTTCAACATTTTGGCAAAAAAATCTAAATCTTTTACATACCCCACGCAAACTGCGGTTTGCCGATGCCTGCTTTAATGTAGCATTTATAATTATGGTTTTTTATGACTTGTATGTTTTATGTCTTACTATATTAGCACAAAACATGTTAGGTAAGTATGTGGAGTATTAGGTAATGTAATAGTTATTAATGAAAGAATTTTTAAAATCAAGCCTGAAGTTGAATTCACTTATTTCTATCCCACGTACAAAAAACCAACAAAGTTTAGATATTGGTTTATTATTTTCCTATCTTACCGGAATTTCGAAAAATAATTCCTTTAGTAATGTCAAGTCTCTAGCACCAGTTGTTTAGGCTGTGCGTTGTCTGTCAGTCAGTCAGTTAGTCACGGTACTGTTTTATAAGTAGGTATACAGGGTGGAAAGTTGAGATGAGGCAGCAAGGGCAACTACTAGATCCCTTGCTGCTACGCGAAAATACTCTTAGGAGACCTTTACTAACTTTTTGAATGATGACAATCGACATTCACAGATTTTTGATAAAATGTACAGTCAGCGAGAAAATCGACAGATTTGACTTATTTTTTTTTTAATGCCAATCGGTCCCATTTCTATCAAGGATTAAACACTCTTTGAGACAAACTGAGGTTAAGAGTACTAGAACACCCACAAATCAAAGAAAACTTTTTCCATACAGTTCGTAGGGAAATTTGGAAAGTGAAACTTTCGCATGTTGTTTTTTACGAATATGAGTCCTTTATGCTTAAAACAGTTAATTAAACAGTTTGTAGACAACTAAAAACTGAACATTTTAACTAAAGTTAGTGTCTTAACCCAGTATTCAATTTTAGGTGCAAGTCCGCCTAAAAGAATGATTTTTTAACAATGATACTGATTTTTCTCATTTCTAATATCCTAATTGTAGTTGTCTACAATTTAATGAACTTTAATCTAAAGAAAATTTCACATTGTAATTAATTACCCTACGAAATGTATGGAAAAAGTTTTCTTTGATTTGTGGGTGTTCTAGTACTCTAACCTCAGTTGGTCTCAAAGAGTGTTTTAATCCTTGATAGAAATGGGACCGACTGGCATTAAAAAAAAATAAGTCAAATCTGTCGATTTTCTCGCTGACTGTACATTTTATCAAAAATCTGTGAATGTCGATTGTGATCAATCAAAAAGTTAGTAAAGGTCTCCTAAGAGCATTTTCGCGTAGCAGCAAGGGATCTAGTAGCTGCCCTTGCTGCCCCATCTCAACTTTCCACCCTGTATGTTCGTGTAAAGAACCCTTCGATAGGTGGAGGTCACTGGTCCTAGGTTTCTATTAGGATAGCCCCAGTGTCCTTGGAATTGTACTTTCTCAATATAAGGAAAGCCATTAACCTTGGTCTGCTCTCAGGCGCCTGCTGCTGTTTACACAAGAGTCCACAATGTCACACACACAATAATGTTTAAATGTAGTATCCCGATGACCGAAATAATATCACCAAAAACCAGTACTTTGGTTAAAAGAACAGTACACACCAAAAAAACGTGTAATCCGTACGTTCGTTTACCTCGAACTCTCTTGACAGCTAGTCTATAAATTGCACTGAAATGATTTATTATGTTAGTTTAGGCAAACTTACGTAAGTGGTGGTAGGTAGAGCGCAGATGTAGATGAGGCACAGCAAGACGGCCACGAAGATCTCGCGGTGCCTGCCTAGGGCACGTGGGTACTCGTCGCAGAGAGCCGTCGTGATGGCTTCTAGACCTAAACGGACAACATCATAGAACAGCGATTCAGGATCAGCTTTTTGAGAGGGGTAGATTTCACAAAAGTAAACACTAGAAACGCACACAATGTATCGACGAACTCAGATGCTCTTTCTAGACTCCTTAACCCTCTCCTCTCTGGATCTAACACTGATAGGTACGTAGACTCTGATGAGTCCAGTTCTGACCACATCTGTGAACCTTAAAGAGCAGTCAAAATTCTTTATTAAATTTGCCTAATTTAAACAATAACGTAAAAAAAACCTACAAGACAAATACGTCGTCGAAAGAAGCCGTGGTCATTGACCTCAGAACGCTGGCCGCATTACGTCTTTGTACCGTCAGTTAAATTAATTTATTATTATAATTTTTACTAAATAGATAATTTTCATTGCTTATTTAATAAAGTAAGCCAATGCCCCAACATAAGCTGTTTAGAGGTCTTGTTGATGCTTAAACATCACTAATCTACTTAAAACTGTTGCCAGAAAGGTTTCCTAGCAAAAAGTTTATCATCAGGCCTCTAGGGTTGTCTTGTCGGTGGTAGAACTAGCTAACACCCGCAGCTTTTTCTTCATTACAGAATCCTCGCATCATTATCATCATGATCATAGCAGTCGGATGACTTCCATTGCTGGACATAGGCCTTCCCTAAGGATCTCCACGATTATCAGTTTTGTACTCGCTGCCAATAACTTCCCACGATTTTTCCCAGATATTCCGCCCACCTAGCGGGCAACATTTCCCCATTACTCTCTATCTGTGGGAATTCCACAAATTCCGTCTTTTTTCAGTCTGTCTGCATGTCATCGTTTTTCATGTTATTCAAGATTTTTTCCATTTTTAACATGTTAACCGATTTTCTTCCTGAATTTGTAGAATCTTAACAGGATACTTTGTAAAATTCGTGACTACAACATAACCTCTCACATGTTCAAACTAACACAAATAAAAGAGTAAACTAGCATAAATGCTGGTGACTTTGAAATCATGGTCATTGACACCTCTACCTTTATCTTTTTTACCTCCAAATGTGCTGTCCAAGCCCAGCGTGATCAGCATGAGGAAGAAGATGATGGCCCAGAAGACAGAGCCCGTCATTGTGGCGATGGCTTCTGGGTACACGATGAACACCAATCCAGGGCCTTCCAGTCCCACTTCTTCAATGCTCTTTTGCTGAACGTGTGCCATATACCTTTGGAGACGCAAACGATCGTCACTAATAATAATTATCTTCTAAGGGGTATGTATTACAATACCGAAGTACGAAAGACCGAATATATTAAAACATCGAATGGGTCAAAAGACCGACACGATTTTTTTCTGAAACCCATTAGGTTAGGTTAGTTTTATAACAATCTTAAAAACTTAACGGTTTCACAAAAAAATCGTGTCGGTCTTTTGACCCATTCGATGTTTTAATACATTCGATCTTTCGTACTTCGGTATTGTAATACATACCCCTCTAAGTATGTTACTACAGACTTTTTTTTGATGCATCGAACAGCTCTCTGTTCGGAGTAAAAAGTCTGCAGTGTGAATATTTGATATCAATTTAAAACTGATTCCTTCACGCGTCCTAAGAATAACTTAGACCCTTCAATCAACTCAAGACCAATCAACGGTTCTGGTTTTCTTTTTGAGTTACGAAACTTATAAAAGAACATCAAACAGTAAAAAAATTTGAAATAGCACTTCAAACACTTAACACTGCTTGTATTGCTAAAAAACAACATCTGTTGAAATGACATCGTCTCTATTGAACTCACCCTAAAACAGAAAAGATGACGAATCCAGCGAGGAAGCTGGTGAGGCAGTTGATGGAGGAGGTGATGAGGGCGTCGCGATAGCAGTTGTTGTTGAACTTGTTGTAACTGCTGAGCGCTAGTAAGGTGCCAAATCCGGGGCCGAGCGAGAAGAAGATCTGGGAGGCTGCGTCGATCCATACCTGAAAGAGATCATTGATAAACTTGACAAGTTCAAGCTGCAGAGGCGTGTAGAGGAACGCCTCAAAAGTTTCTCGTTTTTTTTGGTTATTTAAACATCTATCATCTAATTATGTGGTGCGCCATCATAGGGCTACGTAAAATGTATCTTCCTCACACCAAATTTAGGTCCTGTGTCACCATTGTCAAGCAGGTTCACAGAAGAAACGTGCTATAACGTTCTTGCCTTAGGTGCAGTCGCCATCGTACACATCAGACCATTCAAGGTGGTCAAAAGTAGAACATAACAGTATTGTCAATCGCGTACGTGCGTGTTCAGATATTTTGTGCACCTTGGCTACTCCGATGTTTATGAGGGTGACTGACAATCCTTACTTCATCAGATGGCACGGCTGTACCCCTGCCATTTCGAGTTTGGCCATATAGTCCTTTTCTCGAAGCGACTTACACCATTTTTGGACCCCAGTAACTTCGTTGTGGATAAAGCAAGAATAGAATCTTCTTCTATTTTAAGAGTTACTCCTGTAAGTGTGTAAGTAGTTGATGATTTTGTCTCCATTTTTTTTAGACTCATCTAGGTCAAATTATTGTTAACTATGTATTCCATGATTGGTTTACACAACCAAAAATTACCTATAGATAAGGATTGTTAGAGTAACAGAACTTAGTAACCAACTAGGTAATATTTAATTAGTGTACTAAAAGAGGAGTCAGAGATGGCCAAAGTGCGTGGTTTTACATGAAGGTAATCGCGGTATAGTGTACAAGACGTCTTAAGATGAATCTGGAATATTTCATCTGATAATTGGGTTACTTTGAAGTTAAAGTACCTTAGAGTTTTTGAGTTTGTGCCATTCCGGTGTGAGGTAGTACCGGATGCCCTCAGTCGCGCCGGGCAGGCTCACTCCTCGCGCCAGCAGGATCAGCAGCACCACGTACGGGGCCAGGGCCGTGACCCAGACCACCTGGAATTAGGGGTACTTCGAGCCTCAGATGCTTCTAAGTTATGTAGGTAGTTTTACACACAGTAATAAATAACTTAGGCAACTCGGGTGTAAAAAAAATGTCGACCCATCATCTGTAGCTCTGAATCTTGACACTGGCAAAATTGTCCTATTAAGAAATAAGAAACAACAACAATAACAACACAACAAGACACATACAGAAGACACTTATTAAAAAAACCTTGGAGAAAGGGCGCTTTTCATTAGAGATGTGCTCAGCTATGCTACGTTGCTATGGATGAGTTTTATATCCACCAATCATATTCATTGGTCCAAATAGCAAAGCACTGGTGGAAATGGGTTTAACTGAGCTATGTTTTTAAATGGAGAATGCGTTCTGTGGATGCGAAATATGGATGATCCCTACTGTCGATGCATCGCATAGCTCGAGCTAGGTGCCTCACGGCTGCACATTTTCATAGCGCATCTTCCTCGAACGGCTATATATAGCTTAGCATTGGTGGAAACGGTCACATAGTTTCGTAGCGTAGCTTTCACATCATCGAAGCATAGCTAAGTAGCTAAGACGCCAAGCCTCTGATCTTTCAGTTTCATCTCGGGTGGCTCAACCCGTAACATCAAGACTAATTAATCAATTAGCTAATAAAAGATTTTGTTACACAATGTCTTCCAGCTGTCAAATCTTCTTCTAATATATATAAATCTCGTGTCACGGTGTTTGTTATCGAACTCCGAAACCGCTTGACCGATTTTTATGAAACTTTTTTTTCTGTATTCGGTAGGTTTGAGAATAGGTCGTAGGCTACTATTCTTCGCGGACGGAGTCGCGGGCAACAGCTAGTAACATTATTAAATACTTTATACCTACTATTTTAAACTTTCGTGATTTTCACTCATAACATAATTGTTATACTAAACGTGACTTATCTCGCAAACAATATTTACCTCGACGTTTCGGCCACATTGCAGCAGCCGTGGTCAAGAGTTACGAGTTGGTGACCACGGCTGCTGCAACGTGGCCGAAACATCGAGGTAAATATTGTTTGCGTGGTAAGTCCCGTTTAGTATAACAAATTATTAAGTACCTACCTTGCCAGTACTCCGAACCCCTTTCCACAGCGAGAAGTAGACCAGCACGAAGACACCAAAGACGCAGAGGGCCAGGGACGGCTTGATGGGACCCATGTAGTCCAGCCCGTTGGATCGGTGCTGTTCGAGAACGTTGCGCCTGCAAAATATCTTAAATTTTAAGCAAATTTTTGGAAAAAAAATATCATCTCTATCTATTTACTTATACGTTCTGTAGTACAAATTACTACAACATAACCTTAAACTCAATACCGATTTTGACATGTCAATATTTACGTGAATAACATGTTTTGGAATAAGACATATGTACTCACGTGTAGCTAAACTCTTGATCTAACGAGTAACAGGCATATTCCAGGCCTTCAGTAGCTACAAGAGCTGAATTCACAACAGAAACTCCATGTGTTTTCGCAAACTTTCACAACCATTTTCCCACTAAACTATCTTACTTCCAATCACATGCGATACACCAATTTGATCAGAGGAACTTAAGCTACGCACTTATTATCACTGTTTTGCACATCGAAGCGTATTTCAGTAAATTTCAGACGCGGAACTGTCATAAATTTATTCTTTAAACTGCAAGGTACATTTTTATTAGAAAACTTAGACATCCGTCAAAAACCGTTCCATTTAGCGAAATATGCGTTCTCTAACGGCGCACATTGACAGCGGCGCGCCATACAAACTTAGGACCGTATCTCGCCCGTGTAGCGTGACAAGGAACTGGCGCAAGAGTTTCCCACTCTGTAACGAGTGAAACGTGAGTGTTGGCACGGCCCTCTCCGCGAGCTCACGTAACGCATTTTTATCGCGCGCATTAGACATTCCGAACTCGCACGTAAACAACCGGGCGAGGCATCGCGTCCCGCGTATATCGCGTTGGGTCCGAACATCTTGGCAGGCCGTTGCGATTGCTTTATAATGTACCGTGGAGTGTAGTATCGCCATGAATACAGTGTTAAACGCAAGTTGTGCCGCGTAGTGACGTTCGCGGTGGGAGGGCGCCGCCGCACTCATTCTTCGTAGGCCCCGGCTGAGAGGGCGGCCGGGTGCATTCGTGTGACGCCAAGAAGGCATCAATGCCCTTCATCACCCCAGCTGCGCGCAGAATGCCGCGCTTTGTTTACAACGCGTGCCGCGCGTGACCGCGCTCGCTTTTTATTGCCCGAAGGCTCAGGCTTAGAGGCGGCCTGATGCGCTTGCGCGAAGCCAAGGGTGCGTCAACGCCTTGCTTCACCCCCGTCGCGCGCTGCGGCTGACCGCGCGCGCCTCGGTTCCCGTAGGCTCAGGATTCTGGCGGGCAGATCCTGCAGTACATAGTGCGATGCCAAGGGCTTCATGCCTGCCCGCGCACTGCACCCCGCACTAACCATCACCGTGGTCATCGGGCGCAGCCTCTGGTTTCCCCCCAGGCCTCACCTAGCTACTGGCTAGTTGGGTTCGACGGCCTGAGGGTCCCCGAACATACTCCGCAGGCTACAGCTTTCGTAGCCTAGCGCGATTCACCCGTCATCGTCGAGGTAGTCCCGAAGATCCCGTAAGTGCACTAACTTTTATTTATCCACTGGCCAGTGCGAGCGTGAATTTGCCCACGCTTTAAAATCAGTGCGCGTTACCAAACGTATCTTAATAAGAGGTCATTCCTAACTTGAACGTACCGTTCTTCGTCACACGATTTATATCATAAAATTGTTGCAATTTATAGAAATGTTTTTATCGTTGCATGTTGGTAAAACAATATACTGTTAATTTAAATTGGCCTTTGTATCATTTCGCTGTCTGCTCTAATCACCCCAACATAAGCATAACCGGCTACGGCCCTTGAAATAAAAGTCTTTTAGGAAGCCGCTGGATCCATCCGAGCAACTTCTAGTTTGTAACCAAAAGAAATGTAACCATCTGTCCGTGAAGTGAGGAGTGGGTAAGTACCTAATCCAATTATACCAGCCCGCTACACGACAGATTTGGCGCCCGAACCTTAATTATTACTGTTATTATTCAGATTCATAAATAATAATAATTAAAAAAAAAAAAAAAATGTAACTTTGAAAAAAATTGATTATAAAATTTACCTTCACTAGTCGATATTGGTATACAACATCAATAACAAAAAACTGTAATTAACATAGAAAAAAATAGTTTCACTAAATTTAAATATTGTTGGTGTGATTAGCGGACAGCTGATAGTTAAATTGTATTATTTATTACATGGCCATATTTTTGAAACAAATTAAATATTTTTGATGCAATATGATAGCCTGCCTATACTTATAAGTCTTTTTGTGCATCTGTGTGTACCCGACCAAGTAACAATTAATTAATTTAATTATTTTAGTTGTACTATGAGAATGTAGCATAGTAACAACAAACAATTTGAACAATTATAATTAAATATATTTTTCAATTATTTTACTGCGCATCATAATAGATGCTTTGCAGTTAATACAATTTATATAACACCTTCTCCATTGAGAAGTGTCATTATTATTATTATTATTACACTTGTTCGGGACCACACAGACATTAGCGAGCTGCCAACATGTCGGACCACGAAGACGAATTATATCACGAAATTGAAGTCACCAGACGCGACCCACCGACGACAACCTCAAGTTTTGACTTAGGACCCGGTCCTAGTTTCGTTAACACGCGACCGCGCGGAAATCGAGACCCTTACGAACCGACCCCCGGTCCATCCAATCAACCAGACGCGCCGACCGCCGCGACCGGACAATATCGCTCCATTAACACATTAGAAGCTCCGAAGCTAGTGTCTAGAATCTTAGACCAACCACCTCACTGGCGCAAAATGTACCACCAGCCGACCGCAGATTCTGAAGAACGCGTTGTACACGTAATACGCGAGGATAGCTTACGAGCGTGGAACTTAAAGTTTACGGCTGAATCGGACGTCGCAGATTTCTTTCTTAGGCTCGATGATTACATGCGCAGTCGCGATACGTCGGAGCGCAAGGTACTCAAATGTTTTCCCGACTTATTAAGTGGCAAAGCTTTAGATTTTTATAGGCAGATACGTGACAGCGTCACCACCCTGTCGGAGTTACAAACCAAATTCAAGAATTTTTTCACATCCATTGATAGCGATTACGCTTTGGAAAAGAAAGTTAGAGACCACCGACAACTACCAGGACAGCCGTTACACTTATACATACTGGAAATGCAGACGATGAATTCGAGGTTGGTGTCCCCATTAGAGGAGACCAGCCTTATCGAAATCATCAAGCACAATATTCAGCCTATGTATGCGCAACTGCTAGCTGTCGGTGATACTAACACTATCCAAAATTTGATTATTTTAGGCAAGCGGTTCGAAGCTTACGCCGGCCCATCCACTGTCAGTTCCGGATCCAGATTAAACAAACAGTCAAATCATGTGGCTGTTGTAAATACACAGCATAGTAGAAAATTCACCTCAAATAACTCAGTGACCTGTAAAAAATGTAAAAAGATTGGTCACTCTTACAAACAATGTCGAACTATACCCGGCATTGTCTGCTTCCAGTGTGGACAAAGAGGGGTATTGTCAAATACCTGCCCAAAATGCAACCCCCCTAAGCGCAGGCCACACCTGGAGGCAAACAATAGCCCAAAAAACTAAATACTCCAGGGTTTACCAAAACAGATCACAAATCACCTCATCTAGGAACGGTAACCCCTGGCATATCAGTCATTGAAGGTGACAATAGACTGTATATCGACTTCGACATTGGATCTGGAACTCACAAGGGACTGTTGGACACAGGCGCGAATTTAAATATTATTGGTAACGGATACCACAAAAACTTATTAAAACTAGGTTTCAAATTAACACCCGTACGCTCAAGTGCAACTTGTGCGAACGGCTCTAAAGTTAACGTCATAGGTACTTTACTTTTACCAATCATTTTCAGAAATCGAACTTACGAGATCACGTTTTTGGTAATACCAACCGTAATTGATAACTTTATAATGGGTATGGATTTTATGCATAAAGTTGGATTAATAAATTTAATAAACCACAACA
Source organism: Archips xylosteana (assembly GCA_947563465.1). Taxonomy (NCBI): domain Eukaryota; kingdom Metazoa; phylum Arthropoda; class Insecta; order Lepidoptera; family Tortricidae; genus Archips; species Archips xylosteana. The sequence goes on from OX387355.1 coordinate 2,568,402, forward strand.
CAACAACAACATGCAATGGAATTGTGACACAAACACAAGGTAATACCGGTGTTTGCGCCATAATTCCAAAGCAACAACTCTCTCCTTTGGAAGCAATCGAAATAAATAAAGTCATAGCTAAATACAAAACCATAAGTACAGAGGAGAGAGGTTTAGGCAAAACATCCATAGTCGAGCACAAGATCCTGACGACCGGACCACCAATCAAGCAACGGTACTATCCGCTTTCCCCGGTCAAACTTAAGGCTTTAAATGAAGAAGTAGACCGAATGCTAGAACTGGGCGTGATAGCACCGTCTAAGTCGCCTTGGTCAAATCCAGTCGTCATGACTCCAAAAAAAGATGGCTCTCTTAGGTTTTGCTTAGACGCAAGAAAATTAAATGATGTCACAGTCAAAGACTCATACCCATTACCTTACATAAGTTCGATTTTGGATAATTTGCGCGGTTCCCGCTATCTTACCCGACCATTTTACCCGAGACGTTCATTATAAAGCTCTTATATTTCATGCATTGCGATTTCTACAATAATGTACTGGATTTGTCTAGTTTTAATAATTTTTTTTTTTTAATATAAAACGCCAGTTAAAAGAAAAAAACTATTTTGTGAAAGTGAAGCTGAATTTTCTGAATTTTTGGACTTATAGCTTTAGTTTAAGTATATGTATCTGTTTGGGTGGTGTGGCATTGTTTTGTTTGACAGCCACACTACCACTTTCCTCGTATTGGGTGAGGACTGAAAACCAGCAACTTTGCTGAGTCCTCACCTTTTCACAAAATTGTATTTGTCTTTTTTTCATTGTTTTTTGTTTTATTTTAAGTTTGTGAATAAACATTCTTTTATTCTTTTATTTATTTATTTATTTAACTTCAATTGATTTGTCTGCCGCTTACTGGCAAATATCTTTATGTAACTCCGACAACGTGGACGGCTCTGGAACATCGTGTCAGAAAACGGCTTTTGTTGTACCAGGCAGAGGACTTTTCGAATTCCGTAGGCTTCCGTTTGGTATCTCAAACGCCGGTTGCGAATTGCAACGTTTAATAGACTCTTTGTTTCATCACAAATATGGTGAAAAAATCTTTGGTTATTGTGACGACTTACTAATCGCCACAAGTACTTTTCAAGAACATCTTGAAATTTTAAATGACGTTTTTGACGCTTTAAGCAAAGCAGGTTTGACAATCAACTTTAACAAATGTGAGTTCTGTAAGGACGAACTGAAATATCTTGGTTATGTTATCGGCCCTCAAGGTTTACAAACAGATCCACAAAAGTTGGACTGTATTAAAAACTTCCCACGACCAACAACTGCTAGGCAATTGCGCGCATTTGTAGGTCTGTGTTCATACTACCGCAGGTTCGTGGATAAGTTCTCGACCATAGTCGCACCGATGACCGCATTGGTAGGAAAAAAGAAGGGAAAAGACGCCATAGCCTGGGGAGAAGAAGCAGAAAGGTCCTTCCTAGCGCTCAAAGAAGCTCTCACCATGGCTCCAGTACTGGCTTGCCCTGACTTTTCCCTACCATTCCAAATCCACACCGACGCTTCGTCGGTAGGCATCGGGAGTGTCCTTATTCAGGAGATCGACGGCATAGAACACCCCGTCGCATTCCACTCGAGACTTCTCTCCAAGACTGAGCGGAACTACAGCACTACAGAGCGCGAGTTGTTGGCCGTGGTAGACTCCATAAATCATTTTCGCCCATATATAGATGGTATTCACTTTGTGGTCGTCACGGACCATATGTGCCTCAAATGGTTGAAGTCGCTAAACAACCCTTCTGGTCGTTTAGCACGCTGGGCGATGCAGCTGTCTTGCTTCAATTTCGAGATACGACACAGAAAAGGCTCAAACCACGTAGTCCCAGATATATTATCTCGAATTGAACTCAAGGCAGTTGCATTTACCGGCGGTAGCAGTTCTAACGACGATTGGTATAATAAATTATTTAAAAACGTAGAGTCAAACCCAACATTCCACAAAAATTATGAAATAAAAAATGGAATGTTGTTAAGGTATAGCAAACCATCGTCGCAATTACTTAGCGCTACCGAGTGGAAAATAGTAATTCCACGAGAACTAATACCAGAGTGCATGAAGGAAAACCACGAAATTAACGCGGTGCACCCAGGTACTTTTAAAACATTTTCAAAAATTAAAGAAAATTATTATTGGAAGGGCATGTATGCAGACGTGAAAAGTTATGTGTCCGCGTGCGAGAAGTGTAAAGCTTACAAACACTCCAACAACCCGCCGCACGGCCACATGACTAACCAGAAGAAGGTTGATAGGCCGATGCATACTTTGTCAATAGACATCATCGGTCCCATAGCTAAATCATATTCTGGTCACGTCTACATACTGTCAATTGTAGATGTTTTCACTAAATATTGTTGGTTACACCCGTTAAGAACTGCAACCACCAAAACAGTATCATCATTTATAGAGTCGGAGATACTGACCAAAGAGGGCATACCATGCGTTCTCATATGCGATAACGCCACAATCTTTCAAAGTCGAGAATTTAAAAACTTTTGCTCGAAACATTCAATACCCAAGATATTTTACGGAGCTTTTTACGCACCACAGTCCAACACTATTGAACGATACAACCAAACGATCCAAACCTGCTTAGCTATTTTGGTGGGTGAAGACCACAGAAACTGGTCCAAGCACCTACCACATATTCAGATGTCACTGAATAGCACCGTCAATGTTGCAACGGGATATACACCATTTTTCTTGGCAAAAGGCCGTGAGTTCGTCGCGGACGGCGCGCTGCATCACATACGTGGCAACGCACCACATTCGTCAGACGACCTCCAGCTCGCAACTCGGTCTGACAAAGCTAACACGCTAGATGACTTGGCAGATATCTTCAACCGTGTAACGGACGCCTTGACCAAAGCGTACAAACAAAACGCGAACCGGTATAACCTACGCCGCCGAGAGCTCCGGCTAAGCGTGGGAGATACCGTGTGGAGGCGTAATTTTGTACAGTCAAGCGCGGCACACTTCTTCTCAGCGAAACTTGCCCCGAGATTCGTCAAGAGCAAAGTAACGAAGAAGCACTCAGATGTCGTTTATGATCTACAAGACATCGACACGGGTAAAACAGGAAAATATCATGCCAAGGACATCATAAAAGTGCCATAAGGTGTATACCAAAGCGCGACATTGACTTTGCTTTATTTTTTTGTACACATTACACTTTTTTTAAAAAAAAGTGTCAAACTTAACTTTTTTGAAAAATTAAAAATTTATGTGTACCTGTACTACCCTAGGATCCAGGGAGTGCAAACCGGATTAAAATCGGTCCGGTACTTTTGGAGAAAAAATAAAAAATAAGTTTTTTCTCACACTTTCTTGATAGCTATCGCAATTATTGAACTTTAAATTTTAGTGTGGAGTTCAAAGACACTTCACACGTCTCGGATTTACTGCAGCCACCACCACAAGGTGTGCTACTGTATATAATGAGAACTTGACAGTGTGCGCACACTGTCATGTATCTCTTGTACAAAATGTATATTGTAGTATAGAGTAAATATACATATACTTGTACTTTAAGTTAGGATAAGCTTCATAACATGGCATGACCTACCATAGCTTGTTGGTAGTAATTTAGGTATCCTAGGCGTATTAGGTAGAAATTTAGGATCATAGTCCAGGAACCGGACCCACATAGGCCGGAGTCCAGGCATTACTTAGTGTTAGACGTTGATAAAGTTCAACACGCATGCTTAGCCTTTAGGATCACTTACTTGATAAGTTTGATTTTCTACTCCCTAATCTTAATGATGTAAAGCCGCATGCATACCTAAACAATGAGATAGGATTTTTTTTTTTTTCCCGGCTATACCGGCTGTTGCGGTTAAGCTCGGCTTAACCTCTTTTCCTAACAAGGGGGGTATTGTAGTACAAATTACTACAACATAACCTTAAACTCAATACCGATTTTGACATGTCAATATTTACGTGAATAACATGTTTTGGAATAAGACATATGTACTCACGTGTAGCTAAACTCTTGATCTAACGAGTAACAGGCATATTCCAGGCCTTCAGTAGCTACAAGAGCTGAATTCACAACAGAAACTCCATGTGTTTTCGCAAACTTTCACAACCATTTTCCCACTAAACTATCTTACTTCCAATCACATGCGATACACCAATTTGATCAGAGGAACTTAAGCTACGCACTTATTATCACTGTTTTGCACATCGAAGCGTATTTCAGTAAATTTCAGACGCGGAACTGTCATAAATTTATTCTTTAAACTGCAAGGTACATTTTTATTAGAAAACTTAGACATCCGTCAAAAACCGTTCCATTTAGCGAAATATGCGTTCTCTAACGGCGCACATTGACAGCGGCGCGCCATACAAACTTAGGACCGTATCTCGCCCGTGTAGCGTGACAAGGAACTGGCGCAAGAGTTTCCCACTCTGTAACGAGTGAAACGTGAGTGTTGGCACGGCCCTCTCCGCGAGCTCACGTAACGCATTTTTATCGCGCGCATTAGACATTCCGAACTCGCACGTAAACAACCGGGCGAGGCATCGCGTCCCGCGTATATCGCGTTGGGTCCGAACATCTTGGCAGGCCGTTGCGATTGCTTTATAATGTACCGTGGAGTGTAGTATCGCCATGAATACAGTGTTAAACGCAAGTTGTGCCGCGTAGTGACGTTCGCGGTGGGAGGGCGCCGCCGCACTCATTCTTCGTAGGCCCCGGCTGAGAGGGCGGCCGGGTGCATTCGTGTGACGCCAAGAAGGCATCAATGCCTTTCATCACCCCAGCTGCGCGCAGAATGCCGCGCTTTGTTTACAACGCGTGCCGCGCGTGACCGCGCTCGCTTTTTATTGCCCGAAGGCTCAGGCTTAGAGGCGGCCTGATGCGCTTGCGCGAAGCCAAGGGTGCGTCAACGCCTTGCTTCACCCCCGTCGCGCGCTGCGGCTGACCGCGCGCGCCTCGGTTCCCGTAGGCTCAGGATTCTGGCGGGCAGATCCTGCAGTACATAGTGCGATGCCAAGGGCTTCATGCCTGCCCGCGCACTGCACCCCGCACTAACCATCACCGTGGTCATCGGGCGCAGCCTCTGGTTTCCCCCCAGGCCTCACCTAGCTACTGGCTAGTTGGGTTCGACGGCCTGAGGGTCCCCGAACATACTCCGCAGGCTACAGCTTTCGTAGCCTAGCGCGATTCACCCGTCATCGTCGAGGTAGTCCCGAAGATCCCGTAAGTGCACTAACTTTTATTTATCCACTGGCCAGTGCGAGCGTGAATTTGCCCACGCTTTAAAATCAGTGCGCGTTACCAAACGTATCTTAATAAGAGGTCATTCCTAACTTGAACGTACCGTTCTTCGTCACACGATTTATATCATAAAATTGTTGCAATTTATAGAAATGTTTTTATCGTTGCATGTTGGTAAAACAATATACTGTTAATTTAAATTGGCCTTTGTATCATTTCGCTGTCTGCTCTAATCACCCCAACATAAGCATAACCGGCTACGGCCCTTGAAATAAAAGTCTTTTAGGAAGCCGCTGGATCCATCCGAGCAACTTCTAGTTTGTAACCAAAAGAAATGTAACCATCTGTCCGTGAAGTGAGGAGTGGGTAAGTACCTAATCCAATTATACCAGCCCGCTACACGACAGTTCCACTGTAAAGTTAGGGCGATTTGGTTTGGTTTAGGAGATATTTAATTTTTTAGTGTAAAATTATTTTGAAAAATTCGGCAGTTCACCATACCCTTATAGGCAACGTCTTCAATCCTCAAAAGTAGTTTTATAACAGATATTTTTGGTTGAAAAAATGGAAAGTTAAAAGTGCCGATTAGACCTCAGGTTCACAAGACGTTTTTTAATTCTGAGGGCGTCAGAAATTCGACTTATGAATTTACACACACGTCATATAGGCTTGCCTTGCGTTTCGGTACAATCACGCTTGATGGGAAACAAAGGAGTAGCCTAAAATGGTGCATGGTTGCTTAGCAATTGCTATGAGGTCTGTTAATCCTAGGGTTTTAAGATGGCCATACTTACTCAAAGAACTCCTTGGCCGGGGTAGAAGAGTTCGGATTGGTCTGAGGCGAGGTGACTGGTGAACACAGGGGAGTGTTCCATTCGTTGTCGCAACTGGTCCAGGGAAGAACGGAGTTGATGGAGGCGAGAGAAGCCACGAGGTAGTACACGGCCCAGCCGATGATGGTGTTATAGTACATGCCCATGTAGATGTCGATCATGCATATCGCGTAGCCAACTCCTGTGGGAAAAAAACATGGGTGACTCTGGAGACGTATCAGAAACCACTTTTTCAGATTCGTTTTGTGAATTTATTTATTCAGATAACTCGGATCCATTATGTGAGGAGGTGGGCGGGTTCTGCATGTATACTTAAGTAGATAAACATAATGTCACAGACACATCGACCTCGACATCGGTGGAATCGTCACACCGTTCGATGGACATTATTATCTCAGAAAATTAATTGAAATTATTAAATTAAATGTTATATTATTAGTAATTTGGTGCTACAGTTGATGAAGAAGGATGTTTCGCTCCTATCAATCTAGTGGACTATCTGACTGAAACAGTCTTGCGGCGTTCCCTTTGCGTTTTAATTATAATGTAACCGAAGTAGCACGCTGCATCGGACAGACGACCACAGCAGGATTAATTGATTCAGTATTAGCACAAAGCCGCACAAATACCTTCAAAGATCTCACAAAAAAACAAAGGCCGACCTTTGTACGGCCTGTCATTGACTTTGGCCGCTTTCGTATAATTACAACCGCATTTAAAACGAAAGTCATTTGCAATTAAAGATACGAGTTCGCGGTCACGCAACGTTTGTGGGTTTTGCTTACGTCATAGCAAGGGAAGAAATTGGGGTGTAAAATAAGGGCTGATGAAGTATTTCTTTGCATTGGCCTGACCTATGTCACTTGGGTCAATGTCAAATAATATATTATACGTGTTAGTTTTATGTTTTCGGTTTGCAGTAGTAAGTTACTTCAAAATGTACAACAATGAATGATATCAAATGACAGGTTTTGTTGCCATGTCAGATTGAAATTAGGGTTGTAAGTTGTAACGAAGGTTTTCGTATCGGAGGTGGAAGCGAAGATGAAGGTATAAGTGGAACAAATATAAATTCATAATTTATGAAAGAAATAGAAAGCGAAAAATGTTTCTTTCAGTAAGTTATATCATAGTACACTTTTTTCTAGAAGTAGATCCACTAATAATTCAAATTAATAATTAATTATCTCGTGCGTGAGATTTTTAATCCGTTTATTTACAAGTATACTGTTGTGTATCTGTGCGTGTTTAATGATGTGTGGTTGTTTTTATAATGAACGGCCTTGGTCGTTCTGATCTGACCCGCTACCGTGGCCCGCGCGGCGGGCGAGGACGACCACTCCCGAACATTGACGAACTGCCGGCGGCCGACGGGCCGCTGCCCGCCGCGGGTGGCGGGTCAGAACGACCAAGGACTTAAGCTGCCTATTGCTTAATTATCTTATTATTAAACTTTACTTGATAGTTTAAAGTCACGGCTAATATAACCTAACCTAACTTTAAGTTGAAGATAATCCACAATACCCGCTAACAAAACAGTTTAAACCAAAGCAAATTGCCACCAATCCGATCATCGCCAACAAAAGCACAATCCAACATTGCTTTATCAACTTATAACAAATAGCGAAACCAATTAGCCAACGCTCGGCGTCAATTTGCGCGCGTAAACTTGGCGCCAACTTTTGACGTTTCTCAGACGCCATATTGGAATCAAATCAGCGCCATCTGTAGGTAATCAAATGATACTGCATCGCTCCGGTAATTAGTTTATGGAGCGAGATCCGCGATAACGGATCCATGCGGAATCTAATAATACCATTGACGCAGTTTCTGTTGCGGAGTGAGCTGATATTTATTGACAAGGTTTAGCTTGCTGCTTCGTCTGTGTAGTAATAAATTAAAATTAAGCCCCTCCTCTTAAACTCCCAGATTACTGACCCAAAATTACATTTGTTATTTCATCCCATTAGGCGTCGATTTAAAAATAAACTTAAAACCGGACAAGTGCGAGTTGGACTCGCGCACGAAGGGTTCCGTACCATTATCTATAAAAACGGCAAAAAAATCAGGTTTGTTGTATGGGAGCCCCTTAAATATTTATTTTATTTTGCTTTTTAGTATTTGTTGTTATAGCGGCAACCGAAATACATCATCTGTGAAAATTTCAACTGTCTAGCTATCACGGTTCATAAGATACAGCCTGGTGACAGACGGACGGACAGCAGAGCCTCAGTAATAGGGTCCCGTTTTTACCCTTCCTTTGGGTACGGAACCCTAAAAAATAACAAATCAAAGAAACAAACATAGAATTATCTACCGTAAGGTATACTTTGACCCATTGGAGGCTTATTTTGGCCCATATGAAAACCACATAAAAACATAAAATAAAAACATAAAAACGTGATTGATCATTTAAGAGGCTGACAACACCTAATTTTGTTGAAATTGATGTCATTTAAACAGTTTTTTAAGAAAAACTGTTTGTTCTAGCACATCAAAAAAATTATATGTTAATATTCATCATATTTCAAAGACCGTGGACGGACTCGATACATAATTGGACGAAATCGGCTCGATAGAAAATAATTGCAAAGATAGGTCTTAAAATCATCATTAAACGGTTCTATGTCTTTATTTTTTTGGCGTATGCGTCTGCAATTAAAAACATGAAGTCAACATATTCATACCTAAACCGCTAACGAGTCATATTTCACAAATAATCCACAGTTTTTTTTTAATTAAATATTTGCCCGATAAATTTCAATATACCCGGCTGCCCAGTAATAGCGGCATCTCGTTTACTCCGATACAAATAGACAGTGTGCGCCGACGTTGGTGTTGACAGCGTCTTAACAGTAACCACATGGAAAAGAGCCATAATATTGCCAAAGCAATAATAAAACCAGAACCGAGTTAATCCCAAAGGCCAAAGTTACCCTTCAGGGCCAAAGTAACCCGACTTACTGTACTTACCTTAAATTTGTATTTCTAATGAACGTCCTTAAAAAATTGATATTAGATTTAATACCGTGTTACTGGCAAAATCGGTATCTCAAAAAAAATTTGCAAGACCATAAGCTTTTCTAAGGCTACTTAAAAATGCCTGTACTATGCAGTAATTCAACGCAATATGTAATTTACATAACAGCAGACAATCCACTATCTTCAACTTTGTTATGTCTTAAAATGATCAATAAGTAAACATCACACTTAAGATTTAACAAACAGTACTTCACAGCATTTTCCACTTTTCCAATCGTTTGTAGCTATCGGGGAGGCGATCGGCAAAGATAGGGGAATGACGGACGACGTATGCCTGCAGAAACATTGTGGGAGTTGCTTTACATTGCTGTGGTTGATAGAAGAAAGAAAGAAGACATTTATTCACTTACAAATACAAGAAAATACATACCTATAATTTAATGGAAATAAACTATTTTTGTTTATTTACAGTTATATATAACATGAAAATAATAAATGATTACATACACAATTCTGTATGTGAGTCCCGCAAAAGTGGAACGGTCGCTGACTCGGCATTATGCTGAGGCGTTAGACGCCTGTAGCGCTGATTTTCCGTCAGAACCGTCTGTGACTCACGGAACGATACACAAATAAACTACTTACATAAATTACATACATATACGTAAATAATTAATAATATAAACAGATTTAATTTTGAGTGACCAAAAATAAATAAATTACAATAAACAAACAGTAAAAAGAAAGGAGAAAATTTGTTTGAAAAACAACAGCTTGGGATATCAATGCGATATCCCAAGTCTATAGTCTAAGGATATGTCTTCCGGTCGAGATGACACTAGAGAACCTTTTTGCCCCATCGGCCATCAGTTCTACGAGCGATGTGCCCTAGGCTGCCCACTGCGACTTGAGTCTGGCGATCCTTCGAGCTATGTCTGTGAGTTTAGTTCTTGCGCGGATTTCATCATATCTAATGCGATCCCGCAGAGAAACTCCGAGCATAGCCCTCTCCATCGTCTTCTGAGTGACTTTGAGCTTTCTTATCAGGCCCATCGTTAGCGGACACGTCTCAGTGTCATAAGTCATCACTGACAACACACACTGGTCTAAGACTTTTGACTTGAGATATTGAGGTATATTGGATGCGCGCTCGCTTCGCTTTCAATACGTTAGTAAATCGCCGTGTGATTTATAGCTCTATAGGCAAATCAATCATAAATCCCCCGCAATGTATAACAACTCGTGCGATAATTCACGCGACGATGCCGGAATAAGGGACGACTTACGCGTCGAAGATACGAAAAACTGCGTGTTTTACGATGTGCTCTTTTATGACTTTGGATCTTTTCAATGGGGACGAATGAGAATTTATGGACCCATAAGTAGTGACCTTTTTGATTTGTTTAAGGATGCTTTGGATGTTTCAGTTAGAAGAATTGTGGTTGCTTTTCGCACAGCTTTTTTAACTGCGCATGAAATCACGGCTCTAAAGTGTATGTATGTCAACCAATTAGCCGGACTGGTATGGAGCAGAGCCAATTATTTATGTGCTAACTCGCGATGGGCCTCATAAGAAAGCTCAAAGTCACTCAGAGGGTGATGGAGAGGGCTATGCTTGGAGTTTCTCTGCGGGATCGCATTGGAAATGATGAAATCCGCGCAAGAACTAAAGTCACGGACATAGCTCGAAGAATCGTCAGACTTAAGTGGCAGTGGGCAGGGCACCTCGCTCGTGGAATTGACGGCCGATGGGGCAGAAAGGTTCTCGAGTGGCATCCGCGGGCCGGAAGACGCAGTGTAGGTAGGCTTCCAGCAAAATGGAGCGACGACCTGGTTAAGGTTGCTGGAACGCGTTAGATGCGAATAGCGCGGGGCCGGTCTGTTTGGCGAGCCTTGGGGGAGGCCTATGTTCAGCAGTGGACGTCTTTAAAGGAGCTCCGTCGAAAACCAGATAGACAAACTGTAGGTTGACCACGATTCTGTCCTCGTGAGAAAGAGAATGTGCAGTCCTCTATTCCCACTAGTTCAGTTGACACTGAACTACCGACAAAAAAATCTCACTAGTGTCAACTAAATTGGACATCTGAACTAGTGGGAATTTATAGAGGACTCTAAAGGTAAATCCGCCGGTAAATTTTGTACCTAAAGCGTTTAGCCGTTTCAAAGTTATCAGCTCTTTTGGTAGCTGCGGAAGGGATCTTAGACGCATAACGGGGTTTTTAATTATTTTAATTTTTACATACAAAACTGTCCCGTGACTGACCACTATCTCACCTGATGGAAAATGCAGATGAGATGAGGCCAAAGGTGTATCTCAGTGGTTCAGTGACAGCCTATTTATTCACTCTAGCATTGAAGAACCCAAAAAGGATCGTGCTCAGTGGCGTGCCATGGGAGAGGCCTATGTCCAGCAGTGGACGAACATAGGCTGATGATGATGATGATTGAAGAACCCTAGGTATAAAGATTATAGTCTATCAGAAAAATCTAGTGAAGATACGTTACTAAATCCCGCTCATTGCTTTTCAATAAGATTACGTACGAAGCCCTTTAAAATATAACGTTAGATCAAGTCCTTCGTTGATCGTTAAAAGCACTTTTATTCGCGACATTATTCTTAGTTTGTTTCAAATTCTGAAAAAGATAGCAACTTTGGCGAAGTCTTCTGATTGGTCAAATTACGAGATAGCTTTCCGAGGGGACTCCAGCAGCCAATACATCACGAAGAGATTTAAAAAAATACTATTTTACTAAAGTTCAAGACGGGCGTTTTTACGAAGTTGTAAAAGATGGCTAGGATAGGTTTTTACAATTTTAGTAGTACTCTTCATATTGTCAAAGGTGTGGTAGGGTGGGGTGTGTAATTTTTTGTATACTTGACAACAATTCTCCAATTTTAATTTTACATAAAACGAATGGAATAATTTTTACCCCCAGAAATAAAATGCACAAAAACAAAATGAATACTTGTCTTACTTCCAACGAATTGCATAGTTTCGAAAACAATCGCAGTTTACCTAGCATAATAAACAAATAGTATAAGTAATAGTTACTTTTGTATAGGTAGTATACCTACAAAAAATAAATAGAAAACCTAGCGAAGGACGTCCTTCAACCTGACCCGACAGGGACGTAAGCTTTAATAATTATTCTGAATGAACGCTTACTGCTTAGCAAATGACATTAAAACTTGAGGTATTTTCATTTAGCTATTTCCACAATTCGTAAACGTATTGCATAAAAACAAAATTAATAATTTTGTTATGCATATAATATTTAAAAACAGAACAGTTAATCATAAAAACATTTGTCATAACGTGTACGTTACGTTAAACAATCTGCGATTAGAAAAAAACGTGCCGAAAGTTTTTATGCGGATTGAATGACGTCCGGCAGGGTGTGCTTCTACGGAACGAAGCGGAGCAGAGCAAACATGAGCAAAGCGGAGGTCTGATGATGATGATGATGAGGTGATGTACCAATGTGTAGATCCAACTAATGTGATTGCTCGATTCTCCACCTCGCTTCTGTGAAAGCACACCCATACTGCGTTTTTGGATAATTTTGAGTACCTGTCTTAATTTCTATCTATATAAACACCATTTTAATATTAGAATTGGGTATTTGTTAGGGTAAAAACTTACTAATATTATAAATACGAATGTATCTCTGTCTGTCAGTTACACATTCCATTCATTCCCATTCATTTACATTCCATTCATTCTCATTCTCACGTTTAAATATTTTTTGATTATCTAACTGACGGATTTATTCTATTGTTTTAGGAATCTAGCTTATTTTAAAAGCTTTTTATTAACTTGCAATGTATGTAAAGTACATTATTATGTACGGGTCAAATCATGGAAGTTGAATTTGACCTACCTACTTCCAGTGGTCGGATTTACTTGAAATTTGGTATACTTATGTAGGTTGGATGACAATGTAAGTACAGTCAACAAAAAGTACGATTAGCGAAAAAGCTTGCATTGAGAATGAAATTTTTAACAAAAACTTATATAAGTTGTAAGCAGGTAGTCTTCGTTTAAACAATTTTTGTGTTTGAATTTGAAAAAAAACTGTTTAATCAATTAGTACCCCACGGGGTAATTTCATTTAGTTCAGCGAGACCTGGCCTCCCGAGCGGCCTAACCCTCCAATGCCTGCGGGGGCAATGAAGCATCCGGTAAATATTTGCTGGACAGATTGTGCAGCCGAAGCGGTCTAGAAAGTACTGTAAACTTGAATCGCAGGCGAGCAAAAACTAGTTAGAGATTTTTTTTATTTAATTCAGACAATTATTTTTTGTGTCAGTGACCATGAAAATTTGACTTTCATCTTCATCTCAGCTTATATTCAGGGTGCTCGCGAGGAACCCGCATAACTTTACCAGCGTATAGCTGAGGTCGTAATGATTAAAAAACATTATATAAACATAGGTCGAATTAAGATTTTTAACTTTTTTATTTTTCATACATAATAAATACGCGATCCCAGCACCTCCACCACTTTCATAGTAAAATTTAAACATAAAAATGGAAATATCTCAAAAACTAAGCATTATTCGACCTATGTTTACATAATTTTTTTTAATCATTACGACCTCAGCTATATGCTGGTAAAGTTATGCGGGTTCCTCCCGAGCACCCAGTACATCTCACTAGGTGTTAGAGAAGGAAACACTGCGGCTTTACGGATTACATACGTTTATTTGTACCTTAAAAATCTTACAATTTTTAGAACTCTTTTTTTCTCTCAGACATTGACGTGTTCTTCGTTACATTTTATATTTCAAAGACAATAGTAAATTATTGATTGCCAGTCAGCCAACACTAGGGCTCACTTGGACCGTAGTTCCCACGTAGTCCCAGTGCGGATTGGAAACTTCACACACACCAATGAATTTCATCGTAAGCTTGTTTAGGCTTATTCATTATGCTTTCCTTCACCGTAACGCTCCGGGTAAACAAATGTCATTCCACACAAAAAATCCGAAAAACTCAAAGGTGCGAGCCCAGACTCGAAGTCGCGACCCTCTGCTTGAAAGATCAGAGGTAAAATCACTAGGCTACCACGAACTTAAAAAAATGCATAACAAGCTGTTGCCCGCGACTGCGTCTGTTAAGAATCCATATTATCGCTATCCCGCGAAAGTCATTCCATTTTTTCGGGGATAAAAAGTATCCTATACAGGGGTGGCATCTAATTGGTGATACAAAATTAGTGTTTCATACTCATTTAATGCTGGACAACATAATGCTCTAACTCGTTTGTTTTAATTAGTGTTATTTCAAACGCTCGCACGAGCTCACATATGCATGCACGCATGTATGCATGCACACAACTTAAGATTAAGAATTTAAATTAAATTTCATCAATTTTGTATAATGTCACTTACATACCTACATAAAATTTTAAGTAACTGTACCTACTTTTAAGGAAGAGCGGAGGCTCTTATCACAGGTATATTTTTACCTAAAAAGAGGCTCCAGCCACTTGTCTATGTAAAAAAGAAAATGGTTACTGAATATTTTTTTTATTATTATTATTATTATTTAATTTTGAGGTGCCTATCATTGACTTTGCGATCATTTAAACTAAGTATGAACATCCTAAATTTTCAGACCAATTTTAACAATTGAGTTAATTAAGTTTGCATTATGTTGCCCAGCATTAACTAAGTAAGAAACACTAATTTTGTATCATCATTTAGATTTTACCCTGTACTGCCGTGCTAAGCCAAAAGGGCCTAAGTCCGAAAATAACCAAAAACTGTTTTTTTGCGTTGGATTTCTTAGCTTATAAGGAATAAAGTTCTGTTAACGAAAAAGTCGTATTTTTATTAGAAGTGCTTTAAAAATAGCTAAGATAGGCTTATTTTAACGACCGCTTTAGCCTAGTTGGTAGTGACCCTGCCTACGAAGCTAGAGGTCCCGGGTTCAAATCCTGGTAAGGGCATTTATTTGTGTGATGAGCACGAATATTTGTTCCTGAGTTATGGATGTTTTCTATGTATTTAAGTATTTATTTATCTATATAAGTATGTTTATCGTCGTCTAGTACCCATAGTATAGGTAACGCCACCAGAGTTGAGGCCACGCACACAACCACATCTCATGTAATGACAGCGGGATTTTGACGTTGTGTTGACGTTAAACGCCAACACAACGGCAAAATCCCGCTGTCATTACACGAGATGTGGTTGTGTGCGTGGCCTCAACTCTGGTGGCGTTACCTATACAAGCTTTGCTTAGTTTGGGACTAGGTCGATTTGTGTAAGATTGTCCCCTAATATTTAATATTTTTTTTTTTTAATATTTTTCACTCAAGTACTATGAAACAAAAACAAAAAAACACGTTTTTCTCGAAACCGTTAAAACGGACATAGGCCCTTTTGGCTTAGCACGACAGTGTAGGTATGTTTGTTAATCTAGGTTATAAATATAAACTATCTGAAATCCATGAAACTGTTTTAACCCCTTCAACGCCACGCCTCGACAAAATGTAAACCTGCTTTGAATCTTATGTCATTGTGTAAAGATCACTTTGAAACTGTATTTTGTGACACATATATGTGTCGTTGGCGTTGAAAAGGTTAACGTGAAAGATTAAAAAACATTCTAAGCACATCCATCCAGACATCCATTTCACGTTTATAATAGCAGTAAGATTAGTAAAATTATCTTACAACATGTTCCTAGTTTTTCTTCCAAAACAACGTTGACTATCTAAAGACCAAGAAGGAACACCGCTCATAACCTCCAAGTAACCCGCACTCTGTGCTTAAAGACAAACGGACGGCCTGCATTCATACATATAGAGTAGGCAATGCTTTTAACGCGAAGACATGCCCCTGGTTAAAATGTATGAACGTCGATCGCGGCGGCCTTATGTGCCATATTTGTTTGGCCGAGCGATTGGGCAGTGGAGTGGTAGGACTGTTAGCGAGTGGCCTTTTGTTCACCGAGTAGGGTAAGCATTTGAAGGGTTAAAAAATCGGACGAATGAGTGTCGGGCGTATGTAGGACCATCTACGACTATCTCGTTAACCTTTGAAACAATCATAATATTTATTTAATTGTATGAAAAAAAGGATACAATAAAATCAGATCCGCTTTGAAGTCTCGTTAACTGGTTAAGTCTAGTTAACTCGTCACATTTATAACCATTTAAAACAATCGTGGTAGGTACTAATTGTTTAGCCCAGCGGTTCTCAATCTTTTTTGGTGACGGAACCCTTTTGGA
This sequence comes from Archips xylosteana, assembly GCA_947563465.1. Classification (NCBI taxonomy): domain Eukaryota; kingdom Metazoa; phylum Arthropoda; class Insecta; order Lepidoptera; family Tortricidae; genus Archips; species Archips xylosteana. The sequence goes on from OX387355.1 coordinate 2,584,725, forward strand.
AAGCAAAATACTTGACGGAACCCTACAATAAAACAATAGTGATATCGATTCACGTGATACGCCGCGCGTCAGAACGGTCGACCAGAAAGAGGTGTTTTGAATTTTTTTTTCGATTCTTGCGGAACCCATACAGGGGTATCGCGGAACCCTAGGGTTCCGCGGAACACACTTTGAGTATGGCTGGTTTAGCCTTATGGTCTCTCAAACAGACGGTCAGGGGTTCAAGTTCAAACTGGCTTTTCTTGATTTTTTCGTAATTTATATCATCGGGGACAATGAAAATCCGCTTAGCTGGCATTGGATTTCGCTTATTTGACAAAAGTCAATTTCCAATTTTTAATCGAAATACGTTAAAATAGGACTACAGGCTAGGAATAATAATTCTCTGGAAGCGCCTACAGTTACCGCTTCGATTTTGATTCCATTTACGCAAACAAACTAACAGCAATTGGTATTGACCACTTTCCAATTCCAAAACCATTTCGAGGAATAGGTTTTATAACATTTTAGTAAAAAAATACTAAATGATCTTGTGTATATTTGCAAAAAAATAATGTTTGACCTTTCTAGTGGCATTAACTTTGAAATTCTTAGCAAGAAGAAAAAATGCCGTCCGTCTAGTTTCTCTATACTATTATCTGTCACTTCGGCGTAGTTATCATCTGTTAGTTTAAGGATACTATTTTGAAAAACATTCTTCGCGTTTTTCATATTTTAATAATGTATTTATACAGGAAGTGTTTCATTCCTACTTGTGGAAATGATTCTGTCAATAGCCCAAACAAATTGATTGTTCGCATTAGAGAAGATTTACGAGAGAAGTGGTGCCGCAAAACTAATGTGGAGTATTTAAAGTTTGCACGATGTATTGTTGCGAGGATCATTTTAATGTAAGTATGGATTAAATCCGCCAAAGAACTTTCAAGGGAACACTCCTGACTATTTTATTTTATACGTACAAAAAATACTATAACCGTAACCGTATTGGAAGAATCGGCAACTTTAGTGTTATTGTTATTAAGGATAACGTGTAAAGTGACATTGACTGGGTACTCCCGTTTCGGCGAAAGTTATTTCGCAAACTGATGCCAATGTTTCATTTGGAAACTGTTTATTTTTTCTGGAAATGTAAACTATTCAGGATATATTTCAGGACTATCCTGTAGGTTAGGTTATGTTAGGTTAGTAAAAAAAAATAAACATTCCAGCACATACATTACAGCAGTAAACCGATATTAACAGATGACAATTAACCATCGATTGTGTCACATTTTTTTTGTCTTTATTGTGTCTGTGATTTATACACAGATTCAGCCGCGGGTTGTAATTTACGAGAAGTCGTATCTCAAATTTTCAATAAATTATAAAAAATATTGGAGTGATGAATTGCTGAAATATTCAAATTAGTTTCTTAAAATGCTCTATATTTTCGATAAAAAAAATAAAAAGGGGGGTTAGAAAAAATGAACAATCTCAATTGAAACGTCTACACGTCACACTTTCATAGACAAAGCTGGCACGCGATTGGTCCGCGTTTAGGTTGGCGCCACCCCCATTGCGCTAAGCGAATGGCGAGCTACAATGCGTGGATGGCATTATGCAGTATTACGCTAAAATAAATAGCTTGTTTACAAGTGTATTTTTTTAATGAATGTTTTAAATAAAACAATGAAAATAATTGTAGATTGTACAACAAGAGCATGAAACGAGCCATTTTACCCGAGACGTTTACATAGCGTCGAGTTTTACACTCTGATTTTCACTTCGATTGTAAGGAAATTAAACAGCAACATTGAAAATAAAAATTAAAAATTGTTATTTTTTATGCATTGCAATATCTATAACAATGTATTAAATTTGCCTAATTTTATTAATTTTGTAATACAAAATACCAGTGACATATATAAAAAAAAAAACAAGAAAGTTAAACCTTCTAATGTTTGTGGCTGTTTGCGCCTGATTGCCTTGATCTTAGACGAAGATTTTACTTTATGCACTAGAACATAAAAAACCAATTATGCAGCATTCTCTCGACATAAAAAACAACTTTACGAGCATGACAAATGAAAATAATGTATGTAAGTAGATTTAATATTTAATGCTATAGCATACAAGTTTTAAATATGGTGACGTGGCGGGTGGTGGGACGAGCTAGGTCCAACAATTAAAACTAAAAAGTTTCAAATGAATTACAGAATTTGAAAACAAAAATCGGACTGCACAAAATTCAACTATAAACATTAAAAAAAAACTGCAATGTAATTTCGTTTGAGTAAGTTAGAATATTATTTTAAGCAACGGTTACTCGTTTACAAGTAGGTATAAGCGACGTGAGTTGCGATACGAACGAATGTGAGTATCGCAATGGAAGACGGCATGAGCCGTTTAGACCAAATTATACACCGTTGCATACAATACTTTTCCTACTTCATCTAAACTCGGGTTAACGCAACTAACCTCGAGTTAACTCAACTAACCTCGAGTTAACTAACCCCCATACGAAAGATTTTTGACGCGAACCTTCCAAACCGATGCTTAAAATACGCTGCGTCAAAATCATGCAGCTCCGGCCATGTGATGTAAGTACATAGGTGATCGATCAGTCGTGTGTTGTTGTCCATAAGAACTTGATCTAGGTAATTATTTTTTGCGATTTTGACGTAGCTTAATTTACGGTGCGTCTGCGTATTTTGTGCAGAGGTGTGGAGAGCATGCGGTAAAGTTTTGATGTTTACAGCACGTCACTCACTGCGATGCCGTGCCGTCCGAGCAGTGGTGAGGAGGGCATGTGTTAAAAACGGTACGGATACGATGCGTCACAGCGATTCCGTACCGTCTCCGTATTGTAAGCAGCGGTGTGGTCGAACCTTAACACGGGAAAATTAATACCGTATTTTTAGCCTGTTGAGCGTTTGGTGATTTTAGCTCGGGTCACATTTCTATTCCAGATATTATTAGATCTGTGTAATAAAATAACCCTTCGATTGGCGTCTCTAAAACTCAAAGACTTTGATGTGTAGACTTAAAAGCCATTCATTGACAAACCAGGCCAAAAGGGCCTATTCAATACAGGTAATCTTATCTCGTCCTACCGATGCTTACTAGAGAAGTTACAATTTGTGTTGATGATAATTGATACTGATGGAAATCAAAAATTGGCTAAAATAGTTTGTTATCGAACTCCACCGAGACGGCTTGACCGATTTTTATGAAACTTTTTTCTCTATATTCGGTAGGTCTGAGAATAGGTCGTAGGCTATTTTTTATACCCCTACTATTCTTCGCAGACGGAGTCGCGGGCAACAGCTAGTCTAATATATAAAAATCTCGTGTCACGGTGTTTATTATCGATCTCCTCCGAGACGGCTTGAGCGATTTTTATGAATGTTTTTTAAAAGTTAATCCGTTAGTCGAAATGTAAACTTCGTTAATTAACGATTAACTAGTTAATAATAATTAAATTTATTTCAGACAAAGTCCATATTATTTTGTTAGTTACAGGTATTACTTAAGAAACTGTTAGTAAATAAATTAATTATAATCAAATCAAACATAATCCAAATCAAATAAAATAAATCATAACACATCAAATAAATTAAATTAAATTAAATCAAAATAAATTAACAATAAATTAAAAACAAATCACATAATTTTATACACATGACCTCTGGATCCCATGTGTACAGTATCCCAGTGCTTCCAAAAGGCGCAAGCAGGAGACTCGAGAACAAGGCGTAGAAGGCTGTTGGCGCTATCACGCAGGTAGACGACATATCAGCGAGGCAGTACTGTTACGTATTATCGACCTGAAACAGTCGACACGCGCCTCTGCGAACATACCTGATGCACTACACCATCGTGGCAGCCCCAACAGCATCCTGAAGCCGTTGTTATATTGGATGCGCAGAGCATCGAACGCCTTTTTTGTGTAACATGTCCACAGGCTGCATGTGTAAAATGTCTGACAGAATGCCCTAAACATTCTCCTCACAACGCCTAATAATACTACAAATATATAATGATACAACGCTTAATGCCTAGCTATGAGTGTTAGGGTGCCTATCCTCCACAGATGCGCTATGCTACGTTGCTACGGATGCATTTGATATCCACTGGTCCTCTATCAGAGTTAATATTGTACAGTACAATTATGATTAGTACTAGTGCAGGCAGACAGCAGCAAGAGTAGATGAGCGATTCTGGTGCTCAAAATGATGTACAGTGAACCAATTTGATTGTTAGGCCACTATAGAACCACGTCATAATATATCAATTTGTTTATCTTCTTCGACATTGATTATTGCGTGATGTATGTCACGATGACATCTCGATCTTTGCGAACATAATGTCAACGAAAATGATAGCAAAGGATTGCTTGTGTATTCTAACTTGAATTGTCATTGTCTGTTTGTCAAAACTTCTTTTCTTCTCATGTGATGGAGCGAAACCGTTTATAAATTCTGTACGTTTATTGCATGTTGTGATCGGAAAGTTGATGATCCTTTGACCCGCACTGACGTTGTAATTATCTAGTAGTCAATGTGACAAGGTTCTATAGTGGACTAGGAATCAAATTGGTTGACTGTACACACTTTTATCACTTTGGAAATAGAGTCGTGTGTAGATCACTTTGAGCACCATAACTGCTCACCCACTTCTGCTGACTGTACATACTGGTACCAGTTTTAGTCCTAAATACCATTAGTTTACGTCGTAAATTCCTAGAAAGTCACGTAAAGCGTTATTCATGCCGCGAAATCTTCAAAGGTAGGTATTGTAACATTCGCTCTGTATACTTTTACAAATATTTAACAATTAAAAACGCATCCTTTCATCTTTAAATGCTTGATTCCCCAATCCCCACAGCTCGCTACAAGCTTTCGATACAACGCGGGGACAGTGGTCCTGGGGGGACCATACAATTACTTAGCGGCTTCATCTGCATTGCTAACCTGCCGATTGGGAGAAGAGGCATGTCTTTATTTTTTATTTGATCTGAGACTATAAGGAAAGCAAGTTCGCCTGTTTAATGGATAATAATATTTTCTTTTGCGCCAGTAAAATGATTTTGGTTTAAGTCGAATCCCTATGATATTCGGCCTCCTTCGGTCTTGAGGGTTTCTTAGATATAAGGAGTCTTTTAAAAAACTTGCGCTTTCTTTACTAGATTAACGTGTCAACATAAGTCCAGTTTCCTATTCCGTAATAATTTCTGAATTTCTTTAGTGCTGGGTATTCATTGCACCCGGGAACTACTTGGGCTAGAACCGGCACAGAACAATGTCTAGCAAATTCCAAGTCTATAGCTTCCGTGGTTTACGCTGCGTGATGTCTATCACGGTATTGTCTTATAAGTATCGTTTTTTTCTCCGCAGTGCTCTTAGAAAAGGGGTATATGGGAAGCTGTGATTAAAAGAGTTAAAAGATGTAAGGCAGTCACTGACCTTTCAACGCAGGGCAGATCCTCTTCCACAGCGTGAGGCAGCCGCAGCGGTGGTACTGCCCTAGCGCCAGCTCCATGAAGAAGAGCGGCAGACCACCGAACAGCAGCATGATGCAGTACGGGATCAGAAAAGCACCTGGAAAAGTACCAGCTTAACGAATGGTCGTGGGTACATCAGAAATTACATTGCAGGGTGACGAGGTAAATTAACGATTTATTGAAGGATATGTGGACTATCATAATTATAATTAAAGAATAAATGGATAAATCATGTCCTTATTCTCTCATAAGAGGATTATAGGATTTCCTTCATACTTTTTTTACTTGGATCAATCTTGCGCAAGCTGTTGCTTCTTGTCATCACCATTTCACAGGTATTTTATAATAATAAATGTTATGAAAGGCTGTGACAGACTGGCAAGTTGACTAAGGTGATATTGATATTACAAGGGTTCCGATTTTTAGTAAATCTGATGTAAGTAAATATACAATCTCTCTGTTGCACTTTTTCGACAAGTCAGTCTCCATTGCCTGTGCTGATCCAACATACGAGTATTTCTTAAAAAATGAGAATAAAGCCTATTAGCAGTATCGGTAATATTTTTAGCAACACTTGATGACTTAAGGCACTTAGGTGTGGCCGCTAACGATGTACCTTATAGGAAACTTAAGGTCCCTTAGAAGGCGATGGAATCATAATGCTCGGAGTTTCTGTACGGGATAGCATTAGAAATGATGAAATTTGCGTACGAACTAAAGTCAACGAAGTCAAAAATCGCCAAACATAAGTGCCAGTGGGCAGGGCACATCGCTCGTAGATTGAAGGCCGATGGGACCAGTAGTTTCTCGAGTGGCGTCCACGGACCGGAAAACACAGTTTAGGTAGGCTTACGGCTTGGCCACGACTTCGCGCGTTTAGCGGCACGGCGAGCGTTTTATCAGTTCATTGCGTGTGCCGCCAGGTAACCACTGTACGGCGAGCGTCTCGGCCGCGCAATGAACACAGAAAACGCTCGCCGCGCCGCTAAACGCGAAGTCGTGGCCGAGCCGTTCCGGTAACGCGTTGACGCGATATGCCGCAGGACCGGTCTGTTGATGAACATTGGGGAGGCCTATCTTTAAGCCGAGTTTAGACCTGCAAGAAAAAACGTGCAAGTTGCATTGCATTGCGAGGTAGTTAGGCAGTCAATCAAACGCCGCAATGTAATGCAACTAGCACGATTTTTCTTGCAGGTCTAAACTCGGCTTTAGGCTGGTTTTAGTGTCACGCGGACTGTCCGTACGGATTGCTACGCACGGACCAATATGTATTAAAACTGCTGTCCGCGCGGACGGTCTTCCGTATGGAGTCGCCCGCATTACTCTAAAACGCTCCCTAAGCTTAATACACATTGGTCCATGCGTAGCAATCCGTACTGGCCGTCCGCGTGACACTAAAACCAGCCTTAGGATTGGACGTCTTTCGACTGAAATGATGACGACTGAGAATACCATCCCACCTCCGCCGTTCTGGTAGCAGATGTATGGGAACCGCCAGACGTTGCCCAAGTCGACGGCGAAGCCCACCACGGCGAGCAGGAACTCCGCCTTCTTGGCCCAGGTCTCCCGCACGCGCTCTGGAGTCAGCGATACCACCACCGACCTGGCTTTCGCCGTTTGCTGGAAGAAAGGAGCATCTAAATCCACAGCGGCAATAGGCTAGACGACTAAAAAAAACTGTTTAGTCCGTCAGTTAGATTATTAAAAAATATTGTACACGTATTTTTTCTTTTGTTTAACATACAAAAAATGACGAGGATACAGTGCTTAGAAGTTCCGAGTGATGTCACCATATGGTACAATTTTTACCTAAGGGTGACGTCACAAGCCCCCACTCCGGAAGTTTGATGATCTATATCTTTGTAGATTTTTAATAATTTGATAAACCAAAAAATACGTGTCCCATATTTTCCCATAATCTAACTGACGGACTAAATAGAATGACATATTTTTAACCCAGTCGCCATCCCTATTGGGTGTTTTTGTAGTGTTGAACCAACTCGTCAAAATTAAGAGACCTGTCAAATGTCCTGTGCGTCATGACACTTGACGAAACTACTTGACTTCAACAAATGTAGGATGACCAAATGATGGATGGTTAACTTTTTCATTATTAAACAGAGACTCAATTGCTTGAGACCTCATCTATTAAATTCCATTTTTTAGGGATTAATATTATTCAAAAGAAAAGCCGTGGTGGCCTAGTGGTTTGACCTATGGCCTCTCAAGTAGAGGGCCGTGGCTTCAAATCTCGGCTCGCACCTCTGAGTTTTTCGAAACTTATGTGCGAAATTACATTTGTAATTTACCATGAGCTTTACGGTGAAGGAGAACATCGTGAGGAACCTGCATACACCTGCGAAGAAATTCAATGGTGTATATAAAGTTCCCAATCCGCACTGGGCCCGCGTGGGAACTAATACCCTGCAGTGGGACGTATTTAGGATGATGATGATTTTCAACTCCTTATCACCGAATAAAAATCACCGTGTTTAGGTCTGTTAGCTCTGGTCTACGCAAGCCCGCCTTAGTCTGGTATGATGCGGTGTTAGGGGGTTTTTATGACGGATGGCGGCTATGGTGGTAGTTACCGGGGTGGTGGCGGTGGTGGGCGGGGGATCCGGCGGCATCTCGTCCGGCGGCTCGCCGTCGCCGGAGCGCCTCTCCGGTGCCGGACTCTCCCCCTGCGATAAAAGAAACTTGTTGAAATTGATTGATCCAAGTTACGTTGCGGAGGAGGACCATATCAATACCTTTAGCCTCCTAAGTCTTGGCGTACCTACTTTATAAAGAACAAATCATCACGGGTACGGGTATGTATTACAATACCGAAGTACGAAAGACCGAATGTGTTAAAACATCGAATGGGTCAAAAGACCGACACGATTTTTTTCTGAAACCGTTAACTTTTTAAGATTGTTATAAAACAAACCTAACCTAACCTAATGGGTTCTGTATGATGCCGTTTTAATAAATTCTGAGAAGTTTACGGTTTCAGAAAAAAATCGTGTCGGTCTTTTGACCCATTCGATGTTTTAATACATTCGGTCTTTCGTACTTCGGTATTGTAATACATACCCGTAAGAATAATGGCCGAATGTACTTTATAAAGTACAAATTATTCAATGAATAAAGAACTTCAAACACGTTTAAATACGTTCGAAAATTACAAAACGTATGACTCTTATCTAGGTCTTAAGTTCTACATCGGTTAGAAAAGGTCGGGACGCAGGAGGTTAGTTGCAGTAGTTCGGTTGATTTGTCCGGAACCGAACTGCTGCAACACTTTTTGTCTCAGTAGTTCGGTTAATGACGTCAAACCGAACTGTTGGGAAGCCTTTAGTTGCAGTAGTTCGATTGACTGTCCGGGACCGAACTACTACTACAATTTTTGTCTGATTAGTTCGGTTATAACGTCAAACCGAACTACTGAGAATTGACTACCTTTATATTTTTAATCGGATGCGGCGGAGAGAGTGAAAATAAAAAAGAAATATGAATGCGTAGGAATGTAGCGAATTCTGAATTTCTAACAACTCTGTGACGAGTCCATGACGTACAGGGAGTGGTGTTAAGTGACAGGAAATTAGTGTGAAAATAACACGCTTGCCGTCGTTTCGTGGGCACAGGTTGTTGACCTTGACTTTGTCGTGCTTCGGTGAATTCGAAAAGGGTAGGTTTACGTTGTAGTGTGTTGCTACTAATACAGCTGTACTTTCGTACCGCCGCATGCCGCTGCATGGAATAGTCATCATCATTTCAGCTGATGGATGTCCACTGCTGAACATAGGCCCGAAATTCGCGGAATAGACCGGCGAATGGTCCCGCGTCGTCCGCATGCAACGTCCCCGAAACCTTAACCAGGTAGGCTCCATCTTGTACAGTAACAGGCAATACAGACAGAGTTGATTTCCCATTTATAATATTAGCACGAACTTAAACCGCTGAACCGAATGATGGTATGGAAATAGTTTGAGACCCATATTTTTCAATTCAGTTTTGCGCGAGTTTTAAAGTAGCACACATAAAAAATAAAAACCGATTTAAGGGCCTACCGAGCTTTTCGCGCTAATTGGTTTTAGGTGGGCGATTTCGGCCGTGGGGGAGGCACGATGGCTCAAGATAGGTTGGTTGGACTGCGCGTGTTTTTGGGTATTATCATCTTATTACTAAAACAAATACATATTTGCGAACTATAAGTAATCGTGTTTCGATAAACACTTGTCATTAGAGTGAATCCTCAAATATCTTACACATGAATTACCAAGACTATAGCTTTACTTGTAATTGCTTGTAATGATACAGCATGAGATTAAATGAATGCAATAAATGCGCCAAAAACACGGTAGGGCCTTAAGAACCTCCGCCTTTTATTGATGTCAGTTAATAACATTATTACACCACTATCACACTAACTGCGAAGTGTCGCATCCAAAGAAAATAAAGACTAAGAAAAATGTTCACTCCACGCTACTGGCACTCGTCACCATCAACGTCTAGTCTAAAAAACCATTAGCACACAGCCATCTTAATGCCCATAAATCCTTATCAAAACTTCAAAGAATTCCTTTATTTATCGTGGTTCCCACTGGCACAGTCAACACCGCAAGTACAGTCAACACCATAAGTACAGTCAACACGTGGCGGTTTGACAAACAGACGGACAGATTGCCGGATAAATAAAAATAATGAACAGTGACCCTTGTAAGCTCAGAGTAAAGAGTCGCAGAAAGTGCTTTTACTAATTTTCCAGCTCAAAAAGCACTTTCAATTGAGACTTCGTTACGAATATAACTGCAAAAGCTTTCATGGATGGTAATAATAACTTTAATTTCAATGCTAGATGATAAAAAAAACCCGCCTGTATAATTCAAGACATAGCCATATTTTTAAAATATTATATTTTCTTCCATCTTTTGAGGGAAAAATACCAGCTCTTTTTTAACTAGTGAATTGTCTGATCGTTTACTCTGCGTATCGACGGCGCGCGGCTCGCAGCTGTTTGTAAAGTAAATTGCCAAAACAACTGAATGTTACTTTGGTAAGTGGAGGCCTGTTCGTTTGGCGCTGCTAGTTATTAGAATTCGTTATGAATTTACTTAGGAATTAACTAGTCTTTACCCACGGCATCACTTGCAAGAACCATTAGGTCTATACTGGATTTTACTTAATTCTTATTAATAGGTCGCATACATCGAAGAAATGAGCTGCGTTAGCACGAGATTGGTGCAGCACACTGAATCGTTTACAGGTATCCCTAGGTAGAACTGCGACCCCACACGGAATAGAACTGCTACCAGTAAAGTGGGTTAGGTTAGGTTACAACTGCGACCCCACACAGAATCGAACTGCTACCAGTAAAGTGGGTTAGGTTAGAACTGCGACCCCACACGGAATAGAACTGCTACCAGTAAAGTGGGTTAGGTTAGGTTAAAACTGCGACCCCACATAGAAATGAGCTGCTACCAGTAAAGTAGGTTAGGTTGTGAAGTGACCTATATTATAAATGATTTATCTGAAAAATGATACGTTTTAAAATTACAATTTAACATTAAATATTTTTTAGTGTATCATTTGTTAAGTGAATTGTCTAATAATTATTTATAGTATGAGCATTTTGAGGAATGATAGGTTTGTGAAATATTAAATGATGGTAAACCCGTTTTACAACCTTTCCGTTCGGTATGGTTCATGTTTTCTAAGTCATGTATGCAACAGGATACTGATAGCAGTTGAAATGCTATAGTAGAACTACCCTAATATTAATATGCGATATGTTGATATGAAGAACAGCTGTGCAAAATTGCATGTTTCTGTGGTAAATTTAGTGATCAATATCTCGAATTTTACATCCATAGGCAGGTATGCCCGCAGAATGAAAAGGTTTGTCACTTTTTCACTCTATGTCATCAAGTTTAATTCAAGGTGTGTGTGAAGTTCCCAATCAGCACCGAGTCCGCGTGGGAACTACGGGCCAAGCCCTCTGGTTCTATGAGGGCTGTGCCATGCAGTGGGACGTAAACGCTGGGATGATGATACTTATACGCACCAGTATCTCAGTTGTGATGTAAAAAGCGGGACATATCAAACTGTAGGGCCAAACTTCCGAATAGTTCAAATGAGTCCTGGTCCGATCGAAACCGTATCGCTTGGCTTTTTGTAGCTGTTAATTCAAAACCCGAGCCCGAAACCGATGGCGATTACATATAATATAAGTATAAAGTAGGTAGCGTAAGAAACAAAAGATAAATTTAGTATTATTATGCGTATATTTTGTGTTTAAAACTTGTAAGCAGGTGCTGGATTATTGAAGTCGGAAAATGATTTTCCCAAACTTGTATATCTATACCTATAAAACAGTATCGTGACTGACTGACTGTTTAACAAACAACGCACAGCCTAAACTCCTGGTGCTAGAGACTTGAAATTTGGCACACATGTACGTTGAGTATTTAATTGTAGAGTTATACTAAGGAAGGACTTTTCAAAATTCTCACGGGATAGGGAAATACTTGTATCTAAACTTTGTTTGTTTCTTTGTTTGTAGCGGAAACTCTGAAACTGTTGAGCCGATTTTAAAAATTTCTTTCACCATTAGGAAGCTAGAAAGCTACACTATCCTTGATTAACATAGGTTACTTTTTATCCGGGAAAATACAAAATTCGCACGGGATAGAAAAAAACTGAATTCAACTTCGGGGCTGATTTTAAAAATTATTTCACTAATAAAAAGCTACACTGGATCTGATTGTCAAAATAGGTCAAAACAGTTATTTCTATCCCGCGGGAACTTTACACTTTCTCAAGATGAAAATAGCCAATGTCAATCAGAAGTGAAATCCACTTATTTCTGTCCCCCAGGAATTTCGCATTTTTCCCGAGCAAAAATAAGCCTATTTTAATCAAACACAGGCCTTCTCCCAGAACGAGAGGACTTGGGCCGCAAATTTTTTATTTTATTATTTTATTTTATAAGTATTTCACAGTATAATTTATTTAATAAACTGTGTCGAAACAAGAATATACCAAAAACGGAATAGGTACGTCCAAACAGGAATGCGCCGAAAGAAGAATATGTCCAATCAGGAATACGACGAAAAAGGAATCAATTCCCATGCCAACATACACTTCCCTTTCTCTAGCACTAATTCTCGGAGCTACGTCACAGGGGGACAGATAGAAACCGCTAAACTAAACTGGAAAAGCACTCCATATTCAACTAAAAATTCTTTAAACCCCTCATTCGAAGTAGCATTATCTTAAACGGCTTTAAACATCCAAATAACCATCAATCTCGAGTAAACAAATTGAAAGCTCCGCAGCAATCGTAACATGAGCGTTTTACTGTGTCGGGATTAAGCAGTAATTGATTCGGTTAGTCTATTAATGGCAGATAAGATAGGGTAATGAAAATAGGCACTTGTAGAGTGCTGCGTGTAAGGAGGCTATCAAGGGAGCTTAGAATGACTCCAAGAATGTAACCCAGCCACACGGGGGTCTCGCCGAAGTAAGCTGAGAACTCGTATAAACCTTTATTATTCGGGTGTTACATTAAGTACATTTAACAACATTTGACATAATTTCAAATAACATAACCACTCATTTTATGGAATAAACGTTTGGTATAACACTTGTTTGTTATAACCATCATCTATCTTCTTCTATTTCTAGTCTAATATATTAAATTCACGTGTCACGGTGTTTGTTATCAAAGTCCTCCGAAACGGCATGACCGATTTTTATGAAACTTTTTTGTCTATATTGGTAGGTCTGAGAATATATAATTATATGGTTCTATATCTAAATCCCTAATGATTATTTGTCCTAATGTAATGTTTGTCCTAATGATCGTTTGTCGTAACTCTTTTTATTTAAAATCTATTAATTGTTCTGGATTTTTATAAAACAAACCTAACCTAACCTATAGAGTTCTACAGGATAATTACAAAAAAGTTCCTGAAAAATTTACGGTTTCAGAGAAAAAAAGTGTTAGGACAAACAATCATTAGGACAAACATTACATTAGGACAAACGATGTTAGGGATTTAGATTGAGACCCATTAAATAACTGTCAAGAGGGACACTCTTTTGGTGTAAAAGTAAAATTATTTCGTGAGTGCATTTTGTGTTGTATTTACTTACTTTAACCTGCTTTTCTGAAGCAGTCCTTTTTGCGTCCCTCAGATTTTTTTTTAAATTTCCTATGCGAATTTAATATATTCCAGGACCAAGAGTGAAGCGACTTAGAACACCCAAAGCTCAAAGTCTTTTGTCTGAAACGACGCGCTTCCTTCCGACAGGACGTATCTTTACGCTTTTATCAGGTTTGATTCGGACGTCAGAAAAACTGTAGGTATTTTAAAATGTGTATTTTCGTGCCTTTAATGTTATTCTTCATCAGGGAATGTCTGCTAAAAATAAAATGAGGAACCGTCAGATGTGGCAACTCTACCATCCCAGACCAAAGCTACATAGGTGTTCCTTGAGTACTTGAGTCACATCACCATCACAATATAGTTGACACTGCATCATGTCGTGACTGTAATGTGAGCTAAACTACAAATACACTCTCCTGTTTAAAACAAAAAAAAAAATATTAGGGGACAATCTTACACAAATCGATCTAGTCCCAAACTAAGCAAAGCTTGTACTATGGGTACTAGACGACGATAAACATACTTATATATATAAATAAATACTTAAATACATAGAAAACATCCATAACTCAGGAACAAATATTCGTGCTCATCACACAAATAGATGCCCTTACCGGGATTTGAACCCAGGACCTCTTGCTTCGTAGGCAGGGTCACTACCAACCAGGCTAAGCGGTCGTTATTTGATTAAAAAAAATGGTATCTTTTTTCATGAGGGAATGGGTAGTGTAAAGTGCCACACACTCTTCCATTATGTAACATAAGGACGCTGATTGCATCAACATATAGTAGCAGTAATTTCCCGCGGAATATAGAGCGGGAGTTCTCTATAAATTTTGCCTGTGCGCGGACAAAAAAGCGTGCAAAAGCTAGTTTAGTATATTAGTGGGATTACCTACATTTTTCCTGGAAAACAGTCTAAGAGCCCTCTACTGGGGTCTAAGCTTATAGTATAAGACAGACGCATGCTGGCATTATGATGGGTTAGATTAAGCAAGCAATGTGGAGAATTTGAGGGCCGGCACGCACCGCATATCTTGCTGGTGAGTATACTGTTAAATGTTGCAGTTCTGGTGTAAACTCTTTAACCGACTTCAAGAGGAGGAGGTTATTAATTCGGTTGTATGTTTTTTTTTGTTTTTCAGAACTTCGTCATTTATAAACGGGTTTGAAAAACATATTTTTTAGTTGGTCAGGGAATAGTTCCAATAGTTCGATTTTGGTCATAAAAAGTACGTCAGTCATCCATCATCCCTATTCAGTTGGTTTGGTAGTACTTCATTATTTTAGTAATTAAGGCAAGCCAAATCAAGTGCAGTGAAATAAATAACTCAATCTATTTATTTGGACGTGCAAGAACTCCCAGGAGATAGGCGGACCCTTCGAATTAATGGAATCCAATCACAATCAAACAGTATATTGATGACTTGTTAATTAATGGAAGTTGTTTGACTTTTTCGATCGGGTCCTTAATAAAATTTACTTCTTGTTTGAGTTGAAACCTGAATATTTTGATTTTTAAATCACAATCTAGTTTTGAGAGGAAGAAGTTAAAAGAAAAAGTGTAATGCGTTTTTAAATTAATCCGGACCATTTAACTACTAAACTAATAACTTATGACATATTTATTTAGTCATTAAACAATGGTAATATAGCTCATATTTCACTATCATCATCATCATCCTAGCCTATAAGTATACATCCCACTGGAGGGCACAGTCCTCCTCTCAGAAAGAGAGAGCTTGGGCCGTAATTCGGTTGAATTATGAATAGGGGTACGGTTGAATTGCGCAAAATACTTAATGCCAACACACTATGAGTATATAACAGTACGCATGGATAATACGTGCAAATAAGTACCTACAAGATGTAAACACACAGGTACCCCTAATAAATGACCGACCGGGGTATGTGTGTGTCAAATTGCAATAGTAAACTACTTAACTACAGTCTGAACGTGAGTTTGATATTGTACCGAAGAAACTTAGTAAATCAAGTACTACCTAACATGACCCAGTAATCGAAGTATTGAAACTCTGTTTTGCAGAACGTCTGCATTTCGTAGGAGTTTCACATAGTGTAGCTTTTAAAATAAAATTTGGAAGGGCTTTGTAAGTAGTTCCAGAGTTTAACCCTTAGATCAGGGGTTCCCAACCTTTTCTTGGTCAGGGACCACTTTTATATTATTCTTGCTTGCAGGGACCACTATGTAGGTGTATACTTAATAAAAATATTAAACTGTAATAATCAAATAAATGAAACTTAAAAAACGCTATAAATTTAAAATCATTCGCGGACCATATTTTGGCTTCCGCGGACTACTGGTGGTCCACGGACCACTGGTTGGCAACCACTGCCTTAGATCATCACAGCCAAAAGAGTTCAAAAAACCATAAAAATAAGTTTTTCTAATGTGTTTGAAGTCTTGACATATGTAGATGGAAACCCAATAGCAACCCAGTAGGAACTTACGTAGTAAGATAAACTAGGTCAGCTTGTTTAGGTGGCAGAGGCACGTACCTACTTCAAACAGATCAGTAAAAAGTACAGCTGAACATAGGCCTCCCCCACGGCTCGCCAAACAGATCGGTCTTGCGTCAACCGCATCCAACGAGTTCCCGCAACCTTAACCAGGTCGCCACTCCATCCCATTGGAGGCCTACCTACACTGCGTTTGCCAGCCCGTGGACGCAATTCGTCAAACTCACTCGACTCGAATAGTCGGCTGCCAACGAATTTCTGATCGACTTGACTCCTTGGCGCTGCGTAGAGATGTAGCTTCACTGTGTATCTTCTATCGCATGTACAACGGAGAGTGCTCCGAGGAGTTATTCGGGTTGATCCCTGCCGCATCCTTCCGTCACCGCCCTACGCGACAACACTTCCATCCTCACCATCTGGATGGTTGGCAGTCTGCTACTGTGCGTTTTTCCAGAAATTTCCTGCCTCGCACAGCAAAGCTCTGCAATGAAGTACCTGCTGCAGTATTCCCGGACCGACATGACCTTCAAGCTTTCAAAAAAAGAGCGTACTCCTACCTAAAATGCCGGCAACGCACTCGCAGGTGTCCATGGGCGACGGTAATCGTTTACCAACAGGCGATCCGTTTGCTCGTTTAGGTTCAAAGATCTTTATTATCTCATAAGAATACATATTCACTTACATGAGACAAACTTATTTTAAATTAAGTACAATATAAATCGGTGAGCGCATGTTTAATAATTAATGATTTAATCTACACTGATATTAGGTATAAAGAGGAAACATTTGCATTCCTGTGTGCAAAGAATAAACTTAAAAAACTACTGAACCGATTTCGAAAATTCTTTTGCCGTTATAAAGCTACATTATCACTGATTGACACAAACTATTTTTACCTCGGGAAAATACCTTTTCCTACGGGAAAACTAATCCATCGCGGGCGAAGCCGCGGACGGAAGACTAGTAATTTAATAAAACAATACACCAAAAGTTAGAATAACGACACATACCATATATATTTGCCCCCTATACCATAAAAAAACTTTTTTTCGAGTTAGTTCAATTATAATTTTATTGAAATTTAATTACTTAGATATGACGCATATGAATATATACGTACGTTTGTTTCGGGAAAAATACCAGATGCGCCTTTTTACCGTAGGTATAGTAACGGCAATATAAACGTGAATGGCTCGCCATAGAGCTCACCCCGTTCGTTTTAACTTGGATTTTAGCAGTATTTTTATAAGGTTTAAACTTGAGATGTTACCAAGTGATAGACATTGGTTTATCGACTATAACGGGGACTATAACAGGCACAAAAGGCGGCTAAATGTTTTGCATGTAATCATGATCTTTGTTGCGGGCTCTTTGGGATTTAACGACGGTCTGCGCTAACAGTTGACAGATTTTTACAGAATATTAGAATGAAATGTAGTCTGTGTGTTAGAACTATCAGTATACTAGCTGGTTGCCCAATCTGTCTGCGAAACATATTTTTATCGCTATCCCGCGGGAAGTATGCAATTTTCCAGGATAAAAGCTGTCTTATGTCCTTTCCAGAGTCTCAAACTAACTTCATATCAAATTTCATGTAAATCGGTTCAGTGGTTTAAGCGTGAAGAATAACAGACAGATATGCACACTTTCGCATTTATAGTATTAGTATGGATATGGATACGGAACTTATCACACAATTATTATTTAGCTCGACGTTTCGGCCACATTGCAGTAGCAATTTGCAATGAAATGTTGAGGTAAATACCTATATAAATGCGTGATAAGTTCCGTATATAATAGTAAGTAATAGTTATAGTCAAAATCACGAGTTTTTAAAACATTATAATCTACACCCAGCCCAGCTTTCTGCATACCAAATTTCATCCAAATCTATTGCATGAAAGAGTAACAAACAACTCACTAATTTTCGCACTTTTGCAAACAGAATAGAATGAAATGGAATGGAACTGAACGGAATGGAACAAAAAAACCAACCAAGTTTAGACTATATTTTCCTATCCTACGGGAATTTCGAAAAATAATTTATTTAGTAATGTCAAGTCTGTAGCACCAGTTGTTAAGGCTGTGCGTTGTCTGTCAGTCAGTCAGTTAGTCACGGTGCTGTTTTATAAGTAGGTATATGTTCGTGTAAAGAACCCTTCAATAACGCCCGCTTTAGCCTAGTTGGTAGTGACCCTGCCTACGAAGCAAGAGGTCCTGGGTTCAAATCCCGGTAAGGGCATTTATTTGTGTGATGAGCACGAAAATTTGTTCCTGAGTTATGGATGTTTTCTATGTATTTAAGTATTTATTTATCTATATAAGTATGTTTATCGTCGTCTAGTACCCATAGTACAAGCTTTGCTTAGTTTGGGACTAGGTCGATTTGTGTAAGATTGTCCACAAATATTTATATTTATTTATTTAATAGCTGGAGATCACTGGTCCTAGGTGTCTATTAGGATAGCCCCAGGACCTTAGGCATTGTACTCTCTCAATATAAGGGAAGCCACTCACCTTGGCCTGCTCTCAGGCGCTGCTGTTATATTTACACAGAGTCCACAATGTCACACACACAATAATTTTCAAATGTAGAAATAATATCACCAAAAAACCAGTACTTTGGTTAAAATACAAACCAAAACACATGTGATCCGTACGTTCGTTAACCTCGAACTGTCAAAGCTCTTTTGCCGCCAACCGACAGTATTATTGTGACTTACCCTCATATTAAAAGATTACAATGCCCGAACAGTATAGATTAACGACGATAACTTTATTCATTGTGACCCAATTTTAATGAAACAAAGCCTATTGTTGCTCCAATTTAAGCTTCATCTATCTGCCAAAACCGCAAGAAAATCCGTTCAGTAGTTTCGGAGATTAGCGATTACATACAGACAGACAGATCTCTACTTTTACTGTTTTATTATAGTACTAGCTTTTGCCTGCGACTCCGTCCGCGTGGAATTAGTAATTTGGGCAGCTATTTTTTTTTATCCAATTTGCTTTTTCATCAATTATGGCTCTCCTTAGTTCCTCGATATAAAAAATTACCCCCCCCCGCAAACCCCCCCCCCCCCTCACCGACCACCCACCGAACCCCCCCGCACACCCGCGTTCACATTCACCACCGTACCTACTCCCAAGTCACTACCTACTTCTAAAAACTGTTCTATAAATTCTTAAAATAGACGTATCTTTCTTATTTGTGAACCGATTCAAATGAAACAAACACTAAATGTTAATCCAACAAAATACCAACATATCAGTGAAAACCGCTAGGTTAGGCCGTTTCTGAGATTAGCGCGCACAAACGCACAGACAAACAGACAATAATTCTAAAAAACATTGTTTTGGGTTCTATTGCGCTAGTAAATAGCCCTAGTGACACTTTTTCTCAAATATCTTCAATGTACAGACACCGACTTGTTACAGATTTATTATATGTATAGATAGATTTCTAGGTAATTACAATGGCATGCAAAAGTTTTTTGGCTTTATGCACTGCACCGCCGCTGATAAAAAGTACCTTATGTTAGTAGGATTTTAGGCTGTAAACTCAAGTTCCCCCTTCTTAGAACAATTACCGCCGTTTGACCCTATACCTTGACAAGCTCGTGCGCGGCGCTCGGCGGAACCTTGTCGCAGGAAGCCTCTGCTGTCCTTAACGAGATTGTTTTTAATAAGTGCGGCAAACGCTGACTGGGACAGGGTTCCGCGGAGAGCCGCACACGACCTTGTCGGACTATAGCAACCCATTGTACCATCGCCCCAGACGTCAGATACCCATTTTCAAAACAAATTTGCTTGCAGCCGTTGATGTTTATTGCTATGGATTGTTATGGACAGATGTCTAGCCACTGCACGCAAACTGGGCCTTTAAGGTGGTTATCTGGCGCTTGGGGTGGTAGTACGTGGGGACAAACTCATAGTTGATCGAAGTTGGATGTGTTGGTTAACTGCGATAACAACTTGGTCGGGTTCGATAAACAAGGTGTTCGATTGGGCTGGGCGTCGCTTCACTGTTGCCTGACTACAGAGAGCACTTATTAAGAGAGATGACTTTTTATCTTTAAATAGCTTTTTCCCGCAACTTCGTCCCACACAAATAAGATTTACGGTCAACTCCCGATCTTTATCCCAAGGAAAATCCCAAAAATCCCTTTTTACCTACTGCATCTCTATAATCCTTAAGAAATGGTTACTGAGATAGGGTCCCGTTGAATTGAATATTCCTTATCCCGTGGGAATTTCCGAAAATTCTAAAATTAGTTTTTAGGGTTCCGCATCTCGATAGAAAAAAGCGGAACCCCTATAGGATCACTTTGTTGTCCGTCCGTGCGTCTGTCAAGACCCTTTTTCTCAGGAACGCGTGGAGGTATCAAGTTGAAAATTATATCTAAGCCAACGCAATCAAAAGATACAGCCATTTATGCCGCAAATTTTCGACACTCGCAAGGGAATCAAAACCTACAGGGTACTTCCCGTGAACTCAGAATCTTGAAATTTGGTACGAAGCAAGGTCTTATAGCACAGATAAAGGAAAAAATGCGAAAAGCATAATTTTTTTTGTCTGTCTGTCTATATCAATAACCAGTCTACAATGATCCCACACTGCGCACTTTTTGCTTAGGAGCAGGGGTCTGCTAAGACTGGAAGTTCATAGATACATATAATTTTGTACGGAACCCTCGGTGCGCGAGTCCGACTCGCACTTGGCCGGTTTTTACTGTTATAATCACCTACTTGCATGCCAAATTTGAAGTCTCTAATAATTATAGTTACGGAGACAGGCGAACTTTGAAGCGAAAATAGAAATCCCATTAATTTCCTATCCAATAAGAATTTCAAAAAATCCCTTCTTAGCGGATGCTTACGTCATAATAGTATGCAGGATCTGCGTGCCAAATTTCAGCAAAATCCGTTTAGCGGTTTAAGCCGTGCGTTGATAGATCAGTCAGTAATGGTTGCCTTTTATATATACAGAAAAAAAAATGAATAGGCTCAGATTCGTTCTACGAGCAGAGAGAGCATGCTAGGAGTTTCTCTGCGGGATTGAATCAGGTATGTGAAAATTGGTAGAAGAACAAGGCACAGACATAACCAAATTGATTAGCTCGTTGAAATGACAATGGACAGGCCATAGCACGCAGAACAGATGGCCGTTGCGGCTGATAAGTTCTCGAATGGAGACCACGGAGTGGCAAGGGCAACGTGGGACGTCCACCAACGAGATGGACGGATGGTTTGATATGGCCGCTGGTTCATGGTGGATGCAAGCCGCTTTCAACCGTAATGATTGAGTATCAATAAGGGATGCTTAGCCGTGGACGTCCTACGGCTGAAATGATGATAATAATGATGACTTTTATTTATATACATTAAGAAATACATACACACTTTTATCTCACAATCGTTTACACAAAAATAATCAGTTTTTGTTGTCAATGCCATTCGCTTTAAAACTTGGAACTGGGGCCCAGTATTATATGGTGCCCAAGAGCCCCGGCATGTCCTAAGACGTCTTTGTTTATAAGATGTTTTAATAGAAAGTAAAGATAACAGGAATAGAACGTAACGAGTGTAATTTTGGAGTTTAGCGCCACTTTTTCGCCTCTTTCGCTTTGAATGAGCACAATTTGAAAGTTTCTCATCGAAAATGTTGATTCATAAATACTACCTAGTTCTAATCATCATCCCAGCCTATATATACGCACAGGCCTCCTCTCAGAATGAGAAGGGTTGAGCTGTAGTCCCAGTCCGGCCCAGCGGATTGGGAACTTCACACACACCATTGACTTTCTTCGCGGGTGTATGCAAGTTTCCGCACGATGATCTCCTACTGTAAAGCTCATGGTAAATTTCAAATGTAAACTATGTAAATAAGAAACTATGGACGAATGTTAATTTCTACGTCATACCAGCTAAGCCGTGTGAACGTGGAATGAAAGAAAAATGAAGCATTCGAGTGAATATTCATCCAAATTAACTCTTATGCAGTACATCCTTTGGCAGTGGCCTTCAAAAATATCTTAAAAAGCCGGCTAACAGTAAATTGTTTGCAAACCTGAAAAGGGCAACAAAAACTCGAGCCCTTTCTAAAGCTAAGGTCAAAATGCTCGGCATAGTTCAACTTCGGCGAGGCGACTCTGTTTCCCTTACTTTAACGAAATGGCTCCACTTCAAAGATTAGGGGTTTTTTTTTAGTTGGCTATTGAAGTTTATTTTGTTGGTTTAAAGAAATAATGTGAAATGTTTCGATATAAGGGATTGTGGTGCGTGTATTTCAAATTCATCGCGAACAAAACATTAATAATCTAAGGCGTACTATAAATTAATGATTGTATCATGGACAGAGATGTTTGGAAATAGTGATCCCTAACCTCAAATAGCGTATCAATTCAATTCATTGTCATCATTTCAGCCGAAAGACGTCCACTGCTGAACATAGGCCTCCCCCAAGCCTCGCCAAACAGATCGGCCCTGCGCCATCTGCATCCAATGCGTTCCCGCTACCTTCACCAGGTCGTCGCTTCTTGTTGGAGGCCTACCTACACTGCGTCTTCCGGACCGTGGACGCCACCTTTCGGCCCCATCGGCCGTCAGTTCTACGAGCAATGTGCCCTGCCCACTGTCACTTAAGTCTAGCGATTCTTCAAGCTATGTCCGTGGACTTTAGTTCTTGCGCGGATCTCATCATTTAAAGAAAGAAAGAAAGAAAGAAATACATTTATTTACAACAACACAAGACAACACGAAAGCTAAAGATAGAATGTGTCATTGCGGTTGCAAATCGGACACTAGCTCAGCATAATGCTGAGGCGTTTATAGCACCCCAGCGCTGATTTTCAGCCAGCACCGTTGGTGACACCCGGATCGCTGTAAGTATAGATAGATAAATAAATAAATAAATAAATAAACTGCACACTAATAGCTACATAAGACTACATGCGTAAATAAATAATTTGTAGAATATAAACATTTGTAATGCGATCCCGCAGAGAAATTGAGGATCTGTTTGGGGAGCCTTGGGGAGGCGTATTCTCAGCAGTGGACGTCTTTCAGCAGATATGATGATATGATGATAATGACTTGTATTTACGAATAAAGGTTTTCTTTCTTTCTGTATTTTTTAGGTTTCTGTGCCCGAAGGATGACAAATGGAACATCATTAATGTCCGTTACAGGGCTTTACCTTAAGAACCGTAATAGACAAACAGTTGTAAATTATACGTATATCATCCCAGCCTACATACGTCCCACTGAAGGGCACGGGCCTCCTCGCAGAATGAGAGGGGTTGGGCCGTAGTTCCCACGCGGGCCCAGTGCGGATTAGGAACGTCAATAATAAAATTAAATAAAACAAATATTTAGGGGGGGCTCTCATGGGTACGTATCAAAATATCTAAAGTTTAAAATTAATAATGGACGAAATACATAATGGTCATTTGATATAATGCAATTTTCTTGGAAATTCTCAACTTTACAGGATTTTCTTAAAACAAACCTAACCTAACCTAAACCAATCTGTAGATTATATGATTAAAAAAGTTCGTTTTATCAATAGTTTCATAGAAAATTTTAGTATGTATTATGACCATTATGTATTTCGTCCATTATTCGTTATAAACTTTATATATTTTGATACGCTCCCTCGTATCAATAAATGTTCGAGCGACACAAAACAAGTAGGAGTGGAAAAGCACGTAATTGAATTCAAGGAATTAATAACATATATTGATGGATGGATGGATAACGTGGAAACTTCGTGGAAAAAGTAGGCGAATTACTGCGTACGGCGGATTCTAGTAATGACCGACAAGGTGGAATCGCAGCCTTATATTTTAACTCAACTGCCCAAAGAAAATGAGTGTATTGTTTTCAGGGTTCGTGCATGTAATTATGTGAGTTAGTTTATGTTCGCAACAGATTTTTTACACTACAGTTCCTGTAAAAGTGTCTACGATGATTATTGATTACGAAACGCTTTTTACGTGTTACGGTCGAAGTGGATTTATTTATAACCGAACATCATAATTATATTAGGGTCATTTTTTTTATTTGGGTCACTCCTTTGGATATATAGCAAAAAATAAGAGTCTATAGCCAATATTTTTTAGTCAAGACTTGTCACAAAGCCCGGATGACGGGAGAAATTAGGTGTTGACTTCTCAACAGTGCGAGGACACACATTTTATAAGTCGATAAAATGTCGATAAAAAGCAGGATGTACTGGACCACCGTTACGAAATTCAGAAAAATTATAGGTAGTTGTAAACAAAATTAAAATGAGCTGTTTGTTTTTTTTTTTAATATTTTATATAATTTTCGTAATAAGCAATTAGTATTTTTTCTACATTTTCCGATTTTAAACTCCTTCGCCTAGGTGATTAAATCCATTTGAGCCAACCAAAGGACCGTTCTAATTCTACTGTAGTAATCGGGGCAAATTTAAATAATTCATAGTGGTTATGTATGAATTACATCTGTACTACGTAGTCCCACTTCTTTTCCAGATAGGTATCAAATTATTTAAGATTTATAGAGTTGAAACGCCAACGTCAACAATGGATGTCGATAGAATAGTCGATATTTAACTAAGCACTAGTGAAAAGTGCATTTTTGCTCCCGTCATCCGGGCTTTGCTTGCGGCAGGTCGTGGTCGTCGTGGGGAGGCCAGGGGGTCGTGTTTTACGAGCCTGTTGATTTCACTATCTGGTATTATGGGAATTCGGTTTTGAATGGCACATAGTGTATTGAAAACCAGCTTTTTTGCCAATCCGAAATAGAGAAAAACACGGTGACAGGAAAGTCTGGTATTCTGGGAATTTGGTATTTTAGAAATAGGGTAAGTCCGCAATCTAGTATTTTGCAATTCTGATATTTAGGGAACGAACGGCCCTAAGACGACTCTGACTGTACTGCTAAACGACTGAATCAGACGAATTATGTTAAATGGGCCAATACGTTATCTGATCAGTATAGACTAGAGTGCGGGGTAAGGCAGGGGGGCCTAACTTCTCCTAAGCTTTTTAATATTTATGTAAACCAACTGATTGTGGAACTCAGCAGTACCTATGTCGGATGTCACGTGGATGGTGTATGTTTTAACAATATAAGTTACGCCGATGACATGGTGCTGCTAGGGCCCACGATCGGTGGAGTGCGAAGGCTGGTGGCGGTTTGTGAGGCGTATGCTGAAACGCATGGGCTGAGGTATAACTCCAAAAAGAGTGAGCTTCTGGTATTTAAAGGCAGAAATAGATCGCCAGCTTCTGTTCCATCGGTTTACCTCAACGGCGCGCCTTTGCAGAGAGTCACACAGTTTAGATACTTAGGGCATATCGTGAACGAAGATTTGAAAGATGATTGCGATATAGAAAGGGAACGCAGGGCTTAAGTTAACCACCTGTTTAATAAACGGTGAACTCGAGTCTGTCGTTTCAAAAGTTTCAACACCGAGTTTTACAGGAAGTTTACTTCTTTGACAGTTTTTCAAAAAAGTTTTCCGCGAGATTTATTTCCGCGAAAAACTTAGGCAGCTTTAACTTTTCCCTTGCCGAAGCACTTGTTCTATTGGCAAGGCTGCAAGGGTCAGAAGGTCTATTAAATGGTATCATGTCAGTTTATTAAAATCCGGAGGTTTTAAAGAACTATCAGCTTAAAACTTGGGGGTTTTAAAGAGCTATAAGTTTAAAACTTGGAGGTTTTAAACAACTACATATATCAGCTTAAAATTTGGAGGTCTTAAAGAACTATCAACTTAAAACTTTGAAGTTTTAAGGAACTATAAGTTTAAAACTTGGAGGTCTTAAAGAAATATCAGCTTAAAACTTGGAGGTTTATATGAACTATCACCTTAAAACTTGGATGTTTTAAACAACTAACAGCTTAAAACTGGGAGATCTTAAACAACTATCAGCTTAAAATTTTGAGGTTTTAAAGAACTATAAGTAAGTGTAAAACTTGGAGGTCTTAAAAAACTATCAGCAACTTGGAAGTTTTTAAGAACTATCAACTTAAAACTTGGAGGTGTTAAAAAAACCATGTCAACTTGAAATTTGGAAGTTTTCAAAGATTGTAGGTACTAACTTAAAACTTCGAGGTTTTAAAGAAGTGTCACTTTAAAACTTGGAGGTTTTAAAGAACCATACATCAGATTAAAATTTAGAGGTCTTACCTTCCGCTTGAGTAGACGTCAGCGTTCTGGAGACAGGAGTCTCATGTCGAATCTGAGTTTGTGCGCCATCTCGAGTGCTGGCGGCGGCTTCCGGCGCGGTACTGGCTGCCAGAAGCACGAGACTCGGACCTGGTGCGGTGGGCGGGGCCGACACGCCCACTCGCAACAAGTATTTGTCGGCATTTGTTTTTTTTTTTGCTTAAGGGACGGTGCAGGAGAGTTTTTGTTTTTTAACTGGAAGGAGATTAAGTTTGACGCGCAGTAGTTAGAAGCTTTCATTTGACTTGTAGCGTAATTTGGTCAACATCATCATCAACAGTTGGTTGAACAAAGGCCTCCCCTTTAGACAACTTTCCATTCGCATTCACCGGTTGCCCGCAACTCTCATTAGGTCGTACATTATTATTAAAAAAACGTCGTGGTAGGCTGGTGATTTGGCCTATAGCCACTCGTGCAGAGGGTCGTGGGTTCGGGGCCGAGCCCGCACTGTGTTTTTTCAGAATTTACGTCCGAAATTACATTTTAAATTTATCATGAGCTCTGTAATGCACCTGCACACAACTACGAAACAATTCAATATAGTGTGTGTCAAGTTCCCTATCGGCACTGGACCCGCGTGGGAACTACGGTCCAATTGCTCTCATTCTAAAAGGCCGTGGGACGCGTATAGGCTGGGATGACATTGTCTTTCATTTCACCTGACTACAAAGCTTGAGGTCCCGGGTTCGATTCCCGTGTCGGGCAGATATTTGTATGAAAAACACGAATTTTGCTCTCGGGTCTTGGGTGTTTAACATGTATTTAAGTATGTATCTATCTATATAAGTATATTTATCCGTAACACAAGCTTTGCTTAGCTTACTTTGGGACTAGGTCAATTGGTGTGAATTGTTCCGTGATATTTATTTTTTATAATTTATTTCAGGGCGAACAACCTTCTACCTGCATTCACCGGTTGCATTGTTAAATATAGCCGTTGCCCCCGACTCCATTTGAAACATGCCATTTCCGGGATAAAACCTATCCAAATTATACACTATCTGTGTTTTAGCGTAAAAGAGTATCAAACATGCACCCATCCATCCAACCGTACAAACTTTCACATTTATAATATAAGTGGGATAGAAAGATATAATAAAAACTACTATTTTCCTCATCCTGCACCCCGCGTTAAGCCGCGTCTACACGGCCCGCCCCGGCTGTGCTCTCCGTAAATTTGACCAATCTACGCGCGTCGTTACAGGTTTCTTCTCACTTGTTGGAGCTGGCAAACTATCGCTACTTGGCGGAAATGCTGGGAAGACGGTCAATTGTGAGAATTAGCCTAATGTCTGCGGCCTAGATTTTGTAAAATAGTTGCCAGTACCAGTAATGATATACGGACCTGAGACACTCACACACAATGACCCTCGTAAGCTCAAAGTCACTCAAAGAGCGATGGAGCGAGCCTACACTCGGAGTTTCAGTATTTATTAAATCACGACATTTCTTACAAAAAATTTTACAAAAATGATGCCCTGTTGGGGCATAGCAATTAAGCTTAATTGAGCAGTAGGTAGGTACGGTCAAGTGCAAAAATAAGTATCGATGTAATCCTCCCATCGTCATATACCTATACCTTAATTCGACGACATAAGAGCTATGGGACATATTTATGAGCTAGTTGTGTGCAGCCATATTTTTACACTTGACTGTACATAAAATACTATTAAAAAAAGGTATTTAATAAAAATCAAAACGTTTAATCTACAAGTTCGTTGCAAAGGGCTCTTTAACATGTCACTTTTTAAACCTACCAGCGCTTCCGTAAGGACCATCATTGCCAAGAAGAATGCGCCGCGAGAAACTTGGCAGATAGTCATCTTTTTGAAGTTGCTGATATAGCTCGGAGAGTAGCCAGACTTGAGTGTTGGCGAGCAGAGCATGCTCGTAGGACCGACGGCTGACGAGACAACAAGGTGGCGACCGTGCATCCGAAGACGTGGCTAGGAAGGCTCCCAACAAGATCCATCGACGATCTGGTAAACAGGAACCATTTGGATGCGGCAACGCAGGATCGATAGTTGTGGAACTCATCGAGGGAGGCCTTTGTCAAAAAATCTTAGCTGTCAAAAAGACATCCACACGTCTTTAGAACAGCTAAGATTGTTTTTATCTTTATTTGTAACGGAACTTTTATCAGTAAATGAACATGTCAGTTCGCTCAGGCCTTATCTATAAAAACCTAATGGATCATAACCATTTTTTTGTCCGCGTCTTTCCTGTGGACATGGCAAAAATTAAGAGTCTAGACTCTCTTTGCTGACTCGGAGTCGCTAATTTTATATCCATAGGAGGGACTGCTAATTTTATATCCATAGGAGGGACTGTTCATTTTATATCCATAGGAGGGACTGTTCATTTTATATCCATAGGAGGGACTGTCAATTTTATATCCATAGGAGGGACTGTTAATTTATATCCATAGGAGGGACTGTCAATTTTATATCCATAGGAGGGACTGTTAATTTATATCCATAGGAGGGACTGCTAATTTCTGTTTCTTACGGTGTGTATGACCCTAATAATAACCATGCAGCTAAAAACATTGGTGGCATATTGGTTTGACCTATTGTCTCTCAAGGAGAGGGTCGTGGGTTCGAATCCCAGCTCGCACCTCTAAAGTTTTTTCGAAATTTTTGTGCGAAGTTATATTTACCATGAGCTTTACGGTGAAGGAAAACATCGTGAGGAAACCTGCACGCACCTAAGAATAAATTCAATGGTGTATGCGAAGTTCCCAATCCGCACGGGCCCGCGTGGGATCTACGGCCCAAGCCCTTTTACTCTGAAAGGAGGCCTGTGCCCTTCAGTGGGACGTATATAGACCGGGATGATGATGATGATGAACTAAAAACATGACTTGAGCCAAGTGGGACACGACATGTCCTACAATTCATACTGCCGGATCCTCTGCCACAGGCCGTCATACTGCACGCGGGCTCACTACCAAATACCACAGATAATTGGTGCAAATGCCAAAATGCACAAAATATTTAGATGTAACATTGTCAAAAACCACAAAATGTTTGTGCCACCAAATCATTTTGTCTGAATATTTTAGGGGCAGAGCATGCTTTGGCCAACATGATCTTTAAGACAAAATGTTTCCAAGGTAGCATTCACTGTGGTCTAATTGTCCTTGTGTCTGGAAGTTTTTACGACAGAAATTGACAGAATACTCTGGGGTCAAAAATAGTCAAAATGTATAAAATGCGATTGACTGAATGTGAGCACATTGACATGATTTTTGACTTTTGTACAATTTGACAAGGGATTTTCGAACCCAGTGAGCATTTTTAGGTCTTTGCCATTTATCTGTCTGTCTGTCCGTCCGCGGCTAAGCTCAGAGATCGTTATTACTAGAAAGCTGTAATTTGGCATGAATATACATATCAGTCACGCTAACAAAGTGGTAAAATAAAAAATAAATTTTTTTTAGGGTACCTCCCATAGACGTAAAGGGGGGTGATTTTTTTTTCTCGACTTACCCTATAGTGTGGGGTATCGTTATATAGGTCTTTTAAAATCATTGCGGGGTTGCTAATATGACTTTTCTATTCAGTGATCTGTTTGCGAAATATTCAACTTTAAAGTGAAAATTTTCATTAAAATCGACCGTCCCCCCCTCTAAAATCTAAGCTGTTGGGTGGAAAAATTAAAAAAAATTCAGAATGGTATAGTAAATATATCAAATTTACTAGGAAAATTATAGCGGCTAAAATTGCTTGGAAATTATTTGTAGTTTAAGAGTAATTTGTAGCCTGAGGTATAAAACATACCTAAACTTGGATGATTCCGTACACATACGAAATCCTTAGAAAAATATTACTTGATTTTTTCGTAATGACTACGGAACCCTGCCTTGGGCGTTGGCCGGTTTTTTTCTATTATACAATTAGGCTCCTTAGGTTTTTGTGACATGTAATTTTGTTGTCCATGGGTCGGAAGACGCAATGTAGCCTTTCAATAAGACGGAGCGATGACATGGTTAAGGTTGCGGCAACATTTTGGATGCGGATAGCACAACGATCTGTTTGGCGAACCTCGGGGGAGGCCTACGTTCAGCAGTGGACGTCTCACAGCTGAAATGATGATTATAAAGTGTACACAAAAGCCTATACGACGGAAAGTTAAATAAAAACTTGTAATAGTTTGCTAGGGGTTAGAATGCGGGTTAAATGTTGGGCACCGGAAGTTATGACACGGAACCGGTATGCGACCTTGACCTTTATTTACATTCCTGTGACCCCGTGACCTGTGGCAAACTTCAGGCACAGAATATATAATAGTACTGACGTACAGAATGGAAACGGTCCGCCCCGCACCGATTCGAATTACCCCACCCCTCAAGGCGCAGATAGCCGGAAACCGCCAGAAACCAGAAGAGTGCGCGCGCGATGTATGTAGGCGTACGCGTGTACAGACGTTGTCGTGCTTATGTAGATTCAAGAACGCGTATTTGTACGTTGTGTCCGCCGCGTGCTTCAGGTTAAGAGGGCTCATTCTACTGAAGCTTTGGCAGCCCCACCTTTAGTTACTTAGATGTGTTAGATTTTGAAGCCATGTCAAATTCTGCCCTAATTTGATACTTATCATTTCAGCCGAAAGACGTCCACTGCTGAACATAGGCCTCCCCCATGCTCGCCAAACAGATCGGTCCCGCGCCATCCGCATCCAACGCGTTCCCGCAACCTTAACCAGGTCGTTGCTCCATCTTGTTGGAAGCCTACACTGCGTCTTCCGGTCCGTGGACGCCTATCGAGAAACTTTTTGCCCCATCGGCCATCGGTTCTACGAGCGATGTGCCCTGCCCACTGCCATTTGAGTCTGTCGATTCTTCGAGCTATGTCGGTGACTATAGTTCTTGCGCGGATTTCATCATTTCTAATGCGATCCCGCAGAGAAACTCCGAGCATTACCCTCTCCATCGCCCTCTGAGTGACTTTGAGCTTTTTTTATGAGGCCCATCGTTAGCCGCCACGTCTCAGTGCCATAAGTCATCACTGGCATCACACACTTGAGACACTGCGGTATATTGGATGACAAGATATTGCGGAGCTTCCCGAACGTTGCCCAGCCGAGTCTAATTCGTTGATTGAACCTTATATAATTGCGTGAAAATTAATTTGACGTTGTACAGTCGAAACCATAAATATGTATACAGTCATCGCGTCAATATATGTAAACATCAACCTTATGGTAAATGACACAGAGTTGTATAGATATTTTTGACACCTTGTTAAAGTATATAGGTATGTTTTTGCACGTGACCGTACTTTGTAACGCATATATACGTAGTTGATATTGAAAAAGTAAATGGTTATTGCGAGTGAAGCTGCGGGTAGAAACAGTATAGTTAGTCATATAACAAGGCCAGCCTGAAATTAGGGTAGCTGTCCACATAGCAATGAGATAAGCTGACCAACTATATGCGGGCCTTATCGGGCAAGCTGCGTGTGTTAGATATGTAAAACAACTAATCTCTAATTACTTTTAATGGCATAAGTGGAGGGACGTATCCTATCATATTTATGAAAAGCTTTTAAGGTATTCACCACCTTGATATACCTATGTTTTTGTAGAAATTAAATAAAAGGCCAAGTACTTGTGGGACAACTCGCTGTGTAGGATTCCGTACCAACATGCGGTAAATCTAATATATAAAAATCTCGTGACACGGTGTTTACTATCGAACTCTTCCGAGACGGCTTGACCGATTTTTATGAAACTTTTTTCTCTATACTCGGTAGGCCTATGAGAATAGGTCGTAGGCTATTTTTATACCCAGATTCGTCGCAGACGGAGTCGCGGGCAACAGCTAGTAGTATAATAAGATAATGATAAATAATATTCTTTCGGCTGATGATAAATAATTAAATAATGGAGTCCCGTCCTCCCTAATATTTAACCACATTATTAAAAAAAGATTATTAAAATATACCTACTCAACAACCAATTTACTTAACTGGGAAGATGGAAATTGTTTATTAAAATAATTAATTCGCGAAAAGTCGTCAGTAAGCGCTGAAATATGTCTATGTGTTAGTAATCAAACCGACATACTAAACTATTGACTCGATGTAATCCAAATAGACCTGAATGTTACACTAACTACCTAATTAACATAATACAATACCGAGCTACATTCATAATTAACTCAAACTAATCTAGGATACTAAAGTACCTAGCCTGTTTCTTAGGCAAATAAATACTTACTAAGGTAAACGTCTCTATGCTCGACACTGACCCAATACCTGGCAACTTCAATTTTATGTCATAGTCAGAATAATAATAATAATAATAAATATCACGGGACAATTCACACCAATTGACCTAGTCCCAAAGTAAGCTAAGTAAAGCTTGTGTTATGGGTACTAGGCAACGGATAAACATACTTTTATAGATAGATACATACTTAAATTACATATTAAACACCCAAGACCCGAGAACAAACATTCGTATTTTTCATACAAATATCTGCCCCGACACGGGAATCGAACCCGGGACGTCAAGCTTCGTAGTCAGGTTCTCTAACCACTAGGCCATCTGGTCGTCAAAACACACAGGTAACAGATGGGTGTCATCTACTGGGCGTTGAGGTGTCGACCATAGGTACGTTTACCTTATGTGTAAGATAAGCCGAGCGTGGCCATAAAAACAGACATTTAAAAAAAACTAGGCCCCATTGAAAAACCATGACCTATCCGTAGTCACACCAATTTGCTACACTGGTGTGACTATGGTTCATTTCATTTTATTTATCCGTAGTCACAACCAATGGGCCAATTAATGGACGGTTAGCCCTACGGGTTAAAGAAACTACCCAGCTAACCTAACCCACCTATTTTCTGGACTGAATTATGGTTGGGGGGTGCATTGGTGTGACCATGGGTCGGGTAAAATAAACGATAGTCACACCAGTGTGACTACGGATAAATAAAATTAACCATAGTCACACCAGTGCAGTAAATTGGTGTGACTACGGATCGGTCGCTTGAAAAACACCGTTGCGAAGATTATGCTGAGTGATTACGTACCTCAAAAGGAAAAAAACGGATCACTTTGTTGTCCGTCTGTCTGTCAAGACCTTTTTTCTCGGAGCTGTGAAAAAATAAAACTTCTAAGTTAACACGTCGCTCCCAACCGACTTCCCCGAAATTCTTAATCGCTTACGTACGCCAACAGTGGCGTGTGGTAACATCCATCACAACTATTAGAAGCTACGACTCCTACGTTCCAAATTAGTTGGAAATGTGTAAGAAATGATGCACATCTATTTATTCAAACCCGCACCCGAAAACTTTTTCGCTTTTAAATCTTAGATTCGGTGAGCAGACGTAACTGCTAATAAAAATAAATACTATTCTAAGTTAACGTAAAGAAAAAGATACGGCCGTGTATGCCCCAAAAAACGTGAATTTCGACACAAAATGTATAGGGTATTTTCCGTTGACCTACAACTATGAAATTTGGCAAGTACTTAATACCGTCTTCTACTACAAGTATAGAGAAAAATATAAAAACTGTACATTTGTAATTTTGTAAGGGGGTCCCAACTTACCAAAAATTATCTCACACTGCGACCATTTTTTACGTGTTACATAGACTTTTGTGAAACATTGTATTTCTTGTCATCTTGTACTGCAAATTATTGAATCTTATCTTATCTTATTTTATTTAAAAGTGGGGCTCTGCTAACACTGGATTATAAACATTAATATAATAGTTTACGCCGTATATTTTGACATACCTACAAATTTGTACTGAACCCTCGGTGCGCGAGGCCGAATCGCACTTGGCCGGTTTTTTTTATTTGTACCTTTTCCTTTCAAGTGTATCATCATCATCATCATCATCCCAGCCTATATACGTCCCACTGCAGGGCACAGGCCTCCTCTCAGAATGAAAAACAGACAGCCACGCCTTGTCTTGTTTTCTTCAAGTGTATCGAATATGTGTAAATATATTCTCTCTCTCTCTTTTAAAACTAAAATTGATTTATTTACGTAATTTTCATGGCAACCCTGACATTACACATAGAAGCTAAATTAATTAACCATCGTGATTACTGGGCCACTTTGGTTTCGAATATCATATATTAGAAACAAAAACAGACAAAGTCGGTGGTTACGGTAATATCATAATTGTGTGTGCTGTGCGAGCCAGCCCTGCAATTATCAGGTGAGCAGGGGTTAGCAACATTTTTCTGTGCATTTTTTTTTATTATTACTACGGTCATGGACTTTGATTGGAGCCACTGCCACTGTTCGTATTTTAGCCGAGTAATGAATTGAAAATTCGCCGACCGCGAGTGTTGGTGATGACTGATGGTGACCCAGGTTCCTTATGCTGATGTGTTCGCTGCGCAAGGGCGATAGAGCTTCTGAACGTGTTGGTGACCCAGGTCCCAGATGCTGACGTGTTCGCTGACTACTGGCAGTCGCTTCTTAGTAAAATAAGGAAATGTTTGTGATGTTTGTGTATGCTGTCTAAATGTATTTATATTTTATATGTGTCAGTTATGTTCGTGTTTTCCAAGTCTCGCTAGTAATATAGACGTGTTGATGTAAACTGCAAGTCTTTATAATAAATAAATAAATGAATGCAAATCAGGATATAGAGATACGAGTATAAGTGGCTAAACTCGATTTCCGTTACACGGCTAAAATACGAACATTAGCAAGTGGATTATCATTAAAAGCCCAAACCTATTAGCGGACGACTTATGGCCTTACACTACGATGTGCAAAATTCGAACTTCGTATCGTGCCATTCCGCTCACGCTAATAGTATTTAATACAAGAGCGACGATGCGATACAAACTTCGATTTTCGAATTTCAGAGTAGCCCCCCTGTTTGATAATGATGATAACCTAAGGTAAAATAACCAAAAAGCGGTTGCAGTAATGAGCTTACGATTTGGTTCTGCAACTACTGCCAACTCTAAAACGCAGTAAGAGGGTTTTTTCGTTTGTTGAACTTTGAACTATAACAAGCACACCGTAAGGAACATAATGGTCTAGTCGCTTTTTTGTTCTTACTGCGTTTTAGGGTCTGATTTCGAATCAGGACTTGCAGCTCTATGAGTTTTTCAGAACTTACCAGCCGAATTTGAAACTTACCATAAGGTTTCAGTTCCAGGTGCGATTAGAATACGACCTGTATTTGTCAACCTTGAAGTACGAAAATAATGAAGGTATAAATTATCAGATCGTACAAAAAAAAAACTTTCTCGATTGGCGTCTACGGACTGGAAGACGCAGTGTAGGTAGGCCTCCAACAAGATGGAGCGACGACCTGATTAAAGTTGCGGGACCGCGTTGGATGCGGATGACACGGGATCGATCTGTTTGGCGAACCTTGGGGGAGGCCTATGTTCAGCAATGGACGTGATATAACAATATTGGTTGTCTGGAAGAGATCGCTTTTGAGCGATAAAACCGCGTATGGTCTGCCTGTATTTTTACTTTTATTAATTTTTCTGTACTGTTTTTGGTGTTCAATAAAGAATAGGTATTTGTATTGTATTTATATTTTTAGTCGAAAAACATGTTTAACATGTTTTAACTGCACCCTCAATTCCCAAACCCAGCTTTCCCGCCCAGTTCTAGTTTCGGTGTAATTTAGAATAACTAAAAATGTTGTCGACCACTGAAATTTGTAATCAAACATTACAAAGAAAAGCTCAACATTTTCAGTTCAGATCAATTTCAATTCAGTCCTCTCTACAGTTTTCTATTCAAGAAAATTCGTGCAAAATGAAAGTATTCGAGAACAATGTAAATCTGTCTGTCAGTTTGTCGCTAACTGCGTTGAAAATATTCGGGTTCTGGGAGCCCGACGGGCTGAGTTGGGAAAAGCGTTTGCTATACAATTGCTATGCATTCTTCTCTTTTATGTTCCTTTTGGGTAAGAATCTAAAGTTGAAAAAACGGTCGTCATTTCAAAAACCTTACCTTATTTCCATAGGCGTATCATGAAAGAGTGTCACGTCTTAAAACGAGTTTAACTCGACATGTTTCGGGCTAAACCGTAGCCCTTCCCGGAGCCACACGTCACGGCGGCTGCCAAACGTGGACTCAACGCACACGCACGCATTTTGCAGCCGCTTGCAGTGACTTGTGGCTCCGGGAGGAAGGGCCACGGATTAGCCTAAAATATGTCAAGTTAAACTCGTTTTAAGACGTGAGTAATCCGTATATATTCACTACTAACTTTTGCCCGCGACTCCGTCCGCGTGGAATTAGTAATTTGGGCAGCTTATTTTGCTTTTTCATCAATTAGATATGGCTCTCCCTAGTTCCTCGAAATAAAAAAAATTACCCCCCCCCCAAACCCCCCGCACACCCGCGATCACATTCACCACCGTACTCCCAAGTCAAGTGTGCCTACAGAAGTTTTACTTCA
The DNA here is from genome assembly GCA_947563465.1 of Archips xylosteana. Taxonomy (NCBI): domain Eukaryota; kingdom Metazoa; phylum Arthropoda; class Insecta; order Lepidoptera; family Tortricidae; genus Archips; species Archips xylosteana. The sequence continues at coordinate 2,621,476 of OX387355.1, forward strand.
AAAACCCCCGATTTTGAAACATTCTTCTGCTCCGCTCCGCTCCTATTGGTGTTAGCGATATATAACCTATGTCCTTTCTTAGGCTCTAGACTATCTGTGTACCAAATTTCATTTAAATCGGTTCAATAGTTTTAGCGTGAAAGCGAGACAGACAGACAGACAGACAGAGTTACTTTCGCATTTATAATATTAATATAGTTAGGATAGTTAGGATTAGGAAGGATGCACCATAGCATCTTCGAGCAAAGCACTGGTATAACTTAATAGCTTGCGTACACTAAATAAAATGTTGTCGCTCGTCGCAATAGAAACGTTTCAACAACAAAACAAATAACTTTAATTTCAATTCTAGATTTTAAAAAACCCACCTGTATAATTCCCGTTCCCATGGCTATTCCGAGAAAGTATATACCTATCCTATGGCACTCGCGGAACTGAGACGAATGTAATGAAATGACACCTCACACTTCAAAATCTTTAGGCTGCAGGGCGTGCCAAAGAATACATACGCTCGAAATAGTAGATTGTTCAACAAGGGAGGAAAATAACCAATATCACACGAGGTTACTTGGCACCCGAGCACAGCGAGGGTGCCAATATTCCGAGGGTGATATTGGTATTTTTCCCGAGTTAAACACTCTGCTTTTCATTTCGACTACAAGGAAAGTAAGAAAATAAATAAATAAAAATGTCTAAACTGGTCAATATGATCGTTGTAAAATATTTCAATGGAGTTTATTGTTAAAGAATAATTAATTTAACAAAATTTAGAATGTTCAATATAATAATCAATGAAAACAGTAGATAAAGTAGGTATTTTAGTAAATTTATTTATAAAATATGTAAGTAACCAATTTGAACCAAGGAGTTAAGCTGCATAGAGATAGGCTGTGTGGACAATAACGTTGACGTTTACCGTATTTTTTCTTAACATTTTCTAACTTTTCTGGTTTTAAGTCACTAAATAAGAAACGAATGTAAATTAATAATTTAATTTAATAATATTTCACTGGCATTATAAAATTTGTAATATTACTAATTAAGAAAAAAAAACACAATACTTAATTATTCCATGTATATGCCGTAATGCTTGGCTGAATGCGTATGTGTTCCATTGACAGCCAATGCCTTTATTTTTTTTAATTCATATCTACCTTAGGGAAGAAAATAATAGTTATATAATAGTTATATAGTATGTCAGATATGATTTGCCTCACTTTCCGAGTATGAGAGATGAAAAATATATTATAACCCTCCTTTGACAGACGAGTGAAAATTCATAGTGCTTTTCAATTCCCAGGAACGTACCTAATCATCCAAGTTGTGGACATGTTCATGATCTGGGGCAACCTCCCCTTGATGACGGGCACGGCGTTCCTTCTCTTCACCAATCTGGCGCAGGCCACGAAGATAGCGAGCCTTGTGGTGCGCTGGCGCACGGTCGGCGGCATTATTGATGACGCTGACAAGTTGCTGCGGGACGAGGAGGGGAGGGGGAGGGAGATTGTTCAGAGGTATAGTCCTGATGAATAGGCTCAGAGTCGCTCAACGAGCTATGGAGAGCTGTGCTCGTAGTTTCTCTGCGGGATCGAATCAGGAACGAGGAGATCCGTAGAAGAACCGGGGTCGCCAACGTAGCCAAACGGATTAGCTCGTTGAAATGGCAATGGGCAGGCCATATAGCATGCAGAACAGATGGCCGTTGGGGCCCCAAAGTTCTCGAGTGGAGAACACGGACTGGCAAGCGCAGCGTGGGACGTCCATCAACGAGATGGACGGACGATTTGGTGAAGGCCGCAGGTTCATGGTGGATGCAAATCGCTTCCAACCGTAATGATTGGGCGTCATTAAGGGAGGCCTATGTCCAGCAGTGGAAAAAGATAGTCCATTAGCTAAATTTCATAACTTGTATTATGAAAAGTAGCCAAGTCAAAATCTTAAGCTTTAATTTAGCATAAGTTATCTACTTTGTATAAATCATTCGACAGTTCAATTTAAGAATTTATATCTGCAAAACTTGGCACCCATTTATAAGTATACTTTAATCCTTTTGTTTGCAAATAAATGATTTATGATTTATAAAGTCCACAATTAAGCATATTTTTAGTATCGAACTTGGTTAATATTTTGATGTTTGTCTCTATTTTTGTGTTTTCCCCAGGACAGCCACGAATCAACATCTACTTACTGTGTAAATAACTTATTTTTCTCGACTTTTCGATTTAATATTATTCAACGCTTGTTTTTAAAGTTGTAACCGGGAAACGAGTCTGCAACAACTGTTGTACTTCTGTCTAACGACGGTGACCGTCGCGGGCTGGGCAAGCAGTGCAGAGAAGAATCAGCTCCCTCTAAGAGCTTGGTGAGTTTAAAGCTGGTTCCTCACATCGGCGGCCGAATATAGTACGACCATTCTGGCTAGGGTTGCCAACTTTAGTGCACGATTTGCGGTACATTTGCGATCGAATTGCGGGACTTGTGTATAATAAGTTTTTGTAAGAATACAAATAAAAGGAAAAAATAACAATGAATAAAACTTAACTAAGTATGAACTAAATATCTAACTTAAATCTACTAGATTAACCCCCTGTTTCACCATCCATTGATCAAATTTATTTAACGGATAAATGTGATGCCGTCTCTCTTTGTTTTGTTCGAGTAGACGGAGACGGCATCACTTTTATCCGTCAGTTAAAATTAATCAATGGGTGGTGAAACAGCCCCTAAGTCTAAGAAAGGGCACCGTGGCATCGTATCTAAAAGGTTGGCAGCATTCCCTCGTTGAATGGCGATGGCGATTCGTTGAGAGAGATAGCTGCCAGCACTTTGGTCTCCAGTAGTGTCGACCAGACGCTTTTGCACTTCTTTAATCAAGTTGTATGCGCCGGGATCTAAAGCACCCAAGGTCTCAAACCACAGCAACAAACGAACAAACAATTATTAGCATATTGGCGTATAAGTTAGCGTTGACGCAAACACTGAAATAATAAATAAATAAATAAATCTCACGGGACAATTCACACCAATTGACCCAGTCCCAAAGTAAGCTAAGCAAAGCTTGTGTTATGGGTACTAGGCAACGGATAAACATACTTATATAGATAGATACATACTTGAATACATATTAAACACCCAAGACCCGAGAACAAACATTCGTATTTTTCATATAAATATCTGCCCCGACACGGGAATCGAACCCGGGACCTCAAGCTTCGTAGTCAGGTTCTCTAACCACTAGGCCATCTGGTCGTCTAAAATAAAATATAAATGTATAAATATTTTATAATCTAGCCTTGTTTGAAAACGGGACAATCGGCGTCCCGCGTGGACCTTTTGCGGGACGCGAACTAGGCGATATAGTAGCACGGTTGGAAACCCTAGTTCTAACCATCGGGTCGAACGTCATTACCCTCATGGTTCCTTCATCATCCCAGTCTATATTCTCTCAGAATGAGTGGGCTTGGGCCGTAGTTCCCGCGCGGGCCCAGTGCGGATTGGGAACTTCACACACACCATTGAATTTCTTCGCAGGTGTATGCAGGTTTCCTCACGATTTTTCCTTCACGCTCATGGTAACAGTGTCATGCAAACCTTACTTTATTAGACTAAAAATACTAACCATGCCATGTCTATATATATATGAGGTTGCGTGCTATGTGAAAAGCAATATGGAACAGTTTCCAAAGTTCAATAGTTTGCGACAGCAAGCTAAAATTAACACCAAACCTTCTAATACCGCTTTGATGGCAAAGAGTTTCTTTGGGATGGCACCAAGAATTTTTAACAGATTACCAGCAGAAATTTTGAAAATAGAAAATTTAAAACATTTTAAAAAAACATTATTTTCTTTTTTGGTTGCAAAGGCTTATTATAATGTCAATGAGTATATTAGGGATAGTAGTCTAGTTTCTTAGTTTTGGTTTATGACATAATTTCAATTATATAATACAATTATAGAAAATTATTGAATTTTAGTTCGTAAGAAGCATGCTGCATGTCAAGCTGTGGCTATTTGTATGCCTTATGGCGCAACATAGTGATACTTATGACCTGTTTTATATATACCTTTTTTTACCTATGTTTGACAAATAAATATTTTTGAATTTTGAATTTTGAATTTTGAAATTTCAAATGTAATTTCGCACATAAATTCCGAAAAGCTCAGAGGTGCGAGCCGCGATTTTTTTTTTTTTAATTTAATACTAGCTACCCCCAGCCACGCCAGGGCCTATATCAACTGTCGTTCGTTCTAGTTCCCACTTGTGCTACAGCTCGTACTTTCGTTTCACATACTTGTTCTTCCTTATAGCCATCTCTTCCTTACTAGGGTTTCCGACCCATCAAACTATATGAACTAGCTAACTGAACCCACGACCCTCTGCTTGAGAGGATATAGTATAGGTCAAACCACTAGGCCACTACAGCTTTCCCATGCTTCTTACTACATCGGAAAAACAAGTCGCAAAAACTTTGACCATCGCTCATACATAATTCAATAATATGCTCAGTTTGTAATTCTGACCTTAGGTATCCCTACGACACTTCAAAATCCCCAGCCTATGAGCTGACTTACGTGCATCAAGTGGGGGCTCTCTTCATAGCAGCCTACCTCAATGTGGGCAAAGATACTCTGGTGACAACCTTGATCGCCCAGTGCCGCTGCAGACTGCGACTGCTTGGGCTCGAGCTGAAGACGCTCTGCGAAGACCTGGAGCCGAACGAGCAGGTAACATTTACCATTCCCTTTCGAATGGATAAGTCGGAGACTCGCCAGACTTAGCACCATTCCATTTATTACGCAAGACGATTTTTGCCAATGTTGACACTCTCCATATAAGAAAAAATAAGAATTGGCCGACCCCCTCCCCCTGTCTGATATTTATTTGTATGGATCTAAAGGAAAAAATGAGTACACGTTTGGTTTGTTTTAATGCTCAAACTCAATGTATTTGTAGTGACTACTAGCGCCATCTAGTCATCACATGAGAAACTAATTACTACATCCCGCATCGCACTTGATCGCACTCAACTCAGCTGCATAAATACAAATTCCAACTTTCATCCATTCGGTTCCCAGGCATATTAGTCTAGTCGAAATGTTCAAAATGGTGTTAATTCTTGATAAAGGTCCTAAAAATATGTGCGATAGCTCATTGGATTCGGAATGACGTCTAGAAAAATGTATTCGAAGGATTTTACTGCAGGATAAAAATTGCAAAACTTATTAACAAATTAAGATGAAAAAAAAAAGGTATTTCGTTTAATGGCAATATCTCAAAAACTATTAATATTTAAGAAATTTAAAAAAAAGATTCTTAAAGAGGAGAAAATTTCCAAAAAAAAGTCTACCTCCCGGAACTCTACCTCCATTATTTATAATTTCAATTTAGCGCTGAAAATAGGGCCCCGAGCGGCCGATTCAGCATGGCCGCGCTGCCGCTCAACAGAGTCTAAGACATAAAATAATTTTTTTATAGAGTTAAATATCAATCGAAAAATTTAAAAAAATTATCGTGGCATCAGAACACTTCAAAGAAGAAAGTCCCGTTGGAAAAAAATTTTTTTGTTGACTTTTCAAAAAGTTATACTATTGTTAATTAAGTAATTTTTCGTGGGCTTTAATTTTTACAAAAGACAGTATAAAAGTTTAAATAATTGGCCTATAAATTTTTGGCTTCTTGGAGCTCTTCTTATATATATACTTAAAAAGACCACGTTATAAAAAAATCTTAAATTTGTATATTTTGTTTATTATAATTTTTTTAAGTTAACAAAAAATGAAAATCATCAATAATGTTGTTAAAAAATTTTTTTCAATTTAATGTTGAGTTATGGCTATTTTTGCATTGCATAAAGGCATTGTCTAACGTCGAAAAATATTTTTTTGCGGCATTTGTTAATAAATTGTTTATAAACAAATAGGCAAGTTTAATATTTAAAAAAATTTTTTTTTTACCATATTGTTGTCATGGGAAAATAATGATTTTTAAAATAAAAATTTTTTCTTAAAAAAATTTTTTAATTGTTTAAAACCGTTTTTTACATATTTGCATTGTTTAAATAATTAGTGAAGAAATTATTTCCTCTTTAAAAATCGTAATTACCATTTTTCAATAGACTGACCGAAAAAAATTTTTTTTTTATTAATATTTTAATTGTTTATTAACTTTACAATTGTTTATAAACAAATTCAGATGACCATAGTATTTTTTTTCTACAACTAAGAAAAATAACAAAAACAACCATGTATAACAAAGTGGTAAAATATTTTTTTTTGTATTTTTTACAATAATTTCTAAAACTCCACGATACCGAAGTTAGATCGGCCACACAATTTGTCAAGTAACAAATTACCATAACTCATAAACTATTAGAGATACAATAATAAACGTTCAGGTCATTTTTATAGAAGATTAACTACTTGTTAAAATGAGGTCAAAACGAAGTTTGTAACTATTGTTAATTAACAATTACATGATATTGTTTAAAAAAATTTAAGATTATCTTCAGATTAAAGCCAATATAAAAAATTATAATATGTAGAATGTAAAGTCGTGGCAAACTATAAATAATTTATGCAAAAAGAAAGTTATTTCATATCTAATAGAACACTAGTTTGAAAAATAATAATGAAAATATGTTTATAGTTAAAACTATAAGAGATATTGATTTAATGAAAAGATCATGAGGTAGATATTTTATCGATAAACAAAATTGTCTTGAAGGTCCATAAGCGTATTTACGTTATTTAACAAGTTATAAGTCATAAAACAGGCAAAAATGTCAAAAAATCTTAAATTTTTTTAAACAATAGCATGTAATTGTTAATTAACAATAGTTACAAACTTCGTTCTGAGCTCATTTTAACAAGTAGTTAATCCTCTATAAAAATGACCTGAATGTTGTTTATCGTATCTCTAATAGTTTATGAGTTATGGTAATTTGTTACTTGACAAATTGTGTGACCGATCTAACTTTGGTATCGTGGAGTTTTAGAAATTATTGTAAATAATACAAAAAAAATTATTTGCCACTTTGTTATACATGGTTGTTTTTGTTATTTTTCTTAGTTGTAGAAAAAAAATACTATGGTCATCTGAATTTGTTTATAAACAATTGTAAAGTTAATAAACAATTAAATTATTAATAAAAAAAAAAAAATCTGTCAGTCTATTGAAAAATGGTAATTATGATTTTTAAAGAGGAAATAATTTCTTAACTAATTATTTAAACAATGCAAATATGTAAAAAACGGTTTTAAACAATTAAAAAATTTTTTTAAGAAAAAATTTTTATTTTAAAAATCATTATTTTCCCATGACAACAATATGGTAAAAAAAAATTTTTTAAAAATATTAAACTTGTCTATTTGTTTATAAACAATTTATTAACAAATGCCGCAAAAAAATATTTTTCGACGTTAGACAATGCCTTTATGCAATGCAAAAATAGCCATAACTCAACATTAAATTGAAAAAAAATTTTTTAACAACATTTTTGATGATTTTCATTTTTTGTTAACTTAAAAAAATTATAATAAACAAAATATACAAATTTAAGATTTTTTTATAACGTGGTCTTTTTAAGTATATATATAAGAAGAGCTCCAAGAAGCCAAAAATTTATAGGCCAATTATTTAAACTTTTATACTGTCTTTTGTAAAAATTAAAGCCCACGAAAAATTACTTAATTAACAATAGTATAACTTTTTGAAAAGTCAACAAAAAAATTTTTTTCCAACGGGACTTTCTTCTTTGAAGTGTTCTGATGACACGATAATTTTTTAAAATTTTTCGATTGATATTTAATTCTATAAAAAAATTATTTTATGTCATAGACTCTGTTGAGCGGCAGCGCGGCCATGCTGAATCGGCCGCGCGGGGCCCTATTTTCAGCGCTAAATTGAAATTATAAATAATGGAGGTAGAGTTCCGGGAGGTAGACTTTTTTTTTGGATATTTTCTCCTCTTTAAGAATCTTTTTTTTAAATTTCTTAAATATTAATAGTTTTTGAGATATTGCCATTAAACGAAATACCTTTTTTTTTTCATCTTAATTTGTTAATAACTTTTGCAATTTTTATCCTGCAGTAAAATCCTTCTAATACATTTTTCTAGACGTCATTCCGAATCCAATGAGCTATCGCACATATTTTTAGGACCTTTATCAAGAATTAACACCATTTTGAACATTTCGACTAGACTATCAGCTGCATAAATACAACTTCCAACTTTCATCCATCGGACTTAGGTTCCCCGGCATAACATCTGCCTGCAACTACCTCCAAATATTAACTCAATTGTTAATACTGGTCTGTTAAAATTCATACCTTGTTGAAATTAAATTACAAACTCAATGTATGGACAGTGGACACCCCAAATTAAATAAGCCTAGTTAATAAAATCGAGTAAATGCATCACCTTGTATTTTAGCGCCATCTGTTTTGACGTATGAAACCCAGATTAGCGCCAAAGATGAGGTTGTAACTCCGTGAACCAAATCATTTCACGCAATTTTCGCTAGATGGCGGTAATAAGAGGTAAAAGTTATCAAAGTGTTAAAAAGATGCCGCTCTTAACTATTTTAAATATGTTGTTATTATTTTAGGAGCTTGTAAGACAGGTTTGCGTAGATAGTTCTTTCAGTCAAATATATTTTAGTATATAAATGTGAAAGAAAATCAACATGACAGCCAAAAGGCCTTGGACTTTTAGGTGAAAAACTTAAGTAAATGAAATGACCGGTTGTATGTAGTAGTGTCGTGTCCGTTTAAACAAATTGACGTTCTAAATTTGAAAACTGACTCCAGCTCCATTAAATTCTCTGCAATTACTTCAAGTTTTTCACCTATCTATTACGTACTTACTTGCTACAAGTTTTGTTAAATCTTCTCATAGATGGCTCTGAACATAACATATTCCTGTTGCTCTTACTAGATGGCGTTTTTCTTTACAGGGTATGCTAACTCCTGAGCAAGAGAAGACGGTCTGGTCTCGCCTGCGAGTTATCGTGCAGCGACACCAGGCGGTGCTTAAGGCCTCTTCGCTGCTGCAGGAGTGCTTCTCAGCTCCTATCTTCGCTCAGTTCTTGGTGTCCATGGTTATAATTTGCGTGACTGCGTTTCAACTGGCCGCTGTAAGTCCACAATATGATGATGCTGATTACTAGGATACGCGCTAAAAAGTCGTATCACTTGGTTTCCCATAAAATTAATTTAACATACTGACGTTTGGCATAAAATGTATGAAATAGTGCTGTTATAGGATTCTTTTAAAATGTCATTCTATGTTATAGAGTAAGTTAAGTTTGGTTAGCTAAAAAACAATTTTGAAAAAATATTAAGTAGTACTTCGAAATAAATTTTAAGAACAAATAAAAAAAAATTGAAAAAGATAAATTATTGCAAATAGAATTCGGGCAAATTATAAAAAAACCTAAAAGTTAACTGTTTTTTTATAGGGCTAATTTTTTTTGTAGCAAACTGGGAATCTAGTCCGCCTGTTTTCTATGGGAACGTATCTCCTAAACATGACGTTTCAAGTATTCCTGTACTGTTACCAAGGCAACCAGCTTTCAGAGGAGGTAAGTTGGCGTACATACGTGCAAAGAGATGCATCCATGTTGTAAGAAAAGTTAGGTACTTAATTTTGTAAGATTAACATGGATAAGTCTCTTCGTAGTTACGTATACAATAACACAATAAAGTTTGTATGTCAAATTTACACCTAATTACCACTCAACCAGTTAGCATGAAATTCAATGCATCCTAGAAAAACGTAAGAAAATATTATATGTATGCCATTATTTGACACTATAAGCTGTTGCCCACGACTTTGTCAACGAAGGAATCGTTTCAAGACCCGAGAATTCTTCAGGTGCCTCAAACGCACATGTGCGTTCAAATAACTCCCAAACTATAACAGCGGCACTAGGCAACAAACATCTATTCATTCATTCTCGTAAACTTTTGCGTTTATCTTTCTTCTGATAGGTATATAAAAATCTCGTGTCACGGTGTTTATTATCGAACTCCTCCGAAACTGCTTAACCGATTTTTATGAAACTTTTTTTTGTATTCGGTAGGTCTGAGAATGGGTAGGTAAGGCTATTTTTTATACCCCTATTCTTCTTAGATGGAGTCGCGGGCAACAGCTAGTATTTTTTATAAAAAGAGTTGCAATATGTAGTGACTGATGGAAATATCTTATCTACAAGTGGCTGAATATCTATATGTCGTAGCCGGTCATGAGTACGGACACTAAACGGAACGCAAGTGCGCCGCCTAGCGGAGAACGCGGTACAAATAGGTTTTGGCGCACTTCGACAGAGTCGTGACGTTACCAGCAGCTTCGGGCAGCGACACTCTTGTACGAGCCGCCAAGCATCTAACACGTCGTCACGGAACTGTCCCACGTTTTGCTTAGTGTTACCTAAACTTTGTATTTAATCTAATTTGAGTAATCAGTACAGTAAATCGTGATTCAATTAATAACGTAGTATTCATTGCGCGATACCCAGCTGAGCCCACGAGATGTCTGAAAGTTCGAGCCAGAATTCTGACGCCCCTACGACATATAAGTATCATTGATTGACTTATTAGTACTCATTATAACATTTAATTATTGCTACTGTTGTGCTAACGGTACTTTAAAATCGGGGTATTATTTTGGTTTTATAATACCTCTCGTGGCAGACCCCTAGCGCCATGTAGTTTGAAACGAAAAACTACCCATTATCCATAGACCTGATTTCTAATGTGTTTTTTTTAATGTTGATGGCTTGATGGTCCCAAAGGAAGATCAGCGCCGTTCGCAAGATTGGCAATCGTTTGCTGATTTGGGACTTGGGACCATTTTGTGACACACGCATGTTATTTTTTCATTGTTTAATTTTTTACTGTTTTTTTATTTTTTTTTACGTATCGTATCGCCCCAGACGTCAGATACCCATTTTCATAACAAATTTGCTTGCAGCCGTTGATGTTTATTGCTATGGATTGTTATGGACAGATGTCTAGCCACTGCACGCAAACTGGGCCTTTAAGGTGGTTATCTGGCGCTTGGGGCGATAGTACCTATGTTATCTATGTTAACCATTTTTGTCACAAATAAAAATATTTCTTTCTTTCTTTCTTTCTTTATTTATATCGACAGAGCGTTGAAATAGCGGGCGCTGCGTACTTCTGCCCATGGTACACCGGTTCGACACGGTTTCGGCGCGGCCTCCTGCTTCTGATGGAGCGCACGCGCCGCGCCGCGCGCCTCACCGCCGGCGGTTTCACCACGTTGTCTCTCACCTCCTTCATGGCCGTAAGATAAACTAACTATAGTCCGACTAGCTCTTGCGCGACCCTCCGCGGAACCCTGTCGCAGTCAGCGTTTGCCGCACTTATTAAAAACCATCTTGTTAAGGACAGCAGAGGCTCCCTGCGACAGGGTTCCGCCGAGCGCCGCGCACGGGCTTGTCAAGGTACAAAGACACCCAGATATGCTTGACTTGCTATACAAGATGACCTTAGCCTCTGGACAAATAATGAAACCATGGATAAGACTGATACTTAAAGTCTGGCAAAAAAGAGTAGAAATTAAAAAGTGGCAACACTCCTCTTTCCCTCTTTTTTCGTACACAAGAAAAGAGAGACGACACTACAGTGTTGCCACTTTTTAATTTCTACTCTTTTTTGCCAAGACAACAAAACAAAAAAAAATTCTATGAAATCATATCATCCAAATAAACAGGCTCCTCCAAAGTGATACATTGAAAACCGTTAGTTTTTCGGTAAATATTGGACTGATTGTTATGATACTTTGCAGTTTAGTTTTAAATATCTTGCTAAACCAGTAGTATTAGTATTTGTCCAGAGGCTAAGGTCACCCAGTATACATATATTGCAGAGTAGGTACATATAATGACATATCTACCTACTTCTTTTAATTATACTATCATTGCACGGATAAGTAATGCATAATTTAATAAAATTTAGTTTTTTCTCCTAATTTCAGATCGTCAAAACTTCGTATTCTTTATTCACGGTGCTGCAGCAAGCCGAGGAAAGTAAAGACTAACTCAATCATGTAACATCATCATCATTATCACCCAAACGATGTCCACTACTGGACATAGGCCTCCCCCAAAGGAGTTCCTTACGGTCCTGCGTTGCCCACATCTAAAGTGGTTCCAGACCTTTACCAGATCGTCGTTCCATCTTGTTGCACTTAGTAAAACTGAATATTATGTTATTACTAGCTCCGTCTGCGAGAAACAGGAGCTTAAAAAACAGCCTACGACCAGAACTAACAAATATAGAGAAAAAAAACCGGCCAAGTGCGGGTCGGACTCGCGCACGAAGGGTTCCGTACAATTATCTATAAAAATCACGTTTGTTGTATGGGAGCCCCCCTTAAATATTTTTTTTATTTTAATTTAATGATTTATTTATTGAATCAGGTGTTACTTTGCGGAGGTCCATATTAATGAACTAAAACAATTACTTTGCTCACCCGCGACCTTACAATAGTTACGTTTATGTAAGAAATGTGTGTTCATGCAGTTCCTCCACCTCCACACTGTACGAACACACACAAATCACATAAACACAACCATCACCACCACCAAGCTACACTGACGCGTTTCGAACTCAACCAGAGCTCATCTTCAGAGCAACCACAATGGGATATACGTAGGACAGACAGGCCGAAGTTTTAATACTAGATTTAAAGAGCATGTTTCGGCATATAGGAATGAGCATCCAGATAGATCGAATTTTGCAAAACATTTGTTGGAATTAAATCATTCATTGTTAGATTCAGATTCTTATGAAGTGTTACATTATTGCGGTTGCGTATAGGGGTTGCGTCTGGATGCTCTGGAATGCATGGAAATAATTAGGTACAACACTATGGGGTCTATTATTAATGAACAGGTAAATTTAGTATCTTCTCCTTTACTGCGGCTTGGGTCTAATTTGAACAGTTAGTATTAATAAAATATGCCTTATAAATAAATAAACAAAAAATTCAAGGTAGTTTTATAATATGTCAATAAAAGTTAATTTTTGTGGGGTAGTTTGAGAATAAGAAAAATAAAGTGGGTACTTGTGAAGTTACAGTGGCAAGTTAAAACATTTGTTTTGGTTTGTTAGTTTAACATTTGGTAGCATAGCATACGGTTGTGGTTACTCTGAAGATGAGCTCTGGTTGAGTTCGAAACGCGTCAGTGTAGCTTGGTGGTGGTGATGGTTGTGTTTATGTGATTTGTGTGTGTTCGTACAGTGTGGAGGTGGAGGAACTGCATGAACACACATTTCTTGCATAAACGTAACTATTGTAAGGTCGCGGGTGAGCAAAGTAATTGTTTTAGTTCATTAATGATTTATTTTTATAGTCAATACATATTAAATATTCTGTGAATATTTCAAGCTTCTACCTGTTGCCGTTATCAATATCGAGCAAAAACGAGCAAAAAATAGTAGATTGTTCAACAAGGGACTAAAACAAGCCATAATGACACGAGATATTTAGCCACCCGAGCGATAGCGAGGGAGGCTATAATTCGAGTTGTCATTATGGTAGTTTAGTCCCGCGTTAAACACTCTACTTTTCACTTTGAATGCGAGGAAAAAAACGACGTACAAAATTACTTTTTTACAACGTATGCTCAATACGAGCAATGGACATCTGTTCAAAATTCAAATAGCAAAAAAAATACCGCTGTCTTTTCTTTTCTTTTATATTTTTTTGTAAAGTGACGCTTTAAATGCTTGCATAATTAGCCAACAGATTCTATCTTAAAGACTATGTTAAAACTAATTGGACTATGCATGTAAGAATGATAATTGTTCATTCATTAGAATCGGCAAATAAATTAACCTAATTGATCTAAGTTCACACACAAAATATATTGTTAACTGAAACACTTACCCGTGAATAAAGAAACGACTTTTTAAGGTTATTTTCTATATGCCAATTCTTTGTTAAATTACATCTAATTATACTTTCTATTTACTATTAAATGCAACTGACATCGCATTATTTTGAAGTCACGCCATATTAACATTCAAACGTAACTGGTCTATCTACCGTACACTCCATCCAGCACTTGACTGCTTTGCCGACAGTGCGGATTGCTATTTTATCGACAGAGCAGGGAACTGCTTTGCCGACAGCGTTTTTTAAAAAAAAAAACAAATTAAAAACACCTAAGCTAAAGGAATTCTTTCTTTACATGCAAAATAAAATGAATTCATCTTTAATATTTTATAATTAAATAGATTAATATTCGTAATTATTCAATGTGTTTCACGAAATTATTATTTTTTAAATATTTTTTATACAGTTGTCATTTTGAGGTTATTTCCACGCCCTAAAGGCTTCCACAGACCGAAGCGCAGGGCGCTACAGTGCGTCCGCAGCGCGCTTCGGTCTGTGGAAAGCTTTAAAATTGTCTATACCCATTTACTGAAAATGGCGATAATCCTCCATTCACAAACACCGTGATTGGCAGTTTAGGGGTTTCCATAGTCAATTAAAAAAATTTTACTTTAATCCCTTGAGATCAAAAAAGAGCTTTAGTCCCGATATGCAGAGACTAAAGTAACATTTTAAGAGCATGAGAAGTGAAAATTACATTTGTTGTATGGGAGCCCCCTTAAATATTTATTTTATTCCGTTTTTTAGTATTTGTTGTTATAGCGGCAACCGAAATACATCAACTGTGAAAATTTCAACTCTCTCTCTCACGGTTCCCGAGATACAGCCTGGTGACAGACGGACGGACGGACGGACAGCGGAGCCTCAGTAATAGGGTTTCCGTTTTTAGGGTTCCGTACCAAAAGGGTAAAAACGGAAACCCTATTACTCTGAGGCTTCGCTGTCCGTCCGTCCGTCCGTCCGTCCGTCTGTCACCAGGCTGTATCTCGGGAACCGTGATAGCTAGAGAGTTCAAATTTTCACAGATGATGTATTTCGGTTGCCGCTATATTATAAACAAATACTAAAAAATGGAATTAAATAAATATTTAAGGGGGCTCCCATACAACAAACGTAATTTTATTGCTCGTTTTTGCTCGATATTTATGACGGCAACAGGTAGAAGCTTGAAATATTCACAGAATATTTAATTATGAATTGATTTTAAAAATAAAACGTTAAATTAAAATAAAAAAAAATATTTAAGGGGGGCTCCCATACAGCAAACGTGATTTTTATAGATAATTGTACGGAACCCTTCGTGCGCGAGTCCGACTCGCACTTGGCCGGTTTTACTCTTTGGGTACGGAACCCTAAAAGTCATAAAAATCGGTCAAGCCGTTTCGCAGGAGTTCAACAACAAATACCGTGTAACGAGAATTTTATACATTAGATTGTTACATGTATTAAAATAGTTACACATCGAGTCTTTTACTTTCTAAGGTTCCCTTACCTTTTCCACGTCCTTTTCTAGGAATAATGTTTTAAACACATTTTCTACGGAATCGTGAGAATATTCAAAGTCAAAGTATAAATATTTTTATTCAATTTAGGCAATGACAAGCACTACTATGAATGTTGAGTAATATACCATAGTGGAAAAACCTGTTTAGGAAAATTCGGCAAGAATGATGATGTGTTCACAAGAGTTGGCACGAATGGATTGAACGAAAGCAATGTCACTATGACATTTTTGTAGGAAAATGACTGACGTATGACATTTTTATATTTGTGTGAAGTGTATTCAAATAGATAACACATAGATACTTACATTCACTCGATCCATTCGTGACAACTCTTGTGAATCAACCTGTAGTAAGAGCATCA
This sequence comes from Archips xylosteana, assembly GCA_947563465.1. Classification (NCBI taxonomy): domain Eukaryota; kingdom Metazoa; phylum Arthropoda; class Insecta; order Lepidoptera; family Tortricidae; genus Archips; species Archips xylosteana. The sequence continues at coordinate 2,637,271 of OX387355.1, forward strand.
AGGATAATATAGACTGGATTGGCAGTCGCCATAGTACGGATCGGCCGCGGTTTTTGTAGTTCGATTATTAAATCTAGATGGCGCTGAAATATAGCCAGAGGCTTTGGAGGCAAAACAATAAGACTACAGATATTTCATATCACTGCAAATGTATTATTATGCAATATTTTTGTAAAATAATACCTAATATGAAACATCTGTAGTCTTATTGTTTTGCCTTTAAAGCCTCTGGCTATATTTCAGCGCCATCTAGATTTAATAATCGAACTACAAAAACCGCGGCCGATCCGTACTGTGGCGATTGCCAATCCAGTCTATATCATCCTTGGTATCATGATCACAGGTAGATAGAAGAAAAATTGCGGGAAAAAATTCAGAGGATTCGGGGTGAAGGCGACTCCAACCGCAACAGGACTGCTCTCGTGCCGCTGGTCTCGACTGCTCTAAGCAGTCCGTCTATCGAGGCCCTTAACTTATTATTGTGTACACCGAACTATGTCTACCCTTTCTGATGTAATCAATTGGGAATCATTAAAAACTATAACCTTAGTGATGTTTTGACTCGAGTATTCTCTTCTCACAGCCGGGTGTGTCGAAGGAGGGTTATGTTTTTTTCGAGCGTATGTATCATTCTTTGGCACGCTCTGCAGCCTAAACGGCTCAATGGATTTTGAAGTGTGAGGTGTCATTAGATTTGTCTCAGTTCCGCGAGTGACATAGGATATATATTTTCCCGGAATTCCTATGGGAACGGGAATTATACAGACGGTTTTTTTCATCTAGTATTGAAATTAAAATAATTTTGCTTGAAACGTTGATGCCAATTTTTGACCGACTTCATTAATCAACAAAAAGAATCGACTAAGCCAATTAAAGCTATTAGGCTATTACATAAAATATAAGCGTAATTAATACGGTGGATAAGGATAACGATAACATTTAAGTACCTACCGAGAAATCCTGACAAAGCAGAAGGTAATCTTTGAAGGCAAATCCGTGATAAAATGGTCTATAAAATTGGTATCTTCGCACTCACGAAACGGAGGCGTGGACCACGCGTCAGAGACACACACTAAAACCCTGATTAACGTGTGATCCCGATAAAAAACTAACGAGTATTAGGTAAATTGAATAGGTGTTAGTTTGTACGATTTTGAAGGTAAGTAATCATGGCATGATCGCATATTGAAAGAATCGCATATCAAGGAAGCCGTGGTTAGGGGGGTTTCACTCCGCAGTTTAGGTATGTTCGGCTGGCGCGCCTCCCGGGCAGGCGTATGGCAGTAGGTTGTCGCTCGGCATTCGGTTCGAATTTACATTTGTAATTTACCATGAGCTTTACGGTGATGGAAAACATCGTGAAAAACCTGCATACACCTGCGAAGAAATTCAATGGTGTGTATGAAGTTCCCAATCCGCACTGGGCCCGCGTGGGAACAATGGGAACTACGACCCAAGCCCTCTCATTCTGTGCCTTGCGGGTATGTATTACAATACCGAAGTACGAAAGACCGAATGTATTAAAACATCGAATGGGTCAAAAGACCGACACGATTTTTTTCTGAAACCGTTAACTTTTTAAGATTGTTATAAAACAAACCTAAAATAACCTAATGGGTTCTGTATGATGCCGTTTTAATAAATTCTGAAAAGTTTACGGTTTCAGAAAAAATCGTGTCGGTCTTTTGTCCCATTCGATGTTTTAATACATTCGGTCTTTCGTACTTCGGTATTGTAAAACACACCCGTGTCTTGCAGTGGGGCCTATACAGGCTGGGGTGACGACAAAGAGTATTGTAATATTATATGAACAAGAGTGGCAACTCTATGGTCAAAAATGCATGTATGGAAGGTGCTGCCGCCCTACGGCAGCTCAAGAACTAATGTGACGTATCTATAGATATATACCTATCTATATTTATATGTTGGTAGTGATGTACAGCTATAGATACGCGTACCTATAGCAATGTACAGTCAAGGATTTTAATTGATAGCCTAATTGCCACTATTCGTATTTTAGCCGTCTAATTCAAATCAGCATATACGAAGTATAAGCGGCTAAACCCGATTTGCATTATACGGCTAAAATACGAACATTGGCAAGTGGCCTATCAATTAAAGCCCTTGACCGTACAATTTGGTACGCCATATTATAGCCATGGCCGATGAATGACAACTGACTAGTTTGACAAGTCAACCAAGATGGCCGCTAATTTAGTTCTTCGGCAAACACCAGAGATCGCTGTAGTCGCATGAAAAGTGATGATATATGTAAGTGTGCCCCCCCTGGGTGACGATCGCATATTGTTAGATGAAACATTGGTGCGGCCGTACCGAGGTGACGGAAGAAGGTGGAGCTAGGTACCTTTGCCACCGACCTAGCTGACTAGCCACGGGCAACAAGATAGACCGAACGTTCTAGAAAAAGGTTGTAAGAACCACTTAGACGCGGGCAACGCAGGATCGATCGTTGTAGAACTCTTTGGGGGAGGCCGTTGGGAGTGGACGTCTTTTGGTTGATATGATGACGATAACTTCTTGGACTCAGCCATAGGGGGGTATTTGCTACAGTCGCTACGCTTAGCTACGCTTAGCAGGCGGGTTGGCTCCGGTAATACTGGCCGCAGTTTTAGGACATACCCGGGTCCAAAGGTACCCAAAAGGGTCCGGGTCGAAAGGTTCTCGAGTGGCGTCCGCCGACCGGAAGACGCAGTGTAGGTAGGCCTCCAACAAGATGTGGCGACGAGCTGGTTAAGGTGGTGGGAACGCATTGGTAGCGGATGGCGCGGGGACTGTTTGGCGAGCCTTGGGGGAGGCCTATGTTCAGCAGTGGACGTCTTTCCGCTGGAATGATGACTCCTTCGACAAAAGCCATCAATTCCATGACGGTTTTTTTGGGCATAGAACTTCAAGCTAAAGTATAGACGGGGGCAGACGCTTGTATTATGAGAACATGCATTTGCCTAATGCATGGGTGTTTATTTGGTTACGTCCAAATGATTTAATTTCCTGATAAAGCGGATTTCACAAGTAAATTAAAAGTATACTATTCTTACTAGATATATCTAAAGTCAATAGGAGGGCAATGGAGAGGGCTATGCTCGGAGTGTCTCTGCGGGATCGCATTAGAAATGATGAAATCCGCGCAAGAACTAAAGTCACCGTCATAGCTCGAAGAATCACCAGACTCAAGTGGCAGTGGGCAGGATACATCGCTCGTAGAACTAATGGTGGGACAAAAAGGTTCTCGAGTGGCGTCCACGGACCGGAAGACACAGTGTAGGTAGGCCTCCAACAAGATGGAGCGTCAACCTGGTTAAGGTGGAATGATACCTAAAGGCTTCGCTAAAGAAATCTACGAAAAACTAATAATTTAAAAAACCCCCAACACAATTTAGGTCAATGCCCATTATGCGTCTAAGATCCCTTCTACAGCTAGCAAAAGAGCTGATAACTTTGAAACGGCTGAACCAATTTTGATAAAACATGTCTAAGAACCATTGCCAAGAAATCTGCTTTCAAATAAAAAACCGCATGCAAATCGGTTCTCCCATTTAAGAGCTATGATGCCACAGACAGACAAACAGACACACACACACACACATAGCGGTTAAACTTATAACACCCCTCTTTTTTGGGTCGGGGGTTAATAAATATTACAACTTGTCTACATGCAAAAGTCGAATATAAGACGAATCTTTTCATTCACGACTGTATATTGCGAATGTGTATAGTGAATTAAAAAAAACTTATTAAGTTCTAATCTTTTTCCGTATTTGTGATCGCAGCCTTACTTCAAAAATAATCATGCCCAAGATTACTAAGCACGCAAATTAGATTACAACAATTATATATAGAGCTATTAACAACCACCGTTTGAATTGCTTTTAGTATTTAGCGAACTATGATCTCAATTTTTCTGATATTATTATTTAACTTTGCCGCAAGTGACGATTGTTACTGGAACCGACAATGTCCCAATCTGCAGCACTCTACAAAAACATCGTACGAAACCGTCCGAGGGGACATAAGAGACTACCCTGATCCGGAATGTAAGTTTATAAACCGTTTATAGACCGTTTAAATGAGTCCTTCGTCCGCGTGGGGCTGGGGGGTATGACGACAAAGGCACAGAATATATAATAGTACTAACGTACAGAATGGAAACGCTCCGCCCCGCACCGATTTGAGTTACCCCTCCCCCCAAGGCGCCGATTGCATGTCGCCACTGTTCACCAGTCGGGTGCGCGACGCGATGCATGTCGGCCGCACGTACGGACCAACTGGTCCGTGGCCGCACGGCACTAAACTTTTGCGAAATGGGAATATATTGTGCATTGTATGGGTGTTTGGCATCAACCAAAGACAAGGAAAGGAGTTTTTTTCGATTTCCGAAGGACGAAGGAAGGTAGATAACCAACTTTAATTAGCAACATGTAACATTAGTAACTAGGGAAAGTAGGTTTAAAAGTTTGTTACCTATAATGTATAAATAGACGTCTTATATTAGTAGGTAGGTATTAGTAAAATTAATTTGTTAATTATTTCCTATCAATATCTATAATTACATTCTCTAATTGTCTTTACAAAATGAATTAGGTATACACTCATTCACTTATTTTTAAACACTTAATTTAGACAAACGATAAGTTTAATTATAAGTACTACGATAATTAGATTACCTACTCATTTTATTTTACATTACAACGTTGCTCGCGCTCAACGAACGGCGCGGCATTCACTTTCCGCAGCTATCTCTTTCTATCTCTTTTTGCGATAGTCAGCCCTGTGAATCTTACGCACACATTGACGCGTGTACAGACGTCGTCGTGCTTGTGTGGATTCAGGAACGCGTGTTTTGTGCGTCGTGTCCGCCGTGTGACAAAGGGGCCGAGAGAGGTGCGGGCGGCGAGCGCGCCTCGTGTGCCTGTCGCTCGCTCCCCGATCCCCTTTGTCGTCATACCATACCCCCCAGCCCTGTACCGCGCGGGCGATGACTCATTTAAACGGTTTAGCTATACCTTTTGACGTGGAAATATGTCCGCGTAATAAGGGGAAAAAAGCGCTTTGGAGCAACATGCAAAATATGGACAACGTATATATTGTTCAAGTGGCAGTGGGCAGGGCAAATCGCTCGTAGAACTGATGGCCGATGGGGCGAAAAGATTTTCGAGTAGCGTCCACGGACCGGAAGACGCAGTCTAGATAGGCCGACGACCTGGTTAAGGTTGCGGGATCGCGTTGGATGCGGATGGCACAGGACTAAACTGTTTGGCGAGCCTCGGGGGAGGCCTGGGCCATTCTACTTTTAAGTAACCATTAATCTTTTGTGAAATATAAGGCATACCTGGTGATTTTTTTCAAGTGTAAATAACTTATATACAAACTGAAACACCTAAATTTAATGTTTTAAAGCAATAAAACTTTAAATTCAAAGAAATTTTGTGGAAAAAATTGGTAACTCAGCGGAAAATACATCAATTTCCATACAAATGGCGGGGACATGCATGTCCACTGCGTTACCTACTTTATAGATAATAATGATTACTTTTTATACGTAGTGATAATTTTAAATGTAAGCTTAATTATGTGGCTATTTAAATCTTAAATGATTTAAACCGAGCACTTAACCGTTTTTGTAAAATAAATATTTGAAAAGCACAGTACAAAAAATTACTGGTCAACGAAAAGTAGAATGGCCTGCCTATGTTCAGCAGTGGACGCCTTTCGGCTGAAATGATGATGATGATGATTATGATATTGTGTGTGACACACGCGAAATGTACAAAAAAAGTACATTCGCAAAATGTAAAAATCGGAAAATAAATACCTAAATAAATAACTTTTCCAATTTGTATAGATAAATTACCAAGAGCGTGGAATTGCATTATGTAGAGATATTGTGTGTTTAATAGGCATTCTACTTTAGTGAGAGAGAGAGAGACAACAATATAGAGATCTCTCCCCCAATGCCTATAAACACACAATAACACTACATATGCAATTCCACGCTCTCGGTAATTTATCAAATACAAATTTTCACCGTAATTTCCCACATAAATGCCGAAAAAGTCAGAGGTGCGAGCCCGGGGCTTGAACTCACGACCCTCTGCTCGAGAGACCATAGGACAAACCACTAGGCTACCACAACTTTTTATAAGTCACGAAAAATTTTGAAGTTTACGAATTCCACTCATTCTTTTAGCATGTGAAGCGATAAGCGTATGGACCCTGCATAGACACGGCAACAGGAACCCGGGCTCCGTGTCGGTGGTGATGAAGCAGCTGATAGACACCGTGCAGAGCCAGATCATCGAGGCTTATGAGGCTGGGAGGAGCCAGCTCTGTGCTCAGGTAGCTCAAAAAAAACATTACTCTAATGCCACACACAACGGGCGTCTTTTTAAAGTAGTACATTACAGATTGTACCGTCCCGTCGGCGTCCCGTCGACGCCCGCTGTGTGTCGAAGGCTTAAAATTCTAAGGATGTTTTTTCAGGGTTCTTTTGGTTTGTCTAAATTTAATATACCACAATAAATCATCATCATCATCCCAGCCTATAATAATAAGATATATTTATTTTCTCCACCACCAAGATATAAAGTAAAAGTAAAAATCAGACAAATACAACGTAGTACAAATTAACTGAACTTGAGTGGGGGAGGCTGGTGCCTGAACTAGGTAGAACCTGTGTTTCAGGTCACCAGGTCTCCAACCCTCTCTCGTCCGCAACAATTTAAATACAATAATAACAATTAACAAGAATAAACAAAACTTATAGTGCGTATGAGAGTATGAGCGCATGCGTACGCATGAGAGTATGTGAGTGTGTGTGTGTGTTTGTGTAAGTGAGTAAGAGTGTGAGTCTGTGTAAGTGAGTAAGCGCGTCAGTGAGCGCGTGTGAATGAGTAAGAGTGTTAGACCTAAAATTCATGTAAAAACTTCAATATAAATTTACGAGACTGGGCGAAGTAAAACTTCAGTAGCATCATAGTCAAGACCCTGTAGCCATTTAGATACAGTCAATTTGCACCGAGATAAAGTAAGGGGATAAATGGTTACTACCTTGCTGATTTTATTATAGAGGAAACCTCCTAAGTAACAGAAAAATCTGTGAGTGAAACATGTGTGAGTGAAATATACGTCCCACTCTCCCACTGCAGGCCTCCTCTCAGAAATTAGAGGGATTCGGAACTTCACACACACCATTGAATTTCTTCGCAGGGTAAATTCACCCCAACTTTACTGTAATTAAAAATCTATCATAACATTCTTCCCTCCGCAGGACATAGAAGCTTTCCGCCAATGGACCTTCAACGAGACGATCCTGGTCTCCCAGTCATACCTGACCGGCACTGGGTACGAAGAGCTGCATGACATCGCCAAACGCCTGCGTCATCGGTATCCCCATCTCTTCCAGGTAAGATACACCTTGGTTGTTTTCAATGCCTCCAGCTCATTCAACTTCTGAAATGCCAGCCTGACAAGCACCAATAGGGATGTTGACACCACCAATCAACTGACGTACTTTTTATGAGCTGTCAAAACACAATTCTCCCTAGAGTTTGAATGGCAATAGCAATTTATGACGTCAACCCTATCAACTATTTATTTGTTTTAAAGTAACAAAATATCTAAATTTGCAGTTAATGGAAAATTAATCTGGTTTTCAGTTATTTTTAATGGCGCAGGTATTGAAAAGTTGTTCTAGATGTGGAGTCCATGTTGCTGGAAGGCTATTTGTTTATTGGGTTGAGAGAATCGAGCATAATTTTATCTTTGCCACTACAATTGAGTATTTACATAGGTATTTATTGTAAGATATGATATTTTTACACATAACTTAAGAATACCTGATGATTGATAATTATAATTTAATGCAGCTATTGTTACTGTGAAATCTCGTGAAATAAGAAGCCATTTTTATGGCCATAGATTAATTAATGTTCTTTTGTGGTAACTCGGATGTCATATTTAAAGTATCTTACAGATGCATTATGAAATGATTTATGTAGCACATTGTCTGCTAAAACGGTTATTTTATATTGAATTATTGGTTTTCTATTTAGTTTCTGTAGATATTCCAATGAGGCGAAAAATTTTCCATAACATTCACATTGAGAAAAATCTGTCCTCAGCCCTTGTCAACAAAAGGGAATCTCTGTGCAAAATTTCGCCTTTCTAAGTCTGAAGAAACCTGCATATGCTTGCGAAGCAATTCAATGGTTTATGTGAATCTCCCAATCCGCACTGAGCCAGCATGGAAACTACAACTCAAGCCCTCTCATTCTGAGAGACCTCTATCCAGCATTAAGACGTATATAGTTCATAGGTCGGGATGATGAAATCTGGGCTAGGCGGAGCGTTAACAAGGCAATTATCAGGAATTTTCTTTCACATCATCATTTCAGCCGAAAGACGTCCACTGCTGAACATAGGCATCCCCCAAGGCTCGCCAAACAGATCGGCTCTGCGCCATCCACGTCCAACGCGTTCCTTTACCTTTAACCTTTTCTTTGTGTATAACTAATTAACAGACATAGGAATCCGCCGGGCAAAATTGTTTGACAAGTATGGAGTTCTTATATCGATAAACTCAACTATCGATGCTAGTTCTATATACTAGTGATCACTCAAGGGTTTGCTTGTAAACATATGTTTTTATTAAGAGTAAAAAAAAATAAATAATAGGTAACTCGAAAACTCTTCTTCATTTTTAAAAACAATTTTATAATTTTACTCGTCCCAATTTTTTTCGCTTCCAATCGTAATGATTGGGCATCAATGAGGGAGGCCTATGTCCAGCAGTGGACGTCCTACGGCTGAAATGATGATGAATTTTTTTCTTCGTGAACGTCCCATTTACTATTGTTAAAGTAAACGATCAGAATTTGTTCCATATTTTCGGGCGTTAATTAATTATCTAAAGAGGTTGAGATAATACTAACTATTGTGTAGTGCAATAGGTATTACGCCCTACCTTTATATAACCTAGCGATTATTTAAAATATGCGATGTTGAACAATAGAACAAAAACACACAATGTTGGGGGCGATCACTAGTATATAGAACGAGCACCGATAATTTAATTATCGATATAGGAAGTCCCTACTTGTCAACAAAATTTGCCCCGCGGATTCCTATGTCTGCTAATTAAGATTGTTGTTTTTTAGGGCAACCCTGACGACTACTACTTCAGGCCGACCAACTCGCAAAGAACAATAGCTAGTGCCATGGGCTACCTCCATGGTTTCACAGAAGGAACCAACTTGAACATCAACTTCGATGGACCATTCGAGAGGGATGATATGATCAGGGTAAAGCAGTGGATTAAGTATTGTACCTATATTAAAAGAGGTACCGTAGTAAATATGTTATAGCTCCACTACACAATGGGCCATTAAATGGTCGGTGCGATGGCCCAGTAATGGCTGCGATCTATCTATCTATATGATGGCGACGTTCAGTTGTGATCTTTTGATTCTTATGATGTGTAGCCAAAAACCGACACCTACGCCATCCCACGGCCATCGGCATAATCTTAATTCATACGCAATAAAATTTCATTTCAATTAATTTCATTTCATTTCATCGCACGCGCCATAAGCCATCCGACACCACTACGCCCTCCACACGCTGGCCCATCATAGTGGACCATCGCGGTGGAACATCGTGTAGTGTCAGCATTATCAGCATGCCGAAAATGAAGCGTACAAAAGGCGATAATTATAGTCTTTGCCGCGGTGTCGTGTCGCGACGTCGAAGAAAAGTAGGTACCATCGCCCCAGACGTCAGATACCCATTTTCAAAACAAATTTGCTTGCAGCCGTTGATGTTTATTGCTATGGATTGTTATGGACAGATGTCTAGCCACTGCACGCAAACTGGGCCTTTAAGGTGGTTATCAGGCGCTTGGGGCGATAGTACAATCGTATCGTATGGCTTTTGTAACGGGAGAAAAGAGGACATAAAGTGTGCGTCAGCTGCAGCTTTGTTTTGAGTATGTTTTTCAGTCGTTTTGTGAGCATATGACGTATCTTTACATAAAAAATCATTGGGGTAGGTACCTAAGTTTATAAAAAGAAAACTTGGTGGTTCAGCAAAATAGATAAGTTGGGCATTAAATTGAAAGTGTTATTGAGATAGAAGATCAAATCCTCGCCGCTAGTAGTATTATAAATATGGACAGCCGCTGGCGTTCGGTGTGGGCAAATCAGCCCCTCGCCCACCGGCTTCGTGGTCTGATGGGTCTCTCGCCTCGATACGTTCTCGTTTCTAAAAATCATTTAATCATCATCACTCCAGCCTGATGAGAGGCCAGTGAGTGGGTTTGGGCCGTAGTTCCCACACGGGCCCAGTGCGGATTGGGAGCTTCACACACACCATTGAATTTCTTCTCTCTATACAGGTTTCCTCACGATGTTTCCTTCACCGTAAAACTCATGGTGAATTATAAATGCAATTTCGCACATACATTCCGAAAAACTCAGAGGTGTGAGCCCGGACTCGAGCCCACGACCCTCTGCTTGAGAGACCATAGGTGAAGCCACTAGGCTACCACGGCTTTCTAAAGTCATTTAAAGTGCCTCGCAAAATCTATCCCACATAATATTTTGGTCCTACGTTGTCACTGCGGACATTTTTTATTGTTTGAGATCCATAGGTTCAGGTTATTTCCATTGTTTCTTACAGCCTTATGAAAACTGCGAGAGGTATCAACAAGAGGTCAGAGGAGGGCCTCTCTTGGAGCAACAGTTGATAGATTATGCTGGAACCGAAGAATATCTGGCGGTAAGCTAAATTTTACAACAATCTTTTTGCATTTACTAAATCGATTAGTAGAAATATTGATTAAGTAAGTAGGTATTTAAAATGGTCGTAATACCATCTCCTTTAGCGTCCAAAAAGTCACGTCTAAAGTTACGGACATAGCTCGAAGAATCGCCAGACTTAAGTGGCAGTGGGCAGGACACATCGCTCGTAGAATTGTCGGCCGATGGGGCCGAAAGGTTCTCGAGTGGCGTCCACAGACCGGATGACGCAGTGTAGGTAGGCCTCCAACAAGATGGAGTGACGACCTGGTTAAGGTAGCGGGAACGCGTTGGATGCGGATGGCGCAGGGCGGATCTGTTTGGTGAGCATGGGGGAGGCCTTTGTTCAGCTGTGGACGGCTTTCGGCTGAAATGCAAAATACGAATACTCAATAACTTTTTCGGCAAACAGCCTGTTTGTCAGCTAGTTCTTTCATCTGTAAGCAGTAAAATACATAAAGTCCTAACAAGAAGAAAAAAGACGATCAGCAAATTATAATTTTTCGTTTATTTTGCATTCTGATTGTCTCTGCCCTTCTTTTAATGACAATTAACAACTGGTGCGGGTCCAGTGCGGATTAGGAACGTCAAAAGAGAGAAAGAAAATACATTTATTTACAACATCACAAGACATATCATCAATATTTTTTAAAACAAAAGACAAAATAAAAGCTAGAGATAGAATGTGTCATTGCGGTTGCAAATCGGACACTGGCTCAGCATAATGCTGAGGCATTTATAGCACCCCAACGCTGATTTTCAGCCAGTACCGTTGGCGACACCCCGATCGCTGTTTAGATAGGTAAATAAACTGCACACTAATAGCTATATAATACTACATGCGTAAATAACTAATAAACGTCACGTAAACTGCTGGACTTCTTCGCAGTTGTTTGTAGTTTTAAATCTTCTCTCCTCAATAGGTTCAAAGAGCAGTCCAAGCCCGACTTGGCATCACGTACCAGTTGACCCAAGACGACATCTACACTCTGTACGAAATCTGCCGGTACCACCGCACCTGGGTACCTTCGCGCCAGGATGCTTGGTGTGCCGCCTTCACCAATGAAGACCTGGTGGTGCTGGAGTACAGAGACGATGTCCGCCATTACTATAGGAACGGTTATGGTTCGTGGGTAAGTAATTATTGTATTGTCTTTTATCCTAATTTTATCGAGCATAAGAAATGGATGACAGAAGAGTAAAATGGAAAATAGAGTTTAGTCTGAATGTTAGGACAGCAAAGAATAAAAGTTCATCATCATCATTATATACGTCCCACTGCAGGGCACAGGCCTCCTCTCAGAATGAAAGGGCTTGCCGTAGTTCCAATAAAAGAATTTAGAATAAAAGTTAAAATGGTTTTCTTTAAAACGTGTTAAGTACCAATTAGTGTCAAGTAACAAGCTAGAATTTTTTCAGTATTTTCAAGCAATCAATCGTTTATTTTGTAAGTAAGCCGCACAAGTCTTTTTTACATGTCTATTACTTTTTATACTACTAGCTCTTTCGGTAAGCCATGAAGAATGCGCCGCAAGGGCAGGAAGTCGATTTTTTAAAACAAAAATTATATTGCAATTCACTAACTATTATTGCAAGTAAGACAAAGTAAATCAAAAATAAGAGTTCAAATCTTCCTCATCGTTGCCCTGCAGTGGTACGTATATAGGCTGGATGATGATGAATTCAAATAATACCATTAACGCGCCAACCTGTACGCAAGTCTGTACTTAATATTTTCTCGTAGGTCACGCCTCGTCTTGCCGGGCCTCTTCTCAAGGACCTGCGCGAGCGCTTCCAAACCGCCGTCCGCGGGGAAGGCAAGAAGGTCGTCTCCTACTTCTCGCACAACGCCATGACGGAGATGACCTTTATAGCCTTAGGCCTGTTCCGGGATAACTTCGCCATCGTTGGCTCCCGGAGGGACCCTAGCCGGTTATGGAGGACCAGCTTCATTGCGGCATTTTCTACTAACATGATGGTGGTTTTGAACAGGTAAGACTATATACATCACTCTTGGTTATTCAGCTGTGGCTATTTAATTATTATGTTTTACCAAGGATGATATAGACTGGATTAGCAATCGCCATAGTACAGATCGGCCGCGGAAAAATAGTTCAGGAACGTATCAAAATATATAAAGTTTAAAACGAATAATGGACGAAATACATAATGGTCATAATACATACTAAAATTTTCCATGAAACTATTGATTAGACGAAATTTTTTAATCGTGTAATCTACAGATTGGTTTAGGTTAGGTTAGGTTTATTTTGTGAAAATCCTGTAGAGTTGAGAATTTCCAAGAAAATTGCTTTATATCAAATGACTATTATGCATTTCGTCCATTATTACTTTTAAACTTTATATATTTTGATACGTACCCCTTGCAAATGTATTATTATGCAATATTTTTGAAAAATAATACATTTGTAGTAATATGAAACATCTGTAGTCTTATTGTTTTGCTTTCAAAGCCTCTGGCCATATTTCAGCGCCATCTAGATTTAATAATCGAACTGCTTTCTGTAGTTCCCACGCAGGCCCCGGGCAGTTCAGGAACTTTCCAGGAACCATTGAATTTCTTCGCCGGTGCGTTTTTGTATTATCATTGTCACAAAAGATTTGTAATTTGCTATGCATGATGAAGTCTCGATTTACACACGAAGTGCCGCACCTTTATCATAATTCTATTAAAACCATAATCCACTTTCCTGATAACAAGACCACTACTGATTAGTTAAAACGGTGTAGTGCTGATAACGATAGCTATCAGTCCCAGTTCTCACGCAAAGAACTGATGACCAGATAACGAAACTCCACAGAATGTAAATTTTAATCTCAGTGTCTGATAAAAGTCCTGAATATCATAAGTCTACTTATTTTGGCCCTACAGAGCCACAAAGTTACAACTTTGACCATTGGAATTAAATCTTCGTATTAAAAATCACAACCAATTTCACCATTACTTTCTGTCACATGGTATAGGGGATCTCAAACTATCTTTTAGTGGTTTAAGCGTGAAACAGACAGACCAGACAGACACTTTCGCATTTATAATATTAGTATGGTTAAAGGATCTCTTCCAGCTAACTCTTGCACACAAAATTACGCGAGGAAAAATAAAACAGTAATTGTAAAAAATATGAATACAAAATTAAATACATCAGTATGATTTCGAAGACTGAATATGCTACGTTTTTATAGAAAAATTCCGAAAACAATAACCGAACAAACTGATACAAAATTGAAATCCATTGTGAATAAGACATTAATATCTAAGGCGTACTATAAAATTAATGACTATATCATGGACAGGGATGTTTGGAAATAATTCCGATCCGCATTGGCGATACCTAGTCTCAAATAGCGTATCTACTGTATTAAAAAAATAATTGTATTAATACTTTAGATGTTGTAAACTTAATAACAATGTAGATCTGTTTGAAAAAAATACATATACCTTGTTGAGTTTTTTTCCAGACAGCGTTTTTATTTTCAACAGCGTTTTTCCGAACCGGTGGTAGATTCTTCGACGTTAATAGGAGCATCAATTGACGCCTAAACTGAATATAGAGTTTTGAGATTGCCTTTGACTTTAAAACTTGTAATAATATCTCAAAGCGAAACTTGTAATCCTAAAAAATTTGCCCATAGATGTACGGAGTCCGGTACTCAGACTCACAGGGTGCAGTTCTTCATCAATGAAAAGGAAACCACCCTCTGCCCCCTGTCAGGCTGCACTTGGGAGCAGTTCGAAGACATAATGAGGGACTACGATGATAACTTGGACTTCTGCAGCCTGGATTATCCTGAGCCTGACTTCGAGTTGCCAGGGGGTTCTGCCAACGCCTTCGCTGTCAAAACAGGGTTGTTGGTCCTCGTTCAAGTTGCGTTTGCGTTATTGAGATAGTAAGGCACAGCCATCCAATTTCATTCCTAGATCACTAAAGAACTTTGTCGCATTAACTACTAGACAATTACAACGTCAGTGCGGGTCAAAGGATTACCAACTTTCCGAACACAAATTGCAATAAACGTAAAGAGTTTATAAACGTTTTCGCTCTATGACATGAGAGAAAAAGAAGTTTTGACACACGGCCAGTGACAATTCAAGTTATTAATACACAAGCAAATTTTCCTCTCATTCCTTTCCTATTCGACAGCCTATTTTACACGGCCGGATAGCCTAGTTGTTAGAGAACCTGACTACGAATCTTGGGGTCCCGGGTTCGATTCCCGGTCGGGGCAGATATTTGTGTGAAAAATACGGATGTTTGTGCTCGAGTCTTGGACGTTTAATATGTATTTAAGCATGTATTTATCTATATAAGTATGTTTATCCGTTGTCTAGTACCCATAGTACAAGCTTTGCTTAGTTTGGGACTAGGTCAATTGGTGTGAATTGTCCCGTGATATTTATTTATTTATTTATTCAATATCGTTGACACACGTTCGCAAGGATCGAGTTTGTCATCATGACATACATCACCCAATAATCACTGTCGAAGAAGGTAAACAAATTGATTCATTTTGATATGGTTCTATAGTGGCCTCGGAATCAAATTGGTTGACTGTCCCTGCAATATGTTGTAGTATTGTAAATTTAGTTAAGTAAATATTTAAGCTGAAACAGTAGAAATAAAATATTTTTATGGTGATTATTTTTTATCCTTTTCTTGGGCAATCCCTCTGAGATTCTAATGCCTTGATCACACGTACCAAGTAAACGGGCGAGACAGTGCTCTCGGCCGAGTACACGGTGCGTATAAACAAGCGCTGCCTTGTTTCAGCTTGAGCACTTGTGCACTACAAGGAATTTTACTGTTCGGAAGTCCCATTTTTCATGGTCCGATGTGGTTTGTCCAGTTGTCCGTTTTTTCTCGGAGGTGCGGCGCAGTTAAGGGTTAGCTTTCTTTAAAAACTAGACGCCACGCCCGCGTAATTATGCTAGGAACGATGAGATTCCTGGAACATTGGCAGTTGCTTGCTTTATTATTCTACGTGCGAACACGTAGGTTTACTAAGACAAAAAAAATTTAAGTTCATCTCCTTATAAGGTACAGTAAATGTTCATAAGTGCATGGACATGTCTATGTCGATTTTTGCTTGCAGTCGCTTGCACTCGGATCATGAGTTGTGCCCAAATCAAACTAGATGGCGCTACTGGCGAAACTTAATGATGAACTAAAACAATTACTTTGCTCACCCGCGACCTTACAATAGTTACGTTTATGCAAGAAATGTGTGTTCATGCAGTTCCTCCACCTCCACACTGTACGAACACACACAAATCACATAAACCCAACCATCACTACCACCAAGCTACACTGACGCGTTACGAACTCAAACAGAGCTCATCTTCAGAGTTACCACAACCGTATGCTATGCTACCAAATGTTAAACTATAGTTATGTGATTTGTGTGTGTTCGTACAGTGTGGAGGTGGAGGAACTGCATGAACACACATTTCTTGCATAAACGTAACTATTGTAAGGTCGCGGGTGAGCAAAGTAATTGTTTTAGTTCATTAATTGTTTCAGTTCATTAGTGAGTCAATATCAAAAAAATTGTACACAATTAAGGGATTTAATTAAAACGAAACTTAATTGATTACTTTGTGTGACGCAAGTTACCCATATAATTTGTATGACTAACTTTCGTCACACAAAGGAAACGATCGTGATTTTGTTTTCATTAAGCCCTTAAGTGTGTAGAATTTTTTTGATATTGACTCTAATATGGACCTCCGGAAAGTAACGCCCGATTCAATAAATTTCAATGTAGAGTTTCTCTTATTGATGACTAGATGGCGCTAGGTGTCGCTAATTTTCTTATGGTCTCACCACATCTATCGACGTGGATAGGAATCGGCTCAAGCTTCAAGGCTTTGTACACTTTTTATATATTAGTATGTATTATTATGTATGTGTAGGTATAATTAATGTAATATTTATGTCAACTTTTTTATTTTTTATTACTAACTTTTTTTATTAACTATTAACATTTGGTAGCATAGCATACGGTTGTGGTAACTCTAAAGATGAGCTCTGGTTGAGTTCGAAACGCGTCAGTGTAGCTTGGTAGTGGTGATGGTTGTGTTTATATGATTTGTGTGTGTTCGTACAGTGTGGAGGTGGAGGAACTGCATGAACACACATTTCTTGCATAAACGTAACTATTGTAAGGTCGCGGGTGAGCAAAGTAATTGTTTTAGTTCATTAATATGGACCTCCGCAAAGTAACGCCTGATTCAATAAATTATTTGAAACAATTACTTTGCTCACCCGCGACCTTAAACTTTTTTGTAGGTCGCGGGTGAGCAAAGTAATTGTTTCAGTTCCATATTGCACTTTAGAAGTTTCATAACTCGGATGTATATATACATAAAATTTGGTTGCAGTCTTGGCTGCGATTGGCTCATTTAGTTATAAGGGTGTATCAACTTTCCATACCAGCCACAGGTAAACACTGTAGAGAGGTACAATTGGACTATTGAAGGCTTTCTGAGAGGTACAATATCGCGAGATGACGTTAGTATCGTGAAGTACCTACGTCTGACGATAGTCCTACGTGCGATTGGCTTAAATATCATCACTACATGGTATAAAAAAAAACTCTCCCGCTGTTTGCCTGTCCCTATGTATGCTTAGATCTTTAAAATTACGCAACGGATTCTGATGCGGTTTTTTTTTTAATAGATAGAGTGATTCATGAGGAAGGTTTATGTGTATAATACATGCATAATTGCACCCGCGCGAAGCCGGGGCGGGTCGCTAGTTAAGTTATAAACCAAACCCAAACGTGATACAAATCAATACAACTTCTTCCATTGGACTTCGGTCCCCAGGCATAATATCTGCCTGGAGAGAGATCTCTCTATTGAGGCCTAGGGTGTTTTCAGATTAGGGTTTTTTTTGGTCGTTTCGGCATACTTACTACATGGTTATACGAGCCTTGGTCGTAGGTTACTATTCTTCGCCGACGGAGTCGCGGGCAACAGCTAGTAATATATAATGCGAAAGTTTGAATGGATATTTGTTACTTTTTCACGCTAAAACAATGAGAGGGATTGTGATGGGCGTACAAATAGATTATAACTTGGATTAATAACTAGGTTGCTTGGGATACTTTTTATCTCGGAAAATAGCACAATTTACGCGGGATTTTCAGAGAAAACTATCCTTTTTTCTTATCAGAGTCGAAAACTATCTCCATAAAAAAAAACTGTCTCTTTCGGTTCTGCGGTTTGAGCTTTACGTGGTAATATAAACATACAGACAGCATTTTTTATATTAGTGAGGATTAGTAAAGGAAACCTGCATACACCTGCAAAAAAATTCAACTGTGTGTGTGAAGTTCCCAATCCGCACTGGGCCCGCGTGGGAACTACGGTCCGAGCCCTCTCATTCTGAGAGGAGGCCTGTGCTCGGCAGTGGGACGTATATAGGCTGGGATGATGATGAGTAAAGATAAGGATTACGTGAAATGTCAGATAATAATAATAATAAAATATTTTTTTTTGAGCACCTAGAGAGGTCCCGAGGCGCGCGCGCGACTGACTATGACTATTATAATAACATGGAAAGGCGTTAACCTTGTTACCAGCTTAACTACTTTTTCGCTAGATGTCGCTGTACCACGCTAAAACTAGCTAGCGGTGTGTCGTCCAAAGAAATATATAAGTACTTCGACTCTTCGACCTCGACAAATATCTTCTATAGACATCTTTTTATTATAAAAATTTTTGGCATACGGTTCCACTTTATTGGATCGTAACGTAACCAATAAGTCCAATAACCAATACGGATGTGACATAATAATAACTAATGTCCAACCAAGCAGCGATGCCAGTGCCAGATTTACTTACGGAAGAACCTTGAAAAATCCAATCCGTAGAGATCTACGGATTTTAGACCTTGTGCCCAGACCTAAACTGTCAGTCAATTGAAATTGCAAACAATGTAAACAAACCTTGAATTTAAAATGTCTTTAATTTCCATTTTCCCTCATCAAATACTGCTAAATCCGTGTGTTATTTAATGAATACTTACCACAACACTGTCTTAAACCATTAATACAATAAACAAGTGCTATGATGTGGATATTTCATTGAATGGTTTATTTACATTGTTCGAAATTTCAATTGACAGCGATTTTACGGAATTTCAGACTAGCCTCATTTTCAGGGTTCCGTAGTCAACTAGGAACCCTTATAGTTTCGCCATGTCTGTCTGTCTGTCTGTCCGTCCGCGGCTAAGCTCAGAGACTGTTAGTACTAAAAAGCTGTAATTTGGCATGAATATACATATCAGTCATGCCAACAAAGTGGTAAAATAAAAAATAAAATATTAAATTTTATTAGGGTACCTTCCATAGACGTAAAGTGGGGGTGATTTTTTTTTCTCGACTAACCCTATAGTGTGGGATATCGTTGGATAGGTCTTTTAAAACCATTGGGTGGTTGCTAACATGATTTATTGTTATTTTGTTTGCGAAATATTCAACTTTAAATTGAAAATTTTCATTAAAATCGACCGTCCCCCCCTTCTAAAATCTAAACTGTTGGGAGGAAAATTTGAAAAAAAAAACAGAATAATAATATGATAATATTCATAATATATACGCTCACTTTATATAAACTCGTTTAGTATAACGTTTATTGGATATAATGAATGAAAAGTATAATTATAAAATATCTAATTTTGTAATGTATAACGTTGTTTATATATAATACCAATTGATATAACGATCAAAGCGTATAATGTTCATAACACCTAAGATTTAAAACGTATAAATTCATTAAAAACTTTAATGCAAGCAAACAATCAAGCAATCCATTCATTTCTTCCGCTCTGTTAGAAAAAAAAAAACCTAACATCGAAGGCTAAGGCGGGAGCTACGCTACGCTTCGCTCCCGCCTTAGCCTTCTGAACCTAACCTATCCAAGTCGCTTCTGCCCCGAAAAGTCTTGCTCGCTCGCTTCGCTCGCTCGCGCCACTTAATTTTACATTTACACATATTATTATATATCATGACTGTTATACCTAATGTTTGTTATGTTAAAAGAAATTAGTCCATATTAATCTTATACAAATTGAAGTTATATAAAAATAACGTTATATAATTTAAGCGTTATAGGTTTAAAAATTATACTTTTTGTTGTTATAGCTAACGTTCATTATATCTTCTGAACGTTATTAAAATGAAAATAGATATTTTGTAGTTATATCTCGTGGGACGCACCCATAGGAAATATATTAAATTTACAAGGAAAATTATAGCGGCTAAGATTGCTTGGGAATTATTTGTAGTTTAAGAGTAAATAGTAGCCTAAGGTATAAAACATACCGTCACTACTTTGAAAAAGCTCGTATCTCAAATCAGCATGTAAACAAAACTGAACCTTGATACGCGCGTAATAAAGTTCACTTAGCCAGATTATCGATTGTGAAATACGAGCTTTTCTCAAAGTATTGACGATACTTAAACTTGGAAGATTCCGTACACATACGAAATCCTTAGAAGAATATTACTTGATTTTTTCGCAATGGCTACTGAACCCTATCTTGGGCGTGTCCGACACGCTCTTGGCCGGTTTTTTAAAATTTACCTACTAGTTTCGCTGACAACTAGCAAAAATGAACAAAACTGAACGGAATGAACGGAAAAACTAAATAAAATAAATAAATAAAATAAATATTAGGGGACAATCTTACACAAATCGACCTAGTCCCAAACTAAGCAAAGCTTGTACTTACTATGGATACTAGACGACGATAAACATACTTATATAGATAAATAAACACTTAAATACATAGAAAACATCCATAACTCACGAACAAATATTCGTGCTCATCACACAAATAAATGCCCTTACCGGGATTTGAACCCAGGACCTCTTGCTTCGTAGGCAGGGGCACTACCAACTAGGCTAAAGCGGTCGTTACAGCGGTCGGGGCTAAGCGTATGAATAGAAAATTTCTTCCTTGTCAGAATAGATTGCCAATTATTTTTTTAATTTTTCTCGATTTTCTATTGCCAATTTACTTTAGCCAGACTCTAATCTAATTTTGATTAGCATATACAGGTTCAGGTGCAATCGAATATAACTAATTAAAAAAAATCCGTAGATCTACGGATCTTCAGGTGATTTACGGAATTCTACGGATTTTTTCGTCTGGACCTACGGATTTACATAAAATGGATATGGCAGCACTGTGTCCAAGTGCCCAACCAAAACCAAAGAATTAATAAAATTGCCATGATAAGATAACTGCAAAGGCGTTAACCTTCCTTGTTACCAGTTTAACTACATCTCGCTAGATGTCGCTGTACCACGCTAAAACTAGCTAGCGTTGTATCGTCCGAAGAAATACATAAGTACTTACTTACTCTTATATACTTACTCATTATACCCAAAAACAAAAAACAAAGTAATTTTTGTCATAAGATTCCTGTTTAAGGAATCTATTATATTATCGGTGGTATCACCACACGGCGGCCAGGCGGCCACGACGTACAAAAAATGCGTTCTTGAATCTACATTACAGTGTGTACACGCGTCAAATTAGCTTAACCTGGACATAATTCTATAACCCGATATTTTTATTATTTTAGCGGATTGTTGAATTACAGTTACAAACCTAGAACTTACTGAACCTTCGTTATTAATGATAGTCCCGGATGATTAATTAGTTTAATTTTGATTTATATAACTGGAATGCAACTGTTATATTACAATAGATGTATTTTTAGAGAGTTATTTATTATGCTATACTTATAAAATCAAAATATGTTAAAAATTTAGTTTTTCGGGTTTTTTATATTGACGCGGAGCTTTAAAATGTTTAATTCTTTTTATTTTAACTATTACTAACAATACTTTATTACATAGAAAAAGAAAATCGCAGTTATCGAATTATGTCCAGGTTTTAGCTAATTTGACTCGCCTATCAATGTGTGCGTAAGATACACAGGGCTGACCATCGCAAAAACCTAGTACTAATAAGTACTACCAATGACATAAAATATATACGTAGGTACTTATAATAATATGTAGGTATGGCTTAGATATGTCCAAATAAATGTAATCATTAATCTTATCTATTTATTTAAACCTACTTAAAATGTGTCTGACTGTGTATTTAAGCATTTTTATTTTCAATTACGAATATTATAATAGATATACGACTACAAACTTAAACGAATTATTCGGTAGGTAGTTATCTAATCTATCTATCTATCTAATCTAATCTATCTATCTATCTAATACCTTTAAACGAGCAATTCTTGTATATATATAATCAGGATCTCGGAAACGGCTCCAACGATTTCGATGAAATTTGGTATGTGGGGGTTTTTGGGGATGAAAAACTGATCTAGCTATGTTTCATTTTCAGAAAATCGCTTTTACTCGTGTTTTCCGGCTATTTTTGTTTGCATTAGAATATAAAGCTAAATTTCGCCGACTTCGAGCAGATCATAATGGCACATTAGAAATCGGGTGGTCGCGGATCCAGCCGACCTCGGTTCGATCCCACGTTTTTTTCAAGATTTTTAGTTTTTTTTTTTTAAGTTTATTTTTCATGAGAAAACGTCAAGTTTCTTCTTTTGTGAGAAAAAGTTGCTTTTTGTGAGAAAAAGTTACTTTTTTGTTAGAAAAAGTATTATAGGGAACGTGCAGTAACTATAGGCGGCAGCACTAATGCGACAGAAGAGACACTATGCGGACAGTAAAACAAACTTATCAAGGTAAAACATTCAAATTGATGGCACCAGTTGGCAGCACCGTCTATGTGCACGTTCCCTATTGGAAGCACAGAACAGGAAAAGCCGGTTGTCTGTAAAGTCGGTTTACGGACGATAGTTTAACGTGACTCCCCCCCCCCACCCCCTCCGGTGTTTTTGTCAAATATCTTGAAAACGGTGCATCCTACGGCAAAATCAATGAAATTTTCATCCCCCCTTTAATACCCCCGCGCTCCCTCCCCCGCATCCCCTCCCCCCTCTCCCCCCCCACCCCTCCGGTGTTTTGATCTCGGAAACGGCTCCAACGATTTCGATGAAATTTGGTATTTGGGGGTTTTCGGGGATGAAAAATTGATCTAGCTTGGTCTTATCTCTGGGAACACGCTTGGTACCGAGTTTCTGCCCGAGCAGAGCTCGGTCGCCCAGGTACTTTCATGTATTAATCGCGATAATTTTTATAACAGGAAGTAGGTAGGGTAGGTAAACTCCTTTCCTTATATTTGGCTAAATGAACTAAAACAATTACTTTGCTCACCCGCGACCTTAAGCATGCGGGTGAGCAAAGTAATTGTTTTAGTTCATTAATATAGACCTCCGCAAAGTAACGCCTGATTCAATAAATTATATTTGGCTGTTGACAAACACCCTAAATGCACACTATATTACCATTTCGCAAAATTATTGCTCCCGAACTTGGGCCGCGCGGCCAAAATGCATCGCGTGCGTTGCGCACCCGACTGGTTTCCGGCGTTTTTCCGGCAATCTGCGCTTGAGGGGTGGGGTAACTCGAATCGGTGCGGGGCGGAGCGTGGCCATTCTGTACGTTAGTACTATTATATATTCTGTGCATCACGCAACAAAAGTACAATCTTGTGCTACAGTGGTATAGTGGTAATCCGACTTATAAAGTACCAATTTTACATTGAAGTGGCAAATTTCATTTTCCGTCAAACGAGAAAGAAAGATTACATCCACACATCCATCAACACAAACTTTCGCGTTTATATTATTACTAGCTGTTGCCCGCGACCCGTCTGCGAAGAACTCGTTTATCGCTATCCCGCGGGAATCATGCAATTTTTGGGGATAAAAAATATCATGTCTTTTCTGGGATCTCAAACTATCTTCACACCAAATGTCATCTAAATCGGTTCAGCGGTTATTGATTTCCCATACAAACTTCCACCCCCCTTTTCACCCCCTTAGAGGATAATTTCTGTGATAAAAACTAACTATCTGTATTTAAATCGGTTCAGCGCTTTAAGCGTGAAGAGGTTACAAACAGACGGATACATACACTTTCGCATTTATAATATCAGTATGGATTAGTATCATCTGGCTAGCCTGTTGAATGTTCCCTTTCAGTTAACGAAAACTAAGACATTTTTAAAAATAAAACTTTGACACTTCCTGTATGTCTTAGAAATTGGTTAATAATTTATATGATGGAAATGACATTTTCACAAAAAAAGAGTTTAAAAAAATAATGTTTGATTAGATCCCAATATAAACATGGTTTATATACAGTCCGCCCTTCCAGTTATATTTTAAGCAAGAGTACCTTATGTCCCTGGAATTAGAATATTTAATCATTTACCTGAATGTATTCAGTCACTTAAAGGTACCCAGTTTAAGAGGAAAATTAAAGAATGGCTAGCTAAGTAAGTACTACCTAGATGTTTCTATAATTTAAATAAATATTTTAGTTCAGATAATTAAGTTTAGACTATCGGTAAGTTAAATTGTATTGTACCTACAGCTGAACTGAAATGGATAAACTGTTGGTACCTGGGTGAGTCAACTTTCAAGTGAAACCCGTTGCTATGGTGACGTCCCTTGGACAACCTAGAATTTTCTATGAAACAGTATGAAGTGTCACTTGGACAACGGGGACAGAGTAAACAACATTAAAAAGTTGATTCACCAACTTACGTAATTTTGAAATGAAAGCTTATTATTAATATGCCCCATCCACACTCTCCACGAGGCTACACGAGGGGACGCGAGTACGAGAGTGAGGACGGTGCGCTCGTGTCGCCTCGTCTTCCCTCGCCTCGCCTCGCTGTCGCTCCGCTTTGTGTCGGTTTTCGGACGAGTCAAAGGACGCGAGGGGGTGAGGCGAGGGAATGAACCACACTCTCGCGCTCGCTCACTTGGTTGTTCACGAGGCGCCCCGCGAGAGTGTGGAGCCGGCAATAAATGAAATGAAATAAAAAAACCGGCCAAGAGCGTGTCGGACACGCCCAAGATAGGGTTCCGTAGCAGGTACGAAAAAATCTTTGCATACTTTATTAATGTGGTTGTTTTGGTCCCAACTCCCACTGCGCGCTAGGGTTAAGTACAGCGCCATCTAACGGCGAATTGGGTAACTAATCTACCTATGACCTAGTATCTATGTTCATGGTTTTTCAGATGTAATTCTTTATTATATGAACCGATTTCAATTATTTTTTATTTTATTTGAAAGAAAAAACTGTTAGCATGATCTTATAGGTACTTAAAGAAAAAAATGCTTGCAATGGCGGTTGAATTACAATCTTAGTTTAGAAATATTTTTTTATAAAAACTTAAAAACTGCTCAACTGATTAAGTTGAAAATAGTTTTCCTAGAAAGTTTTTATTAAGTTTAACTTATGTGATTTTTTTTCATATTTTTTAGACATGCGGTTCAAAAGTTAGAGGGGGGGACACATTATTTTGAACTTTCGGAGTGAATATCTCCGAAAACATTCACTTTATCAAAAATGGTTTTAGAAACCCCTATTTATTTTCAAATACCTATCCAATGATACCCCACACTATAGGGTTAATCGAGAAAAAAAAATCACCCCCACTTTAAGTCTATGGGAGGTACCCAAAAAAAATTTTTTTTAGTTTTTTTATTTAACCACTTTGTCGGCATGACTGATATATATATTCATGCCAAATTACAGCTTTCTAGTACTAACAGTCTCTGAGCTTAGCCGCGGACAGACAGACGGACAGACATGGCGAAACTATAAGGGTTCCTAGTTGACTACGGAACCCTAAAAACACGGCGTACACATACAATATCTACCCACCAATATAAAAGCAATAATTAATAAAACTTACAATACAGAAAATATATAATATACAAGTAAGAATACTGAAAACCATTGTACCACTTAAAATTAAATTTAAGTATAGAAATAATTATGATAAATTGTTCCAGTACTGCAGAATTATGAATGTATAGCTTTTGCCCGCGACTCCGTCCGCGTTTATGCGCGATTTTTTTATCCCATTTGCTTTTAAATTATGGCTCTCCTTAAATCAAATTCAAATTCAAAAATTCAGATCCATTTATTCACTTGAGAAGCGGTTACATCAGTTGTTTTATAGCAATAAAAGATTTTGTACAGCGCTCTCGCCAGCGAAAACCAGCATGCAAATATGTATGTAAAAAAGAAAATTATAACAATAATAAATAATTTAGGTTTAAATTCAATTCATTTCAAATATCAAATGTCATGCCGTAAAAAATATTACTATTATTATTAAAATTTTAAAAACCAATATAAAAAACTTCATACAAATATAATTATCAAATGTCATGCCTTAATCTCTAAAAATAAATATTCTATATAAATAAATACAATTATCAAATGTCATGCCTAATCTCTATTATAAAACAACATCACCTATTCACTAGCCATATTTCACAGACAAAAATTCCCTAACTGAATAAAAACGTTTTTCTAATAGCCATTGAGTTACTTTTTCAAATCCTACCTACCTACCTATTGCTTTTTTAATTTTATTTTTATAAGTGGCCAGTTCCAGAAACTTTCAGCACGTAATAGATTTGATAAAATCAAATTAGCCATAGCTGTAGAATATAAGGATAGACTGGGAGAATTAGTTAGATATGACAGATCAAAAAGACTCCGAAGCCTAGATAATAGTAATCACTTCATCGTACTAAAATGTCAAAATATTTATGGCAAAAGGATCTGGTCCTACTACCTTCCTCAAATACTAAATAATTTTCCCAGGACTACAATTGATAAAATAACTATGAATCCTAAGAACATAAAAAACATAGTTAAGAAATTATTTATTAAGGCTAACACATAGCCTAGCAATTGGAATCTTTAAAAATAAAGATTAGCTAGGTATATCATAATTGTAAAATTGTTATGAAATAAACAGAGATAAAATTTTAATTTTTCTTTGATCCCCTCTAGAACTGATGCCCGAAGGGCCAAAAGATTCTCAAATGGCATACACGGACCGGACAAAGTTGCTGGAACGCGTTGGATGCAGTTGGCGCAGAAACGGTCTGTTTGGCGAACCTTGGGGGAGGTCTACGTTCAGTGGATGTCCTGTGGCTGAAATGATGATGATGATGTAACAAGGAAAAAAAAACAACATTAATCCTTGGATAGCAGAACAAGCAGATCAGTGTTATCTCGACAGAGCATGCGCGAAATGTAATGAGACACGATAACGTTAACGGTTGGCAATAGTTGCTATGCTTTGCTCTTGGCATCACGTTCTTATAAAATTTAATTTTACTCATAGATTCAGTGAACTGAAACTATTACTTTGCTTACCCGCAAGTGAGCAAAGTAATAGTTTCAGTTCATTAAAGTTTACCTCCGCAAAGTAACGCCTATTTCAACTATCGGAATGTTTTAGTATACACGTTAGGGTGAGGTAAAAGAAACCATTTTCAAGTCATTATTCGAGCGTTGTTTGGAATCACTATCAAAGTCACATTTTTTTTTAAAAAAAAGGGCAAAAGATTTTGGTAAAATTTCCAGTTACCTATAGGTACTTCTACACTGTAGACCACACCACCATTGTAGTGTCAGACCTACTGATTATAGAGAAAAAAAAAACCTTAAAATCGGTCAAGCCGTTTCGGAGGACTTCGATAACAAACACCGTGACACGAGATTTTTATATATTAGAAAACCTGTAGGTAGGTACTGCCTTTTCAGCGAATTATTTTTCGCAAAGTGATTCACTTGGCAAATCGCCGGATGACAAGCAAAACTCACTAAAATTTCTGTCGCTGCTCTTCAAAAAGTCGTATCTAGTTAGTAATTTCATACTGAGATACGAGCTTTGTTTTAAGTAGGTATTTGGTACTTAGTGACTTTTGCTTGTCACCCGACGAAATGGTTCATTTCCCTAATGTGAAACTGTAAACTATTCAGGATATAAATCTCAGGACTACCCTGTAGGTTAGGTTAGGTTAGGTTAGGTTTGTTTTATAACAATCCTGAAAAGTTTACAGTTTCAGAAAAAAATAAACATTTGGGAAATGAAACATTTGCCAAATGAATCATTTTGCGAAAAGTTTTTCGCCGAAACATTCGTAATTAAATTCGTAATACAGAAAAACAAGTACATGAAAATATTATTAGGGATGATCAAAATAAACGAAAAATTACAACTACTAATTTTATTTAATCACAATAGGTAAAGTTACAAATAATTGCAAAAAGAACGAAAATATGGAGAAAACACTTTCTAATCTTAAAATTAGGCGCGAAAGGATAAGCTCAGAGCAATACGACCGTCCTATGCCAAGCGCCCGGTAAGAATGGCTCACAAGACTGAGCTCCGGCGCTCACCACTGACATAACGGCGACGGAAGTCAATTGACGATCTCTAAAATCAAGTCTTATCTAATCTAATACCTTTAAACGAGCAATTCTTGTATATATGTATATATATATATATATAATCAGGATCTCGGAAACGGCTCCAACGATTTCGATGAAATTTGGTATGTGGGGGTTTTCGGGGATGAAAAACTGATCTAGCTATGTTTCATTTTCAGAAAATCGCTTTTACTCGTGTTTTCCGGCTATTTTTGTTTGCATTAGAATATAAAGCTAAATTTCGCCGACTTCGAGCAGATCATAATGGCACATTAGAAATCGGGTGGTCGCGGATTCAGTCGACCTCGGTTCGATACCACGTTTTTTTTTCAAGATTTTTAGTTTTTTTTTTAAGTTTATTTTTTATGAGAAAACGTCAAGTTTTTTCTTTTGTGAGAAAAAGTTACTTTTTTGTGAGAAAAAGTTACTTTTTTGTGGGAAAAAGTTGCTTTTTTGTTAGAAAAAGTATTATAGGGAACGTGCAGTAACTATAGGCGGCAGCACTAATGCGACAGAAGAGACACTATGCGGACAGTAAAACAAACTTATCAAGGTAAAACATTCAAATTGATGGCACCCTTATGGCACCAGTTGGCAGCACCGTCTATGTGCACGTTCCCTATTGGGAGCATAGAACAGGAAAAGCCGGTTGTCTGTAAAGTCGGTTTACGGACGATAGTTTAACGTGACTCACCCCCCCTCCTCCGGTGTTTTTGTCAAATATCTTGAAAACGGTGCATCCTACGGCAAAATCAATGAAATTTTCATCCCCCCTTTAACGCCCCCGCGCTCCCTCCCCCGCATCCCCTCCCCCCCCTCTCACCCCCCCCCCCACCCCTCCGGTGTATATAATCCGGATCTCGGAAACGGTTCCAACGATTTCGATGAAATTTGGTATTTGGGGGTTTTCGGGGATGAAAAATTGATCTAGCTTGGTCTTATCTCTGGGAAAACGCTTGGTACCGAGTTTCTGCCCGAGCAGAGCTTGGTCGCCCAGGTACTTTATTCCTAACACGGCCAATTCTGACATCCTGCTGTCCTCGGCAGGTCCTTCCTTAGTCGCGGCTAGCCTCCGTGTCGTCAGCTGGTTCAGTCGACGTAGCATCGTGACCAGGTCCAGCTGATGCTTCAATGGTTGCAGACTCTTGTACTAGGCGCGTCACATTCATCAATGCTTAAACAAACGAACAAAGTGTTAATTAACCTGCAAACATATCTAAGTAACATAATAACGTATCGGAGATGTAGGCAGAAAATAAAGGTTTCACTATAAAGGTCACCAATTTAAAAAAAATGCAATAGCAAAATTAAAGCGGATACTGCTAATGAGCTTTTGCAGATTGTTAAACAAACAAGTCACCACATTACTGTAATGGAGCATAAGTATTACTGTAATTTCGAAATTTTAATCGGGAATGAAAAATAACTGGAAACATGTATTTAAAGAAAAGTTAGAAAATAAATGTCAGAAGTTTTAGTCCCTATTAACAAGCTGGCATAGGCAGCTTGTTAGCTTACCACGCTTATAACAGGTATGTAAAAATTATAACTGAACTTTTGACATAGGCACAATGTTAGCATATCACACAGTGGACAAAAGATGTCATTACTCGTACTGCTGGCATAGGTACAATGTTAGCATACCGCGCAAAAAAACAAAATTTCATCAAAATAATTCTGTTGGCATAGGCACACAGTTAACATACCACACAGAAGAACAACATCACACTGCTGGCATAGACACAAAGTTAGCATACCACACAGAAAAACAAAGTTTCATGAAAATAATTCTGTTGGCATAGGCACACAGTTAGCATACCACACAGAAGAACAACATCACACTGCTGGCATAGGCACAAAGTTAGCATACCACACAGAAAAACAAAGTTTCATGAAAATAATTTTGCTGGCATAGGCACAAAGTTAGCATACCACACAGAAAAACAATCACACTGCTGGCATAGGCACAAAGTTGGCATACCACACAGTGGCCAACACTGTAGGCATAGGCACAAAGTTCGCATACCTCCCAGTGGCCAACACTGTAGGCATAGGCACAAAGTTCGCATACCTCCCAGTGGCTGCCGGCATAGGCTCCAAGTTAGCATACCGCTCAGACTTCAACACTGTAGGCATAGGCACAAAGTTTGCATACCTCCCAGTGGCTGCCGGCATAGGCTCCAAGTTAGCATACCGCTCAGACTTCAACACTCACTCTCAAAGAAGGCAACGCAGGACTCGGGCGTCCACTCTCCACTCCAGGGTACCATAAATTGAGCTGCAGCACAAGTGGTCTTACCATCAGACCCGGCCAATAGCTTCAACTCGTAACGGTCATTCTTCAACACCTTGTCAACACGATACGGCCCGCGCATGCCTGGATCTGGTTGCCTAGAGACTGCGAACATTTTATTAAAAAAACAGTCATTTACATTAAATACCATAGGCGGTCGCCTGTCTTTATTGACGTATTCGTCTTGTGCTTCTTGGTTTCATCGTAACCGCTCAGCCGTCCTGTCTTGTCACAGTCCCAAATAAATGATTCCAGACCTCCACGCGGCACCTCTACGGCTATATCACGTATAAGAGCACGATAAGCAAACAATTCAATGGGAAATATATATGACGACAAACTGTCTTAGGCCAGGAAATCAAAAATGTTTCAAAATGAGGTCAATGGATTTATCAGCATAAATATGGCTATGTTCGTCGTGGAAGACTAAGTAGGCTTAAACGATGCCCCTTGGGTACAAAACATAATAAGTTGGACTCTTCACCTACCGCATCGGTGTATACTTGTAATCTCAGATCAAATAAAAAGTAAAGATATAGCGCTGCGAACAACGAAGTGAGGCCGGTCAAACTACACCAATCCGTGTGCTTACACAGTGACACGCACACACTTGCAACCAAACTACACCAAATTTTGCTTAGAACCCAAAACGTCAATACTAGTGTTGCCATTATAATGTTGTAGTTACCCTATTATTACAACCTTTTCTTTTTCATTTTAAATTCTATTCTTTATTAGCATTGCTTAAAACGCGAGAACGTGACACGCAACGTAAAGTTGTTTGTTTCTTGTAAAAGTTTATCAACGTTTTTTATTGTAGTAACGGTATCAACGTGACACGCAACGTAGTATCGGGGTATTAAGAATTATTATGGCAACACCGGCCTACGCACACATGTTTATAAAACCAGCCTCACTCGGCTGTTCATCGCGCTCTATCTTTACTTTTTATTTGATCTGAGCTTGTAATAAAGAATGTCGTTTCGCTTCACATATTGATGAGAGTCTAATTTACCCTCACTGAGCAAATCAAAAAGCTTTCTAGTCGTAAAAGATCTTTTTTAAACTGCGTAGCCTTTAACGCGTTACAAGCAGTGACTATTTTAATCTTTAGTCCTAACACGTAATGTCTACAATGCTGTATATCTTTAAACACAGCACAGCTAATGTTTCAAGCTCATATGAATGGTAAGTAAACTTACTAAAATATGCGATTACTCGTTTTTCACATCTTTGTGAACTTACAAAAGCGGCGCCCCGTAACTAGCGCTACTGGCATCTGTTTGTACCTCAGTTGGCAATTAAGAATCAAAAATAGGATTGGCTCATTAGTAAGACAGTTAATAATTTCAGTAAGAGCAGACTCTTGCTCAGGACCCCAAATAAACTCAGTCTTTTCGGGTTAAGCGAGCTATTTATGCGGTTCACCTAGCAAAATTAGGGATGTACCGCCTAAAATATCCCGCTAGCTCAAGACACTGTCATAACGACATTTTATAAGGGCGATAACAAACTGGCGAGTCACTATTGACTTTTATGCATACTGCCTGTGGTAACAGTTGACGTGGCAGTACCAGCTATCATGGACGCAGAGAAACCAGAGATGTTTTTACAGGCAAAGGTAGCTTTTCTAACCAAACTGTTGCCACATTGAAAACCGATTTATCACGTGTAGGTATTTACTGATTTTTCGTTCGAACAAATGTAACGCCATCACGGTTCAAAACGTCAGTTCAAATAATAATTGGAGCGTTCGTACTTTCGCTAGGAACTATGAGCAAATCTATCTCTAATGTGATTTTGCTAAACTCGACGGGTAGTGTCACATTTGACGAAACCTTCGTTATTGACGTACTTAACCCCTTTTACTCACAAAATATGGGTTTTCTAGCACAAGAAAAGAGATTAACAATCGCAGATGATATTGGTGAAACTTCTAGTGCTACTACTCTAGAGGTTAGAATGTCGGTGGCTATTATTCGTAAGAGAAATTGATCGTGAACTACGAACTGGCTTAACAAACGTCGATAAAAAATAGATAAGTTCGTTAGAAGACAAATTAGCATTCGCCGCGCACGCCTTCACGTGAGGGTTTTTTATTCCCCTGACCACAATTGCCGATACTAAATCATCGCTCAGACCTTTCACGACTTTTAAACGCAACAATGAACGCCTAGCGTAATCCGCACAAGTCGTCTATTCGTCAGAATCAGTGGACATAACATCATAAAGAATACCCGCAATATCAATTTTCTTAACGCATAAAAATTTAAAATCTCGTTTAAAATTGGACCACGTCCGGTCGGTAGTGACCCAATCGCTTAACGAGGTGCTCGCATCACCTTTAAGAAAAGTCCCAACACGTGACAAACACTCGCTATCGTCCCATTTATTGCACGCTTGAGCTATGTCTACCTCTTGAAACCACGCGTCAACGTCATGCACATTTGGATCGAAACTAGACACATAATACCGCTGCGTATGCACTGATTTTAAAGAATTTATGGCCTAGACTATTTTCTCCGTAGAATTCTCAACCGTAGAAACTAGAGGGGCAGGTACGGGTGGAGTTTCAGAACGCACCGCAGATGATTCTCGGTTTTCTAACGCATTCAAACGCGACACTATTATTTGTAAGGACTCGCGGACACTATTTGATTTCGACGAACCGCTACGACACCGCGCCTTATGCTCGTGACTACGCCGCTTACGGCTTCGACTACGACTACGACGATAAGTGTTCTCCATATTTTATTACGTTAAAGCACTTCAAACTAAATAACACCGGATGGAAAAGCAAAGCACGTAGTTTGATCCCACTTCTGATATTAGGGATGATCAAAATAAACGAAAAATTACAACTACTAATTTTATTTAATCACAATAGGTAAAGTTACAAATAATTGCAAAAAGAACGAAAATATGGAGAAAACACTTTCTAATCTTAAAATTAGGCGCGAAAGGATAAGCTCAGAGCAATACGACCGTCCTATGCCAAGCGCCCGGTAAGAATGGCTCACAAGACTGAGCTCCGGCGCTCACCACTGACATAACGGCGACGGAAGTCAATTGACGATCTCTAAAATCAAGTCTTATTTATTCCTAACAATATATATAAAGTAAGGAATGGGCGGCCTTGTCCCTTCGAAGCGATCTCTTCCAGGCAACCTTTAAAAAATAAAGAAAGCAAGGAATGCAATCCAGCAGGTGGTGCAATATAAAATTAATAGTAATAAATAACAGACATTTTATTAAAACAACTAAAAACAACCTACAAACACATCATAAAACATAACATAGATAATGCGGAATTAATTACGCTATATGTAATATCGACGGTAAAAAGCAATCTTGCTGTAAACCACACCCTTAACAATTTTTTTTAATTTCAAATTTAGAATCAGAAAAAATTGCTCTACGACCTCTAGAAGTTTTTGTACAGCATTGGAGTTTACCCTATTTTTTAAAAAGACAACTGAATACTTGCTGTAAATAGCATAAAAACAGCATTTTTCTATCATTTGGAATTTACACCAATTTCCCTTTTGCAAATAATATGATCTTTGTAGTTACAGCGCGTTAAGTAAGGTAGGCCTTATTCACCTAATCATCTAAATATCTAGACACGCGGCAGCAAGTTCAAGCAAAGGAACTGGCTAGCCAGCGCCGAGTGTAATATTACACGAACCACTTGGTGCCACTTTTGACCCTTCTATTACGATCACTTTAGCGCTTTAGCACCGTAGATCACATATATGCGTTGCGGCAGGTTATACAGAAAACGGAGGAGTATAACCGCCCCCTTTGCCTGGCATTTGTGGACTACGAGAAAGCCTTCGATTCGATCGAGACTTGGGCTGTACTGCAGTCTCTCCAACGATGCCAAGTAGACTACCGTTACATTGAAGTGTTGAAGTATAATAACGCCACAATGTCCGTCCGACTACATGACGAGAGATGTCGAAGCCTATTCTATTGCAGCGTGGGGTGTAAGGAGATGTTATTTCTCCGAAACTGTTCACCGCTGCACTGGAGGATGCTTTCATTCAAGACTCTTGACTGGGAAGGGCGAGTATAAATGGCGAATACATCACTCACCTTCGATTTGCCGATGACGTAGTGCTTCTGGCTGAGACCATGGAAGACCTAAGTGCGATACTCGCTGACCTTGGGACTGTCTCTGAGCGAGTTGGTCGTAAATTGAACATGGACAAGACGAAGGTCATGTCGAATGCCCATGTTGTACCATCTCCTATCATAATTGGAGACTCTCCTCTCGAAGTTGTTGATGACTATATTTACCTGGGACACACAATCCAATTAGGTAGATTCAACTTCGAAAAAGAGGTCAACCGAAGAATCTGGCTCGGCTGGGCAGCGTTCAAGAAGCTCCGCAATATCTTGTCATTCAATATACCGCAGTGTCTCAAGTCTAAAGTCTTTGACCAGTGTGTGTTGCCAGTGATGACTTATGGCACTGAGACGTGGCCGCTAACGATGGGCCCCATAAGGAAGCTCAAAGTAACTCAGAGGGCAATGGAGAGGGCTGTGCTCGGAGTTTCTCTGCGGGATGGCATTAGAAATGATGAAATCCGCGCAAGAACTAAAGTCACTGACATAGCTCGAAGAATCGCCAGACTCAAGTGACAGTGGACAGGGCACATCGCTCGTAGAACTGATGGCCGTTGGGGCAAAAAGGTTCTCGAGTGGCGTTCACGGACCGGAAGACGCAGTGTAGGTAGGCCTCCAACAAGATGGAGCGTTCATTACCAATATAATACAATCAAGACCTTATACAATATTGAGTCATACTGCCTACTTGTGCATTTCACGTCCTAGACGTTTTGCTAAGAAAGTCTTCTTGAATCTTAGACAATTTAGTAATCATGGCATTAGTTAAACAAGTAATTTTGCATACTTGATCAGTGTACTACTGAGACGTTTTGAATGCCAGGGCTAAATGCAAGTGCTTACTTACTTACTTTCGCTGGCTCAGCGACCCGAAGTGGATCTTGGCCTCCGACATTAAAGTGCGCCATTCCTTCCTGCTCTGTGCCAAGTCTGACCAATCGGACACGTCCAGCTCCTTCAGATCTTTAGCAACTTCATCTTTCCACCGGTATCTTGGTCGACCCACCGGACGCCGTCCGGATGGTCGCCCAAGATACGCTCTTTTGGCAGCTCGATCCTCTCCCATTCTTTCCACATGCCCCAGCCATCGAAGTCGGGCAGCCTTTATTTCCCCGATGATATTCGGCTCAGACACTAGTTCCTCTATTTCCTGGTTGAACCTTCGCCTCCAATTTCCGTCATCGTCCCTTGTTGGACCCAGAATCTTTCGCAAAATCTTACGTTCCGCAACCAAGAGTTTGTTTTCCTCCTTCAACGCTAGAGTCCAAGTTTCGCACCCGTACAAAAAAAAAACAATAAATGCAAGTAAAACATCTAAATTCGAAAATCCTACAAAACATTAGATCAACTTATCGGGTTTGACCAGGTAACCCTCGACCTATACAGTCAGGGCCGGATTAACATGTTGGGGCCCCCAGGCTGTTGGTTCTCCATAAATAAATAAATAAAAATTTCCAGGCCCTCTTTCAGTCAAATATCAACCGCACTTTTCAAGAAGTCAAATCAGAGCAGTGGACGTTCTACGGTAGTGTTGTCTATCGATAGACTATCGATAGTATCACCACGTGTCAATACTGTCGATAGTATCGATAGTGATTTATAAGCAATACTATTGATAATGGCAATACTATCGATACTATCGATTGTATTTTTGTATCTATCTAGTTTTGTACTATCGATTGTGCAAAGCTATCGATACTATCGATTGTATTGGACATAAAACTATCGATAGTATTGCCATTATCAATAGTATTGCTTATAAATCACTATCGATACTACCGATAGTATCGATAGTATTGACGCGTGCGATACTATCGATAGTAATATCGATATCCTGAATAGTTTGCGAGGTCAACGATCTATAGTCAAACTATCGATAGTTCTGCAACACTGTCCTAACAGCTGAAAATTAAATGATGATGATGATGGTGACAACCGTAAACTTACGTAGCGTGGTACAGCGATATCTAGCGAGAAAGTAGTTAAGCCGGTAACAAGGTTAACTAACGCCTTTCCACTTATCATGACAATTTTATAAATTCTTTGGCTGGGTTAGGCAACTTCGGCACTTGGGTAATTAGATACGATCCCATTAAAAGGAACCGTATAACAAAAATTAGTAAAGTTTTTTGCTTTTAGAGAATAGCTAATTATATTGCTTACTGATATGTGTCGAAATACTTATACATTTCTCTGGACGACACAACGTTAGTTAGTTTTAGCGTGGTACAGCGACATCTAGCGAGAAAGTAGTTAAACTGGTAACAAGGTTAAAAACGCCTTTCAATGTTATAATTATTGTCATAGTCAGTCGCGCCTCGCGACCTCTCTAGGTGCCTCAAAAATATTATTATTATTATCTGACATTTCACGTAATCCTTATCTTTACTCATCATCATCCCAGCTTATATACGTCCCACTGCCGGGCACAGGCCTCCTCTCAGAATGAGAGGGCTCGGGCCGTAGTTCCCACGCAGGCCCAGTGCGGATTGGGAACTTCACACACACCATTGAATTTTGTCGCAGGTGTATGCAGGTTTCCTTTACTAATCCTCACTAATATAAAAAAATGCTGTCTTTATGTTTATATTACCACGTAAAGCTCAAACCGCAAAACCGAAAGAGACAATTTTTTTATGGAAATAGTTTTCGACTCTGAAAAAGAAAAAGGATAGATAAAATTGTGCTATTTTCCGAGATAAAAAGTATCCCAAGCAATTGTCCACAGTAAGTGGATATACCTAGTTATTAATCCAAATTATAAACTATTTGTATGCCCATCACAATCCCTCCAATTTTTTAGCGTGAAAAAGTAACTTTCAAACTTTCGCACTATATATCGATGGCCCAAACGAATAAACGTGCAAAGGCCCTTACACAAAAACATTTTTTTTGCTTCTTATGCTTTTATATACCCTAAGGCACGTTGTGATTTTTTTTAAGCCAATCCGATTTACCGTTTATGAAAAATATGTATTTAATTTTTATTCGTTGGTAATTTTCCATATAAATTAACACGAATAAGATTCCAAGAGAGTGTTGCCGTTTTAACAATTTTATTACTATACACGAATAAACGTGCAATGGTTTTCTACATTAACATTTTTTTATTTCAATTTTAGTAATACTACTTTGCACGTTTATTCGTATTAAACTTTGTTAGCAAGATTCGTGTAAACTAGCATTACACCTTTGATCGCCTTTCATCTTGTCAGCCAAATTTTAGTCATACTAGCTTTCACATACTACTCATTAACGTTTGAGTCAAGAATAAAAATCATTTTAATAAATTAACACGAACAACATTGCAAACGCCGATTGCAAAATCAAATCAAATATAAAAAAGTAGACGTTAATGTACATTGCGCTTAAAGCAATTGGGATTGTTCATTTTTTCTAACCCCCCTTTTTATTTTTTTTATCAAAAATATAAAGCATTTTAAGAAACTACTTTGAATATTTCAGCAATTCATCACTCCAATATTTTTTTATAATTTATTGAAAATTTGAGATACGACTTCTCGTAAATTACATGCCGCGGCAGAATCTGTGTATAAACCACAGACATAATGACAAAAAAAGTGTCGCAATCGATGGTTAGTTGTCATCTGACAATGTCACTTTACATTACAATAACAATAACACTAAAGTTGCAGATTCTTCCAAGAGTAGGTAAAAAAAAACGATTTACGGCTATAGTATTTTTGTACGTATAAAATAAAATGGTCAGAAGTGTTCGCTTGAAAGTTCTTTGGCGGATTTAATCCATACTTACATTAAAATGATCCTCGGATTAATAAGTACATCTTGTAAACTTTGAATTAACTTTGCGGCACCACTTCTCTTGTAAATCTTCTCTAATACAAATACAAATACAAATACAAATACAAATATTTTATTTCGGACCATCACAAATCCATAGTGTTAATTACAAGCAACTTAAAATCTAAGGTTAGTGTTATACAATTACAATTAAAATTAAAATTATCATAAAAACATAAAATAAAAAATAAAATGAGGTACAACTAGAAGCGCCGGGGTACGGGGGCGGCGGGCGCGTGCAGCCGCGCCCAACGCTCCAGCAGGGGCGAGTCCCAGCGCCGCGCCAGCACGCTCAGGATGCTGTTCGGGCTGGAGCGAAGGCGATTAAACAATGATGCGCTTCTCTTTCGCATGATTGTGTAAAAGCAATCCGTATGCGCTTCGGCAAACATTGCCGAAGCGCTACAGTATCGCCGCAGCCCAAACAACATTCTGAACGCATCATTATATTGGACGCGCAGCGCCCCATACGCGCGCTGCGTGAAGCTAGCCCACAGTCCGCACGTGTAAAAAGTCTGACAGTAAGTTTTGAACAATGTGACTTTGACTGCATTGCTACAACGTGCGAATCTACGGGCCAACATGTTACAACGCACGCTCAGCGCACGGCGCTCCCTTTCAAAGTCTGGAACATCAGACATGCTCTCAGTGACCGAGTGACCGAGGTACTTAAAATTGGCTACTCTTTTTAAAGGAGTACCGCAAAGCGAGATTGGGTGCATTATGTAGCTAATGCGAACAATTAATTTGTTTGGGCGTTTGACAGAATCATTTCCACAAGGTAGGAATGAAACACTTCCTGTATAAATCCATTATTAAAATATAAAAAACGCGAAGAATGTTTTTCAAAATAGTATCCTTAAACTGACAGATGATAACTACGTCGAAGTGACAGAGAATAGTATAGAGAAACTAGACGGACGGCTTTTTTTTTCTTGTTGCAAAGAATTTCAAAGTTAATGCCCACAGAAAGGTCAAACAAAGGTCAAATATTATTTTGCAAAAATATACACTATCATTTAATATTTTTTTACTACAATGTTATAAAATGATTTAATTAACCTATTTCTCGAAATGGTTTTGGAATTAGACCACATTGTAAAAAAGTGATCAATGCCAATTACACTTTTTAACACGAATATCAGTGCAATGAGCCATAACACAAAATGACCTGAAGATTTATGATTCGAATAAAAAAATAAAGAGGTTTTTCACTATTTACGGGAAAATGGTTACAAATGAGGGTCAAATATTTACGCAGTTTTGTAGGTAATTTTGATATCTATCTAATGATATATTATAAGCATATATATTATTATAAAGGCTGCCAGAACTGTCAGTTATCTTTGTTAAAGTTTATTTTATTTTTCCTGTAAATTTGTCGTTTTACGATTACACGTTTATTCGTCTGGGCCATCGATATTACTAGCTGTTGCCCGCGACTCCGTCCGCGAAGAATACCTAGTAGCCTACGACCTATTCTCAGATCTACTGAATATAGAGAAAAAATTAGGAGGAGTTCGATAACAAACACCGTGACACGAGATTTTTATATATTAGAAGATAACAATAGTAATATATTATAGCGTAATTATCACTTATCTATGTATGTGTTATGACTTATGATGTGTATTATTGTAGGTGTGTTTTTAGTTGTTTTGATAAAATGTCTGTTATTTATTACTATTAATTTATTACACCACCTGCTGGAATGCATTCCTTGCTTTCTTTCTTTTTTTAAAAGTTTCCTGAAAGAGATCGCTTCGAAGCGATAAGGCTGCCCATTGCTTACCTTATATATTTTTTCATGTACTTGTTTTTTTGTATTATTTTTGTGTCATTGTATTGTATTATCACAAGATTTTAGGTAAAATATGCAATAACTATTATAGTGCGCGTCTCGTTGAAGATATCTAAGCTTAAACATGGTAATGAATCATCTGTGAGATCTTGTAATTGGCTCTGTGTTACAATACCTATATAAAATATAAAATTCTCGTGTCGCGGTGTTTGTTACCAAACTCCTCCGAAATGGCTCGACCGATTCTCATGAAATTTTGTGTGCATATCGGGTAGGCCTGAGAATCAGTCAAAATCTATTTTGCATAGCCCTATTCTTCGCAGACGTAGTCGCGAGCAACAGCTAGTATCTTTATCTAATATATAAAAATCTCGTGTCACAGTGTTTGTTATCGAACTCCTCCAAAACTGCTTGACCGATTTTTATGAAACTTTTTTTTTGTATTCTGTAGGTCTGAGAATAGGTCGTAGGCTATTTTTTATGCCCCTATTCTTCACAACAGCTAGTTAAATAAGCTGTAGTGATAGTGATTGACGACCAGATGGCTTAGTGGTTAGAGAACCTGACCATGAAGCTTGAGGTCCCGGGTTCGATTCCCGTGTCGGGGCAGATATTTGTATGAAAAATACGAATGTTTGTTGTCGGGTCTTGGGTGTTTAATGTGTATTTAAAAATGTATCTATCTATATAAGTATGTTTATCCGTTGCCTGGTACCCATAACACAAGCTTGCCTAGCTTACTTTGGGACTAGGCCAATTGGTGTGAATTGTCCCGTGATATTTATTTATTTATTTTATTTAATCATAAGCTGTTGGTTCTCCTTAAATAAATAAACAGATGAAAACGAGCTAAATATCCAAATGCCTGTAGTCCGGTCTGTAGTAATTACGATCTAACCCGTGACAAATATTTACGTCTAGCCCTTTGACTCCCAAAGAGGTCCACGTGGACCCCCAGGGGTCCACGGGAGACTCGACAGGATTTAGATTTAGAAGATCCAATCTTCACATTTTTACCGAGTTTTGGGAATATGCTACAAATGTAGCAGAGCTGCAAGGGGTCCACCGGAACCAGCTAAATTTTGAATGTGGTCTATGAGAAAAAAAAGTTTGGTAACTAACTAAACAATAGACACAACAAGACTCTATTTCATCTTTGTTCTGTCTCCGCGCTAACGAACTATTTAAGTAAGTCGTTTTGCGATTTGCGACCTATTCCAGTATAGGTTACGCCATTGGCAGTCATGCTGGGTTTACACGAGTTTAGTAGAGCTTAATGCCTAGTACTTGTCAGTTGTGTGTAAATATATTTTACAAAAGTGCTTAGTATTAGGTATTGTATTTGCAAGTATAGTCGGGGTAAGAAAGAAAAGGTTCGTCACTTTTCGACTCTATGTCAACGAGTTAAGGTCGAAAAGTAACGAATCTTTTCTTACCCCGACTACACAAGTGATTAGAAGCCGACCAGAGCCGAAGTGATTAGTGCCAACCCCCATAATAAATCTACTAAAATACTTATGACTTGTCGAGTGGTGTGAGCATTCATGTAAAGTGAAGTTTGATTATTCAAGTGTTTTGTTTCCTTTGTTTTCCCAGATCTTTTGTAACTACTAACACCATTATCTAACACGCATGTGCAGACGGCTACTTGTCACTTTTCACATTGCTGATAAGTCCCTAATCACTCACTAATGACAACCACTAAGCCCGTGTAAACGTAGCATTATTGGTAACTGTATTATCGTGGCTAAACTAGTACTCGAACTGTCCAGTTTTATATTCAGTCTTTGCTATACTGGGGATCGTAGTGGTGCCCTATAATGTCCGCGCTGAATTGTTTATTCATTGGTTTATTGTTTACATTTGTTTATAGTAAAGAGTGTTATTGGAATTCAAGAAACCCCTATAGTTTTTTTTCGACAAAAACGCCTTATGATGACGTGAGAGGGGATTTAAGGGATGAGATTCCTTTGGAAGGTAAGGTATTTATTATTAGGTACCTATTTAATACATTTAAAAGACCTTTTCTTTTATATTTATTTCGGATATTTTCTTGAATGGCTCTGAATTAAATTACGCTATGTGGGGCTTTTCGGGGCGAATAAACGATCTAGTTAGTGTAATATGTTGGAAAATACGTGTTTTCGAGTTTTAGCCCGAGCGATCCTATAGATCGCTCAGATACTTAGGTACTAAATAGCTAGCAATTAAGTGCTCAACTCGCACGGAATAATTCCGCTAATTCCGCTTTTTCGAGAGCTTTTTGTAAATAAGTCGCATGCTTAGTAATAAACGGGCTTAACTCAAAAATCGTGAATTATGGTAAATCGATTTTAAAGTTTAAACTTTAAACTCGATTTACCATAATTCACGATTTTGAGTTAAGCCCGTTTATTACCAAGCATGCGAAGTGTGTCTTTAGTTGTCAAGTACAAAAAATATTTTTTTGTTTGGATAGAAAATAAATTAAAAATGTACTTTAAAAAAAATGGCAAATTTATTAAATGATCATCAAAATTATTCAACAATATTCAAAGTTATGAAATTAATAACTACCATAATTATTAAAAATCCAAGAAAAAAACAGAAAAGTACCCATAAAAAAATATTAAAACATCTCAAACGGCTAATAAAATTAAGGCGCGTTGCGTTACGTGTATTGGGATTATTTGATGGATTATTAGAGACGTCTCAAGTCACAATTATCACTAAAGATATCTTTGACAATAGGAAAAGATACTTGAAAAGAGATAAAAGAGATATTGCACTCTCGTAGTCGGTTGATCTTTCTAACAAATATGACGATAACGCATAAATAACGGATAAAATAGTCGGCGTCTCTTCTCTAGCCACCTCAGGGGGCTGCTACTACGAAATTTGAAGTTCGTTGCGTGTCATCCCTTGCACTCTTCTGTTAAAGACTATTAGAGTAAACGGAACAGCACGATACCAAGTTCGAAAATCGAATTTCGTAGTCGGTCGTTTTTCGCCTAGAGACTGAGCGAGAATGGTTCTGAAGCGAAAATGCCGCAAACACACTGGCTCTCTGTCCCGGGTAGGCGAAATACAGTTTCGATATTTTTGTTTAACCCCCGACACAAAAAGAGGGGTGTTCTAAGTTTGACCGCTATGTGTGTGTGTGTGTGTGTCTGTCCGTGGCATCATGAATGCGGGGGAAACCGCTTTGGATGTGGTTTTTAATAGATAGTTTTCTAAGTAAAAATAAGCTATGATGACAGATAATGTATGTTCGACGCCTTAGTTAGGTAGTCATAGTGTTGCTCTGGCAGCGGCTTCACCTTTAGTTACTTAGTTGTTTAAGGTTAGTTTTAGTCAGGTTGGAGACTGAAAACCAGCGGGCTCGCTGAGTCTCATTTCCTATATATCTCATACTTAAAAACTAGATAATGTGTAGTACTATATTTCGTAAATTTGTAACTTTTTGTATGTTGGTAAATAAAAATTTCTTTTATTTTTTATTTTTTTTATTTTATAGCAGGTTTCTTGGCGGTGGTTCTTAGATATATGTTTCATCAAAGTCGGTTCAGCCGTTAAAAAGATATCAGCTCTTTTGCTAGCTGCGGAAGGAATCTTAGACGCATAACGGGCATTGACCTAACGTTCAAACATACGAGTGACATAATTGCGTTGGGGGGTTTTTAAATTTTTTAATTTATAGTTATTTTAAATACTTACTGTTATAGTCTTTTACTATTTCTATAGGTTGGCCACAAATTTTTCCACATAATTCGGAACAAATCGTTGGTTGTCGGACGTCTCCGTGCATGCACATAATTCTAAAGTTTCTAAGACGAGTGCCGCAAATGCGTAATCATTCGTTAAAACCAACAAATAAAAATTATTATTCGTAGGTTAAAACGCGTATTTGCGGCACTTGATTGTTTGGGCATCGTCGGCTACTGGCAGATCCTGACGTATACTCCATTTAATTTAGAATTATAATCCACAACAACATTATATTGCGGCTCGTGAACTGTAATCTCTTTACAATTTGTACTAGAGTAACAATTGACGACACGCAAATAAAGTGACATTAAAACAATTTTATTTTGCGGCTCCCAGACTATTGTACTGTATTATTTGCTAGGTAAGAAATAGTTGACGAGCCGCAATATAATGATGTTGTGGTTTTCAATTCTAAATTAAATGAAGTATAGTATAACTATACAGTCAGGGCCAGATTATCATGTTGGGGCCCCCAGGGAATGCAATTTCCAGCCCCCCCCCCTTTCAGTCAAATATCAACTGCACTTTTCAAAAAGTCAAATAAAATCAACCGGTAGCATGCATCGAAAAATAGCAAGAATACTTACTGTCATCTAGGATACAAATTTTCCAATTCAAT
Source organism: Archips xylosteana (assembly GCA_947563465.1). Classification (NCBI taxonomy): domain Eukaryota; kingdom Metazoa; phylum Arthropoda; class Insecta; order Lepidoptera; family Tortricidae; genus Archips; species Archips xylosteana. The sequence goes on from OX387355.1 coordinate 2,681,879, forward strand.
TTTCACTCCTTTCTTTTTTTTTGGTATAGGGGGCAAACGAGCAAACGGATCGCCTGATGGTAATCGATTACCGTCGCCCATGGACACCTGAGACACCAGAAGAGTCACAAGTGCGTCGCCGGCCTTTAGGTAGTAGTTTTTTTTAATTTCATTGTTGCGGGCGCGGTGCCCTTTGGCGATGCGGGGCTCCTATGCAACTGCTTACTCTGCGTAATGGTTAACCCGGCCCTGTATATACAGTTATTAATATTTATAAAGTTATTTAATGAAAGATACAAAAATTTAGATAGATAGATAGATAAAGACGTTTATTTGGTACTGCAAGCAAGATTAACAAAAATACAGAAATCAATATAAACTTAAAAGTAAAACATTTTATACAGGGTTATTTTTAATTCACTGACATCCTCTTAAACCTGAATTCCTATCACTCAAACAAATGTTTTTTGTTTTACGACTTTTTAAAATGAAGCACTTTTTTCCCATACAAATACACAGAGTATCGTAAAAATAAGAGGAAATCTCAACTTTTCAAAACGTTATTACACCAAAAATATTAAGTTATGACAAAAGTCGTAAAACAAAAAACATTTGTTCAAGTGGTAGGAGTTTAGCGTTAAAAGGATGCTAGTGAATTACAAATAACCCTGTATTGTCTGTATGCGCTGCAGTAGTGCAAAAGGGCCGTGGCTCAGTGGTCAACATTGCTCATACGAGCAAAACACTGATATTCTGCCACAGCCCAGAGGATCGAGAACAAAATATTACTTACTAATTCAAATAATTATACAACAAAAGATTAAACAACAAACCAAACAGTGCTAAGCATCATTAACACTTACAAAAAATTGACGAGATTTCATTTTTGACACCTGAAAATTACTACGGGAAACGAAAGAGTTTCGCCGTTTACCATCTTTGAAAACGTTTCATCACCATCATTTCAGCTGAAAGACGTCCACTGCTAAACATAGGCTTCCCCCAATGCTCCCCAAATAGATCGGTCCCGTGGCATCCGCATCCAACGCGATCCCGCAACCTCAACCAGGTCGTCGCTCCATATTGTTAGAAGCCTACCTACAAGACGTTTACTCTTGGCATATTCTTTTAGGGTGCACTCCGACCAGTCTGTGGGTCATCGTGAGGCATGGGACCCGACACCCCGTAGCCCGCGATGGGGAGGGTATGAAGACCGCCATGACGTTGAAAGATGCCATCATCAACAACTTCTACGCGGGCCGAGGGAATATGTGTGCTCGGGTACGTTAGACAAAGTGAAAGTCAATTGAATTGAATTGAATTCAATCAACAATACCATTCAAAAATAAAGGACAATAATTATTTTATAAATAAATAAAAAAAAAACAATTTACGCTGTAAGACAACGGTTACACGTTCATTCTGGAGGCAGTTCCAACTTCCATCATTCTGTTCTTCTACCATTCACAGCGGGTTGATGAATATTATTTGTTTTGTGCTCTTGTTGTACAATCTTCTATTAATTATTAATGTTAACGATGCTTGTTCGTTTTGTTTTTTTTTTTGTTGTATAAGTAATTATAAGAGATCAAACGAACTTACCAAGTGAAGTTCGATCGTTATTATATGAGTCGCATTATTCGAAGATATAAGTAATATTAACCAGGTAGTATCCAATTGGGTAGGTGCAACTTCGAGAAAGAGGTCAATCGACGAATTAGACTCGGCTGGGCAGCGTTCGGGAAGCTCCGCAATATCTTGTCATCCGATATACCGCAGTGTCTCAAGTCAAAAGTCTTTGACCAGTGTGTGTTGCCAGTGATGACTTATGGCACTGAGACGTGGCCGCTAACGATGGGTCTTATAAGGAAGCTCAAGGTCACTCAGAGGGCGATGGAGAGGGCTATGCTTGGAGTTTCTCTGCGGGATCGCATTAGAAATGATGAAATCCGCGCAAGAACTAAGGTCACGGAAATAGCTCGAAGAATCGCTAGACTTAAGTGGCAGTGGGCAGGGCACATCGCCCGTAGAACTGACGGCCGATGGGGCCGAAAGGTTCTCGAGTGGCGTCCGCGGACCGGAAGACGCAGTGTAGGTAGGCCTCCAACAAGATGGAGCGACGACCTGGTGAAGGTAGCGGGAACGCATTGGATGCGGATGGCGCAGGGCCGATCTGTTTGGCGAGCCTTGGGGGAGGCCTATGTTCAGCAGTGGACGTCTTTCGGCTGAAATGATGAACCAGGTAGTGCTTTAAACCTACAAGGCATGCTCGCACAATTTTTAAAGATTAACGTCGATTCCACAATCGACTTTTCTCTTTTTTTTACACGCTTTAAATTAGCTTCACCTGTATGTTTGTATGTTTTTTATGTTTGTATGTTTGTATATTTGTATGTTTGTATGTATGTTTGTAACCGACTCCTTAGGGCGCGATTTTGACCCACTTCCCGGTTTCCGATTGAGCTGAAATTTTGCACATATGTGTAAATTGGATGACAATGCAATATTATTGTAACATGGAGCTGATCTGATGATGGAGCTGGATGGTGGCCATAGGAACTATATAATAAAACAACACAATCCCGTCGATTTTGGGCTCGTTTGATTCGTCTTGACGAGCACTTTGATCTCAGATGGTAACCAGGGTCTGATGATGGAGCTGGAAGATGGCCAAAGGCACTCCACAATAAAACGACACGAGCCCATCGAGTTTGGGCTCGTTTGATTCGTCTTGACGAGCACTTTGATCCTAGATGGTAATCAGGGTCTGATGAAGGAGCTGGAAGATGGCCAAAGGCACTCAACAATAAAATAATGGCGTAATTTAGTTGTTTGTTTTTTATTATTTTTTTGCTTCATTGTTCCTGTAATTTTTTTCTTTTTTTTATAAATATTTTATATTTTTGTTCAACATCCACCTGTCCTCTGGTAAGCTTTATAGGTAAACTATATGTATAGTGCACTCCAAGGCCCCAAGATACAGGCGCTGCCTAGTTTGGGGTCTGCCAGATATTCTCCTTGTATATTGCTGATGTATGTTTTTTGGAAATAAAATTATTATTATTATTGAAAAACATGTGAAATATGTTTTCTTCCAGGACATCGCAAACCTTGCCAACTGGACATGGGATGATAGCATAGACAGTACATGGTCTTACCTCACCAAGGAAGGATACCAGGAACTACTGCATCTGGGTCAGAGAGTTCGTGGGCGTTTCTCCTCACTGCTGGGCGAGCTGGACTCCTTCGAATTTAGACCTACGGACACTCAAAGGACCAAGGAAAGCGCTAAGGCTTTTGTTGATGGACTGGAGGATTCCAAGTTTACTATTGACGAACCGATCCCCGATGGACAGTATGATGATATAAGGGTAAGGGTTCCATAATTTTTTTACTTTCAAGTCGTGGTGATTTCAGTAATTTTAAGATACAGTTCTCGCAACTCACAAAGGCGAGCAGGTTTTACTTGTGGTACACATGTATCTGTATACGTGTCAAAGTGTGTGTGACAATGAAAACGGGTATGGTTAGCATAAAAGTAAATGTTCAACAAATTTATCTTACAACACAAAACTTACACAGATTAAAGAAAGAAAGAAATAAAATAAATTTAATCACAACAACACAAGACCCATCCGTATTTTTAAAAGTAGAGAGAGACATATTTATTTACACATATTCGATACACAGGAAAAAACTAGTGCGTGGAGTCCCACCGCGCGGAAGAAGTGAATTTCATAATAAAAGCGGCTAGCAAGCAACCAACTACAGCGCTAGCGAAACAAGTTACATAACTCGTCGCTAGATGGCGTTGCTCCTCGTGCGCACGTTAGTTTCAATAATTTTTCTCGATTTCTCGTAATTCTCAAAGATATTCAATACTTTTTTTACTAAACACCTACCTACGTTTAAAATACTTTATTCTATACGATCTACCATTAAAATAGTTTTGATTTTTACAAGTTTTCATACTAGGATCGCACTGACGAAGTTTTTAATATCCGTACAATTAATATACAATGCAAACGTCTCGTAAACGTCAACTTGCGTAGCTGTTGTTGTAGTAACACGCAACGCATTCAACGCAACGCTTGTTGGAAGTCGCATAAGAAGTTTCACTTCAAAAATACATTTGGAAAGAACAGATACAAAATAAAAAAAACATCGAACAGTAATTATAAATAGGCAACATGGAGGAAATCATGAAGAGTTAGGGTAGTTTCACACATACCACAACTACAGATGCGAAGCCGGTTATTAACGATTTTAACCAAGCGGTTATAAACGCATTTTTCGTTATTAACGGTTATTTAACCGCATTTTATTACGGTTAAATACTCGCACAGCGTGGTATGGACAACCAAAAAATAATCAGTCAGTATACTTATGTTCTTTAAATATGATTTATAAAATCTAAAAAAAAATCTTTATCCTTCGGATACCGATTTTTCACTTCACCTAGGAGTTGACTGCACAATAAAAAAACATTATTTACCCTTTTTCGTTGTCGCAGTCGGATAATTAACCGTTAATAACTGCATTTTATCGGTAGATAACCATAAATTTGGTTAATTAACGGTAGCTAACGGATTTTTTACAACTATAACCACAACCACACCACGTTGACCCTTAAAATGCGGTCAAGCAGTGGTTACATGTGAATATTTAGTCTGTACACACGCGAAAATACACACGCGGTTGATAATGACGGCAAAATGTGGAACGTGTGAATTATACTATTCATTTTCAATACAAAATTGCGCCCAACCACGTGCTGTGGTTGTGGTGTGGATGTGGTACGTGTGAAACAACACTACGAGTACTAGCATCCCAGCGTTGATTTTCAAACTTTTGAAGCCCGCTCGTTTTCGTGACTTGCTATAACTATATAAGGCATTGAATGTTTCCGGTGTAACCAATCGTAACAGGCATTTTTGCATGAGGAAGTGCGAAATCATTTTAATTATAACCCTATTTCTATTTTTGTTTTACAGCCTTACAAAGCATGCAATAATCATCTTACAAACCCCAACAAAACTGGCAGTGAGAATGCGAAAAAAAAGTTTCACGCATCGAAGGATTACCAACAGGTAGGTAACAAAATTTGCTCACCAAGTTACTAATTTTAAAAGGGGTTGGGTAAAAATGTTGTCCTTTTTTAGGTGAGCGGCCACTCACTCACTATAAGGTGGTAAATTATGATAGATTTATTCAAAATAAAACATATTTTTGAATAGCATGTAATACTCTAAAGTAAGCCGGACGCGATATTTTTAATATAGATTTTCATAAGTCAAATAGAAAAATACTTTATTAAACAATAAAAGTAGGTACAAAAACAGAGACTAATATTAAAATTAACATAAATAAAACTAACTTAAAATACTAAACAAAAATTAAAACTAAAAATTACAACCTAAATTTGGACCCTTAGGTAGGGTGCCCATCACGCAGGCAGCATTCCCACGTTGAATTGCTATAGCAAGTCTTTGTGCGAGAAAGCTGCCTGCGCGAGGGTCACCTGTTGCCTCTCTCAGGCGCTTGCTTATAGCTCCGTGGAGCCCTCGTGCGCCCTTGCCCCACGAACCGAGTGTCTCGACACCGAATGCGACGAACTCGTACTGGGCGCCGAGACACTCGTATTTAATGGCCTTGAGCCGTTCTCGGGTGTCCGCCGCTGCACCGGCACGTCTGCTCGTTGTTGGGAGGTAGGACGCTGCCAAGGTGTCGGCGCAAGTGGCGTCCCACACCAGTGCACGGCCCATCCTCCATGGAATTAACGACATCCCGTCAGGGCGCTTGCCATCACTCCGCACGATCTGGGGCTCCAGAGCAGCAGGAACGTTGGCACTGACGAGCGCTCTTCTGAGGATGTCGTTTAGAGCGGCATGGCGGGACAGGCGGCCGGCACCCGAGGAGCAAGCGAGTCCGTGGTGGCCGAGGCGATCTACGGGGGCCCCACAAGAGGCACAACTGTGGTCCACGCAAACCTCAACACCAAGCCGGAGACCGACGGCTATTCGGAGTGTGCATGGGTCTATAAATGTGCCGATGTTGGGTGAGGGATAAGCATGGAGCCAGTGGCCTGCTTCAGGTCTAATAGAAAAATTGTAAAATCCAGATAGATATATTCTCTCACGCTTGTATTATAAGCCAAAAGGGGCAGAGCATATGAAACTGAAGTAAGATCGGCAAAATGTGATGTTAGCAGTGACGGTTACTAGCCCATCGCCCACAACACACATGAATCCGAATCCCTTGGTCGACTTTCATGACACCCGTGGGTCCCGTGGGAAGAAAGGGATGGTGTTATTCTCTATACCCGATACCACACAGGTCAAAATCCGAAACTAATTAACATGATTTACTTGACCCTTTCAACGCTACGCCTCGACAAAACGTAAACCTACTTTGAATCTTATGTACACACACACACACACACACACACGCACGCACACACACGCATATGCACATTTCATAAGATCCATCCTAGTTAATCTTACACCGACGGTGCCATTTTTTTTTTTTGTTACGGTTTTGGATGTTGTTTGTATTGTCTGTCGAATTTAAGCTTAAAGAAAAATTATAATAGTAACTTGAAATATATACCTAGATTATAAGATGCCTTACCTTAACGCATGATTTATTACATTTGGTAAAGTGTATAGTGTCACTCTACGGGACAGGCCTAGCCTAGTGTAGGTGATACGGGAAAAAAAATTATGTAAGAAGTCTGTCGCAGTGCCATATTTTTTTTTTAGATTGTTTCAATTCATTCATAAAATGTAAATTAATTAACTGCATCAATAAATTTATTCTTATTCTTATTCATATGTCATTGTGTCAAGATCACTTTGACACAGTACTTTGTGACACTTTAAGTACTTACATGTGTCGTTGGCGTTGAAAGGGTTAACCGACTTCATAGACTGAACAAAAGTCTGAAATGTAGGTAAGTACCTTTAGCAGGAACTGCTTTAAACATTTATACCACACTGTTAGTGTAATCGAAAGAAATGTTCATAGTCTAAACCATTCTGTTTTGCCGAGATAATACAATACAATACAAATATTCTTTATTGATCACCAAAAACAGAACAGTAACATTACAAAAATAAAAATTCAGGTAGGCAATAGGCGGTCTTGTCGCTAAAAAGCGATCTCTTCCAGACAACCAATTACTCAGAAATTAATAAATAATTCATTCATGAGATGAAAAATTAAATCTTAAATATCTCAGCTCCGATATTATTATGCGCAAGGGCATACGGGGACTCTTAAAGCCTGATATATTTATAATTCAATGTCATGCGCAAATTTTATATTATGTTCCAACGGGGCTTAAAATATGACGACTTTGGTTACAATATTTTCAGATGCTCTCAGGAGTCCGTCAGCGAGTAGGCTTGCCGGACCTGACGCCGGAGAATGTGACTGGCTTGTACGACTTGTGTCGGTATTAGCGGGCCTACGCCGTCGACAAGAGAAACGCCTGGTGCTCGGTGTTCCGGGACGAGGACTTGCGAGTTTTGGAGTTCATCGAGGACTTATCGGACCATTACGAGTAAGGCTCTTTGTTCGCAAATCTTCGATTTATGACGACTTTGGTCTCTGAGGGAAGGAAATTCATAGATTTTAGTACACAGCTGCAGGTTGCTGTACGCGTGTGATCTGCCTATGTAGATCGGAATTATTAAGTCCATTTATTATACCTATTTTTACGCCTTAGTTATTAGTATCTTCTTGACGATGGGTTTGAATTTTGTATCTGTTTGATCGGGAATATTAACCAAGTACTAATGATTTATCTGAACAGCCTTGGTGGCCCAGTGGTTTGAACTATTGCCTCTCAAGCAGAGGGTCGTGGGTTCGAATCCGGGCTCATATCTCTGAGTTTTTCGGAATTTATGTTCGAAATTATATTTGAAATATACCATGAGCTTTACGGTAAAGGAAAACATCGTGAGGAAACCTTCACACACCTGAGCGAAAATTCAATGGTGTGTGTGAAGTTCCCAATCCGCACTGGGCCCGCGTGGGAACTACGGCCCACTTTCATTCTGCGAGAAGGCCTATAGTGGGACGTATAGAGGCTGGGATGATGATGATGAATATTTGAGATAGTAGTGGTAGAGCCATGTTGTAGCTAGCCGCTGCATCACGAATGGGCCGGCTCGTCCGGGGCAGTACCACCCTCTCACAGAAAACCGGCGTGAAGCAGCAGTAATCCTGCTTGCGTTTCGTACGGTCAGTGAGAGTGCCGGGGGCCCAATTACCTCACCCCTTCCCTCTCCCCCTTCCCCTATTCGCTCTCCTTAAGGGCCGACAACGCACTGGCATCGCGTAAAGCGCTGCAGGTGTCTATGGACAGTGGTGATCATTTAACATCAGGTGACCCACTAGTTCGTTTGTCTGGCCTTTCTAACATAAAAAAAAGATGAGTAATTTATGTAAAGGTGTTTGGATGTTTGAATGTTTAGATGTTTGTTAGTCAATCACATAACAACGGCGAAAGGATTTAGTTGAAACATGGCGTAAAGATAGACAAAGATCTAAATTGAAACACAGGATACTTATTTGGGCCGCAAACCATCCATTATGTGAGGAGGCTTGTGCCCTGCAGTGGGACGTGGGACGCTGGGATGATGATGATGATGAATGATTTATCATCATATTTTTCAAGCAAGCGCATTTGACAACGTTACTTAAAAGTTTAAAGCTTAAATTTCTAATTTCAGCTGTGGTTACGCTTCTCAATTTGGAGCAGAAATCGGTGCCATTACACTTAGAAACCTCTACGAGCATCTAGAAGCTTCTGTCAACGGTTCTCATAAAATAACAGGATATTTTTCCCACGACACAATGATAGAGATGATCGTTACAGCCCTTGGACTGTACCACGACTATCCTGGTATCAACAGTTTAGAAATGAACAGAGAAAGAAGATGGCGGACAAGTTTCGTGGCGCCATTCGCTACCAATTTAATGGTAGTTCTAAACAGGTATGATATGTTTTAAATAAAACATGCCCTGTTAGTAAAGTAAACGTACTACTCGACACCTCAACGCCCAGTAGATGACACCCATCTGTCCCCTCTCTTATTATAACACTAGCTTTTGCCCGCGACTCCGTCCGCGTGGAATTAGTAATTTGGGCAGCTTATTTTTTTTATCCAATTTGCTTTTTCATCAATTATGGCTCTCCTTAGTTCCTCGATATAAAAAAATTACCCCCCCCCCTCACCGACCCCCCCCCCCCCCCGCCACACACCCGCGTTCACATTCACCACCGTACCTAGTCCCAAGTCACTACTTCTAAAAACTGTTCTATAAATTCTTAAAATAGACTTATCTTTCTTATTTGTGAACCGATTCAAATGAAACAAACACTAAATGTTAATCCAAGAAAATACTAACATATCAGTGAAAACCGCATCCTTCTAGGTTAAGCCGTTTCTGAGATTAGCGCTCACAAACGCACAGACAAACAGACAATAATTCTAAAAAACATTGTTTTGGGTTCTATTGCGCTAGTAAATAGCCCTAGTGACAGTTTTTCTCAAATATCTTCAATGTACAGACACCGACTTGTTACAGATTTATTATATGTACCTATAGATAAGATTGATGGTGCCAGTATTGGGTCAGGTCGAGCATAGGGATGATGTTTACCTTACATGTGTGGGTCAAATCTTTGAAGCTAAATTTGAGTCACTTCCCTATTTTCGATTGAGCTGAAATTTTGCATGCATAATGTAAATCGGATGACAATGCAATATTATTATGACATGCCTTCGTATGCCTTAGATGGTATAATAATAGCCTTAGATGGTAACCAGGGACAAAAAGTAGTGAGCAAAAAAAGCTTGTATAAAAAATTGGATTGTAAAAAAAAATTGAGATTCCTTTTTAACCCCGACACAAAAAGAGGGGTGTGTGTGTATTTAATAATTTATGGCATCATTGCTTTTAAACGGGTAAACCGATTCGGATGCGGTTTTTTTTATTTGAAAGCAGATTTCTGGCGATAGTTCTTAGTCATGTTTCATCAAAATTGGTTCAGCTGTTTCAAAGTTATCAGCTATTTTGTTAGCTGCGGAAGGGATGTTAGAGGCATAATGGGCCTTCACTTTATTTTCAAAATATGTGCGTGTGCGACCAAATTGAGTCGGGGGTTTTTTAAATTTTTAATTTATAGTTTTATTTGATTTTAAATTCCAGATGTTCAGCTGACGAAGTGAATTCATACAAGGTCCAAGTATTCATGAATGAGATGATGGTGCCTCTTTGTGGAGACCTGACTTGTGATTGGCTGGAATTTCAGCAAAAGCTGTTGCCGTTTGCGGATAGCAATTTTGACTTTTGTAAAGAAGAAGGGAGTTAGGAGAAGTACAGAGATTAAACCAACCATTAAATTAATGTTTTTTTTTGCATATTTTTTTCCTATGGGAATTTCATTTGGACGACTGGATCGGCTCAAAAGACCGAAAGGTTCTTTTTCTGATACGGTACTTTTTATGATTGCTATAAAACTAATCTAACCTAACCTAATAGCGGACCTAGCTCGAAGTATCGCCAGACTTAAGTGGCAGTGGGCAGGGCGCATCGCTCGTAGAATTGACGGCCGATGGGGCCGGAAGGTTCTCGAGTGGGAAGTCGCAGTGTAGGTAGGCCTCCAACAAGATGGAGCAAAGACTTGGTGAAGGTTGCTGGAACGCGTTGGACGCGGATGCCGCGGGGCCGGTCTGTTATCTAGTGATCTTTCGCACTTCGGTATTATACATACCCGCTGGTAGTGACACAATGGAAATCATCTAAAAATAGAAAATAAACGACATCATTAAATAAATATCTAATGACATGATATCCTGTGAATCCAACGAATGGTTTGAGGATCATTATTATAAACGTAATGGTTTTGCATATGACGCTTTAAGCGTCATAGTTTCATAACTTCATAAACCAGCAAAAAGTGTTAGAGGTTTGTACAGTTTTTCTAGTCTCTTGAACTGGAGTTACCTACTCGAGTTTCAGGAAATTGACATCCTGGGCCATTTTGGGTTTTTGAAACCTAACTCTATGTACTGTCAAAAGTAAACCCGCGAAGATTTAACATTAAAGCAGGCCATCTAATCATTTAGTGCAAAAATATATGCTGTGAGCAGCATCATCATCATCATCATCATCATCATCATCATCATCATCATCATCATCATCATCATCATCATCATCATCATCATCATCCTCCCAGCCTATATGTATACGTTCCACTGCAGGGCACAGGCCTCCTCCCAGAATAGGAGGGCTTGAACCGTAGTCTGTACGCGGGCCTAGTGCGGATTGAGAACTTCACACACACCATTGAATTTCTTCGCAGGTGTTTGCAGGTTTTCTCACGATGTTTCCCTTCACCGAAAAGCTCATGGTAAATTTCAAATGTAATTTCGCACATACCTACGTTCCCATAAACTCAGAAGTGCCAGCCGAGATTTGAACCCACGACCCTCTGTCTGAGAGGCCATAGATAAAACCACTAGGCCACCACGGCGTGAGCAGCATACACGTATATAATATGAAGTAGAGATGGGCCGAGTACTCGTTTACTACTCGGTACTCGGTGTACTCGGCAGTTTTTTTAATACTCGTACTCGGCCGAGTAACTCGGTTCCAATGACGAGTATACTCGGTCTAAATAAAATTATTATTTAAGAGGAATAATGTGTATTAAAATAAAATAGGCTCGTAAAACATACGAATTCATATATACTCATTGTGTCAACAGTCTCTGTACACAATCATCTATTTTTGTGCACGAACAAAAATGTTTTTAAAATATTTATGCAATTAATGTGCGGACCGAATGCGATTTTCTCGTTAAACAACAACTGACTAATTTGCGGGGGAGAAGGCGGGGATCCACGCGACGTTCGCTCGCCAGGGCTGGTAAGGGGGTGATCCATTGCCGAGCAAAACCGCCGGTACGCCAACGAACTCGCGAGCCAAAGGTCTAAACCGCCAATGGAGCACTTAAAAATCTGCGGACTTTAGAATTTCAAGTATGCATAAAGAGCCAGCGAGCAAATCCGACGGTGTTTAAGTCCGCAAATGGATCACCTCCTGTAGCGCCGCGCGAACCTGTCTAAATCTGTTTTCGCGCCCCAAATCTGAACCGAGTAACTCGGCCGAGTACTCGGTTTGAGAAACTTTGGACCGAGTATACTCGGTACTCGGTTACTCGGTAAAAGTTGTACTCGGCGCATCTCTAATATGATAGAAGGGATAGATATGAAGTCGCGCGTGGACTACTTAAATTAGGTGCACTTGCACACAGCTTGCCTTATATAGTTACTCGGTCTGGCGCGTTTTACTATCACTATTCATAGAAAGGGATAGACACTCGTGACTCATACGCATTCGAGTAGCACCGAACGTGGCGTATGCGCATACGGTATGCGTCTTTGGGGGTAGTTGCAATAGAGAGATTTCTCTCCAGGCCGATGTTATGCCCGGGGACCGAAGTCCTATGGATGAAAGTTGGAAGTTGTATTTATGCAGCTGAGTTGAGAAACTTCGATAGTGCGATGCAGGATGTTGTAATTAGTTTCTCATGTGATGACTAGATGGCGCTAGTAGTCTCTACACGTCGTTTAGCAACGAATTTGTTGACATTTATTTGCTCCCCTGACTCAGTGGCCCAAAGTGGATCTTGGTCTCCGATACGATTTGTATTTGGGGCGACCAATCGGATGCCTCCCAGTGAGCAGCTCCACGTAGGCTCTCTTCTCGCTCTGTTTAGACGATTCCTTTCGAAGCGTCCGAGCCAACGAAGTCTAGCAGACTGCATGATATTGCTATCTCTTTCGTTCTACAGTTCAGTTAAGTTTCTATATCTGTGATTGGTAATTATGACTGTGTGGGTGAGTATTAGTAGTAAAAAAGCCGTGGTGGCCTAGTGGTTTGACCTATGGTCGTGGGTTATCCTCTGAGTTTTTTGGAATTTATGTGCAAAATTACATTTGTAATTTACCATTAGCTTTACGGTGAAGGAAAACATCGTGAGGAAACCTGCATACACCTGAGATGAAATTCAATGGTGTATGTGAAGTTCCCAATCCGCACTGGGCCCGCGTGGGAACTACGGCCCAAGCCCTCTCATTCTGAGAGGAGGCCTGTGGCCCTGCAGTGGGACGTATATAGACTGGGATGATGCTGATGATGGGTGAGTATTTGCGTGTAGTTGTATCCGTTCGTTCCACTCGACACCACCAGAATGACACCGGGGGTATCGTTTTGAATCACTATTCCTTTCAACACTATCCTAGTGATGAGTTGAATAGTTAGCTCCAAAGCTAGTAATAATAATCTTCCAGCCGTGTTCGGCTACGGTGACTACTTCCTACAAATGAGAGCGTCGTTGATGTGCTCTCTGGTGACTGACGTACCCTATCTTAGCAGTGAATGTGCGTCTGTACTCGCTGCACGTCAGCACCCCTCCTACATAATTGTTGTATGTATTATATTGTATTGGCCGCAGGTGGCCTGAGCCCAATTGCATAACAAAGTGCAACTTATATTACAAGCAGAACTCCCTTTCTAGTTAATATAACTGAAGCGAGAGTTCCGCTTGTAATATTAGTTGTACCTTGTTATGCAATTGGGCCCTGGCCTTCAGCTCATCGCGCTTTGCATCGAGCTCGCTACATCGCTTTGCCTCAAATTCGCGAACCTTAGAGTGTACTGCTTGCTTCCACCAAGTTCGGTCTCCCGCCATAGTCTCCCAACTTGACGGGTCTATGTCAATTCTCTTCATGTGTCGCTTGAGCACATCTTTGTACCGCAAGATTTGGCCGCCTCGTCTTGCAGTTCGGAATAGAAGACCCGCCAAGCTAAATAGTAGTATGTATTAAATATCAACCTATATTAAGATCATAATTCGCAGGAGGTCACTAATAGTCAGTGGTATTAAGCAGAATGTGATTCCAAAGTCGTTTTGGAGCTGTCGAGTGGAATAAACGGTTGTATTTTGTTCAGTTGTCGATTATGCGATTTAAGAACGTAACCAATGTATCCTTTATGGCTTAGGTTATTTCATCTATGTTTAGCCAGTTATTACTTTCAAAATTTCAAATATTCTTTATGCTGAGGGCATGTAGGGTGAACTTTATCTCGTACAAGATTTTTTACTATGAATCTTAAGAGTATATAGCCCTGTACGCTTATTAACCTAACGCGCGGGCGCTTGTTATCGTATTCACTATTTCTTTCTATCAAATGGTTTAAGATGGTGACAGAAACAGGTGGTAAAAGCTATTACGAGCGGCCGTGCGTTAGACAATATGACCTTTGGTCTTAATGATCATCAGAAGGGGAGTGTTTTAGAATTATAAAAGAAAACAGCATTTGTAAATGTTTTATGACAACGATATCGCTTTATTAGATGTCAAGAGGGCGGCAGGGCGCGCGGCGCGGGCGCCGGTAAGTGGTTGGTAGGCGTGTCTCGAAGATCGCGGGCCTTCGCCGCTCGCCCCCCCACCCCCACTCTCGATACATACTCAGCAATAAATAAATAAATATCAACAAGTTACAAAATAGCTTTTCGTAAAAAGATTAGAATAATAAAGTGTATAAAGTTTTTTTGGTGTTTAACATATAAATTAACAGTTTTTCGTTTCACGCATATTTACTGCTATGTATAAAAAAATTATGTTAAATTAACAACGAAAATCTGTACAGTCCGTTTTGGTTTTGTGGAACGTTTAGAAATCATCGTGCGCCAGGTCGAACCTTGGTGGGAAGGTGCCGAAGCCTTCATGGACGGGGCGCGGGCGCTGGGGCTGCAAACAGACAAACATACATTAAATACTGACACTGCACTATTAGGAGAGACATGCGGGGTACATGCCAGAAAGTACAAGGCATTACATGAGATTTATCAAAAAATTTTGAAAGTCCTAACTAAGTACGACCAATTTGCAGTTTTCTCGCTGCTTATAAATCTCATCCTTCTATGGATCGGTTTAGCTTGGGGTTAGCGCGACGACCGTTCCTGTCGCCGTGGGGGTAAGAGCAGCACTTACATCTCACTCCGTGGTCACTTATACGCGCCCTTTAACGGACGCCTGGACGAAAGAACACAGTTTAGTTATAGCAGAATTCTAGAAGCAGTAAGATTAAGGTTTCGAATGTGGTGGAGAACTTACCGCCGGGCTGACTCCTCGCGCCGCGGACCCCGCGCGTCCCTTGCCGCGGAACTTGCTGATGGCCTGCTCGGCCAGGTCAGCACGCTCCTCGGCCTCTTCCAACTCCTGCTGCGCCTTGCGGAACTTAGCCAAGTTGAGGGCGGCGATCTCTTCGGCCTCCTCGATCTGCCTCTTGTAGGTCTTGATCTTCTGCTGCAGTTTGTCGACGAGGTCCTGCATGCGCTCGTGGTTCTTGCGGTCCTCCTCGGCCTGGAAGGTGAGCTCCTTGATGCGCCTCTCGGACTTGCGCAGGTTCTTCTGGGCGTCGGCGTGTCTCCTCTGTTCGCCGTCGAGCTCGTTCTCGAGCTCCCGGACTCTCTGTTCGAGCTTCTGGATGGCCTTCTTGCCTCCCTTGAGCGCGTTGGCCTCGGCCTCGTCCAGGCGGACCTGGAGCTCCTTGATCTGCTGCTCGAGAGCCTTGCGGAGTTTCTCCTGGGTCTGGGCGTGGTCCTGTTCAGCGCGGAGCTCGTCGGCGAGACGGGCGGCGTCGACCATCGCCTTCTTGGCCTTCTCCTCGGAGTTCTTAGCCTCGTTGAGGAGCTCGTCCAGGTCGGAGTGCAGGGTCTGGAGCTCGGACTCGAGCTTCCTCTTGGCGGCGGAGAGAGACGCGCTCTGTGCGGACAGCTCGTTGAGCTGCTCGTGAGCGTCGCCAAGCTCCTGTTCGGCCTGGCGGCGAGCACGGTCGGCCTGTTCCAGCAGGGTGCGGGACTCTTCCAGCTCGTTCTGCAGGGCGTTGGCGCGACGCTCGGAGATACCCAGCTGTTCGCGGGCATCGTCGCGGGCACGCTGTTCCTCCTCCAGCGCGGTCTGCAGGTCCTTGATCTGGGCCTGGTAGCGCTTGATGTTCTTCTGGGCCTCGGCGTTGGCCTTGTTGGCGTGGTCGAGGGCGATCTCGAGCTCGTTGATGTCGGCCTCGAGCTTCTTCTTCATGCGCAGGGCCTCAGCCTTGCCCTTGGCTTCGGCTTCGAGGGAAGCCTGCATGGAGTCGAGGGCGCGCTGGTGGTTCTTGCGGGTGTTTTCGAATTCCTCCTCCTTCTCCTGGATGCGGCGGTCGATCTCCTGGCGCACCTGGGAGAGCTCGAGCTGGGCGCGCAGCACCTTGTTCTCCTCCTGTTCGAGGGCGGACTCGGCCTCCTCGAGGGCGGCCTGGAGCTCGTCCTTCTCGGCTTCGAGGCGCTTCCTGGCCTTCTCGATCTCGTGGATGTTGCGGCCACCTTCGCCGATCTGGTCGAGCAGGTCCTTGACCTCGTCGGCGAGGTTCTTGTTCTCGCGGCGGACGGCCTCGAGCTGCTCCTGGCCCTCCTCGTAGGCGCCCTTGAGACGGAACAGTTCGGTGGAGTAGTTGCGGCACTCCTTCTGGCTGGCGTCGAGCTCGGCGGCGAGGTCGTCGACCTTGAGCTTCCATTCGCCGATAATCTTGTCGAAGGCCTTCTGCTTCTTCTCGGCGGCGTTGGCGATGGCGGTGGCACGGTCGACTTCGAGCTGCAGGTCCTCGACCTCGGTGGCGAGGCGCTGCTTGGTCTTCTCGAGAGCGACGACCTTCTGGTTGAGGGACTCGATGGTCTCCTCGGCCTCGGCGAGGCGGGCCTGGAGCTTGCGCTTGGCCTCCTCGAGCTCCTCGGAGCGGGCGACGCCCTCGGACTCGTACTTGGAGCGCCACAGCTGGGACTCGGCGTTGGCCTTGGACAGCTGGCGCTGCAGGTCAGCCTTGCCCTCGGCTTCCTCCTCGACCTGTTCGCGGATGTTGTCCAGGTCGTGCTCGAGGTTGCGGAACTTGCCAAGAAGGGTGGCGCGTTCCTGTTGACAAAGTAATCATTATTTACTGTTACACGAACGAAGCCGGTTTTTATTTTCGTTTTTAAAGTTTTTTTTATGTGTCAATACTGACCCTGGCCTCCTCGTCGGCGAGCCTCTTGGTGTCCTCGAGCTGAGTGGTGAGCGACACCTTGATCTTGGACAGCTGCGACACCTGGGACTCGGCCTCCTCCAGCTGGCGGAGCAGGTCAGAGTTCTCGATGGACATCTTCTTCTTAGCGGCGTCAAGGTCGTTAAGGGTGCGGTTGGCCTCATCAGCGCGGCTCTGGACCTCGTTGAGCTGGTGCTGCAGCTGCTTGGCGATCTTCTCCTGGGCAGCCTAGAGAGAAATTGTAAGTATATGTTAGATGGATGAAATGGTATGCTAAAATATTATGGCTAACAGATTCAATGCTATAAGGTGATGATTTTTTTGCTTCCTTGGAATTATTGATTTAATTTATTCTTGGATATGAAAGAATTATGCGTTATAATCTAAAATGATTTGATTAGTTGACGATGAATTCATTGTTAATGTCAGGTTAAATGTTTTTCTGGAATTTAAATTCGGTATTAATTTTGTCACTCTTGCACATTTTTCTTTATCAGTTAGGAAAGTTAGATTATTCAGTCTTCGTTATTTCACTCATCAGGTGGTTAGTTTCATATCAAAGCGCTCTTAGCTTCTTTGCGATTAGGATGAGTTGTTATTTGGTTGGTTACTGGACGTGTCTCATGTGTTGTGTGTTCTATTCTGGCGAAAGCGAAGCGATGTCCAGCTGAAAGCTGTTCTTGTTTTAATACCTTTTCGTTGGACACGTGGTCGAGACCAGCGCGAAGGTCATTGACTTCGCTAAAGTACTGAGAGCGTTCTTTCTCAGCCCTGGATGGATTACAAAAACAATTAATAACAGTCCTATTCGTGTGTTTGTGGGGTGTGTCGTGGGATGGTCGACTTTGGTTCGTGGGTTGTTCCACTTTAGGGAGGGCCATGCAGGGTCATGGTAGACATGCCTAAATGAGACATGTTACCTTCTCGCGTGCGACCGAATCAACTGCTGCGCGCGTGTTGTTAAGCTCGCTGTAGCATGACGCTCGGTCATGTTCCGCCCTGGATTGCAGCAGATTGAGTTTAAATTTCATAATTCTTTCTTGCGTATATATCGCCAATCAAGTAGGTATTAAGTATAAACATATCCCATAAATATGAAAAAATATAAAGTCCAAATAGAGCCATGTGTAATTTTGCGTATGCTAACCGCTTTATTGCGTTTATCCGAGAGTGGATTCTGAACCATCGCACCGTAATAAAATTGGGCATATTTATAAACTAAGCGTCTAATACCGGTGTTTATAAGATTTGCCACGTAATGGGAACGTTATTTTTGGCGCACAGTTCGAAGAAGTTCTACTTTTAGTTATGCTGCCTACAGTAATAATCCATGTCTATTTTCATTTCCTTAGACTATTTCTAGAGCGATTTCTATAAATTTTGCACACATCGTACACAGTATACAAACATACATACATTTTTACATTATGATCAAAAAATATGTTATATCGAGGGTTTTGAGTATACTCACTTGGCCTTGAGTTTGTTGAGCTGGTCGAGCTGCTCACCCATTTCGGCGACGGCATCGTTGTGCTTCTTGCGCAGGTTGGCGAGGGTGGACTCGTGCTGGATGTTGGCCTCCTCCAGGTCGCGGCGGAGCTTGCTGAGCTCAGCCTCACGCTTCTTGTTGAGCTCGATCTGGGCGGAGGTGGCACCACCGGCCTCCTCGAGACGCTCGCCGAGCTCCTCGAGCTCGCGAGCCAGGTCAGCGCGCTGCTTCTCAGCCTTAGCGCGGGCCTGGCGTTCGGATTCGACCTCCTCTTCCAACTCCTCGATGCGGGCCTGCAGCTCCTTGATCTGTTTCTGGAGCTTGCTGACCAGGGACTGCTCGTCCTCGAGCTTGGCGGTGAGGGAGGAGATCTCCTTGTCCTTGCGCTGGATGGTCTGCTCGAGCTCCTTCTTGTTGCGCTCGAGGTCGGCGACGGCCTCCTGGGTGAGCTTGAGGTCACCCTCCACCTTCCTCCTCTGCTTCTCGACGTCTCCGCGCAGCTTCTTCTCGCGCTCCAGAGAGTCCTCCAGCTCGTCGAGGGTCTGCTCGAGCTTCTGCTTGACCTTGTTGAGGTGGTTGACCTTGTCCTCGGCGGCCTGGAGCTCCTCGGAGGTCTTCTGGGTGGTCTCGCCCTGCATCTTCTTTTCCTTGTTGAGCTTGTTGATGAGCTCGTCCTGGTGGGCGATCTCATCGTTCAAGTTGCGGATCTGGTGGTCTTTGGTGGCCTTGTCCTGTTCGGACTTCTGGACGGCGAGCTCGAGATCCTCGACATCCTTCTTCAGACCGGCGACCTCCTGTTCCAGCTTCTTCTTGCCCTGGAACAGCTGGTTGCGGGCATCCTCCTCCTGGGTCAGGCGGTCCTGGGTGTCCTATGATCATAAAAGGTCGAGTTAGTATACCGAATCGAAAAACATCCAATGAAATAAACTTAAAATTAGTTTAATTGCTTTCGCACTTCCTCTAAACATGTCTGGTTTCTGTCTATCGGCAAATAATAGCAATTAATGGTTTGCAATAAAATCGTGCAACCTGCAGACGTGCAATTTATTTTTAAACTCCTCAAGCTGCTTTTCGTATAAACAAAGCTGTGTTTATTTAAAGAAATACGTGAGAAAACGAAACATGTTTCCTTGCAACAGTGTCTGCGGGTACATATTTGGCTTGTAACGCGGTATGTCTCTACCGTGTTAACTCACAGCAGGAATCTCGACTCGTTAATTAACTAAAATAATTAATTAGGTTCGTTATTTATCTAAGCGCGCTAAGTATTTCTAACCTAAATTTCGGAAGCTATTTTCGTTGATCTAGCATTATTCATCACTGTCACTTTAACATTGCTGCAAGATTCACTGCCTACAACTTCAACTTTCAGAGAAATTAAAGTAAGTATAATAAGTTTAACTACTCATTAAAATGGTTATTTAGCTGAAGGGCTCATAAAAACCCTTTTGATATCAATAGATGCCGTTTTAATATCCCGATAAAATCACGGGATAGCTTTAAGTTTGAACTTACCCTGAGCTGAGACTCCACGTCGGCCTTCTGGGCCTGGAGCTTGGCGGCACGCTCCTGCACTTCGGTGAGGGATCCCTGGTTGCCCTCGAGGCTGCCGAGCAGCGTGGTCTTCTCTTCCAAGAGCTTGGCGTTGAGGACCTCCAACTCCTTGCGAAGCTTCTCCTCCTTCTCGAATGCCTCCTGGGCCTTGGCAGCCTTCTCCTCGAGTTTCTGCAATTCCACCACACTTTTATCCACACCGTCCCATTCTGACACGTGTATCGCTGCCATATTTTTAACCGATCACATCAATCGTTTGCAATTAAGGAATGTCGGTTCGTTCGTAAAGGTAGGTGCGCGCTCGGCCGACCGCCCAACTACTGACATGAGCGCTGGAGTTTTCCAGCGGACGATAGCCACCCACGCGCGTGATTACTTAGCTAGGTAAGCGGGGTGGGGGGAGGTATTCCAGAAATGGCCGCGGCAGGTGCGGTGTCACGTAACCGGCAGGTGGGCGCGGCCGGCAGCTATTTGCGTGGTTGATTCACGCTCTAAATTTGATTATTTATTGGGTCAGAGTGCTCCATCATTTTAATGCGGTGAGTGATGCTTACCGCGATCTCATCCTCGACGCGAGTGACGTTGAGCAGAGGCTTGACCTTCTGCCACAGCTTCCACCACGGCCAGGTGCGGAGCTGCAGGTACTTGCGCAAGTTGCGCTGGACAACTTGGAGGGCGACCCTGTTGATCGGAACAAACATTTAGTAAGTCACCCTAACCCTCTTACAGGCAGATGTCCAAAAATTTTAATGAAAAAAATTTTAAATGTTATTTATAAAATTGTTGTATCTCCTGTTCTATAAATTAAATACCTAGTGATTTCAAGTGTAAAAAAAATTGCTGAAAAAATGCAATCAAAGAATCTAAATAAAAAACTTTGAAGTAGAGGTACAAATTAGATCAAAGGCTATGAAAAGTTCAAGTGTTGTTTCTGTATATCATACCTCTGTTCCTGCAGCTTCTTGTACTCCTTACGGGACAGGTAACCACGGATGTAGGCCTGGAGCCAAGACACGATCTTGGACAGCCTGTCGTCACGCAGCTCTTCCATCTGACCCAGGACACCAGCGCGGAAGAACACCTGAACACAAGACCAAGTCAAGACAAGTCCCTAGGAGTACCAAGTGTGCAAGCATTTAGTAAGTACATACCAACGGTGTTTAAGACCCCATGGTCCAAAGACCTGCTTAGAACACTGTTTAATATAGTTCCAAAACATCGCTATTTTAACGTTTTACAATAAAAATTTTGGTGCTGTAATACAATTAAGTAATGTTAGTACGGATTTTGGCATCAGTTATCTCGAAACATACAGAGATATTTTATTAAGCGGCATATCATGGAATACATATAAAAAAACGTAGGTACACAATATTACACATTTAAAAATAAAAGGACGATACAGAAAGAGATAGTTTGAGAGTAATTAGTTTCGGAAGTTGTGTTTGTGTTGTTGTTAGGCATGCACTACGTCTACCTTCGTTTTCCCGAGTCTGAAAGACTCCGAGTCCAAGCCGGTTTGCTCGAGAATTTTCTCGGTGGCTTTCTCTGGCGTTATTGGCTCTTTGATCAGGTTCGGGCACAGAATTTTGTATCTGCGTTTGAGGAGCATACAAAAATATAACAGTGTATGTGTGTGTGTGTGTGTATAAAGGACAGGGAAAACCAAACAGGAGCCTTTGTCACGAGGGCTCTTGTAAAGCTGCTTAAAGACTACTGGTCATATTACAATGCCATTAACAAATGGTGCTCGTAATATGACAAAGCTGAGCTCGCAAGGCTCTCCGAAGCTGCTAGCTACACAACCGGATGAACATGCCTTGGTGTGACCGAGACGGTATGACTCGACATCCAAGCCCGTGGCGTCCAGGATAACTTGGGCGATTTTCTTAGGATCAGATTCCTTCTCCACTGCTTGAGGGGCCAGGATCTTGTAGCTACATTATTAAAATATATCCACACATTTAGGGAATGTCTATAATAATGTAAAATACAGAAAAAGCGTGCTGGATAAAGATAGGTAAGGTATAAATGGTATAAAGATATCGTAACGTTAACCACATTGAATACAGTTCAGGGTAAAGAGCATTTCAAATGCGGTGGTTTAGTTACAACGATCGGGATCCTACAACTCGTCGGCAAAATCTGTGACCTAAATAAAATGAAAGAGGGTCAAGAAAGGGATAAAAAAACTCTATTCTTTAGAGTTTGTTTCGAGTAGGTACTACTACTTCTCCATGCTAACACCATTCTAATCCCCATAATATCCTTGCCTTGGTGTGACCGATACGATAGCTCTCAGGGTCAAGTTCAACTGCTTCCAGACACTTCCTAGCTGCCTCTTTAGGATCTTTTTCGGCAGTCATGATGGCTGGTGCAAGAATCATGTAACTGTTTGTTGAATAATAAAAATTTAGTAAACTAGATCTCAAACAATTTTAACTCGATGACACATTGTAACTAAACATAAATAATAATTATATGAATCCAGAAGTGTTACTCATATCCTGTAAAGTATGCAAGACCATTCAGATGACGTCAGATGCGTCAGCTGTGCTACTAAAATAGTCACTCCAGAAAATTCCAGTGCTAAAAGAAATTTGTTTTGACTCGGCTACCGCACGTATTAAAATAAATTTAATCCTTTCCATAACAGAGACATAAACATCAAAATTGATAGTGTTAAAATTCTTGAGTTATTTTTGAATGACTATTTCAGTTGGTACGAATCTTACCGGAGCTTGAAGTCGGGGTAGACCATCCTGTTGGGGAAACCTTTACGGCAAATACGGATGCCCTCAAGCACACCGTTACAGGTCAGCTGGTGCATCACAAGGTGAGAGTCGATGAGACCTGGTGGACAATGACGTCACGATGAAGATTGCTCATCATTTTTACAGCATACAACTTTTCTTTCTTGGGCAATTTTAGTTTCCTAGTTTACTTTTAATATTATGTTGCTATCAGTATGCTTATTCCAAACTTTCAATATCATGATGGTCGTGTGACAGCTTTTTTAAAAGTATTCTTCGTTATTTTCTGTTTATTGTAAATTATTTTGCTAATTACCAGTTTCACTGTTAAATGCTAAATTACTCACCAGGCTGTTTCAACTCGTTGGGGATGATACAACGTACGAAGTGAGGCTGGGTCGACCTCAGAGTCGTCATGAGGTTGTTAAGTTGTTCCTGTGAGTACAACAACAGTTAGAATACAAGAATATCACATGTCCGTACGAAAAGCGAGAATTGATCATTAAATATAACGCATTAATTAGTTTAAAAGTCATTTCTATTTCATGTATGTTCAATAGAAATGATTACTCGTAAAAATGACGTAAATAAAGACACTCAATGGAATATGAATTATTATGAAGTATTTTGCAATGAGTTGAGAATTAATATACAATAAAATCACACAAAACTAGGGTTAAGATAAACACTGACACACAAAGCTTATACCCAGCAGCGAATAGTACGGTACGTGTCTGGGCTCGTTATGCGCTGTGCGGTGTACGAATTCCACAGTGCATCTACACTATGATTCTATAGTGCATGTTAAAAGTGACAACATCGAAAATCATAAAAAACAAGAGGTAATTTATTGTTACCCTTACATTATTAACCATCTACCACAATAATTGAAGTACTACAATTCTTATTATGACTGATGTAGAACTTGATAAACCACATCAGTTAGGTGAACAAAAAAAAAACCAAATCGATATAATAAATTTTTATGAACCTTGTAAGCGGAGGAGACAGTAGCGAAACCACCACCCTTCTTACCGCGACCGCCTATGGATATACATTGTAAACAAGCAAAGATTAGTACGAGGACGTTCACAATAGCGTTTCAGCGGAAGGGAGTAAGACTCGACGGCTAACCAGACATAATCGGCAACATGAGCTGTGCTGTAAAACATAACTGACAACGAATATGAAAGCGTGGAAGACCGACCCTGCGTACCACCGATCGTTAGCAATGTCGTGAACTGAGATCGGTGTTTAATGTTGATTCATACGAGGGTCTGCCTTTTGCGTGAAGGACGATACATTGAAGCTACGATGAAGGCATTGAAGCAAATGTGTTTCATTCTATTGAATTTCACCTTGTAGAGCGATGATACGGTCTGGAAGGCAGAGCCCTTGGCACGCTTGCCACCAGCGCCTATTTTTGTTAAAAAGTATAAATGAAAAATAATCGTCATAAAATTACAGAGGTACAGAATGACTGTTATGAGATGAAAATGTGAGTGATCCGTAGATCATTGAAGTATTGTTGTGAATATTGTTTTGAAAAGTGATGCATAGTGATATGTTCACAGAAGTGTTCGGTCAGCTCATGATACCTGATAATCTCCTTTGTTTCTGAATGGCTAGAGGATTTCTAGATTTTAATTAAATAATTTTAAAAATATAAGTTTATACCAATTTTGGGTCTCTAAATTGTATACTGATATATACGTACCCTTGCCGCCGCCACCAGCGTCAGCACCACCGGACTGGCCAGGATGGTCAGCGAAGATCTCAATAAGAAGTTTGTTCTGACCCTTCTTGAACTGGTCAACGACAGTGTCGTTGAGGGGGTCCTTGTTCTTCTCAAGCCAGCCAGTGATGTTGTAGCCGACCTGTTTCACAAGCGCATAGTCAATAAGAAAAGTGAACGTAAAACACGATGCAAAATTTTTGTGCCGAGAGCTGGAAAAGTCAGGGGAGAATTTTAAACGATCTTAAACCAATGTTAAGATATTTAAAGATTACTAGGAGATAATAAATGCATCCATAGAATGCTATTGTTTCTCGGATATATGATACTTTCATCTCTTTCGCATATGCCCATCGGTTCATCATCATTTCAGCCGAAAGACGTCCACTGCTGAACATAGGCCTCCCCCAAGGCTCGCCAAACAGATCGGCCCTGCGCCATCCGCATCCAATGCGTTCCCGCTACCTTCACCAGGTCGTCGCTCCAACTTGTTGGAGGCCTACCTACACTGCGTCTTCCGGTCCGCGGACGCCACTCGAGAACCTTTCGGCCCCATCAGCCGTCAGTTCTACGAGCGATGTGCCCTGTCCACTGCCACTTAAGTCTAGCGATTCTTCGAGCTATGTCCGTGACTTTAGTTCTTGCGCGGATTTCATCATTTCTGATGCGATCCCGCAGAGAAACTCCAAGCATAGCCCTCTCCATCGCCCTCTGAGTGACCTTGAGTTTCCTTATAAGACCCATCGTTAGCGGCCACGTCTCAGTGCCATAAGTCATCACTGGCAACACACACTGGTCAAAGACTTTTGACTTGAGACACTGCGGTATATCGGCCCATCGGTTAGGGACATTTAAATATCTCCCAAATAAACTTGACTACATTAGCCATCTGAAAGTGTATCAGCACCGTAATGGCTAGAAGTCGAAGCGGTCTCCGTGATCAAAATTGGTGAGATGGATTCATTCTATGCCTTAATTGAAGAGGGGGATATATTTGATATTTAAATACTCACGTTTCCGGCATAATGTCCAATGGCGAAGTGGGCAGCCTGGCAGCCGGGCTTGGGGGGCTTGGGCTTCAGGTACGGGGGCGATTTGCCCAAGTGGTTGTTGTTCAGCTTCTCAACGAAGGTCAGATCGGTGGCTTTCGGGAACATAGACTCTTCCTCAAGGATGGAGAGGATACCCATGGGCTGTAATCGTACCGGTAGAGTTAGAACACGAAGTCATGGATCCTGAAAAGCTGCTGTTAGAATTTGCATGAATTTACTTGGGCGGACAACTGATATCAAACTAAATTTTCTGATTGGAGATAAAAAATTTATGCGAAAGTTTTTCATTTGTGTTTTTAAAGAAATTAGAGCTGTTTGAAAAATAAGATAAATGGCTTTTTAATTATAACATAACAGAGATTTTACCAGTAGTATTATTTGGATAAGGTGTAAAAAGTAACTTCTAGGTCAAGTCCTAGAATTAATGTAATAACATATTTAAAGGTTATGCGTTATCGTTTTTAAGCGACATGCATTAGTATTGTCCTGTGTTGTACTCATTTGCGCGTGGAAATTAACAAGCTTATATTGTATAACAATAGAAAATATTTAATTATATATTTTATTATTTTAATTTTTACGTTTACCAATGTAATTCAAGCAATTAATACTACGGATTATATTCCAGAATGTACTGCAGCGTTACTGATTAGACTAAATAGTATATGCTTGTACTTTAAAGTGTGCGGCCCTATCAGCGGTGTAGGTATCGTATCGCGAGTTATCTACTTTTTAGATTTGTCTGTGGCCATAGCCTTGATTGCTCAAAAGGTCTGTGCGTGCGGAGGTTGAAGCAAACAATATACTTGTTGCGGGAGGTCGTTCTCAGCCCGAAGCTTCATCTAATCGCGCCTATCATCAAGCTGACTGAAGTCTAATACCTTTTCTATTAACTCTATGGTCGCTTGAAGGTCCATACCAAAATCTATAAAGGTCCACTGAATCCCTTCACGTTCGTACTCTTCTTGCTCTAGCACGAACATGAAATGATTAAAGTACTGCTGTAATTTCTCGTTGGTAAAGTTAACGCATAGCTGATTAAACCCGTTCATCTGAACCGCGACACATGGAAAAGATAATTGAAGTTTACTGTTAAACAACTGAAAAACATACGAGTCGCCGTGTTTCGCCGTTTGAAGTGTGAGAAGATATTAACATATAAACAGAAAAAAACACAATAGTAACACATAAAACACAGTGAGTTGCATTGGTGGTTGCTCGAATGAAGTAAGACCCGTTAGATTGGAATTAAAACGGAAGGGTCCCAGTTTACTTTTTTCGGGCAACCCGTGGCGTGAGGCAAGCGCTCGTCGTTGCGTTTCCGCCAACTACCTTTTCAATAAGGTCAATGCAATTTTGGAGGTCCATGCCAAAGTCAATGAAAGTCCACTCGATGCCTTCGCGCTGGTACTCTTCTTGCTCCAGCACAAACATGTGATGGTTAAAGAACTGCTGCAGTTTCTCGTTGGTGAAGTTAATGCAGAGTTGCTCAAAACCATTGAACTGCAGGGAGATAAGTAACGTGGAATGTTAAGTCAAGAGTGTTAGATACGGATTCACTACGGATTACATTCCGCAGCTGTTTTGTTTTAGTCCCTAAGTATGACGCCCTGCCAGTCGGAGGGTGATGACGACAAACGATGTCGAAACCTATCCCGTCTCGGTGTCCCTGCGTCGACGGGTCAGTTCCGCGAGGTTGCTTCGACTATTACCTTCTCAATAAGATCGATACAAGCGAGCAAGTCCATTCCGAAATCGATGAACGCCCAGTTGATGCCTTCTTTCTTGTACTCCTCTTGCTCGAGTACGAACATGTGGTGGTTAAAGAACTGCTGCAGCTTCTCATTGGTGAAGTTAATGCAGAGTTGCTCGAAACCGTTGTACTTTTATAAACAATAGGAAACCCACGTAAATCGACACGTAAACACGGTTATCATAGACTGGCTGCCGTTATAACTTACAAATAGTTAGTTAGTAAAACACAGATGATACTAAGATCTATAAGCTGTAGGTACGCTAAACACAGAACTGCTTCCAACCGAGCGTGCTTTTCACTCAGTGTACCTTTTCGATAAGGTCTATGCACGCCAATAAGTCCATTCCAAAGTCAATGAACTCCCAGTGGATGCCCTCTCGTGTGTACTCTTCTTGTTCCAATACAAACATGTGATGGTTGAAGAATTGTTGCAGTTTCTCGTTTGTGAAGTTTATGCAAAGTTGCTCAAACCCATTGTACTATGAAATCAAATGATCATTAAAACAAAAGAAATGGCAATAAATTTTGGATAGAATACTACTCACTACTCACTATTGGATGGTACAAATATTTCTATTAAACTATAATTACATTTTCAACGACTAAAAAGTATTCATTTTAATAATGAATATTTTATTGTCATTGTAAAAACCTATTTTGTGAAATTTTCGAAAAATTTTAGTGGGATCATCTCCATATTGGAAGATGTGCCTAAGTCTTTCCTTCTATACTCACGTCGAAGATCTCGAACCCGGCGATATCCAGTACACCGATGAAGTGCTGCCTCTTCTGCTTGGTGTCTAGAGTCTCGTTACACTTCTTGACGAGCCACTTGAAGAGACGATCGAAGACACCCTTGCAGAGGGCACCGACGGAGTTGGCGACCTGGTCCTTGTTACGACCCTGGGTGACGAACTCGTTTCCGACCTTGATGCGGGGCTTGAGCAAGTTCTTGTACAAGTCCTGGCAGTCAACGCCAAGGAGCTTGGCAACCCTCTCACCCTCCTGGAATTAGATATTAATTATAAGAATTTTTCATTATGTTAACCGTACTTTCCGAATTCCAGTCATAAAAATTGCAGTCCGACCATTTTTAACCATTTCTTCTCCTCTTTTTTGGAATTTGATAGTCTGTTTTTGAAGAATTTACTTCGTCTTTATCAATTAAAAAACAAAAGCAAAAGTTATTTTTAAAATTACGTCTGTGTAAGTAATAGGTATGGGTAAGTAATAGGTGATTATGCGAATTATCAACTTGCCTCGACGCCATCGGCCTCAGCCTGTTCCTCGCGACCCCTCTGCTTGAACTTCATGCCACCCATGTGCATGACAGCGGCGGTGATCTTGTAGACATTGTCCTTCTCCTCTTGGGTGAAACCAAGGATGTCGAAAGCTTGCTAAAATACCAAAAAACATATTAGAACTTGAACAATACGGACAGTCAAATTAGGGGCAAAGTTTGTTTTAATTGAAATATAGAAAGATTCTTAAATTGAAATTATGAATCATTCTAAAATGGTTTTTTTTTTAATATAAAAGAGGTGTATTAAGTAATTATAGAAATAATTTGTCTTATAAACTAAACAATAAAAATTATGGATTAGTAAAAGTAAATAAAATCAGCGTTATTGCTTGTTAGGCAGGCAAATACTTATAAGGCTTAAATTTTGGGTGTGGTGCACGGGATCTAATGCGGAATCAAGTGCATGAGCAAGTAGGATCGTAAACTAAATCGTTTCTACATGACCTCACTATAGGTAAATAATTTCGACCAGTCGTTTGGCTTCAAACACAAGGGAATCTAATCTCTATTTAACCATTACTGTTCTAGATAATGGTATGGTAACAGGGTAACGTAGCTCGTCGTGTAGCTTTTCCGTTGAATCCCTCAAACGAGCCCGCATACCACTTACATCGGTTAAGGTGCATTCTTCGCCGTCGTCCATGTTGGGGATAGTAATCTTACCCTGGGAGACGTTATAGTAATCGTAGATGTCATTGGACAAAAGACATTTATCTGTAGGATAAAACGCTATCATCAGTACAAAATTTACTCCACAGAGCTCGACGCTGTTCAGTTGATCCTAATCGTCCTTGTCGTGTAGCACGCGTCAACGTGACCTGTGTAGGGGGTGAGATGGGTTGCCAAACTGTGCAATAAGCTCTGGACACTGCGGGGGCGAGCATGTGCGTGTCAGATTTGCTTTATGTCCAGTGCCTGAATACCGGGGCTGCCACATGGGCAGGTTGACTTACGACCGTCAGTATTAACTCCTCGCTGTCGTTGACGCCGGGTATTCGTGTTTGCCCTTGACTTATGAGGGGATAGTCCGAGATGTGGTTGCTTAGCATCGTCACCTCTGCAAACACCAAGCTTTGATCTGACACACACATACAGCGGCAGACATATTCGGCCGTAAGCAAAGCGGCAAACGATAGACACAGCTGAAGAAATGAATTGAAGACTACAGAATGAAATGAGCCAGTTATCGTATTCTGGACTCACGTCAGTAAGGTTCATTTCCTCGCCGTCGTCAACGCCAGGAATGACTGTCTTGCCTTGCGCGACGATGTGGTAGTCATTGATGTCGTTAGACAAAACGCACTTCGCTATAAAAGGACACCAATCACGGTCATATTTAGTAATTGGTGTTGCAAACAAACAACCAAGTCGGTATCTTAACTAGTTATTGGAAAACTTTAAGCCAAATTATTTGTCGTGCCAGTTCTGGAACACGATGGTCCGGCCGCCAACACCGGTTCAAAGGGCGGGGCGATCGGACTGAAAGCGAACACTGGAACACTTGTAGCTTCGAGAAAGCCCTCCCATTTTGTTGGGAGGCTAGACTTACATCAGTCAACACACATTCCTCTCCATCATCTAAATTGGGGATTGTGGTCTTTCCTTGCGATACGATATAATAGTCGTATACGTCGTTCGACAGGAAACATTGCTCTACATACAGTAAAAACACACGTTAACAATGGAAAGGGGTTTGCGTAGGATTGATGCAGAAAAATCTTGTCATGATGTATGAATGTGGTAGTCGGACAGTAGAAAATTTTGAAAAAATATGTCGGTAAAGTAATAAATTACGAAGTACAAAAAAAATTTCAAACAACAGTTCTGTTTGTTGAAGTCTTATCAGACACGACTGTATATTTTTGATTTGCTCTTAATTTTATATTTATATAAAATTGATTCAAAGTTTAAGACAAATTTCACAAGAGTTGATGTCTTGTGTGCCACATACGCACCTTTAAGTCCAGGAACGGAGCCAGACATCATCTGGTAGAAGATGTGGTAGGAACGCTCAAGCGCTTGCTGGGAGATGACACGGGCCTTCTCCAGCAGGTCTGAAGAAGAAAAAGTATTAATAACAATACATGTCGGAGAAGATAAAGATGATCTTGAAGAAGTAGTAGAACTTACAGGTCTCAATGTCAGCACCAGCCAGTTTTCCAGAGGGGCCGAAGTGGATACGGATGAATTTACCCTGGGCAAAGACAAAGTCAGTTTAGATACGGCGTAAAACTAAATATACAGAACGATTTAGGAAAAGTTCTATTATAATATAACACAAAAATTATCAATAAAATTATTATTAATAGATAGGTTAATTTGAAACACCTATGTTAAAGTCCACCCAGTAAGTTCTGGGTTTACAAAGTTCACCAGTCATAGTGAAAACAATTATGACAGTATTTATGTTGACGACTTAATTATATAGATCTATTTCTTGTTCAAGAAGATTTTCTTCAGTCTTATTGACAGATGTTTTCTAAATTTTAAAGTACTTAGTTAAGGATTTTGGACTAGTAAAAAAGTAATGAATGTAGAATACTTACGAAACGGGAAGAGTTGTCGTTACGGACGGTCTTGGCGTTACCGAAGGCTTCAAGCACAGGGTTAGTTTGGACGACCTGGTCTTCCAGAGATCCCTTCTTCTCCTGGTTGGGGTCCTTCTTCTGGGAAGCACCGACGGTGGCGAAGTACGCAATTACCTTCTTCGTGTTCTCAGTCTTACCGGCACCAGACTCACCACTGGGGGTTGAAAGAAATCATTTTGTTAGTGTAGGAAACATGTAAGACACTCATGGATCATGCACATCATTTTGTTCGTATTTTTTTCTATGGATATGTCCTGGTCAATTTTTAGCTTATCAAAGACAGCATAAGTTGGATGACTTACTATCGTTAACTTTATGTTCGCTAGAAAGTTTTTCTTCTTATTCTGTCTAAGTATGTAACTCGTACCCGAGGCTATTTTATTATTAAATTTTATATTGTCATCATTTTTTTGTGCGTAGTTTTATATTCGACAATTTTCAGTCAAGTGATCGGTCAGTCAGTCACCTTACTTTTATTATAGGCACAGATGACAACAATGGCTTTTAGGGTTCCATATTTACGTCCAATAGAGTTAAACAAAGAATTATTTGCTTTTTAATACTTACGTAATCAACATAGATTGATTCTCGTGGTTAGTCAACATGTTGACGTAAGCGCCGTCAGAAATGGCGAAGATGTGGGGTGGCACCTCCGAACGACGCTTGCCACGGTACAGGCGAGCGCATCGGGTCGTGTACACGGGGAATCTCTTGTAGGGGTTGATAGCCACACAGAAGAGACCAGAGTACGTCTAGAGGAATACAATAGTGAATTAGATGAGGTTGATGGTTCAGACGGCGATGAGAAGCTAGATGGTAATGATGGGGTTGTTACTTCGATTTGTTTACCTAGATCAAATTTTTTAGCTGTTGATTATTTGAAGGACTTTGAAATTTTCGAAGTGGTTGATACCACATTCTCTGATGAAAGAGGTTTTACAAACCATTTTATTTTTTATTTAGTTTTGTAAGACAAACATTTAATTATGTGAGAAATTACTCCTTAGTGAAATGATGATTTTTCACACATAGTTTTACTAATCATACGACTTTGCTAATTTTTAAGAATAATATTAGTTTAGTTAATTTTCACGATTTTCATGGGTCTTCATAATTTTCTATTACCTCGAGGTTTTTAGCCAGCAAGATAATAAAAACAAGTTTTAATGATTAGCAAAACTCAATTTTAAATAATAAAAAACATAAATAAAACACACAAACACAGAAACAGTATTGTATCGATACTTTGAATCTCTGTGTTTAAAAATGATAAAAGTTTCATAAAGCATCCAGGTTGTTATAATAAATATATTGTTCTGGAGCTTGATGATAATTTTACCATCGACAGTCAAAAACAATCTGATGGTGCTACTTCTGCAAGGGGTATAGTAACGATACCTTTCTTGCGAAGAACACGATCCATTACTCTCAAAGTAACAGACCATAACACACAAAAACAAAGAAATAGTCCAAAATAAATAAACACACTTTTCCGCCATCGTCGAACGATTCCACCGACTTGTCCTGTGTAGGAGGGCTCAAGTACGGTATAAGAGAAAGAGAGATCTTAGAAAAAGTAAATCGTTTGGGATATGTAGACACATTATTCCTCTCTAAGTTACTTCGATAATCTTATCCGTTTGTTACTTCATACGGGTATAAGAATACTTTAATTATTCTAAGTGTGTCTCCACCTGGCGACATCGTTTTTTGCCACCACGCTAGATTAGTTCATCTGGCAGCAGTTTGCATAGTTTGAGCGCGACCGAAATAACAAACACCAAAATAGACGCTTTGATATCCATCGTACTATTTATATGAATTGGGCCGGTCCAAGACAAATTACGCTTCATGGACAGCTATTGATCTTTTGAGCTTGGTAGCTCTCCAATCAGATCAACTATAACAGAAGGTTGATTTAAATCGAGAGTTTGATGATGGATATCTTAAATAATTTGATATTAAACTTAACTAGTAGTTCATTGAAAATTTAGATTTAAAGTCTCAATAAGAATTTCAGGTGAGATGTCTTATGGGATAATGTGTCTACTTTGATTTGTGAAGGTTTGGGATATTGTCATGCACACTGCAAGGCTCCAACTCCTGGCCATCCTGGCTCCTGACTTACGTAGATAAGCTTATGGTAATATCTCTGCTTCAAGTTATACAAAACCGAAGCGTCGTTGAGGTATGTCAAGTTAGACATGTCCTCGCATTTCTCGTACTTGGGCGGGTTGACCTGGCCTACAAGATCCTTCTTGAAGTCTTTCGTCTGCGGGGAAAGATGGTCACATTAGTGCTATAGTAAATAAAAGGCGCCCGGAGCGCCTACTTACATAGATAAGTTTCGCATAGTATCGTTGCCGGAGGTTGTGCAGCACGGCAGCGTCGTTCAGATAGGTCAAGTCGGCCATGTCCTCTACTTTCTCGAATTTCGGTGGGTTTACTTGTGAGAGGAGTTCCTTTTTTAATGTCTTTTCCTGCTCATTTAAGATAAGTTAAAGTTGATGTATACTTTAGACATAGTAGCTTTAAGTGTACTAGCGTTGCATCATAATCAAATTTTGTTTTATGGTTGAAAATCATTTCAAATTTAAGGCTCTGATTTGGAATCGGTATTCGATTCATTTAAGCTTCAATACAACTATGAATCTTACATAAGTTTCAATAGTAAACTCGGATTTGATAGTTAAATGTCTGTAATCAAAGCGTTAAATCTGATCATAAATAAGTGAAGTGTATACCTCGCCACCGGGAAGGTTGACGGTCACCAGGTCTCCCTTGGTAGCCTTGATCTCGCCCTGGAGGAAACCCTCCTTTTCGTCGGGCACCCAGCATGCCTTCTTGCCATCGTAGGGTTTGCTCTGGTCGATGCGCTTCTGTTCGAGAGACACGAACAGGTACGGGGTTGGATCTGGGTCCTCACCCTCTTGAACGATCGGCTTCGGCATGTTCGGAGGGTTAACGAGACTTCTGGGCTAGTCGAGACACGAGAGCAGCCCTGAGCCTTCCTGTGAACACAGCGGACGTTAGTCGCGGCCGAGGGGGGATGGACGGAACTGGCGCGTGCGTCTATTTGTGGGTGTAATCCGAGTAGCGAGCGTGGATCCGTGCCAGCGCGCACGTTTGCGTAATACCGCCTTTTTATGTTGATCCCGCGATACGTCACGCGGTATGCGCTGGAGCCGCGCCAGCCGATTATCAGATTGTTTATTGTCTTTTATGGTGCTGGTTGATGGGTCAATTGGATTCAGATAAGATATGGCCCGATCAGACTTATTGCTTTCATCAAATATCTCTAAATTAATTACCAACGAAAAAGCTTATCCTTTTCGAAACTACGTTACCGAATCCTTCCAAAAAATCAATTTCAACTCTAACGTCTCCGAAACGTTTGACGATCGCGTCGATCGTTCCGAAACCAATAAGCACTGTCTATCCTTGAACCAAGAGTCGCCACAATCCAGCACTTTCACCACAATCCGGATAAACAGCTGACGTGTCACTTTCGCTATCGTATGCACTCGGATGTATGCACTTCACAGACGCACGGGCCGCGTGCGCGCGTACTCACGTTGGAAGCCGTTCTGACCGGCGGCGGGGGGCGCAGTTCCTTTTTATACGAGGAACACGACACCGAGCCGCCGATCTCCCCATTTTAGGCGGATGCCCGCCGCCCCGGCCGCTACACTTTCAGCCGATCTAAGCTTTCATTCGCTCGCGGGCGGGCGGCGCGCGCGCACGTTTGTATGCATTTCAGGTACAGGTTGGGTATTTAGGTTTTAAAAAATGCATTGCAGATGTAACTGGTTGATAAAAAAACTTTGCTGTTCAACTAGAAAAAGTTCAAAGTAGATCCATTTGTTTTATTTTTGTCGTAGCGTTTCGATGAAAATTTATACAAGTACTTAATAGATGCATTTTAAAACCAGGCGTTTTTTTTATTATTTGTAACTAAAGCTTCTTTTCAATAGTCATTTAAATGCAAGGGAAGCTTTATTTAGTATTGCATCTTAATGTAATTATATTAATTCATTGACATTATCTACATACATCTCTAAAATATGATGATTAGTTTGAGATTAAGTCGAGGAAACATAGCAAAATGATCATTCGTCACATTAAATTAAAAATTAACGGCGAATTTACACCGTTTCTTAAATTATTGCATTTTTAAATCATACACTAGCCAGCCATAAATTAAAAACAAACTCACCGATGAAATGTTTAGCCGTAACTTACTCATACGTAAAAATACTGGAGAATGTTACACGAAGTATTAGTTACCGACGTTTCTGAACTAATTTAAAACATTTTACTGACTGGAGGGCGGGTCGAATGGCTGATAAGATAGACTGAGACTTTCATAGGCAATAAAACATTTGAATAGCTGCTGCTCTTTGATTTTTACGAATACTTCCAATCAGTGCTGTAAACAAATTAATTGGAATGATCCAATGCATTTACGTGGATGATCTAATACTTATACCAAAGGAGGTGATTGTATAATAAACTAGTTTTTACTTTTTACACACGCCTTCGCTCGCGAGAACCGTTAAGAGAGTGTAACAAATTAGGAAAACCTTTTTCATTTTAATACTATTTCATATGGCAACTCTACTTTCCCAAATCAACTCTAAATAAATAAATCAAATAAATAATTCATAGGACGATTGACAGTCATCAATTTGATCTAGTCCTAAACTCAGCAAAGCTTGTACTATGGGTACTAGACAACGAATATACATATAAGTACATACTTATATAGATAAATACATATTAAACATCCAAGACTTAAGCAAAAACATCCGTATTTTTCACATCTGCCCCGACCGGGAATCTAACCCAGGACCTCAAGCTTCAAATGTATATTGAGTATGCATGTAGGTATGATACACTGCATTTAGCACGATATTTATCATAACAACTACAACTCTACCTGCTGTCACTATATAGTTATTTTTAAAGTGTACATATTTAGCAAGATATTTATCATGACAACCACAGGTCTGCCTTCAGTTACAATTCAGTTGACTACTTGCATCTCCACGATGTTTACTATAACAACTACCGGTCTGCCTCGAGTTGGAATAATAGTTCATTCATTCATCTTTCCTCACGATATCCTCTTGCACTGTAAAGCTCATGGTAAATACCGAGAAACTCAAAGGGCGAGCTCGGGAGTGAACCCACGAGCCTCGGTTTGCTTTTTATAGTGACTACCACGGATTATTTAGGGTTCCGTATCCAAAGGAAAAAACGGGACCCTATTACTGAGACTTCGCTGTCCGTCTGTCCGTCTGTCACCAGGCTGTATCTCACGAACCGTGATAGCAAGATAGTTGAAATTTTCACAGATGATGTATTTCGGTTGCCGCTATAACAACAAATACTAAAAAACAGAATAAAATAAATATTTAAGGGGGCTCCCATACAACAAAAGTGATTTTTTTTGCTCGTTATTGATAACGGCAACAGGTAGACGCTTGAAATATTTACAGAATATTTAGTTATATATTCACTTTAAAAATATATAATTACCTGCCATACAACATTTTTTTTTGCCGTTTTTTATTATAGATAATGGTACGGAATGGTTCGACTCGTACTTGACCGGTTTTGCCTAATAATATAAACATTATCATCTGAGAGTTGACCTGTGCCTTGCAGTGGGACGTACATATATAGGCTGGGATGTATATAAACACAGCTATATTTAAAAACGCGTTCTTTCTTTGGACCGAGCGGCGATTTTTTTCAATTGATTGTTTTTTTGGCACATAGTAGTTTATTTAATTACAACAGCAGATGTCTATTTTCAGTCCTGCAAATAACATCAACTCGGGTTTGTGCTAAATATAGCCGTTAACGAAGGACGCTAGTCTAGTGA
Organism: Archips xylosteana; assembly: GCA_947563465.1. Classification (NCBI taxonomy): domain Eukaryota; kingdom Metazoa; phylum Arthropoda; class Insecta; order Lepidoptera; family Tortricidae; genus Archips; species Archips xylosteana. The sequence continues at coordinate 2,719,123 of OX387355.1, forward strand.
CGACGTCCTTGCGAGCAGCTAGGAACATCTGGTGGAATGTCCTTTATTTAGCCAGGACGTGCTATTTTTAGCTTTAATTATAATATCTTGTAACTAGCATATGAGTAATCCTGACCTCGATGTCTGGGTCCAATCCTACTCTACTATTAGGTATAACAAATGCTAGAGACTGTGCATGTGTAAATTTTAAAAAATTTGGTCTAGTGCGAGTTGGACTCGTTCATGAAAGGTTCCATACTTCCGTACAATATTTTAAAAATAAATCGGTAACGCTGATAAACACGTTTCTTTTAAAACAATTCCTTAATTTTTAACTTCGTGTTATTATAAGCTTTTTATTAATTAGCAATGTATGCAGCTTATGTATGTACGGGTCAAATCTTGTAAGTTAAATGTGACCCACTTTCCAGTTTCCGATTGAGCTGAAATGCAATATTATTATGACATAGAGCTGTACGGTGGCCATAGGACTCCGTAGTAAAACGACAAAACCCCATCGATTTTGGAGTCTCTTGAATCGTCTTGACGAGTACTTTTGTAATCAATGGCAAAAAGTACAGACAGCAGAAAAAGCTTGTATTAAAAATAGATTTTTTAACAAAAACTTTTTTTTAGTATTTGTTGTTCAACCACAGTAATACATAGTTGGTGAAAATTCCAGTGTCAATTACGATCAAAGAAATAGAGCTCTGTGACAGAAGGATTTATTTTTTATTTTTTCAATGTGTTTGTGGGTATAGACCACAATAGAGACAGACACCGGAGTCTCAGTAAGTAATAGGGTGCCATTGGGACTCCATATTCTGGTAACTCTAAAAATATGGAGTTGTTACGTCGCCACGCCAGTAGGTGGGACACTCCAACTGATCATTCTGTCACCATAGGTAATCAGAGTACATTGGCTGCATAAGACATTTCAATGTGACAAGCGAAGGGATTGCCAAAACACAGTTGCAAATGAATTAGTGCACGAAATGCGTCACAAATTGGTCGGTGACTCATAAATGTAGCAGCAAATTGCACATTTCTCATATCCTATCATCGACATATGTCATACGTTATATATTCTTATATAAAGTAACTAGTTTTCACCCGCGGTTTTGTTTGCTTGAACCATTAGATATAATGTTAATTTGAATAGGATCTGACGAAACCAATAAACGCAACAACACAATTTAAAACACATTTTTTAAATTACGCGACTCAACCTTCCCATGATAAAATAGGTACCTGAAAATCAGGAATCCGAAACTTATTGATGAATTATTAAGCAACTCAACTAAATACCCGGCCATAAAGATTGCCGGACAATTGCAGTCTTTTTCCAAAGACCGATGTGTTTTTTTGTGTTTTTTTTTTGTGTGTGTGTGTAACACAAAAAATACATCGGTTTTTCGAAAAAGACTGCAAATGTCCGACATTTGCCGAGTCTTTTTTCAAAGACCGTGTGCAATCTTTATGGTCGGATACTGTACGTCGATAATGCGACGCGTGAAAGTCAATTACAAAAATATTGCATTTGGCTAATCAAGCCGACGCCATAACTGCTGGTTGGTTGTTATGGACAGCTGAAGTTTGTGTACATTAAGGCAGGATTTTACCAAACTTTTATTCCGAGAATAACGCTTACTCTCAGATAGTATGTCAAACCGCCATAGTAATTTGACGTTACTATCTGAGAGTAAAAGCGTTATTCTCGGAATAAACGTTTGGTAAAATCCAGCATTAATTTAGTTAAGTATCTAAACCTTTCTAGTATACCCTGTCACAAAAACCCTTATTGAAATTTAGGGTTTTGCTAATTTCCATAAGGATCTCTAAAATTTAAATAGGTACTCCGTATTCCTTGTTGCATGAAAGAAATCTGTGCAAAATACCTCCATACTAGCAGTTTAAACATCAGGATTTCACATTCCTATCATCCAGGGGTTCCCAAACTTTTCCTGTTTGCAGCGCACTTTGAGGTTTCGTATTTTGTCTCAGCGTCCCGGCTAAAGTCAATTTATTGCCCACAAGGCGAGGGGTACCGTCGGTTTCGGAGCGTAAAAATCAACCGGCAAGTGAGCATTACATGCAGCGCACGTGATTTGAATAATTTCACGGCGCCCCTCTTTACCTTCTGCCCCAGGGCGCCGCGGCGCACACCTTGGGAACCCCTGCTATAATCTGATCCTGCTACCTTCATCAAACTTCACTCAAATCCGTCCAGTTTAACGTGGAAGAATCACAAACAAACACACAAACTTTTGCATTTCGTCACTTCTTTGAAAAAATCTCGTATCTCAAATCAATATGTAAACCAAACTGAACTTTATTAAACACCCAGTAAAGTTCAATTAGCCAGATTATCGATTTTGAGATACGAGCTTTTTCAAGTAGTGACGATTTGTAATATTATTAAGATGACTAGTGATATATTGTGACCAGTAAACCTGGAGACTTTTTAGATTAGCCTCGGACTTGGCCATGTCACAACATGCCACTAGTGATTGAAAAATATAATATTCATGAGATCATATGTTTATCCAGTTATTCTTGACTTTACGATACGTGTAGTAGGTACTGTTAAAAGTAATTTAAGCTTCATAAAACTAAATTTAATTTACCTTATTATGTAAACATGAGATGAGATTCATTTTGTGAGGTAGCATCATTTCAATTTGTGTGTAGGTAATCTAGTAAAGTATTTTTGACGTACAACTGCCATTTCAAACTTTCAGTGTCAAAGTGTCATAAATTTTGATTTAAGTCCAAACTTCCCTAACATAGGATTAATTCGTGTTTTATTACCTATACTTAAATTTGACAATACAATTCTATGAAACTAACCTCAAACAACAAATCTTTTCGATTGAACTCAATGTGACCACATAACTTCTTAACATAAAATAAAAATCAAAAATATCTCTGTAAGTAGGCCGTTTAGGGCTCTTTTACATGTTTTTTTTAGTCTGACAGCGCTTTCGAAAAGACTTGGTTTGCCAAGAAGAATGCGCCGCATGAAACTTGGCACTAAGTCGTTTTTTCTTAAAACAGATTACAACTTTATCATTATACATTACAGAATATATCATGCAATATACAAAGAAAAGTAAATTCAAAATGTCATAAGCTTTTGTGAAAATTTCATTTTTAATACAAGGTTTTTGCTGACTGTACATTTTGTTGACTGTACCTACATTGCCATCCAAACAACATATCCGTACTAAGTTTCAAGCTGCTGCTATTACCCGTTGGAGAGTTCCGTCCTGCGGAGACGATGCTGGCCCTACCAGCAGAATTCCACTATCAGATTAGCCAGTCCAATAAGCTTTACTCTATTGTTTCCATACATCACATTCCTGAAAACTTCCTGGAGGCGTTGTTTCTATAAAACAGCTACGTAATAATATATTTATGTTTATCATAGTCTCGCGTTACAAATTGCAGGATTGAGTCACTGCGTCGGGAGAACTCCCCAGTTATGGCATACAATACGTTTACTTTTAGTTTACCACTGACAGATGGCTTGCCTTCATTTCATTTCCAACTTTAACACCATACAAATAAAGTAGCTATTACAAAATCTGCAAACGTGGGTAACAGTATTCTAAAATTGGCTTTATTTGTAGGTCGTTAAAGTTGAATATGAAATGAAGGCAAACCATATGTCAGTGGTAAACTTTATGTAATTTTATTGTGGTATTATACTAAAAATCGAATAAATTTAAAAATGAAAGCGACGGACGGAGCGCAACCTCAGTAATAGGGGTCTTTACCCTTTGGATACGGAACCCTAAAAAAAAGTTGGGAAATGAATCCGTTGGGAAAAGTAAAAAGGCAGGATCTCCAAAGTTCCATTTGCATTTATAATAAAAATAAATAAATATCACAGGACAATTAACACCAATGAAATGTGTTATGGATACTAGACAACTAACGGACAAATATACTTAAATAGATACATAAGCAAATAAATATTAAGCACCTGAGATTTGAGAACAGAGATCGTTTTTTGTCAGGTTTTTTAACTGCTTAGCTTCGGGTCGTCTAATTTATAATATTAAGTACCTACCTACAGGCGGATTTCTATCTATTTATTTGTTAAGAATAAAACATTTATTGGTTTACTATACAAATAAATACATGACATAATAAAATTAACTTTAAATAGATTAACACTATAATTAAAAATAAAATAAAACTAACTAAACTAAAAACTAAATAAAATTAATAAATGGTTCCCCCCGCGGCATGGACCCAAAGATACTGGCAGCATTACCTCGCTGTACAGCAATGCTGATACGTTGAGCGAGGAAGCTGCCAGCTCTTCGGTCCCCTGTGGTATCACAAAGCCTTTTTGAAAGGTCTTTATAGAGTATTTATGCGCTGGGGCCCCACGGACCTAAGGTCTCAACCCCGAATGGAAGAAAATTGTATTCAGAGCCGAATACAACTTTTTGTTTAGTAATTCCTGTATTTGTGGTCAGTGATTGGCGCTTATACCTCGCCAATATGGGCAGTGTAGTCGAAATATTTGAAGTAAACTGGAAATATATCGAGAGCGAACGATATTATTTATAGAACGCCGGAGTTATATAAACAAAGTGATTCATATGGATCAGAGTCGCTGGAAGGAAATTGGGATTGGATGGAATAACTTTTTGTATGAAAAGTGGGTGTGACACAAAAAGAACTTTTTCTCAAACATGCTTTGAAATGTATGCGTTAATGTCACGAAATGAAGCCATGAAGTTTGTTGTTTATGGCTCCCTACATTACTTCTTGGCCTAGGCCATAAAAGTAAGTATGAAAAACCATTATTGTCCGCTGCTGTAACTTTTTAAATTTGCTTACTAACACTAAACTGACAAAGAAAAAATTACGTACAGCCAACTTACGACATTAAAAAAAAATCTATCTTCTTTTATTTCTATAAAACCGCCTAAACTACTGGTGATGGAATTATGGATGGATGTTTGGATGTATGGATGGATGTATGGATGTATGGATGTACGGATGGATGTATGGATGTATGGATGGATGGATGTATGGATGGATGGATGTATGGATGTATGGATGGATGTATGGATGGATGGATGTATGGATGGATGTATAGATGTATGGATGGATGGATGGATGGATGTATGGATGGATGGATGGATGTATGGATGGATGGATGTATGGATGGATGTATGGATGGATGTATGGATGGATGGATGGATGGATGGATGGATGGATGTATGTATGGATGGATGTATGGATGGATGGATGTATGAATGGATGTATGGATGGATGGATGTATGGATGGATGGATGTATGGATGGATGTATGGATGGATGTATGGGTGGATGTATGGATGGATGTATGGATGGATGTATGGATGGATGTATGGATGGATGGATGGATGGATGGATGTATGGATGTATGGATGGATGTATGGATGGATGTATGGATGGATGTATGGATGGATGTATGGATGGATGTATGGATGGATGTATGGGTGGATGTATGGATGGATGTATGGATGGATGGACGGATGGATGGATGGTTGGATGGATGGATGATGATGATGATGATGATGATTCATGTTTGAGAAAAGCTCTATACAATCCTCGGCCGGAAGAGGGATTGCTGGACTCGTTTTATCCGGCCTCGTCTACGACTCGGCCGTATACCCCAAATCTCGTCCATCAATCCCTTACTTCACGGCCTCTGCAGTAATGTACTATTTCTCAAACATGCTATGAAATATTTACGTTATGTTCCTTATAATACGCCACGAAGTGTCACGTTGCAGGTGCAGGTGCAGCCGGTGGTGGAGGGCGCCTAGACGAGAGGTCAATAATGGAATTTCATACAACTTTGCTGGCCAAGGCCAGCAAAGTGATCGTCTATTGTTTCATACCATGACGTTTATAGGTCTATGGCATCATAGCATTTAGCCATTAAAAAAAACTATAAGCAATATTTGCGTTTTGGTTCATTAAGACATTCTGCCACTACGCTTATTTAAGGTAAGGTAAGATGATGATGATGATGATGATGGTGTGATGATGATGGTGATCATGATGATGATGGTGATGATGATGATGATGATGGTGATGGTGATGATGATGATGATGATGGCGATGATGGCGATGATGATGATGATGATGTTGATTATGATGATGATGGTGATGGTGATGACGATGATGTTGATGATGATGTTGATGATGATCATGATGGTGATGATGATGTTGATGATGATCATGATGTTGATGATGATGATGGTGGTGATGGTGATGCATGTTTGAGAAAAACTCTATACAAGCCTTGGCCACGAACAGGGATTGCCGGCCTCGTATCTCTAGATGGCCTCGTTAACACTCGGCCATCTATAACTACTCGGCCGGCAATCCCCTATTTCGCAGCCGCTGCAGTAATGTACTATATCTTTAATTTATGACCTCTCGAACTGCTCGAGGGCTTAATTTTGTGGAATTTATGTGCGAAATCACATCTGAAATTTAGCACGAGTTTTACCATGAAGGGAAATATCGTGAGTGAATTTGCACACTCCTGTGGAGCAATTTAAAGGCGTATGTGAAGTGTTCAGTCCGCTCTGTGAGTACTATGCGCAAGTCCTCTCATTCTGAGAAGAGCCTATGCCTAGCAGTGCTTTGGAAATGTTAGCATTCGCGAAATATGCATAAAATTACAGATTTTATCGAACGAGTTTTTTAACATCGGTGCGGCTACGTCCATAAAGATTCAATGTGTTACAGAAATACGAATAAAAAACTGCGCGGTGAACTATCGCTGTGCGGACAGGGCCTAATTTTTTTTTACCTATATTGTCTTTTTTTTTTGGCTTAAGTATCACAATTTTCAGCCTAATTTGTTGGGTACTGTGGTGGGGGGTAGCTGGAAGAGAAAATAACTGCCTAACTTAAACTAGGTTAGGTTTTTTCGTTACGGAATTTCTTGATTCGGTCGCCGCGCTCAAAGCCCGCGATAAAAGCTATGCAATAGCTTAATAAATTAAATCAATTAGGACTAAATTGGATTGAATTAATAAATTGAGTTGATTCAATTTAATTCATAGAATTGCACATTATTCTATATTATTACCTACTGCTATATATTAAAGTGGAATTTGTTTTTTTTAATAACTAACGTAGCTGTAAGTAACAATACTAACATTTCCATGGATGCAAATTATGTGAATGAAATGGTTATTATTATTTTAATAAACCACAACTCAATTACGAACTTTGCCAGTCTAGTAAAAAATCGTAAAAAAAATCAAGCGCCAACAAAAATAATTCGCAAACGTAACCAAACCGTAAAACGTCAACTGGTCGTGGAGCGGTTTTATTTTACGAGATCGAAAATAAACGCGCAACAATCGCATTCTTGGCAGCGCGCGCGCATGGATCTCACGGTTCCGGACCCCATCTCGGCCGTCAGGGCCCTAGTTGACGTCACATGCTTTAACAGAACCCAATCAACTTCTCGTATTGCACATATTTACATAGTCGTGGCTCTACCTAACAGCGACGTGCTTGCAAGCAAAATGTACGCAGAATGTGGTAATTTTAATTGGTTGGCCTCCCTTAGTTTTTATTACTTGTTGTAACGGCAATGGAAGCACAATTATCTATATATTCCAGCTGTCTATTTATTACGGTTCTTGAGATACAGCCATGTAACAGACACACGGATAGACGGATGAATATAACAGGTTTTCGTTTGTCAGATTCCGGGTATTAAAGCTTTAAAAAAAGCATCTTCATTCATTGAGATCTACTTATTTCTAGTTATATATTTAGATAATTAACATGGCCTTACATTTGATTATACATTTAATGGGCAATCAATTAGCTCTGTAATCGTAATGGAAGATGCAATCCCGGTTGTAAAACTAATTAATGGATTCTTATTCGTTTTATGCGCTCTTTGAAACAAATTAGATAGGTATCGAGTAGATTCCCCATTAACATTTATAATAGGTATATCAGCTAAAAGATATGACTGCTGGAGAAAGGTCTACCCTAAAGAGTTCCACAACGATCCGTCTTTTTTTTATGGTGCGGAAAATGCGCCTTATGTATTCATCTCTGTTCGGGGAAACAGAGGGTATGTGGGGGCTCTCCCGCATGGGGCCTACCCACTAAAACCGTACGGATTCCCTCGTTGCCATTGTGAACGCCACGGGAGCATGATGAGACACCGCGACGCCCACTGCCCGCCCCGGGATGGGGGCTCCTCTGTCGACACCGTGCAATGCGGGCTCGACCTCCCCCGCTGGTGTCGGTTCGGTTTGTTTAAAGAGGTTAACTCCTCGTGGCCTCTGAAGATGCCCACATTCCGGCAAGCCGAGGTTACGTGTCCTCACGTTAGCTCTCATGCCCTCGTGCCCTGCTCCGAAAGCAGAGTGGAACCGAGGGCACGATCGCTTCCGCGTACTGAGGCTCACCCTCACCTTTCCTTGCCCGGAGCAGCAATCAGTCCTGTGCTGTCCACATCCAAGTGTTTCCTACTTTTGCCGGATCGTCGGTCCATTTTGTTAGGGACCTCTCCACGCCTTATTTTTCAGTTGGGGAATTGATGAGACGACCGGATAGCCTAGTTGTTAGAGAACCTGACTACGAAGTTTTTGTCGGGGCAGATATTTGTGTGAAAAATACGAATGTTTGTGCTCGAGTCTTGGATGCTTAATATGTATTTAAGTATTTATTTATACAAGTATGTTTATCCGTTGTCTAGTACTCATAGTAACAAGTTTTGCTTAGTTTGGGACTAGGTCAATTGGTGTCGATTGTCACACGAAAAAAAAAAGAAAAAGTTTAATGTGATAAATTGATGGATTTAGTTTATTATTTTCTTTTAAGAGCATTTAAGTAAAGCTCAGCTTCTTTTAAAAAAAGTATATTTCACTTTAAGTTCCGAGGGAATACTTTTTGTAAAAAAGTGGGCCGCCGTCTTCGTGGTCTTTACCATCGCTCTGAGTCGTTTCTGGTGCAAAGGCTGTCCATTGCGATTCAACGGGGCAATGCGACTGTATCGGGTATCTTTGCGCCTGGTACGATCCGGGGCGGTTTATTTAACTGACCGATTTTTTTATTGTATTTTGTGTTTCTGACTACATTTCTATCAACTTTAAATTTATTTTTTAGTCTAACATTAATCGTCTCCATGTCACTTCTGGAGTCGTTAGCAAGCATTTAAATGCTCATTTCATCAGTCAGTCTAAATTCCTGGCAATTTAATCATCCCTCCATCTATTCTGGAAGCCCTTGTCCTTTCCGGCGCGTGCGCAGGTGTTCGCGCTCAGGGTTGCCAGCTATTAATGGTGCAAATTACAATTTTTTAAACCATGTTGACAACTATCTATAAGGTTTCAAGATTTTTCTTTTGGAGTCTTTTTGTATTTAACACCAATTTTTTTTTTTTTACTTTTACGGTCATCCCGTGAAATCTTAATAAAAAAAGAGACCAGCGCTGGGAATCGAAGCCAGGTCCTCAGCATTCCGTGCCGCGTGCCACACCCCTACACCACCACTGGTCAGGAGCTTAGACACAAATTTTCCCTATATATCAACATTTTTCAGTTTGTTTTTCTATAGTCCCTTTAAGCAGCGACACCTAGCGACATCTATTAACTATAGGGTGGGTCATCCTTCGGGTACTGAATCCTAAAAAAAATCAAACGAAAAATTTCAGTAACGCACAATACAAGTAAAGGGATATGAAATATGCAGAATCTGTTTTCCAGTGGCAATATGAATAAATAAGTCGCCGAAGAGTATAGCAGAGTTGATATATTTATTTTACTTTAATAATTTATAATTTAAAACTAGTTATTCGATTAATTTAGCATAAGAATTCGTTTCAAATTGTTAATGTTTGCATGCTTAAAGTATTTGGTTAGACGTGTTCATTAAAACTAGGTAATTACAAAAACATATTGTAACCATGTCTAAAACAAAATAACTAGGTGTTTGACTTCATTTCACGTACACTTTTTTTTGCTGTTTAGTTTTGTACGAAACCGTCATCGTGTCATTGTATCGTTTGTTGTCCTTTCTTTGTTGACATTGTCTTGACTGTTTTTTTCTTTTTATTTTAATGAAAACATCATGCCACAGACATGACACCAATGCGACGCTGAACCAACTTCATTATTTATATACATAAATTAGTATACTTACTTCAAAAATTAGTGATGAAATGTAAAACATAATAAGTAAGTTTCCAATCCGCACTGGGTCTGCCTAAGACATACAGCCCAAGCCTGTTGTCAACCCTCGAGCTCGACCAACCATTAGATGCGCATGCGCTGGCGATTGGCCAGTGCCGCTGGATAGATTGCCACAGATCAAACTGGCAACTCCTGATCACGCTTTACAGTAAATAGATTCGTCATCATCATCATCATTTTAGCGGAAAGACTTCTACTGCTGAACATAGGTCTCTCCCAAGGCTCGCCAAACACATCGGTCCTGTGCCATCCGCATCCAATGCGTTCCCGCTACCTTCACCAGGTCGTCGCTCCATATTGTTGGAGGCGTACCTACACTGCGTCTTCCGGTTCGCGGACGCCACTCGAGAACCTTTCGGCCCCATCGGCCGTCAGTTCTACGAGCGATGTGCCCTGCCCACTGCCACTTAAGTCTAGCGATTCTTCGAGCTATGTAAAACGTGTAAGTAGATTAAAACGTGTTTTCCCGTGGGAACGAGATATTTTCCCACCCTTCAACTATGTCCATACAAAAAATCACGGCAATCCGTAGCTCAGTTTCGATGTGAAAGAAGGACGAACAAACAAACACACTTTCACATTTATAATGTTAGTATGGATTACATAAAAAACCCGGGACCCGGACCCGGGTATGTCCTAAAACTGCGGCCAGT